>CM046305.1:21610649-22964925 GCA_025267735.1 Mactra quadrangularis
TACTTGCATGTACGGCATCTGTACTTCATATATCGCAGGTAGAACTCCTGGGATATATTCAATTGTTGTCATAGAAATTAAATCTGTTCCAACTTTGACATTGATATCATGAGCTCGTACGTCTGTCAAATTAAATAAAACATTAATTATGATAAATATTATGTAATATAAGGCATATTGTATTGTTCACATTCAAGAGATTAGGAAGTCAAGATCGTAGGACAGTTGTAATACGCTACTAATGTGACATTTTTCGCACGCTTCCTCCATCAAAAGATGTCTCATGAGGCCTCAAAGGGGGTGAGCCTCCTTTTGTTGCTAATTTTTGAATGGGGCGCAGCGCCACTCATCGCCAGATAAACGATCGGGGTCATTAAGTGTTAAATAATGGAGCAAAATCCTGATAAGAAATCATGCTTTCAGTCTCTGTAAATAACTAGCAATTTAGACCTTAGTTTTGGAAAAAATGCTGAATGAATTGCTAAGTTTTGGTTGAAAAATAGCAGAAATGGCATTTTTTGCCCTTTTTGCTTCGCCTCAGCGTTGCCATGGTATCTGGGATCGAAGCACAACTTGCTTTTTCCAAAAGTCGGTCATCCAGGAAATAACTTGGCCAAGTTGCATATACATCAGTTAATTAGTGATGAAATTAAGGCATCTTCAAATAACCCTAGTGCGTTAAAGTGAAAAATGACTACTTTTCACATTATGTCGAAACCAGTTAAGGGTTAAACATTTTGTATGGTATAATATGAAAATATTATATATTTTTCAGGTATTGATTTTAATTTTGATTTTAAAAGAATGTTACTGAATTACATGTAACTTTCATGTAGTCAGATACAGATACAACTACAGATACATACAGACAAGAATAAAAAGTATTTATTGCATAATTATGTTAGTATAAATAGTAACAAAATTGACGTGTAAGCGTGCCAATAAAATCTTAATGTGGGCAATTTATTCCGGTATTGAGCAAGTGTGAAAAAATATCGATATTTGGCTCACTTCCTAGAGTGCCAAAAATCGATATTGAGGCAACTTCCGGTCAATACGCACCTGCATTCCAACAACGGCAGACTTTCCGCATGTAGTTAGCAACAAGAAGCTATCTAATTTTACGTGTTTTTTCATCGTGAAATAAGATTATCAGCAAGACTAACATTTTATAGTAAGCGTTCATTAGAATCCAACGTTTCGACATTGAAAAAAAACAAAGCAAAACATGTAACGTGACGTCAACCTGAAAAATGGCGCGTTACGTTGAAAAAAATTGTTTGTATTTTTGTTTTAGAAAAATCATCATTACATGCAAGAGTCAACATATGCAATAAAAAGGTTATGAAACAGGCAAGTGTGTTTTAAAGCACACTTGTCCTGTTTAAAAACCTTTACATAGTTTAACCTAAGCTATTGTCCATATATTCACTGACATATATTGCTTTAAATTGGATTCAATAGACTGTTACTGAGTTACATGATCTATCAAAAATCATGAAATCGAAATAAACCATGAAGAATAAATAGTGTCTTACTTCGGCCACTGTCCATTCTGTTGTACAGAACAGCGTAAGAGAGATAATAAGCATTCCCAAGTTCTACCCGCCACCATGGATTTGTTTCTACCAATGTATGAAAACAAGTTTGACCAACAATAAAGTCTTGGTTAGTATTTCCATCAACACCGCGCGATGGAGGTCGTGGAACTGTTGTCTCGGATGACATGAAGGCTGGTTTCCTTAGGGCAATATTTTGTGCTGAAAATAGGGAATAGTAGAGTGTAACCTTATATGATATTTATGTTGGTTTAGTGGAATATTTTGTACAAAAAATTAGTATTTTAATATCGGAGTATTTGACTATAACGATTTAATTGTACATTATAATGTATTATGAATAATTTAAAAAAATAAGTTGATAACTAAAGTCATGCAAAACGTAATGCAACCTATGCATATTTCTATAATATTAACTTGTTTTTTGTAGATCTCTGTACTCAATACCTTTGCTCATCTAACCTACGTTCAAACATAGATACATACAAAAAGTGGAAATTGTCATAGAACCGTTGCTAAACAACAAAACAATGTGTTGCGTATTTTGCAATGGTAACCATAGAAACAGGAAAGTTCATATTTTTGTCGTGCAATCAAGCATACATTTATATGTCAAATTTTGTGATATCATCAAACTTAATAAATATGGAGTTGAAAATGGGGTAAGTAAAAATGACCATTCTTGTCTCATTATCATGTTGCAATTGACACATGGACTGTTTAGATAAAAAAAACTATTTTTGTAAGTATTTAGTTATCACAGGAAAACTCGTTCTAGTTCTTGTTACAATAAAACTAAATCCCATATAATGTTGCAAAGGTTACCAGTATGTGCGTCAATGTAGGCAAAATGGCGCATTATAAATAACAGTAAAACCCTCTAAACCAGAATTGCTTCGGACCAAGAAAGCAAAAGAATGAGCTTTTATAAATAGATTGGGGTATTCCGAAAGTCAGCTTAGAAAGCTACAACGAAAAATGACAGAGGTCATTTTAATTCTAAGCTAGTTTAAGTAAACTGTGATAGTTCCAAGGTTGGTTATAATAACACTATTATGTCAAATGGTATCAGCATAAGTAATATACATATTGCTAAAATTCTAATCAACATAGTCACTTTAAACAATACTTATCATATATAAATGTTTACGTAAAAATGTCAATGTTTCCATTACACACACATACACATCAGTAAATGTTGTATTTAGTATATAACCATTATTAGTTAAAAAATAAACACTAAAAAAATGCAGATTAGTAAATTAAAAATCTCTCGCAACAGACATTAAAGTCGCTTAAACCTGTGTAATTATCGTTGCTCCAAAATGTTTTGAAACAGGAAGAACATTTTGAAGATTTGTTACCTCTTGCCGGATAGACAGTCTTCATGAACGTGGTACCAGTATAGTTTGCTACTCCAAAATCCATATCACTTAACTTACATCGTCGAGTTTGAGAATCAAACGTTGCCGTTATACATCCCATAGAGACATTACAAGACATGGCACAACTACTAATAGATGAAACCATTAATTCTTGATAGACACTTGTTACTTCGTAGCCTTGGTGGATCGAATATAATTCCTGATGAATATTAGCTGATACATGATACAGACTAAGAAATGTAGCAATAGATGCTACAAATATGTACGTCTGCATTGTAAAGGTGATTCTGACAATATGAGTGATGCGCCCGCCACGTATGATAATGATCAAGAACGTTCAATACTTAAGGCATATTGTCAGTTTTATTTCGTTTTATATAAACAACCAAAATAGAAAGAGAAGCAATTATTTTCACCGTAAAGTGACAGCCACAACGGGGGGGAGATGAAATATATTTATAACAAGTATTTTTCAGCAATTATCCCATAATTGTTGCTATTTTGAAAAGTGAAATGTTGACAAATGAACCAACTGTAAACATTTAATTTTTAACATAATTGCAAAGTTCAAACCTTTGTAGTCTTGAAACAAAATTATAACGCACACCATTCTCAGACTGAGAAATATATATGAGTTCAACAACTATAGGTCAACTCCTACGTTACGGAACCTAGAATTAAGAGTACAATTAATAAATAACTAGTTTTAAAATGAAAATCTGTATTTCTGTCCATGTAAGTATGGAATATCAATTAATGGTGAGTAGTGAGACAAATTAAAGCAAATTATTTAGCAATATATACATGCTTGTCAGAATAGCGCAAGCAGAATTCATCATCATTTTTTGTTGTTAAGATCAGATAACGTAACACAATTATGTCATTATGTGTATTTGTCACATACAGACATGTGGAACATTTTTTTCCAAATTGATGAAAACTTAGACATATAAGGCACCGAATAAAATGTAAATTAGTTTGAAACATGACACCGTATGCTCATACATAATGACATATTTGATGTGCCATGGAGTTACGGAACATAGTAAAAATAGAAAGTCTTGCCAACTCGAACAAAATTGCATTTTAATATCGATTAAATAATACAAAAGTATAATTTATTAACAGCACAGAGTATTTCTTAATGTTTGAAACAAAAATTAAGTTTAAGTTCTGCCATATTACAAAACAAGAGCAGTCCAAGGACAGCGCGCTCGACTTTTCGAGTGTTTTGTCCATGGCAATGCTTATCTTCAAATAAAAATGATTTCAAGTCAGGACTTAATTTTTGAAAGGAAATACATCAGTCAAACAATAAATACCAATTCAAATTTATAAAATATAAAAGGGGCATAACTCCTAAAACATTCATCCATAGTAACGTTCCTTCAAAGTTAAGTAGACGTAGTACCAATGAATAAGCATACCTACTTTCATTTAAATATCTTTATAAGGAAGTATTAATATTTCAATTTAAACAAACTTCAACATTAAAGTAAAGGGGAATAACTCCAAAAAATAATCAAGAGTTACGTCCATTTGTAGTCGTGTAGATGTAGTACTGATGAATAAGCATACCAACTGTCATTAAAATATCTTGATGAGTATTGAAAATATTAAAGTTTAAAGTATTTTAACCCTGATTTAAAAGTTGAAAGGGTGCACAACTCCATAAATAATTCATCAAGAGTTACATACCTTTGTAGTTGAGTAGATGTAGTACTGATGAAAAAGCATACTAACTTTCTATCAAACAAAATATACTAATTTTTAGCAAACTTTAATCTTAAATATTAAAGTATAAAGAGAAATAACTTGGAAAGGAACGCATCAAGAGTTATGTCCCTTTATAGTCCGATAGATGAAGAACTAATGAAAAAATATTCCAACTTTCAGTCAAATATATTTGAAAGTACTAAAAATATCCCATTAGAACAAATTTTAATCTTAAATGTTCAAGTATAAAGGGGCATTACTCTCATAAATTCATCCACAGTTACCTCCCTTATTAGTTGTGTAGATAAAGTACCGATAATTAAGTATACAAACTTTCTGTCAAATATCTTGATCAGTTTTAAAGATATTCCATATAGGAACAAATTTTACCTTATATTTTGCTGTTTTTTAGCATAAAGGACTATTACTCCAAAAATAATTCATCCACAGTGATGTCGTTTCATTGTCGTGTAGATATCGTACCGACAAATAGGTATACAAACTTTAAGTTAAATATCTTGATCAGTATTGAAGATATTCTACATAGGAAAAACTTTAATCTCATATATTGCAATTTTCTAAGTATAAAGGGCAATAACTCAAAAGATAATTCATCCAGAGTTATCCCCTTTCACAGTATGGTTAATATAGTCCCACTAAATAAGTATAACAACTTTCAATGAAATAACTTGGATAGTGTTGAAGATATAAGAGTTTCAAAAAACTATAACCTGAAAACCAACGCCAACGCCATCGCCAACGCCGACGCCGACGCAAAACTGATAGCAATAGCTCTCATTTTCTTCGAAAAGTCTAGCTAATAACAATACTACTGAGCTTAGAATAAAACAAATGAGACATATGAAGTAAGTATGATGGTATTAACCTAACTAAAATGCACTTTTACTTATATGTTCTCGTATTTTTACCATGTAGATATATAAAATGAACGACACTGATCGTGATGAACATTATAAATAGTCGATAAATTAGCTATTTGTGAAAAATTACTATGCTAAGCGGCGTTACGGAACATATGCTATGAGAAATATTAAGCACCACGATGGGATCTAATTATATTAACAACCCATTCGTTTTGGATTTGACATAGTAATTGTTGTGATCGTGTAGGCCCAATAACTATTATGTAGTAAAATGGGTAATTTTAAATCCGGGCGATTTAAACTCGAGGACACGATCAGACTTAAACTAGCGAGAATTTTTTTTTTAAATTGACAATCACAATTTAGAATGAAATCAAATCCAGAAACATTTTTAAAAAAATTATGCATAGTTTAGCTTAAAGTTAACTTTGGTCAAATGTTGCATTTGATATATACCTAAAATGAAAGGAAACTGTTTTGTCATATGTGTATTTACAAAGTATTTCTAAAATTGAACTGGCAAACACTTTGGTATTGCTTAATCTTTTTTGTAATATATTTTATTTTCATTATGTCACAGGGAAAGAAAAATATGCAGCCTGACCGGGACTCGAACCCAGGACCTCTCGCTTACAGGGCGAGTGCTCTCCCGACTGAGCTATCCGGCCGCTTACATATCCTTCTTCCCATAATGTGAACAGGTAAGTGCCGTGACATACTCCCCCACGAACTGGAGTTTGGTCTCGAATTTCAGAATTCCAGGCCGCTTAAGGAGCATATATTTTATAACAAGCGTTTCTCAACTGACCAAGTAATTGTCACGGTCCCATGTTGGGCGCCAAATGTCACAGGGAAAGAAAAATATGCAGCCTGTCCGGGACTCGAACCCAGGATCTCTCGCTATACAGGGCGAGTGCTCTCCTGACTGAGCTATCCGGCCGCTTACATACCCTTCTTCCCATAATGTGAACAGGTAAGTGCCGTGACAATTAAAATACTGCAATCACTTAATAACATATTTACTTGTTTCTTACCCTATGATAAAAGTTATTGAAGTAAGAATATCATTGAATAAAAATACATAGTAAGGTATGTCGTTAGTTCAGCAAATGGGGTTTTTGAAGAAATTTGATAAGATATTCAATCATATGTTATGCGTTCCGTGATCCTAGCTGTTTTATTCGGATTTTGAATACCTGTTGCATAGGTGCAAGAGAGGTTTAAAAAAGTCCTTGTGCAACGTCTTTGATAGGTGCTCATGTTGAGATTGGTCATCAGTGGTGAAGACATTTTTTTAAAACAATAACAAGAAAATTCAACTGATAACGCACAAGATAAAATGAAACTTATGAATGATATTCACATCCTCAAATCTTTAGACATACTGATTTAGTAGGTCATTGTTTTAATGCGTAAGAAACTAAGAATCATTGTTAAGTCGATTCAAACATTGCCAATCTGTTGAATATTATTTAATGATGTTCTGACCATGATTTTGCATAAATTGGTTACACAAATATTGTTTTTTATGAATTTGAATCACATACAGGCGTGCCAAATATTTAGATTTCCACGGACGCAACAATTTTCATCAATTTTCATCCTATTAGACTGGAAAACGTTTAGTTAGTCTGTTTACGTAGTAAAAGTACTGTGGTGATGTGAAATGCATTTAATTCAATTCAGTGATCACGTAAATCGTTATTATTTCAATTTATGTTCCGTGACAAGCTCTCTATGCTCCGTAATGAAATGAACTTTCATTCTCAATGAAAGAGACATCAACATTTTTTCTTTCCACTTAAAGAAATATGTCAATGGATGTATTACTAATTGTAAAATTAAAAATATGAAAGTCATCCATCACACGGATTTCAGATTTATGCTTCATCCTGTACCTGCACTAAAATATGTTTTCTTACAAACGTACCGTAACTGCAAGTGCTAAGGCCTAATTTTGCTTTTAACATGCTCAAACGATCAAAAGAGGAATGTCAAAAACAATAGCAGTTTTTTTTCCATAGATTATATCATATAGCATTTCAAATACTTGTTACGGAGAATAGTCGTTACGGAGCACAGATGTTTCGTTAAAGTTTCCCTGAATAAATATAGAAGTAACAATAAATGTACGCGTTACTTGCAGTTGATCACACCAATGTACAGTGATAAACAACAATTTAATGTAAAAACACCTACATGTATAATGTCGCTAGCAACTGTCCTACGCTCGTTATGGAAGAATAGTTTCTTAAATGCGACATTTAAAAAATTGAGTTTGGAGTTTATTTGTTCATTCTCCTTTTGGACAGATAAGATTCAAACTTTGTTTCCCACGATATTTGATTCATTGTAGTATTAGTAATTTAGTAAACGGTTTAACAATTAAGAACAACTCCTTTTGGAAAGTTACTTAACAATGCAAAAATAGTTACGGTAACACAGAACTGTTTTGGAGACAACCCTAAAATGTGGTAAATCTTAGAATTTCATAGTCGTATAAGTAAATATCTTTATAATCATACAATTCTATAATCATACAAAACTGTAAATAAATACATATTTTAAGCAATAGCAAACCTTAGATTACTTTTTTTCAAAGCAAATATTAAAAATAGAGCTGGAGACACGGCATTTTCTACTTGAAGTTTTTGCTTAGCAAATTTTTGCCAAAAGGCGTAAGTTTTTAATGTTTCTTATTTACCATTTTAGCAACAACAATCTCAGTTAACATTTCCAAGTGATTATAACAATAAGTTGTGTTTCACGTGGTGTATATAGTCGTATATAACCTGGAGACACGCTTTTTTCAAAATGGTAACGATTTCTGGAGAACGGCTGTTTTATTGAATACACCATGAGGTCGTTTTATGAATTGTCAAAATTAATAAGCGCACAATGAATAAATGATAACCATAATAAATATGAATTCACTTGTTTCTAAATATATTTTCACAATTTGAATATTGTCCGGGCTGTTATAGATCAGCTAATGTGACTATTTTTTCTTTAACGTGATTATTAATAGGAATTAGACCGTAGAATTGTCGCACATGTTTTTACTAATAACATAAAAATATGATAAAAATAAAACTACGGAATGCGAGCCCTAAACTTGTGTAACACATTTTTCACCCACCCTGAAACGCTCTAATGAAACGATTTCTTTGCTATCGGTCAGAGTGTCGATAGTTGTGACTATTAGATAATTCCCGCGAGCTGTTTAAAGTTCGTGGATATTATACACACTAGCGGGAAAAGTATAGTCACCCTGTCCGCATCTTTCGTCTAATAATCTATAAAGAAATAATATAACACGACTAAAATGAAACGTAAAATTGTTATTTTATACACAGGTAACAATCTAATATAAAATTTGACTTGAAAATTGAATGTTGTGACCTGTTTTGACTATTTGTGCAGCAAGACAATGGAAGTTAAATGCATTATATGGTATAACTATAAAACATTTGTTAATCGTTCAGATAGACAAGTTTGTATAGTTCAATATTAATCCAAGAACTTCATTTTAACAATCGTCCATTTCATACATAATTATAAATATATGAAAGACCTTAATTGACATAAGTTCCTTCATTAACGAATGTTAATTGTCTTCTGTTTAAAGTTATAAGGGAAAGCAGGAAAGAGAAAGAGAAAATAAGCTGTCGATGTCTGGAGATACACCATATACTGGATACTGACGTAGAAGTCTGTGGCACTATAAAGCTGAAATGACACAAAATATACATTTGAAAACCGAAGTTAAGATTAATAACATAACAATGTATAAATTAATCTTAAGATTCCGTAAACTTTAGAGAAATAACATTTAGTGCCTTTAGTATCAATGCACTACAAGCAAGGCAAGTAATAATGATTAATTTTGTTTCAATTTAGTACAAGTTCTTTCTACAATTCATACATATAATTTTATATGTAGAATTTCTGTAACACCTTCGACTGTTTTGATTTAATTGTAACATGATGATTTTTAAAACTAAAGAAAATTAAATATTTTCAATTTATGATTATGATCTAACGGTTTACGAATGGAGATATTTGCTGCTACCTGGATATCCATAAACTTCAATCTCACAAAGATGTAAAATATCAGAGGCTGGATTATACAACCCCTTAGTATAAAATTATTATTAATAAATTAATAACATATTGTATTTGTTACTACCTGGGTATCCATAAACTTGAACCTCACAAAGATGTAAATAATCAGAGGCAGTATTAGTAAAAGACTGTATGGACACTTCTACAAAACGTGCATTTGTCCAATCAGGCATTTGTACAACATGCACAGAAGGCAATATGCCTGGTAGTTGCTCAATGATAAACATAGAACTTAGTGCAATTCCTACTTTTGTAAGAATGTCATGAGCACGAGCGTCTGAAAAAAATGATAGTTCAATCATATTTAATACTTCTAATATTATTTATGAAAACATGATGAAAGCCAAGTACATTAAAATATATTTGATATAAAAAATTTGAATCAAGACAATAACACACTTATAATTTACTGAAATGGTTTTGTGTGTTTTACTCCGTATACTATCACCAAGAAAGCGTTCCTGCTATCATTTTTTAGTTTTCTGGTATAGGAAATTTATGGAGCGATATATATCGAAGGTAAACTGGAACTACCTCGAATGGAGGCGGTTAACTGAATGAATATTTTTGCTGAAAAAAAGATAATGTAGATTTTATGAACTATTTCGTAGTTTCATTTTATGGTCATTTTTTTAAACAATCAGTCCAACTAAAAACCTCTTATATTCATATATTCCTGTTAAACATTTGAAACAATTGAACGTTACTGAATAATTTTTTCACGAGTAAGCAACTATTATACGTATGTTTAATTAACAATGAGTACTATTCGTACCATTACCACCGTCCATTCGGTTGTATAGGACAGCATAATCAAGATAATAAGATATTCCTAGGTCGACACGCCACCATGGATTTGTTTCAGCTAACGTATGGAAACATGATTGGCCATAAAAGTCTTGGTTAGTATCCCCATCAACACCACGTGATGCAACCCTGTTGGGTGATAGCGATGACATAGATGTTCTTTTCCTAAGTGCAACGTTCAGTACTGGAAATTTACAAAAATAGCTACAGGTAGAATATATTAAAATTATTCAAAGCTTATATTAGAATATTAGATGGCGTTCTTAACAATTATGTGTTGATAAGCATACGTCATACATTGTTTAGATGCCGGATTAAAACTTCAGATTATTCAGATTGATAATATAATAGGATTTAATTTGAAAAACAGCGTAAGTTGATTTTAAAATCTGATACTGGTGAAACCTTTGGTGTCACAGTGAGTTCAGAGACGTCTGGTAGAAACATTATGGGGTTTTCGAATTGCCGTCGTCCACTTATTGTAGTGTACTTCTTCTATTAACGGAATAGCTTGTCATCAAACACACCGATAGGAAACCCAAGATGGTATCCGCTTACATTTTGCGTTGGAGTTTTTTTGGTGCCACATACAAGAGTTGCATTACTATTAACCTTGAAGCTACATATGTACTAACTATTCTAATAAAAATGTTAGTTTTGGAGGCCTTATCGGGCCATTTTCGTTCATTTACATGAAGTTGTAGCCATGATTGCATGCGTAGAATATCGCCACGCTTGTTACGAATGTCATGATTGTTTAGCGAATGTCACGTAAGTCGTTGCGGAAGGCTCGGAAGATCTGCTTATAATAGGAAGTCGTCAATTGAACGGAAAGAGTAGAGTATTCTTCATTTAGCAGACCTTCCGTTGTGCAAATCAAAAACCCTGTTAGCGAGTAATGTACCGATATTGCAATCAATGTTAAGCTTTAATTAACATGCTAACACATACTTTAAGTCGTGTATATTAGTACCTGATACTTGTAAAAATATCTAATAACGTACATGTATACATGTAATAAAGTTATTAAAGCTCATTTACCTGGGTATCCAAAAACTTCAATTTCACACAGATGTAAAATATCAGTCGCTGGGTCAGTCAAAGATTGTATGGAGACTTCTAAAATCATTGCTACTTGCATGTACGGCATCTGTACTTCATATATCGCAGGTAGAACTTCTGGGATATATTCAATTGTTGTCATAGAAATTAGATCTGTTCCAACTTTGACATTGATATCATGAGCTCGTACGTCTGTCAAATTAAATCAAACATTAATTATGCAACATTATGATATTTTGATATATTACAATTTATCAAATTATTATTGTAACCCGATAAAAATCCATGGTCCGAACTGAGATTCGAACCCACGACCTCTCGAGTCGTAAACGGACACTCTACCACGTCGCCATAAAAGCTAGCTTGAAGGCAAGGTAGTACAAGTGCCGTATTATACCTCTGCTACACACACACCCTCCTTAACAGAATTCGTCCTCGAATTCTTGGAGCTCGATTGTCTGTGGGACTATCTAAGGGTGCAATCACACAAGTCCTAGTGGGTTATTTACGTTGGGCGCCAAATGTAACGCGATAAAAATCCATGGTCCAAACTGAGATTCGAATCCACGACCTCTCCAGTCGTAAGCGGACACTCTACCACGTCGCCATAAAAGCTAGCTTGAAGGCAAGGTAGTACAAGTGCCGTATTATACCTCTTGTTCAAGCAAACACTGTCATTTTTTAATTGATTTTATCTAAGACATTTGAAAGCAAATACATTCATTATTTCTCTTCATAAAAACACTAATATAGTTTGGATTTAAAAAAAGTTACTTAGTTACATGAACTATCAAGTACAGAAATAAACCATGAAGAATAAATAGTCCTCTTACCATTGTTATTGTCCATTCTGTTGTACAGAACAGCGTAAGAGAGATAATACTCATTTCCAAGTTCTACCCGCCACCATGGATTTGTTTCTCCCAATGTATGGAAACATGACTGACCAGCAATAAAATCTTGGTTAGTATTTCCATCAACACCGCGCGATGGAGGTCGTGAAACTGTTGTCTCGGATGACATAAAGGCTGGTTTCTTAAGGGCAATATTGTGAACTGAAAATAGGTTAAAATAGAGTGTAGCTTTACATGACATCTATCCTGGTTAAGTGGACGTATTATTTTTACATATGAAAATTAATGTATGTAAGCAAATAAATGCCGACTTAAGCCGACTTAATATTTCAAATATTATCAGCGCGATAGTATACACATTGCTTACATTTTAATCAACAGAAACATCTTAAATATATAATATGAAATAAATATATATTTATGAATTCACATCTATATTTAAAGGTTTACTAAAAAGTCAAAGTTTGTCATGCTTGAACAATAGCAAATGTATTGTTATGTATTAATATAAGATGTATGTAATATTAAATGTATCACCCTTATATAAAATACCAATAAAAATTACTAAGTTGTAGTCATTGAAATTCTTCTTGCTAAAAGACATATTCAAATCGCTAAAACCCATGCAATGCTGCTTTTTATTTCAACTTGCATAATAGTAAAACTTGTGCATTGATTAAAAGGAAAAGAATATTTTGAAGATGTATTACCTCTTGTCATAAAGACGGTCTTCATATTAGTGGTACCAGTATAGTTTGCTACTCCCAAATCCATATCACTTAACTTACATCGTCGAGTTTGAGAATCAAACGTTGCCGTTATACATCCCATAGAGACATTACAAGACATGGCACAACTACTTATAGATGAAACCATTAATTCTTGATAGACACTCGTAACTTCGTAGCCATGGTGGATGGAGTATAATTCCTGTTGAATATTAGCTGATACCTGATACATACTAACAATTACAGCGAAAGTTGCTACAAATATGTACGTCTGCATTTTAAAACGATTTCGTCCTAAATGACAGATATGTCAAGCAAAATATGATTGTTTAGGTCAAATGAATGCGTGAGTTAGTTACCAATTGTTTCTATGTATTTTAACTTCATATTCATACTTTGAATGACCGGATGTTTCAGACGGAACATATCTAATATTTGATAAAAACATTTACATGGCGTTAATAACAAAGAGCGGTAAGCTGCCAGTAACTCGTGTAAACGTTCACGCTTAACATGTACTTCAAACATAGTAAGTATCCGCTGCAATTGTTTTAGTTAAAAGTACCCACTCCTTAATATTTGCAAACGGATTCTGGCTACTATTGTAGAGCATTATATTGTAAACAATTTATACTTTATCTATTTGGTATGAATATAAAAAATATTGAACCAAACTTTTTTTGAATCAATTAGTCGATATACACGAATTCCAAGAATTTGATTTATGAGAATCGTCCATTTATTTACATTAAACAATCAACAAGTGCGTTCTCTTGTGACCAACTGTCCTCAATCAAAAACAATTTTTGACGTACATGTAAGAGCATTTTCGTAACGCAATAGATTGTTTTTGTAATTATCATTTCTCAATTGATAAATGGTATACATGACAATACATAAACAAGCACGACATATTGGCGAGTCTTCCTTGATCCACCCACTTAGTATTTAGTAAAATTGTCATATTTTTGTAGCGTCCTTTTTAATAAAAACGGATAGAAAAGGACTCTGCAACCTTAAGTAATTAGGAATCATAAGAGCATCCAAGATTTGTTATGTTCAGTATAAAAAGAAGTCCTGTTGTATCTCGATGTACGACATCAAAGTGGAAAATATACTAGTAATCACCTGTTATTACTTCTTTATGTATATCAGATTCATAATAACCAAAATTTATTATGGCATTTTATCTTAACTAACGTGATTAATTATCATTTGATATATAAACAACAACAACAACTATATAAGCAGCAGTATCAGGAATATCAAGATACATTGTATTTATGATAACAACCCATCATTTCATTTTAAACAATACAATTTATATTATAATACCTCACGTGATTTATTAACTATATAGTCTAATGT
This sequence comes from Mactra quadrangularis, assembly GCA_025267735.1. NCBI lineage: Eukaryota > Metazoa > Mollusca > Bivalvia > Venerida > Mactridae > Mactra > Mactra quadrangularis. The sequence continues at coordinate 21,625,138 of CM046305.1, forward strand.
GACGTCACTGGGTGACACTCCGTAATTTTACCCTCGGTCCGCTTGATATCATCTACCCGAGTTTTTAGCCATTCAATATAAGTGACCTTCCATGTGCAGACGCTTACTTTTTACGAAACCACAAAGTTAATGGTGTAAAAATGTCTTCAAGTGCAGAGGCAAAAAACCAGAACAAATTAAACTGTTTGTGCCTAACAATTGTCAACTCATTTCTGAATTTTGTTGTTCGGTATAATAAAATAAATATCACATACTACAGAGGAGCCTTGGTCGACATTACTTGTCTTGGGTAAACATTCCATTCTATCACCCTCTGTAGGATGTGATATTTATAGTCCGACAATATTAACCTGAGCCTGGCCTTTATACAAGAATATAATTAACCCAGTATTTACTGTCTAATTTTGTCTTCGTTTGTAAATCGCACTTAATCGGAAGCTTTCGGCAAAATACATGTACTAAACGATTAAAATTTGTTTTCATTCGAATAAATACGTTAAAACTGTGCCACAACATTGTGTCTTTCCCATAAATGAATGCTTCCAAATTTTTTAGTACAATAACATGCCATATTTACAAAATTAACTTATAGTATAAACACATGACATTGTATTACCGTTTACACGCATACGGAAACTCACGATTTACTGTAAGTGAAGTGTGTAATTATTATAATAAGGTAGTTCAAGCTCATGTTAGTATTGTCGCACTATATACATTATGTAACATGTATAACGTTAAAAGACAAAACACAATTGTCAAAATTCATTATATTAGAATTGTATATATTCATTTTAAGGTGACGTTAATTCAATAACGCACGCTAATTGTCTTCTGGTCGGAATAACAGCTGATATACAACAAACATTTGTCATGAATGCTGATAAACAAACTAAGAAACATTACGTGAAATGTTATAAAAAAGCCTGCAATGTCAGTTCAGAAAACACATAGAGAGCACGTAAATTGTCGATGTCCACAGAAACAACACATAATGGAAACTTTCTTAGAAGTCTGTGGTATTATGAAGCTGTAATGAAACAAAACAAATGCGTTTGAAAAAAACTGGATTAAAATGGGCGTTTACAAAAATAAAAACATAGTATTCAATGTTTAAATAAACCGCTTTACCAGAAATCCAATAAACAAGCAAGACTAGTAATAATTATTGTACTGAATGATTAATTTAGTTTAAAAGTAAATAAAAATGTAGCACTTTCGACTATTTTGATTAAATTTCAGCATGATGAATTTTATTGATGCAAACTAAAGACAATAAAATCTTATAAATTCAGACTGTGATCTAGCGAGACATGCAAAATACAATAAAAACATCGTGCTACTACCTGGGTATCCATAAACTTCAACCTCACAAAGATGAAAATAATCAGAAGTAGTATCAGTAAAAGACTGTATAGACACTTCTACAAAACGCGCATTTGTCCAATCAGGCATTTCTACAACATGCTCGGAAGGCAAAGTGCCTGGTAGTAGCTCAATGATAAACATGGAACTCAGTGCAATTCCTACTTTTGTAAGAATGTCATGAGCACGACCGTCTGAAAAGAAATGATAATTTAATCATATTTAATACGTTTAATAGACTTTATAAAAACCCGATTAAAGCTATGTACATTCATGATATATTTGATATAAAAGATTTGAGTCAAAAGAATAGCCCACAAATAAATTACTGAAATGTTTTGTCTGTTTTTTTTTACTCAGTACATAATCGGATAACCAAACTAGCGTTCCTGACAGTATTTTCGAGTTTTCTGTTAAGGAAAAATTTGGATCGGTAAAGTATCGAATGTAAATTTGAAATCAAGTGGAATTACCACGAACGAAGGCAGTTAACTGCATAAATATTGTTGTTGGAAGTAATTAGATAACGCAGATTTTGTGTACTATTTCTTAGTATCAATGTACAATCAATTTTAAGCAATCAATCGAACTATGAAACCATTATTATCATAATTGAATGTTACATAATTAAATAATCAAGTAAAAGCTTCTAATATATAAAATTAACAATAGGTAGTACACGTACTATTGAACGTTACTGTATAATTTTCTCACAAATAAGCAACTATTATACGTTTGATTAATAATGAGTACTATTCGTACCATTACCACCGTCCATTCGGTTGTATAGGACAGCATAATCAAGATAATACAATATTCCTAGGTCGACTCGCCACCATGGATTTGTTTCATATACTGTATGGAAACATGAGTTGCCGATATAGTTTTGGTTAGTATCACCATCCACACCACGTGATGCAGCCCAGTCGTAATATACCGATGACAAAGTTGATGTTTTTCTCAGTGCAACGTTAAGTACTGAAAATATATAAAAAATAGACGCAGATGCAATATAACAAAAAATACAAAGCTTAGATTAATTGGCGTATTTTTCACAATCCTAGGTTTATATACATAATTATGTAATACATTCTGTAGATGCCGGATGCAAAACTTAACATTTATCACATTGATATGTATGGTTGGACTTGATTTGAACAACGGCGTACGCAGGTTAAAAGTCTGATACCGGTGAAACATTTTATGTCACAGATGTCGGCCCTGCAAAGAGACACTGGGAAGTTCATATTCAAACAATGCTGGGTTTATGAGTACATGTCATAGATGCAGGATAAAATCTTCAGTTTAATCAAATTAATAATATGGCAGGACTTCATTTGCAATTTGTCTTTCGCCGGTTTCTAAAATTTGGTACCGATGCCACGATACGCATGTGGCCATTGGCAATTGCATGATTGTTGTACGCAAGAACGATACTGTCGCCGGCAAATCAAATCACATCAAATCAAGCAACCCCTTATAAAAGTCATAAAGTAATCAAATCACGGTACCTCGCAGCTTTTGTACAGTTATCGGTCTCACTTGTACAGGTTAAGAGATACATGTAAATATAAAAACAGTTGGCCATAATGCTACGTGGACTTGAGCAGTCAATTTTATAGCCAAAATACGCGTTGATCAATACACACTACTTGATAATAAACTGTTTTGTAATTTGATTTAAATATTTTCAAAAATTTAATTCAGATTTGAATTGCGGACAAAATTTATATGTCGCCGTTCGCCGATCACATGACAGATGCACGCAGGAAAAATACCAGCAAGTGCTAAACAAGCATCCTACTTTATGTGGTTGTTTATAAAACACCTTTACCTGGGTATCCAAAAACTTCAATTTCACACAGATGTAAAAAATCAGTCGCTGGATCAGTCAAAGATTGTATGGAGACTTCTAAAATCATTGCTACTTGCATGTACGGCATCTGTACTTCATATATCGCAGGTAGAACTCCTGGGATATATTCAATTGTTGTCATAGAAATTAGATCTGTTCCAACTTTGACATTGATATCATGAGCTCGGACGTCTGTCAAATGAAACAAAACATTAATTATGATTAATATTATATAATGTAAGGCACATTATATTGTTCACATTCAAGGGATCTGGAAGTCAAGATTGTGGGAGTTGTAATACGTTACAAACTTTTTAAAGACCAAATATTAAACTTAATTTATAGTTTTAATGGTAATGAAATAATTTATCAATATGTGCATGTAGAAAATGGAAACATTACGTGGAATAAAAGAAGGTTTTTCTGCCGCTAACTCATTTAAACATGATGTATGGTATAAATTAGAAATATTTTATTGTTGAGGCAAAAACTGTCAAAAATCAACACTATGTATATTATATACTATTTAATATAAGCCACGTTCATAAGCTAATACTTCATTGTTTCGCTACATACTCGTATATTCACTGACATAGATATATTGCTTTAAATTTGGATTTAAAAATGTTACTGAGTTACATGAACTATGAAGTACAGAAATATACCGTGAGGAATAAATAGTGTCTTACTTCGGCCATTGTCCATTCTGTTGTACAGAACAGCGTAAGAGAGATAATAAGCATTCCCAAGTTCTACCCGCCACCATGGATTTGTTTCTCCCAATGTATGGAAACATGAATGACCAGCAAAAAGATCTTGGTTAGTATTTCCATCAACACCGCGCGATGGAGGTCGTGAAACTGTTGTCTCGGATGACATAAAGGCTGGTTTCCTTAGGGCAATATTTTGTACTGAAAATAGGAAATAGTAGAGTGTAATCTCATTTGACATATATGTCCATTACCTTTGTGCAAATATGCACTAAAGGTGGGTATTTGTGGAACGTTGTGTTGTAAGTAAGTTAAGAACTAGACGGCTTCTTATTTACATCATCTTTTTAAATATAAAAAAACATACATCTAAGTAAACTATTAAATTAAAACTGGTAAAATAGTAATTTATGCATTAATTTAACACGTTAGATGGTATACAAATCGCGTAAACCGATTGACAAAAGCAAATTAAATAACAATGTCTGAGCCAAGATGGACACAAAAGTTATAAGGGGTTTTTAATTTGCAAGATTAGGGACATTGTGACAGTTTAAAAACGAATACTCCATTAAATAACGCTGAATATTCCTTTAAAATGACGCTATGATATAAAGTAATATCAATGTTTATAATATACATAATGCCGGTGTCTGATTCAACAGAAATATTTGATTATAAAGTATCGCATCAATATTTAAAATGTTACTTGGAATTTCCTAGACCATTTAATGCAATTTTATCACTTCAAATAACAACACATACATACACATGAGCAAGCTTTTTATTGAATACATAACCCCTTTAGACAGCTACTAAAAATGCAGTTTAGTATATTATTTACCCCTTCCGAAAAGACATATTCATAACTTTTTTGTTCGAGCGATGCGTATTTTCAAATTGCATTATCGTTTGTGCTGTGCAATATTAAAAAACGGAAAGCATTTTCGTATTTGTGTTACCTCTTGTCGGATAGACAGTCTTCATGAACGTGGAACCAGTATAGCTTGCTACTCCCAAATCCAGATCACTTAACTTACATCGTCGTGTTTGAGAATCAAATGTTGCCGTTATACATCCCATAGAGACATTACAAGACATGGCACATCGACTTATAGATGAAACAATTAGTTCTTGATAGAAACTCGTAACTTCGTAGCCATGGTGGATTGAATATAATTCCTGTTGAATATTACCTGATACCTGATACATACTAAGAAATGCAACAATTCCTGCAACGAACGTCTGCATTGTTGATGAGTACCAGTCGAAATGACTGATGAGTACTTTGAAATTTCTATTGCAGTCTACCTGAACGCCACGTGTTTTCCTGTATCTAACTTTGTTTTTATAACCGGATGTTTAGTTTGAATGTTGGGTAAATTTAACAAATATTCTATTTACTGTCAGTTATAGTTAGTTGGGTATAAGCTTCCGGTGAAAAGATTGAACTTTTTGTTTAAACACAGTATTTCAAGTCCAGTAAAAACCTGTTCCTTTATTTACTTTAAAGTATTTAGAATCATCTGGACACAAATGTCTACAAACGGAACCTGAATAGAATTTATAATTTCTAGGAATACAATAGTTTACGTGTTGACATCCATTGAGCAATTAGAGTTGAATTTTACCTTTATCATACTATCTAGAACATTTAAGAATTTTGTATCAACTTATTAGTTTAAATCAATTATTCGATTGAAACAAACGTATTCCAAGAATGTTGTTATGTTGCATTGATTTACATTAACATTTTTGTCTGATATAAAACGCAAGTTCGAGTGTTTATTTGAAGAAACAATTAAATTATCAGAAACTATTAAGAAGGGTAAATACTGCTTTTATACCCCGGCCACAACTCGTTTCAAATGCATTGAGTTTCACATTATTAGATCATTTGCGATGGGAACAGAAACAGTAGCCATCAAATCCCAAATTGATTTTGGATTGGTGTTTACAAATGTACGCTGTTGTGATAGAAGCTAAGTCTAATATCGCTGGCACTGCATGGGGTCATTATATTCAATAAAATGTTCATTATTGTGATTAAAAATATCATTATTTAAGAAACATAGAAAAACGGACCCTTTTTTAACTATCGCTTTTGAGTCGTGCCCCGCCTTATTATATTATTTAAAATAAAAAAATCCAGGGCACTACTCGAATAAAGCATCTGGTCGAGGTTGTTGAACTTTATTGCTCAATGTACTAAAATGAGGCATTTAAAATTAGTGTCAATATTTATTTTCAGTCATAAAAAGCTAACAATGAAATATTATGCACCGAGAGTATTGATTGCTGCACAGGAAACAATTTTGACAGACAGACAGACACATTGAAACTAAATACTAAGCTATCTCAGAGAGAGAGAGAGGGAAAAAGAAAAAAAATGAAAGGAAACAGGTAACAGTGGAAATGTTTTTGTTCGTGAATATCGTCGAATAACTGCGTGAGTTTGTTGGTTACAAACAACTTTTACAATATAACAAAAGTTGATTACACCAAGGACCCTGACTGTTCTTGATTACATCCGCCTTAAAATTTTAAACCAATACATATTCTTTTAAGAGTAAGTCTTACAGGAAACCTTTATACCAGGATAAAGTTTTTTTCTGTCACTACTTGTATGAGTTTAAACTGGTCTTTTATCGAACTCTGTTAAAGCATTCGTCCATTTTCTGGAGTAGGTTTACACTGGTGGTTGTTCAAACGGAATATAACTGAAACAGATTTCATTTGTTTGCCATTACGACACGTGACTGATGCACACGTGTTTAATAGACCTATGTAAAATAGGTAATACACTATACATGTATTGGTGACATACAGCGAGATTTTTTAAACTCAGAAATTCTACTCCGAGGCATTTGGAGTCAAAACATAAAGTAACAGAAAAATGAAGTTATAGTACAATTATTACCAAACTTTGTCCAATCATTCTTTCTTATACTTCTACTCCTTCTACTTCTAAGGTTATACCACTGGCACCAGAGTCCATATTTTATGATCATAAAATAATGCGTACGTTCCTATATATAGTTACCTGTGCATGATACATACATGACACTACCTCATAGTTTTAACTCGTACACGATAATGTATACGGGACCGATTCTTAATTGTGTTTGCTGACAAAATATTGTGTGTGCGTATTTAAAGAGTGTGAGGACTTTGGTGCCAGTGGGTTATACTACACTCCCTCATTATTTTGAGGATCATGTGAATGCACTCGGGAAAATAAAAATGTTGATAACACCTCTCTGGTATAATCTTAAATATAGGTCAGAATCATGGGCCATTATTTAAACTCATTAAGTAGTCTGTATGTTATAAATACAATACTTCTGTGACCTATTCGTAATATAGCCTTATATCTTTTGCTACGTAATAACAGGGATTCTATACAGTCATGTTATATAAAATCCCTGTTAATACGCGGAAAACCCGAGCGGGGCCAAAATGTTTTAGATAACGTGTATGACGTACGCTTTAAAATTGGAAAAAAACGGATAAAATCAATGAAAATTTTTGAAAAATTAATATACCTCAGTTGCACGGGCGCCGCCATTTTCATTAAATTGTGTCGTAGTCGTCTACGCTGCAGTAAGAATCATACTTATTACTACTTCTATTTCTTGTAAAGCGATAAGCGTATTCTGTTTATTTTATTTTGTCATATAATAATGTATACAAATATATAATAATTATTTAGAGTTCTTTTTATTGTAAATCAATAAGAGTTTAACGTTTTGCTTTTTTCAATTTTTATTGTAAATCAATAAGAGTTCCACTTTTTGCCTTTTTTCAATTTTTATTTAACTCAAACTGTAAAAAATCAATTACAAGTAGGTCTATTCTAATAAGTATTACTTACTTTTCTTTATTTTATTTTGTCAAAGTAACGATCTTATTTTTTTATTTTTTAGTAATAAAAGTCACCTATTTTTTATCTTACTTTTCAATTAAAGTAATTAAACACTAAAAAACATCACGTTCGAGAGCCTTTTGACATTGAGAATGTGTTTCATCACATAAAGAATTTAGTTGTTCTTATTATTCAAGTCATAGCGTTACATTTTTACCATCTTTAAACAATTAAAATGTCACACAATAAAGATCATAATTATTGTCTAAACAGCATGTTAACTGGAAAACAAATCATAAATATCTTTCCAACAAATGTTAGATATTTACATGAAAATAAATATCGCAATGACTGTGCAACACCAAAAGCAAGTGCTAGTTATAATTCAACGCCAAAAATGTCATACCAAGCGCATAAACCACCAGCATCTCTGTCTAAATTTTCAGATTAAAGTCTCTCTTTAGGTAAAGTCCAGTACTCTTTATATAATACATCAGAATCAAATGAACAACAAATCAACCTTGAAAATGCTATAGAAGACGTAAATTCATTTCTTTCAGATCTAAACAGAACATACAAATGTCACTCTTTTAGGTGGGACAGAGATCTTTTATGTTGTAAAACAAAAAAGGGGTTGAAATGGTCAATTAAAGAAGAAAACCAAAGCTGTATCATATAAAAATTTGTATGATGGTGTCCATGCAAATGATTTCTTAAAGAATAAATGGTTTTATTCCTTTGTAATTCAGTACAAAATGATTTATGCAATATTGATGAAAATGATACTGACAGTGAGAGGTCATGGGATTTTAAATTTTAAATTACTGTTTTGATATTAATTTTTAAAGTAAAATGTTCAGTTCTGTTATTTCAATATAACTCTAAAAAAATGTTAAAATGTTTTGCTTTTTATAAAGTAATTTAATGTTCTGCAGTGTAGGACATGTCAGTCTCTAACAATAAGGAACATTTCTTGTATTAATTGTTAATGTAAAATGTTCAGTTCTGTTATTTACAATATAATTCCATTTATATGTTAAATGTTCTGCTGTTTTTAAAGTAATTAAATGTTCTGCAGTGTGGGACATGTCAGTCTCTAACTATATGGAACATTTCCTGAAAAAAGATATTACTATTTGGTGTTTTACATCACTCTTGTCAATGATATGCAACATTAAATTACCAATTGTTATCACTACATGAATGGTTTCTTCATTCTTGATATAACAGATACAATTATGTACAATTTTCATTCCCCGTTAAGTAGATTATTTTTCTATGCCAAAATAAAACTATAATTAAGAGCTCCAGAGAGGATATTTACAATCCATCAGCAGATAAACTGTTATTCTGTACTGTATCATTGAACTTTCAACAAAACAATTAAGTAGATTTTAGAGACCAAATTGAGCATTTAGGGAATAATTAAATGCAAAAATTTGATTGGCTCCTTTTCATTGGCTAAAAAATATACTGCATCACCGTCGTGTATTATAACAGCAAAAATGTGCAAACAATGTATTTTGGTATGCTTACCCCAAGATAGTATTTAAAAATACTTCGGAGTTTTAATTTTACTCACAAATTTCTTTCCTCATTAAAAAGTTTTTTATGACTGTTTCCATTGGAAATACTTACCAATGCACTGTATGTTTGAAATACATCACTAATAGATGTTCATGATACAGGTACTATTCAATCTCTTTATGTTGCCAGGTATTGTTTCAAGTATGAAATGTCAATTTTTTAACAAAATAAATGTTTTGTAGTGAATTTTTTATCTTCACCTCAATTCATAGGATGCTTTTTAAAGCAAAAAAATACTGGATATTTTTTAAAATTAAAAGATGATTTTGACATCAGGCTCCTTTTGAAGAAATCTCTAACGACAAGAAGCTAGGAATCTCTAAACAACTGATTTGGGTTCCCCCAAGATTCCTGGTATAAACATTATGACTCTTGATTTCAATTAACTTCGCTGTCACATCACCAAGCTTATTGATCATGTTACTTAAATAGGACCTTGATAATATGCTTGTAATATAAAGCACTCCTTCAAGCTAGCATTTAGGCTTTGTCCAAGCATTGTCGTGATTTATATTGTTTTGATCGATAGTCGCGAAATTATATTACAATCTATGCAAAATAAACAGAAATTATTGCATAATAAAGACAAAACATTATTTTAAAGTGAATATTTCAAAATAAATATCTACGTGAAAAAAAACCAGTCTTACATCTGAGTAATAACTTTCCTACGGAAAACATCCGTTTTCCAATCTCCCGCGTTCGCCATTATTGTTGTTGTTGAAAAACTACGAAAATCCGTTCGGACTGTGATTTTTTAAAAACGGAATTTTGTACAAAATGGATCGTACTGGTTGAATTATAAACTTTCATTATAAATAAGATCTGTGGGAGTTAAAGCATTTCTTTTAAGACTATTGATATTTATGTTGAGTTTTTTGTTCACGACCAATTTGCACGCTAAAACCAATACTACAATCTATGTAATGTATGCAAAGGGAATCAAGCGATAATGGACAAAAATGTCCAAACTGCATGTATTAAACATTTCAGATACAAATTAATCCAATGTTTATTTATCTAGTCTATCTAAGTTGCTAAAAAGTCAATTATCTCCATATACTACATTTAACTAATAGAAGTTATCACTAACATTTAGATAAACTGAACAAATGAATATTAAGACAGACACGTTTCATTTAAAAGGCGTCTGCTAAACATGAATGGCAAATGACATGTTCAATAGTCAAAGGGAAGTAACTCGATCTTCTTAATTGAAAATTAACTGTCAATGGGAAATAACTCCGCTGGAATAGCGCAATGTGTATAGGGAATTTTGAATTGGTTTCTGTTCTTGCGCTTTTAGATACAGCTATTATACTATTTTCTTCTTTGATAAAAGCAGATATATTCCGATTGTTCAAACCGGTAAACATACGTAGGTTTTATCATATCCTGATTTCCAGAAAATCACCGGATGACTGGGTTCATCTACTTTCAGGTTCGTGAGATTTATCTCCCTTAGACCATTTATGTGCCATTTGTAATCAAACCTTTCGTCTGCTTTAATAGGAACGTAAAAATATACTGAATTGTGTACACGTCTAAATGTTTCAGTCAAAATCAATAAAGAACTATACAATATTATATTGTCAATTATTTATTATTACTTTTGGCCACAACAAATTGATCTTTTGTTCGTCGGATTCCCGCACCTAAAAATCCGAAAATGGAAAAAAAAATATTTTTTTTTTTTGCTCCAGCACTTTTTTAAAGTCAATTTCTTGGCACTCAACCAAGAAGTTTTACGGAGAAAATCAATAATTTTGTGTCTAAATATCGAAGCTTATCACCATAACATAGCTATATTTGTAACAAAACAGTGAAGTATTCACTTCATTTACATACGTCACTATGATGATCGTGTCGATCCTTTGTTCCTTTGTTTTTCTAAATCCTAAATTATATTTAGAACACGTTTTAACACATGTATACTAAATTTATACGTAATAAATGCAATACTTAACTTCCATAAACTTTAATTCTTGATACACACAGAAGTTGAACAGTGACGTAGACAGAGCGGCTCCATCAACCCTACAAAGATGATCTGGATGTGTGACGTCATATGTTCACCTGTGTAAAAATAATTTACAATAGAGGTCGACTCATGTCTTATGAATTGAGGTAGGACAGGATAGAAGATTTCCTTTTCTAATAATGTTCATGCCGGAGATATTCGAACAGACTGATTTAAAATGAAGTTGTATTTTGCATTATTTACCAAAAGGCTATACTTTCGACACCAAAACGTATATGAAATGTACAAAGGTATTTCTTTTCAATCACAAGTCTAAGAAATAATTAAATGATAAAATAAACATAGATCAATGTAGGTTATAATAATAGATCTAGAGTTGTTAAAAGATTTTATAAAAACGTTTATGATGAGATGACTCCTAGTTGAAAACATGTCAGAGCAAAGAGAAAATATTTTGAAACAAAATTAGATTTGAGCAAGCCATTTAGATCTTCATTTGCTGATACATGTAGTTTTTAATTGTCTATAGCAGCTAATCTTTTCATATATATGACTGCTGTTTTACACTGCTAATAACAATCCACAGAAGCAATCCATTCCAGGGACAGACAGTGTAGACACTAGAAAGGCTATTTTAATATGAACTCAGTGCAGCATAAGACACATACTTAGTTAAAACCTGCGAATGACGGAACACCACTTCTCCCAAGAATCCCACCACTTCTCCCTATTTCAAGTACAGGGAGACGTCACTTCTCCCTAAAATTTGGTTCTAGCTAGACCCCTGATTGTATAGGTCATATAACGGCGGTCAGCCCACATACTCGCCATTCCAGGAAAGGCTAAATCTCTGGATTAAGCTGTTAACCAGTTACTAGGCGCATACTTAACATTCATTTTCAATAAGCGGGTGCATTTTGGAGGTATGAAAGACAGGAAAATCAGTGTTCTAGAAGTCTTTATTTAGCATTTTAATCGAAGAATATAACCTGTAAACTACAACTTTCTGAAATATTTTGATAATGACATCAGTAATTGTTGTCATATGCTTATTTGAAGTACGACTGTCAGGGGTACAAATTTTGCCATGAAATGTTCGTTATGCTAACTTTCAATGATCGCTTACCATAAATAGTTGGTATATTACACATTTAAGAATTATCCCTAATATAAACAAAGTGTCAATCTTCAGAAAATTAAGAAAGATATTCGTACTGACTAATACTATTCAATTGCCATATGCTAGATCAAACTCAGTACAATCTGGTTCAAAGAAAATTGTAATCGATATGAGTGTAATAAATCATAATTTTATGTCTGGATATTCCACGTTTATAATTCCATTTAAATATTACACTGGAACCTTAAAAGGATAGTGTGTGATTGAAGAATTACTCTTATGTGGGATTTTTTACAAGTTTTTTTTAATGCTACCAAAATGTCGCCGAAATGTTCGTTACCAAAAGTATGAGGTATGGAAAATTATTTTTGAATTTACGTTATAATATGTGTTTTTCTTGAGGATTTAGTAATAATTGACATATTAAAGATATATTTAATTGGAAATGTGTCTGAATTTTTTAACAATTTAAAGCTAACTGTAAGAATTTGTTATTGGAGACATAGGGATTTTCTATACCCTAGCTTAATTAAGAGACAATATTTTGAAAAAATCGAAGTTTTCTTCACGAAATATGTCATTTATACTTTTACTATAGCAATAATAACTTGTAAATATGCATTTCATTTACATAAATTCTGTAAGTTAAGTTCCTGCAAACATAATAAACGTTGGGGACATCAAATGTGCATTCTAAGTGGGAATGAGTCTATCAGCTAATGTGACTATTTTTTTCTTTAACGTGATTATTGATAGGAATTAGACCGTAGAATTGTCGCACATGTTTTACTAATAACTTAAAAATATGATAAAAATAAAACTGCGGAATGCGAGCCCTAAACTTGTGTAACACATTTTTCACCCACCCTGAAACGCTCCAATGAAACGATTTCATTGCAATCGGTCAGAGTGTCGATAGTTGTGACTATTAGATAATTCCCGCGAGCTGTTTAAAGTTCGTGGATATTATACATACTAGCGGGAAAAGTATAGTCACCCTGTCCGTATCTTTCGTCTAATAATCTATAAAGAAATAATATAACACGACTAAAATGAAACGTAAAATTGTTATTTTATACACAGGTAACAATCTAATATAAAATTTGACTTGGAAATTGAATGTTGTGACCTGTTTTGACTATTTTTGGAGCAAGACAAAGGAAGTTAAATGCATTATATGGTATAACTATAAAACATTTGTTAATCGTTCAGATAGACAAGTTTGTATAGTTCAATATTAATCCAAGAACTTCATTTTAACAATCGTTCATTTCATACATAATAATAAATATATGAAAGACCTTAATTGACATAAGTTCCTTCATAAACGAATATTAATTGTCTTCTGTTTAAAGTTATAAGGGGAAGCAGGAAAGAGAAAGAGAAAATAAGCTGTCGATGTCTGGAGATACAACATATACTGGATACTGACGTAGAAGTCTGTGGCACTATAAAGCTGAAATGACACAAAATATACATTTGAAAACCGACGTTTAGATTAATAACATAACAATGTATAAATTAATCTTAAGATTCCGTAAACTTTAGAGAAATAACATTTAGTGCCTTTAGTATCAATACACTACAAGCAAGGCAGGTGATAATGATTTATTTTGTTTCAATTTAGTACAAGTTCTTTCTACAATGCATACATGTAATTTTATTTGTAGAATTTCTGTAACACCTTCGACTGTTTTGATTTAATTGTAACATGATGATTTTTAAAACTAAAGAAAATTAAATATTTTCAATTTATGATTATGATCTAACGGTATACGAATGGAAATATTTGCTGCTACCTGGATATCCATAAACTTCAATCTCACAAAGATGTAAAATATCAGAGGCTGGATTATACAACCCCTTAGTATAAAATTATTATTAATAAATTAATAACATGTAGTATTTGTTACTACCTGGGTATCCATAAACTTGAACCTCACAAAGATGTAAATAATCAGAGGCAGTATTAGTAAAAGACTGTATGGACACTTCTACAAAACGTGCATTTGTCCAATCAGGCATTTGTACAACATGAACAGAAGGCAATATGCCTGGTAGTTGCTCAATGATAAACATGGAACTTAGTGCAATTCCTACTTTTGTAAGAATGTCATGAGCACGAGCGTCTGAAAAAAATGATAGTTCAATCATATTTAATACTTCTAATATCATTTATGAAAACATGATTAAAGCCAAGTACATTAAAATATATTTGATATAAAAAATTTGAATCAAGACAATAACACACTTATAATTTACTGAAATGTTTTTGTGTGTTTTACTCCGTATACCAACCCTAAGAAAGCTTTTCTGATATTTGTTTTAATTTTCTGGTATAGGAAATTCTTGGAGCGATATATATCGAAGGTTAACTGGAACTACCCCGAACGGAGGCGGTTAACTGAATGAATATTTTTGCTGAAAAAAAGATAATGTAGATTTTATGAACTATTTCGTAGTTTCATTTTATGGTCATTTTTTTAAACAATCAGTCCAACTAAAAACCTCTTCTATTCATATATTCCTGTTAAACATTTGAAACAATTGAACGTTACTGTATAATTTTCCCACGAATAAGCAACCATTATACCTATGTTTGATTAATAATGAGTACTATTCGTACCATTACCACCGTCCATTCGGTTGTATAGGACAGCATAATCAAGGTAATAAGATATTCCTAGATCGACCCGCCACCATGGATTTGTTTCAGCTAACGTATGGAAACATGATTGGCCATAAAAGTCTTGGTTAGTATCCCCATCAACACCACGTGATGCAACCCTGTTGGATGATAGCGATGACATAGATGTTCTTTTCCTAAGTGCAACGTTCAGTACTGGAAATTTACAGAAATAGCTACAGGTAGAATATATTAAAATTATTCAAAGCTTATATTAGAATATTAGATGGCGTTCTTAACAATTCTGTGTTTATAAGCATACGTCATACATTGTTTAGATGCCGGATTAAAACTTCAGATTATTCAGATTGATAATATAATAGGATTTAATTTGAAAAACAGCGTAAGTTGATTTTAAAATCTGATACTGGTGAAACCTTTGGTGTCACAGTGAGTTCAGAGACGTCTGGTAGAAACATTATGGGGTTTTCGAATTGCCGTCGTCCACTTATTGTAGTGTACTTCTTCTATTAACGGAATAGGCTTGTTACACACCGATAGGAAACCCAAGATGGCATCCGCTTACATTTTGCGTTGGATTTTTTGGTGCCACATACAAGACTTGCATTACTATTAACCTTGAAGCTAGATATGTACTAACTATTCTAATAAAAATGTTAGTTTTGGAGGCCTTATCGGGCCATTTTCGTTCATTTACATGGCTATGATTGCATGCGTAGAATATCGCCACGCTTGTTACGAATGTCATGATTGTTTAGCGAATGACACGTAAGTCGTTGCGGAAGGCTCGGAAGATCTGCTTATAATAGGAAGTCGTCAATTAAACGGAAAGAGTAGAGTATTCTTCATTTAGCAGACCTTCCGTTGTGCAAATAAAAAACCATATAAGCGAGTAATGTACCGATATTGCAATCAATGTTAAGTTTTAATTAACATGCTGACACATACTTTAAGTCGTGTATATTAGTATCTGATACTTGTAAAAATATCTAATAACGTACATGTATAATAAAGTTATTAAAGCTCATTTACCTGGGTATCCAAAAACTTCAATTTCACACAGATGTAAAATATCAGTCGCTGTGTCAGTCAAAGATTGTATGTATACTTCTAAAATCATTGCTACTTGCATGTACGGCATCTGTACTTCATATATCGCAGGTAGAACTCCTGGGATGTATTCAATTGTTGTCATAGAAATTAGATCTGTTCCAACTTTGACATTGATATCATGAGCTCGTACGTCTGTCAAATTAAATCAAACATTAATTATGCAACATTATGATATTTTGATATATTACAATATATCAAATTATTATAATGTTGTATATGAATAAAATGTATCACTTGTAAGAGATTTGGATGTCAAGATCGCAGGACGTTGGTAGTACGCTACGAATGTTTGTTTTAAGTCCAAAGCTTAAACTTAATTCATAATAATAATGGTATGGAAATCATTCTTATATATGAAATGGAAACATTTTTCGGAATTTAAAGAGGATGTTTTATCTATAGCTTATCAATTTAAACATGCTGTATGGTATAATATAGAAATATTTTATTGTTCAAGCAAACACTGTCATTTTTTAATTGATTTTATCTAAGACATTTGAAAGCAAATACATACATTATATTCTTCATAAAAACACTAATAAAGTTTGGATTTAAGAAATGTTACTTAGTTACATGTACTATCAAGTACAGAAATATACCGTGAAGAATAAATAGTCCTCTTACCATTGTCATTGTCCATTCTGTTGTACAGAACAGCGTAAGACAGATAATAAGCATTCCCAAGTTCTACCCGCCACCATGGATTTGTTTCTCCCAATGTATGGAAACATGTTTGACCAACAATAAAGTCTTGGTTAGTATTTCCATCAACACCGCGCGATGGAGGTCGTGAAACTGTTGTCTCGGATGACATAAAGGCTGGTTTCTTAAGGGCAATATTGTGAACTGAAAATAGGTTAAAATAGAGTGTAGCTTTACATGACATCTATCCTGGTTTAGTGGACGTATTATTTTTACGTATGAAAATTAATGTATGTAAGCAAATAAATGCCGACTTAAGCCGACTTAATATTTCAAATATTATCAGCGCGATAGTATACACATTGCTTACATTTTAATCAACAGAAACATCTTAAATATAAAATATGAAATAAATATATATTTATGAATTCACATCTATATTTAAAGGTTTACTTAAAAGTCAAAGTTTGTCATGCTTGAACAATAGCAAATGTATTGTTATGTATTAATATAAGATGTATGTAATATTAAATGTATCACCCCTATATAAAGTACCAATAAAATTACTAAGTTGTAGTCATTGAAATGCAGAGACTTCTTGCTAAAAGACATATTCAAATTGCTAAAACCCATCATTGCTGCTTTTTATTTCAAATTGCATAATAGTAAAACTTGTGCATTGATTAAAACGAAAAGAACATTTTGAAGATGTATTACCTCTTGTCATAAAGACGGTCTTCATATTAGTGGTACCAGTATAGTTTGCTACTCCCAAATCCATATCACTTAACTTACATTGTCGAGTTTGAGAATCAAACGTTGCCGTTATACATCCCATAGAGACATTACAAGACGCGGCACAACGACTAATAGATGAAACAATTAATTCTTGATAGACACTCGTAACTTCGTAGCCATGGTGGATGGAGTATAATCCCTGTTGAATATTAGCTGATACCTGATACATACTAACAATTACAGCGAAAGTTGCTACAAATATGTACGTCTGCATTTTAAAACGATTTCGTCCTAAATGACAGATATGTCTAGCAAAATATGATTGTTTAGGTCAAATGAATGCGTCAGTTAGTTACCAATTGTTACTATGTATTTTAACTTCATATTCATATTTTGAATGACCGGATGTTTCAGACGGAATTTATCTAATATTTGATAAAAACATTTACATGGCGTTAATAATAAAGAGCTGTAAGCTGCCAGTAACTCGTGTAAACGTTCACGCTTAACATGAACTTCAAACATAGTAAGTATCCGCTGCAATTGTTTTAGTTAAAAGTACCCACTCCTTAATATTTGCAAACGGATTCTGGCTACTATTGTAGAGCATTGTATTGTAAACAATTTATCCTTTATCTATTTGGTATGAATATAAAAAAATATTGAACCAAACTTTTTTTGAATCAATTAGTCGATATACACGAATTCCAAGAATTTGATTTATGAGAATCGTCCATTTATTTACATTAAACAAACAACAAGTGCGTTCTCTTGTGACCAACGATACTGTCCTCAATCAAAAACAATTTTTGACGTACATGTAAAAGCTTTTTCGTAACGCAATGGATTGTTTTTGTAATTATCATTTCTCAATTGATAAATGGTATACATGACAATACATAAACAAGCACGACATATTGGCGAGTCTTCCTTGATCCACCCACTTAGTATTTAGTAAAATTGTCATATTTTTGTAGCGTCCTTTTTAATAAAAACGGATAGAAAAGGACTCTGCAACCTTAAGTAATTAGGAATCATAAGAGCATCCAAGATTTGTTATGTTCAGTATAAAAAGAAGTCCTGTTGTATCTCGATGTACGACATCAAAGTTGAAAATATAATCACCAGTTATTACTTCTTTATGTATATCAGATTCATAATAACCAAAATTTATTATGGCATTTATCTTAACTAACGTGATTAATTATCATTTGATATATAAACAACAACAACAACTATATAAGCAGCAGTATCAGGAATATCAAGATACATTGTATTTATGATAACAATCCATCATTTCATTTTAAACAATACAATTTATATTATTATACCTCACGTGATTTATTAACTATATAGTCTAATGTGACGTCATCGGGTGACAATCCGTCATTTTACCCTCGGTCCGCTTGATATCATCTACCCGAGTTTTTAGCCATTCAATATAAGTGACCTTCCATGTGCAGACGCTTACTTTTTACGAAACCACAAAGTTAATGGTGTAAAAATGTCTTCAAGTGCAGAGGCAAAAAAAAAACAGAACAAATTAAACGATTTGTGCCTATAAACAATTGTCAACTCATTTCTGAATTTTGTTGTTCGGTATAATAAAATAAATATCACATCCTACAGAGGAGCCTTGGTCGACATTACTTATCTTGGGTAAACATTCCATTCTATCACCCTCTGTAGGATGTGATATTTATAGTCCGACAATATTAACCTGAGCTTGACCTCTATGCAAGAATATACTTAACCCAGTATTTGCTGTCTATTTTTGTCTTCGTTTGTAAATCGCACTTAATCGGAAGCTTTCGGCAAAATACATGTACTAAACGATTAAAATTTGTTTTCATTCGAATAAATACGTTAAAACTGTGCCACAACATTGTGTTTTTCCTATAAATGAATGCTTCCAAATTTTTTAGTACAATAACATGCCATATTTACAAAATTAACTTATAGTATAAACACATGTATTACCGTTTACACGCATACGGAAACTCGCGATTTACTGTAAGTGAAGTGTGTAATTATTATAATAAGGTAGTTCAAGCTCATGTTAGTATTGTCGCACTATATACATTATGTAACATGTATAACGTTAAAAGACAAAACACAATTGTCAAAATTCATTATATTAGAATTGTATATATTCATTTTAAGGTGACGTTAATTCTATAACGCACGCTAATTGTCTTCTGGTCGGAATAACAGCTGATATACAACAAACATTTGTCATGAATGCTGATAAACAAACTAAGAAACATTACGTGAAATGTTATAAAAAAGCCTGCAATGTCAGTTCAGAAAACACATAGAGAGCACGCAAATTGTCGATGTCCACAGAAACAACACATAATGGAAACTTTCTTAGAAGTCTGTGGTATTATGAAGCTGTAATGAAACAAAACAAATGCGTTTGAAAAAAACTGGATTAAAATGAGCGTTTACAAAAATAAAAACATAGTATTCAATGTTTAAATAAACCGCTTTACCAGAAATCCAATAAACAAACAAGACTAGTAATAGTTATTGTACTGAATTATTAATTTAGTTTAAAAGTAAATAAATATGTAGCACTTTCGAATTTTTTGATTAAATTTCAGCATGATGAATTTTGTTGATGCAAACTAAAGAAAATAAAATCTTATAAATTCAGACTGTGATCTAGCGAGACACGCAAAATACAATAAAAACATCGTGCTACTACCTGGGTATCCATAACCTTGAACCTCACAAAGATGTAAAATATCATAGGCTGGATTAGACAACGACTGTATAGACACTTCTACAAAACGTGCTTTTGTCCAATCAGGCATTTGTACAACATGAACAGAAGGCAAGGTGCCTGGTAGTTGCTCAATGATGAACATGGAACTTAGTTCAAGTCCTACTTTTGTAAGAATGTCATGAGCAAGAACGTCTGAAAAGAAATGATAATTTAACCATATTTAATACTTTTAATAGAATTTATAAAAACCCGATTATAGCAATGTACATTCAAAATATATTTGATATAAAAGATTGGAGTCAAAAGAATAGCACACAAATAGATTACTGAAATGTTTTGTCTGTTGTTTTTTTACTCAGTACATAATCGGATAACCAAGCTAGCGTTCCTGACATTATTTTCGAGTTTTCCGGTAAGGAAAAATCTTGGATCAATAAAGTATCGAAGGTCAATTTGAAATCAAGTGGAATCACCACGAATGAAGGCGGTTAACTGCATAAATATCGTTGCTGGAAATAATTAGATAACGTAGATTTTATGTACTATTGCTTAGTATCAATGTACAGTTAATTTTAAAGAAAGAAACGAACTATGAAACCATTATTATCATTGTCAAAGCAAGAATCAAGTAAAAAATATGTACTTTCATGTACAACTGTTTTACTGGGAATGCACCTGCATATCTGACTGAAATTCTCCAAAAGCCTGTACAAAGCAGATCTGGTCTTAGATCTGCAAAATCCAAAGACCTGAATTTTGTGGTACCAATTAATAAGAAAAAACATTCAGTGACAGGAGCTTTAGTACAGTAGGCCCCATGCTATGGAATAAGCTACCAGATGATGTCAAATTATCTCCTACTTTGAATGTGTTCAAAAAACGATTGAAAACTCACTATTTTTCTACTTTTTATGATCTATTCTAAAATTGACCTGGCTAGGTAATGCCTTAACAGTGGTAAATGTATAAAGTTAATTCATTATGACGTGGGATGAGAGGACTGCCTCTCTCTCTCTCTGTCAAAACATATTTTGTTTTTATATGATTGCATAACAGCTTAAAATAAGAGGTCCCTTTAAATGTGATGTTTCGCCACATTTGGGGATGTATTAAGGGCCCTTTTAAGGTGATGTTTCGACACCTTTGGGGGAATTGTCTGGTTAACAGTGGCGTTATGTTACACTGTTCAGGACAAGTCCGGTTAACAGTAGCATCGTGTTATACTGTTCAGGACAACAACTTTAAATATCAAATTAATAAAAACAATTGTAAAAATAAAGTCAAATCATGAACTAAGATTAATATAGGTCTTCTAAACTTGATATATGAAAATCAAATGCACAATCACACTATATAACATCATGCGTAATGAATTTTATTTTGTTCTGTGTTATTGTATATAATTATTTATGGTGGAGGGTTTTTACTTATTTATTTTTTATAATTTATCTTTTTGTACAACGCCATTGAATATGCAAAATAGAAATAGGCGTTTAATCAAATGAAGAAGTTTAAGTTTAAGTTGATCATTATTGAATGTTACATATAATTAAATAATCAAGTAAAAGCTTCTAATGTAAAATTAACAATAAGTAGTATACGTACTAAGACCATTGTCCATTCGGTTGTATAGGACAGCATAATCAAGATAATACAATATTCCTAGGTCGACACGCCACCATGGATGTGTTTCCAACAAGGTATGGAAACATGAGTTGCCGAAAAAGTCTTGGTTGGTATCACCATCCACACCACGTGCTGCAGCCCAGCTGTTATATACCGATGGCATAGTTGATGTTTTTCTCAGTGCAACGTTAAGTACTGACAATATACAAAAATAGACGCAGTCACAGGCTGCCGGCATGAAACAGTCCCATCAAAAATATTGCATACACACACACACACACACACACACACACACACACACACACACACACACACACACACACACACACACACACACACACACACACACACACACACACACACACACACACACACACACACACACACACACACACACACACACACACACACACACACACACACACACACACACACACACACACACACACACACACACACACACACACACACACACACACACACACACACACACACACACACACACACACACACACACACACACACACACACACACACACACACACACACACACACACACACACACACACACACACCACACACACACACACACACACACACACACACACACACACACACACACACACACACACACACACACACACACACACACACACACACACACACACACACACACACACACACACACACACACACACACACACACACACACACACACACACCACACACACACACCCTCACACACACACCCTCACCCCCACCCCCACACCCCCACACCCCCCACACCCACACCCCCACACCCCCCCACACCCCCCCACACACACACCCACACCCACACACCCACCCACACCCACACCCACACCCACACACCCACACCCCCCCCACACCCCCCCACACACCCCCCCACACACACACCCACACCCACACACACCCACACACACCCACACACACACACACACACACACTGGTAAGTTTATATTCAAACAATGCTAGGTTTATGAGCATATGCCATAGATACAGGATAAAATCTTCAGTTTAATCAGATTAATAATATGGCAGGATTTCATTTGCAAAGTGTCCTTCGCCGGTTTCTAAAATTTGGTACCGATGCCACGATACACCTGTGGCCATTGGCAATTACATGATTGTTGTACGCAAGAACGATACTGTCGCTGGCAAATCAAATCACATCAAATCAAGCAACCCCTTATAAAAGTCATAAAGTAATCAAATCACAGTACCTCGCTGCTTTTGTACAGTTATCGGTCTCACTTGCACGGGTTGAGAGATACATGTAAATATAAAAACAGTCGACCATAATGCTTCGTGGACTTTGGCAGTCAATTTTATAGCCAAAATACGCGTTGATCAATTCACGCTACTTGATAATAAACTGTTTTGAAATTTGATTTAAATATTTTCAAAAATTTAATTCATATTTGAATTGCGGAAAAAATTATATGTCGCCGTTCGCCGATCACATGAAAGATGCACGCAGGAAAAATGCCAGCAAGTGCTAAACAAGCATCCCACTTTATGTGGTTATTTATAAAACACCTTTACCTGGGTATCCAAAAACTTCAATTTCACACAGATGTAAAATATCAGTCGCTGGGTCAGTCAAAGATTGTATGGAGACTTCTAAAATCATTGCTACTTGCATGTACGGCATCTGTACTTCATATATCGCAGGTAGAACTCCTGGGACATATTCAATTGTTGTCATAGAAATTAGATCTGTTCCAACTTTGACATTGATATCATGAGCTCGTACGTCTGTCAAATTAAATAAAACATTAATTATGATTATTATTATGTAATATAAGGCACATTATATTGTTCACATTCAAGAGATCTGAAAATGTATTTTCTGTCGGTTAAGCGAAGCGCATTAGGCGGAAAATATTTTCCTTTGATATGTTAAGATCGTCGATTGGTCAATTCAAAGTTGTTATGAAGATGTTCAACCAATGAAACAATGTGTTTCATCGCACAAGTTATCGTGCGATTTTAATGTTATTGAAAGGACATTCAGCTTTGGGCGGCTATACTGACCAGTCACAAATTTCTATTTTATAACAATATGTATCAAATTTTGTTAAGAAACATCTTTAAGATTTAATATTTTATTTGAACGGTTTACCATATATATTATCATTGTAAGTTAATATCTATGAATACTAAATACACTTATTGAATATGTATTTCCATGGAATTGTTAGCATACGTTATAGTTTGTCATACGAATGTACATGTATGTTAATAGTATAGCCACTTGCCCAAGTGCTAAAACACACGTTATACAAAAGGGTTGTTTTGTTGTTTATTTAATTTAATAATTGTTTATTCAATGATCTGTTTAGTTCAAAGGAAGCCAATATCGTAGGAGTTGTAGTACGTAACAAACTTTTTAAAGACCAAATATTAAACTTAATTTATAGCTTTAATGGTAATAAAATAATTTATCAACATGTGCATGCAGAAAATGGAAACATTACGTGGAATAAAAGGAGTTTTCTCTGCCGCTTACTCATTTAAACATGATGTATGGTATAAATTAGAAATATTTTATTGTTGAGGCAAAAACTGTAAAAAATCAACACTATGTATTTTATATACTATTTAATATAAGACACGTTCATAAACTAATACATCATTGTTTCGCTACATATATTCACTGACATAGATATGTTGCTTTAAATTTGGATTTTAAAAAAGTTACTGAGTTACATGATGAATCAAAAATCATGAAATCGAAATAAACCATGAAGAATAAATAGTGTCTTACTTTGGCCATAGTCCATTCTGTTGTACAGAACAGCGTTAGAGAGATAATAAGCATTCCCAAGTTCTACACGCCACCATGGATTTGTTTCTCCCGATGACAATGTATGGAAACATGATTCACCAGCAATAAAGTCTTGGTTAGTATTTCCATCAACACCGCGCGATGGAGGTCGTGGAACTGTTGTCTCCGATGACATGAAGGCTGGTTTCCTTAGGGCAATATTTTGTACTGAAAATAGGGAATAGTAGAGTGTAACCTCATATGACATACATGTCCATTACCTTTGTGCAAATATTTTGTACTAAAGGTGGGTATTCGTGGAACGTTGTGTTATAAGTAAGTTTAGAACTAGACGGCTGCTTATTTACATCATCTTTTCAAATAAAAACATGCATCTAAGTAAACTATTAAAATATAACTGGTAAAATAGTAATTTATGCATTAATTTAACACGTTAGAGGGTATACAAATTGCGTAAACCGATTGGCAAAAGCAAATTAAATAACAATGTCTGAGCCAAGATGGACACATAAGTAATTAGGGGTTTTAAATTTGCTAGATTAGGGACATTGTGACAGTTTAAAGACGAATACTCCTTAAAAATAACGCTGAATACTCCTTTAACATGACGCTATGATATAAAATAATATCAATGTTTTTAATATACATAATGCCGGTATCTGATTCATCAGAAATATTTTATTATAAAGTATCGCATCAATATTTAAAATGTTATTTGGAATTTCCTAGACCATTTAATGCAATTTTATCACTTCAAATAACAACAATATACATACACATGATCAAGCTTTTTATTGAATACATACCCCCTTTAGACAGCTACTAAAAATGCAGTTTAGTATATTATTTACCCCTTCCGAAAAGACATATTCATAACTTTTTTGTTCGAGCGATGCGTATTTTCAAATTGCATTATCGTTTGTGCTGTGCAATATTAAAAAACGGAAAGCATTTTCGTATTTGTGTTACCTCTTGTCGGATAGACAGTCTTCATGAACGTGGAACCAGTATAGCTTGCTACTCCCAAATCCAGATCACTTAACTTACATCGTCGTGTTTGAGAATCAAATGTTGCCGTTATACATCCCATAGAGACATTACAAGACATGGCACAACGACTTATAGATGAAACAACTAATTCTTGATAGACACTCGTAACTTCGTAGCCATGGTGGATGGAGTATAATTCCTGTTGAATATTACCTGATACCTGATACATACTAAGAAATGCAACAATTCCTGCAACGAACGTCTGCATTGTTGATGAGTACCAGTCGAAATGACTGATGAGTACTTTGAAATTTCTATTGCAGTCTACCTGAACGCCACGTGTTTTCCTGTATCTAATTTTAGTTATTATAACCGGATGTTTAGTTTGAATGTTGGGTAAATTTAACAAATATTCTATTTACTGTCAGTAATAGTTAGTTGGGTATAAGCTTCCGGTGAAAAGATTGAACTTTTTGTTTAAACACCGTATTTCAAGTCCAATAAGAACCCGTCCCTTTTTTTACTTTAAAGTATTTAGAATCATCTGGACACAAATGTCTACAAACGGAACCTGAATAGAATTTATAATTTCTAGGAATACAATAGTTTACGTGTTGACATCCATTGAGCAATTAGAGTTGAATTTTACCTTTATCATACTATCTAGAACATTGAAGAATTTTGTATCAACTTATTAGTTTAAATCAATTATTCGATTGAAACAAACGTATTCCAAGAATGTTGTTATGTTGCATTGATTTACATTAAAATTTAAGTCCGATATAAAACGCAAGTTCGAGTGTTTATTTGAAGAAACAATTAAATTATCAGAAACTATTAAGAAGGGTAAATACTTCTTTTATACCCCGGCCACAACTCGGTTCAAATGCAAAATTGAGTTTCACATTATTAGATCATTTGCGGTGGGAACAGAAACAGTAGCCATCAAATCCCAAATTGATTTTGGATTGGTGTTTACAAATGTACGCTGTTGTGATAGAAGTTAAGTCTAATATCGCTGGCACTGCATGGGGTCATTATATTCAATAAAATGTTCATAATTGTGATTAAAAATATCATTATTTAAGAAACATAGAAAAACGGACCCTTTTTGAACTATAGCTTTTGAGTTGTGTCCCGGCTTATTATATCTATTAAGATAAAAAAATCCAGGGCACGTCTCGAATAAAGCATCTGGTCGAGGTTGTTGAACTTAATTGCTCAATGTACTAAAATTAGGCATTTAAAATTAGTGTCAATATTTATTTTCAGTCATAAAAAGCTAACAATGAAATATTACGCACCGAGAGTATTGATTGCTGCACAGGAAACAATTTTGACAGACAGACAGACGCATTGAAACTAAATACTAAGCTATCTCAGAGAGTGAGAGAGAGAAAAAGAAAAAAATGAAAAGAAACAGGTAACAGTGGAAATGTTTTTGTTCGTGAATATCGTTGAATAACTGCGTGAGTTTGTTGGTTACAAACAACTTTTACAATATAACAAAAGTTGATTACACCAAGGACCCTGACTATCCTTGATTACACCTGCCTTAAAATTCTAAACCAATACATATTCTTTTAAGAGGAAGTGTTCTGAGTAAGTCTTACAGGAAACCTTTATACCAGGATAAAGTTTTTTCTGTCACCAATTGTATGAGTTTAAACTGGTATTTATCGAACTCTGTTAAAGCATTCATCCATTTTCTGGAGTAGGTTTACACTGGTGGTTGTTCAAACGGAATATAATGGAAACAGATTTCATTTGTTCGCTATCACGACACGTGACTGAGACACACGTGTTTAATAGACCTATGTAAAATAGGTAATACATTATACATGTATTGGTGACATACAGCGAGATTTTTTAAACTCAGAAATTCAACTCCGAGGCATTTGGAGTCAAAACATAAAGTGACAGAAAAATAAAGTTACAGTACAATTATTACCAAACTTTTTCCAATCATTCTCTCTTACACCTCTTCTCCTTCTACTTCTAAGGTTATACCACTGGCACCAGAGTCCATATCTTATGATCATAAAATAATGCGTACGTCCCTATATATAGTTCCCTGTGTATGATACATACATGACACTACCTTATAGTTTTAACTCGTACACGATACTGTATACGGGACCGATTCTTAATTGTGTTTGCTGACAAAATATTGTGTGTGCGTATTTAAAGAGTGTGAGGACTTTGGTGCCAGTGGGTTATACTACACTCACTCATTATTTTGAGGATTATGTGAAGGCACTTGGGAAAATAAATAATGTTGATAACACCTCTCTGGTATAATCTTAAATGTTGGTCAGAATCATGGGCCATTATTTAAACTCATTAAGTAGTCTGTATGTTATAAATACAATACTTCTGTGACCTATTCGTAATATAGCCTTATATCTTTTACTACGTAATAACAGGGATTCTATACAGTCATGTTATATAAAATCCCTGTTAATACGCGGAAAACCCGAGCGGGGCCAAAATGTTTTAGATAACGTGTATGACGTACGTTAATGCTTTAGAATTGGAAAAAAACTGATAAAATCAATGAAAAATTTTGAAAAATTAATATACCTACCAGTTAAAAAAATATCTTCAGTTACACGGGCGCCGCCATTTTCATTAAATTGTGTCGTAGTCGTCTACGCTGCAGTAAGAATCATACTTATTACTTCTATTTCTTGTAAAGCGATAAGCGTATTTTGTTTATTTTATTTTGTCATATAATAATATGTATAATATAGAATAATTCTTTATAGTTCTTTTTATTGTAAATCAATAAGAGTTCTACTTTTTGTCTTTTTTCAATTTTTATTTAACTCAAACTGTAAAAAATCAATTACCAGTAGGTCTATTCTAATAAGTATTACTTACTTTTCTTTATTTTATTTTGTCAAAGTAACGATCTTATTTTTTTTATTTTTTAGTAATAACAGTCACCTATTTTTTATTTTATCTTTTTTTTTTCAATTAAAGTAATTAAACACTAAAAAACATCACGTTCTATTTTTTTCTTATAACTGTGCTTCATACAATCTGTCTTCGAGAGCCTTTTGACATTGAGATTGTGTTTCTCCACATAAAGAATTTAGTTGTTTTTATTATTCAAGTCATAGCGTTACATTTTTACCATTTTTAAACAATTAAAATGTCACACAATAAAGATCATAATTATTGTCTAAACAGCATGTTAACTGGAAAACAAATCATAAATATCTTTCCAACAAATGTTAGATATTTACATGAAAATAAATATCGCAATGACTGTGCAACACCAAAAGCAAGTGCTAGTTATAATTCAACGCCAAAAATGTCATACCAAGCGCATAAACCACCAGCATCTCTGTCTAAATTTTCAGATTAAAGTCTCTCTTTAGGTAAAGTCCAGTACTCTTTATATAATACATCAGAATCAAATGAACAACAAATCAACCTTGAAAATGCTATAGAAAACGTAAATTCATTTCATTTAGATCTAAACAGAACATACAAATGTCACTCTGTTAGGTGGGACAGAGATCTTTTATGTTGTAAAACAAAAAAGGGGTAGAAATGGTCAATTAAAAAAGAAAACCAAAGCTGTATAATATAAAAATTTGTATGATGGTGTCCATGCAAATGATTTTTGAAAGAATAAATGGTTTTCATTCCTTTGTAATTCAGTACAAAATGATTTATGCAATATTGATGAAAATGATACTGACAGTGAGAGGTCATGGGATTTTAAACGTTAAATTACTGTTTTGATATTAATTTTTAAAGTAAAATGTTCAGTTCTGTTATTTCAATATAATTCTAAAAAATGTTAAAATGTTTTTCTTTTTTAAAGTAATTTAATGTTCTGCAGTGTGGGACATGTCAGTCTCTAGCTATAAGGAACATTTCCTGAAAAAAGATATTACTATTTGGTGTTTTACATCACTCTTGTCAATGATATGCAACATTAAATTACCAATTGTTATCACTACATGAATGGTTTCTTCATTCTTGATATAACAGATACAATTATGTACAATTTTCATTCCCCGTTAAGTAGATTATTTTTCTATGCCAAAATAAAACTATAATTAAGAGCTCCAGAGAGGATATTTACAATCCATCAGCAGATATACTGTTATTCTTTACTGTATCATTGAGCTTTCAACAAAACAGTTAAGTTGATTTTGGAGACCAAATTGAGCATTTAGGGAATAATTGAATGCAAAGAATTAATTTGCTTCTTTTCATTGGCTAAAAAATATACTGCATCACTGCCGTGTTTTATAACAGCAAAAATGTGCTAACAATGTATTTTTGATATGCTTACCCCAAGATAGTATTTAAAAATACTTCGGTGTTTTAATTTTACTCACAAATTTCTTTCCTCACTAAAAAGTTATTTTATGACTGTTTCCATTGGAAATACTTACCAATGCACTGTATGTTTGAAATACATCACTAATAGATATTCAAGACACAGGTACTATTCAATCATTTTATGTTGCCAGGTATTGTTTCAAGTATGAAATGTCTATTTCTAACAAAATAAATGTTTTGTAGTGATTTTTTTTATCTTCACCTCAATTCATAGGATGCTTTTTAAAGCAAAAAGTACTGGATATTTTTTTAAAATAAAAGATGATTTTGACATCAGGCTTCTTTTGAAGAAATCTCTAACGACAAGAAGCTAGGAATCTCTAAACAACTGACTTGGGTTCCCCCAAGATTCCTGGTATAAACATTATGACCCTTGATTTCAATTACCTTCGCAGTCACATCACCAAGCTTATTGAACATGTTCCTTCAATAGGACCTTGATAATATGCTTGTAATATAGAGCGCTCCTTCAAGCTAGCTTTCAGGCTTTGCCCAAGTATTGTCCTAATTTATATTATTTTGATCGATAGTCGCGAAATAATAGAACTTTGATAATATGCTTGTAATATAGAGCGCTCCTTCAAGCTAGCTTTCAGGCTTTGCCCAAGTATTGTCCTAATTTATATTATTTTGATCGATAGTCGCGAAATTATATTACAATATATGCAAAATAAACAGAAATTATTGCATAATAAAGACAAAACATTATTTTAAAATGAATATTTCAAAATAAATATCTACGTGAAAAAAAACAGTTTTACATCTGAGTAATAACTTTCCTACGGAAAACATCCGTTTTCCAATCTCCCGCGTTCGACATTATTGTTGTTGTTGAAAAACTACTAAAATCCGTTCGGACCGTGATTTTTTTAAAAATTTTGTACAAAATGGATCGTGCTGGTTGAATTAAAGTATAAACTTTCCTTATAATAAAGATCTGTGGGAGTTAAAGCATTTCTATTAATACTATTGATATTTATGTTGACTTGTTCACGACCAATTTGCACGCTAAAACCAATACTACAATCTATGTAATGTATGCAAAGGGAATCAAGCGATAATGGACAAAAATGTCCAAACTGCATGTATTAAACATTTCAGATACAAATTAATCCAATGTTTATTTATCTAGTCTACCTAAGTTGCAAAAAAGTCAATTATCTACATATACTACATTTAACTAATAGAAGTTATCACTGACATTTAGATACTGAGCAAATGAATATTAAGACAGGCACGTTTCATTTAAAAGGCGTCTGCTAAACATGAATGGCAAATGACATGTTCAATAGTCAAAGGGAAGTAACTCGATCTTCTTAATTGAAAATTAACTGTCAATGGGAAATAACTCCGCTGGAATAGCGCAATGTGTATAGGGAATTTTGAATTGGTTTCTGTTCTTGCGCTTTTAGATACAGCTATTATACTATTTTCTTCTTTGATAAAAGCAGATATATTCCGATTGTTCAAACCGGTAAACATACGTAGGTTTTATCATATCCTGATTTCCAGAAAATCACCGGATGACTGGGTTCGTCTACTTTCAGGTTCGTGAGATTTATCTCCCTTAGACCATTTATGTGTCATTTGTAATCAAACATAACCTTTCGTCTGCTTTAATAGGAACGTAAAAATATACTGAATTGTGTACACGTCTAAATGTTTCAGTCAAAATCAATAAAGAACTATACAATATTATATTGTCAATTATTTATTATTACTTTTGGCCACAACAAATTGATCTTTTGTTCGTCGGATTTCCCGCACCTAAAAATCCGAAAATGAAAAAAATTTTTTTTATTTTTTTTTGCTCCCGCACTTCAAAATTTTTACCGCATCAAGATTTTTTTTAAGTCAATTTTTTTGGCACTCAACCAAAAAGTTTTACGGAGAAAATCAATAATTTTGTGTGTAAATATCGAAGCTTATCACCATGACATAACTATATTTGTAACAAAACAGTGAAGTATTCACTTCATTTACATACGTCACTACGATGATCGTGTCGATCCTTTGTTCCTTTGTTTTTCTAAATCCTAAATTATATTTAGAACACGTTTTAACACATGTATACTAAATTTATACGTAATAAATGCAATGCTTAACTTCCATAAACTTTAATTCTTGATACACACAGAAGTTTAACAGTGATGTAGACAGAGCGGCTCCATCAACCCTACAAAGATGATCTGGATGTGTGACGTCTTATGTTCACCTTCTGTGTAAACATAATTTACAATAGAGGTCGACTCATGTCATATGAATTGAGATAGGAAGGATAGAAGATTTCCTTTTCTAATAATGTTCATGCCGGAGATATTCGAACAGTCTGATTTAAAATGAAGTTGTATTTTGTATTATTTACCAAAAGGCTATACTTTCGACACCAAAACGTATATAGTCTATTTAATTTTATAGGGGTGCTGATTCTATTTTTCCTTCAGGATTACTTAGGTATACTTAGCAGTTGTATGTTGTTTAGTCTGCAGCATAATTTGGTTAATTAATAATCTTCTTCTTCTTCCTAATTAATAAGACTGTATTTATGCACTTAACAGTTAACAGGTTTTGTTCATTATCATTTTATAGGGGTGCTGATTCTAAAATTCTCATTCAGGAACTTAAGTATACTGAGTATATGAATGTAATTATACATATTTTTTATGTTTTTGAGCCCATCCTTTATTTACTGGAATATTAAAACTTTATTTATACACCAAAAGTCAACAGGTTTGGTCCATCATTTAATAGGGGTGCAGAGCCTAAAATTTTCATTCAGGAGGATTTAAATTTGCTGAGTAGCTGTTTGTTGTTGATTCCATCTCTTATTTATTTGGTTAATATAGGGATTTATTTTACATAAAAAGTCACCAGGTTTGGTCCTTTATAATTTTAGAAGTGCTGATTCTAAATTTTTACAATGATCTTGGAAGTTTTAAAGTTCAATATTAATAGAAATCAGTATATCTTACAGTATGATAATATAGTACAGTTCATCTAAATGCAAATGGAACAAAATACAGGCATTTATAATTTGTATGTATCATATTAAAAGCATTAATTTTATGAATATTAACAACAAGTAATCTTTCTTACAACAAACTACAAGATAATCAGAGCTAAACAGACATTTCCTTGTAATCCAAGGTCAAGATAATCAAAAACCCAGGGAAAAAAGACTAAATATGAAACTATAATTGAGAGAAAAATAATAAATACATGCAGTGCTTTTAAAATTGTATCATGTAAGAAAAATAGAATAAATCCATAGTGGTACAGCATCAATCCATGTTTTACATTTAAATATGCATGTCTATATCCACAACTATGATTTAAGTGATTATTGTGGCTTATTATGCACTTTGAAATAATACAGAATGCTATTCATTAATGTTTTTTCTGCATTTAAGTGCATTTTGACTTTAAATAATTGAATATTCATAAAAATAGAACTTTTTTTATTTTTTGGCTTTTCGCTCGCTCCTCAAAATGCAAAATTTTATGTGGAAAAAAAATTTTTTTTTTTCGCTCGCTCGCTCCAATTTTTTTCGGACAAAATCCATAGAACATATGATCAATTTGTTGTGGCCTTATTAATATTCAATAAAGGGAAATAACCACTGCGGGGAATTTGGAATTTATCCCGTACCCAATTGGCGCGAAACCAGCACGTGAAGAGACGGCCATCTTTTCCTAAGACAAGGTAAGTGCTCGCATATTATATATTAATTAGCGAACATTTAAGCGGACTTTACTTGTATTATATCGTATTTACCTTCTTGGATAACGTATCAAAAGACACATATTTCTTGTAAATCGGAATAAAGTGGGCATACAAATTATTTTAATATTCATCCTACCACAACAAGAAATTCCGTGCAGATTGATGGCGAAAAAGCAAGTGCCGTGGAGAAAACGGGATTGTTTTCAAAAACAAAGGGAGCATTTTCAAGTGGATTTTGAACTAAACTACACATTTATAAATCGGACAACGAGCATGCCCATATATAAACTTTCTTATGGAGGATAACAGTTGGGAAACTTGAAAATCTCGATCTCGAATCTGCACAAAAATCAAAATGGCCACCGGAAGAAATGGACCCGAGCCTAGGTGCTAGGAAATTGATCGGAGAACTCGTGCGGGTAGCAATTTCATTTTCTGTTTGGTTACAATTTTCGTGGTTCTAACTAAAATATTCTATGCCTCAATGGGTCATTTTTCAGTATGCATGTAAAGGGCCTGGGGCCTTACTTATTTAATATGGACCAATTTGGGAATCTTTTATATTGCATTTTCAATGTTAAGGCAATGAAATATCTAAGGTAACCTCCAAATTTGGGGAAGACTGTTTGCTTTCAAAGAAATTTCAAAAGGAGAAGCCCTCAAATGGTCAGATAGCCCTAATGTTCCCCACAGCTAAGCCTGTTGGCATTACATAGTTGCAAAACCAGTATTTTTACAATTTGTTCCCAACAGCCTTGAACTCAATGTTTTGGTAATAACTGAAACAGTGTATAATGTGATAGTGGTTCAAAAGTTTGGACCCCCCCCCCCCTAGAAAAAAATCCTGGATCCACCCCTGCATTACAAGACAAGGTTAACTAAGTGTGGGTTATCTTCCATGTATCAGGTTTGTAATGAAACATGAAATATATCATTTACAATACATTTATACAATACAAGCAGGTCAAATATGTATTTATGGTGAAGTTGAACTATTTACCAGAAAAGTAACATGTTACTGATTTCTTCTGACTTAGATGCTGTTGTTTTACTGTGATTTCTAAGCAGGCCTTTTTTTCATGTGTTGGGGAAGTAGCCTGTAGCCTTTTAGAAGGGGAAAAATGGC
Organism: Mactra quadrangularis; assembly: GCA_025267735.1. NCBI lineage: Eukaryota > Metazoa > Mollusca > Bivalvia > Venerida > Mactridae > Mactra > Mactra quadrangularis. Next base: position 21,660,132 of record CM046305.1, read on the forward strand.
GCGCGATCATTGGAAAAGGGGGAAAAATAAAACTAGACTATTTAGGTCTATATTTAATTCTTGTAATCATATTTCATTTAAACTGTTATTATACCCCGCTTCGAAGAAGAGGGGGGTATACTGTTTTACCCTTGTCCGTGCGTGCGTGCGTGTGTGCGTGCGTCCGTCCGTCCGTTACAAAATTTCCGTCGCAGTTTTCTCAGCAACTATAACATGCAGCAGCCTAATACTTTGCATATTGCTTCATCCCATAGTCCCATGTGGTGTAAAGCGATTTCATGCTCCTTGCTCATCTATTTCCTGTTTGTCGCATATTTTTAGATTTTTGCGGGGGTATCACTAGTGAGCATTAGCTCACAGATTTACTTGTTTGTCATGCTTTTTACTGAAAAAGCTCTAGGTGAAAACAAGTTATTTATTAGACAAAACTTTTAAGAAAGTATGACACCTTTTAGCTCAACTTTTTGAAGAAAATGAGAGCATATGATATCATTTTTGCTACAGCTTCGGCATTGGTGTGGCTTGTGAAATTAATATTTTTAAAAGTGTTAAATCTTCAACCCTATCTATAGCTAAGATATTTTATTGAAAGTTGGTAAACTTATTCAGTGGAACTATATCAACAACACTGTGAAGGGACATTCTTATTTGTCGGTTCTTTATCTACATGACTTAAGGGATGAAAATGTCGAAGAATTATTTTTAGGGTTATGTCCCTTTATACTTTAGCAATTTAGCTCAATATTTCTTTAAATTGAGGTATCTTTAGTATATATAAATATATTTTTATGAAAGTGAATATGCCCATTTATCAGTTTTACATCTATCTGACAGTAAAGGGACCCAACTCTTAATTATTAGTTATTAAGTTATGCCCCTTTATACTCAAATATCTTGGATTTCAAACTCCCCGCCAAACTCCTCACAGGGGTTACGTCACGCGTTGCTACTTTAACCACTGCCTTCATATGAATCACCGGACGCAAGTAGTACCATGTGACAAATGTTTAAATTTAAACAAGCAATAACGGTAAGCCTAAAATGCGTTAGGCGTAATGTAGCAAAAAAAATAACATTGAATGATAAAAAATGTGGTTGATTTACAAGTACTGCCAAAGACATAAGATGAATTCAATAGAAATATATCATTATGTACCAAAATTGTTTAATTTATGAATGTGGTTGATTTACAAGTATTGCCAAAGACATAAGATGAATTCAATAGAAATATATCATTATGTACCAAAATTGTTTAATTTATGAATAAGTTGCACCGGAAAGTGAGCAGGGTCGGGAATGAACAAAACTCATGGAAGTCAAGCGTGCTGTTCACTAGTCCTATAAACTGCATTTGGTAGAAAACAACAACTTAAAAGTCGATTACATTTATTATACCCCCGCTTCGAAGAAGAGGGGGTATACTGTTTTACCATTGTCCGTGCGTGCGTGTGTGCGTGCGTTCGTGCGTGCGTCCGTTACAAAATTTCCGTCGCAGTTTTCTCAGCAACTATAACATGCAGCAGCCTAATACTTTGCACATTGCTTCATCCCATAGTCCCATGTGGTGTAAAGCGATTTCGTGCTCCTTGCTCATCTACTTCCTGTTTGTTGCATATTTTTAGATTTCGTTAAATGAAAGTTACATTATGATAGTCATATTTCTCACTGCGGGGGTATCACTAGTGAGCATTAGCTCACAGATTTACTTGTTTATGCCTGTTGGTTCAACTTAGATGTCAGCTTTCCTGGACTTGGAATAACTTTGAATGAACTGGTATGGCTGTATTTTCATGTTCTTATTTTTGTTTTTATAGGCTCTACAGTTGAGTTGTGATGGAAAACTAATGTATGTTCTACTTATTTGTACAACAGACAACTTGAAATGGTGTTTCCTTGAAAATATTCATCACATTTTCAGGTATAAAACATTAATATGTTGTTTGAATTTGAAATGTAAATTTATAGTTACAGATTAGTTATCAGGGCTTTAGATTGTTTACACGTGGATTACATTATTTAACAGCTTGAGATTGCTGATTTAATTAATCAAACTATCATCTAGTGCAAGTATGGTAACCTCCCTTTATATACTGTATATATGGATGAACAACTCAACCTGATGCCATCTCAATCTGTAGTAGGGTCAACTCGACCACAGGGCAACTCATCACGATTTCCGCTCAATATATTTTGATAATTAAAATTGGTTTTAACTTAGGTTTATCATGTATGTGAGGTATTAAGGAAGAAATAAAAGAGTGTTAATTGTTTTGTTTAAAGTTTTTAATTTAAAAAAACGTGAAAAATGATTGCATGGAAGAATGTCAATTGTATGATTTTTTTTCAAACTACACATACCCAACTTTTAGACCCATCAATATTTTCGCTGTTTGATACAGCCATATAACACTGACAGTAGATACATCAGTTTTGCGATAACAATCTACAAGCCTTGACCCCATGTTGTGATCGATAATGTAAGATAAGGATCATAGATCACGATTACAACCATATAGATTTCACTTTATCATTGGGGGATTAAATTCCTTGTAGACATGTTTTATAAATTTGTATATTGTCCATTGTGCATGAGGTGTAAATTAAAACTACTTTAGTGGTAACATTTTGTATACATGACAGTTCAGTTGAAACAGGGATTTTATACAACAAATGTGTATATGTTATATTAAAAATGTTATATAAAATCCCTGGTTGAAACAAAATTAACGATTGAAATAATTTTTTTATTGTTTAATAATGTTAGAAATGAGAAATATATTACAATATAACATCTCCATTTTAAATAAATTTATTGTCCGTCCGTGAATTTTTATACACCATATTTTCATTGAAACAAAAGCTTTAAAGTTAAATTGCAACAACTAATTCAATCCTCATAGTTATTGTTAAGCCGTCAATAACTATTTTTGTTTCGTTTGTCGGTTGCAAAATTTTACTTTGGCTGAAATGACCATGCATTCATTAGTATAACTGTTTGATTATTTTTTACATTTTTAATAATATTGTTTAACATGAATTAACTAGTCAGTAACAATGTTTTCAAGGTGTCTTCGTTTAAAGAAATAATAACGGTAGTGGTGAAATTAAAACAGTTGCATGTCGTTCTTTCAGTTATTATTATGCCGCCAAAATAAACTACAACACTTAATTAATGTGTAAAAGTATTCATTTATCAGAGAGATATGAATATATTAAAATGCAAATGATATACATAAATATATTATAAGCAATAAAGGAGTATTTTCTAGTAAAATTATTTTAAAGTAATATTATTTTTATAATACTGATTTCATCGATTCGTATAGTCGATAATCAAATCTACCAAAAATTACATTTTCTTAACTATCTAGAATAATATATTTTTCTAAACCTTTATTGCTAGATCATGTGACAGATACAACTGATTAGCAATGAAACAGAGACAGGAAGGTTATCCTGTCATAAAAGTGTACCCGCTGTGCCTTGCTATACACAGTGTATTATACAATCACACCAGGGGTCCCTATATCCGATAGCGCACATTATAAAATTAAGAAAAAAATATATGAAAAATCCAAAAATTTTGGAAAAAAGTGCTAAACAGACCAACACTTCATGTAGATATTTTAAAATTAAAAAATGCTCCGGAAACTAGAAACATACTGCTTTCTCATGTCGTTTGCACAAATTTGATCAAAGGACCGGAAAGGCTTTATTTTTTAACTTATATCAGCATGAGTATTTCTTTTCCTTCTTATTTTATAGTAACGTGAGTAATCAAATAAAACCTTAAAACAGACCAAAACTTTACAATTTTACAAAAATATAAAAACAACTATGAAAGAAGGAAGTTAAATTTAAACATTTTAGCATCATTTGCACAAAATTGATATCTTAAAAAATAAAAGAGATATGGCCGTTTAAAGAATTTTCCCCTATACTTTTCTATTGACAATCGAGCATCGAATTGAGATCATGTATGGGCCTATAAGTTGGACATGTTAACAAATTATCAATCAGTAAATGTTAGACAACTTTATTAATCATATACATGTGTATTGTCATGATGCACGTAACTTGTAAAACTTATGATTAGAACAATTATCAAATGCCAGCAAAAAAGTAATTCAAAATTAAAATAGATTTTTAGAAAATCTGAAATGCTGATAACCAATGCATTTTTTTACAATTACCTTTTCTTTTATTTTATATCATTTTTTTCAATCTAATAACTAATAATTTATGAGACGGGTTTGATCGATTTACTTACAGGTTAAGCTGCCTCTATCTCATAGTTGAGTTGTCCCAATCCTCGTGTTGAGTTGTCTTAGTTGGAGTTGTCTTTGGGTTGAGTTGTACTATGTATTACACATTTTTAGAAGAAAAAAAGCCGTCGTATAAACAATTTTTAGTTGAGGATTGTAAAGCTTAAGTGTTAGAATAGATTTTTGTACCAACTGATCTCAGAAAATGTAACATAATCAAAATAGTCCCAAGGAAAATATCCTTTTAAGGTATACATATTGTTATAGAAATTATCTTATTTAAATATCCTAACTGGTTCTTCTGTTTTAAGATTTTGACATTTTACTTTTTTCATTTCAGGCTGTCTTGAACTCAAAGATTCATCAAACATGTCAAGCTGTGCGATGTTACATTATAGTTTCCACAGAAAACATGAGAAGAAATCAACAAAAAATCAAATTCCTTGTACATGATATTATTATGGCCTGCCCTTATTTAACAAGTCGTCTCGGACATTCTGTCCTTGAGATGTTTGTTGCCCAAATACATATTTTAAAGTTGTTGTTTACATTATATATGAATTAAACTTGAGGCAAATCGAAATGTCATTTGTATTCGTTCTCGAACTTACGAAATGAATTCAAATGACACTATTTGTCCTCTTGTTTTCCCACCCCAATAAATTGGGTACGAAATACTGTGGGTGAATCGAATAATCATTTGTCCTAGGATGCTTCGCCTCCCTGGATTGATAATGTCGGCTATTCAGTGAAGTCGAGAGCAGTGGTAGGACGCACGCTTAGGGATCGAGGTCCTGGGTTCGAATTCCACTAGGGGTACTGCTGATTTCCTTGAGCAAGAAGTTTGAGATTGCTTCACTCCACCCAGGTGTAAATGGTACCTGTGAACACTTATAAGCGGAGTAAAGACTACAGGGAGATTGTTATACATTACATTGAATACGAACGTTGTATTAATGCTCGATTACACATTGACCGTGAGGATTGAGTTTACGGTCGGTGTAGAATATAGGGGTACTGACTCGTCGGGATATGTATAGAAAAGATGCAAATGTGGAAGGTCAGGTCGGAGTCGATATGTACGCACTTACAAAATAATTGTATACATAAGGAAAGCAATTTGCCAAATGATAAATGCGAAATGACATTTGCTAATGATAAATGCAATTTGCGAAAATGATAATGATTATTGTGAAATGTTATTGTATGCACTTCTTACAATGGCTGACCAGCAAATTGAGGCATGTATCTTTTGACAGCGGTCTAATTAATGGCGGAAATTGTTCTAAAATAACATTGTGCGTTAGCAAATGTCATTTCGCAAATAGCAATTCGCATGGCAGAATGGCGTTCCATAGATACAATTATATAGGCGTATTGCCGTATCTCGAGGCCGATTGGAGCATAACAATTGTCTTCATTTATTGCGGAACATTATTTGACAGACCTTGACAATTGGATTTTCCCCATAGAAACTTTGTACTCTAGGTTAGGCTTGAAATAAAAGAGGACGAATGGTAGTTTCAAATTACATACCTTACCTTATTTCTATACTCGCTCGGGTTTGAAAAATGAGGACTAATTGTTACAATTCATCTTGCCTACACTAATTTCGTACACAACTGGGTAAGAAACATTTCGTGATAAGTAACGAGTAGATATGAAGATGAATTTGTTTCAATTCGACTACACTAGTTCGTATCCAGGTGGTGAATCGATCTGAATCTTCACATGTCATCGCCCTATGGACTGTATCTAGATGAGGTCCGAAAAAATAAAGACGAATGATGACGTTTCAATTCGCCTTAACCAATTTCGTACCCAATTGAGTTCGACTCGTCTTCGAGGGGGCGAAACAATTGAAGACGCCCATAGAATTTCATACCCGAGTTTAAAAGAATGAGGATATTATTACAAATTTAGGGGTACGAAACATTAAAGGACAACCTATGTCATTTCGATTAGCCCCTTAAAATTTCGTACCTGGTTTGGGCAAAATCAATATCTGCATTCGTTCTAAATTGTTTCTATCCAAATTGAGTACGAAATGTATCTGCAAATTGAAACGTCACCATCCCATTTTTCAAACCTTACTTGAGTACGAAGTTGGGCGAATTAAAGATTCGTTCTTAAATGTTTCACCCTCTGGAGATATGAACTTTTTTGTAACAAAGCAATGCTCTTGTTGGATATGAAATAATGTGGACGAATTAAAACGTCACTCTCTCTTCATTTATTACGAACCTAAGTTGGGAACGAAATATCCATGGGGCGAATTAAATTGTTGAGGTTCGTCTTTGAATGTTTCGACCCCTTTGCTTGGTTAATAATGTTGATGTAAGCAAATAAAAATATTTGCACTCGTCCTGAATCATCTCGAATCCGTTTAGGTACGAAATTAGGATGGCCGCATTGAAACATCACCATCCGTCCCTAGTAATTGCAAACCAAACAGTCCCCAGTAAATTCAAACCAAACTTGGGTACGAAGTTCTATGGAGCGCATCGAAATGCCAAGATTCGCCATCAAACGTTCACCCTTCGACTGGTTACGAAAATTTATAGGAAAATTAATATCTTTATTCATCTTTAATTGTTTCGTACCCAGTCAAGATTAATTTTAAATGTTCCCCATTCGCTTGTTTGTTTCGAACCCAATTGGGTACGAAAGTATAGCACTTGGGCGAATGGAAACCTCACCATTAGCCCTCATTTATTAGAACCTTAATTAGGTAAAAAATTTCTATGGGTACGAACTAAGATCTATGGGGCGAATCGTGAACGTTTACACTCCCTCGCTTGTTTGTTTCGACACGATTGGGTACGAATTAAATCGGCGTAGGAGAATTGCGTATACTTTGTGTACGAAACGTCTCATTCTCGTAACCAGATGTTATCAAGGCTCGAGCTATCAAAATTTTCGATAGCCTCTGGGAACGAGAATGGAAATATTTCTATGGGCTAGCTCGGTTGGAAGCATACAAATCTACTGACCGAGGGGTCTTTGGTTCCATTCCCATGTGGGGCATACTAGTACTATCGTAGAGTTTGGTCATGAATTATTTTTACGTCTATTCTCCCTCCTACCCCTAATTCTTAATCATGAAGGGTCGTCAGTCACTGACGGTTGGTCATGAATGATTTTTACGTCCATTCTCCCTGCTGTCCCTAATTCTTAAGCATGAAGGGTCGTCAGTCATTGACGGTTGGTCATGAATGATTTTTACGTCCATTCTCCCTGCTGTCCCTAATTCTTAATCATGAAGGGTCGTCAGTCACTGACGGTTGGTCATGAATGATTTTTACGTCCATTCTCCCTGCTGTCCCTAATTCTTAATCATGAAGGGTCGTCAGTCACTGACGGTTGGTCATGAATGATTTTTACGTCCATTCTCCCTGCTGTCCCTAATTCTTAATCATGAAGGGTCGTCAGTCACTGACGGTTGGTCATGAATGATTTTTACGTCCATTCTCCCTCCTGTCCCTAATTCTTAATCATGAAGGGTCGTCAGTCACTGACGGTTGGTCATGAATGATTTTTACGTCCATTCTCCCTCCTGTCCCTAATTCTTAATCAGGAAGGGTCGTCAGTCACTGACGGAAGTATATGTGCCAAGTAACTACATATAATAGCTCAGGTGCGTAGGAATGATCTGAATATGGGGCCGCAGATTGGATGGGTACCCGCCTGTCGAAATGTTTTGTGAATGTTAGCCTCTGAAACTCGATTTCCAGCACTTGCAGTACCCCCTGTTTAAGAACAAATCTTTTGTATTATACCTCAAGATTTTCAATGTGTGTCGTGAAAAATTAACTCGCTCCCCATTGCTGCTGCTTGCCAGAATATTGGGGCTGTGGCCCCAGCTCCTACGCCCATGCAGCTAAATCCATAATTTTAGCCTTTCCAGGATCGGTGAGTGACAGCCGTGATGAGACAATGCGGTTATTATATTGATTCGTAAACATTTTCCTCTATTAATAAGGTATAAAAAAAGCTGCGGCCTTGTGGAAGGACAGGTGAGAATTGGTTATAGACACGTGTCCAGGAAAGCTAGGTTAGGTGTATTGGCCGTCGTTAATTAACCTAAGCTTGACAATTTACTAATTGAGTTTATACTTTCAGTCCTTATTGATAGTACATAGTACTTTATGGACTTATTTAACGACGATGGTTCAGGTTGTTTAAAGGTTCTGGTTTAGCTCATATGAGCAAAAATGATAAAAGTTAGCTATTGTGGGGGTCTGGTCAGATGTGCGTGCGTCCGTCTGAACAAAGGATTGTGTCGTTGTAGTTTCTAAAGACGTATGTTAACAAGAATACATTACTGTTTTTACCGTAATATTTTTAGTGAAATTAGACTGATTTACAGGGATATTTAGACCTGAAATTATTAATTTTCTGTGTAATTTTACTTGGTCGAGTGCCAAAAGTTTTTTACCTCTCCGAAATTTTTGATGCGGTACAAATTTCAAGGTGCGGGAGCAAAAAAAAATATAATATTTTTTTTCCATTTTCGGATTTTTAGGTGCGGGAAATCCGACGAACATATGATCAATTTGTTGTGGCCTTATAGTTGTTTAAAAGAATTTAAAAAAATGAAATAAGGGACTTTAGTCAGTTATTTCCCCTTGTATACTCATCAAATAGCTAGGTCCAATTAGTTGGATACTCTGATTTTACCCTTACTTTTCAATGTAAATTTGCCAAAATTAATCTTAAATAACTTTTTTGTAAATCATTTAATGTGTTTGAAATTCAAGGTAAGTATTTTTAAGGTAAGGAACTATCTAAATTGCGTCACTTTTGTTAATATCTTAAATAACAAAAAAGATATTAGATGAAAGATTTTGTTATCCTAACATAGGAATTCAATGATAAAAACCGAGGATTCCAACTGTAAGGACCTACTTACCAATTGGATTGCTTCAGATTTTATCAGGAAAAGATAACTGACTAAAGTCCCTAATTGTTGCAGAGTAAAACTTATGCATGCCGATCCTTTACTTAGAGAGCAGGTAGGAATGTGAGAAAAGTTTACATTCTTAAAATTTTGATGCCCCAAATTAATCTTACAGGCTCAATTAAATATGGTGGATTTTACACACTAAAATTAGCATAATCTACCAAAATCATAAATACATGTATATTATTTTACTCAAAAAGTGATCAGGTTTGGTCCAATATAATTTTAGAGGGATGTTAACCTCCAAACAATTTGTTCATGACAATTTGAGAATAATTGTATGTTGTTTAGTTCTAAGCATGACTTACCCAATAATGAGACTATATTCATACATAAAAAGTTATTAGGTAAGGATTGGTCTATTCAAGTTTTATAGGGGTGAAGATCTTGAAATTCTACTACTAGCTAATTTAAGTTTAATTGAATGTTGTTTAGCCCATAGCCTTATTTACCCAATTATCAAGACTAAATTTATACACCCAAAGTCAACAGGTCTGGTCCATTATAATTTTAGAGGGGTTCTGATCCTATTTATTTCACAACTATTCAATTAAATGTTGGGTATTTTTAGTATAAAACCTAGCTTACCCAATTATTAGACTATTTTCCTACATCAAAAATGTCTGCAGGTTTGGTTTATTACAATTTTAGTGAGGTTCTGGTAATTGGTATTATTCTGTGCATCCTAGTTATGTTATCCAGTAATAATCAAAGAAATTCCAATGGCAAATCATGCGAAGTTAGTTTTTATTGTTGCATTCATGAAGGTGTATACCTCTTCACCACTATTCCTGACTAGTTTTAAATTCAATTTAATTTGAATCTGAAGTAATTGTAATCTTACTTTTTATTACACCTTACATGGTCACGATGGTTATAGAATCAATATTAAATTTAAAAAGTCATGTCATATTATTTTAAGATTTCATAATAATTAATGCTTGAATATGGAGTAGTTCGAAAGGTAATGAAAGTGCCCTGGTTCAAATAATACAGTAATTTCATATAATAACTTTCTACATGTATTCTCTATTAGAGCTATTCTGATATGTCTATGTCACCATTATAAACCCTACTAGCAAATGCTTTCATAATCTGAGGCTAAAGTTAGAACAAAGATACTTAATAGTTCTTATCCAACAGTATAAATCATTATTATTTATGGTAGTTACACCTTTTATGCAGAATTCATATTTAAATATGCATGATTATGACACACAAAGACAGTATAAATGGCTTTTGTGACTAATAGACACTATAAAGTTATTTCTTATGATTTTATAAATGACCTTCAGATGTTTTTCTATGAGAAAGTCTATATTTTCTATGCTATGTTTAGCTTTTAGTAAATAAAAACCGCACAATTTTTTTCTTCGCTTTTCGCTCGCTTCTCAAAATGCAAAATATGGAAAAAAAAATATTTTTATTTTTTCTTCGCTCGCTCGCTCCAATTTTTTTTTGGACAAAATCCATAGGACATATGATCAATTTGTTGTGGCCTTTAGTATGTATTTAATATCATAGTTTTCAATATGTCTTTTTGAATATTTAATTTCAAGTGCATTTGACCCAAGACAAGTATACTTTGGCATACCACTAGTCCGAGGAGTAGTTGTTGAAAAGAGGCAGACATCTAAAAAATTCATATCAGTCATTGACCGAAGTCAAATCATGATAAAATTCAAGGGTACAGGTTTGAATCCTAGTGGGCTGTTTATACCCTTCCGCAAAAAAATTGACATTAATGTCAATTTTCCACCATTAATAAGAAAAATTGAGTTGTTAGCCTTGTAGAGTACTTGTTAAAGACAAGTGTCCAGGAAAGCTTTAATCGGAACAAGCATTGTACAAGGTACAGGTTTGAATCCTACCTGGACGTTTATACCCTTCAATGAAAATTTGACATTGTCAATTTTCTTCCAATAATAAGAAATAAGGAGAAATTACTAGCCTTGTGGAAGGGTTGATGAGAATTGGTTACATACAAGGGTCCAGGAAAGCTAGGTTAGGTGCGCTGGCAACCATAAAATAACTCAAACTGTGTTGACACATTGTCACAACCAGTATAACAAAGAAGGTATAATAAAAACAAACTAAATCATATTCAGTCAAATTTTATTTCAAGTATGTGAACAGATCAGTAAAAAATGATAAAACCTGTTAAAAACTTCACATGAATGAGAAATAATTTTCTATCACTGGATACAAGGGAAATATAATTAACAAGGGAGACAATCATGACCAAGAACTCAATGTTTGGGTAACTTAGGTTCCTGTTCATTACTGTGGACTAGCTTTATAAATCATAACAAAACAGATAAGCATACATCAATACATGACAAACAATAGTTTAATTAAAAAAATATCTAATATAAAAAATATCTAATATAAAATTAAGTTAAAAGTTGATTTTTTGACCTTATGTTGATTTTCGATTCACTATCACTTGCGTAACACATTTTCTTACATGGTGCAAATATAGTGCATGTATAAAATCAGTCAACTTGTTAATACTTGGACCCGATGATTAATTTTAAACGATAAAACAATCCCATATCTGAATCATAACATCGCTAGACTTAAACTTGACCCTCGACTGATTCACACTTGATTGTACACAAGTGAAACTTGTATTATCACACGATATTGTACTATAGTACAATGAAATATATGTTACTGATATTTTATATCAAACAGACCTATATTACAACTAATAGTAAAGTCTACAGTTATCATAACGAATCAAATTTTCATCTCCGAGGTAGACGTAAATAAATGATAAGTTATCATACAATAATTAATCTTGACTGATATATGACCCTTAATTATTTATAATACGTAAAAACTGAAGGCTACGAAACTGGTTTAATAGGTAACGCAACATATTGGTACTTATTTATTTTAATTTTTGACTCATCAAGCTATGAGGTGATTTTAATATTTTCTAAAAAATTAAACACGTTACTTAAACTTTGAATCCCCATTTATGTTATTGTAATGTGGAAAAAGTTCTCGAAATTAAAATACAAACATTCATGGATTTATGGTGTAAAGTAAAAATTCTAAAAAATCCTGAAAATTTAGTTTTCTGAAACTTTTTTTTAGAAAAACAAACTATTATAGTTTATCATGTAAATCAATATAGATTCTTCACACCAGTATGCTTCTGTTGAATTGATTATAAATGCCAATCAATACACAGTTAGAACATTAAGGCTCCTGTCTCCCTCTGTGGAGCTTGGACAAATTAATACAAACCAAACCAGACAGTTTCTATGGAAGCAGAATACTTCTTAATTATCAATTAAAGCATCGATGTACAATCATTTGCTTAAAACATTTAAAGATCATTCTATTATAATATATAATATCATAAAAATAACATTTTTCAGCAGTGAAATTACAAGTCACAAATTTTATAACAATTTTTTTATCATACATTTTTTAGTGAAACAGGGTACATAGGGAACACTACTGTGATATATAAAAATTTAACAAATTTTAAGATCAATACAAAATGACAAGACACTGACAATTACGATCACAGTTTAATCAAGTTAGTGATACAACTCTTTTTATTACCAGTATTGAATCACATACACATTAATGATTAATTAAAATCTGAGCCCGTTATTTATTATCAATCATAAAAGGATTTTATGAATCTTCGTGAGCAGTTTTAAATTACAAATGAGCTGTTTTATGATAAAACATTATCTACTAGATATATTTCTATAGATTTCCAGCTTGGAGTAATGTTACGACACATGAGGTCAAAACAAAACATTGTAGGAGAAACTCCTTATAATGGAACAAAAAATTGAAGTTTATAGTGTACAGTGTGCATTGTAAAACAAGTTGAACAAACAAGAAAGTCTTAATGAAATAGAGACAAAAAAATACACATAGTTGAATTATAGAATAGAAAAGTTGCATCGAAGTTAACAAAATCTGGTTTATTTTTATTATTACATGTACTACACTGGACTTACATTGAAACTAATTCTAAACAAATATAGCTATGAAAAAAATGTCCATTTTTGATAGAAACACATACTTTTACGGTCATCAATCAAGAGTAAATTCATTTCGAGAAAAGCTGAAATAGATGTTGGGAAATAGCTCTAATCGAGTTAACACAGGTTCTAATTTTAACTATTAATGAAAAAGAATTAAATGCAATATACCATTTTGGAGTTAGTTCTAAATTTCTGTAGCAAGAATATCGTTATATGTTCAAGTCTGGTATACAAATTAATATACAATTAAGCCTTTTATGTTTTGACCTCAAAGTTGATTATTAGTTGATTATTATCAATAGAATCTCATAATTAAAGAGTCTTTTAGACAGACAGATACATTAGGACATAAAACAAAACAATAGTTAGGACGATATACCCGGTACATGTAAATAAATATACTAAAGCCAATGACATCTTACAAAATTTTCTTACTTTATAAATTCAGATGGATTTTGTTGGATTAGTTGGAATTATAAAATCATAACCATTCGGAAAAAAGCAAATTATGCCAAAAATTATATATTCATAAATTATGCAAATTTATATATTAATATATTGTGGTCTTAATAAATATGTTAATGTAAGCTATGATAAAATAGAAGCTTAAATTTTACAGTAGATTAATTTAAGATTAACAAATAGGCTACAAGCTAACTTCTCCCTTTCCTTTGACTAACTACTCTGTTTTCAATTATTGTTTGGCATTTAAAAATATTCATTCAAATATGCAAGATCACTAATTATGCTTCCATGAATATTCAATTTTGTAAATTACAAATTCATGAATAATCAGAACCACAAATTAGATGCATGCATACATGAATATTAAAAAAATCTGATAACTCAAGCAATAATTAAAGTTTAAATTTTTAGCTACATGCTTAAATTGACAAATCAATTCTTCGCAAACTGTCGTCATTCCTCTGTCTGTTAAGACAGGTTCGGACAGGGGGTTGTTGCCATAGCAACCTAATAATCACAATGGTTATGGCTGACATATGGAATCAGGCTTCATGAAAGCCTTCATATCTCTATGCCAATGTACAAAACCAATCAACAATATAAGCATTAAACACAATCAAACATAAAATAATAAGTAACAAACAGACAAACAAAATGATGTGAAATTTTAGTATTATTTACCTTACAATTTAAAATCATAAAAAATGAAATAAATGCAGAACTGGTCCATGAAAAAAATACCCCAAAAAAGTGAAAATATTTAATTGGTAGCCGAAATCAAGTAAAATATTTCAAATGTTGAATTTTGTTGAAATGTTAAAATTGCTACATACCAGTGAATTGTAAAATTATTTTTTTTTATCTTAAATTTAATCAAAATGTGAAGTTTTTATTGAATACATAATTATAAAAATCGTTTTAAAAATTGCAAAATGATAAAAAGCACTATGAATTCTTACGCATACAGTCACGGCTAATGCTATCTCCTCACAATGACATTTAACCATTACTATCATTTTTTCGTTAAAAACCAAAAAATGACCACCTTTTTCAGATACGAAAATCGAAACTTGAGAGATAGAATGATATAAAAAATGGATGAAAAGTTAACCACAATGAAGATAATACAATTTTTGCATTGATTAAAGTTGTCATGACTAAGTATACAAAGTTGTCAGTGCTAAACAGCTAAACTAAAATCTGAAAGTAAAAATTATATGCTTATTGATTTATTGTATATTTTAAATACATTTAGAAGGAATTTTTGTCCTTTTTAGTTAGGCCTAATATAAGCTAAAACTTTGAATTAGCTTAAACATAAAAAAACTATTTAATATACGAAGATTTTTTATGAATTTTTAGGACTTTAATAGATCACATACTTCAAACACAGAAAATTTATGTTCTTAGTAATTTTATAGAAATATGTAAATATGGACATAATTCCACAAGTTGACGAAAACACAAAGAAGTGAAATACATAAGAAATATTAAAACCCGATACATAATTGTAGGAATGTACGAAGCCATTTCAGAGTGGGGCAGTCAAATTGTTTAGAAAAACAGTCAAAATTCTGGATTCTGATTCACAAAACATATTAAAAATATAAAATTACATATCAATTAGGCTATTTTAATTTACTCAATAAATTATGTAGTTATAAAAATATATATTTGCCATACATTTCATTAGTTAATAATCACACAATTTACATAATTAAGAACAAAAAATGGCAGAGAATAAATTATCAAGGTAATGGTTTGTTTTGAGATTCAAAGCACATTTTATATTTGAATAGATGCACAAAACACAAATAAAAGTTTTTTTCCGATGCAAATCCGAAACTAAAGTGACTCATGATTTAGACAAAGTTTTTAACATACCCTGAACAATAATAAGTTAGTTATTGTGATGACTTTGACATACTAACATTAACTAAGCCATATTAAAAGCAATTTTTTAATTTTTTAGGTAGAACAAAGGCAAATTTATAAAAAGACAAAGATTGGTTTTCACCTCAGCTGCCATTAGTCAAAAATGATGACACCAATTTAAAAATTATAGTTTTTAAGGCTGCCATTGTAAAAGTTAAAAAAAGACAGATAAAAATATAGCATCTAACTTTGACACGCCAACACTCCCCGATTACTGTAAGAATCTTCATTTAGAAGGCTAGAAAAACATCTGTTATGTGTATGAGAAAGGTAACACTGATATTATAAAAATAAAAATATTCCGCAATCCCATCACAGTCCATAGATGAACAGTTCGGAAGACTTCTTATAAAGTAATGAGGTTTTCATTTCTCTGAGCTGCTAGCATTGCATTGTTTAACTTTGAATTCTTCATAAATAACTTGGAAACATCCTCAAATCTCTTCTATCGTCCCGCCCCATCGTAATCTGTATCTCCGATGTCTCCAAACTATCACACGTTGCATATGACTTTTAATTGATAAATAAAACGAGGAACATTCTCTTAATAACCAAGCACACAAAAAGTCAAATTTACTAAATGGTAAAGGAGTCTGTTGACATATATTCAGCAACGTATAGTCTAAAAGAAACCACACTAATAAATGCATTAAAAAGAATGCTAAGGCAGATATTCCAAACAAATATTCCACACATACAGATATCAACGCCCCTGAAATACAAAAAATAAAATAGTTTTAGAATACAACAATGTTAACAGAACTTTATCACAAGTTCTAACAAGTTTCAGACTGTCTAGTCACATAAACAAAATTCTAACAAGTTTCAGACTGTCTGATCACAATACCAAAATTTTAACAAATTTCAAGTGGTCTGATCACATGACTAAAATTTCCAGATATTCCAGCTCTGTTTTCAGCATGAAAAGCTTTATAAATGCATTAAATTAGACATATTTGTTCAACACAGTTTCTAAGCTACTAGTATTTTCAATAATCCATAGTCAAGTTCCAGTTGAAGCCAATCTTGAATGCCAAGCTTTTGAACCCATATGATTTATCCTTCTTACAACAATCTTTTTGAAAAAGGTTGATTTTAACTCAACATATGAAGAAGCAACCAATTTTTATGATAGAAGGGAAAGTTGATTCTTGAAAGAAATAATACAGGCAAAACAGAATCCTCATGTGGTTACATAGAATGACTGGTCTTTTCTTTTTTGAACAGATTTTACGCTGTAACAACACATTGAATAGGCCATATTATAGCTGTCAGTCAACTTACTCACAGTTCCTGGAAAGAATAAGTTACTATGGGAAAACTTCCTTCATTGACTGACAACAAGGAAAGTATGCCCAGCACCGGAATCAAACCTACCAACCCTTAATAATTACACTTGCATGCTACCAACTAAGCAAGCTGGCCTTAAATGAAAGAAGAAAACATGAATCTAAGTCTTACCATGCATGACGCATTCTGATAATGGTTCAAGAATTAAAAGTGTAGGCACTGTAGCAACACGTAATTGTCCCCAACGTGATAAACGTTTATGAAAGTGATCTATGCTGTATACACCAGAGTTCTGCATTGCTAATTGGTTACTTAAACTAACCTTGTAGCCCCTGAAAAAGAAATATAATATTTGAAAATGAGAGTGTACCGTATTCTTCCTTTTTAACAACCAAGGGGGCATTTAATTTTCCAAAGGGAAGGGGGTGTTCAATATTGACAACTGCCCTACTTAATACAGAGATTGGCTGGGGAATTGCCACATATAGTATCACTTGATCAAACTATTGATTTTTGTGAGCATGGAAATTATTGGAATCAATGACCCTTGGATTCCCCCTAAGCTGTGCTATAGACCTAATTCGGAACTCCAATTTATGAGTTTTTCCGTCCGAGTACAGCCTGTACAAAGTTTTCTACACATTACTGCTGAAAAAGCATGAAATGTGGATTTCACCCTTTTATTCTTTGTACACATATTTTCATTTTAACAGTGAACATTTGATTGTACAGCATGGAAAACCCAAATATTTGGATTCCAAGTATAGTCTATTCACCAAGGTAATCAAGCAAGTACTTGAAAAATGTGTAATAACCATCAAACAAGCAGTACTATGAAATGTTACAGTAAAACCTGATAAAAGGTATTTTATTTGCAATATTATCCAGAAAATGTGTAATAACCATCAAACAAGCAGTACTATGAAATGTTACAATAAAACCTGAACATTCACAAGGATCCTATTTGCATTATTATCCTGTTGAATAACATTTATTAGACAACAGCCAATCAAATTGCTTAAAAAGTGTTTGATAATTCTCATACCACACAGTGTTTGATATTAGATGGTTTTCTCCAAGCTTTAAACTCGAGAAAACAGTGCGTGATAGTGTGGGGTGGATCCAGACTTTTTCAAGTTTTGTGCACACTAAGAACAAAATGCAATGTTATAGTTTGTATTAAAGCAGCCATAAAAATTGAAAAGGTCTGGTTCATGATCTTATTTGTCGACCAGCATAAGCCATGGAAAAGGACAGCCCCTTGTATAAAAGTCTAGATCCGCCCCATAATCGGTTTAATACCATTAACTGCCGAGTATAAACATGTAGATGTTCATTGTCAAATGTTTCAATCTTATCTGTATTGATTTGAAAGCCAACCAAAGTTTTGAGAAATTAACTGTCCTCATTGCTTATTACTGGGAGACAAGGAAGCGTATTCAAGTGATTATTTATCAAAATGATCGTTGATTTGTATCTTTTATTTATTGTTCCACTGCACTAAATGTACATGGGCACAAATATTTACATCCATGAATAACACTACATAAATGTTGTTCATGAGTTTTAATTAGCTTTCGCACAAAATTCATGACACAAACTGTATGCTTTAGGTTAAGGCCAAATATATTATTCTGTGTTTTATATGGCTTTAACGACAGTAGTATAACAGTAGTATAAATAACAAAATAAATGAAAATGGACATTATAAATGTATAATATACATATTATTATAATGTATTATAACGCGTTTTTTCCCGTTGTCTAAGTCGGATAGAATACTCGTAGAAGTTTGATATGAGAT
Source organism: Mactra quadrangularis (assembly GCA_025267735.1). Classification (NCBI taxonomy): domain Eukaryota; kingdom Metazoa; phylum Mollusca; class Bivalvia; order Venerida; family Mactridae; genus Mactra; species Mactra quadrangularis. The sequence goes on from CM046305.1 coordinate 21,678,873, forward strand.
TTATTTAATTGTGTCGCTCGTTAATAAATCCCATATCAAACTGCTACTCATGCTCTATCCTGTACAACGAACACATGACAAGTAATAACAAATAGTCGTGTCATCACAAATCAAGCACATTAACAAACATGATATTGCATAACAAATAACTTAATCCTATACTGAAGTATAATGTCCTTACAATAAATGGTAAAACCATGTATTAATCAATACATAAAAAATTGGATATCATTTACATAGATAACTGTTTTATCAACTACAGGCTGGCAGAGCCGGACATTTAAATCTGAACATATTTCAAACTCACAATTGGTAACATGTTTGTGACTATGTCTGTCTGGCTTTTTAAATGACTAAATACATCACAGTCATGGCTTTAAACATGCTCAAGCATTAGCCCCATAAATTAAGTTATTGGAAAAGGGCAAAACTATCCACTTGCTCAAGGCAACTACTGAACTAGAGGAAATAAGCAAATTCACAAGCCCAAAGCAATTCTCATTAGTCCAGGGTTTTGGACTAGTGGATTATGGTGATGACTGGCATCATTTCTGCTTACACTTAAGACTTTTTTTAACATCATATTCAACACATATCTAGACTGCCAGCTCTTCCTACTATAGGTTTCCTGGACACTTTTCTATCACCAGTACTAACTCACCCTAACACGAGGCCGACAACTCATGTATAAGGTATGACCTTACGACTGGGCTCGAACCCGCGATCTCCAGATTCGAAGTCAGACATGCTAACCACTACTCCACGGCCGTGACTATACTTAAGACCAATAAGCTAACTTTGTTTTATTTAATTGAACTTTTGTTAAAATACTTCAAATAGGCCTTATGGATTGTCTATTCATGTACTGGTTGTCAATAAAAACATAGCCGCAGAGTGATAGCTCTTTTGTACAACACATTTGAGGACTCACGGGGGGAGCGGGTTTACGATAAAAAAAATTTTTTTCATTTTCATTCAAAATTTTTCATGAATAGAAATCAATAATAAATATGTATAAAGTACATACTGTTTAACAGTTTCATGAGCAAGGAAGAAATCTTCGGCCAAGTACTTGGCAAAATAATCCAGTCCTCCACATCGTTCAACAATTTCCTTACGTATCATTGACGACATACCTGTAGAGCAGTTAATACCTAGTGCAATAGCTGTCAACATGTTACGTGCTTGCATTGTACCAAAGAACACCTGAAACAATTAAATTAACAAACATGTAAAGTTGATGTTCAGTAATCATGTTCTGTAATATTTTTTTAATTGTGGAAAAAACAAGCAATATGGATATATTCTACATGTTATTACATTCACTGTTAAAACTATGGTCTGAAACATCAAATCCAAAAATAAGCTTCATTCATTGATTTCCTTGACCATTACCTGGCAATTCTCAAATATTATTCGCTCATATATATTCGTCATATTGGTCAGTTAACCGTCCAACTCACTGTCCCTGAATAGACTTAGTTCTCTGGACTCAAGCTTTAAACCAAGTACAGTGCAAATATGTTATTTCATAGTTAATGAGAAAATTATCAGCTCAACCATATGAAATAAGTAATTCTCAATAGCCCCAATCAATTTTAACAAGTCCCTGGCTTGGAACTAGTGGGTTAAAACTTTGCCTGTTGTGATAGCTACATATTTGGACACATACAATCATCAAGAGGACCCCAGGCATATAAAAAATCCTAAATAAAAAATAAAAATAATGGACCCAATTATTTAATAAAAAAAATAAAAATCATCACAGCAAATTTGAATAACTGCACTCTAATCATTCTATAATAAAGACGCTAAACACAAAAAAATCAACACAACCCATACATGAATTAATCTATATTGAAACCAATAATTTCATTGGTCAACAATTACAATTGACTATACAGAAAAATAAACAATAGCCAATAGAATCAACTGAGACAAATCAATAAAAACAATGGTCTACTGTCATCACATTGGACACATATATAGACCAAATATCATAAAATTGATTCTCATTGAAAAACTGGGCACACTAATAAATTAAAAATTCAATATTTCACATTAAAATTTCACACAGTTAATTTACATTAAAAATTATTATTTTCAATGGCACTTAATAAGGCTATAGCAGGGAAATACGAAACTAATAAATATTTCATGAGGACTGACAAGGAATTGAATAGTTTTTAAACAACAACACTGTTCAGTATTGTATGTAAATAAACACTTAAAACAACCCATAGGTGGTTCAAGGCTGGTTGATGTGTTGTGGGATGTCAGTAACCTCACCCACCCTACCTAGAAATTATTTCATAACCAAGCTCAACAAAAGTATGCCCCGTCCAGGAATCGAACCTAGGACCCTTCGATTAGGAGACTTGTGCACTACTGAGCTAGCTAGGCAGGCTATTTGGTAGTGCTATTGCATGTTTGTTAAGCTAGCAACCAGCAACTGTCATTCATCAAAGGGCCTTGAAGTTTAAATTCTTCACATAATTTTGATATTCGCATGATGTACATTAACTTTTGAATCACCATGGTCATGTTTTTTAACTTAAATATAAAAGGTGTATTCCTTTTGTAATAGAACTGGAGTCATATACAAGCTCCTTCTGCTAAAAATGCTATGTTTGCTCTTTTTCACAAACTTTGCATTTCATTTAGTGATATTTTCCAAAAATGAGGTCTGAAGTGCCAGTACTTTTTCAGAGACTGAAAACATTTTTACTTATCAGCATTTTGACTCATTTTCATGCACTCAATGAGTATCAATCACCCAAACTTTTTTTCTGGCTATAAGGGGGGCTGTGCCCCATTCCAACCCCAGCAACAAAGGGGGGCTAATCCCACTTTTGGGGGAGGTGCATGAAAAAAATGTCATGTTTGGGATATCTTTACTAAAGTGAAATTAACTAAATCCAATCAAAAACACCAATTCAAGGCCTGTGACGGCCATTTTGAAAGGGGGATCCAGACTTGTAAAAATGTGCCTTTGACCAGTTAAGGGTTAAGAAAAACTATCTCAATAAAACACACAAAATCCAACACCAATGTTCTAAAAGTCAAAACAAACCCCAACAATCCCTGGCACACCAATCAAACTTAATGCATGTGAATTTTTTTACCCTTTTGATTCATACACATAGCTACAGCTTCTCTATCTTGCCTGGTATGTGATTTTGTCAATGCATCGTTACATGTATTCAACAAACTTTAAACTCAATACTGAATTTTTTCAACAAAAATTCCACATTTAGACACATACTGGGAAAGTGGTGCGGAATAGGGAAAAATGACCATTTTCTCACCCGCTCTACCATTTCTGAGTTAAATGTTGATTGAGCATAAGTCAAATTACTAGTTATTATAAAAATATTAATTTTCACTAAAAAAAAAAAACCACTAAATAAAACACCCATGTGCTGTGATGCAATTCTGTTTCTTACTTGTCCTCTTACTTTTAACTGTCAGGTAAAGATCACAAAAGGAAGTCAAGGTCATAATCTATTTATAGCTCTGGTTTATAAGTTTTCGCAATTAACAAAACCTTAGCTTTTGTTTAAAATGATTAGTAACTTTTAGTGCAAACAATTATCTAAAAAATACAAAAACACAAAAATGTTAGCTACTTATAAATAAAAAAACATAAAAGTAGCCCATTTCAAAATGTTGGAACATTCTGTACCAATGTTATTCTTACATAATTCAATATATATTCTGAAAATAAAATATATATAAACAAGTAAATCTGTGAGCTAATGCTCACTAAAGATACCACCGCCAAAATCTAAAAATATGCGATAAACAGGAAGTAGATGAGCAAGGAGCATGAAATCGCTTTACACCACATGGGACTATGGGATGAAGCAATATGCAAAGTATTAGGCTGCTGCATGTTATAGTTGCTGAGAAAACTGCGACGGAAATTTCGTAACGGACGGACGGATGGACGGACACACGGACAAGGGTAAAACAGTATACCCCCCTCTTCTTCGAAGCGGGGGTATAATAAACATACACACATATATACACATGCATGTCAATTCAGAAACAAGGAGAAAGTTAAAAGCTTCTTTAAAAAAAATTAACTTGAAATATTGAACCAGTCATTGGTGAAGCATATAAGGTAAAATATAAGGTACCAAAAAAAACCAACAGTTAAAAATAATTTAATGTAAGGCTGGAAAAAACTTTCACCCATGCTTACAGTTCTTTGACTATTGTTCTAGAAGTAAAAAGGACCAGGAAAGCAGCAAATAAAACCAGGATTTCACCAATGAGGTGCAGGTTTCATGGAAAAACTTTCAGTGCAAAAGTTTTACTTTTTCACTTTGAGCGAATGTCATAATACTAAATCCTAATTCATTGTTTTTATTTGACTAGTGTCTTTTTATGACATACTAGCATATCTTACCCCTTGCACCATTCTTTTATTCCCCCCCCCCCCCCCCCCGGTACTAAACTGGGCCTGTATATTACTCTTATTCTTTCTTATCTTAACTAACATCCTGGCATGCAACCCTGTCTATAACCCTCAATTGATTGTTAGACAGTAATAATGAGATAAAGATAGGAAAAATAGGCTAAGTCAGTAGGTGCAACATGCTTTCTCATCTTGTTTTAGAAGAATCAGACTATTATAATTTATTTATTTGTTATAATAAATATGTAAGGTAGGAAGAAGGTGAGGTATACACTAAAGTTTTGCTTCGTCTAAGCCTATTCATTTGTAATTATATAAATAGCTTAAATTCCAAAAATTCTGAGCTATCCATATATTTTATCTATGCATTAAATTCTTCTAACAACTCGGACAACATATTTTACTGATGGTGTAGCAAATAAAACTTTATTGTAAGTAAACAAAGGTAAATAAATAAGTATAAATAAATAAAGGAATAGATTAAACTAAACATTGATAGGTCTATAATTGTACATACTTTTTCATAAATCCCTGCAAACCCTTTACGGTCACAGCAAAATGGCATCTGGAGTACCAAGCCAACATCTGGGGCCATGTGACCAACCATATCTTTAAGGCAATCGGGGGCGGCTGAAATATAGAACATAGATTTTTCATGATAAAAAACATTACAAAATCATCATAAAAAACACAATCATTAAGGGTCAGGCAAAGTGCAACAATGTGGCACCCATCAGGGCATCTTCAGGTTACAAAATTTTCTTATATTTTCTCTTTATTTTGCATGAACATTTTCTTATGATGGTCAATTTGGTATTAGTTTGGTACTATATAGGTCATTCAAAGTCGATCCCTGCACGAAGACTTTAAGAATGTTGCATCTTAGTGATCTTACAATCCCTAATCTTATTACTTCTTTTGCTTTATCTTTGGTTAACCAAGCAAACTTCGTATCCGGTTTGTCTAAGTCAGATGGACTACTGATAATTTTACTAACAGGTCATATTACCAGCATAACAAATGACCTTACAAATTATCAAACACAATAAACAACACCTTTAACTGCATGTATTTGGGTAATAAATTACCCACAGATCAAAGCCATACTTGAGGTAAAACATTGGATTATAGGAATAACTTAGCCCTCTAAAAGAATTGATTAAGGCTTAAATAGTCAAACAAAACCTATATTGAGCAAAACAAGATTAATGTAAGGCTTTAGATTAATCAATAAAATCAATTAACTTGTCCTTGATATCAATAACACCTTAGATACATGTAAGATGACCTACATTAGCTGATTAACTATACAGGTACATGTTTATACATGTACTGTTTCAACTCTTGAACAGCCAAGGACAGAAATAACAGTTTCAACTCTTTTGAAAAGACAAGGGCAGAAATAAAGTTTTAACTCTTTTGAACGATCAAGGGCAGAAATACCCACTAAAAACTTAGTTAAATTAAACTAATAGATATTTTCTTATTGGTTCAAATGCAGACATGCTGTTTTTCTTCACTGTACAAATAATGCTAACATTTATAAATTATAGTTCATTTGTTTGAGTTTAAGAAATTTTAAGCCACATGATTAATTAGAAGTACTTCACTTAACATACACAAAATAGCATTTATTGTCTGAATCAAGTTGAAAAATTGTATCGTGACAAACAACAAGTAAGAATGCAAGGGTCATAGGTAATGTATAGATTGTTTAAGATAACCTGTGACAAACTTCAACAATGTTCTATGCATACAATGTCCCATGTTATCCTAAACAAGCTATATGTACGAGTGACTCATAAGATGAATACCAGTACATCAATCTTATCATGGAAGTTATAGTAGGCAAGTCATGTTACTATGAACATTGGTACTTAAAACATAGAGTGGGTGTGGCCTAGTCGGTACTTAAAACATAGAGTGGGCGTGGCCTAGTTGGTACTTAAAACACAGAGTGGGCATTGTCTAGTCGTAGGTTGATAATATAATAAATACTTTTATTACTTTGAGTGGTTATCTCTTGACTAAGCATTTGTTTTTTTTCTATTATTTTACCTCCCTAGTTAAGACTTTTATTACATTATGTACAGTGGCCGACTCCCCACCTATTCAGCATTTCTGGACTTTTTTATCACTGGGATTGTCTTATCTTTCTACAAGAAGCCAGCGAAGTCTCCCTCAATCAATATCAAATTTTCATCATAGGGTACAATAAGCTGCTGACTAGAATCAAAAGTCAAGTCGATCAAACACAGGATCTCCTACCATCCCCATAGCTAATGTTATAGCAATCATCAAGAGCTAATTGTTATAAAAATTTCTATAAAATTAATGAATATTTTTTGGAAAAAAAAACAACTAATACATTTGAAAGCAATGTTTTTCTGTAAGACATTAAATCACATTCCTGTATGATCTATGTCTAAATTTACCAAGAAGGTCCCGGAAACATCACCAAAGTATACAACCCTAACTAGCAAAAGATGAAAGTTTGTTCATGCTGAAGGTCAGCACAACCAATCTACATTGTATTTTACTCACATATACACGTAGTTAAGACTAGTTTTGCCCAGACCAATCAATGTTAAAGGATTTGTTATCTTAAATCAGCTGTTCAGTGGCTAACCTATTTGAACGCTGTCAGAAATGTCAACCCAAAGTTTTTGTGGGTGATATGATAACATTTTTTAAGTCTAGGTGACATGAAATCCCAAGGTCAGTTAAAATGAATGCTGGACAAATTCCTGGTTGATAAGACGTTGATAAATCATTTTCACACTTTTGATTGATTTATTGGAAAGATTAATTTGAAATACCTACGAGCATACTTTAATGACACCAAAAATAGCAAGGTTGAAATTAAGTTAATTTTAATCATTGGGAATCAGTAAAGAAGCCTGATAAAGCCCCATGTTAAACAAACATTCATATCATGATGGGGTCTGTATCTCCATGACTTTGTGGTATATATATATGTAAATCATCAACAGTTAAACTCCTATAGTACACACATTTTTCATTTCACTCTAACCCAGTTATCGCAAACATTGTGCACCAGCAGACAAATCCTGTGAAAAATTAGAAGGTCTGTCTAGATATGCAGGTTTACAAGACCGACTGTCTAGCAAAGAACTTGATCTGATCCTCAGTTTTCAATTAATCAAAATATGTAAAATTTCTCTGGTCCTGTAAGACTTGGTTTGGTCCAGTAAAATTTTGATCTTCACAAGACCTACAGTCCAGTAATAAACTGCTGAGTTTTGCAATGACTGAGTATACACACTGATTTATTTCATTCTAACCTTTTCAATCAACTCAATTTAGTTTGTTTTTCTCAACTGACAAAATTTGAATAATTAAAGTCTGAATCTGTTCACTAAATTCTAATATAATCAAACTTGTCTTATTGAGCACGCATTAAACTGCTAAACTCTTTGTCTGTTCGATATGATATTAAAAATGCTATTGAATTTGAAATCACACAAATGTTATGCAACAAGCATTTTAACACTAGAAGTCAGTGAAATTATTCATGTTTTGACAGTAACAAAAGCAGTAAATAGAGGGTTGCCCACAAGACTGCAGTAAGTACATTGCATAAAAGAGCAAGTTACTACAGTCTTGCAGGCAACCCTTGGACTGATGCCAAGCAATGAAAATAAAATACTAAATACTCTTCATCACTGATACTTATTTTGAGTATTATTACGGCATGTTTTGATGCATATTCAGGATTGGTTAGGAGCTTAAGTGGAAAGTTTTACCGTACTATCAAGAATAGACATGTCACCGATCATAATAAGCAGATATGTATACAGTGAACAGTATGTCTATAGAAAAAATCTATTTATTATTGAATACCTATGATAAATTCTAATTGGATTCACACAGTGTATTGATTTTTGTTCATAACTTAATAAAAAGGGCAGGCTAACCTAATCAGCTTTTATGGGTTCATTGCCTTACCTGTACTTCCACACATTTACATTAGGAGCTGACAACTTCTCAACAAATTTATACAGAAAAATCAGCGGGCATGGCCAAGGGGTTACGACCTTGGACTGGTTATCATTGGATAGCCAGCTTCGCATTGGTCTACCCTGGTTTTTTTTTAACCAAGAAACTTTATCCTACTTGCTCAGTACTGGGGGACCAGGAAGTGGACTGGAAAGTGATAAATTTAAGTAGAGAGAACTTGTTTAACAATCAAGCTAAAGCAAATTAGTACATAAAGTATAAAAAACAAAATGTTTGCCAAATTTGTAAGCTTGGTATGACCTGTCTCATCCAGATGGCAAAATGATAAAATTGATAAAATGACCAGTGCTATATATTAGTCATCACTTAAAGTGACCGACCATATCAACTGACTGATAAAGGGTCAATGATCAGTCTAGATGACCATGATCAAATCACTACAGACCACAAGTTAAGGCCATACCATACCGGAATTTTGTTAAGCGTCCATGTGCACCTAGGTTTTAGAGTCCTCAATCCAAAACAAAACAAAATTGTTGGTGAAATTTTCTTAAATAACTCGTTGTTCCGGGATTCGATAACTGATTTATCTCAGGAAATACTGATAGTTCCTTGTTTCTGTGTATTTGATTAATGAAAATGTACATGTGTATGTTGTATATACTTTTTTATAGAATTACTTTAATCTCACATTAATGTCATAATCATTCATTTACTACCGAGTACTTATTTGTGTGAATACTAGCTTGAAAGACATACATGTGTTTTCGTTTCGGTTTGTGTGCTTTTGTGAATAGATATCTAGGTTTGTCAAACTTGAGTTGACGCTTAACAAAATTCCAATTTGGCATGGCCTAATGTACTATAATACATGTAAACTGATGACAATGGTATGTAAATGGAGCATAGCAACTGCAGCATAGCAACTATCTAATTTTTCATTGTTTTTTTCTTCTTCAGCAATATGAGTCACTTAAACTTTGACCATCTATCAAATGTAGCAACTTTACTTCCATGATTAACTAACTTCTAATGATTTCTTATACATCATAATAAAACAGAATTGAAACATAAAGATATTTTTTTTATTTTTGGGGGGGGGGATTTTAATGCAAAATTTCTAATGAATGGTACAATAATCTATTAAAAAAGAATGAAATAATCACACTTAAATGGGATTATCTTACAATTGGCTCATTTAACCAGTGAATAGATTTCCACATCACTTGATCAACTCAGTTAAGTGTTTCCCTTAAATTTTCACAAGTTCTATCAAGATTTTGTAATAATATGTAATCTTTCTAGATATGAAATAAGTATTTTGTACAAGACACAATCAATTTTTTACAAGAACTAGACTTAGGGATAGTGTCTGATTTGTTAGAGCAATAATTGATGTGGAAGGGTGTGTAAGGTCTGAGAGTACTTATATTAAAAAGAGACCAATCACGGAATGTGATGTAATACCCCCCCCCCTCCCAAAATAGGTGTTTTGGGGGGGATTGTTAGTTTGTTTGTTTTGGTTTTACGGTGCACCAACACAGAAAGGTCATATCACGCCGCTGGAGGGGGAGGGGATACGAAAAGTTAACACCAACAGGATTCAAACCAGCAACAAATAGAAACCACAACATTTTAATCCAAAGTCTGTTACCATACAACTCTTTATACAACCCACAATATTCAATAAAACATAGTATAACTAATTAATAACCTACCTCTTATTGAACTATCTGATATATTTATAAGATCATACTTGGATGCTTCAAATGGTTTCATCATGTTATTAACTTTACCATTGGGACCGACATACTTCATACCTGGAAATAGAATTTTTAATGATATTAATATGACATTCATGATTGTATTGATTATCAGTCAGTCATTCAGAAATTCAGACTGATTGTCAGTCGAGCTGAGTTAGTTGTCAATAGTCTTCGCCTTAACCGACTAGCCCAAAGCAAGTGAAAACTGATTGGTTAGTTGATAAGTTATCCCTTCACTAATCGGGCTAGTGCACAAGAAAATATAAGACAATGACTGTGTCAGCTGTATTAAGGTTTTTAAGGTACTAAGGGCCAATCATTAATTAATGTATGCCCAGTTACCAATGGTTACAAAAATTTCTACTGAGCAAGTTTGAATTGATAGGGTAGCAGGGTTCAACATTAAAGGTAGTCCTATTGCCCCATAAAACCTATATTTGGATTCAGGCAACTCGTTACAGCTAGTAAACATTTGATTCAGGCAAGTGAATCCAATCAGGCAACCTTCTTTAATAATTAATGTCCAGTCCTGCCTAGGTATTGATCAAAATTATGACAACAGAACTTTATTACAGTTAGTTAGTTGATAATAATTCATACAATGGTTTAATCATAAATTCCCAGGTTGGCATGCCCACACAATTTACAAATTATTCATCAGACAAAATTCACTAAAGCCAGTAGAAGCAATAGAGAATTAAAGTCAAATCACTTGAATGGTTAAAACAATCTTTAATTCTAGTTATACTAGAGTTGGGTCACTAGTTCTTGCTATGGGAATCAAAACATTGAATGTTACTGGCCCAAATGGCAAACATAAGTAACTAAATAGCTAGCATTAAACCCTGGTATAAAGCAATACTTAGGCTTAAGAAGTCAAGAAAAGATTATCTCAAAGCTGAAATTTTGTTTTAATTCACATCTGTCTTTAACAGTTATGTTTGACAAGTGTAGTTTTCCTCTTTTAGGCTGCTTCACATAGATAATACTGTACAACCAACTGAACATGTTACTGTATCTTTTTCAAGTTTCATAGATGCAGTAAATATGGGTTCAAAGTTCAAAACTTTCAAAATGATAAAATATGTGCACTTTCTGATTTCATTGACTTTTACAAATAAGAGAAGACTAAGAACAAAAAGATCAATAACAACATGTATGCGTTAACACCATTATAATGAAATGAAGTATGCATCATAAATCATGGAGAAAATAAATTACTAAATGTCATATACATCTGAATCAGAAAAAAAACATGAGTAGAGTAATTGTCAATAGTATATGAATTGTAAAAAATCTTCCCACGTAAAACATGAATAAGTTAGCAACCATTCAAGTGAATCAACATTCATTACTATGTATCTGTATAGCATTAAAAATATGTATACTTGATAGATAGAAAGCAATAATGTATTTTAACATTCCATGTTACAAGATATAGTTTAGATTTATATTCACTTTATTAAACATGGGATGGTTGACTGTACCAATAATTACAATTTACAGTAACCACCAAAAGTTTGGAGACAAAAGAAATTTACAACAATACTAGAATTTTGATGATTGTTTTGATAGAATCATATTTTTTAATATGTTTAAGACATTAAGTATGGATCCTTAAGCCTCCAAACTTATTTTTGTAGTCTCAGTTATAGTTATAAATAATAATTACCAAAAATAAAGCACAACTAAAAAGCATTTCAAATTAAACATGCAGTCATCAAATTTTAGATAAAAGCTATTCAGAAGACCTTAAAAATGAAAATGTCACCAAACTTTGGTGCATTCTGTAAATGAGTAGGACGGTGGAACAAAATATTATCATCAGCCTCTATGACCAATTTAATCATACATTTTTAATTACATGTTGTCATTGCTATAACCCTTGACCCGCTTGGGTAAAAATATTTTAGCTTTGCAAACTGTTTGAAACCAGACGCCAGTTTCCTAATCAAATCTCTAGCGAGCCCTTTTTTTCTCTGGTACCCTTCTTACACCAAAAGTTCTATGTATGTGATATCAAATCCAGGGTGTCAGGGGGCGAAGTGCTAGCTAGTGATTTGCTTAGGAAACTGACCATAGAGCAGATGCATAATAACTTGACAACTGATGTAAAAAAAATTTCAGAACTCGAGAACTGGTCCTGTAAATTTCCACCCATGCACATAATATTTTCCATCAATAGTTTTTTAATACAAAAAAAACTAAAGTAAATATTGACATCATTTTTATCAGACACGACACTTTTAGAAAGTTGATGTATTGCGACCATTAAATAGCAAACAAGTTCAATAATAAGTTTTTAAAAATATTGTAAAACTCAATTCAATCAATATTTAGGTAAATGTTTATACATAGTTGCCATGTTCTTGATAAACAAAGATTATGTCCCTCCATGTTTGAAGATTTATAATACTTTGTTCAAATTAAGCTGTAGACATGTATAAGGCAAACTTATACATATAATTTGTTTTAAGGACAACACTGTCCCTAACTAAGTCCTTACAACCCCTAAGAGGGCTGGCGAATTCTTTAAATTATTAACTTGTCCACTCTGGCTGACATGTAAAAGTTACTTGTTTGTATGAACATTACAAAATAAAATTATTGAAAAATCCACTTGTCCATACTTGCCTCAGGTCACTACGGACAATGCAGACAATTTATTTCGCCAGCCCTGCCTAAGTTTACTTAAACTATACAAAAATTAAAAGGAACATTTTACATGTATGTTAATTAAAAAACCTAAATATTTCACTAATGGGTTATTTTAATTAAATTTAAAAAAACTTTAATTAGCCTTCTGACCTATAGCTTTAAAACCCAGTAAAACACAAAATTAAAATAAATCGGCCTTTAAAGATTATAAGTCCGAAAGTATTGGCTCAATGATAATATTGTTTAATGCATATCAAAATAGCATAACAAATTTAATCCAGGTTCAAAAGATTTCATTCTTTTTTCTATTTCCTGAAGCCGTCATTTTGACTGAAAAAATAACTCTTTTTTAAAAGACCCCCACCCAAATAAATTTCACTATCATTCCAGAAATCATTCAGTATTATTTACAAGGAAAGAAAATAAAATATTTTCATGTTTCCCCTTTTTTAACCAAACTTACAAATATAGAAATTTAACATCAAATAAACAGTTATAACCAAGGAAATTAAACGAAGCCATATTTTACAAAATTAATACAATGTATTTGAATGGTGTATATAAGGGACAACAATGACAATATTTTGTTATCAGATAGTAAATATAAAATGTGAAGAATGATTGCATAAAACTGAATTCAAAACTACCTTCTTTAAGATATCATTTGGTTACCAAAGCCATATTTCTGGTTGCAAAAGATGGTTAATTTAACAACACACCAATCAGAAATAAAAAAACTTTAAAAGGTCAAATGTCAATAAGTTAAATTAGGGACCACAATGGAAATAATGGCTTGCCCTTTTTTGTGCTATCCCTGGTGTGTGTGCTTGTCATAGTAAATTACCACATGCTGTCTGTGATATATATGCTGTGTATAATTTTGCTATGTGTACACTATGCCAAATAAATACAGTGCCATCCAAAATTACCTTTACACTTTTAAAAAAGCTGGTTTTTCATTAACACAATTAAATCTTATTATTATGTATTTATGCATTGGTAAAGTTATAATAGATAGTAACATTTGAAAGAAGAGTAATGATACTTTATAAAACTGTAATTGTTATATATGTATCTGAATATATGTTTTAAGTCTATCAAGTATTGGTAAAAATTTAAATACAAATCATACATTTACAAAAGTTTAAAGGTGATTTTGGATGGCACTGTATTATCACTCTGGTCATGTATCCATGTGATGAAATCAGACATGAAGCTTATAGACAAGCAGAAATATAACAACTCATTTTTTCTGACAGACAAAACAGGAAGAATGAAAAAAAACGCATAAGTTATATGTGAGGTTTAATAAATGTAACATTGACATCCTACTCTGGGAACAAGGATGTAATCCTAGTGTGGGAAACAAGGATGTAATCCTAGTGTGGGAAACAAGGATGTAATCCATTGTGATAATATCTTATCTTATACAAACAAAGAATGGATTATCCAAAAGTAGAAAAATCTTTTTTTGGGGTGTGAAAATGTTCAGCATTTTATTGGTACATACAATATGATTATGAAGATTTTTTTACAAATTTAAGGTTTCATCATCACCCTATCCTGCTGAATTTTATAGAAAAACATAAAATGAGATTTCAGGAGTATGGGTGTTTCCTGGTAGATAGAAACAAACTTTTACAGAACAATACTGAGTGAAATTTCAATTATTCAAAATCCTGAAATTCAGCAACTTTTAATTAAATAAGGAAAAAGATCCTATTTTCATTTAAAACTATTCCTGGACTACAGGAACCTTTACTTGAACCTTTCCCAAAAACTTTCCCCAAAACATTTATGATTATAGCTCATTTAGGATAACATAAGACATTGTATTCATAAAATATCGTTTAGATTTGTCTTAAGTCATTTTTATTGACCTATACAAGTTCGGTCACAAATGTACTTACCTATAAAAAGTTTGGCATCAATTTTTGGGTATCTTTCTATTAGTTTTTGTACTATCATAATAGCTGGGTCTTGTTCGTCCATTACAGAAAATAAAAGTTCATACTGAAAAGATAAATTATAAATAAATTAAGCATTGTATAGCAACTTAGCAAGTGAACTGTCAGAGCATACATCAAATTAACATATTTCATGCATAATAAAGCAACCCAAGTCGATGGCACAGTTGGTAGTGCGCAGGAATTTGGAATCTCGTGTCCTGAAGGGGGTACGGGTTCAAATCCCACCCAGGGAGGTTATACCCTTCCATGAAAATTTGACAATAATGTCAATTTTCCTCCATTAATGAGATATATGGAGAAGTTTTTGGCCTTGTGGAAGGGTAGGTGAGTACTGGTTATAGACAAGGGTCCAGGAAAGCTAGGTTAGGTGGACTGGACGCTGTAAAATGACCTAAATCGTGTTGACACGGCATTAAACCCAATAACAAAAAAAATAAATAATATAATAATGCATAAAGAGGGTCATGTTTATTAAGTTTACTAAGATCTTTATAGAGTGTAAAGAATGAAAGTCTTCCAAAATACAATTCCCATATTTTATCTCTAATAGAGTGAATATTGACTAGCACCTTTTTAACCACCTAGTGCCTGTACTGCCTGACCTAATTTAACCGATACATTTTCATTTATAATAGGTAAAATTAATGTCTACCAGGCTTTTGTCAGATTAAAAAGCTCAACTAATATCATATAACTAGTCTAGCTACATAAAATAAGTAATTTTAACCAGCACATAACAGTTTCAATAAATATACCAAAGTTTTAGACTCAAGGTTAAGGAGAAGACTACAAGTTTAATCTCCATGAACAAGGATATGTACTGAATTCTTGTAATTTCAAACTAAATTTAGAGTTTTGATGAAAATTAAGCTACATGTATACAACTTTATAATTGAACTTTGCACAGCCAGGGTTTCAAACACTAACAGTGTCCCGGGATTCTGAGGATCCCATACACTTGGGAGGAACCCCTGTAACTTTATTATTTTATTTTGGGGATTCCTACAGGATCCCTGAATAATTGCATTATGCTTATACGAATTTGAGCTTCCATGAGTTGTTTATCATAATTTACAACTGCAAACCTGTATCTACTTTTTTTAATCCCAGGAATCCCTAATGCTAAGGAGGAATCTCTGAATTAATGACTAGGGATTCCTACGGGATCCCTGGTAAAACAGTTAAGAGTTGAACCACGACTACATGGTTGAATGAAAAGTTTTAAACACCTGTAAATGACAAAAAAGTTGTGATCAATAAATGGTAGGAAATTTTTCGTTATACATGTAATTATACATACATGTATATGGAACAACCTAACCAAGCCCTATAGATTACCCAGAGCTGGTCAATACATTTCTTTACTTTAACAAGACCATAGTTTAAATTTTTTAAGCTTAATAACCATAGGTCATCAAAAACGACTATAAATGTCTTAAGTACACAAATTGAAGGTCCTGAATATTTCAAGATCTAGAGATCAAATATTTTGATCAAACATAAATTGGTAAACAAACGGAATAAAATTTAAAATGTGTCAATATTGAACGAAACTTCAGAACAAGACAATATGGTGTCAAAATTTGATAATACTAAACTTAGTCATCGACTTTAACATGACTATTTATCTATTTTTAATGGTTGTTGAAATTAGGTCATGAGCCATTGTTTTAACTTTTACATGTCATCCTAACTGATAACAGTATAAGGTCTCATGTAAACATTGTAATTTCTCCAGGATACTATCAATTCAACAAAGACTGCATTGGTCTGAAATTGTATCAAGCCCTAGCCATTTATATGTTTTACTTTATAAAATATACAGTTTAGGCCACAGCAAATTGATGATGCGTTCAATAGATTTTTTAGGAAAATAATGGGGCGAACGAGTGAAGAATTTTTTTTTTAAATTCTTAATTCATTTGCATTATATAGCGGTTTGAACCATTTTTCATGAGCAAGCGAGGAAATAAAAATATTTTTTGTAAACCATCAAAATTAAGGTGCGGGCAAAACCATAAAACACATGATCAACTTGTTGTGGCCTTATATAGAAATCAGACCAATATTCAACTTAATTATCAACCAGGGCAGCATATTATCAAAAATCTTAACATAATTTTTCAATACAAATTACAATAAGTCAATATAAGAAGGATTTACGACTAAAATCGGTCATAAGATGATTGACAATACGGACATTTTTCTAGTCTTGGTCTTTGTGCTAGCCGACTTAAACTGAGACTGCAGTTATAAAAATAATTAGTTAACAACATCATCTAAAATCAAGGAAACTGAAATTGTCTGTCTCGAATTGAAAAAAAAGTATTTTGGTGCATTGAGTGGATCTAATGTTTTTAAGAGTTTGCAGGCCTTTTAAAAAATCCTACAAGGGTCAAGAACACCCTGGGATCCAAAATTATATTAAAAATATGAGGGTACAAAGTTCTAAGTTGTATAGCACATACATGATTGTATGTATACCATAATAGTGCTAAAAAGTAGGAGAAATTAGAAAGTTTGTTCAAATAAACTTTGACGAAACTGAATGGCTCTTGACATGTAAAAACTGTTGAAAAACTTGACGAAACTGAATGGCTCTTGACATGTAAAAACTGTTGAAACTCTTGA
This sequence comes from Mactra quadrangularis, assembly GCA_025267735.1. NCBI lineage: Eukaryota > Metazoa > Mollusca > Bivalvia > Venerida > Mactridae > Mactra > Mactra quadrangularis. Next base: position 21,696,302 of record CM046305.1, read on the forward strand.
TTTGTCATTATTAATGACGATAGTGTAGTAAATGTACTAGTGGTAGTTTTGAAATGCTAGGACGTGAATCATCTTGTAGATATGTTTGTGAGACTAAATTAAGTATTAACATCCTATAGGTTATACTTAAAGCTCAATAATCACTTCCTAGTTTTATCTCCTTAGAAACAAACTAACATAAACAGTTTATGATTTTTTTCATGCTTTTAAGATGGTTATTTATTATCATTCTTATGTTTTTAAGAGGAATCATTCACACATTGAATCATGATAAATAAATTGTGGTGAATTTGAGACATTTATGGCTTATTCATATTTTTCTCAGGTAATGAGGCCTTTTAAAAGCTTTAACTGGTCTTATTACATCCAATCCTAAAGCTATGAATCAAAACTTCCTTGATACTCAAGTTGCCTATATATATACCATCTGACATTTTGTGATAAGTGTGGGTCCAAACAGCAACCTTTTTTTCCTTATAATATATAACAGTGCCCATTTACAGGCGCCTCCCCCTCCTAAAAATTCTTTAAAATCATGCAATTTTCCCAAAATTTGGAGTTTACATTGGAGGTTTTTTGTTCCCTACCTATGAAATTGCGATAAAATTTACCCAAAAGTTCTACATAAAGAAAGGCCCCAGGCCCTTTCCCCAAATACTAAAAAAGCTTGGAAACATTAAAAAAATTGTGACCAGAATTTTGATGTAAGGACAGTGAGGTTACAAACTAGTATAAATATATCATTTTTAAAGGAGGGTGTAAGTTTCGTGACTTTAAATCATACAGAATAAACTATTATTCACAGAATTGTATCATCAAAAGGGTGAAATATAATAAGTAGAAATATCAAATCACAATGAGCCAACATAATGTATACAAACTTACCATAGAGAAGTTTGATTTTTTGCTGGGCAAAACGAGACTAACTAGATGCAAATTAAGTAGGACCGAGACTATTTATGCAATAACCCATACAATTGTAATATTATATACCATGAATAATAAATTCTATGTGAATAAATTTTCTGTAAACAGAGACATAACACTTGAGTACATTGGAACTTATTGAACATATTTCACTTAGAATTTGAATCAAACACACCCTCTAAATGGAGTCTATAGATCAATAAATCGATGAATAGCGTTATTTAAACATCTTTTAAATAGAAACAAACAACTTGGTACTGAAAGAACATTTCATCAGAAACTCACACACCAAGGTACCCTAGATATTGTCAATAGTCAGAATTCTTATTTTTTATTTTATATGACAATGCAATTTTTGCACTATATCTTTTTTATTTATGCGTTTTTTGGCATTCATTAATCAAAGACTGATATTAAAGTCAACTTGTCCTATTTACCCCAAAATTTGCCACAACTATCAAACTGATAAATTGTTCAAGTATGACATTCTGTTCTGTTCTGTTCATTTGTTACACTTGGCTTTGAATTTTTGTTAAATCCTAGCAAGGCATTAAATCAGCAAATAATGAAACTATGAACAACAATTCTATTGTTAAGTAATTATTATGTTGTGACATTTTAGTTTTAGAACACAACAACTGCATTCAGGTCGGCCTAACTGTGAAAATCTGTGGTTTGATTGAAAGAGTTGTTTTATTTTTCCGTGATTTGTCTTACTTTAGAGTTAATCCTTAACCCACTGAATATTAATCATGGACTGGTCTTGTCATAATTTTAGAGCTGTCTATTGTCAATATAAGGGAGATCTAACTCTAAGGCTTTGAAATATCAATAAGATTGACCGACTTCTTAACTTATCTATCCAACCAAAAATGAATTTTTACAGATTTTCTAATATTTCTTTTGTAAAAAATAATGAATTCAGAAATATTCAAATGCCATTTGAGATCTATTCATGTATTACACCTATTGAACACTTAAAAAAAATTAATAACCATTAAAATATCTTATCCAACATTGGAATAAAATGAAATATACATACACGGTGAATACATAGAATATAATAATTAAGGTTTATTATCAAGACGGGTCAATGCATCTGATGTATTGAATTTTGAATTGAAGATCGCCTTGATATTAAAATTCAAATACTGCATTTTATCAAATACATTTGATCATATTAACATTGCATCCATGCTGAATACAAATTCGATCAACTTATCATACAAATATCTAACTATGACAGATTGCTTTGAGATTATTATGAGTTATAATTATATATATATATTCAATTTATATATTCAATTTATTTCCACTTTTCAGTGATGAATACATAGTTACAACAAAACATATAAACTATATAAACAATGACATCGAGGGTTGCCCGCAAGTCTGTAATAACTTGTCTTTAGTTTACAATGCAATGCACTTATTACAGTCTTGCAGACAACCCGCAACATATAAACTGCATAAACAATAGATTAAATGAAATGCATACAATGGTATGTACAATGATATTTACATAAGAACTGATTCCAAAGGTTTTTTATTGTTATGATATAATTATATTACAATTAAATGTATTCAGTTTTTACAGTTATAAGTGTTTATACAGTCATGTATGAACTTACATGCCCGCCTTAAAAAGTCGTTATACTCATTGTTTCCTGTAGGTTTAAGTGCTATGATGAATTTTGGATTCAATTATAAAGAGTTTGTATTGAAATTGTTATTATTATGAACTAGAAAATTATTACATTCATACAACATGATGAACATATATCGTTGAGAAAAATATTTTTAAGTATCTGTGTTCCAAAACATTCAGTAATGATATGCTAGTTCGTATCAAGTATATGATTGTGCACAACTCAGTTTGCATGTAAATACTTCTTGAAATTGTCTAAATACAAGAACATTTATACTGCTTCTATGACTAGTATGAGATCTTTGAATTCAAATTTTTGAATGTTAATTCCATACAGAAATAAATGCAGTTTGCATAATAAGAAATTGAGATTGAGAATGTTGTCAGGGAAAACCAGTTGTGGGTTCAATATTCTAAAATATGAAGTTCATTCCCCTACTCAACTAAATGAGTCAAAATATCACATGACATCACATTGACTAAGAGAAAGAATACTGACTATTATGTACATAAAGGACTCAACATTAATTTTTAAACTAGGATCCCTGCTTGGACAACTAGCTTTATATTTTACTTGTCTGAACCAAATGTTTACAAGCAGTAACAAGTTATCAAATTCCAAATATAGGTCATCACGGGGCAATGTTGAGCCCCAAAATCCCTACTTTTATAACAGTATATATTAGGTTTTATTACAACGTTTCACTTTATCCAAAAAAAACAACATGTTAATGTATAATTTGAAGTATATAAATAATATTGTAATTTTTAGTGTTATTCAGCAATTGCCTTATCCCAGAAGCGGTAAGCCCTGGACCAATGAAAATTAACTCTAATAATTGAAAATACTGATTTGATGATACATATAGCCAGGCCAGTTGAAAACTTTGCCCACTGCTATAAAACATAATAAATACAGCTTGCAGTGGAAAAAACCTAAAGCTATGATTGCTATTATGTAAACTATGCTACTTACAATACTTATCTGAAATAAATAATCTGTTCAGTTCTAGTCATAATAATTGAATGCATCATTTAAATATATCACTGGCTTAGCGAAAAACAGTCGTAACTTAATTACATTAAAAATATGAACGCGTTACAACTGTTTTGCGCTAAGTCTGTGATATGCTTGCTCATACATTTCTAATGAACAAAATAAACTGGCTGCATATACAATGTATAGCCAATATTGTACATGTAAAAATACACAAGAGGATTAATACTGTTTATATCACTTTCGGTATTTTTAATTATAAATACAATATTTTGCAGTTTATACTTATAAATATAATATTCGCAGAGATTAGCCTATGTACGACCTTGTTATTGATGTGATAGATCAGGGACTATAAAATTTAAACTTGAACTGTACGACATTATGTTTATCTTAGATACTGTGGGTATACATTGACCTGTAATTACAATAAACGAATTGAAACACTCGGTACTAGGTGATTAAAGTAGGTATTTATAACATTGTAAACTATGTAGACGATGTTATACGTCATCAAGTTGAAGTGTGATAAACTATGCTTAAATACTGCAAACTAGTTTTTAATTTGGCTTAAAAGCATGTCTAATACTTTAAGCTACAAATATGCAACAAAACGTATCATAACCTTGATACATTAAAAACCTAATCCTATTTTTATGCTTTTAAATAAATTCATTTCAACACTTAAGACTAGGGATATAGGAATTGTTTTGGTCAGAAAAAAACGAAGAGACAGAAAAAAGGTGTGGTTGGGTACATCAACCTGATGTAGGTTTTCAAGTTCCTACTTGTTGACAGGGGAAGCAAAATTACTGATAGGGAGGAAAGAAAAAGAGGCACAGACCAGCCCCCTACTACCATACAGTCATACTGTAGAACAACCACAGGTCTTGAATTATACTCGAAACCTTGGATGTGACACATGAAAATTCAAAAAGACCCCTTTTTGGCCCTTGTTCAATGGTTATGGTTATCATAATGGAATGATGTTCAATAGTTCACCATTGTCAGTCGTTTATTGAAACAGATCCAGGACAGCATAGCAATGACAAAATGTTTATAGAGCAAACCACAAACATTTTATAGTAACATCCTCTGGGCAAAAAATATCTTTAACCATTTAACTAGATAGCATCTTAACACTTTATCTAAAATTTCTAAATGTAATTGACAGATCTATGAAATATGGAACAGTAGAAATGTGTCTGTGTGATGGACAATTAACAAGATATAGCCAAACCTATTTGACCAATTTCTTTTCTAATATTGAGGACTAAAGCATTAGGTGTTTTCACCATTCTTGTCAGTGATTTAGAAAGGGGCTCAACTTCATCTAATTATAAATACATTTGGGGATTTTTATTACAATATGATTGATAGGAAAAACATCAAATTGGTTAAAAATGGCACAATTTTAAGATAATTATGACGGCCTTTAAACAACTATTGTATTGTAATGTAAATAAGCAAAAATGGCCTGAACATGTAACCTTAAATTTTACCTTTAAGGCTTAGATTTCGAGGGTTGCCCGCAAGACTGTAGTAACTACCTCTTTAACGTAATGCACTTACTACAGTCTTGCAGGCAACCTCGAATTTTATAAACATAACAAATAGGTTAACAAATGAAATTTCAATATTTTTATACGTTAGATTTTAAACAAATTGGATTTATATAAACTAGTATATTTTTAAAAGGAGACTAGAATTTAAACTTTGTAATTGCCAAATTGTAATTTAGCAGTCATAGTTATATTATTCATCTGTAATTAAGATAGACATTGAACTTTCAGGTCAAAGACCATAGTTCATGAATCATTCCCCGCATTTCACTTCCCCTAAATCTTATCAATTGAAGTATTATACTACAATACATCTTCTAACATCTACAACTACTACATCTGGGTACACTTCGGATATTCAGGTAGTTTAAGTCAATGTATTTAGTTAGTAGCTTTGTTTCAAAATAATATCATTAACTCTTAGTAAGGTTTTAAAATGTAGTGAATTATGGATATAATTTTGAATAATTTTAGACTCAATGTCCTAAACTTTTCTACCATATTTAATAATAAAAAATTGCAGTCAGGTAATTTTCAGTGTATGGGGAAGGGGTCTGGAGCCTTTCTTTGTGTAGAACATGATTTGGGGAAATTTTATGCAATTTCATAGATAGGAGAACAAAAAATCCATGGTAAACTAAATTTTGGAAAACAGCATGATTTTAAAGAAATTTCAGAAGGGGAAGGCGCATGTAAACGGCCCCTCTTACATAAGGAAAAAAGGTCTGGCAGTGCTTAGAAAATTAATCAAAATCAGATTAGGAATCCGAGTGTTTCAGCATTTTCAATACAAGAGAAGGAATAAAACAACTAGATATCTAGCATGATTACCACTGTTATCTAAACAAATCTGAGTGATCAAATCATATTACAGAATAATATTATACTTACTGCAGGGTAGTCTATTTTAAAAAATGTTTCCAAGTTATAATAAAGATTTGAATCTACTCCAACTAAAGGTTTAATGATTGAAACACCCTGGAGGTCTTCCGGGGAAATTGCCGGAGGAGGCTTGTGCAGCTTCCTTTTTCTGAAACACAAAATAATAAAAGATTATCAATGCAGTGCTATAAATAACAATTAATTATTAAACTAGGTTGTTCGATTGTTAACCAACTACATTGTAGGTTTTTCTTGCTTAAATACCAAATGTTCACGAGCAGTAACAAGTTGCCGGAACCCAATTATATGTCATCAGGAGCAATATGACATATGGAACCTTATGTTATTTTGTAAACATAATTTTACCTCATCAAGGTTGACCAGAATCTATAGATATGTAAGTTGTTATTAAAATGAATATACTAAATGTAGATGTGCATAGCTTGGTTATCAATATCAATTTTCATAAGCTGGCTTAACTTATAAGCTTTCCTAGACTTTCCTTTAACAGTACTAGCTTACCATCAACAACAAACCCTCAACCTAAGTTAGAAGTTCTCCTTTAAATACAAGTTTCCAGGACATAGTTAGGGGGAAAGTGTTAGTTTCATTTGGGGAAGCAGCCTGTTTTCAGCTTCTTTTGAGAAGAGTGTTTATGGTCCTGATAGGACAACCATGTGATCTCAGGAGAATTCATTTAAACCTTCTTGGAGTGAAGCAGTTATAGGTGAATTCTTGCTTAAGGTAATTAGCAGAGACACTTGTGGAGTTTGAAACACTTTAAGGGACCTTTCGATTCCTAAAATGAATCACAGCAACAGGACCCTTCATCTTACAAAGTATTATTGTGAAATTAACGATATTGTAGCTTTTAAAAAAATTACTCAATAAAGTCAAGATTTTTTTTGTCGCAACTCTCCATAATGACACAACAAGCTAAGACCAGAGATTCGAATGAGTCAATTAAGCAAAATAGACAAATTAATTGAGTACGAAACAAGTCGGGGACGAATGGTGAATCATTTATTTCTAATCAATTGTTCCATTTCCCTTCTTTAAGTATAATCAAAACAACTATTAAATCAAAAACCAAATTAATTCCATCCAAAAAACGGTGTATTGACTCGAAAAATAACAGGTTTCGGCAAGGTACCCCGCCCACCTGAGGCCGAATAACAAATCCAAACATCGCCGTCATCGGTGACCAAGTCATTATTATATAAATATACAAAAAAATAAATATGTCATCACTTACCCATAAATAAGAGCTACAATGTGAATAAACCATACTACTAAACATCCTCCTAAAGAAGCGATAGAAAGAGTTATAAGAATCACGTCTACCACTGACATATCTTCATGGTTAACTGTTTTTAATGGCGACTAAGCCGGAAAAATATTTGTGACTGCGCATGCGCACGGACTTAGTCACCGTATCTAATAGTACAAGGATCATCGGACACTTTCCACCAAGCTAGTAGTGATGAAAAAGATAACTTTTTATATCGAAGGTAATCTTTTATCGGTCAGATTGTCGAATGACTGTGATAATAAAGATGTTATCTAACTATGGGGCGACTTTTATAGACCATTACACTTTCTGCGTCTGTTAAAAAGGTTAGGAACCTGTAATATTCCGTAACTATGAAAGATTTGGTCATCAAAGGATTACTCTAAATTATTTATAAAATGTTACGAGGAAACACGCTGATTTATTAACACCGTTTTTGAAATATATGTACAATGTATATAGATCTAAAGGCGACTAATTACGTTTAAATTCTATAGATTTTGCGACTGTTTTTTTTTATTGAAAGGAGACTTTTAAATAACACCACGCATGCCAGGAACAGCTAGAGGGCAAACGTAGGTCTTAAGCGATTTACTCTTTGCCAAATTTAGAAATCTATGTCTATGATATCTCTTTCCTCCCAAAAATCTGTCCTTTAAAAGAATAGACACATTCATTATCTTAATATGCTTTGCACGTCCATCGAAGCCACACAGAGGCATAATCGAATGTAGGCCTAGGCCTAACATATAAATATGACACATAGCCTAATGTAATTGAAGAAATTATGGTCTGGAGTCTTGCCTTTTCCGTAGCCCGGGGAATTAGATCATATACTATTTCATATGACAATTCATAGCTGCACAAGAACAGATATAATAATTATTATTCTCAAATATTTCAGTACTAAAGGAAAAGCCACCTTATACACTATTCTAATTATTGTATAAATATGGAGACCTTCGTTATTTTCTGTTTTTGAGTAGGGCGAGCTCGTTTTATTATTTGGGTATTTGGTAGGCCTAAATACAGTGCCATCCAAAATTTCCTTTACACTTGTAAAAAACTATAATTTCATTGATACATTTTAATGTACATGCAATTTCAAATGTATAAATTTACGCACTAGGGTTTTTTTTAAAAGAGGAGTAATGATACTATGATACTCGATACAATTCCAATTAACCCTTTACTGGTTGCAACATGTGTGAAAAGTAGCCATTTTTTCACCATTACGCGCTAAGGCTATTTCAAGATGCTCTAATTTCATTACTATATATGATACAGGTATGCAACTTCCCTGGGTGAATGTCTTTCAGAAAAACCAAGTTGAGCCCCGATCAAAAACGGCAAAAAATGCAATTTTCGCTCTTTTTCCATCCCACATTTGCATTTCAAACAGTAATATTTTCCGAAATTGAGGTCTAAAGTGTCAGGTCTTTTCAGAGACTGAAAACATGTTTTCTTATCAGCATTTGGCGCCATTTCTCTGCACTCAATGACTCCGATAATTTTTCTGGCGATGTTTTTTAAACCCCAGCAACAAAGGGGGACACATCCCTCCTTCGCCCCCCCCCCCGAGACATCTAATGATGGGGAGGCACGCAAAAAAGCTCATTTTTTGGGGTACAACTATCCTTTAGTGAAATTCACTAAATCTAGTTAAAAAGCACCATTTTCAAGGCTGTGGCGGCCATTTTGGAGGGGGTCTAGACACGTAAAATCCGGGATTTAGCGGTTAAGGGTTAAAGATATGCTTCTTATTTCTTAAGTAGGCCTACAGCCTACAGCTAAAACAAATAATATATTTACGAAATTGCATGTGTCGTTTAGGAGACAAATCTTAACGATAATATAGATTAACAATGTCAAATGTTATCATAAACGAGCTATATAGGTAATTATTGATGAGCAGTCCATGTAGTCGGATCTATCTAAAAAGCATTGTATTTGGTATATATATTTTTTGGTTGTACTGCATATTGTCGTATGTACATGTATTGCATAATTAAAATATGAACCCTTTTTGCTGCTTGTACAACGTTCTCTTGTAAAGGAGTAGTCTAACTGCATTATCTTTTATCTTATTATCTTTGTCTTTTCCACTTTGTAGATCTACATTTTCTGTTAGTATTTGTTAGAAATGGTTAAAATGCTTTGTACTTATACAGTTGTATGATAATAAAATAAACCGCAATACTGTATACATGTATATTTGCTGCCATTTTGGCCGCCATCTTGTATTTTCGAATGTGACCTTAACTCTCACTTTCAAAACACAGAGTAAAATCTAGAATTAATAGTTCAGTAGTATGGATTTAACCAGTTAAAAACTTAAAATACAAACCAAAATAGTGAAGGAAGGTATCTTGTTCTCTAAGTAAAATTATTCCCCCACTTTTTCAACAGACAACAAATTAAAATTATAGATTTAGGATTGTTTATATAAATAAGATATAGTCAAGTATTAAGTATTCTCAAATACTTTTAATTCAATTGTATTATTTATTCAATTGATAACAACATATCGATATCATGCTAAGGAAAATATTTTTATACGAAAAATAACAATTTTTCTTTATATTCTGGGTCATGTAAGTTCTTAAAATCTTGCTTTTTACAATTTAGTCAATTTTTCCTCGTTAACTCCTCATCATTTATCATTTGTCATGATTTAGTACTAGAAAAGCAAGAGAAAATTGCTGCAAATATAAGAAAACCGAAACAACACTTTTACCTAATAAAATTACCCTGGCCTACCCACCTTTTTGGCAGAATGCACTAAAATGTAGCATTCAAATATGTTTCAACTGTCTAGATATCTTCCTAAAGTGATGTTGCATTGAAAAAAATAACTGATACAAGTTAAAACACTAAAACAAAGTATTTTCAGCTTTTGAAACTGAGTGGAATCAGAAAAACATGTAAAAGTAGGCCATTTTTCACGATATTTTTGTTCATTTATCGAAAAAGCCTAAATGTTTGAAATATTTGTGACTGTTCATTTCCATTCTTATGCCAATAAAATAACATAATTTTAGGATGTCTACATTGAAAATTGAATAATTTAGACTCAAAACATCACATAATAGCTTTTCCAGATATTTTAGAGGCCATCTTGGACGCCATCTTGAATTTCACATAGCCTTGCCAGGATACGACAAATCAGAGCATGGCCCGAAATTGAAAATAAACGGCATCGGCTCTTGGACTATTGAGAGAATGACGAAATAAACTTCTCATAGACGTCAAAGGTCCGTGATAAAGTAATTTAGTAGTTAAGATGTAAATGAAAATTCGCTCTGTAAGTCTCATGTCTTCATCAGTTTTTCGACATCACATGTCTTTCTTATAAATATATTATATATTGTGTCGTAGATGACCAGTAGGGCCTCTACCTTCTTGAACGAGTGTAATCCAACTATGTATTTGATAAAGGACCCTTTAAAACCTGTATATAGGGTTTATGATTTGACCCATTCATGGGTTAGAACATTTTCTCAATTTGCTCTGAAGTTACTTAAACCTTGGAAAAATAAATATTTGAGGCAAAATTATTTTGATATTCACAAGACTACAACTCCATTTTAATCCGACTCATAATTATAATTTCAAAGAGAGATCACTCTCGTTGAGAATTAAATAACATCGACATTGTTATCTCCCTTGTAAATTAGCTAAATATTCTTGACCATTCGGAACACCTCGACCTTCCTTACATGAATAAATGGCCGACGAGTTCCGAATGATACTTGACACTACTGAAGGTAATTGTAGAGAACACCCATACTGAAAGGTTGCTTATAATGTTATGTTTAGTCTGGAACAGGATAAGTTCATTATGATACAGCGTCATGTGGACTCCGTTTTTACATGGGGTTTCCCCATGTTTAGTAGTGGACTGTGGCAAATCCACATTAAAATTTGTCGCGGACGATTACATTCGGTTGTGCGCGCGCAAATAAAGGGATAATTACCACTGCAATTAATATAGTCCGCATTACGCGTTAACAAGCAGACGACAAGAAGCACGTGTATATCTTATCTAGTTTATGTAAGGTAAAGGTCCCTTGTATGGCTTCCATGAGTTGTATACAGCCATATACTCTACCAAAACCCCATGTCTGACAGCGCTATCGGCGCTTTGATTATTTGTTCGGGACGTCAGTCCTAAACAAATATATTTACCGTATTTCAGACCCTTTCCCACTTTGAAAATTTACCGAATCCAGAAGTAGTCCCTCAGTATATAAGTATGGAGCAATTCAAAATGATCGTCTGCTATAACAGGCGCAATAATTCCTGAAATACACAATATAATCGGTTTATACTGAAGCGCATGTATTATAACTTATGAGTTAAGCGTCTCAGTTGAGCTCTTTACGTCGTATTATGTAATAGAATGGTATCAACAATATATTCAGTCACGACCCGTCGTTTGTGCCAGTTGTCAGTAGAGATGTTACATCATCTTATGTAATAGAATGGTTCTATAGGAATAGTTTAAAGATCGTAATAATCGACTTTGAATGATGTCTGAATAGTGGACTTCATTTATTTTACATACAGATGCAGCAGAATAAATGTGCATAAATGATAACTTAAAAGCGACAGTTATTGAATTATTTTAAGAATGACCCCTTTGACTTGTGGTGATTGTGTGAAAAAAATCAGTAGTGTGTTCGCCTTCCCGGTTTACCTGTTGTATTTATAGGTCGATTGTACAAAGTGTTTTGAACCGGAACAGTGCTTGTCTACCTATCAAACTAATATCACTGAACTGTTCTTTGTGAACGAATGTTTTGTTGGAGCCGGAAATTGAATTCCAATTTTCAAACCCGAACAAATTCAGTGCCTTCAGCGCTTTGATATTACTATGAAAGCAGCCGTGGTCAAATGGTAGTTTGCACGCTTAGGGATTGAGTGGTTCAATCCCCACCACGAGAGCTGCTAATTTCCTTGAGCAAGAAACCTACAGTTGTTCCATTTCACCCATTTGTAAATGGGCACTGTGAGGGATCGCCTGTCTGAAAGTGATTTCAATGACCAGGAGTTATCGTACAAGATTGTAAAGTCGGCTGAACATCGGCGAAGACCGTTTGTTCGTGTCTGGCTGTATTATCACAAAAATAAGTTCGCGTTTTAGTCTGGCCAATATGGCCGCCCCCATGATTATCTGAGAGTAAAGTGTAGAGCATAAAAAACCGAGAAGTGCCGCAAGCAGCGACATTATCAAAACTGACTACAAACATAAAGAAACATTGCACCGACGATGCATTAACAGAGTCTTTGTTCTTTGATTTTTCAGACAAACACCCTTATCCTGAAATCTGAACCTTTTTCATTTCCGTTGCACGAATTTCAACGTTTTCAATAGCCACATTTGAGAGATATGCTAATGTCCCATTATTTACAAAACTAATGTATTTTAATAAAGCCAATTGTATTTCGTAAAGTGGTAGGAAATAACGAGCATTTGTTAAAAAGTAATTCCACGATTGACGTCAATTACCATTTGAAAGCATGTTACAAGTATGTCAATACATGTAATATCAAAGAGTCAAAACAGCCTTTTCCATAGACTTATCCATATGCTTTCAAATACTATGGAAACGGTTGTTTTGACTCTTTGATATTACATGTATTGACGTACTTGTAACATTTATAAAATGTTTAAAAGTGTCATTATGAAACATATTTTATTTCTAGAACTATTTGGACTTTGTTCTTGTTTAAAGTTGGAATATTTAACAAAATAATAGCAAGACTAATTTTATTTTAAAAAAAATCATTTTTTTTACAAAAATGAGAATCGTCCAAGGATTATTGATACATCTCGTGATCACCGTCTTGACTCAGCGTGCTGTCTCTACTAACTATATGAAATATTCTGCTCATCACTTTCATCATTTAGACAATTTGTACTTCGATGATCAATATTTTCTTTTGGAAATTGAAAATGTTTCTAAAGTGGAATGTTCCAGAGATTGTGCCGAAACCCTGGAATGTGTTTCTTATTTCTACAACAAATCAGAACGAAAATGTCGCTTACATAATAGCGGATGGTACAATCCACAAGAAGGAATGACGTCATCAAATTGGACGTACCACGTGATTGGTGAAGATTGGTGCCCGGTACGCGATGGTTTCATCCACGAGAGATCGTATAACATGTGTTTACACATGTCTGCTGATCTGGTAAATGGTACCAGTGGGACAACGTCATATTGCGAATCGAAGAATTCTTCAGTCGTCACCTTCAAAAATGCAAATAAAATCTCTAACTTTAGAACAATAATAAGCAAAATGAATCCGACGTTTTTGGAGTATAGAATAAATGGTAGATTTTATGCTTACATTGGACTTCGTTATGATAATGGTACATGGCCTTGGAACGATGGCTCTATTTTATCATCGGATACTAACTGGGCCCCACATCAACCAAACTTAGCTGTTCAAACAAGATGTGCTGCAGTTGAGTTCGAACAATTAGTAACAGAATGGCTATGGAATGACAAAGGATGTTCCAATCAATATCCAGTGATTTGCGAAATCTCCTAAATACTATAATTGGATCAAGACTGTATTAAAAGCCACATGATGTACATGTAGATTTAAGCTGTTAGTGTATTTGTGTATTTGTGTGTGTGGGTGTGTGTGTGTGGGTGGGTGTGTGTGTGTGTGTGTGTGTGTGTGTGTGTGTGTGTGTGTGTGTGTGTGTGTGTGTGTGTGTGGGTGTGTGTGTGTGTGTGGGGGGGTGTGTGTGTGTGTGGGGGTGTGTGTGTGTGGGTGTGGGTGTGTGTGTGTGTGTGTGTGTGTGTGTGTGTGTGTGTGTGTGTGTGTGTGTGTGTGTGTGTGTGTGTGTGTGTGTGTGTGTGTGTGTGTGTGTGTGTGTGTGTGTGTGTGTGTGTGTGTGTGTGTGTGTGTGTGTGTGTGTGTGTGTGTGTGTGTGTGTGTGTGTGTGTGTGTGTGTGTGTGTGTGTGTTTGTTTGTTTGTGATCTTTGGCATAGGTTGTTTGCGATTCAAGTTTTAGAAATCATCGCTTTTGATACATTTCAATTAAATGTCGCGGAGAATTACATTTGACCATGTGCAGTCAGATTTAGACGCAACAATATGCGTTAGTTTTACACATACGCGTGAAAAATAGTAACTGCATGAACTGTCCAGTGAAGAAAATCCTCTATGGACGCACCATGTATATTATTTTATTTTTGTTTCATATATATAAGAGTAAAACTTGTGTATTTTCCTAGAAAACGATTGTCGGTACTTATGGCGGAATGATATACACGTAATATGTCATTGATTTTCGTTCATATGACATTTTATTCATTGAACTCTTAAATTAAGAAGCAAAACTGTTAAATGTATTATGTGAATGTTGATTGTTTAATTGATTTTCCCTGATTTGTAGAACATTTGACAAAATGTTATAACTTTCCTGACAATGGAAGCTTTGATCTGACGTTTAACTTCATGATGTATGGAGTGTGATAATGGACATGTCCACTAAAATATGATGTAAAATTGTCACTGTCATCTGCCGTTAAGTGACTGGGTGTATCCAAGATGTTTTCAGGAGGTGCACGATTCTTTTTTCTATTATGTATTAGGATTGGAATAAACAAATACTGTTTTCATTTATAATTTTCAAACGGTGATTTTTTTTTACCATCATACATAAGTGTTTTACATTATCAAACAGTTACTAATGTCTTATAAGAAATAAATAACAATTGATACATATAGCAACGCTGTTAAAATGATTGATAACATGCACGCAGCCTTAACATGTAAAATGCATTTATTTAATTTAATTTTGTATCGATATTTGCTTTTGTATACGATGTACATGTACATGTATATATAAGTTCCCAAACTCCCCGCAGCGGTTATTTCCCTTTATTAAATCAATAACCACTGCCACCACAAGTAAATTCGTCCCTCAGAGAGCCGAATATTTTTTTCATCTTTTCTGTTACATTTCAAAAATTTCTACAAGTTTAGCCCTTTTTCGTAAATTATGATGTTCAAAGTACATATATGTATAGATAAAAAAGAGTTTTAATAATTTGTAAACATAACAAAGCATGACGTAAGCACTATGAGGAGTTTGGGCATTCTATAAATAGATGGTATTACTAGAGTCACGTGATTTACGTGGTGGCAGTGGTTAAAGTAGCAAACCGTGACGTAAGCACTGTGAGGAGTTTGATAAGTTCCGATAAATTAAGGCTACCTATGGTTTTGCAAAATCAATTTGACGATATTTAGATTCCAAATGCTCAATTTGAAAAGAAAATAGTCCCTATATGAACACCATGCCGTTATTAAGAACATTGGTTTTGATTACATGGGGTTTCCCCATGTTTAGTAGTGGACTGTGGCAAATCCACATCAAAATTTGTCGCGGACGATTACATTCGGTTGTGCGCGCGCAAATAAAGGGATAATTACCACTGCAATTAATATAGTCCGCATTACGCATTAACAAGCAGACGACAAGAAGCACGTGTATATCTTATCTAGTTTATGTAAGGTAAAGGTCCCTTGTATGGCTTCCATGAGTTGTATACAGCCATATACTCTACCAAAACCCCATATCTGACAGCGCTATCGGCGCTTTGATTATTCTAGTTGTAAAAGTGCCACAAACAACGAATTTTTCTGTGTTATTTCATGATCATGCAGTTAAATTGTCTCTAGCTAGATCCGTCCATGAAGCAAACTTACGATAGAACATTTCTTTGATCGACATAATACCATTTGCTTAGACTTGAAGTGGAACCAGTGCGCACAAAAACTTATTTTTGTACAAGTCACGAAATTTGACTGTGTAAGGAAAATATATCTCAACCGAAATTTACGAGTATAAACGCTGCTTGAATTAGTCAATTTTGGCATTGACCATGATGCTTTTAATACACTTGTATTTGATGGTGTCCGAATTTCTTCTGGGAGTTTACTCAAACAACATACTGAGCCAGTCTGTACGTATTAATAGTTTAGACAATTTGCAATTCAATAACGGGTACTTAATCGCGGACGTTAATACACCCTCGAAGATGAAATGTGGTTTACTTTGTGCTGAAACTGTTGAATGTGTTACGTTCTCTGTAAGTGGTCAACAGAAAACACCCCGATTGCATAAGACTGGATTTTATCACCACGAAGATGGAGTTATTCAATATAATTGGGTTTACTATCGTTTTGGTGAAGACTGGTGCCCGGCGCATCAAGGCTTTGTTCATGACCGGAAGTTCAATCTTTGTATTCACGTTTCAACGGATCTCCATGGCAACGTCGATAAAGCCGCTAGATACTGCGAACAGAAAAATTCTAAAATGATTTCTTTAAGCAATGCAGAGAAGTTGGCCAATTTTACGACGGTTATGAACAAGCAGAATCATGAACATCTCGTTAAAAGCACCTCGAACAATAGATTCAACGCCTACATTGGACTCACCAAGATAAATGAAGCTTGGACTTGGAATGACGGATCCGTCCTTGGACCGGACACAAACTGGAGTTTAGACTATCCTCGAACCTCAAGCACTTCATCATGGGATTGTGTATTAGTGAGTAAGGACTCCGGGAAATGGAACTGGAATTGGTATAATGTCGGATGTAGCAGAAATGTTGCTGTAATTTGTGAGATTGAACGTCCAGTTAACTAACTCAAGATATAACTCTATCAATATACATAGTTCCAGGAGAAATGTTGAAATCTGCAGGAATCTTAATAATTAGGGACTTTTGTCAGTTATTTTTCCCTGATAAAATCTCAAGCAATCCAATTGGTAAGTAGGTCCTTACAGATGGAATCCTCAGATTTTATCGTTGAATTCCTATGTAAGGATAACACAATATTTCATCTAATATCTTTCTTGTTAATAAAGATATTTAAAGAAGTGATGAAATTTATATAGATCTTTACCTTAAAAATACTTAGCTTGAATTTCAAACAAATTAAATGATTTACAAAAAAAGTTATTTAAGAGTAATTTTGTCAAATTTACATTGAAAAGTAAGGGCAAAATCCGAATAATCCAACTAATAGGACCTACCCATTTGAAGAGTATACAAGGGGAAATAACTGACTAAAGTCCCTTATTGCGAGTACCAAGGGGAAGCAACTATACAACATCTTTAATATTTTCAATACTAGTTACTCCCCTTTGCCAATGAAGCGCCAATAAATAGGTCGCAACTATCATAGGACTTCATAAGAGTAATTCATAACACTTTGGAAACTTTTAACAAGTATTTAAGGAAGTATCGATGTTAAAACTTCAGATAGCTTATCAGAACCCAATCTGTTCAAACAGAATGTTTTCAACAAGCTTTTGTCTATACAATGTCGAAAGTTAGAACTCACATCTAAAACGATAGTGATAGTGATAGCCAGTTCTTAAAGTTTAATTGTTTGTTTTTATTTTCCCCGCTTTAGTTTACTTTAAGAATATCTATTCATTTTGGACTTTATCACAATACTTACTAGCTTTCAATCTCTTATGACATAGGTCCTTGTGAACATTTTTCATCTTTTGTGACAATACAAAATGCTTCAATCATTCGTATACCTATTTTCCATGTTCTCTTCGGTGCCTGTGAAATGACCAAAAGAGCCAGAACCATTAAAAAATAGCCAAAACTAAAACAAGCGATAAATATGAAGTTGTATTAAATGTATTATATGAAAAAGATGCGTAGATGTTACAATATATAATATCTATGATAGATATTTATCATGATGGTTTGAATGGAATTGTAATTATATGATTTTATACTTCACGACGTGTAACGCAATGAGAATTATGTATATCCGAAAGTTATACACCATCCGGAAAATAGATCAGTCTGATTAAATGATTATCGAGGAAAACAAGCGGGGCATATGTTTACTATTTACCCGTAAGTCTTTAATGACGCATGCATATAAAAAACCGAACCTTGTTTTACACGTGTAGAAACACAGAGGGCGATATGATGATTTTTTGTCGAATTCCAAACGCTTATCGATATAAATGATCATCGTACTAAGTTCTGCGACTTTCATCACTGATCTAGGATTAAGATTTGATTTCTGTAGATTTTTAGAATCCCTGCCTGTGGTCGCTGTAGAATCTTGTTCACAATGCTTTGATCTAGCGGTTTTGTATTTATATCGACTGTACACAATTTCGAAGAATAATCAATACCTCGTTATAAACGGAAAGGTGATTCGATGAAAAAAGTAGGATGTTTGTGTTCTTCATTTTATGTCATTAGGCACGTGTAGATGGCTGTACTTCTGTAAGTCATCGAAAAACATGAATAAACCATTTTACTGATAAACTTGTAATGTTAAATTAATAGTATATCTTAGTATTTTATAGTATTTAAGGGATTATTAATTGCTTATGGAAAATCAATTGAATATGAACTACCTAGGCAGTTATAGAAACATTCTGCCAGTTAGCGGCACCAAATGAAATAAATATGCTTCTTGAGACAACTAATGCAATCTTTATTGCTTTTAGAAACGAGTGTTGCAAAACTATTGCTTTTGGAGATAGCCATACACATGGAAAGAAATTCCGTCAGAAACAAAGTACTAGCAGAAGTGTTTTGATCTAATGTTTATAATATTATTTGTTAAGTTGTTTCAAGTTTCAAGAGTTTGTTTCAAGAGTTTATTTCAATCAAAATAGAATACAATACAATAATTATGTATTAGGTCAGACATGACCCATGAACATAGTGTTAATACAATATATTATAAAAATGAGTTCAATGGTAGAGTCATATAATTATAGTAACTAACTGTAAGCATGCATTAGAATTTATCATCTTTTAGAGCTCGAAACATGGAGATCTTTGGTATAAAGCAGTAATATTAAGATAGTGTTTAAATACTAATATAATGATATTCATGAAGATATCATTTCGAAAGTAACGTCGCATTTTTTTAATTAACAAGTTTGATAATAATGTGATTTTGAAATGTCATTATCGAAAATTCAATGCTTTTGAAGATAACATTTGCAAAATTAATGCCTTAAAAGATAATTTTGCGAAATTATTGTTTTAAAATGAAATACTGACGCCTTCGATTGCTTTTTTATGCACACAGAGCAATATAACTGGCATTGAAAGTGCAGAGTGCTAATTAATTTCTTTTGAATGAACGGAGAGCAACATCATTGCTTTTGAATGAACTGTTTGCTATAGCATGAGTTTTGATGTTACATAATGCATACTTATTTGTTTTAACGATTATTATTGCAATATTACTGCTTTAAAATGGTACGTACTGTGGAGATGTCACTGTTTCTTGAGGATTTAATTTCAACATTTTTTGTTGCATTTAATGTGCAAACAAGTGCAGCATTAATCCATTTACTATTTTAAGACGTTGTTTCCTGGCTTATTTACACCCATATTTTTTATCTTATCTTTCATTTATTGCTAAATTTCAACATCAGTTTGAATGCTACATGACCAATATGTGTCGAAGTCCCATAAAACAGCATAAAAACGAAACCAAACATTCAGAAATATACGATTTGTCAGAGTGACCAAACATGTTCATGAGGAACATATCAAACACCTACCAAACATATAGCCATTTGTTTAGTTTTGTCTAAACTTATCTTAACCATATCTTAATACTTGTCATACATGCATTAATAAATTTAGGAACATTTTAACAAGATTACGTGTTTCTTCACATTGATTATATTTTGAAAGAGGAAGATGGGCAAGGCAAAATCCAATACCTATGCCTGATAGGAAATGTAATGTATGTAATGCATTAGAAGACGAGTACCATTTTGTTTTAGAATGTTGCTTATATTATGATCTAAGAAATATGTAACTGAGTCTAATAAAAAGTAGTTTCACTTTTATGGATATCTTAAGTATTGACAAAATTGTTTTATGTGTTTTACACTTACAGTATGTTTTGTCCATATTGATATGACGTCAATAAAGTTGACTGAAAACAAAAACATCGTAGTTTTCTCACAGCAGCTATGTTTTTATTGTATGTTATTATACACATAGAAGCAAACGAAAAAACAAGATTGTATTTTTGTGAGCACCGAAAGTCTCTCACAGCGAATCTCTCTAATGATTGATACATAACGTTACGACAAGTGCTTTTTGAGTGAAATGGTCCATTTATTAAGCTCAGATCTTCCATGTAAAATGCTATCAAATTTTCTAAAAACCCTTGTAAGCAAATAACTCAACGCTGTTAAACCCATAGACTCGCGCCAAGGTTCATTTATTCGCAATCGCCTGTACACGGCTTGAAGAAACGTGATGATGTATTTACGTTAGAAAAACAACAAAAATGATGGCAAAGTAAAATTGTCGGCTATTTAGAAGCCGCTAATTGTAGTAATTATGCTTCCGTCTCTGTCATCACGCCAGGTGGCGCTTCAATTTAATCATAGATGAACTTCGCGCATGCGTACTCAAAAGAAACATCGGTAAGAGAGATTAGCGCTTTTCGTAATGGGAAATTTTTAAAATTCGCCACTTTTTTGAAATGCTTTTTAATTATTCGATTTTCTTTGAAGGTTTCAACTTTTTGTTTAAACTTAAAGTCATCGAGTGCAAGAATTGTTGAATCTTTTCGAATTTGTATATTTTAAAATGGTGCACCATTAAATAGATAGACGCAATTTCTGTTTTTGTACATCTATTAATCAGTATTGGACTAACGATCGTTGGCCTTGGTAATATTTAGTTTTTAATCGTTTTCAGAAATTACATCATGTACTTTTGTTGTGGTTTTAGTCATCTGTTATAAAGATTATTATTCAATACATATGAAGTTTTGTGCAAGAAAACATTGATGCAAGTCCATAAAATATAGTAACAATTACATGCACTGTCAGACATATACCTCTGGAATGTCATTGTTCAAAAACGTAAAACAGATCGGAATAGAATAGAACAGAACAAACTGAAACAGATGAAGAAAACATAGTAGAATATAGTGTTGATAATTAAGCGTTTTCATAATGATCTCGTTTTTTGGCTGAGTACAGTCATATTAGCTTGAGGCCGCGGGTATCACAAAAGGGTTAACCATTTATTTATCTATCAGATTGTACCAAAATTCAAAATGGCCGCATTTTCTGTTGAAAGGAAAACCACGGTCTTTATGAGAAAACTCAGCCATTATGAAATTCGAAACCAATCAAAATGCCTGAATCCTTATAGCGTAGGTATTTCATGAAGGCCGTGTTTTTCCGATAATGTCCGAGTATTTGGGTATAGTGCAGTAGTGAACGCCATTTCAGCCCTGAATTTGAAGTCCAATACTGTACAGTTAATTAATAACAGAACAAAATACTACCCGAAATGGCATGTCACGACATGATGATGACACGACACGGTGCAGTATGCCATGATGAGGCATGGCATGACACGGCCCGGTACTGTATCTATCTATCTATCTATTGGACAACACAGCACAACACAATTTTATAATCAACTCGAAAACATTTTGTACAACATGAGGGCAGCAACATATACATTACATTTCGAGGGCTGAACGAAACACTAATGTATTTCCATTTAAGTTTTTAAATGGAGTTACAATAGTGTTTCGTTTAGCCCTCGATATGTCATTTACATTTATTAAGTCAATAAGCCATAGCGTATGTAAAATGAATAATATATTCACCCGTACGGGTCAATTTGGTCAAGTTTAACAATATTTAATAGTTCGATTCAAAGGGAATGCATATTTAACAGCATTATATGATAAGTGTTTTTCTGTTGCATTTATTATTGATTAACCATTTACCCGTCATCCTCAAAATGGAATTGAAAATACATAAAAATATGTCAAAAATAATATTTCAGATTTATCGGGAAAGGAAGTCATCGAAAAGCGCCACCTGTAGTTTTAAATTATGACACCCACTGTGACATTTACTGATTAATAACCATAAAATCTCATCTTCAACTTGAAATATAAACACATTCGCTATTAATGTTCCAATCTGGTTCCCTTGACGTCGAATAATGATTTAATAAGAATTGCTCTGACATTTTGTTTACGTTCCGGTTATCATGGTCCGCCATTTTTATCGATATTCCATCACCACGTGACGATATAACGGTCACGTGATATAGCAATGCATGTATCAGGCATATCAATTAATCGCATTGATTGGAGATCTGGTTTGTGTCATGGATTGTTCATTTTCTGCCATTTTAAAACAACGCCATGTCATTTCATTTCATTTTGCTGTCTGTATAAGAAAACCGCGGCGTTTACCAGGTATACTGTGGCGCTTTTCACAAAAAAACTTACGATAAAAATCATCGTTAGTTAAAAGCAAGAAACATTAATAATAATTAATATGGTCATTTCTTTGGCCAATCAATTCCAAATGATATTAAATTATATAGAATATTGTATACCTTTTGAATGTCATATGATACTAATGTTTATTATTCTCCTGACTTTCAACTGCGAAATTTATGAAACTGACTTACGATAACCTTTTCGTAAGATTTTTTTGTGAAAAGGTGCACTTATCATTATTGTGAACTTATGAAGGTCTTACACTGCATGATTTTCACAGAATACCTCAAACTGAGATTTGTTGCTATTTACATGAAGTTTTGTTAAAATCAAATGCTATTTTAACATTATCTGTATTTAAACTGATAGTTAATTCTGGAGTTTAAAAATGCGACAACAATTTTAGTCTCATACGGGATTTTTTTAACAGTAGTTTTATAAGGATATAATTCACCAAGTAAACATATACACTTTACGATCAGCTCTGAAAGTAACACCATCGTATTTCACATTCTCAGTAAAACTGAAAATTCTCTCAGAGTATTCGTAGGTGCAATAAAAACTTGAAGCTTGTTAGAAAACATGACTTGTGTTTTTTAAGATCTAAAGTTTCTCCCCCGAAAGTCTACAAGCATGTTACAACAAGAAATGATCTCCAGGAGATGTGGCGTAACGAATGAATACATCACTTGGATAACATCGTAATCTCACACTATATTTTATACTTTTATATCAGCAATTTGTTTCTGTCAAAGGTACACCATACATTTGCCATAAAATTAGAAATAATTACGACCAACAGTTGTAGAATTGAACGTATATCTGTTAAAGGGCCATAAAACATCGCTGAAGACCGACGTGTTCTCGCAATGCCATGATAAGGTGCATCGTTAATGGATTATAAACGGTCAATTAGAACTATGAAGTGGGATGCCACTAAAACCCGGTACATGGTTTATGTACGGACTTTTCTGTGATAAAATCCGTAAATTACTAAAGGAAAGGGTTTGTAGTGAGTAGAACATGAAATTACCGACGGCAATTTGGTCTTTAGACATTTTTACGCCTGATGTGTAATTTGAACTGCTTGTATAAATTATACCACGCAATATATACCAAATGACAGGAAGGAAAGACAGTAGGCAAAAAAATCTTGAGTTTTGAAAACAAAGGCTAAAGCTTTCTTTTTATCTACATACAATATTAGTTTAACAAGTTTTGGTATGTATGTTTAAAATGTTTCTTGTGTAATAGTAAACTATTTGTTTTGCGCCTGATGAGTTTTGTATACATTGTGTAATTCGTACTGGACACCACTATCGGCAAATGAAATGCAAATTGATTTGGACACTGGATCCAACAGAAAAAGGAAATACACGTCTAGCTTGTATGCCAAAGAGAATTTGAAACGTCTAATATAAAAGAATTAAAAAAATATTTAAAAAATGAAAAAAACAAGTTTAATTTTTCTACAAAGCTTAATGAAGTCCTATGTTGAATATACATACAATAAACATAAAGTGAACATCAGTACTAGTTATTCTCGTATATAATAGCCCAGTAGTTATAAATGAACATGTTTATCTATTTTGTTATTAACCAAAAGTGTCAGATGTGTGATAACATTAATAGAAAAATACGCTGGTCGACTTCTCACACGTCTTCTTGCCTATAATACTCTCCATTTTATCTTAATTAATATGCCATTGTGCATTATATCCGCACATCATGACACTTACTCTACTTCCGGTAAAATGGCGGCCATATAATTAATGACTAAGCAAAATGAGGTCGTAGACAAAAGAAAACGGTTTGTTGCCTGATAATTTTTATCTGAAAACATGTAACATTGGATTACGAGAGTTGCTATATTAAAAGAGGTCAAAATGGAAATGCTAGCTTACCGGAATGGAGCTTTTTGACATTTGTTAGCAGACTTGTCTAACGTTTGGTAGCTATAATGAAAACAATGCTTGCAGAATTTTCGAAAGTTTGATAGCTGTTAACAAAAAAAGGTCAACACAAAACAATGTTTGCTTACGGCAGGCGCGTAGCTACCAATACGCAGAGTACGCAGCTGCGCACACATTGGTCCGGAAAATCGTAAAAATACAAACGCCAAAAATACAATAAAAACTTAGGTCTGAGGAGGGTAGGGGTGTGTGAAACAAAACTGCTCGATCGTTATTTTACTAACCTTATGTCAAGTTACGTTTCAGTGGGAATTGCAATGCCTTTTGGGAGTCGAATTTACGGTTTAAATTCGTTGTTTGTCTTTGACTCTAGTCTACATAATTCTTTAAACCCTGGTTGGAAATGAATGATAATTGGTACGAATGTTGTCTTCCTATATTTGTGCCCGGAATGAATTACAACAACTATTCAGAATAGTTGCCAAACTGCTCCTGAGATGATCTACAGAAAAACATATAGGGGGGAGGGGCATGCCCTTGACCCCAAGCAAGGATTCTGCGTACACATTATAAGCCCTTGCTACGCCCCTGTACGGGAATAGAGTGTTAAGATTTTGGAAGGAAGTATAGTTCTATTACATTAACCTGTCACAACTTGAATAATTACACGGTCACTGAATCTGTTATTTTAAACCCCTTTCGAACTTGGTATTTCCCCGATATTCAAAATAGTCGCATATATAGTTAGAATATCAATAATTAATATGGATTGGTGGCTCAATGGTTAAAAAGAGCTTAAATAATAACACATTCAGTGACCGTGTAATTATTCAAGTTGTGACAGGTTAATGTAACAGAACTATATATTACTGTAGTTTAATTGCTATGACTAAAATTAAATAAAGACAAACCTAACCAGCTAACTTACAGGAATGGGGCATTTATCGCAACAGTGCAGCGGCCTTTTTAAAACAAACAGCAGAGTATTATGATATAAATCACTGTACAAAGTATGACTGGCCTTTTGAAAAAAAACTGTGTTGCATGTTTGTCGACCTTTTATGAAAATATTTTTTTGACATTTGACAAAATTTATTTGTCAGTATTAAAAATATCATACAATTTATACATCACAAGGTGACTTTCAAAACAATCACAACGAAAAGGGCAAATGAGCAAACAGAACAACTAGAGGAATGTTGCACGTGCACTTCCATGTAAGAAGCACTCAAAAAGCCAAGTATACTGTCGCACGTGCGCTTCAGTCTTTGAACAAAAAAAAACGGGGTCGCCAAAAGCTACACTTTAGAAAAATTTGGCGAGAAATTACTTAATTTTATAAATACCATTTTATTCGTAATCAAATTTCCACGCAAAGAGTAGATGGAAAATTTACTCCAAATCTAAACAAAACAAGTTTAGGATAAACCAAATGTATCCAATCCTAACGCGCCAACAGGTTATTGGGTTTAAAAATCTCTCATTTTTCATTAGATATTCTGCTATGTTTCATTTATCTACATCCGTCCGTTTCGTTCTGATGTTTACAGTTGGAAAATTGTGTTTATATAACGTGTTAATTTGCGATGCTAGGCGACCGATACTTGTCTTTCAGGCTGATATCACCGATAGGGTGCCGACAGACGCCTGAAATGATACATATGCTGTTGTTATAGTACGAATTTCTATCTGAAAAACTATATAATACAAAGTGTATCATGGTTACGAATTTGTCCTGATATTTGAATGATTTTTGAATAACATTTTTATTTTAAAATAGAGATTTCCAACGTGAAATAATGTGCGAGAAATTATATTGTCTTATAATTGCAAAAACTTAAATAATTTATGGTTATACATGTAACTTTGTTGGACTCTTTTAATGATGTTTGTTTTGAATATGTTATTCAAGATGAAACTATTTCTTACTTGTAAATGAGCACACATGAACATTTTTTATCATCATTTGGTAATGCAATTGCCATATACATGTGCATGTATATATGTGTATCTGTTCAAGTGTGGTCAACTTCGTCACATGTGCACCAAGAAATGATAAAAACAAGAAATGTCTTTAAAAAAGACAAACGGCGTCGATTTAAAAACAAGAGGGCCCAAAGGGCCCTGGGTGCTCACCTGAGGAAAAGGTCAAAGGTCACAGAAGAGCCATTTACACAGGACCACTAATGTTAAAACCTATTTTTTGACGTGGTGATGGATTGCCAGATTCCGTTAGTATTTGCTCATACAAGTTGTGGCCACGCATCATCACTTCATCAACATTTGCAGACCAGTTTCACAGACTTGTCACATGATTGCCTACCGTAAACAATATGACAGCCAATGCAATTGCCGTACACTGATAACCACAGGGAATTGTCAAGTTACCTCCCTTTGATTTTTCCAACATACCTTTAATATACTTATATATAAGGGGTACAACTGCGTTTACTAGACCGATTCATCTAGATTTCTTATTTTGTGGCTCACAAAAAATACTGATACCCTAGTAGCACTTTAACCGCACGATTAAATTGATTAAACATAACTCTTCGAGCTATGAATATTAAATGTTTCATAGGGCAGATCATTAAAACACTCGCCAACAAAAAACAATTCTTTTTGACAAATAATTTTTAGATATTCAAAATATGAATTTCAAGACCTTTCTAGTGATATAAAATGCAAAATTGTTTGATGAAAAATGACTTAGTAATTGCAATTTTAAAATTACTGTGTTTTCATTGTATTTACTCGCTATCATTTCTTGCCAACCATCGAACGGTTACCTGTAGTCTTTATCAGCTCCTTGTTACTATATATAGACATCATAACAATAACAATGGTCTATATGTGGAGCTGTGACTCTCAAAGTGTAAACCCCGGAAACTGGACGTAGTGAGGCTAATTTAATAATTATTGGGTAATAGGTCAGACTTTTTACTAGAAACCGGTTCACATCTGGAGACGTAATTCATTTTACCCATAAAATATTGTGTTTGACACGTAACTTTTTATTGTTACAAAATAAAAAAACACTTTGGAAAGCAATAGAAGTCTACCCAAAAAAAAAATCTACGAACGAAGCAAAATTTCGTAAAACACTGCATTACAATAGTGTGGCCTTTATTTTTTCGCGCGTGTCAGGGCCATCCAATCGAAGAGGGGGTTTTCTCTGTTTCCCCCGTACGTCATTCTCAGTGCTTATAAAATCATCCAATAGAACGGCGGATTTCCGAAATCCCAGAGACGTCATTATACAGAAATGTAGATCAAAATCCAGCTTAGACAGCTACGCCGAATAATATGCAATTTAGATAATTGTATGCAGAATATGTTTAACTTTATTCAATGCATTTCTGTTTGAAAAAAAGTTGACACACATTTATAAACAGTTATCTCTTCGTTAATCAACTTATAAGAATTGTTAATGACAATTTTGAAGCTGCTGTTCGTTGAAGAATGTAAAGTAAGAAAAGGTAAATATATTTTTAGAAATAGATAAGGAATGTAACCGCTTGTATTACAATATACATTCATTACAAGTCTTGGTTTGTGACATCATATAATGAGCAACTATTTAAATATTCTAGCTTCCAACACTGTTCCGTATTTTTAAAGGGCTATTGCAATGTAATTTGTAAGTAAATAAATGCCAATCAGTAAAAAAAGGACGTTCCTTTTTACAAGAAGCCTAAATAATCATTTGTAAATGGGTACCTGGTGGTTACCTTCTAGGGTGGTATAGTTCCAATGACCCAATATGTTTGCTGCGGAAAGTGGAGTAAACTACTCATCAATGAGATTGATAATTATGTATACTAGAAGTTTGATGACTAGAGATAATAGCAGAAAAATCGACTGCACCTGCACCAGCAAGAAACTTTGACCATAAAATGCAAGTACTTTCTTTTTGTGTGCATCATATCAATTTAATTTTGTAACAAACTATACTATGAATGACTTGCATCTAAAGTCAAGTTTCTTAGCTAAAGCTTTCCGGTGCCGTCTTTTAATGGCAAAACCAAATTGTTCATACCATCATTCGTATTCAAGCATATGGAAAGCATTTCTGGAGTAAGTTGTTGCTAGATATTTTTCAGCAATGTTTTAGCATGTACGACAGGTTCATATTGACAGATATATTGGCTTGTAATGATAATATATGTAGTCGTGCCATTCTCGTACGTGGAATATGACAAAAATCATCTCTCGAGTTCCTAACATTTGTCTTTAACAGCTTATGAACTCTAATAATCTTGCAGAATTTTCTAATTTCGGGAAATTACTACACTGGCTCCTTGTTTGACCTTTTTCTGACATTCTGTCTGAGAGATGCATGCCTTTGCAATATGATACATATGTGTTGCTGAAGAAATGATAATTAACTGCTAACTGCTGCTCGCTGCATCGAAGGCTGATGATATCTATGTAGCTATCTATCCTGACATGACCAGAACCTCTCCCGAGTGTTAAAGGAAAAACTGTGCTTCGAATTTGAGGTAGAATTACCCTCTGCACCTTTTCACACAAAAATCTTACGAAAAAAGTTATCGTAAGTTAATTTCATAATTTTGCAGTTTAAAGTCTGAAGGATAATAAAAATAACTATGGCGTGATATTTAAAAGGTATAAAATATTCTACATAATTTGATAATATTTGGAATTACGAGTAATTGGCCAAAAATGATAGTATTATTAACGTTTCTTGATTTTGACTTACAATGATTTTTATCGTAAGATTTTTGTGAAAAGCACCAAAAACTAAGTTTATGGCCACCGATTTCTCATGAAACTGTTTTTCAATAGTAAAGTAGTTTTTTATGAATAATTAAGTTTATTTCTATTTTTTCATTATGTAAGATGTTTGAACCCCATTAACTATTATTTTGGTAAATAAAAATAATCTCTTTTTTCATAAGGAGAAATGTCTCATTTTCATTAGAAGATTTCATTTATAATTTTGCAAACAGAATGTTGTTTAATGGATATCCATGCAAAATATTAACATGACGTAATGAATGAAAAATATTAAGCTTTATAGTCATTTATTTTGGTATACAAATATGTAATTAGTTATAAATTGGCATAACGGTATTTACCTCAAAGTTAAAAGTGAAGACGATAAAAGTGACATAAGATATTTTTATTTTATTTTCGTCGTTAATTAAAATGTTTTATTACGTTTATGTACGGCAGTTGATCAACTAGACACTTTCTAGACACTTTTCCTTACCTTCACTCTTATGTTTTCAAAAAGGGACCAACAATGTATCCCTTCTCGGAGAAAATGTATATCAGATATATACTTTTCTCGGAAAGGTGTGGTAATGACCGTGGTCGACAGAAGTAAAATATATTTTCGACTTATATCTTAATAATGGAAGTACAAAGGTTTTTAAACCACTTATTTAAAATATCTAAACAATTTTTCCGGATACAAATTTTGAATAAATATTAGAATTTTATTTTTCAGTTTTAACTCAAGTTAAGTAATCTTTTCTCAAAAAATTTGCTCTCTTGAAAGTTAAATCTATGCATTTTGGTCATCTCAAACTCACCCATACTCACTTGTTACACATGCGTAATATTTTAATAAAACATTCTTTTTACTGTATACCTAGTCGTTTTCAATTAAGTACATGTATACGTGAATTAAGAAACAAAATTATCGGTCGGTTCTGTTCTGGGCAAGTATCCATGACTTTACTTGGGTGATAAAATATGAAAACTATTTATATATGAACTGAAAAATAATAATTTATTTCATGTATATTACAATATTTTGAACACAATATTACATCATAAAGACAACAACAAACATATACACGTGTATAGATCTACAATATATACAGTGCTCACCAAAAGTTTGGAGACATTTCCACTGTGTAGGCCTTCTAAATAGTTTTTGTCAAAAAATTGTTACATGTAACTGTTTATTTTGAAATGCTTCGTAGTTTTGCTTTATGATTGGTTATGATTCTATGACAAATGATTAAAATGTCGTATGATTGTGTTTTTGCATGGCGCCTCGCGGGACGAAGATACGACATGTTATAAATTAGCCACCATACATTTATAGAAACTATGTTATGGAAAATAATTAAATTAAATATCATGTTTTTGAGGCTTTGTGATGTTAGATGCTGAATCTTATACATGTGACCCGTTAATGGAATTTGTTTTAATTTCATTACCTGCAATAATAAATGTATTAAACAATAATGGTTCCACAAAAACATTCATAGTAATTACAAAAACTCTAGTAAATTTCTTTTGTCGGCAAACTTTTGGTGGGTACCGTATAGTTCATGTTTACCAACATGCTTAAATGAATAAATTTAAGTGTTTAAATTTTGTACCATTTATCATCCCTTTTATTGGTTATGCAAATATCTCATAATTTGTATGACGACATATCAGTCTTAGCTATATATGTATGTCAATGCTTTATTTTACTAGTTTTCTGGGAAATTCCATTATTTTGTATCGTGATTAACCATAAAATGTGATGTATATAATAACATGGACGGAAGTTAATAAATTTAAACTACACATTTTCTTTGAACTAACTCAGATAAACTGAATTGAAGGAATAAATCGAAAATCATCCTGTTTTTCACATTTAATTTTTGAAATTGGTTCTAAATGATCGTGTCAATACTTAGTACACTAAATAATCTCGTACAATGTTAGAGTCTTGATATTCCACTTTCCAAACATACATGCGTATAATTTTACATATTAATAATAACATATTTTTTGTTAGAGATTCGAATAATAATTACTTCGAATGATAGAAGAGTTATCACAACTACTTACACTTTTTCCCTTTTTGCGACAAAATGAACTGAAAGAGACGCTTATGCAATATCATTCAAAATAAATAAATATTTTTTATCCACACAAGATATATAAGTGCTCGGCTTTAGCTAAGTCAAATGTTCTGTTACGACGTTGAGTTTCCGTAACGGCAAATTTTTACTTATCTGAAAATAATGAAGGCACAAAATGTTTGACTTCAAAGACTTGCTATCATTTGCGCACTGTTGTATGGCTCTGTTTGAACCAAAAGAACACAATCCGTTTTTTAGTACTTACACCATTAGACATCCAGTAACACTATGTAACATGTTTTCGCGACCTCTGAGCGATGACTTCACACAGTCCACAGTTGCACAGGGATTAGTAAAAACGCCACCAAAATATGACTTTATTTTGAGATCTCATAGCGTCATTTCCTGTTAAACAATGGACAAAAACTCGCTCTTCAGTACGAACAGATCACATATAAATCGTGAATAATTTATACACTTCCGTTTTGCCTCACTTTCAATTGTATCCAAAACCGGAAGTCGCACTTTGTCCATAAGGCATTTTGATATTTGGCGGTCTGTAAGCGTAGTCCATAGTGGGTCTGCTGTAAGGGGAAGGACGTGATTTAGTAGCCATAAGATAAGTGTCATGGGCATATTGGGCATAAGCAAATGTTTCTGCTGATGGGTAAGATGACGTCAGACGCATACTGGAGTTAAAATTTGGCGCGAAACTTGTCGTTGCCATCACTTCACTTTGTTGACTGTCTTTGACATCTTCTGAAGCTGAAATTTAAAAAGATAAAATATCAAAATAAAATATCGAATTATTAAAATAATTTGTTCATTGAAAAGGTACAAAATAATTTATTTTTCTTTTGTCAAAATTATTATGGCTTAATTCAACATACCGTTTTTGCATTTCTGCAGTAATACATACTTAGGAAAAATTAAAAAATTGGAAATTTTTTATCGAAAGATATTTTCTACATTTTTCAATAGATAGTCTTAATGTGTAAATGAATAATTCAAATGAGCACACAAATACTACTTCTTTATTTCTAAATAAATAAATTAATTGAATACACAAGTGGTTTTTTTTCTAAACAAATTGCTTAATATAAAATACAAATTTAGCTTTTTAACACAAACTCACATTTTGAAGTTGGAGATCCCTTTCTGTTATTACTAATCATTTGTAATGAACTTGGACGACTGTGATTTCTTTGTTGACCATGTGGGCTCATCTGTGAGAGAACGTCAACCATGCTGTAATAGTTGTAAAGTTTATTTTAGAAAATGGCATACTGAATGCATACTGAACTTTCTTGACCATCTACCCCTTCAACCGCTGTACACTTTTTACAATAGAATTATAAAGGACCGATCTAGTTTAAAGCGCTTTTTTGAAAAAGTAAAAAAAAAATTGTCCATAGTACATTTTGTAGATATGTTTATCCCAAATAAATATATGCCTAACATTCTACATTACATTCAACAACTTTCACTTGCCAATAACATACAATATCATACAGTCAAAATAATTTATAACGTTTTAATGTTAAATCAAAAACAAACTGTTTTAACGTAACATTATACATGCACATCAATTGAATTATAATACAATTTTTTTGTATTTATTTTCACTGCAGTGAAAATACAAAATGATAACAAATAATTACTTCATTGATATTCATCGGTATAATAAAAAGGCATGAATAGGCATGATAAGCATGAATAAATAAATTCATAAGTGACCCAAAAAGGTGGAATGCATAAAATATGGAGTTTTCAAAAATCGAGATATTTTAAGTTCTTATCTAACCATACTTGTGTATAGCAATGTTTATATCAATTCATAAAACCATTTTATGCGCTAACATTTTTGGGTCAGATTTCATGGGATAGGCATTTTGACTTAATTATTTTCATAACACAATTTGACATTTTAACCACAATTTGTTGGTACTACTTTTATGTATAATTTATTTCATAAAAACGTGAACAAACTCACCAGTCATTTGGATCGACATCTCTGAAACCTTTAGCAAAAGGATTACTGGCAATTTTAAGTTGTGTTATCTGAAAAAATAAAAAAAGTTAAATGCTGATATCCTCGATGTCGATCTTTCATTATAGAAATAGTAAATTTAGTAGTTTTTTTTCCGTTCAAACAAATTATAATTTACACTATTGATATATAAAAAGCGGTAATAAACGTCGGTTTAGAAAGCCAAAAGAAAAAGACTTGAAATATGTACTATTTTTACTTGCTGTATCAAAGATTAAAATGATCTTTTGGAACTAATTTCAAATTTCAAGTTGCAAGATGCTGTGTACAATACGGCATGTTTATTTTTGCCAATTCGGGTCACCTATATAATTAAGTAACTATATATCAATAAAACGCTGTTATTACAATATTTCTTATTAGGTCAGAGTTCAACTGGTAAAGATTGCTGACATCATATCACTGTAATTTCTTACTAAAAATGGCTTATTGTACATTCGAGTCCAGCTAGCGAATCTATAGTTCTGGCTTCCAAAATTTTATAAGCCGATTTTTTAACATTTTGATTTTCATCAGAAGCGTTCATTAATTAATAGAATACACACGGGTTCGCCGAAGACCTTAAGCTAGTGACCCTATGTCTATTTTAAATACAATGACAACAATATGTTAAACTTATTCCATACTTACCCTGTGGTTTTGATAAGCTGTTACAGCCATAAATTTTGTTTCAGAGAAAATAAATGTTTTATAGTTTTGGGTCTTTGAGCAATCTTCAGTTTTTGGGTATACATAAACAACATGGAATCTTGGTTGAAACTTGTGCATGGAATTTAATATAATCTGAAATAAAAGACAAAATATGTGAGATAGTCATGAGTAAAAAAATTATTTTAGTTCGAGCTGCTGAATATGTCTTTACCACCTCTGCTCTGGTTGTGTCTTTCATACAAGGGTTTTGAATATACATACTTGTATTGTGAACGTAAGTCAGTCAGTGGCGCTTTTCATAAAAAATCTTAAGTTAAAAATCATCGTAAGTCAAAAGCAAGAAGCAATAATAAAACAGTCATTTATAATTTCCATATATTATTGAATTGTCTAGAATACCTTTTGATTATCATAATTATCATAGTTATGTTTACTACCCTTCTGACTTAGAGCTGCAAAATTATGAATTTGACTTACGATAACTTTTTTCGTAAACATTTTTTTAAAAGGTGCACTTGAGAATACCCTTCGGCTCATGGACGTTTAAGCATACTGACACGTTGGAAATCTGACTCAAAATGATTATTTCTGTATATACTTTCTTTCTACAGATTAAATTTGACTGACCTCCCTGCACTAAATATTGCAATGACGAAAAAACCCTCAAAGAGAGTATTTGTTTATAAAATATAAGGATTTGAGGAGCTTTAATTAATTATATATTTATTAGTTTAATACATTTGCTTAAATTTATTATTTAAAATGTTTTAAGAATTGTTTTATTACAATTTAAAACCAAGAATAAAACAATAAGTAAAAAAAATATCAGAGTTCAATTTTATTTGCTTGAAGCAATAGTTTAAAATGCACCGTGGACATTGTTAAACACGACCAAAGTCAGTGATACTCAACATTTCATTGAACATTTGGCAAAAGTAAAAGGGTTAAGTCTTTTTCATATTATTATTTTATTTATTTTATTTTATATTAATTTTCATACTCATTTTAAATCAATTGAAAAATAAAACACTCCATGGGGAACTTCATAATCCGACAGGTACGTAAAATGTACATTTAATGAATACTTTCAGAATTTTCTTCTGAATTCCAGGATTTTGACCATTTAATTATCCATCAAGTATAATTCCATTAGCATTCCAAGTACAAAGCCTAGATGGCTTATCAGTTTGTGTTATCTATGAAAGGTGTAAGCCACGCTTCCACTTTCAGAAGTCATTATAGAAGTGTTGACAGATATCATCCAACAGAGGTCGCCACTTGTATCCTCTCTAGAGGCCAGAGAAAAAATATTTGAATTTTATACCAGTACATTATACATGTATCAAATATACGAGTAAACATCTACAGAGTTAAAGACTATTCTGATTAACACCGACTTGCACTTGGATGTTCTTTTTTTATTTCTTTATTTTTATTTTTTATTTATTGGAGTTAACGCCGTGTCAACACAATTTAGGTCAATTTACGTCGTCTAGCTTTCCTGGACCATTGTCTATAACTAGTACTCACCTACCCTTCGACAAGGCCGGAAACTTCTCTATATTATCTAATCAATGGAGGAAAATCGACATTATTGTCAAATTTACATGGAATGGTATAACCTCCCCGGGTGGGATTCGAACCCGCACCCCCTCGGGCACAAGTATCCAAATCCCGGTGCGCTACCAACTGCGCTATCGACCCGGTTTTTTTATTATTTCAATAAGAGTTTAGAAGAAAAACCTTTTCTGACAACTACGGTAATATACATATAAAACTTATATCCATTGCATACATTATTTATCCATTAAGTCCATTGCCATCGTTCACAAACACTTGTTTATAAATATATACAGTACAGTTCCTCTATCAATGCCATCAAAATCGCTGTTTCAATTCTTACAGGGACATATTTATTCTCAAAGTAAGCATTTCGGACTTAAAATTATGAAAAAATCGCGTGAGTTTGCAATTATCAATGCTTTTTTCCAGCAGAACTTTACTGTACTTTGAAAATGTATTCCTGTCCCAGACTGAGCCAACAAATACTTAAGTTATTATTATTCGCGAAGAAACTAATATATGATATTTTAAATATATATTAATAGTCTATTTATAGCCGAACTAAAATGGTAGTACATATACTTAATAAAATACTCTTTATTGAAATTTTCGGCTTTAAGAAGCCTTCTTACAAGTTTTTGCTTACAAGCTCTAAAATCGAAAAACTGAATTTTATATACAATTAAAAACAAATCAAGACTCGCTAAACCGATCGGACAATTATTCGGTTCAAGCTTACGAGAAAATATAGAGTAGCAGGAATTTCAAAGCGGAGTTGAAGCTGTTAAATGTTTGTGTAAAATACCATAGCTATGCTTTTGCATAAAAAGATAATTTGATAATAAATGAAATTTTTTATCTTACATGGCGAAGAAAAGTTTTTCTGGCGATTTTGCGAAATCGGTGCGCCGATTGTTAACGTTATCGGCGCCGATCGGTAATGTTTTACCAAGGGGTAAGAAAAATTATGGCAACTTAGAGCAAATTTATCAAAGTGAACTTTTTAATGCAATAAGCCTGCAAAAAATGTATCAATTCATTAACTGTACATAAAAGACAATTACGCACAGTTCCCCGGTGCTATCAAAACGTAAACTCAAAAAAACCCCGAGATATTTTTCTTAAAATAGCAAAATTAATTTAGTTTCAGACTTAATGTTTATTTAACTGTAAATAAATATGTAGTCAATCAGTTATATTTCCTTGACGTTGATATATAACAGAATCTAGATGTTGGTGAAAAAATACCCATCGACTAAAATACACGTGGAAACAAGACTATAGCATTTACTCAAGAGATTATCAAGATTAAGCAATCATTTCTGTTTTCGGAATGTCTCTGTTATTTTCGTGGTAAACTTGAAAATATATTGCAGAAGGCGGCGATTAGTTTCGAATATCATTGACCTTTTACATGTTGTAGAAAATTTTAACCTGGAATTTTGGCATACAATAGAATTTGCTGAAGTAATTTTCTGGATTTTTTTAATGGAAAAATTAACGGAGATACAACGTTAGCTCTCTGATGAGTACAATTATTATTTAACTTCAATCAACTAATAACCATTTGAGTTAATATAATCAAAAGGAAGTTATCTCAACTGTGTTCACTGTTCATTGTATCTCGAGGTTTGCTTATGGAAAGAACAGTCGCTGCATATTTAAACATGGTCAAGAATAAAAAATCGTTTAAATATTATGCAAATTGTAAAGATAATTATGCCAAAATTAATGCAAATCTAGCTCGTAACTGTTTCGAATTATTGAAAAAGGTTCAAAAGCAGCTCGGAAAAAACCATAACCAAGGTACGCTCTTTTCGCAGCTCAATGCATACTCTACCGTTACTTCACATTTGCCGATGCGAAGGAGAGAATAACCAAGGGTGATTTCTGAGTAACAAAATATTCATGCAGATTGCTTCGAATTGATATGATCACTGCTGGATTGCCTCCATGGTGGTGTGACAGTGGCATAGAATTTTGGTGTAAAGAGCAAAAATAACTGAAGTATTCACTAGAAGAATGTATACATATACAACATGTACATGTACAACAAATAAGTTAAGAAATTGAATGATTTAATCAGGGGTGACGAATTCCTAGTTTTTTTCCACGGATATGTGATTTCTTAAAATGTATTTGTCCGGGGTCAAAATGTGCTTGTCCAGCATTTTATTATTCAAAAGGGCGTATTGAGAACTATGACATAAACATACTATATGTAATAATAAATATTTGACACTATAATACAGTGAAGTTCACAGATGAATTTGACTAAAACATTTAGCCACTTGTCCGCATGCATAAATGTAAGAGTCGGACAAGTCGGGCACAGGAATTCTACAACCCTGGTTCCATTCCCATTTTGTTTTCTGCATCGTCTGTTATAAGATACACCACTAACAACATAACAGCATAATGTCTCTGATTAAACCAAGCCACCCAACACTCTATCTTAACATCAAAGGTTCTAGACCGTACTTGACATGTTAAACACGATCTGGGAGATTTTTTAGAAACTTTGAATCTTATCGTTGACTTACAAGAGAACGCTGAGCTTGGTAAGGGTAAACATTTTATGTAATGTTAATTCATTTAAATTACATCTGTCTTCACATGAGGAAAATCTTACAATGTTCAATTTACAAACCATGTTACAAATACAGAAAATGGTGATACAAAGTTTTAGAGTAGAGCATTTTTAAACATATAATTTGTATGATGATAAAATCGGTAAAATAAATTTAGAATTGCTCATCGGATAATTCGCTGAAACTGTACATGGTTTAACGTTATGCGTTGTAGCGATTAGGGCTGCTGCGAGTATCCGAGTACTCGGATTTTGAGATCTCGACCAGAAAATTGAGTACGAATATTCGTCACGTCCGAAATCGTCGGATCGCGATCTATTTTTGGAAAACAATGAAAGAATATTTTCCGCTTAAATACCACTGAAAGCGAGCCACACTACCAATGAAAACTTTAATTATGTGGGCACCGTATTATCTTGTGTCAAAATTTCAATTGAAACACATTTAAACAAAAATAGTATCACTAAAAATGTCCACAAAAGGTCTGGTAATAGAAATATTTAGAGTACATGGTTTTCCATACAGTAAAAGCATCTGTAATTCTTCACTTATTTTGTTATTACATGAATTCCTGTATGCTTCTCTATTAACAAGTGATTCGCGGTTGGTTCGTGAATCGCTACACATGAATCGTGGTTCGGATCGGATCGCCACTAGCTCGACGATCCACAGCCCTAGTAGCGATTGGGTGTCTGAAGTGAAATCATGAGTTGATAACGATTACCGACTCTGGTTTTAGACAATAACATGCTAGCTAATGCATCATGTTGTTGATTGAAAACGTATCGACACTAGATTTAGTTGTCATTAAATGCCATCATTTTCATGGAGTTTTTATTACCATTTGGCTCATGTTTGATTCACATTTATCTCTTTCTGCATTTAAAACGTTGCATTAAATTATTACAGAGATTTTGGAAGCGCGTCGAGTTTAATTTTTAACAATGAAATATACATTTTATTTAACTACATGTAGATTCTACACATATCCAAGTTAAGAACGTTGATGTTTTACCAAATTCCTTTAAAAGTTGAATATCTAAATAAATTC
Source organism: Mactra quadrangularis (assembly GCA_025267735.1). Lineage (NCBI taxonomy): Eukaryota > Metazoa > Mollusca > Bivalvia > Venerida > Mactridae > Mactra > Mactra quadrangularis. The sequence continues at coordinate 21,735,581 of CM046305.1, forward strand.
AGGATTTGCTATCCAAATGGAGGTCTATTTGCTAAAGCTAGCTCTTATTAAATTTAAATAGAAATTGTACTACATGTACATATATGATTGAAAATGGGCCTTTAATGGATATGCGCGTGACGGAATCTGACAGAGTCTTACAAAAACGTTGGAAATTGGATTCAAAATATGGAACCCAATGAATCGAATAAAAAGATACTTATTTCATGTCATTTTTCGAATGCACACACTAACTCATTGGAAATATTACTCAAGTTGCAAGACGGTGACTGGAAACAAACACCATATTATTGAATATGGAATGTATCATGTTACACGAAATTTACTATACTCAACGAGTATTTAGCAACAAATATACGATGACTAACTGTGATTTTCTACCGTGCGCCTGGTACAGTGTATGAGCTTATTTAAAAGCAATATAAAATCAACATAGATTGATACAGTTACATGTTCCTTTCAAAATGTGTTGATATTATTCTAAAATGTACGCTTATGAAATTTCATTACAATACACGTTGACGTTCAAACGGTATTTAGAAATTCCACGAATTTTTGGATAACCCCTCGTACAATATCAATTGCTCATCACAATAGCGCATCGATAATTCATAAGTAATGTAGTATGTAAGGTCTCAGATTATTCAATTTTGACTGTAACAAACTTCCAATTCATTGTTTATTACATTAGATATATTTTTTTGTAAAATAGACTACAGTGATTTTGTTCATGCGCCGCATGAACTTATTGTAGGACTGAAGTTAAAACATGTTGTAGTTTTGAATTCTGTAGTAAAGATGGCCTGGCACCACTGTTTTAATACCTGTTTTATTAAAGAGGTGATAATATTGATGTTCAATATGAAAATCTAGATAAGGTAATACGCATGTAACTAATCAGCTATCGAAATGCTATTATGCTGAATAAAATAGAATGTATAGTAAATTATGTGATATACTCCGTTATCAAATAATATAATATTTGGATCATTTCTCAGGAAGAATCCCTTGCATGGACCCTAGTGAAAAGAATACTATTACTTACATGGCCGTTATCGTCCATCAGATTATTTGTTAATTTTAGTTTATCAAATGATACAATCTGTTTAGTCCATTGTGAACCTTTGGCTGGGGAGTCTGGATGTACATGTATACGTCCTGGCATATAGGGGTCAGCTTTACCTGCAACCACCCAACTTGAACTGTGAAATGAATATCTGAAAGTGGAAAAATGGAACATTTATTAAGTCTGACTTAAAATCAGTGCAATTAAATTTAGCCCAATTAAATATTTGAATAAAGTTTGAATTACTTGTGCCTAATCAAAATGAAGCATTCTGGTACCCCAAGGTTATCAAGATTCTCGATGAAAGTATTGAGAATCCTACTACTAGACTCTGGGAACGAGAAAGAAATGAATTTACTTGTACAGAGATTTTTATATTACCATAACTGATAATCCATGTCTTGATCCATGTCTTGCTTTAGCATAATAAATTATGCGCTATAAACGGTATTTTTGACGGACTTCTACATGTATAGTCTCACCTGTTGTTATAGAATTATATAAAATACGAGCATTTAAAGTAATGGTCAATTAGTCTTAAGACCTATCGCCGTCAGGGCAATAACTCACAATGGCGAATAGTAACCTGCGAAATATTTAAAACGTAGTGACCTAGATAGCAATACTGCCTAGAAATTTGCTATTATGTCATTCTATATAAGGGCAATAACTCTTGATAAAGTTAATATAAACATTTACCTATATCTTTTATCATCACAAGGAACAAAGTCCATCATCACCATATAGTCAGCATTTATATCTAGTCCATATAAACGTACTTGAAATGTTGGAAACATACGACTGAAAAAAATGATAAATAAAATATAGAAATAATCAAACTCTCCGCAGCGGTTATTTCCCTTTATTGAGGTGAAATATAAGCACGAGTGGCGTAACTGCAGTAAGGAGTTTGAGATATAATATTCAAGTCTCAATTGTAGACGGAATGACATTAAAGTTAGGGTTTCCTAAATACCAATTTATGTTTTCGAGCAGCTGAAAGTTTCAGAAAATCCTTATACTGATTGCACATTATTATGGAAATGATTTTTTTTCACTTAGAAGGATATCATATTCATAAGAAAATTATCTTTAATTGTGAATTGACTTAAGGTTAATCCTCGCGTAAGTTAATAGAACACTGCCTCGAATTCTTTATGATATTCTATAATATATGTAAACAGTTCATCTGTCGAGGTTTTAAGTTCAAGTTTTGTACGACCACATGACGTATAACAACGAGACAGTGCTTGAGCTGGACAGTGTTGAGTTTCGATTTATCAATTGATCCAATCTCTTTTACTGGCTGATTAGCCACTGGTCTCCAACTTTACTTTAAGTACATATATACAGTATAGTATAAAACTATTATATAATTATGTATATAATCTTTCTCCCCTTCGGTTAAATATTACAAGGACATTTACTCCAAGTATTAAAAACCCAATTAAACCGACGATAATCTGCTAGTCAGCTTACTTTACTCATACTTATAATGGCCAAAGCTAAAAAAGGTCTTCAAGTAGCAGAATTTTGAGGACCGAGTTTCACTCTATGGTAAATAACGCATTAAGATTGACGTGTGCTTATATCACACTCAGACATGCAGGATAAGGTTTACTGAAATTAAAAATGCACTCACTTTGCTAATAGGTATCAATAAAATTTATTATTGCATGGCATTAACTCGGTCCTCAGAAAGCATGAGACTACCAAGGAATTTGATAATAATTCTACTGACAGAAACGTAGTTATTTTCGATGTTAATGTTATATCGTTACAGAGAATTTTGTTACAAATGTTCGTCGTAGTTGTTTATTTAATAATAATACGGGTTAATAGGATCAGGAAAAAACACGTGCATGTATAAATGCTAATTCTAGCAGACATGGTAAAACATACAACGAAAACTAATTAGAAAATTACGTTCATGAATAAACAAAGTTACGTCAGATTATATTAGAAATGTCAACTAATTCAAGATTCTATTTTTTTCAATGGAATTTTATTTGTATCTCGAATTGTTTAAACGTTTGTTAATTGAATAATGAATTTATGGGCAATATCATGTCATTTTTATTTAAAACAAAATAAGCATTTCATAGTACGTACATAATTAATTCAGACATTTTCAGACTATGGGAATCTAGTCGAATTTCTCGTAGTTTGTTTATAAAATATAAATTAATCTAAATTGAGAGCGCCGATATTTCGCCCTGCGAGCATTGTAATTTACGTTACCAGGCACAGGTGTGAGTTTTACATGTAATTTCGATTTCATTGAAAATAACAGAAAAAGATCGCGTTTGTACAAGATATCAGATAAAAAAATTGTCATTGGAAATTATTTCAGAAAAATGTGAGATCATGAGTTTGGCTGTAAAGGAATATAGAATTTAGCTTCATCTAGCAGCCGCTGTGATCCAGTGGTGACTTTTAATTCAAAGCTCCTGTATGATTCTCGGCCTTACAATGTTGAATTATAATGAAATTCTAAAAAATTGAGAGTTTCCTCCGTATACGGAGAACTGTTTTCGCTGTTGGTAGGACGTCAATCGTCTAGTACCGCTAAACGTCACAATGCAGTTAAACACCGCAATTGACACTAAACGTCGCAACACTAATGCTAAATGCCGCAACTACCGCTGAACGTCGCTATTGCCTAGACGTAAAACGTCGCAACGTTGTTGCTAAATATCGAACAAAATCGTTTGACGCTAAATGTAACAACATGGACGCTAAACGTCGCATTTAGTAGGAAGGTATATTATCGAATTAAAACAACACACAACTATTACATAGGACAAATATGACTTCAAAGCAACCTCGCTTAGATCCATAGCAACTATCTACATATCCTTAACAACCATCTTTAGGTCCAAAATTCGTACTAAAGTTATCAAACATACACGTATGAATTATTTTTAATTCAGATAATTAGAAAATGCACGGAATAGTTAATTATTTAAACCAGTCATTAAATATAAGGGAGTATTATAAAAGTTATAAGAACTAATTAAGAAGTAACTTTCGTTATATTGATAAGATGGGCTCATCTGGGTCATTTTCAAGTCTACATATTTCGTGCGATTTGCGTTCTTTCACAATCGACTTAAAATAAATTAGTTTAACAAACAGAATGTCAGATACTAGCGACAATGAATGTTTTATAAAAGATTCAATTGTGATGCTTCATCCGACGAAACTCCTCGGTGGAAGTTATTACGCATGAACAAAAGCAAATTTGGATTGGTCCTAAATATTGATCGTATTGGTTTAACGCCGTAGCAACACATTGTATAAGTCATATCACGGGGGTCAGTCAACCTACTCACTGTTCCTGGAAAGTCTTAATCCTTGGATTAAGCTGTAAACGCTGTAAAATGGGTCTCTGAGAATGGTTGCTTTATAATTTATTTGTCATATGCAATACTTGTGTGTTGTTTAGGGCTGTCACGATATACCGGTATACCGGTATATTGCAATACGCAGCGGCAGCAATACGTACCGCCTTACGATTTTAATGTACCAGTATTTGGCGATATTTTTTTTATTTCATTGGAAAATTCTTCCCTTCGCGAAATAAAAGTAGCGAAACGTCAGTTTTTCTTTTGTTCATTCCATCTAACCTGAACTTAGAATTTAACTGATTGGGACATGTCTCAGTCCTAAATGACCTTAGATACTTAAAGTGGTTAGATTCTATCAGTAGCTGCTAATAAGATTTGTAATTTTCTGTAATATACAGCGGAGAAACAACGAATCTAAAAGTCCGCAATATATCGTGGTACGTATCGCGAAACGATGACAGCGTATTGCAATATATCGCGGTACGCTTCTGGCGTATCGTGACAGCCCTAGTGTTGTTTAGGTTCGATACTATACGTTCTTACCAAGTGCGACGTTTAGCGTCGGTCGATTTTGAGGGATATTAAGCATCAGCCTTGCGACCTTGAACGTCGCGACGTTTAGCGTTAGTGATGCGACGTTTAGTGTCAATTGCGACGTTTAGTGTCGTTGCGACGTTTAGCGGCGTTACAAAGGTTACTTATAATTGACGACATATTTGCTTATTTGATCAAATATCTAGCGATATGTCTTGTAAGTTATTGATATATCTGCCAACTATCTGAACATAGTCACTAGGAAGAATACGTATATGGTTATTAAACATATTAAACAAATACATGTAATCGAAATAGAACTCTTCTAGGGCTGCGGATTCAACCCAGCTAAAATCTTGAGTTCTACATTATTAATTAGACACTTCCTAATGAAAAAAGGCAAGTACATTTGTATAAATATAATAATGTAAAATATAAAAATATAATGCATTGTATAATAATGAACACTACAAAATTAGTAATGTAAATACAGGAGGACACTAGGAACGATAGTTAGTTGAACTGTCCTCTTCTTACTTCCAACTATTGCGAAGAGACATTAAATCTAACATTTACAAACAAACAAACAGTCCTTATACTTCATTTTTATACCTGTATCACTAATGCCATGAAAAAATCTGACACCTTAAGAATAAATGTATGTTTATTTTGACTCCTATAAAATTACTGAAATAATTCCCTACGGTTTTCATACATTCTGGCTAAAGTATTAAATCTCTTGCAATGATCGACTAATGAGCGTTAATTTTCGATAATTAATTGTGCACGATTTTATTAATGATACTTTCCGCTTATTATTGCGATCTGATAGGAACAGTTCAGGTTACGTGCAGTCTGGTTTTTAGCGTGACATCCGTGTCGGTACCGGCTGGAGTTGGGTTTTACGGCGTAGCGGATACATTTTGGGTAACCGTAATTACCAATTACGAAATTAACAAATAAGCATGTTCTGATTTGTTCCAATATGCAACAAAAAAGGCGTCGTGTAATTTGCATATATTTTAATAGAAAATAAAATCGGAAGGCATTTGTAGAAGGAATCTTGCAAATGCGTAGATTGAAGATGTAATTGCCTGAAAAATGCCTGGTTCAATGTAGAATTACTTATCTAAAATATGGAATTGCTATGACAAAACATGTATTTGATGTCACTAAAATAATATAGTTGGTATTCAATTCAAGGCTTACCTTGTTAAAATGGACTAAGTAATGCAACACTATTATATAGGTTTCAAATTGAAGTTGCTGTAAATAATGCTAAATCTTAGACCAAAATACCAAAATGTGTTTGACTTAGCATTTTAATCTAAAAGAGAAAAAGAGAAACCCCCAAAATTCCTGTAAAAAAATCCAAGAAAAATGTTGAAAATGTCTTGAAATCATTAATTATGCCTTTGAGAATACCAATGAGCTCCAGGAATCATTTTCGTTCCTATATAGTAACTGTTTTCTTAATCAAGTGGTCAATTTTCTTTCAAGTTTCTTATAAAAATATTTACATACGGAGGTACTGAAGCCAATTTTTAGCTCATTAAATTGTTAATCAAATAAAAGTTTCCACAAGAATTTCGTATTTAAATTATCCATGTCCGAAACGTAGTGAGCCGCGAACGTTTATCACCTACGGTGGTGAAACGCGGCGGGGTGCGCTTGATTTATCGCCGAAGATTATTGGGCGCGCTCGATTACACAGTTTGTTTACAGATTTTACGCTCATTAGAGAACATAGTTCTCGAGGATCTCCAGAGGTGATAATTCAGTCCCCAGGGACCGGATAAGAAGGTCTTGGTTGTGCCAGAAACGTTAATTTCTAAACTTTGAGGCATTAATCAAATTAGATTTGTGCACTTGTTGATTGACTCTCGATGTCGATCAGGACAATTGTGAATTTTGTTTGAAAATTAATGGAACGTATTCTGATTAGAAACGGTTGATATATTCATGCTTGTAAACATGTAAGCAAAATAATTTGCTTAAAGAATGTGTACTTTTATTGATAAATTTTAAAATCTTTATGAAATAATAACCTTTATTTTTTAATTCAGGCCTAAATTGTGACAGTGAATGAAGCTATAACACTGAGAGATTATGCTACAAATATATGAGTAATTTTAAGTGTGTTAACATTTATGGGTCATTATTATTCTGTGATTTAATATACACGGTTGATAATGACATAAAAATAAAAAGCTGTTCGACAAAACATGACTTTGTATGAAATATTTAACATGGTTAAAATGTTTGCTGTAGCGAAGTTCTAATTCACGATGTTTTAACTGTGTTAGTCTTGGCATAGACCTTTTAGAAACCTTTATTATGTACATGTTCTTTGCTCTCCGGTTTCGGAGGTAATAAAAGTATATCACATGATTACCCGAAGAAGAGTTATTTAAAAAAAATATCATTATATGTAACACAACACATTTTAAATACACCGATTTTAATGTATTGTTTAAATGTTCATATAAGTATATGTATTTTTATATTTTATGTGCTATATATAAAAATTGCTTTTGCGCTTGTACTCATTTTCCAAAATATTAATTGTGTTTTTGAATATCAATATTTCCATCCTACGTACATAACGCATGAAATAAAAATAAAACAAAGGCCTACATCCAATGAATAAAAAGGATGATATTTAGTCAGTTATTTCCCCTTGTATACTCTTCAAAATAAGTAGGTCTAATTAGTTGGATTACTCGGATTTTACCCTTACTTTTCAATGTTAATTTGCCAAATTTAATCTTTAATAACTTCTTTGTATATCGTTTAATTTGTTTGAAATTCAAGCTAATTATTTTTAAGTTAAAGAACTATCTAAATTCCATCACTTCTATTAGTATCTTTATTAACAAGAAAGATATCATTTTAAATATTTTGATACCCTTACATGGGAATTCAATTATAAAATCCGAGGATTCCAACTGTAAGGACCTGCTTACCAATTGGATTGCTTTAGATTTTATAAGGGAAAGATAACTGACTAAAGTCCCTACTTGTACAAACACATTTATCAGAGGCATTTCACAAAATTATTAATAATAATTTTGCCATAAACAAAAACATACATGTAGATGCATGTGTAGGAACCAAATTGTTTCGAGTATTTAATATAAAGCAATCATTTTACACATATCTGCTACGATAGAGTTAACCCAAAATTGTACTAGCGTCGAAGCTTTTTTCTCACAAATTTGGCTTAAAATAGTTCGACATAGATATGATTGAAACATTTTTGCACTAGAATTGTAAAATTTAGTTTATTTAATTTTTATTTTATAGAGTTAATATCTTAGAAAAGATTTCTTCCACAGCTTATTTAGTATTGAGAGAACTAATAAAATACACCAAGAATGATATAATGTTATAGTAAAAGTATAATACTTAAGACGCATGCACAGAAGGATGCAAACTCGGTAGGCCTAACTCAAAACCCAAAGCATGGAAATTTCATGTATTAAGAATGCTGCCCTTAAGTTAGTGTCGGACTCGCTCTTAGTCTACAAATAATCTCATGGCAAATGAGGTCTTATATACAAAAATGGTGATACATACCGCCCAGCTTTAGTTACAATCATTTCTGTTCCAAGCTCGTCAAACTCGTCCCATAAAGATTTCATTTCTAATTGACATGATACACTCGCTAATTTTGAATGCATCGGTTTGCTTTCATCACCGTCCGGATCGCATATTGCACATTCTGGTGATTTTGAATCGTTTTGGTTAATATCCGTACTTTTTGTTCCACTCTCTAATAAAGAGTCTGTTAAATTATTCCTTGGAATAGCTTCCGGTACCTGGCCTTGATCATGTCGACTTGGATCGTACAATGGTCTTCCGGTACCAGCGTTCATTAAACAAGCTGAAACGTCAACAAAAAGATACAATTATTTCACGATAATGAAAATGCAAAGATGAGAGCCAATTTTGAATAATTCAAAGTATATTATAAACGAAACATTAATATGTTGTTTAAAACACTTCAAGGAAATTTTGTAAATATAATGGAACGAATGCATTATTATCTTTTACTATCTTAACCAAGGTTGCACTAATATTAACAATCACATCATCTGGAATTCATATTATGAATATTTGGCTGTGGTGCATAGAACAACAGCATTATTTTATTCGAATTTTTCAGCAATATTGTGCACAGAAAATTGTACGTCGTTAGAACGGGTGGGAAACACAATTTAAAGTTCCGAACTATATTTAGAATTATTATTTTACATTGCGGTAATTATTATGAGCAATACACGTCCCGTTTACTTTATATTTGAGATTCTATTCTATGTTTCAATATGTTTTAAAATTGATAACAACTAATCAAGAGTATTGTACAAATCAACTTAGAATTAATTAGCATTACTACGCTATCATAAAAAACAAGCTTCCCTATGTCCCGCTGCATTTCCGCCACAGTAGAGTTCAAGAGTTCAGATTTCAATAAAATTGCAATAGGTAAATTATTGAGAGGAAATTAGCTATGGATATTATAAATTAATTTTAGTAAACGTCTCGAAAAAATATTATACTTAACAAAATTAAGGTTTTTTTACATGTTATTTCCGAATTACTAAATCTGTCCAAGTTAGGTAATGAAATACGGACAATGACTTAATTAATGTAAGAAAATTATGATATGATTTATCAACAATGATCATTCATACATTAGAAAATATTTCATTATCAGAATATTCCATGAACTTTTTGTACATTGGAATTTTCAACAACAAAAATACGCCATTTCTCGTTTAAGACAAAGCGCTTGGACGTCCGTCCGATCTGAGCCCATGGGAGCCGAAAACAGCATTCAATATCCGTTAGATACAGAAACAAAGCGTTAACAAGTTGATTCCTAACTCAACATGAAAGTCTTTGAATACCAACATTGTCTTTTCACTTACGCACTAAAACACTTTTTGAAATAAAAACTCTGTGAAGTTAGGATTTTTGTGCATAAGTTAGCCTTTCCCTATTAACAAAAAAAAATAAGATATGTTCATGTCATTTGTTTATTTCAAATTGAAAGTAGATCGAAACCGAAAGTAGAATTTGGTTGTCAAAACTTGAAACATTAGTTTTGATCAGAGTATTTTAAAGATGAAGTCTTATTAGAGAAAAAAACTTACTCCGAATTACATACTTAAGCTTTTTTAACTATTTTGGATCAGGTATATTTAACATCAGCGTATAAATGAATATAGTGTGTTCTTACAAAAGTACCCCACTTTTTTAAGAATTTGACATTTTTTCAAACTCAGATTTAGAAAGCAGAACGGTTTGAACTGTTAATTGTGTCTTTAATGCATGTTATAATTTAATAACTTCATGGTTGTAAAACAGTTTTCAAGTCTACTGTTAATGAAAATATCTTCGTATAGTGGCTTTAAAGCAATAGTTTTGATCACAGTATGTTTAAGATGAAGTTTTGTTATAGAAAGCTCTAAAACTACTTTGGATCAGGTATATTGAACATATGTGTATAAATGAATGTATTGTGCTCTTATAAAAGTACCCCACTTTTTTAAGAAATGGACACTTTGTCAAATTCAAATTTAGACAGAAGAAAGTTTTGATCTATTCATTGAGTCTCTAATGCATGTTAAATTTCATTCTCGCACCCCGAGGTATCGTGAATCCTACTATAGACTCGGAGTACGAGAATGGTTAAAATATGATAACTTCATGTTTGTGAAACAGTTTTCACGTCTACTGATGATGAATATAATTATATTCATATAGTGGCTCTAAATAACAATAACGTAAAATAAATTTATTATATTTATATAAATGTCGTTCGTTTTCTGAATGAAAATGAATACTTACAGCCCGGATGTGAGAAAATGGTTAGTTCAATATCGTACTATTTGAACGTTGTTAAATGCTATGACCACCAGAACCCAACATAGCGCAGACGGGAAGATGGATGGTAAACAAGCAATTGAAAGGAGTAAACAAAAGGTTCGCTGGTTCAAAACCTTGCGTAGCCGTATTTTTATATTTAAAATGGCTCTTCTTTAATTTATACATTTTGTGCAATGTGAGACGACCCAAATGGTATTAAATGACTTTCCAGAACTTGTTTGTTTGTTTTGTTGGGTTTAACGCCGTAGCAACACATTGTATAGGTCATATAACGGCGGACAATCAACCTACTCACTGTTCTTGGAAAGGCTAAATCTCTGGATTTAGCTGTTAACCAACTACTAAGCACATACTTTCGTCAACTGCCCTACATAATTAAGAATCATTGGTAGGAGGAAGAATGGCCCTAGAAATAATTTCATGACTAAGTTCCACGAAAGTATACCAAGGCCGGGAATCGAACCCACGACCCCTCGATCAGTAGACTTACATGCTACCAACTGATCTAGGCGGGCGGCTTTGTTTGACATAACTTCTCATATTTCACGATTATTGCTTTATTTTTCCATTCCGGATAAGGTTGTAAATGTCTGTAAGTGGACATTCTCGTACCCAGAGTCTAGTAGGATTCTCGATCAAGAATCTTGATAACCTCGGAGTACGAGAATGATAAGTGGGTAGTCTATGCAATTACGTAAGTATACACGTTAAATAAGAAGTTCATGCTTTAGCAATATAGATAGAATGTATAACACTTATTTTCAAAACCGTTTCGATTAGTTAATGAACAGGTATTCTTTTTCAAGCGATTGTTACAAATAAAATGATGACATGTTTGATAATAAGGTGCCGTAAAGAATTTAGAACCTGTTTCAAAATTGACGGTTCGTATTTTAAAAATAACAGCGTTCTAAATAAAGTTAATAATGATCACTATCGGGCGTTTTGTAAATATTGTGCATAACATTTGCATTTGCATAAGTTAACATTACACTTGCATGAGTGGCAATTTCACTGATGATGCCTAAAGTTTAGTATATATGGGGTTCAGAAATGTCATTTTGTACGTTTCGAGAAATGGAATTCGCAAACCATTATCTTTTTTTATTGTATTTATCCGTAACTGTGTAAATATATTTGTGTGTTTATATCTATACTGTATATATGTTATGCTCTTCAAAAAAGGAGGAAATAAATAAATAGGTTGCCATTTAGAAAAGGACAAATAAAAGTGTTTATATACATACACTGGAAAAAGCCAAGAAAAATAAAGTAATTTAAACCAGAATCACAAGTGACAATACAAATTTAAGTTGATAGAAGTTGTAAGTATAGCCAGGTTTTTTGTTTATAAAAGTCACCAACTAAAAAAGTTTCCGTAAAGAAATAAAATACATTTCATTGCCGTATTTTGAAAAAAGAATATCAACTATGATGCGCTGTATTTGTTTATTGAAAGGCAAATTCAATATTAGCAAACAACTAAATTAAATAAGTAAATGGCGATCACGTTGAAAGCGGTGAGGCTTAAAGGGTTTTGACACTACTTTAACTTACCATTTTTTTGGTTTCAAGTACGAACGGATAGACTTTTACCAGATTTTCTGAACTTAAGTTCTTTCAGTAAACCAATTCAAACTCACACTTGCAAATGAGCTGACAAAAAGGTCGCCAAAATGACAATTTATTTTTCAATCTATTGAACTACAATATATTTTCTACTTATATATTGTTTTCATTAGTCATTATAACTCACTATATTTTCAGATTTATATTTATTGTCATTTAGCGATGGTTATAATTATGTTGAATTTCGGAACATTTCTAATCAAAACCACACACTCAGGTGTGTGAAATTCTAATTATTCCCCATTTGTCCATGGAAAAGAGAATTCAAAAAATCAACTTGTCCGGGGTCAAATTACACTTGTCCAGAAGTTCAAAACTCGGAAAGAAAAAAATAATTGAATTAAATAGTTCGATGCTAAATATGTTTGAAACATTAACATTATAAAATATTGCTAAGTTACTGTATTTATAGCCAAAGAATATTACTTGTCCACGGGCAAGTGGGACGGAAATATTAATTGTCCACAGACATAAATGTACGAGCCGGACAAGTCAGTCATAAGACTTCCACACCCTGCACACACTATGACAAAGAAAAACATTTGTTATTTCAATATAAAAGTAAATATAAATATAAATTGTCCTATAACATTTATTATGGATTCTTGGCTTTTAAGTATTATTTATTAATTATTTTATATTATATATGACGAGGCAAAATATTTTATACTTCGCATGTAAGAGAGTACTTGAAAAAGACAAGCATCAAGGAAAGCCGCTTGTCATGTTGTAGTTATATTTATATCTAATTTGTTCCCATGTTTTTACCATGTAAACTGTGACAAAATAAAAGATATGTTTTGTTTTGCGTAAAATTCTTTTATGGACATTTTCCCGAATTGTGATAATAATTATTCTATGGTATTTTTTATTCAAATAAATGCATGCACATATAGAAATATAGAGATTTAATTGGTAATTTTTGCGCTCTTATTGTGGTGAATTAATGATTGTTATCTGTTGCATATCCGATTTACGAGACAAAAACACGTTGTTTTATTGCTTAAAATTATTTATCAATAATTGAATAAGTTTCCATCTGATTACCTTGTACCTTTTATCAGAAAATGCTGTGATAGTGAAAAATGGTTCAAACTATGTTCGACTAAAATACCACAATTAAGGGCCCATTATAATATAGCTTGACAAAATAACTTGAGTAACATATATAAAAGATATAGATAAGGATTCGCTGGTTCATGGTGGAGCATAGATAGCTAATTTTTCTAATTCCTAATTTTCATGAAAGTGGACATTGATAGTATTATGCATATAGGCAACAACAAGTTGATCAAATGTTATACGGATTTTCTGGGGGTAAAATGGGGCGAGCGAGCGAAGAAAAAAAACTTAAATCAGTTGCTTCATATAGCGGTTTGACCAAATTTTTATGAGCGAGCGAGGAAATAATTTTTTTTTGTAAAAACCGTCAAAATTAAGGTGCGAGCGAATCCATAGAACATATGATCAACTTGTTGTGGCTTATGATCAAATAATATTACTTTTGTAAAATTTGTAAAGATTATCTTTGCAAAACAAAATTGCCAGCTTAAGGTCTTTTAAAAAATATTGAGAGCAAAATCATCGTAAGTTCATTCTATGAATTGGTAGAGAAAAGTCTAGAGATAAATAAACACAATGATACGAAGTTTAAACGGTACAATTATGATATTTTGTGTCATTCAATCCTATTTGGAATTGATGTTTTGAATATGAATAGTTTCTCCTCACATTTGTATCGTTGCAAAAATATCTGTGCAAACAATACTTTATTAATGAAACTCGCATTGCTTCATTTTTGTTTTGTTTGTGATTCTCTTGGAATTGTAAAATTCAAATTTGATAAAATAATTTTACAAATAATGTGCACTCATTCACAATTGTACGATAAGTTCATTAGCAATGAACAGGGTTGTTGATTTGAAGCAACTATCTATGTCATTTCCAACTGTACTAGGCGAATAATCATTATTTTCTATAGAAAATATATAACAATATATTATAACAATATTCCATTTTCAACGCTACAGTTTTGTGAGTATGCTAAGTAGTTCAGCCTAAGATTCATATCTTACTAACAGCACCCTGATAGCTAAATATTAAAGGAAAAAAAAGATTAAAAACGTCGACTAAAAAAAGTTACAAATAGCATCCTTAGTAAAAGTAATGATCTGAATTTTTTTTGCATTTTCAGTCAATGTGAAATATTTATTTTTCATCGCTTTATCGATTTTTCTTTTTGGCTCTTTTTCTTAGAATAAAATCAAATCTTTGAGTCCATTAATCTAACAATGCAACTGTCGGCTAAGTAGTTCATACTATCATACAAAACAAAAGAAATTAACCCTATTTATCATTTGTCTTTATCAACAATAGTAATGCAACCACACAAAATAACCCCCTAAAACAAAGCCAATCCTTTCAGCAAGTCACTTTTTTAATCCAATATATTTATTATCATTCCTTAATGAAATGTTGATATCAAGCAATGGTAACACCTACCTTCCATTGTTTTCATTCCATTTCCATAGGGTCCGTTTTGGCCCCAATCAAACGCACAATCCGTGCTCCTTTGTTGTGGCACAAAGGGATAACCAAAACCCCCTAGCCCTAGGTCGGTTAAAGGTCCAGACATGAGATTGTTGATGCTGAATGCATTAGCACGCATCGACAGATTGGTTCCTATATCCATGTGAAGAGTGATGTGAAACCGGCGTCTTGATAAGCCAACAAATACTTCGATGAAAGTCTTAGAGTCTCCGATATATTTCCAGGAATCAGGATCGTGATGATAGCCGTGAATTTCACGGTGCTGATAGTTGGTAAAGAAAGTTGGAAACAGAGGTGATAAACACTTAAGACAAGTGATAGTCGAAATTATTTCCTTCCAGTGACAATCCGCTAACGTTTTTCGCTAATTACCACCAAGTTCCCGCCCTTTTTTAGAGACAATCCATGGTTTTACGATTTATTTCATTTCAAAATTCCACAAAATTTTACACCACTATTCTCCGAGTTAACACCATTCACTTGATAACATTAACAATTATACGCCCAATTCATGCTAACAGAGCGTACACGCTCTCATTTTCAGGTGATAAAAACTGTAATATGCAAATGAGAAGGCGGTGTCTGTAATCAACAAGGCGGGGCATCTTTGACGTCATTGGTAGACGAGCGGATTCCAGCAGAGAGAATGGCGATAATATGATAAGCGCTCTGGCAGGAGCAGTACGTAGGAGGAGCATTGAATTAGCTGTTTTATTCGTGATTCCTTGTCATTTATGGTTTGTAAACTCATGTTTTAATACTCGTTTTATTGTTTTGATTTTTAAACAACAATATAGCAATTTACTGCGGACCATAAATCTAGCAGAAGTTTGATTATTTTGTTGACATAAACTTTTCAATCAAAACTTATTTTGAAGGTTACGTAGAGAACACACAAGCGAAATGTTTACATCAAAAAGCAGTGCTAGTCATGAAGACATAATATTTTCATAGTCAAAAGTAGCACGATTTCTTTCAATGGTGAATGGTTTGGCGCCTTGGAACCACGAGCGCATTGGAGTAAAAATAGATATCATACAATTATAGAAAGTTATCATAATAGCCCTGTAAATACGCAGAAAGTTGGAAAGCGAAGCATTTTTAAAATAAATTGTACTTGTTAACGCATTTGCAATTACAAAAGGCAAACACTATTTCTAGCAATGGATGGAAAAGTTTATGGCATAAGTCGGTTTCTATAAATACGAGAATGGAGATAAGACGTGTCCAAATTATGCAATGCTTCTAACTGAGTAATCTATATAAAATTGAAAATATTCAACTATTTTATTTCGATAACGATTAGGGCACGTTCTAGAAGGAAATCGCTTGCTAGCGCTTCGTCCCCTGGTAAACTCGATTTGGTATCACATACTTATTACTTTTGGTGCAAGATAGGTACCAGAGGACAAAGCGCTATCTAGCGATTTCCTTATGAAACTGGGCATCATATTATCATAAATCTTACGACAATTTAACATAACAATATAGAAGGTTTTACGACTAAAATCAGTCGTACGATGCTTGATAATACGGGCCCCTGGCCATTATTTTAAGCCAGTCAATGGCGAAATGTGTAAGTCTTTCGTGAAGTATCAGATGTTTACTACTAGTTCCGTAGTTTCCTCAAGTATCACTTGTCGGCTGTCGAGTCGCCTAAGTTAGACCATTCTCGTACCCCGAGGCTATCAATAATCTCGATACTAGCCTTTTTTTAGAGAACCTTGATAGCCTCTAGGTATGAGAATGAAGTTAGAAATCGCCGAAATCGGTTGGAACAATTTTGAGTGACGATTATTGATTACGTCGCGGAAAAATAGCCCGTACCCAAGGGAGGTAATTCATTTTCGTCTGCACGCTATATTGGTGGATTCGACAGAAAAATGTGTGTCAAGAACAACTTTTCTATAAATTATCAATGTAAAGTTTAGTTATTTTTGAATGACGAGAATTTAGCTACATAAGTTTTGGCATCCAACCGATTATAATCGGAAAATCAGTCAATTTCTCCGATTAATCGATTGCGAATTTTCCAGCCGATTGACATTACTAGTTGTTATGCCTGAAAACGGTTTAAATAGTATTAAAACCAGCGAAATATCACAGGTTAATGAATGAAACGTCAGTACCAATGGCCGCTTACAACATCATAGAAATATAATAGCACTGTATCATTAGACAGAATCTTAGAACAATCCAGATTGGATATTTGTCGCTTACAAGAAAGAAGAAGATAATGATTTATTTAATTTAGATACAATCACTTGTAAAATGCTTGTAAGTTGTCGTTTGGGGTTTCAGATACGCTCCCCTCGTAGCTCAGTGAAATAGAGGATATTTGTTTATTTCGGTGTAAGATCGATATTTATTTCACGAGTGAGCTAAGGATGCAATATTTTCACGAGTGGCGTAGCCACGAGTGAAAATATAATAACATTAGCTCACGAGTAAAATAAATAGATCTTACACTGAAATAAACAAATTTTCTGTATATTATATGCTTTAAACTGAATGTTTTAAAGTTTAAGTATGATATGTTTTCAGATCGTCGCATCCAAAAAAAAAAACAATAAAAAACAACAAATTTATTTTCATTGTTTCAAAACAGTGGAATATCGATTTTTATTTCAGCGATAAATCCCGGTATTCCACTTGAAATCATATAATAATATACTTCATTCGCAAAAGTGAACGAGTGAAACTTTTGAGCGATGCAAAGGAGAGTAGATTTTAGTCTGTGCGACTATCTTTAAGCGCATACCGCAGCTAGGAGTTTTACCGAGTGAAAACGGAAACATCCGATGTTTTCCGATTGGGAATAGATAAAGTTCAGTCAATCACGTGACATGACGTCACATACTTTAAACATTCTTTATTTAAATGTCTATTTTCACCCTCCTAACCGAACTTTTAGGTCAAATAGCAAAGGCATGGTGTGCATTACTTCTGTTTATTTTGTTTAAATAAACAAATATGAAATATTTTTGTAACAAATTCTTTCACATGTAAACACGACCATCGGATTACGGGTTTGTTGGCGGAATTGCAATACAAAACATTATTGTTTGCATAATTACGATGGCTTCATCTCAGAGTGAAATGCTGAAAGTCTGTAACTCTGTAGAAATTTTTCTCTATTCGTAGAATTGCCAAACTATGACATCATGACATTTCAAGATGATAAATGAGTAGAAATTATGTCTGATTTACAAACAAAATGTCTCTAGTAGACAAATGGAAACGACGTGAATGTCAAAATCCCCCATATCTCTGTACCATATTACTAGTTAAACGCGAGGCACGGAAACACCCGTTTTATGAACAAGCGTATTAGCACGCCTTCAGCATTTGTACATTTTATAAATACCGTTTGTAAAGACAAGCGATTTACCAGAAGATGGTGTTTTTGTTGATTGTTTATTGAGGCAGGTGTATTGTTAAATACTTGAGTTGTTCAAATTAGCTGGTTACACGAAAAACATTCATCTCGGAGTGTTTTGTGCTGGAATGGTGTTGCGTTTCTTCGAGGATTGTAAATTAACAAAATTTAGGGGACCAATTTTGCTATATCTATATCCCTTTGTTTTTGATCATACATTGAATGCTGATTGAAGGTCAGTAAATTTGAAAGAGTTCAAAATGACGTAATACACAATTACGTAAATGATAGATTCACTCAAGTTTCTCTTAAACTTAAGTGCATGGCTGCTATTAATGTTTAATTATCTCTCAGTCGTTGTAAATACAAGATAAGTTTTGGGAATTTTTTTTTTTTAGTAACTTAATAGGACTGTATTGGTCTCACTCTATAAGCACTGATTTATGTAATGATCAGCGATGATCAAATCCTTCCATGAACTTCGACGTAATGTTCGACAAGGGTAACAACAACAGCAACAACATCATCTTTAATCTAAATATGAACATGTATTTATTTGAATACTGTAATATACAATAATTGATAAATCATTATAAATATCATTATGCGTATGTACATGTCATTCGGAAAACCGCTCGGGTGATTCCGTAAACTGACGATCAACGCAGTAATATTATATATTATATATATATATATTACGCAGTAATATCCGAGGTAGTTCCGAATGATGTACATGTAAGATATATGCTATTGTGTATGTACATTACTTATTTTCTTTCTTGTAAATACTTTCTTCATTAAACATATTTATTCATAATCTGCAATTATTTATTTATTGAACATTGTGTTTGTATATACATGTACATGTATATGCATGTTTACAATATGTTATTTTATACGAATCTACCATTAAACTCAACATTATAAATTGTATTTCATATAATTGTATGTTCATGGGTCATTTCTGACTATATACATAACTATTATATTGTATTCTATTTTGATTGTAATAAACTCTTGAAACTCTTGTACTTTATTATGTTCTCATCACTTTTGGAGGTAATAAAGAATATATATCTATCTGTTTTTAGAACATGAAGACAATAGTTCAAAATCTTTGCAAACTGTTACTTAGTATTAGTCAGACTATGGCCTATGGAAACAGACAATGTGAACTTGTCGCCTTGCTATCACTGAAAAAAAGTCGGAATAGATGTTTTACATTAACAAAAATGAATAAAATACATTTTAACCTAATGGGGTCAGGTGATGATGATTTATTTAATTTTAAATGAATTGAGAATATAAGCCAGCTATGTCTGTTAAATGACTGAAACATTCCCTAAAAATACTATATGGTGTATAAATGTTTCAATTATTAAATGCAATTTCTTAATTTAGTATGAATAATTTATTATAAATTTTGAAAGAATTTTACGACGAGCTTATAAAAAAACTGTAAAATATTTTAAAATAGTCTAAGATATCTTCTGGGTATGAGATTACGAGAACGGACTTTAAACTCTAAAATTTGTTTCGTTTTTCTGATTTTCTAGTTAAAACAGTTTAAAACATTTAAAATCACAATGAAAAACAGTATTTAAAGATATTTCATGTAGGGTAATAAGTTATGCTCGTAAATATATACGAATATAAATATTTATGAACATGAAAGTCGTTCTCAAACCTGAGAATCTCTGACCCTTCTGAATCGATGAACATAAAGTTGGCAGACTCAGCAGACACAGCAGAAGGATCGATCCTTCTGCTGTCTGCTGAGTCTGCCAACTTTATGTTCATGTTGAATCGGTACAGCTGGCTTCCTATTTACAGTTCATATCATGGAATGAAATACCGATATGCTATGGGATTTTCAATAATACAGATGTATCGATACATCGAACCTTGCATCGGATAACTATTTCTGGTAATCTTTGATAATCATATAGAAGCACGTGTATTTACCATCGTGCTGTATTGATGTCTTTGAGGGCAATATGGCAATATTATACCTTGAAAACATTTTAAATGTATTGGTAGATCTTATACTTTCATATTACTTTATAATGTCTGTCTGTTAAAAAAGTCAACCACAGCTCTTGTATGTTAAAACCATAAAATATGTATTGTAAACGCATTTTGTAATTTGAGGGGTCTCAATTCAACTACACTAATTAACACTTCAAAGTGCCGACATCTCATATCAAAGTGCCGACACATCGTTTCGTGCTCTATCAAGAATCAAGTCACGTGGATCACGTGAGATACCTGCGGTGATTAGAGGGTAGAAAATGAGGTACTTGCTATCTTGATAAAATCGTGGAATGATTTTTGAAGGAATTATTTTCTTACCCTCTGTGTGAGAGGCTGTGATTCCTTTATAATTGATTTGTGAGTATTTATATGTTAACTGTGGCAGTCGTACTGCTCTGCTTATACCATTGTTTTGTAAAAAGGTGACACAAAAGTCTTATGGTGACATGAAAATGTTTTTATTGATTTATATTTTATTCCATTTTATCAACACTTTTTTGAAACCATGTTATGTTCGGTGGCCGCATTCTCATACCCCGAGGTTATCAAGATTCTCCATCTAACCTTATATCGAGAACCTTTATAGCCTCCGGGTACGAGAATGGGTGGTCGTTTTATCCAGCCATCTTTGCATCTTGGGCATAAGGGGCCGTCACTGTTCCGAGTAAAACAAACACTCTAAATGCATTGCATTTATGATGCCTTGTTTACTCTTCCATAAGATGACCTCACGTGATACGAAAGAAAATCGACATTATTGCCCATTCCCATGCATGGAAGAGTATGATCTTTGATGACCCGGGGTCGAACCAGATCGCCGGAATTGGTGTCATGCCTTGTATCTGTTTGTTTGGGTTTTACCGTGCACCAACACAGAAAGGTCATATCGCGCCGAATCCTTGTATCTAAATAGGCACCAAATTACAAATCATGAATGAAAATAACAAGAACATTAAAGCTGTATTAAAGGATGTTTTACTTAGAATTCATTCGAGAAAAATGGTATTTCTTCGATAAAAAGTTTTATACATTGTACAATAAATCAATCGAAACAATGTAATTTCAGTCTCATTAAAAGATTTTTCGGTTCATTGATTTCAGTGTAGTCCTCGAAATAAAAATAATATTAAAATATTCCCGGAAATTCCCGATATCAATTTTTTCACGGAAAATTCCGACGAAATTTTTCACGGAAATCCCGATATCAAAATTTTCACGGAAAATCCCGAGATATTACGAGAATTTTCCACTTGTTGGATTTTCAGGCGCGTATCGCATTATATCATAATAAAAGTCCATGTACATTAATAATTAAAGTCATTTCCCATCATTAAAACATTAACACTAGGCCGAAAAAGAGCTGAAAAACAAACAAAGTTGCCTCATTTACCAACGCACATGGAATGTGTTGACTCCTAGCCCCTCCTGATATACTAGACGCTTGGAATTGAGTTCTCGGATACAGTTTCGATAATCGTTCTAAGACGGGCAAGTTTTCAACTTTCTTCTCGCTCCTCTCCTCTCTTCTTTTTCTATCTTCCTACACAACGATATAAGTCTATTTTATATGCATGTAATTTTGATCTTTTTTTTGTATTTTGATGTGTTTTTTTTATAAATTTGCTCATGTATCATGTAACATGATTTGAGAAATAAAGGTCTGTTCTGTTCTGTTCTTAGTCTTATATCTCCGTCTAAGACCCAGATTAAAATTGAGATATCGTGGCATGTTGTTAAATATTGTCTGATCTGTCGTATAAAATTATGTTTCTACCGTAACATGACAGAATTATTTATAAATTCAAAGCACTGCAGTGCTGGAGGAACGATGCCCTGAACTTATTAATCATTTTGTTTCATTCCATTCAAAAATTAGCCAACATGTAGATATTTTTTATTATTTCTTGAATTTGGTTCTATTTGCTTAATTGTTATAGTTTCTCATTTGGAAATAGTTTTTTTCTGTTAATAATATTTTGCAATTTTCAATTCAGTCAATACACTTCTTATTATAATAACATTGCAATCCTGTGTAAACATTGAATCTTTATATAACCCGGGTCGATAGCGCAGTTGGTAGGGCGCCGGGATTTGGATACTTGTGCCCGAGGAGGCGCGGGTTCGCATCCCACTCGGGGAGGTTATACCCTTCCATGAAAATTTGACAATAATGTCGATTTTCCTCCATTGATTAGATAATATGGAGAAGTTTCCGGCCTTGTGGAAGGATAGGTGAGTACTGACTATAGACAATGGTCCAGGAAAGCTAGGTTAGGTGCGCTGGACGCCGTAAAATGACCTAAATTGTGTTGACACGGCGTTAACTCCAATAAATAAATAAGAATCTCCATATCACCCCGTCCCCTAATAAAACCTCAATTCCATGCTCCATTTCCAATTTCAAAACAGACGAAAGTTACTGGAATTGCTGGCATACTAAAGTTTTCTACAATTTTGTTATAAATTAATGTACATGTATCAGCTCTCCGATATACTTCTTTCTCCGTCTAAGACCCAGATTGAAATTGAGACATCTTGGCATGTTGTTAAATATTGTCTGACCTGTCGTAAATGTTGCTACCGTAACATGACAGAATTATTTATATAAAAGTTAGAGATATATATCTTTGAAAATAATTCACATGTGTAGTTAGTGATGATATCTTTGGGATAAAACAAACAAACTTTTCAACCATGTAATATTTAGTCAAGCTTGTTTGCTCCTTTACGTCTTGATAGTCATGGAATCGACAACATTGTTCAGAGACCTACGTACACTCTAGTATTTGCTTATTTTGCATGGAAATTAAAGGTACTAGTTCACAGATTTGGTTTATTTTTTCTATAATTTAAAAATACCATTCAGTGTCTGTAATTGTGTTAAAAATATTTCTATTATTTTAGGACAAACTAACCTATATGTTGCAAGAAATATACGATAAAAGTCACAAAAATGCACCTAAAGTGTCTATACCGTGACGGGATAGATATTTACTACATGAAACACCATCATTTGTAGTTGTATGTCAATTTGCACTAAAATTGTCATTATCGGAACACTACATTCCTGCTCCCAAAAATATTTCAATACAATATTGATAGTTTTAGAAAAAGTTGATATTTAAATTGAAATCAGTAAATGAGTACCTTTAAAGCGCTTCTTAGGGACTTATTCATAAAAGCACTACACTAATCAAATTTCCTGGGAACAAGTTATGATCGTCTAAAATTTAGTTTTGGTCTGGTCTGATTTTCTTAAATCTGATTTGACATTTGATTGCAGCGTTTCATTAGATTTGGGCAACGCCAATTACGTGAAATAAATGTTACCCATATACCTAGAATGATCAGGTAAAGCCGAAAAGAATTGAAATTGAGTGAGTGGATGAGTGAGTGGGTGGATGAGTGAGTGAGTGGATGAGTGAGTGAGTGAGATAGAGAGTGAGTGAGTGAATGAGTTAGTAAGTGAATGAATGAGTTAGTGAATGTGTTATGACAATTCCTATCATACATACAAAATTGTATTTTAGTTAGTAAGATTTATGAAAGACATTATGTTAACATGTATAATTTGTAATTGTACTAATATTTGTGATTTCCTTTTGAATGTATGATATGAAATGTTTTATATAAAATGAATCTTTTGAATAAATGAGAAAAAAAAAGAATTGAAATATAATGTAGGGAATAAGCACCAATTGTATTACAATCAATCGAGGGATTTCGACAGTGTTAAACTATTTAATAAAATAAAATTTTAAATAGATAGATAGATTCCTTTATTTCCCCCTTATCTGGAGAGTAGTAACATATATACAATAATACATACAAAATCAATTAGATCTACATAATTAATACAAAAGAAATAAATGTAACATAGTATATTTTACGCGTGATTACTATGGTTTATATCAATCATAATGATTGAACAGTGTTTTGTCAACATATACTTTTAAACGTGATTTTATCAATAGTTATGAAAGTAACTACTTATTTGTATCCAGAAGATTGACCACACATGTTGTAATTCTAAAATTTAAAAATTGTATGTTTGATATTTGTGTACTCAATGTGAGTAAAATAAAAATTTAAATACTAGTGACGTATTTCGGCTATAATACCATGACAAACGAGCTCCTTTAGTGAAGATAAAACTTCTACTGCAAATATTAAGTGAGTCAAATTCCAATTAATGGCGTCAGAAAAACACTTTAAAATGTAAGGTTTCAAATGTTTTTTTAAACAAAAAAAAATCATTTTATTAGTCAAGAGTACATATCTCATTTAAAAAGACGATATATAAAATATAACCCTAAGTTTTGTCCAACAGGAGCCTTAGCTTACTTCTAAGAAGGGAAATCTCTTCCTCTACACAGAAGAGCCTACAAGCGAGGCAAAATGGCGGCAAACAAAGCACGCAGTATTATCAGATTTCGCGAAAAATATTTGGAATGTCAGTCAAGTGTAGGTAGATGGGATGTTAATGTTTAAGTCATGCATGGAATAACGATTATCAACGAGTCTGTATCTTCAACGATGGCTAATTGTTACACTATCGCTTACACTTGATCTGTTTTCCAGTATGTGCAACTATTCCCGCATTGTTTTAAGAAATGCTTCATCGCTGTAGATGAACGCTTGCTGTAGGGAAAAACACGAACGAATGGAAATGTTAGAATATCATGGAAATGGAAAGTGAGATTTGTAGAGAAAATTTCGCTGTATAAACACTGTGAAATGGTAAACAAAACATTTTATTACAGTTGTTTTGTGTATTGAGATGTTATATACTGAAAGCGATCAGATTTGGAATGAGCGAGCTTGCTACAGTATGAAACTACAAAGTTGTTAGCTCTATATGCATTCACAGTTTTTACAAAAGCTATACGGGACGGTGTGTCACATGGAGTTTGAAAACATCTTTGTCAATCCATACTCTTTGATATGCATGCATGTATAAATGGTTTGATTGACCGAACTTAACAAGAATGTTCCGATCGTGGTCCAGATAAAGAACGCCCCCCTTTGAAATCGGCAATCCGGTTTCAAGTCGTGGCCACGACAGTTTATACCCTTCTACAATAATTCAGAACCAATGTCGATTACAGCAAAAAATGGGCGGAGTTTTCTGCTCAGTATGAAAGGGAAAGGGAGTACTGATATGATGTAAGTGTCCAGAAAAGCTAGTTAGGCGAATAAATTGCCTTATATAGTACATTTAGTAGTCTATATATACAGAGTGGATTTACACAAACCTGACTTAATTTCATTTTTGGGGGTCGAGACTCGCCCCCCCCCTACCCAGGGGTTGCTATATAAGGAGTGCTGACCGGTATGGCACCGGCCATGTCGGCTCCCAGATTGATATTGCTGATAAATGATGTAAAACCAAATAGAAAAAAAAACATAAAAATATTTATCTTAACTGAAACTTATGTTAGTAATGAATTAATGATAATCTTTATTTGAGAATTTAACATCCACGTAGGCTAGTGCTATCGAGGACATGCTCTTTGGATAGCCCTGTTGAACCTCATTTTTCACAACCCGTGCTTTTCACAAGTTGTGAAAAATCCGTGCGTGTTTTTCACAAATAGTGTGAAAAATACGTTAGCATACAAGTTTATTACGAGCATAGAAACAACTTCAAATGTGATGAAAAAGTGTTTGGATATTTGGATATATGAGTTTTTTTGTTACGAACGCATTTTTCACACCTGAAAATTTTAAATTGCCAGCTGAGTCTCAAGATTCGGCATTTTAGGTTTGCCATCGTTTCACGTGTACACCACGGATTAAGAGGGGCGAGGCGGAAGCGGAGTACCATTCCACTCGACATAGATAAGAGTTATTGTCCATTAAAAAAGATTTTCAAGTAAAATTACAAATAATTTTGTTTTATAAATGATACTTATATATCGTTTAATATTACTATCTAGGGACCATTTTATGCTTTAGAAAAAGTATAATAATTTTTAGATTTAATGATTTAAACACCGTTGACAAAGGCCGCTAGATGCTGCTAGTTACAAACAAACAAAGCTCTCAATTTTAGAGAACTTTTTTTTTTAAATTTCAATAATATTTATATAAGTATATTACTAGTAAAACCATACAGCCTGTTTTGTGAAAGGGACATAATTTTAGCTAACTTAGAGGAACATTGAATTATGCCATTGCACAAATATCAAAGCTCTAGGCTTAGCGGTTTCAGACGAGAAGATTTGTTTATTATAGGGTCGATTCCCGGGCGGATCATACTTTCGTGGAGTTTGGTAATGAAATTATTTCTACGGCCATTCTCCCTCCTACCAATGATTTTTAATTATGTAGGGCAGTTGTCAGTCTCTGACGAAAGTATGTGCTTAGTAGTTGGTTAACAGCTAAATCCAGAGATTTAGCCTTTCCAGGAGGAGTGAGTAGGTTGACTGACCGCCGTTATATGACCTATAGAATGTGTTGCTACTGCGTTAAACCCAACAGAACGTAAATGCCACACGTGTGTGACATATTCGGTGGAATTTATCACGCATACATCGTGTGACATATACGTTTGTGCAAATTAGTGATAAATGTCTGACCGTATATATCACACATTTCATACAATAATCAAATTCATAGTTGTCACGCATGCTTGTGAAATTATCCTAAGTAAATCAGTATAGTTTGAATTTACTTATTAGTTAATTTGGCTTAAATAAACTAAAAAATCATTTTGTTTCAAATGAAATGCAGCAAATCTATAGGAAAAGTATTCAAAAACAAGTGTCAAATAAAATTGCTTTTTTATTTATGTTTTTTAGTACATGTTTCTATGCATTAAACTTGATAACGTAGTATTATGTACTAATATGATAAAAAAATAATAAAAAGTAAGTAAATTATTATGGCAGTGACTGGGTTTGAACCACCGATGTTTGGTTTTGAACTGTTTTATGTTTCATTCCCATCATCTCATCCACTGTGCCGTTATGGGCCCTAATATGTTACAGGTTAGCTGACATATATATAATGATAAGTGTCCCTTTATGTTTACTAATTTTCGGCACTTAGGTATTCATATTAAAATTGGGAATAGTATTTTTCGTGTTTACAAAATGTATAAATGCAACAAAAATAATAAAACTAGCTTTAATAATTCTTGTTCATATTATTTAGTGAGAAAATGTTGAAAAATATATATTGCGATACCTATAAAAGCCCTTAGGGGCCTTATTGATCATTCTACTGTACACAAATTATATAGACATGAGAGGATAATTTCTACACACATTTCGTTATCTTTTGTGATTGTTACTTTAATGATATGATAAGATAAGATAAGATTTTATTTAGACTTGTACATGATAAAGTACATTGTCGCAATTTGATAATACAATACAAAAGTGAAATACGCTCTCGCTCACTCGTGCACTTTAATGTTTGTTATGACAATAAGTATTTAAATATAAAAAATATATTTTTACAGTATAAAATATATTTATGTTTCCAGAGAAGTTTTATACACATGAAATATTCGTTTTTATTTACTAGACATGTTTAAAACTTTAGACGTGTGCTTTTGCTACAAACCAATTTATTGTCATTAATATTGTGTATAAGGATTCAAGGTTTTCATGTTGTAATTCGGTGTAAACCAAAGTGCTTTGGTTCCGTTTCTACGGTATTGATGCACATTTTGTTGTGTTTGACTCTTTAGAGTTGAATACCCAGTTCCTTTTTGGAAGAGTAGTCTCCCTTTTACTAGGGATCTGCTTTTCGAACCGTTTTAACTCTGTTTTCTACGGAGTTAAAGCGATTTTTGTGTTCGGCTCTCTCAAGTTAAACACCCGTTCCCCTGGTTGGGAAAAGAAGGACTGTGGGACTAGCCCTCGAAGGTTGGCCTTGGAAGGGCTTGACCTTGGGGGCTCAACCTGGGGGTGGCCCTTGTGGGGGGGGGGGCTGGCCCTTGTGGGGGGCTGGCCCTTGAGGGGGGCTGGCCCTTAGGGAACTTGGCCTATGGGAGACCAGGCCTTGGGGGAGGCCGGGCCTTAGGGGACCGAGCCTCGGGGGCTGGTCCTTTGAGGGCTGGGCCCTTGTAAGGGCTGGCCCTTGGGACTGCTAACCCTGGGTATGGGGGTGAAAAAATCATTTACTAGCTGTGCTAGTTATATTTATACATTTTATTCAAATGTCTATGGTGGCTGATTTATGCCATGTGGCATTGTTGTCAGCGGCGGATACATCTAGTCGCTGATTTAAATATTTAGCAGTTCATGTATTTCTGTACTCACTATCGATAATCCAGTTAAAAAAACATCATATCATTACACGTAATATATATTTTTTAATTTTATTAAAAAAGATAATGAAATAAAAAATGTTTTTTTAAGAGCAACACTGCACTAAACGTACATTCTAACTTCATGCTTTTGAAATCATGTGACAGTTAACAAGTAAAAAGTAATGTCGTCGTCACAATTTCACTACCAAAAGTAGTTTAAGGTCTACCACACCACGTAATGTTTAATCATAAACAAACGTTTAATAAAAAGAATCTGTTCTCAATAATATGATGAATTGCTTCTCGGTGCCAAGTGTTCGTATCTCCGTATATTATTAGTTTACTTAATTGGTGCGATACAGCGGACAATAAATAATTACCATCCGAGTTAGGATCGAACACAATAACTTCACCAAGCTAGGTTTTCGTCGCGTCGTGGGTTAACACTTGATAATGATTATTTTAGTTACTTCGCCTCTCTGTGTTGTACTTCTTATTTATATTCTTGTGTGACAAATACGTTGCTGTTTTGATCTTTTTTGACATTTTTTACGAGTGACAAATACGTTTTGATGAGCAAGAAAAAACGAATTCCAATCGAATATAAGCCGCCCGGCTAGCTCAGTTGGTAGCACGCAAGTCTACTGATCGAGGGGTCGTGGGTTCGATTCCCGGGCGGGTCATACTTTCGTGGAGTTTGGTAATGAAATTATTTCTACGGCCATTCTCCCTCCTACCAATGATTTTTAATTATGCAGGGCAGTTGTCAGTCACTGACGAAAGTATGTGCTTAGTAGTTGGTTAACAGCTAAATCCAGAGATTTAGCCTTTCCAGGAGGAGTGAGTAAGTTGACTAACCGCCGTTATATGACCTATAAAATGTGTTGCTACGGCGTTAAACCCAACCACAAACAAACAAACAAACAAACAAACAAACAAACAAACAAACCAATCGAATATGTCACTTTATATGTCCCATATTCGGCTGAAGGTGATAATTTTGACCGAATATATGACACGTGTATCATTTGAACACTTGTTGTGAAAATTGCGTTCGGACTAAAAATCGAAAAAAAATGTCTAACGTGATTTTCACATTCCTATTTGTAAAAAACCTCGCACGTATTTTTCACAACTTGTGAAATACACGTGCGTAATTTTTGTTTGTGAAAAATGAGGTTCAACATAGCCCGTTCTTGATAGACTATGACAATACTTACGTGAGAAAAATACTGGAAAGCCATATTAGATATTGATGTGAATATGAGTTTTGCATTGTTAAACAAGTTGGTCAAAATTCAAGACTTAAATACGAGACTTAAATATCGTAATCATGAATTAGAATAAATTACAGTATATGTTATATTTCTTAATTTCTAGGGTGGTAACAGGGACAGATCCAGGATTTTTTTCTAAGGGGGGGGGACCCAAACTTTTTCTAGGAGGTCTAAACTATTTCCATAAAACGTAATTACAATTTGATTGATCCTCAGTAGATCAACATCCTCTAAACACACTTTAGTCCCTTCCACTGGGTGTTGTTCTAAAGAGGTTAAATTGTATTGTCTCTTGTACATTGGGGGAGTTTGGTGAGTAAGAATTAGTAATTAAGAATCTACTTAGACCGTACAAGTCATTCGGAACTTCTACGCAGATATATCTTCGTGGATGATCGCCGAGGTAATTCCGAATGCGTACAAGTTTGTAATTAAAGGGAGGTAATGCCATAAAATGACACTACTTAACATGCTTCAGTTAACTACCTTTCAGTAGAAGTTTAAGTTTAAGTTTACCAGTCGATTTTCCAATTTAATTTATTTTAATGAGCTTATGTCAAATAAAGAATGCAATCACCCTGAACAAATAAGGTTCAGCTTAGACTACTGATCGAGGGGTCGTAGGTTTGATATCGGACGAGGCATGCTTTCGTAGAGTTTTGACCTGAAAAAATTTCTACGGCTATTCTTCCTTCTACCACTGATTCTAAATCAAGTTAAGCAGTTGTATGTCACTGACTAAGGGACCCGGTGTCAGGGATAGTGTTTTGAACTGTTGCCCTCGGTCTCGGGAAACAGTTAAATTCACAATCCCTCTACTTAGGTCATACAGTTTGACTGTTCCCAAATTACATATGAGTTAACTGTATATTATTACCTGATTCATTATATAAACGTAATTTGATATTTTAACTCTTTTCAGAAATTCTAAAAACTATCCACGTTCGCCAACTGACAACTGACAGGTCAATACTGTTTGACCGTTTCCTGCTCGTGCTCTGACGTCACGCTAAGTTATTTGAACTGTTACTGTACTGATATACAATGTAAGGGAAAGCAACTACTAGTACTACGAAGAGTTTGGACTTTACCAGACTCTTTCGAATGCACCAAGTCCCTCGATGTCAAGTTGTCCACCGGTGTCGGTGGTAGTGTTTTAAACGGTTGCCCTCGACTAACGGCATCGGAAAACAGTTCTTAACACCATCACCTCCACCTCGGGCCTACAGTTTGACAGTTTCCAAATCACATATGGTATAACTGTATACTCATCATACTTTGCTAAATTCATTTTATATTGTGGCTGCTAGCATTATCGAGTTTATTTTTATTTTGCGATAAACCTGTTTTTGAAGAAAAAAAACTTGCAGCGTGTAGTATAACTGACATCATCAAACTAGTTTCCTCGATGTGTATTACTACATGTAACTACTCAGTACCTGCATCGATCAGCGACTAACCAATGTGGACCTCGCAGTCATTATGCGGCTCCCTTATATATAAAGAACTTGTACCCACGCCCCGCGAATTCAAGCATACATGTTTCAACCTAAATAAAAGTGGAACTATCTAGAACATGATTTCGTCCGAAATGGTTCAAGTGACAAATGACTAAATTAATATTTAATGGTTTTTTATTACCGGATTTAACGCCGTGTCATCACAATTTCTGTCATTTTACGGCGTCCAGCGCACCTTACCTAGCTCTTCTGGACCAATGTCTATAACCAGTACTCACCTACCCTTCCACAAAGCTGGAAACTTCTCCATATTATCTAATGGCGGAAAATCGACATTATTGTCAAATTTCCATGGAAAGGTATAACCTCCCTGGTTGGGATTCGAACCCGCATCCCTCAGCCATGATATTCCAAATCCCGACGCGCTACCACTGCGCTATCGACCCGGGTTTTTTAATGTTTGTCAAGGACAGTAAAATAGATGACCCTATTATATTACACAGCGTCACTAGTCAGTTACAATATCAAAGTGTAACAGAGACGCAGAAAAATGATCTATACAAGTCAGTGAAGCGACAAAACCAGATTACTTTTTAGTGATCAAGTCACATTTATTAGCATATATCAGTATAAAACTGAATGTCATCTGTGAAGCTTACTACATTTTTGTATCAGTATAAAACTGAATGTCATCTGAGAAGCTTACTACATTTTTGTATCAGTATAAAACTGAATGTCATCTGAGAAACTTATTACATTTTTGTATCAGTATAAAACTGAATGTCATCCGAGAAGCTTACTACATTTTTGTATCAGTATAAAACTGAATGTCATCTGAGAAGCTTACTTCATTTTTGTATCAGTATAAACTTGAATGTCATCTGAGAAGCTTACTATATTTTTGTATCAGTATAAAACAGAATGTCATCCGAGAAGCTTACTACATTTTTGTATCAGTATAAAACTGAATGTCATCCGAGAAGCTTACTACATTTTTGTATCAGTATAAAACTGAATGTCATCCGAGAAGCTTACTACATATTTGTATCAGTATAAAACTGAATGTCATCTGAGAAGCTTACTACATATTTGTATCAGTATAAAACTGAATGTCATCTGAGAAGCTTACTACATTTTTGTATCAGTATAAAACTGAATGTCATCTGAGAAGCTTACTACATTTTTGTATCAGTATAAAACTGAATGTCATCTGAGAAGCTTACTACATATTTGTATCAGTATAAAACTGAATGTCATCTGAGAAGCTTACTACATATTTGTATCAGTATAAAACTGAATGTCATCTGAGAAGCTTACTACATTTTTGTATCAGTATAAAACTGAATGTCATCCGAGAAGCTTACTACATTTTTGTATCAGTATAAAACTGAATGTCATCTGAGAAGCTTACTACATTTTTGTTTTGACAAAATGTGTATATAATATTCTTGAAAGGAAGTGACTTGTAAAAAGATAACCATACGTTTTATAATACTAGTATAATGGCTACATAATATACCAGTTACAATTTGATAAATATGTAGTTAAAAGTAACATATATATTAAATGTATATACTTGTACATGAAAAACATGGTATATTTGTAGTTGGAAAGACTTAGCAGCGTTCAATGTAATGTATATTTAAGAAATACGTACAAAATAGGGCACGAATAAGATGTTAATACATAATCATTGGTTTTAAGATACTGAAGAAGAATTTTGCAATGAAAATTTATGTATATTGACAGGACAAAACCGTTACATATAAAGTTTATAAACAAATCAATCATAAATCTTTGTAATCAAGTAGAATCTTTACAAATTTATTTATTTATAAAAATGTTATATAAATATAGGTCGTTTGCGTTAATGCTGGTCCCCTATTTGCCGTAAATATCTTTTACACTATAACAGCGATTTTGCTAAAAATTTTAATACTATCTTAGTTCAATTTTTCCTTCTAGGATTTAAATTTTCAGATTTTTTAATCGATAAATAAAAAAGTTTTCCATAAGGTATAATTAAAAATATTTGGAATTTTTTTATCAAAATTCCGGCGGGAGGTAAAATAAGCTGTTCTTATTATAACATTGTCATACTTCCAGTGTATTTACTGTGTATTTACCGTGCGTTTACTGAAAATTTGTCGCTTAAATAAACACTCGACGGTCTACTGAATTGTAAAGCAGAGGCCCGTCTTTAAAATCGTACGTGTAGAATATGTATAGATTTTGACGATACGGACGACAGTGATGATGATATTTGAGTTTGTATATACTGTTATACTTTGTTGGGTTAGATAGATAGCGAAAATAGCTTGTTTTCGCGAAAATAACTTTTTTTACGAAAACAACTAGTTAAATTAATATTATACGTTATTTTAAGCAAACCTTGATATTTTATGAATGTATATGATAAAATACGTTAAATGAGCAAGTTTTGGTACGAAATTCCGAAATTAATGATTTTATAGCATTGCTCGTGAAACCATTTTGTTTTGTTTTATTTTCACACTGTATTTAATTGTCAACTATATCCGGTAATCTGCATGAACAATATAACTTTAAAATATTTTTTTTTGGTGCACTCTTTTGCATTTTGGGCATTTTTGAAATTTTGGGGAAAGGTACTAAGGCATTATTAACAAGACATTGCAATAAATGGTCACACCCCTTATCTAGTTACGTCTCAAATGACACACCTTTACTAACAAACTTGTGATCTTAATCTCACGCGAGATAAAGTTTCTATACGGAAGTTTTTGTTCTGGTCAAAACAACCATATCTACAGGATTGAGAACAATGGAGTCACGAACGCAAAGTTTTCATCACGCAAACTGGCTTTTGTTCACTGCTTGAAAGTTATTTTTCTTTTAAGTTATATTTTCTTTCCTGTTTTATAAACATAGAATTTACAAGTCATAGTTGCTGACAAACCGTTTTCTTTATGAATCTGAAATATTAAAATAAAGTGGGTCTTTTTTCAAAATCTTAAAATACACTCATCATCAGCACGTATATAATGAGGTTGCTAGCGAATGTACATACATGTATATAAACTACATTTTATGTTAAGAGTTTTTCTCTCACATAAGTCATGTCAGTTTCATGATCTTTACAAATAAATCTCCGCCACAACAGACTTTCAGAAATTCTTCTTCGGAAGCTGAATGAAGCATTCTATCATCATGCTATGTGTTATGTGAATATTCGATACACATGCGCATGTATTATTTATGTGTTTACGAATATTCTGCATCATTTTGATTCTTACAGTGTTCTATAAATTAAAAATACATAATTCTAAATGTATGGTTTATTGCGGTATAAAGGGAGTTTAAATTCTTCGGTATTCCGCCTCGCGCTGTTTAGTATAGAGCCTTTAGCTAAAATGTGAAAACAAATCTAGAATTATCACTCCCGAGCCCGCTTCCTGATCCTATATTGTACTGAGAATAAAATTCAAGCCACTTTGCTTCACAAAATGTTTCATTGATGAGATTGCTGTCCTATTTATCCGAGTACTCGGATATTTGCGATCCCGAACAGAAAATCTAGTACGAATATTCGTCATGTCCGAAATCGTCGGATCGTGATCAAAACATTTATTAGCTTAATTATTACTGAAAAAGTGACGCACTACTTATGAAAAAAATCCAAAATAAAGTACCCTAACAATGAATCTTAGAGACAGACCATTGTCTATGGTATATGAATAAGAAACCTTTAAAATCTTTGTAAATTTTCTATATTGATAAACGTAAGCGTTGAACCAGGGACCATGAACCGGGAGTCACGTGACGCGTTCGTTACTACATTCTAACACATCATACTTACAATACGATGGCGTATACCCATCGTGTGGCCCTCGCATGTCCTGCGTGTTACAACTTTGTAAAAATCTGCGTCTTTGAGGTGACTTTGTGAGTAGATCGGATGCCATCGCATGAAATTCAGGAAGATACGTGTGTGGATCGGATGCGATCGCGTGACCTTCTGTAGGAATCGTACTTGCTTCGGGTGCTGGTTGATTGTCGGACAATTCCGGGGCCATCTTTGTGCGAAATTCGAAATTCTATATTCGTATGTCCATCTGGTGTCAATTTCGGAACAGTGTGACACCAGCTTAATGGATCGTTTAAAAGATATAAAATTTAAATAAAAAGCATATAGAGTTGTATGAATACCCACATATGGTTCAATAGAAATACAATGTACACGTGTTCATTTGCACTGGACAGAGTTGTGTTCAAATGTACTCCTATTATTTACTAAACATCCGATTTCATTATTCTAACTTTTTTGAAAATGGCATTGTCCTAGCTTTTTACAGATACATTATTTATGAGGATCCATTCCTGAATAAAGAAATAAAGGTGGGTCCATTTCCTACAAAGAATAGACGCGCAAAAATTATCAAAGAATACACCTAAGTTTGAACGTTTGTAAAAATCTTTGCGATATTCATTATTATACAAGAAAGTTAAGGGGTGGGTCCATGTAATCGTTCCATTTTCTTTAAAAAACATAGGTGGGTCCGGGGAATTCACCTGTCCAGATTGTCTGATTGTTGCTTTAGTAGGAAAAGTTGTTTTTTAGAGATTGACTGATTGTTGTTTTCATATAAAAGTTGTTTTTGTAGAAAAAGTTGTTTTCGCGAGACTGACTGATTTTTGCTTTCAAAGTTGTTTTCGTGGCGATTGACTGATAGTTGTTTTCGTATTTTTTTCGGAATTTTGTACCAAAACTTGCTCATTTAAAGTATTTTTAAATGCATTCATAAAATACTAAGTTTTGTTTGAAGTAACGTATAATATTAATTTAACAGGTTGTTTTCGTAAAAAAGTTGTTTTCGCGAAAACAAGTTGTTTTCGCTTTCTATCTATACCGTACTTTGTTATCAAATAAAATTTCTAACCGGGCCTCATATTTAGCTATTATTTGTATCTACTGTTATATGGCTGTTCTGATTATGGAACATACCCATTTAACAAAAGTCTCGTTTTGGCTTCAAAATTTGCATTGCATGTCTATGGGAAGTATGTTATGTATTTAAAGAAAAATTCTGAATTTTTGGATTTGAGAAGGATAATGCTAGTTATGATCACATACAAAATTTGAGTTAATTCCATTCGATAGTTATTGAGATAATTCATGATTTTAGGGGTCCAGCTTTAACGCAAATGACCTATACATAATATAGGCCAATATTATACACTAGACATAACACTAGAACACTAGAACAAGCAATTTAAATACATGTGCATCACTAATATGATACAACATAGCTTTGTCACTCAAGATTTAACCATTTAAACACATTACACATTACAACATAGTTTTGTCACAGAATATCAAACCATTTTTATTACATAACTAACATGGTACAACACAGCCCTGCGTTCAGTTACCGCGAACGTTACAACACGTTCCGTAACGATACATTCGGAACTCCTCGGCCATTCGCTGCGAATAATCTCGGACATATTTAGACGCTATTTTGAAACTACCGGTGTTAAAGTAAACAAATATATGATCGTTTAGGCAATTAGTGATGTTTCGTTTTTAGTCCGTAAATTTTGAAACATCATTCATTGACTTAACGATCTCATGTTTGTGTATTAGATTAGGTTATTCGCAGCGAATAGCCGAGGATTTCCGAATGTATCGTTACGGAACGTTCTGTAACGTTTTGTGTAATTGAACAAGCTACTGTTTTGTCACTCAAAATCAAACTATTTTATTACATTACTAATATGGTATAACACAGTTTTGTCACTCTAAATCAAACCATTTTATTACATTACTAATATGGTATAACACAGTTTTGTCACTCTAAATCAAACCATTTTATTACATTACTAATATGGTATAACACAGTTTTGTCACTCTAA
This sequence comes from Mactra quadrangularis, assembly GCA_025267735.1. Lineage (NCBI taxonomy): Eukaryota > Metazoa > Mollusca > Bivalvia > Venerida > Mactridae > Mactra > Mactra quadrangularis. The sequence continues at coordinate 21,772,913 of CM046305.1, forward strand.
ATCAAACCATTTTATTACATTACTAATATGGTATAACACAGTTTTGTCACTCTAGGTCAAACCATTTTATTACATTACTAATATGGTATAACACAGTTTTGTCACTCTAGGTCAGACCATTTTATTACATTACTAATATGGTATAACACTGTTTTGTCACTCTAGGTCAGACCATTTTATTACATTACTAATATGGTATAACACAGTTATGTCACTCTAGGTCAGACCATCTAGGGCAATATGGATGACAAAATGGGGAGGCCAATCTTCCACCAATGAAATCGCATGTTTCAATTAAATACTTTTCAATAACTATGACTAATACTGCGATTTTCTTACTTAAAATAGTAATCAACGCACATGTTTATTTCTCATTTTGAATAGTTAACCAAAATCTCAGATATATAACGTAATTTGATTGGCTAGTTTTCCACCGTGGTTTCCTTGCAGAACCAATAAAACTGCCTCATTAATTATTCATGATTACGAGGTTTCTTAAGCAAATGACCCACGGTACATACCGCAGCATAGCAGAGTAATGTATCGTGGAATAACCGACGATGTTTAATTACATCACTGATTTGATACAGTTTTGTTACTCAAGATCAAACCATTGGATCATGTCACTATTCGCCAAGGTTATGAACAATCTGCTTAGATACTGATGAAAGCAAACAGAGCGTGGATGTTCTAATCCATCTTGATGTTTCAGAATAACGCCTATCTTTTTCCCATTCTCATTAAATTGTACCACATTATGTGAATCTATTCCACATACAAAAACATTGCCGTTGTCATCAGAACACACGCCCCGTGCACCAGTTAATTCAACATCATTGAAGGTTGATATAAATCGCCCTGATCCATCCAAACATACAATCCCCGTATCTAAGTCATTTACATACATTTTGTCACCACTTTTATTAAAGGCAACATATCTACCACGAGTAAACAGAGTACTTCCTGTAGAGACATGTGGTATCGTTTTCAACAACTCACCAGACAAACTATAAACATAAACCGAAGGTCCACAATCTGTAACATACAGTTTATCACCTTTTGTTGTGATACCAGCACAGTCATGGGTTGTCTTTATTTGTCTAGTACACTTTATCTTCTTACCAATAGAAACAAACTGTATCTTCTTGTTTTCTCCACATGTCACAGCCGCTTCCTGCTCACTGATACAACACACATCCCTGATATCACCATTTATGGTACAATAGTCCACGCATTTTCCTTCTCTTATATCAACACGTTTCAGCTTTTTGTTCCGCATGTCAGTGACAAGAAGTTTGTCATCATTTGTCAGACAAAAGCCAGTACAGTTGCTTACTTCAGGATCGCCAGGAACTTTGACATTTAGAGAACCTCTCTCTTTAACTGTATACGTATAGTTTACTTCGCCAATACTTTTTACAACACTCAAATAACCTACCAAAGATTTATTTGGGCTGAATAATACACGAACATTAGCGTATTTATCAATTTCCTGTTTGATTCTTTCAGTTTCGGCGTCATTGATTATTCTTTTAGCCAATTTTGTACAAGAGAACAGCTGTGCTCTGTTTTCTTCGGCTTTATACATCTTGACCTCAGTTTTATGTAGAATCTCATTGGTGTCGATTATGTTTTGTCTTTGTTGAAGTAGTGAATGTTCAAGTTTATCGCATGCATCTATGACTTTTTGTTTTGACGTTCCAGCGGCTCTGTTAAGTATTTTTATCAGTACATTTTGGAAATTCGTTATGTCATCTATTGCCTTGCATTGCATTACTTTTATCGTTTTTACATGGTCATCCACGGACTTATTTGCTGCTAACATTGACGCTTTGACGCTTGTAAGGCGATGTTTAATAGTCGTACTTTCAGTTGAGTTAAATAGAGTATCTATCATTTCTGGCACACAGTAAATCTGGTTACCTGGACATAATCTGAAGCATAAAGAGATAACTACTACTGTTTAATCAATCGAAATATACCTTTGTAACACTGTCTTATTTGAATATGGAATGTATCATTTAATATGGAATTCACTATTTATAACCATGAGACTACATGTAGCCCCTTTAACCTTTATAAACATGAGACTTCATGTAGCCCATTTAACCTTTATAAACATGCGACTTCATGTAGCCCCTTTACATATATGAGACTAAATGTATCACATGTGTTTGGACATCTTCACTAAGGATTAAACACTAAAATCCAGTTCAAATTTAGTTTATGCGCAGCATGGACAAAAGCCACTATATACAGTCTCTATCGACCAATAACTTGTATAATGCACTAGAATAGAAATTTCGTTCATGCGCGGCATGAACAAAATTTGAAAACTACAATACCACGGTGTATAAACGACTGTACGACATCAGTGATTGCGATTGGTAGTGAATTTATACAGAAATACAATTTATTAGTTTTTTATGGGATAACAAATCTTCTGGTACATAGACAGATTTTCAAAATAAACCTTAGCTCGTGATAAACTATTTGCAGCAGTTTTTCTGATTCCATATCGTTCTTTTATAGTAAAAACGTTAACAATCACTTCCAAATCACGAACTATTTTGCTTTGTTGACATCCATAGCTTGCCTTGTAAACTCGATTTCGAGAAAGCAAATCACATTCATGTTATTGTATGAAGACTTTTTTGGTATAAAATAAATTATTTATTGTATTATATCAATAATTTATCAGAATGTTGAATGCAACTATGTGTAAACTTGACGTTTATGTCGTGTGCATTCGCCGGCATACTGTACGACTTCGACAAATGATTGTGTACGACTACTAACGATTTTATGTAAAGCCCGTGTCACACAGGCAAAAATTTTGACCGCGAGTTGCGGCGAGTTGCAACTCGCAGCAACTCGGCTGGTATCGTGTAGATCTCGCACTAATGTCGATGTATCTCTCCACATGTCGCAGCGTCTTGGCTTGTCGCGGCGACAATTTTAAACCGTTTAAAATTCTCGCGGTGGATCGCCGAACTTTTTATCTGGTGTAGATGTCGTATGCGTGTCGTGAAAACTCGTACTCGTGTCGTACTAATGTCGTCACATGTCGCCGTGAAATCTACCACCGCGAGTTGTGCGCGAGTCTTTGCGAGTTTTTGCAACATCTTCACGAGTTTGCGCGAACTCCTTGCGACAATCACACGACATTATCGCGAGTTAAATATACTTCTGAAGAAATCTGTCAACATTCATTTCGATGAACATCTCTGGATGTAAACGCAGAAAGTTGGTAAACGATTTTTGTCTTCCATTTCAAGCTCACGCATCAGACGGTCATAATGTCCAAAGTCAACCCTTCTCATAATCCATGGTCTAACCCAACACTGTCGGCGCGATCTGCCAATACTATCTCTTGTTAAACGATTTTAAATCAATCTTGATATTTCAAGTTCATCATCGGCATCTTCCACATCAACATGCGCCATCAATGCCACCAGTCTGATCATCCTGTATGTTTTTCACCTTTTGGTGTTCATGCGCTTTGCTTGCTATTTATACAGCCTTCGCAAGATGTCGAGTCATCAAAAATGTGTGTCACACTACTCTCTCTACAGATCGTAATGAACTCGTTAATATGTCGCGTATAAATCGGGATAAATCGTCGAAACTCGTAGAAGCTCGTATGAATGTCGTAAGATGTCGAGAGAATATCATGTACATGTCGCTCGTATGTCGATCGCTATAAATCGTCGCTGACCGTCGATGGTCGTGGACGTCTCGTGTGAGTGTCGTACAACACTCGAGCAGATGTCGTGCAAGACTCTTTATAACCAAATGTCGTGACAACTCTTTCATTTTGGCCACGAGATTAAACTCGCCCATCGTCGCTGAAACTCGCAGTACCAACTCGCGAATATGTGACACGGGCTTTAAAGTATTGTACGACTTCGTTTGATTTAATTGTGTGATTTTTAATATGATATTATTGCGTTTAAAGAGTTTGGTCATGTACCACTATCTTAAGCAATGCATAATTCATAAAACAGGTTATATTTAACTTAATTGTACTTTCGTACCCTTTGTTTGTGCCCACATAATTAAAGTATACAGTGTCTAAAACTAATTTTACAGACAAATATGACCAAACATCAGTTTTTCTGCATGGGAAGGTCGAAACATTACATTTTAAGAAGGAAGATAACTATCCATTAAAGGAGTATATTAAATTAAAAAAGGGGGTAATTTCTTTAAGGTACACAATTTCATAGGTTGGAAGGAATTTTTTTTCAGTATTCTGCTAGGAGAGGGGGGGGGGGGTAAAATTTTGTTTACTTTGGTACTCATCAAATGAATGAAATGCCTTAAAATAATGGTATTGGTAGTTATTCACTTTTCCTGACACTTATTTTCAAGAAGAAAAGTGATAATGTGACTAACAATTGAACAGAGGGTGGAGAGTGCGGCCAAGTTCCAGCAAAGGGAGCTTGTTGTCAAGTTTGCCGAAGAAAGGGAGTAACAAGGTGAGGTTTTGCTTAGTATTTTCTTTATTCTTTCACTTTCATTGTTGTTTTGACCTTAAAAAATCTTCGTAAACAGATATCCAGTAGGGTGTTGTTGTCCAGGATAAGCGAGTATGCAAGCGGAAATTTGATTGGGGTTATTATCAGATTGATTCTGAAACTAAGTGCATTACACTTTTGCCTATTTGACCCAAGTTAAACATTTTTTTCTATTGCAGAGTGAGCAGTGAAGAAACCACTCCTGACAGCTGTTCATCGTGCAAAACGGATGGAATTTGCCAACAATCATGCAGACTGGACCAAGGTAGACTGAAGTTATGTTCTGTGTACAGATGAGTCAAGATTCACTCTCTTCCAGAATGATGGTGGGTTTTACGTTCGCAGGAGAATGAATGAACACATAAACAGAAAGAGAATAATGACATCATGGAACTGATATGTTGGCCCCGAAGAGCCCAGACTTAAACCCTATTGAACACTTGTGGTTTAAGTTGAAAAAAGCTGTGCGACAGTATCGCTCACGTAACCTTACAGAGCTGGAAGCTAATCTTTAATCGGACTAGTCCAGTACCACTGTGGAGAAGTACCAGAGGCTGGTTAGAGGTATGCCACGCAGGATTGTTGTAAGGGGTTACACCAAATACTAACTGTGTTTAAGTGTTATTTGTATTGCCGTCGTGGACCTCTCCTGTAATTTTGATTGAAATTTGATAATTCAATTATATTGAATTTGTTGTTATTGTATTGAAATATAAATAAATGTTGAGCATGTTTTTTCCACTATGTAAAATAAGATTACAAAAGCAAAAGTGAAGATCATAAAACACTATATAATGCAGAAAAAATAAAATTTAATGGACTGAATACTTTTTTGTGGTCAGTGTATGAAAATGTTTGTGTATCTACTGCTCTCAAGCTTACAATTGGTATTGTACAAAATTAAAGAGAAATATCTCCCTTATCTAAAATTCTACCAGAGGTTATATTCTTTATGCACATCTTCACAACATGGTCTACTTCTTTACTTCGGTGGCGGAAATGATAAAGAAACAAGTATATTATCATTAATTAATATCAATAGACATCGTACAGAATGTAACAAATCAAAAATTTGCATCAACAGTAGTCGGACAAGCACATCAACAGACGTCGTACACATCATTTTGCATCACATCAACAGACATCGTACAGAATTTAATCTTATTTTACTTCAGTTTTCAGTGTTTAGGTAGGATATTGAGGAAAATCATAAAATACCGATCAACAGCGATCGTACAGTTTCGTTTTCGTTTATACACCGTGAATACGAATAGGCTACATACAGTCTATTTTGTTGAACAAAATGAACTGTACAGTGAGTATAGTGAATTCCATATTAAATGATACATTTCATATTCAAATAAGACAGTGTTTTGTGGAGTTTAGTTTTAGATAATTTTTTATGGTCTTTCTCCCGCCTACCTCCATATTAAGAAAACAACCGATGTCGGTAACGCCGTTGGTAGAGCGTCTGGATTTCGAATCTTGTGTCCCTAAGGGGGCACGGGTTTGAATCCCACCTGGGAGGGTAATACCCTTCCATGAAAATTTGACAATAATGTCAATATTCTTCCAATAATAAGGTATATATAGAAATGACCGGCTTTGTGGAAGGGTAGGTGAGTATTGGTTATAGACAAGGATCCAGGAAAGCTATGTTAGGTGCGCTGGAAGTCGTAAAATTAATATCAATATTAAATCATTTTAAATAATGTTTAATTAAGCAAGAAAATTGTCTGTCACTGGTTAAACAACGTCAATTTAAATGAAAGAGGCACACAAAAACATTTTCAAGGAAATATTCCTGAAGCAAAATTAATAAAATCTCAAATAAAACGCTCATTTCAAGTTCACTGGCGGCCATTTTGAAGGGGATCTGGGATTATCTATTTATAATTGCTGGATTTACCAATTAAGGTTTAACGATATATTTACAACAGTGTTGTAAATGATTTTAAAACAATAAGTACGACATAATACTTACCTATGATTTTCCTTTATACAAATGCTACATCCGACATCGTCATGTGCCTTGCAGTAATGGTCCAGAACTTTTTCATTATGAATACCACATCTTTCTGTGGGAAATTCAGGAAGTCTTCGGTGCTGATTACCACTTTGGTTTCCTTGGCTTGACCCAAGTAGAGTATGCCTCCTTAGCTCAGAAAATGTTTGATGAAGATCCGTACATGCCTGACAGCAATATTCTGAACAATCTACGCAATATTTCACAGCCTCTTTGATGATCTGGTTATTTCTTTCACATCTTGTACATGTAAAGTCATATAGTTCATCTGACATTCTCTGCATTGATGACATCACAGAAGCCATTTGTCCTGTTTTAATATTCAAATGTTATCTTATCTTTAAGACGTTGACAGTATAAGCGCTTATATCCATATATTTTCAATCTTCCTGTTTCGGTTAAATTAATGCAGAGTAATTTCCATTTTGTCATCGAAGTGGAGATTTGAGGGAATTCCCCCTTAAACTTTGTAAAGTAAAAAACGTATCATTGTCATGGTCCATAAATTTTACAATACGTACAAAAAAGAAACGCACACAAAAGTTGATTATGTAAACTTGGAAGTGACTTAATAAAATCCAGCCTAAGTCTTCGTTAGAACTAGGGACCGGTTTCCACCTTAAATTAACCGACTGTATTCTATTCTACCTTATTTTATAAGACTATCCGATAGGCAGAATCTAAATACAGCATTTATAGCATTCTATGTCAATTTTCCTCCATTAATAAGGTATATGGATAAGTTTCCGGTCTTGTGGAAGGGTAGGTGAGTACTGGTTATAGACAAGGGTCCAGGAAAGCTAGGTTAGGAGCGCTGGACGCCGTTATATGACCTATACAATGTGTTGCTATGGCGTTAAATCCAACAACAAAAACGAAATCTCCGTATATCTGTACATGCATTTCTTTATATTGGCTCATATTTATCTGCACAAGGGAGAGAACTATCAATGACAAAAAAATAAAAATATTACAGTTATCTTTCTTGTTCAACTACATGTTGCAAAGCGAGGTTTTCGGGCTTTGTCTGTACCCAATCTTATTATTTTTCATTTTTATAGTGGGACTAGAAACGACGTACATTACTTATTTAAATGTATACGTATCCTTCAATAATCTAGAAAGTTAAACTATATCGTTTTAATGTTCCTTTTTACATGTTTTAGAAGCACTATTTTTACTGTGCCATCCATAAATATCCTTACACTTGTTAAAAACTTGTTCTTCATTAATACTAATTAGATTTTATTTTAGATCTATTTACACTCTTGGATTATTTTTATTGATCTTTACAATTAGAGGAATTTATCACATACGCGGATCTAGCGGGGGGGGGGTCAGGGGATCCGGATTCCCCCCTGAAAAAAATATACCCATTAGCGTGTGTATTTTTTGAACTGCAAGCCATTCTCTATATCATGAAGTATTTTTTCTCGGGCTCGCTTCGCTCACCTTTGTGTTTAACATAGATATAAAAATTTTGTAGATTTTATTAATAACATGTTGTGTTATTCTGCAAACAGTGTATAATGTGGTTGTGGTTCGAAAGTTTAGACCCTTCCCCTAGAAAAAATTTGGACCCCCTAGGAAAAATCCTGGATCCGCCACAATTGTACATAATTGTTATTCATGTTCATGCAGCTACAGATAAGTTTTTAATTTCTGTAAAGTTTAAAAACACATTAAACATTACAGAAGTGAAAAAGTACTTTCTATGCTCATGTTGCGGATTTGTCATTTAAATTATCCCAAAAGTTAAGGAATAACAAGTATTGAATCATAGACTTCGGACATTCACTTCACAACCAGGTCAATGTCCAGCTATTTTAGATAATGACCGCAACTTTTGTTGTGGTATTCATGACCGCTTGCGTATTCATGTGTATATATGGTAATGACGTCAACAATAGTATGTTACCAATAAAGTAAATTTCAACCTGAATATAATTCCGGTGTTATCTAACTCAGAAATAATGGTCATCTAACGAGAGAATGCTTAATCTGACCAGGTGTAAAAAATCAATAACTTTGTTTATTTGGTTTGGCTACATCACGATATAATTTAAGAAAAGTGATTTTCCTTGAAGTTGTTTGTTTGTTTTGTAGGGGTTTAACGCTGAAGCAACGCATTGAATAGGTTATATAACGGCGGTCAGTCAACCTACTCACTGTTCCGGGAAAGGCTAAATCTCAACCAACTACAAGGCGCATTCTTTCGTTTGTGACTGACAACTGCCCTACAAGATTAAGAATCATTGGTAGGAGGAGGAATGTCCGTAGAAAAAATTTCATGACTTAGTTCAACGAAAGTATGCCCCGCCCGGCAATCAAACCCATGACCCTTGATCAATAGACTTGCATGCGTCCCACTGAGCTAGCCGGGTGGCTCCCTTGAAGTTGTACTAAGTCACTAAGTTGTACATTACAAAGTCAGACTGATGCGGTGCTTAGTATTAATCGGCTTTGGTCCACTAAATGTTATAGGGCTGACTGGTCGGTCCCTATTAGATAAGAAGGCCTTCAGTAAATATTTCTTATAGATAACACATGAAGCGCTTTTGAAGACATTGGAAAAATATGGAAAGAACGCTGTACAAATAGTGTGAACAATACGTTAGCATACAAATTTCATACGACCATAGAAACTTATTTTTCACAACTAAAAAAGTGATAAAAAGTGTTTGAAAATTTTGATTTTTTGGTACGAACGCATTTTTCATTCCTGAAAATTTTAAATTGCCAGCTGTGTCTGAAGATTCTGCATTTTAGGCTTGCTATCGTTTCATGTGTACAGCAAGGATGGATTAAGAGGGGCGGGGCGGAAGAAGAGTACCCCTCCCCTCGACATAGATAAGAGATTTTGTCCATTATAAAATATTTTCAAGTAAAATAACAGATAAGTTTGTTGTATAAATGATACTTATATATCGTTCAATATTACTATCTAGGGACCATTTTATGCTTTAGAAAAAAGTATAATATTTTTTTAGATTTCATGATTTAAACACGCTTGACAAAGGACCACTAGAAGCTGTTACATACAAACAAACAAAGCTCTCAATTTTAGAGATTTTTTCCTTAAATTCCAATATATAAGTATTTAATAATAGTAGAACCAAACAGCCTGTTTTTGTGAAAGTGACACATTAAATCATGATATTGATCAAATATCAAAGCTCTAGGCTTAGCGGTTTCAGACCGTATATATCACAGAACGTGTGTGACATATCCGGTCGAATTTACCACATATACATCGTGTGACATATACGTTTGTGCAAATTAGCAATAATATGTCTGACCGTATATATCACACATTTCATACGATAATCAAATTTTTAGTTGTCACACATGCTCGTGAAATTATCCTGAATAAGTCAGTATATTTGATTTTACTTATAAGTTAATTTGACTTAAGTTTTCAAATGAAATTCAGCACATCTATAGGAAAGGTATTCAAAAACAAGGGTCAAATAAAATTGCTTTTTTATTCGTGTAAGTTTTTATTATATGTTTCTATGCATTAAACTTGATAATGTAATATTATGTACTAACTCATATGATAAGAAATAAATAATATATAAAAAGAATGGCAGTGACTGGAATTGAACCACCAATGTTTGGTTTTGAACTGATTTATGTTTATTTTTTCCATCGCGTTAACCGATCGCGCTATTCTGGGTCCTAGTATTATACTGGTTAGCTGACATTATATAATGATAAGAGTCCCTTTATATTTACTAATTTCCGGTCCCTAGATATTCATATTGAAATAGGGAACAGTATTTTTCGTGTTTATAAAATGTATGAAATGTTCGATTTTATTTACTAGACATGTTTAAAACTGTAGATGTGTGCTTTTGCTACAAACCAATTTATTGTCATTAATATTGTGTGGTGGTCCTGGGGATTGGGCCTTTGGGTTACCCTCGGGGTCTGGCCCTGGCGCATTGGGACTTGTCCTGGGAGATGGCATTGGGGGTTGGTCCCGGGGGCTGGACCTGGGGGACTGACCCTGGGTTGGTGACCCTGGGTTGTGGCCTTGGGTGGGGCTAGCCCTGGGGAGCTGGTCCTCAGGCGGCAATCTGGGGGTGGTCCTGGGAGACTGATCCTGGGAACTTGTCCTGGGTGGTTCCGTATTTTATCTAATAATTTCCGTTTTTTATATATACTCTTTTAAACGCCAATGTTTGGATTTTTATACTCTTTTAAACGTACCAATTTCAAAAAGTGTAACGGGGCGAGATTTTACGGTAGACGAGAAATTTACATAGAGTTTTAAGTAAAATAAACAACTTTATGAGCAGTTTTATAAATTTAATAAATAACAAACTATCTTAACTTGAACTGTTATAAAAACATCACATCATTACACGTAAAATAACTTTTTTTCCATTTATTGAACAAGAAAATGATTTTTTCAAGTTTTTTTAAGAGCAACACAGCACTAAACGTATATTCTAACTTCATGCTTTTGAAGTCATGTGACAGCTAACAGGTAAATAATGTCGTCGTCACAATTTCGCTATCAAAAGTAGGTTAAGGAGCATCCCACCACGTTATGTTTAATCATTAACAAACGTTTAATAAAAAAATCTGTTCTTAATAATATGATGAATTGCTTCTCGGTGCCAAGTGTTCGTATCTCCGTGTCTAACGCTACACTTTACACAAGACAAAAGCAACACCAATTTGCAATGAGCAGACGGCGACCAAAGACAGGACGACGTGAGTTTATTTTACATACATTTTATGAAACATGCATTACATTTATATCATACAAAGAAGGTTTTGAGTTTGTACATTTAGCACCTTGTTTGATACAATACAATACAATACAATATACAGGCAACGTTGATGAAATGATGCAGTTGCGATTCGACTCGCCCAGGAAAAACCAGAGATAGAACATATTGCTCGTTGCTCTGGAAACCTGTGTCCATTTGTCAGGTGTCGTATCGCGAAATGTTGGACCTCATTTGCTTTGCATTGCCTAAATCAGATGTAAATGCAAAGTTATGTACACAATAATCACATCCAATCATCTACTTGTCAAAAAAACGACAAATCTATACATATTACATTTCTTATAAACACTACTAGATCTGCCAGCTTCACAATAACATTAAAACTAAACTGATTGACGATAGTTTTAGTTAACATTACTTTTACAGATCTTAACAAAATTCAAACTAAACGTGGAAACAAAGTATGCAAATGAAGTGGATACATTTTCACAGTGCTTATCAGTCATATAATGTGTCCCCATTGACAAAAACTTCCAATATGAAAACGGAACTAAAATTAGACTTGTAGTCCTGTCCAGTGCGTCCGCTAGAATGACCAATTCTTTACACAACACTGTATTCATAACAAAACCCCACGAAAATCTCGTGATCATCAAATATTAACTAAATTCACCCTGTAGAATCCGTTACGCGTAGACAAATATTTCACGCTATTCGTTGAAACGCGTGAAATTAATAGTCTAACGCTACACTTTACACAAGACAAAAGCAACACCAATTTGCAATGAGCAGACGGCGACCATAGACAAACATAATACAAAAGAAAGGGCTGGAAGAGTAATTTGGAAAAGATTATCAAAATAAGGAGACCTTATTACAATTATTACAATAAAAACTATGCGTATGTAGCTACAAAAGACAAACGCTCAAGTATGGACAATGTAATTACTGTTGGCTTAGTTCCGTCTAAATGCGCATAAACCAATAATAAAGAACGCACATTTGCGAAATTATATTAATATATATTATAATGATATCAGTCTTGAAACGTTTAATCTGGTATCTAAGGAATCTGCTATATAATTATCTTTACTTACACCGCTTTTCCAACAACCATGACGCTTAAGACATCTGTCACTGATACCCGAGTTGGCTGCCAATATTGCGCCACCTGAACTAAGAGAATGAATGCCTAAGTTTTGATTTTGTTTACAGCTTTTAAAACGACTGATAAGTGTTTCCCTAGCTATTGTGTAACTTAAAGGTTTGTCTTTGTAGATCAAATGATTAATACCCTTAGATCTAAAACAAGGTCTGAAAAGTTACTTTGTATCCATTGTCGACTTACGACTAATAGTTAAAGTAACGCTCAATCATGTAAAAAAGGACAACACATATTCTCGCCCTTAGAAATAACAATGTCAATTACAATGTCAATAACAAATATGTATTTATCAATTTTAATCTTCCTTGTGCGTATTAAAAATAGCCATCATAGAGATTAACGTCATTACAACGTAATTGTCATAATTCATCATATCTTACAAAAGCAAGAGAACCCTAAGAGTATCATACACAAATATCTTCAAATCAAAACGTCATTACAATGAATGTGCTTAGAACACAAAAATAATCAACATTTCTGGTGTTACTGGATCTTTCTTGTTCACATGCGAATACAAAGTTCTTTTGGTAGTTTCAAACCAACATTTTACAACATGCTGTCAGTAGGATCTATCATGTTGTTCAGTGAATGTGCCCATTAATGGCATAAACAGTTGCTAAGATCACGTGATAAGAATATTTCTCTTCCATCAAGTCAGTGATATATAACGATACACAAATGGGAGTGGCTGGAAGCGCAGAAACGCTTTACGATTTATAACACGCTACCCATTTCTTAAAATAATTTAAGTGTTTACGATTTGTAATATCACTTTTAGATTTCGCGAGGTGACTAGCCATTTTCTAGCTAAATCTTTCAAATGTAAATCTTCAATGTCAGCCTTCATCAGCTCTTGCTCTATTGTCTGGTCTATCTGCGAACCTGAATAACAAAGCAACATAGTTAGCCATTGTAAAGTCTTACAGCAATCATACCAAACTTTAATGGTCTACCGTCAAATATTCCGTTTTCCCCTGCATCGCTTTGTTAGCATACCGGTTTTAAAAGAACAACAATCTGACACTATGTCTGTCTTAATCATGCCATTTTGAAATAACACAGGACAAAACGGGGCAAACAGCCACATTGGTACCGCGATTATGCATGTTCACATTTCTGTTTTAATCTTATTTAAGCATCGTATGTCCAAACGAGGGGGCGATACTAGCCAATTGTTCTAATTTTCCCAGCAATCATGGTTAAATGCATCAATACCTGTCGTCTCTGGACACCGATATCTCGAATTAAATTTGTCACCGTTGGTATTGTAATCATACCGAAACGATCAAAAGTATAAGGACCTCATTTATTTTCTAAATATCTAAACTCCCAGTCTAAAACTGCCCAATCATCGCTGTCCAAACAATGACTATTAATAATAAATTTGAACCCTAACTTTACCCAATTGGGTTTAAGAGCAATATTGCTTTGTTTACAAAATCATATATCCTACAGACTTATCTTGTAATATTGGATTCCTGCTACTATTTGATAGATACTATTGAACAAAAGATTTTATTACCAGTATTCAATACCACTGTTTTGCATTCAAAAATACTTAATGAGGTAAATATAGTTCTATTGGCGCATTCAAGATCTCGCCAAGTCAAATTTTCGAGGTATCCAACCTCAGACCAACCGCCAACAACTTGGCTGTCTTCAATACCCTCGGTATACCAACCGTATCCAGCTCCACTGGCGTCCACAAAGACGTTTACTACATTATTATCGTCCTCTATGACGCTGGCATGCTCTATGCCTGATATCTGATCAAATCTACAAGATTTCATATCTTTCAAATTTTCTTTCCAGAATATTAACTCACTCAAAGCACGTGCATCTATTTGTACATAAACGTGCCAACTAGCCCTGCTATATACATGTACACAATTATACAATGACCTTGCTCCTAGACTCGCAATACAACCAATATTACTCTGTATAGATATCAATTGACCTAATAAATTGACAAGTTTTCTCACAAGAATCAAAGTGATACCATCAGTGAAATATTTTACAATATGATTTAACATATTCTGAGATCTCAATAACATTCTATTACTAATTTGCAAAGTACCTTCGAAAAAATTTGTCTAGCAACCGATCTTCAAAACAGCTCTTAAAAGAGTTCTAAATCAACATGCTTACAGTCTAGCTCTAGCCTTGGCTTCCCTGTTTTGCTGACAGCTACAGTCAGAGGTTTGACAATTTACGGGATATAATCGTTTTCTAACGAAGACCTATTATTATCTAACTCTACCGAACATGGTATTTAAAAAATAAATATATAATCTCTATTACGTTTAGCACAACGGCTTCTTTACAGTGACAATAAGCGTAACTCAGTGGCATGACTGGAGTTAATTAAATTGTATATGAGTAGTACTGGTTGTCACTATTCACGTCACATCTTGCTATTGTATCTGTCATTGTCATAACGACAACAATATTATTTATCTGAATAAAGAAAAACTGTACTTATCTGATTGTTACTATCTTTCTCACATGTATCTGCTATAGAAACCAAAAGTTCCTCTTTTATTTGAGCTAATCTCTCTTCAAAGTTCGATAGCTTTGGACCAGTAAGCATCTCTAACTAAAATAATCTTCCATCGCCATATCAAATTGCCACGTATAAGTATCTTAAATTAGACTTGTAGTCCTGTCCAGTGCGTCCGCTAGAATGACCAATTCTTTACACAACACTGTATTCATAACAAAACCCCACGAAAATCTCGTGATCATCAAATATTAACTAAATTCACCCTGTAGAATCCGTTACGCGTAGACAAATATTTCACGCTATTCGTTGAAACGCGTGAAATTAATAATATTATTAGTTTACTTAATTGGTGCGATACAGCGGAAAATAAACAATTACCGTCCGAGATAGGATCGAACACAATAACTTCACCAAGCTAGGTTTTCGTAGTGGGTTAACACTTGATAATGATTATTTTAGTTGCTTCGCTTCTCTGTGTTGTACTTCTTATTTATGTCTCTTTATGTGTCCCATATTCGGCTGAAGGTTGTGATAATTTTGACCGGATATATCACACGTGTAACATATTTGGACCGAATACGTCACATCGTGGCATATACGTTTTGTGACATATGCGGTCTAACAAAGCAGTGCTTCACTGTCTAATTAATATTGTTTGAAATTAACTGAAACGTTAGTTTTGTTTATTATTTTATACTCAATGGTTTACTATCATTTGAACACTTGTTATGAAAATTGCGTTTGGACTAAAAATTGGAAAAAATGTCTAACGTGTTTTTCACATTCTCATTTGTGAAAAACTCGCACGTATTTTTCACAACTTGTGAAATACACGTGCGTAATTTTTGTTTGTGAAAAATGAGGTTCAACATAGCCCGTTCTTGATAGACTATGACAATACTTACGTGAGCAAAATACTGGAAAGCCATATTAGATATTGATGTGAATATGAGTTTTGCATTGTTAAACAAGTTTGTCAAAATTCAAGACTTAAATAATCATGAATTAGAATAAATTACAGTATATGTTATATTTCTTAATTTCTAGGGTAGTAACAATGGCAGATCCAGGATTTTTTTCTATGGGGGCCCAAACTTTTTCTAGGAGGTCTAAACTATTTCCATAAAACGTAATTACAATTTGATTGATCCTTAGTAGATCAACATCCTCTTAACACACTTTAGTCCCTCCCACTGGGTGTTGTTCTAAAGAGGTTATATTGTATTGTCTCTTGTACATTGGGGGAGTTTGGTGAGTAAGAATTTTCTACTTAGACCGTACAAGTCATTCGGAACTTCTACGCAGATATATCTTCGTGGATGATCGCCGAGGTAATTCCAAATCCGTACAAGTTTGTAATTAAAGGGAGGTAATGCCATAAAATGACACTACTTAACATGCTTCAGTTAACAACCTTTCAGTAGAAGTTTAAGTTTAAGTTTACCAGTCGATTTTCCAATTTAAATTATTTTAATGAGCTTATGTCAAATAAAGAAAGCAATCGCCCTGAACAAATTAGGTTCAGCTTAGTCTACTGATCGAGGGTCTGTAGGTTTGATATCGATCGAGGCATGCTTTCGTGGAGTTTCGACATGATATAATTTTTACGGCTATTCTTCCTTCTACCACTGATTCTAAATCATGTTAAGCAGTTGTATGTCATTGAATAAAAGACCCGGTGTCAGGGATAGTGTTTTGAAATGTTGCCATCGGCCTCTGGAAACAGTTCAATTCACAATCCCTTCCACTTAGGTCATACAGTTTGTCTGTTTCCAAATTACATATGAGTTAACTGTATATTATTACTTGATTCATTATATAAACGTAATTTGATATTTTAACTCTTTTTTGAAATTCTAAAAACTATCCACGTTCGCCAATACTGTTTGACCGTTCCCTGCTCGTGCTCTGACGTCACGCTATGTTACTTGAACTGTTACTGTACTGATGTACAATGTAAGGGAAAGCAACCACTACGAAGTTTGGGCTTTACCAGACTCTTTCGAATGCACCAAGTCCCTCGATGTCAAGTTGTCCACCGGTGTCGGTGGTAGTGTTTTAAACGGTTGCCCTCGACTAACGGCATCGGAAAACAGTTCTTAACACCATCACCTCCACCTCGGGCCTACAGTTTGACCGTTTCCAAATCACATATGGTATAACTGTATACTCATAATACTTTGCTAAATTCATTTTATATTGTGGCTGCTAGTATTATCGAGTTTATTTTTATTTCATGATAAACCTGTTTTTGAATAAAAAAAATTTGCAGCGTGTATTATAACTGACAACACCAAGCTAGTTTCCTCGATGTGTATTACTCAGTATCCGCATCGATCAGCGACTAAATGTGTCACTCTAAATCAAACCATTTTATTACATTACTAATATAGTATAACACTGTTTTGTCACTCAAAATCAAACGATTTTATTACATTTCTAATATGGTATAACACTGTTTTGTCACTCAAAATTTAAACATTCTATTATATTACTTATATATCATAACACAGTTTTGTCACTCAAAATTGAACCATTCTATTACATTACTAATATGGTATAACACAGTTTTGTCACTCAAAATCAAACCATTTTATTACATTACTAATATGGTATAACACAGTTTTGTCACTCTAGGTCAAACCATTTTATTACATTTTTGATATGGTATAACACAGTTTTGTCACTCTAAATCAGACTATTTTATTACATTACTAATATGGTATAACACAGTTTTTTCACTCTAAATCAAACCATTTTATTACATTACTTATTTGGTACAACACAGTTTTGTCACTCTAGGTCAAACCATTTTATTACATTTTTTATATGGTATAACACAGTTTTGTCACTCTAAATCAGACTATTTTATTACATTACTTATATGGTATAACACAGTTTTGTCACTCTAAATCAAACCATTTTATTACATTACTAATATGGTATAACACAGTTTTGTCACTCAAAATCAAACCATTTTATTACATTACTAATATGGTATAACACAGTTTTGTCACTCAAAATCAAACCATTTTATTACATTACTAATATGGTATAACACAGTTATGTCACTCTAGGTCAGACCATCTAGGGCAATATGACTGACAACATGGGGAGGCCAATCTTCCACCAATGAAATCGCATGTTTCAATTAATATTATATTCACTTAAAATAGTAATCAACGCACATGTTTATTTTCTCATTTTGAATTGTTAACCAAAACCTCAGATATATAACGTAATTTGATTGGCTAGTTTTCCACCGTGATTTCCTTGCAGAACCAATAAAACTGCCTCATTAATTATTCATGATTACGAGGTTTCTTAAGCAAATGACCCACGGTACATACCGCAGCATAGCAGAGAAATGTATCGTGGAAAAACCGACGATGTTTAATTACATCACTGATTTGATACAGTTTTGTTACTCAAGATCAAACCATTGGATCATGTCACTATTCGCCAAGGTTATGAACAATCTGCTTAGATACTGATGAAAGCAAACAGAGCGTGGATGTTCTAATCCATCTTGATGTTTCAGAATAACGCCTATCTTTTTCCCATTCTCATTAAATTGTACCACATTATGTGAATCTATTCCACATACAAAAACATTGCCTTTGTCATCAGAACACACGCCCCGTGCACCAGTTAATTCAACATCATTGAAGGTTGATATAAATCGTCCTGATCCATCCAAACATACAATCCCCGTATCTAAGTCATTTACATACATTTTGTCACCACTTTTATTAAAGGCAACATATATCTGCCACGAGTAAACAGAGTACTTCCTGTAGAGACATGTGGTATCGTTTTCAATAACTCACCAGACAAACTATAAACATAAACCGAAGGTCCACAATCTGTAACATACAGTTTATCACCTTTTGTTGTGATACCAGCACAGTCATGGGTTGTCTTTATTTGTCTAGTACTCTTCATCTTCTTACCAATAGAAACAAACTGTATCTTCTTGTTTTCTCCACATGTCACAGTCGCTTCCTGCTCACTGATACAACACACATCCCTGATATCACCATTTATGGTACAATAGTCCACGCATTTTCC
Organism: Mactra quadrangularis; assembly: GCA_025267735.1. Classification (NCBI taxonomy): domain Eukaryota; kingdom Metazoa; phylum Mollusca; class Bivalvia; order Venerida; family Mactridae; genus Mactra; species Mactra quadrangularis. Next base: position 21,791,943 of record CM046305.1, read on the forward strand.
TTCTCTTATATCAACACGTTTCAGCTTTTTGTTCCGCATGTCAGTGACAAGAAGTTTGTCATCACTTGTCAGACAGAAGCCAGTACAGTTGCTTACTTCAGGATCGTCAGGAACTTTGACATTTAGAGAACCTCTCTCTTTAACTGTATACGTATAATTTACTTCACCAATACTTTTTACAGTACTCACCAAACCTACCAATGATTTATTTGGGCTGAATAATACACGAACATTAGCGTATTTATCAATTTCCTGTTTGATTCTTTCAGTTTCGGCGTCATTGATTATTCTTTTAGCCAATTTTGTACAAGAGAACAGCTGTGCTCTGTTTTCTTCGGCTTTATACATCTTGACCTCAGTTTTATGTAGAATCTCATTGGTGTCGATTATGTTTTGTCTTTGTTGAAGTAGTGAATGTTCAAGTTTATTGCATGTATCTATGACTTTTTGTTTTGAAGTTCCAGCGGCTCTGTTAAGTATTTTTATCAGTACATTTTGGAAATTCGTTATGTCATCTATTGCCTTGTATTGCATTACTTTTATCATTTTTACATGGTCATCCACGGACTTATTTGCTGCAAGCATTGACGCTTTGACACTTGTAAGGCGATGTTTAATAGTCGTACTTTCAGCTGAGTTAAATAGAGTATCTATCATTTCTGGCACACAGTAAATCTGGTTACCTGGACATAATCTGAAGCATAAAGAGATAACTACTACTGTTTTATCAATCGAAATATACCTTTGTGGAGTTTAGTTTTAGATAATTTTCTATGGTCTTTCTCCCGCCTACCTCCGTATTAAGTAAAACAACCCTGGTCGGTAACGCCGTTGGTAGAGCGTCTGGATTTCGAATCCAGTGTCCCTATGGGGGTACGGGTTCGAATCTCACCCGAGGAGGTTATACCCAGTCATGAAAATTTGACAATGATGTCAATATTCTTCCAATAATAAGGTATATATAGAAGTGACCGGCTTTGAGGAAGGGTAGGTGAGTATTGGTTATAGACAAGGATCCAGGAAAGCTATGTTAGGTGCGCTGGAAGTCGTAAAATTAATACTAATATTAAATTATTTTAAATTATGTTTAATTAAGCAAGACAATTGTGTGGCACTGGTTCAACAACGTCAATTTTAATGAAAGAGGCACACAAAAACATTTTCAAGGAAATATTCCTGAAGCAAAATTAATAAAATCTCAAATAAAACGCTCATTTCAAGTTCACTGGCGGCCATTTTGAATTGGGATTATCTTGTAATAATTGCTGGATTTACCAATTTAGGTTTAACGATATAGACATCAGTGTTGTAAATGATTTTAAAAAGATAAATACGACATAATACTTACCTATGATTTTCCTTTATACAAATGCTACATCCGACATCGTCATGTGCCTTGCAGTAATAGTCCAGTACTTCTTCATTATGAATACCACATCTTTCTGTGGGAAATTCAGGAAGTCTTGCATGCTGATTACCACTTTGGTTTCCTTGGCTTGACCCAAGTAGAGTATGCCTCCTTAGCTCAGAAAATGTTTGATGAAGATCCGTACAAGCCTGACAGCAATATCCTGAACAATCTACGCAATATTTCACAGCCTCTTTGATGATCTGGTTATTTCTTTCACATCTTGTACATGTAAAGTCATATAGTTCATCTGACATTCTCTGCATTGATGACATCACAGAAGCCATTTGTCCTGTTTTAATATTCAAATGTTATCTTATCTTTAAGACGTTGACAGTATAAGCGCTTATATCCATATGATTTCAATCTTCCTGTTTCGGTGTAATGCAGAGTGATGTCCATTTCGTCATAGACGTGGAGATTTGAGGGAATTCCCCTTAAACTTTGTAAAGTAAAAAAACGTATCATTGTCATGACCACAAATTTTACTGTACCTACATAAAAAAGAAACGCACACAAAAGTTGATAATGTAAACTTGGAAGTGACTTAATAAAATCCAGCCTAAATCTACGTTAGAACTAGGGACCGGTTTCCACGTTAAATTAACCGACTGGATTCTATTCTACCTTATTTTATAAGACTATCCGGTGAAGTTATCGAGTGAAGAAAATAGGCAGAATCTAAATACAGCATTTATAGCATTCTTCATATAGTTTCATCACCGTATATCAACCCCGGTCGGTAACACTGTTGATAGTGTGCCTGGATTTTGGAAGTACGGGTTTGAATCCTACCCTGGGAGGGTATACCCTTCCATGATAAATTTGACAATTATGTCAATTGATAAGTTTCCGGTCTTGTGGAAGGGTAAGTGAGTACTGGTTATAGACAAGGGTCCAGGAAAGCTAGGTTAGGTGCGCTGGACGCCGTTATATGACCTATACAATGTGTTGCTACGGCGTTAAATCCAACAACAAAAACGAAATCTCCGTATATATGTACATGCATTTCTTTATATTGGCACATATTTTTCTGCACAAGGGAGAGAACTATCAATGACAAAAAATAAAAATATCACAGTTATCTTTCTTGTTCAACTACATGTTGAAAAGCGAGGTTTTCGGACTTCATCTGTACCCAATCTTAGTATTTTTTATTTTGATATTATATTATTTTCGTCCATTACTTATTGAAATATTGCGTATTCTTTTATAATCTAGAAAATTAATCTATATCGATTCAATGTTCCCTTTTAGAATCACTATTTCTACTGGGCCATCCATAAAATTAAGATCCTTACACTTGTTAAAAACTTGTTCATCATTAATACTATTGAATTTTATTTTAGATCTATTTACACTTGAGCATTATCATTTTTCATCGTAACATATGAGAGGAGGTTATCACATATATACCCATTCATGTGTTTATTTTTTGTTCTGCAAATATGTTGCGTTATTCTGCAAACAGTGTATACTGTGATTGTGGTTCGAAAGTTTGCCTCCCCCCCCAGAAAAAGTTTGGACCCCCCTTGAGAAATGTCCTGGATCCGCCACAATTGTAATTGTTATTCATGTTCATGCATCTACAGATATGTTTTTAATTCCTATAACGTTTAAAAACAAATTAAACATTACAGAAGTGAAGTCATATCTATGCTCATGTTGATAGGTCATTTAAATTATCCTTGAAGTTAACGAATAACAAGTATTGAATCATAGACTTCGGACATTCACTTCACAACCAGGTGAATGTCCAGTTATTTAGATAATGACCGCAACTTTTGTTGTGGTATTCTTGACCGCTTGTGTATTCATGTGTACATATTATAATGACGTCATCAATAGTATGTTAGCAATAAAGTAAATTTTAACCTGAAAATAATTCCGATGTTATCTCACTCACACAGAAATAATGGTCATCTAACGAGAGAGTGCTTAACCTGACCAGCCTGTTCAATTACACAAAACGTTACAGAACGTTCCGTAACGATACATTCGGAACTCCTCGGCCATTCACTGCAAATAATCTCATCTAATACACAAATATCCGATCGTTAAGGCAATGAGTGTTGTTTCAAAATTTACGGACTAAAAACGAAACATCACTAATTGCCTAAACGATCATATATTTGTTTACTTCAACACCGGTAGTTTCAAAATAGCGTCTAAATATGTCCGAGATTAATCGCAGTGAATGGCCGAGGAGTTCCGAATGTATCGTTACGGAACGTTTTGTAACGTTTGCGGTAACTGAACGCACTGCTGGCTACTGGTGTTAAAAATCAATAAGTTTGTTTATTTGGTTTGCCTACATCACGACATAAGTTATGGAAAGTGATTTCCCTTGAAGTTGTTTGTTTGTTTTGTAGGGTTTAACGCCAAAGCAATATATTGTATATGTTATATAACGGCGGTCAGTCAACCTACTCACTGTTCCGGGAAAGGCTAAATCTCAACCAACTACTAGGCGCATTCTTTCGTTTGTGACTGACAACTGCCCTACAAGATTAAGAATCATTGGTAGGAGGAGGAATGTCCGTAGAAATAATTTCATGACTTAGTTCAACGAAAGTATGCCCCGCCCGGCAATCAAACCCATGACCCTAGATCAATAGACTTGCATGCTACCAACTGAGCTAGCCGGGTGGCTCCCTTGAAGTTGTACTAAGTCACTAAGTTGTACATTACAAAGTCAGACTGATGCGGTGCTTAGAATTAATCGGCTTCGGTCCACTAAATGTTATAGGGCTGACTGGTCGGTCCCTATTAGATAAGAAGGCCTTCAGTGGCGTGCACTATTTCTTATAGATAACACATGAAGCGCTTTTGAAGACATTGGAAAAATATGGAAAGAACGCTGTACAAATAGTGTACAATACGTTAGCATACAAATTTCATACGACCATAGAAACTTATTTTTCACAACTAAAAAAGTGATAAAAAGTGTTTGAAAATTTTGGATTTTTTGGTACGAACGCATTTTTCATTCCTGAAAATTTTAAATTGCCAGCTGTGTCTGAAGATTCTGCATTTTAGGCTTGCTATCGTTTCATGTGTACACTAAGGATGTATCAAGAGAGGCGGGGCGGAAGCAGAGTACCCCTCCCCTCGACATAGATAAGAGCTTTTCAAAAAAAGATTTTCAAGTAAAATAACAGATAATTTTGTTGTATAAATGATACTCATATATCGTTCAATATTACTATCTAGGGACCATTTTATGCTTTAGAAAAAAGTATAATATTTTTTAGATTTCATGATTTAAACACGCTTGACAAAGGACCACTAGAAGCTGTTACATACAAACAAACAAAGCTCTCAATTTTAGAGATTTTTTTCCTTAAATTCCAATATATAAGTATTTAATAATAGTAAAACCAAACAGCCTGTTTTTGTGAAAGTGACACATTAAATCATGATATTGATCAAATATCAAATCTCTTGGCTTAGCGGTTTCAGACCGTATATATCACAGAACGTGTGTGACATATCCGGTCGAATTTATCACATATACATCGTGTGACATATACGTTTGTGCAAATTAGCGATAATATGTCTGACCGTATATATCACACATTTCATACGATAATCAAATTTTTAGTTGTCACACATGCTCGTGAAATTATCCTGAATAAGTCAGTATATTTTATTTTACTTATAAGTTAATTTGACTTAAGTTTTCAAATGAAATTCAGCACATCTATAGGAAAGGTATTCAAAAACAAGGGTCAAATAAAATTGCTTTTTTATTTGTGTAAGTTTTTATTATATGTTTCTATGCATTAAACTTGATAATGTAATATTATGTACTAACTCATATGATAAGAAATAAATAATATATAAAAAGAATGGCAGTGACTGGAATTGAACCACCAATGTTTGGTTTTGAACTGATTTATGTTTATTTTTTCCATCGCGTTAACCGATTGCGCTATTCTGGGTCCTAGTATTATACTGGTTAGCTGACATTATATAATGATAAGAGTTCCTTTATATTTACTAATTTCCGGTCCCTAGATATTCATATTGAAATGGGGAACAGTATTTATCGTGTTTATAAAATGTATGAAATGTTCGATTTTATTTACTAGACATGTTTAAAACTGTAGATGTGTGCTTTTGCTACAAACCAATTTATTGTCATTACATGTAATATTGTGTGGTGGTCCTGGGGATTGGGCCTTTGAGTTGCCCTCGGGGTCTGGCCCTGGCGCATTGGGACTTGTCCTGGGAGGTGGCATTCGGGTGGCCCTGGGGGGCTGGACCTGGGGGACTGACCCTGGGTTGTAGGCCCTGGGTTGGTGGCCCTGGGTTGGTGGCCCTGGGTGGGGCTAGCCCTGGGGAGCTGGTCCTCCGAGTCGGGCGGCAATCTGGGGGTGGTTCTGGGAGACTGATCCTGGGAACTTGTCCTGGGTGGTTCCGTATTTTATCTAATAATTTCCGTTTTTTATATATACTCTTTTAAACGCCAATGTTTGGATTTTTTATACTCTTTTAAACGTACCAATTTCAAAAAAGTGTTACGGGGCGAGATTTTACGGTAGACGAGAAATTTACATAGAGTTTTAAGTAAAATAAACAACTTTCTGATCAGTTTTATAAATTTAATAAATAACAATCTGTCTAAACTTGAACAGTTATAAAACATCACATCATTACACGTAAAATAACTTTTTTTCCATTTATTGAACAAGATAATGAAATATTGTTTTCAAGTTTTTTAAGAGCAACACAGCACTAAACGTATATTCTAACTTTATGCTTTTGAAATCATGTGACAGCTAACAGGTAAATAATGTCGTCGTCACAATTTCGCTATCAAAAGTAGGTTAAGGAACACCACACCACGTAATGTTTAATCATTAACAAACGTTTAATAAAAAGGATCTGTTCTCAATAATATGATGAACTGCTTTTCGATGTCAAGTGTTCGTTACTCTGTTTATCATTAGTTAACTTAATTGGTGCGAAACAGTGGAAAATAAACAATTACCGTCCGAGATAGGATCGAACACAATAACTTCACCAAGCTAGGGTTTCGTCGTGGGTTAACACTTGATAATGATTATTTTAGTTGCTTCGCTTCTCTGTGTTGTACTTCTTATTTATGTCACTTTATGTGTCCCATATTCGGCTGAAGGTTGTGATAATTTTGACCGGATATATCACACGTGTGACATATTTGGACCGAATATGTCACATTGTGGCATATACGTTTTGTGACATATGCGGTCTACCAAAGCAGTGCTTCACTCTCTAATTAATAATGTTTGAAATTTACTGAAACGTTAGTTTTGTTTATTTCACGGCGTCTCAACGCCGTGATATTGTGGTGGGTAGATTTTGATAGCAATGGGCAAAAGTCACGTGATAAAAAATGATAAAAATCCTTTCGATTTCCACTGCCGACAAATTTATTGTTTTTAATGCAGTCATAGTACAGCCCATTTCCGTTAAAAGTTAAATAGAAAACTCATTTTTGGGGGAATCCATATAAACAATTTTTCTTGCAACAATGCAACACACGAAAAATCAGCGTTTTATATCAACACATTTCCGCAAATCCTTTCGAATCACACGAAAAGGGGTAGGTATAAATCGCGAACCAACCGGACCAGGAGACCAGTTTAGTATACGGATACAGTTTAACAAATATGCGTATCATAATGTGTGTATAGTACATATCGAGGGTTGCCCGCAAGACTGTCGTAACTACACTTTTTTACGAAATGGACTTTTTTGAATTTTTATACTTATTTTTTTGTTTTACATCACTGATAAAAAAAGTTTGGCATACTTCTGCCTAAAAAGAGATTTATATAAAAAATGCAATAAAGTCGTAACTGACAACTGAATAAAAAGTTCCTGCAATACTGTCGTAAGTCAACTTACGACAGTATTGCACTAACTTTTTTATAAAACTTTCTTCAACTTTTCCCTGCAAGACAGTAGTAAGTAAAACAAAAAATCATATCTTACTTCAGTAAGGTCATTAAATCACAAATTCAGTGTAATTTATGCAACTTATTACTTACTTATTGTATATATAAAACCCTTTATAGTAATTGGGACATTGGTTAAAATTGGCCTTTTTTCACTTTAATGCAATATGGCTATTTCATGGTGCTCTTTTTTCATAAGTAATTGACTGGCAGATATGCAACTAAGTCAAGTTAATCTCATGGTGATTGGCTTTCAAATAAAGCCATTTGAACCCTGATCCCAGTAACCATGGCAACACAAGGGTGGAGCAAAATGGGGAAAAATGCAATTTTTTGCTGTTTTTAACCCCAAGTTAGCACTTCATACAGTTATATTTCCTCAAAATGAGGTCTTAAGTGCTAGTACTTTTCAGAGACTGATCACATGTTACCTTATTGTGATCTTGTGGCATTTTTCTGCTCTAACAGACCAAATATTTTCAGGAATGAGAGAGGCTGTGCGCCTTGAAACCCCTGCTACAGAAGGGGGCATAATTATGCCCTTCTAAGACATTGTGACGTTTCCCTTGATTTTGGTATTTTCATGAAATAGGTCAATTGGTGGGGGATTCCCTTGAGTGAAATTAACTAATCCATTTAAGAACACTAATTTCAAGTCATGTGGCAATCATTTTGAAAGGGGTCCTGACACATAAATATGCGTGTTGACCAGAAAAAACGATAATACATTTGTACATGTAGAGCAAAGTGCTTTGTTGACTTCATCATTGATGACTTCATTTATGATGTCAGACATTTCAAATTCTAAGTAATTGTATTTTACTGAGTTTCACTTTGAATTCTTGTATAAATGTATTTTAAATACATAAGAACCAAGTATCTAGTGTTTACAAAAATTTAAAAAAATAAATAATTGAAGGAGATTATTTTGTAGAATTACTGTACTTGGACTAACAGGCTGTCAACAAACGTCTTGTAAAAAAGAGTTTTATTTTCAAAATATAGGAACTTTTAAAGAATAAAATACAGAATAACATTACAATGACATTTAAAACTTCTACTTAAAAAATAATCACATCCACTATTGTATATGTACATGCTTTAAAGCAACTGCTGAGGTATCATCAGTGTCTTATGAATGATAACCTTTAGCTATCCAATCCAGCAGATATCAGTATGTATCAGAAGGTGAAGTGCCATACTTTCATTACAAACAGAAAGAAGCCTGTGGTAGTTACTTATCTAAGTAGCTGAAGAGACAGCTTAACATGCATGCTCCTAAGTTGCCTGTCTAGATCAGTTTGTCACAAACTACTCTACTGATCTAGGGGTTCTCGGTTCGATTCCCAGATGGGGCATATTTTCTTTTGTTATGTCATTCTCCCTCCTACCCCTGATTCTAAATCATGTATGGCAATATAAGCCCAGTAACTGGTTAACAGCTAAATTCAGAGATTTAGCCTTTCCAGTAACAGTGAATAGATTGACTGACCACTGTGATATGACCGAAACAATGTGTTGCTACAGTGTTAAATGTACTCTTTCACATTCATTGTATTTCAATTTTAGTATCGGCTTTTTTTGAAACTATCAAAATTATATGGAAACAGTTTTTGAAGCAGGAAATAAGTGCTTGGATAATGACAAATGAGTGAAAATTGACAGACAACTACAAATGATGGTGCTTCAAGTAGTAAAGATCTACCCTGTATTGTCATGGTATAGACACTTTAAGAGCATTTTGTGACTTTTAGTGTTTATTTCTTGCAACCTATTGGTCAGTTTTTTCTGAATTATTCATTATTACTTTTTGACACTATAACAATTTTAAAAATATAGAAAAGTCTTCACAAAATATTTGAACTTGTACCTTTAAAGCCATCATAAAAATTGTTCCTTTACTTCATAAAAGTCTAAGAAACTAATAATGTGAACCCAAAGAAATTTTCAATTGTTCAATTTCTAACACTCTTAGATCACAAATTGTATAAACTTGGTAGATAAACACAAGCCAATGTATAGTATCATAGCTCTAGGCCTTAAAGTGTAAGGTATGTGTACAAACTTTCTAGAAGACATTTGAATGCCACATATCTTAAAATAATAAATAGACACCAGGGGGCTGCTAGTACCTGACAAAGCAACTGGGTTTCAAACTAAAAGATATTTATTGTCTGTTGCTATTGTACATACAGTTTGGAATAAATACATTTGAGAAACAGTGGATGGTTGCATAGGCAGTGAATGAGGGGGTCTTTGATTTTAAATCCCCCAAGAAGAGCTACTAACTACATTGGAGTTAAGAATCATCATTAATGTGCAAGCAATTGCTTGATTTCACTCAAGTAAAAATGAGGCCTGTAAGGGAGTTATTATTCTGTTTGGCATTTGTTGACCACACAATTAACAGAGTGTAGATTATCCAGACAGATAATACACTTAGAAAACAACTTTGAATCATGTCTATGCAAAATATTTTTTGCCAAGTCTTAACAACATTGGAAGTAATTTTTTTCTCAAACATAAAAACCAACATCCTACAGCCATTCAAAAACATTCCATGCATTAATGTTACAATTTACAAAATTTATAAAAGTAAATACATGCATAGACAATACACTCAATAATATCAAGCAAAAACAATCAATCTTGTACTTGACATGGTCACATTTCAACATTTTGAAAAAAATACAATTCATGTACATGAATGATAGACAAAAATAGTATAAAAATAGGAAAACAGATACTTTAGAAGTATACGAAGAAACTCTAAATTGCAGGAAAATAAAGGAACTAGTAAAATACCTAGGACTTAAGATAAATCAAGAATATTAAATAAAATAATAATTTGTTTAATTATTCTTTGAAATTGAGATTTCTGGTATTAAATCTGTCCTGTTATGATTTTTCTCTGTGGCTTTTTTTCTTTAAAACAGCTAAGCTTTGAGCTGCCATTAGTGGCATGTAAGCCATTGTCTTAAGGTTCAGCAGAAGTTTTAAATAATGGGCCTTGGAAAATAATATTTTAAGTTGTGTTGTAAAAAATGTAAAAAATACATTGTTTAAACAAATAAAATGCATACTGTATTGTGTCTATACAACTGAATGATAGATAAACAAATTTGATAATTATATTTCAGTTTAAAAAAACAAAACTTTTCGGCTTTTATTTATAATTCTTATTATTTATGATAATGCCTTTTAATGCATTATAACCCCAACATTATCATCATAATGTTAACTATAACATAAACAATAACTGAAAAACTGGTTTGAAAAAGGCAAAGAATAGTGAGTCCGGAACTTAGAATGTGTTTTATGTGCATTAAATCCAAATAAGGACTTTATTGTTTAACCCTAAACTGGTCAATCCTGCATTTTTACATGTCTGGGTCAAAATGGCTGCTGAAGCATTGAAATTTATGTTTTTTAACTAGATTTAGTGAATTTCACTAAAGGATAGCTGCCCTAAAAAAATGAGCTTTTTTTCGCGCGCCTCCCCTATCAAGAGATGTCTCAAGGGGGTAAAACGAAGGGAGGATGTACCCCCTTTTGTTACTGGGGTTTGAAGGAGGCCTCTCATGGCCAGAAAAGAACAACAGTGCTGTTGAATGCAGAGAAATGGAGCAAAATGCTGCTAAGAAAACATGTTTTCTGTCTTTGAAAATACTTTGGAATTTAGACCTAATTTTGGAAAAGATATCTGAATGAAATGCAATAGTTGGAGGTTGAAAAAAAGCAAAAATGCCATTTTTGCCCCTATGCTCCACCCCAGCATTGCCATGGTAACTGGGATTGGGGCTTAAATTGTTTATTCTGAAAGACAGTCACCCAGAGAATAACTTGGCCAAGTTGCATACAGTATCTGCCTGATAATTATTACTGAAATGAGAGCATCTTGAAATAGCCCTTGCGCATTAAGCTGAAAAATGGCTTTCACACATGTCGCAACCAGTAAAAGGCTGATATATATTTAAAAATAAAAATTTGATATGTATTATTTTTTGTGTTTGATCTTTATTTTCAGTTACTACTGTATGGCAGAAATTTTATCAAAAATCATGCATTAAAACATTTCTGCAATACTGTAGTAAGTTGACTTACTACAGTATTGCTGGGAATTGAATAACCTAAAACTGACAAATTTTAGCGCAATACTGTAGTAACTCAACAAAATCACCAAATACCTAGTTTTATTTCAAATTTATGCATTTCATTAGTACTGTTTGTTTTTAAACTTATTTTGTAATAATAAAACAAAAAAGTTTGGTGGAAAATTCATATAATAATAAATTATACAGTTTTTTGCTTCTCCTGTAAAATTTTCAAAAATGCACTTACGACAGTCTTGCGGGCAACCCTCGATATATTATTGATATTTGCCAATATTTTATTTGAAAAGATAAGACACCAATATCGAAATTATATTTTAAGAAATAACTTTGCAGACTTTAACTATTAAAAGAATCGTCGATTGCTTCATCACATATTGTTGTAAATATTATATATTTCAACTGTTAGAGCATTTATCATTTGAAAACTAATTTGATATGATTCATATATTTTAATAATATACCTTTTTTCTTATTAGCCGACTGTATAAATAAAGAAGCGGAATCGTGTAACATTGACTCTTAATTCTTACTCTTACTGAGCTCTATTGGCGATCTTTTCTAACTATGATTAAGTGCAGCGGACCAGTTAATTTTAAGAGCATAAGAGTTACGGACCAGGGTTGAGTTCAGTAACTGCGAACGTTATAGAACGTTCCGCAACGATACATTCGGAAGTCCTCGTCCATTTGCTGCGAATAATCTCGGACATATTTGGACGCTATTTTGAAATGTCCGGCGTTAAAGTAAACAAATGTATGACCGAGGAGTTCCGAATGCATCGTTATGTAACGTACTGTAGCGTTTTGTGTAATTGAACTTGCTTCTGGTTATAGATCGAGCAGATGTAAGATTATTTTTGCAGACTTTTTTTAATTATGAAAAGTTTGGTACTATATTGACGGACTATTGACCAGACGGACCAGGTAATTTAAAGAGAGTTAAAATGACGGACATTTACACCTAGGTGAAAAGCTCGCCAGTTTTTAATTTGTTCGAATGGAGTATGTTTTCTCGAGTCCGAGTGAATTCATTATTAAGAAAAATGATTTCTATTCAAAATAGCTTGCCTTTTGTATTTAAGTGCATCTTTTCGGAATTAAAATACATGTTAAATCCTTTCGTGTATCCGGCAACAAAATTCTTCCGTAACAAGTAAAGGTATGACTACTCTCTAATACACTGGTTTGAAAGATTCACTCGCTGACTCTCTACCTCTGCTTAAATACTATGCGCAAACTGATATTTCTATTTCAAGGCAAAGACACACACATTTAGATTGCATGACTGTCTCGTGATTAAAAAATAAATGCAATAAATGCAACAAATGTTCACGCCTGTAAAATCAAAATGTCGAAATTCAAAGATGCTGGACAGTTATGCATTAGTTAGATGATTGGTTACACGGATTGGTAAGAACAGATCCGCAATGTGAGGAGCACTTGACTAAACAGAAGCGATAAGTCATGTAAATAGCTTCTGTTCTGAAGAACTATGTTTTCCCTTCTGCCGATCTTTTTAAGCGTCGTGCAAATATGAATTACTGGAAATAAATCCAACTAAAACCAAACATCCTGTCGGCATAAAGATGGTGTCTAGATCTAGACCATTCGCGTACTCCAAATTTGTCAAGATTCTCAATCTAACTAGTATCGAGAATCTTACTAGGCTTTTGGAACGAGATTGTTACATTTGAACAGAAAAACGTTTTATGACAAGTTACCTTTTAATTACTGAAAAACCTTAACATGACAATTCAATATAATGCTCTTTTGAGTTACCTTTAGATTATACTTAATAATTCTTTTTTGTTTGCCGTGACAATCCCTTTGCTGCATTTAGCAGCAATTTTTTACTTGTTATTTTATACTCAAGGGTTTACTATCATTTGAACACTTGTTATGAAAATTGCGTTCGGACTAAAAATTGGAAAAAATGTCTAACGTGTTTTTCACATTCTCATTTGTGAAAAACTCGCACGTATTTTTCACAACTTGTGAAATACACGTGCGTAATTTTTGTTTGTGAAAAATGAGGTTTAACATAACCTGTTCTTGATAGACTATGACAATACTAACGTGAGCAAAATACTGGAAAGCCATATTAGATATTGATGTGAATATGAGTTTTGCATTGTTAAACAAGTTGGTCAAAATTCAAGACTTAAATAATCATGAATTAGAATAAATTACAGTATATGTTATATTTGTTAATTTTTAGGGTGGTAACAGGGGCGGATCCAGGATTTATTTATAAGGAGGGGGACCCAAACGTTTTCTAGAAGGTCTAAACTATTTCCATAAAACGTAATTACAATTTGATTGATCCTCAGTAGATCAACATCCTCTAAACACACTTTAGTCCCTTCCACTGGATGTTGTTCTTAAGAGGTTAAATTGTATTGTCTCTTGTACATTGGTGGAGTTTGGTGAGTAAGAATTTTCTACTTAGACCGTACAAGTCATTCGGAACTTCTACGCAGATATATCTTCGTGGATGATCGCCGAGGTAATTCCAAATGCGTACAAGTTTGTAATTAAAGGGAGGTAATGCCATAAAATGACACTACTTAACATGCTTCAGTTAACTACCTTTCAGTAGAAGTTTAAGTTTAAGTTTACCAGTCGGTTTTCCAATTTAATTAATTTTAATGAGCTTATGTCAAATAAAGAAAGTAATCGCCCAGAACAAATTAGGTTCAGCTTAGTCTACTGATCGAGGGTCTGTAGGTTTGATATCGATCGAGGCATGCTTTCGTGGAGTTTCGACATGAAATAATTTCTACGGCTATTCTTCCTTCTACCACTGATTCTAAATCATGTTAAGCAGTTGTACGTCACTGAATAAAAGACCCGGTGTCAGGGATAGTGTTTTGAAATGTTGCCCTCGGCCCCTGGAAACAGTTCAATTCACTTTCTTCAATTTCTTCCACTTAGGTCATACAGTTTGTCTGTTTCCAAATTACATATGAGTTAACTGTATATTATTACCTGATTCATTATATAAACGTAATTTAATATTTTAACTCTTTTTTGAAATTCTAAAAACTATCCACGTTCGCCAACTGTTGACAGGTCAATACTGTTTGACCGTTCCCTGCTCGTGCTCTGACGTCACGCTATGTTACTTGAACTGTTACTGTACTGATATACAATGTAAGGGAAAGCAACCACTACGAAGAGTTTGGGCTTTACAAGACTCTTTCGAATGCACCAAGTCCCTCGATGTCAAGTTGTCCAACGGTGTCGGTGGTAGTGTTTTGAACGGTTGCCCTCGACTAACGGCATCGGAAAACAGTTCTTAACACTATCACATCCACCTCGGGCCTACAGTTTGACCGTTTCCAAATCACATATGGTATAACTGTACACTCATAATACTATGCTAAATTCATTTTATATTGTGGCTGCTAGTATTATCGAGTTTATTTTTTTTCACGATAAACCTGTTTTTGAATAAAAAAAACTTGCAGCGTGTATTATAACTGACAACACCAAGCTAGTTTCCTCGATGTGTATTACTCAGTATCCGCATCGATCAGCGACTAAATGTGTCATTCTAAATCAAACCATTTTATTACATTACTAATATAGTATAACACAGTTTTGTCACTCAAAATCAAACGATTTTATTACATTTCTAATATGGTATAACACTGTTTTGTCACTCTAAATCAAACCATTTTATTACATTACTAATATAGTATAACACAGTTTTGTCACTCAAAATTTAAACATTCTATTACATTACTAATATGGTATAACACAGTTTTGTCACTCTAAATCAAACCATTTTATTCTATTACTAATATGGTATAACACAGTTTTGTCACTCTAGGTCAAACCATTTTATTACATTACTAATATGGTATAACACAGTTTTGTCACTCTAGGTCAGACCATCTAGGGCAATATGACTGACAAAATAGGGAGGCCAATCTTCCACCAATGAAATCGCATGTTTCAATTAAATACTTTTCATTAACTATGACTAATGCTGCGATTTTCTTACTTAAAATAGTAATCAACGCACACGTTTATTTTCTCATTTTGAATAGTTAACCAAAACCTCAGATATATAACGTAATTTGATTGGCTAGTTTTCCACCGTGGTTTCCTTGCAGAACCAATAAAACTGCCTCATTAATTATTCATGATTACGAGGTTTCTAAAGCAAATGACCCACGGTACATACCGCAGCATAGCAGATAAATGTATCGTGGAATAACCGACGATGTTTAATTACATCACTGATTTGATACAGTTTTGTTACTCAAGATCTAACCATTGGATCATGTCACTATTCGCCAAGGTTATGAACAATCTGCTTAGACACTGATGAAAGCAAGCAGAGCGTGGATGTTCTAATCCGTCTTGATGTTTCAGAATAACGCCTATCTTTTTCCCATTCTCATTAAATTGTACCACATTATGTGAATCTATTCCACATACAAAAACATTGCCTTTGTCATCAGAACACACGCCCCGTGCACCAGTTAATTCAACATCATTGAAGGTTGATATAAATCGCCCTGATCCATCCAAACATACAATCCCCGCATCTAAGTCATTTACATACATTTTGTCACCACTTTTATTAAAGGCAACATATCTACTACGAGTAAACAGAGTACTTCCTGTAGAAACATGTGGTATCGTTTTCAACAACTCACCAGACAAACTATAAACATAAACCGAAGGTCCACAATCTGTAACATACAGTTTATCACCTTTTGTTGTGATACCAGCACAGTCATGGGTTGTTTTTATTTGTCTAGTACACTTCATCTTCTTACCAATAGAAACAAACTGTATCTTCTTGTTTTCTCCACATGTCACAGTCGCTTCCTGCTCACTGATACAACACACATCCCTGATATCACCATTTATGGTACAATAGTCCACGCATTTTCCTTCTCTTATATCAACACGTTTCAGCTTTTTGTTCCGCATGTCAGTGACAAGAAGTTTGTCATCATTTGTCAGACAAAAGCCAGTACAGTTGCTTACTTCAGGATCGTCAGGAACTTTGACATTTAGAGAACCTCTCTCTTTAACTGTATACGTATAATTTACTTCGCCAATACTTTTTACAGCACTCACCAAACCTACCAAAGATTTATTTGGGCTGAATAATACACGAACATTAGCGTATTTATCAATTTCCTGTTTGATTCTTTCAGTTTCGGCGTCATTGATTATACTTTTAGCCAATTTTGTACAAGAGAACAGCTGTGCTCTGTTTTCTTCGGCTTTATACATCTTGACCTCAGTTTTATGTAGAATCTCATTGGTGTCGATTATGTTTTGTCTTTGTTGAAGTAGTGAATGTTCAAGTTTATTGCATGCATCTATGACTTTTTGTTTTGACGTTCCAGCGGCTTTGTTAAGTATTTGTATCAGTACATTTTGGAAATTCGTTATGTCATCTATTGCCTTGCATTGCATTACTTTTATCGTTTTTACATGGTCATCCACGGACTTATTTGCTGCTAGCATTGACGCTTTGACCCTTGTAAGGCGATGTTTAATAGTCGTACTTTCAGTTGAGTTAAATAGAGTATCTATCATTTCTGGCACACAATAAATCTGGTTACCAGGACATAATCTGAAGCATAATGAAATAACTACTACTGTTTAATCAATCGAAATATACCTTTGTAACACTGTCTTATTTGAATATGGAATGTATCATTTAATATGGAATTCACTATTTATAAACATGAGACTACATGTAGCCCCTTTAACCTTTATAAACACGAGACTTCATGTAGCCCCTTTAACCTTTATAAACATGAGACTTCATGTAGCCCCTTTACAAATATGAGACTAAATGTATCACATGTGTTGGGGCATCTTCACTAAGGATTAAACACTAAAATCCAGTTCAAATTTAGTTTATGCGCAGCATGGACAAAATCCACTATATACAGTCTCTATCGACCAATAACTTGTATAATGAACTAGAATAGAAATTTTGTTCATGCGCGGCATGAACAAAATTTGAAAACTACAATACGAATAGGCTACATACAGTCTATTTTGTTGAACAAAATGAATTGTACAGTGAGTATAGTGAATTCCATATTAAATGATACATTTCATATTCAAATAAGACAGTGTTTTGTGGAGTTTAGTTTTAGATAATTTTCTATGGTCTTTCTCCCGCCTACCTCCGTATTAAGAAAAACAACCCTGGTCGGTAACGCCGTTGGTAGAGCGTCTGGATTTCGAATCTTGTGTCCCTAAGGGGGCACGGGTTTGAATCCCACCTGGGAGGGTAATACCCTTCCATGAAAATTTGACAATAATGTCAATATTCTTCCAATAATAAGGTATATATAGAAGTGACCGGCTTTGTGGAAGTGTAGGTGAGTATTGGTTATAGACAAGGATCCAGGAAAGCTATGTTAGGTGCGCTGGAAGTCGTAAAATTAATATCAATATTAAATCATTTTAAATAATGTTTAATTAAGCAAGAAAATTGTCTGTCACTGGTTAAACAACGTTAATTTAAATGAAAGAGGCACACAAAAACATTTTCAAGGAAATATTCCTGAAGCAAAATTAATAAAATCTCAAATAAAACGCTCATTTCAAGTTCACTGGCGGCCATTTTGAAGGGGATCTGGGATTATCTAGTTATAATTGCTGGATTTACCAATTAAGGTTTAACGATATATTTACAACAGTGTTGTAAATGATTTTAAAACAATAAGTACGACATAATACTTACCTATGATTTTCCTTTATACAAATGCTACATCCGACATCGTCATGTGCCTTGCAGTAATGGTCCAGAACTTTTTCATTATGAATACCACATCTTTCTGTGGGAAATTCAGGAAGTCTTCGGTGCTGATTACCACTTTGGTTTCCTTGGCTTGACCCAAGTAGAGTATGCCTCCTTAGCTCAGAAAATGTTTGATGAAGATCCGTACATGCCTGACAGCAATATTCTGAACAATCTACGCAATATTTCACAGCCTCTTTGATGATCTGGTTATTTCTTTCACATCTTGTACATGTAAAGTCATATAGTTCATCTGACATTCTCTGCATTGATGACATCACAGAAGCCATTTGTCCTGTTTTAATATTCAAATGTTATCTTATCTTTAAGACGTTGACAGTATAAGCGCTTATATCCATATATTTTCAATCTTCCTGTTTCGGTTAAATTGATGCAGGGTAATTTCCATTTTGTCATCGAAGTGGAGATTTGAGGGAATTCCCCCTTAAACTTTGTAAAGTAAAGAAACGTATCATTGTCATGGTCCATAAATTTTACAATACGTACAAAAAAGAAACGCACACAAAAGTTGATTATGTAAACTTGGAAGTGACTTAATAAAATCCAGCCTAAGTCTTCGTTAGAACTAGGGATCGGTTTCCACCTTAAATTAACCGACTTTATTCTATTCTACCTTATTTTATAAGTTATCTTTCCCTGATAAAATCTGAAGCAATCCAATTGGTAAGTAGGTCCTTACAGTTGGAATTCTCGGATTTTATCATTGAATTCCAATGTAAGGATAACAAAATATTTCATCCAGTATCTTTCTTGTTTATAAAGATATTAGCAAAAGTGATGAAATCAAGATAGTTCTTTATCCTAAAATAGTTGGCTTGAATTTTAAATAAATTAAATGATTTACAAAAAAGTTATTTAAGATAAATTTTGGCAAATTTACATTGAAAAGTGAGGGTAAAATCCGAGTAATCCAACTAATAAAACCTACCTATTTGAAGAGTATACAAGGGGAAATTACTTACTAAAGTCCCTTATTTATCGAGTGAAGAAAATAGGCAGAATCTAAATACAGCATTTATAGCATTCTATGTCAATTTTCCTCCATTAATAAGGTATATGGATAAGTTTCCGGTCTTGTGGAATGGTAGGTGAGTACTGGTTATAGACAAGGGTCCAGGAAAGCTAGGTTAGGAGCGCTGGACGCCGTTATATGACCTATACAATGTGTTGCTATGGCGTTAAATCCAACAACAAAAACGAAATCTCCGTATATCTGTACATGCATTTCTTTACATTGGCTCATATTTATCTGCACAAGGGAGAGAACTATCAATGACAATTTCTTTTAAAATATCTCAGTTATCTTTCTTGTTCAACTACATGTTGCAAAGCGAGGTTTTCGGGCTTCATATGTAACCAGTCTTAGTATTTTTCATTTTGATAATGGAAATAGAAACGGCGTTCATTACTTATTTAAATGTTAAAGTATCCTTTAATTATCTAGAAAGTTAAACTATATCGATTCAATGTTTCCTTTTAGAATCACTATTTGTACTGTGCCATCCACAAATATCCTTACATTTGTTAATCAAAGCGCCGATAGTGCTGTCAGGACATGGATTAAACCGGGCAAATTTATCCAAATACATAAAGAGAGGTTGGACTAATTTTTTTTCTAAAATTTCCATTTATATGATTTTAGACACAGGTTTGTAGGCGTGTCTATTTTCAGCGCATTGGTGTTACAGTCGACAAGAACAGAAACGAGTTAGAAGTTACATAACTAGTTATCAAAATTTTAGCGGAAGAATGTCGGTTCCTTATTGAAACTATTTAAACGTAATTAACAAGAATATTTTTATGTTACAAATGAGAGGAGTTTATCACATACGTGGACCAAGCGGGGGTCAGGGGGTCCTGATATCCCCTGAAATTCGTGTGTATATTTTTTTGAACTGCAAGCCATTTTATATAGCATGAAGTAATTTTCCTCGGGCTCGATTCGCTCACCTTTGTGTTTAACATAGATATAAAAGTTTTGTAGATTTTATTAATAACATGTTGCGTTATTCTGCAAACAGTGTATAATGTGGTTGTGGTTCGAAAGTTTAGACCCTTCCCCTAGAAAAAAATTTGGACCCCCCCCCCCCCCTAGGAAAAATCCTGGATCCGCCACAATTGTAATTGTTATTCATGTTCATGCATCTACAGAAAAGTTTTTAATTCCTAAAATGTTTAAAAACAAATTAAACATTACAGAAGTGAAAAAATACTTTCTATGCTCATGTTGCGGATTTGTCATTTAAATTATCCCAAAAGTTAACGAATAACAAGTATTGAATCATTAACTTCGGACATTCACTTCACAATTAGGTCAATGTCCAGCTATTTTAGATAATGACCGCAACTTTTGTTGTGGTATTCTTGACCGCATGGTATACATGCGTACATATGGTAATGACGTTATCAATAGTATGTTACCAATAAAGTTAATTTTAACCTAAAAATTTTAAATTGCCAGCTGTGTCTGAAGATTCTGCATTTTAGGCTTGCTATCGTTTCATGTGTACACCAAGGATGGATTAAGAGAGGCGGGGCGGAAGCAGAGTACCCCTCCCCTCGACATAGATAAGAGCTTTTGTCCATTAAAAAAAGATTTTCAAGTAAAATAACAGATAAGTTTGTTGTATAAATGATACTCATATATCGTTCAATATTACTATCTAGGTGTAGGATTCTTAGCCTGTCGTTCACAATAGAACACACTTAACAAGACTAAGACACCACAACACTGTTGTAGTGGGCAGCTTCACTTGGTTTGGATGTGAACAAGTCAACACACGCGCTAATTTTCAACTTTATTGTGTATAGCTGACAATAACTAGCGGTTATCTGAAAATTAAAACAATACTCTCAGTAACAAAATTTACATATTATGTAAAAAACAAAGTAGAAATAAATTACAAACAAAATACAAAACACAATATTCACATTAAAAAAGTATAACTTACAAACTTCAAATTTATTAATCTAAGTATCATAAATGTAATTATTTTACTTATACTAATATAAAAACCTAAGTATTTTGAACTAAGTATTTAAACAAAATTACTTCTGCAAAAATGCAAATAACACAAAAAAGAAAACTTACTGAACAATGGTTTCTTGTCCAAACGAAGTGAAAATTGAAATAAACTTATACTTTCGTTCTTATTCTTCTGAAAGCTTAACACGAACTGCATAGTGGCAAGGCGGCAAATCTCGCATTTCCAAATTGACATTTCTTGAAACTATTCTAACCAATCACAAGGCGGAAAGTGCCATTTATCAAACGTCTAAATTCAATTTTGAAATCTAAATATGGGAAACAACCCCCCTCTGTACACCGGAACTCCTAGCACAACCAGGAAGCTCTAAATTAACATCAAGACAATCAGCGGTCATGCTTAAGTGTCATTTGGTTCATTATTTACAATGTGGCAAATAGTTGCTAAGAAATTAACCCGACTAAAGCAGACGGTCGAAAGGATATAGAGCAATAAAAGATCAACATCAAACATGACCAAGGGTCACTGATAATTTCAACTAGTATCAATTCGGAGTCTGCAACACTAGGGACCATTTTATGCTTTAGAAAAAAGTATAATATATTTTAGATTTCATGATTTAAACACACTTGACAAAGGACCACTAGAAGCTGTTACATACAAACAAACAAAGCTCTCAATTTTAGAGATTTTTTTCCTTAAATTCCAATATATAAGTATTTAATAATAGTAAAACCAAACAGCCTGTTTTTGTGAAAGTGACACATTAAATCATGATATTGATCAAATATCAAAGCTCTAGGCTTAGCGGTTTCAGACCGTATATATCACAGAACGTGTGTGACATATCCGGTCGAATTTATCACATATACATCGTGTGACATATACGTTTGTGCAAATTAGCGATAATATGTCTGATCGTATATATCACACATTTCATACGATAACCAATTTTTTAGTTGTCACACATGCTCGTGAAATTATCCTGAATAAGTCAGTATATTTGATTTTACTTATAAGTTAATTTGACTTAAGTTTTCAAATGAAATTCAGCACATCTATAGGAAAGGTATTCAAAAACAAGGGTCAAATAAAATTGCTTTTTTATTTATGTAAGTTTTTATTATATGTTTCTATGCATTAAACTTGATAATGTAATATTATGTACTAATATGATAAAAAATAAATAATATATAAAAAGAATGGCAGTGACTGGGATTGAACCACCAATGTTTGGTTTTGAACTGATTTAGGTTTATTTTTTCCATCGCGTTAACCGATTGCGCTATTCTGGGTCCTAGTATTATACTGGTTATCTGACATTATATAATGATAAGAGTCCCTATATATTTACTAATTTCCGGCCCCTAGATATTCATATTGAAATGGGGAACAGTATTTTTCGTGTTTATAAAATGTATAAATGCAACGAGATTAATAAAACTTACTTTTATAATTCTTGTTCATATTATTTAGTGAGAAAATGTTGAAAAATATGTATTGTGATACCTGTAAAAGCCCTTAGGGGCCTTATTTATCATTCTACTGTACACAAATTATATAGACATGGGAGGATAATTTCTACACACATTTCTTTATACTTTGTGATAGGTACTTAAATCTATGTTTTGACAATAAGTATTTAAATATAAAAATATATTTTATACAATATAAAACATATTTATGTTTATAGAGAAGTTTCAGATACATAAAATGTTTGTTTTTATTTACTAGACATGTTTAAAACTTTAGACGTGGGCTTTTGCTACAAACCAATTTATTATCATTAATAATATTGTGTATAAGGATTCAAGGTTTTCATGTAATTCGCTGAAAACCAACGTGCTTTCGTTCCGTTTTTACGGTATTGAGCACATATTTTGTGTTTGACTCTTTAGAGTTGAACACACAGTCCCTATTAGGGACAATTTTGGAAGAGTAGTCTCCCTTTTACTAGGGATTTGCTTTTCGAACCGTTTTAACTCCGTTTTATACGGATTTAAAGCGTATTTTGTGTTCGGCTCTCTCGAGTTGAATACCCGTTCCCCTGGGTGGGAAAAGAAGGGCGAGTAGTTCTCCCCCCTTGCTGGGTGAGCTCCTCAGCTCTGATGCTAAGGACCTCTACTCCCCTGTGTTGACAATGTGGCCCAGGTGGCTTGCCCTAGCGGGGAGCTGGCCCTGGGTTGGTGTCCCGTGAGGTGGCCCTCGAGGGCTGACACTCGGGGTGGGGGCTTGGCCCTAAGGGGAGGGGTTGGCCTCGGGGATTGGTCCTGGGGACTGGGCCTGAGAGGTGGTCTTTGCATCAGGTCCTGGGGGTGCTCTTTGGATTTGGGCCTTTGGGTTGCCCTCGGGGTCTGGCCCTGGGGCATTGGTCCTAGGAGCTTGCCCTGGGGGATCGATCCTGAGGAACTTGTTCTGGGAGGTGGCCTTTGGTTGACCCTGTGGGGTTGGTCCTGGGGGACTGTGGGACTAGCCCTGAAGAGCTGGTCCTGGGGCGGCAATCGGGGGGTTGTCCTGGGAGACTGATTCTGGGGACTTGTCCTGGGTGGTGGTGGGGGGGGTGGAACTGGGGGCATGCTCTTGGGGGTGCTGGTACGGTTAGCCCTTGTGGAGGAGGTGATAATATCATTAGTCAATATACGTGAATTATATTTATACATTTATTCAAATGTCTGCAGCGGTTACATCTACCCCGCTGTTTTAAATATTCAGTACCAGTACTTTTTTTTCTGTAATCACTATCGATAATCGAGTATTTGAATCAGCCATGTTAAAGATGGTAGATCGCGTCTCTTTTTGACATGGGTGTAATCGGTTACAACCGAGTACAATTGCTGTTCCGTATTTTATCTAATACTTTCCGTGTTTTATATATACTCTTCTAAACGCCCATGTTTGGATTTTTAATACTCTTTTTAACGCACCCATTTTAAAAATGTTCCGGGTCGAGATTTTACGGTAGACGAGAAATTTACAAAGAGTTTTAAGTAAAATAAACAACTTTATGAGCAGTTTTATAAATTTAATAAATAACAAACTGTCCTAACTTGAACAGTTATAAAAAACATCACATCATTACACGTAAAATAACTTTTTTTCCCATTTATTGAACAAGATAATGATTTTTTTTCAAGTTTTTTTAAGAGCAACACGGCATTAAACGTATATTCTATCTTCATGCTTTTGAAGTCATGTGACAGCTTACAGGTAAGTAATGTCGTCGTCACAATTTCGCTATCAAAAGTAGGTTAAGGAACACTACACCACGTAATGTTTAATCCTCATTAACAAACGTTTAATAAAAATGATATGTTCTCAATTATATGATGAACTGCTTTTCGATGCCAAGTGTTCGTCTCTCTGTTTATCATTAGTTAACTTAATTGGTGCGAAACAGCGGAAAATAAACAATTACCGTCCGAGATAGGATCGAACATAATAACTCCAATTAGTCATCTCAGTGGTCAGAACACCACTAATCTGAATCTGTGATACATTCATCGTTATGTAACGATGAATTCAACTCACTTTCTAGTTTCTACGGTGCGATGAGATGCAATTAATGCTCCGATCTTCATGAAGGTATGAAACATTATTGTTCAGTCCAGATGGAAGTGGTGGCACGCAAAAACCGTTACGACGCTTGATTGCTCACATTCTCGTACCCCGAAGTTATCAAGATTCTCGATCTAACTAGTATCGAGAATCTTAATAGCCACTGGGAACGGGAATAGATGGCTCAGTGTTGGAATAAATCGCAAATAAAATCCATGCTGGTTCCTTAAAGCTAGTTACTTTATCATAGTTGCTAATGTTAGGGAACCATCGAGCAGATTAGAAATCAATTTCATTATCAAGCTGAAACAATACTAATTAGAATCAAATTGCTATTTAGATTCAATTTTCAGCAATATAGAAACAATTAGTACTTATCTTGCTGCCATTCTTTGATGTTATATAATTTAATTGACAGAAAATTTAACTCTAATTGATCTAATCGATAATCCTACATCAAAACTTATGTAAGAAAAAAACGTTATTGGCCGATTGGTTATTCAAAACATTACCTTAAACAAAATCAGAAATTTGTTCTGAATCCATGCCGTATTTCACTAGAACAACGACCGTTTCAATTAAACATCATAGCTGATTTTTTCTTCTCACCAGAACTCATTGACCCTATCCCATCGAGCTTACAATATTTCTATAAATGGAAAATATACGTCAGAGAGTGAAAGTACTTCAAGCATGGGACATAGAGTATCTTGTTTGAGGGATCGTGAGAGTAATGCAGAGTTCATCTCTAAACGCAGGTAGGTAATGTTTTGCCAATTATGGAATTACTTAAGCAACAAAGTATGGGATACATGCGCGGTTCAATACATTCTAAGAATATAAAAGTACATGTGACATTTTAATGTCCGATTCCTCACTCATTAGTGCGGAAAACGCGTCCTAGATAACCTTTCACTAAGTTAGGAAAATGACTGTCTGAATGCTTACATTAGACATAGTTGCGTACTCTTGTAGTGTTTGTTCGACATAACAGCATTGATTTGGAACAGCATCAAGTGTTCATTGATTTAGGATCTAACTGTTTATACATTAAGGGGAATTCAATCTGTTTTGATGCCTTTGTACTAGGTATTTATCAGATAATACCTATTAAGAGTAAAAACAATGGCATTCTGGGAATGTATATAGGCGTTAACAATTTCATGTATACTAGTACTAATTTCTTTGAACTTGCATGAGTTAGCTATTACATGTAAGAAATGCGGGGAATTTTTAACAGGTGTGCTAAAGAAATACTGAAGTGTTTAGCAATTTACACGTTTTTGGCCTAAGGTGTAACATTCTAGAAAGATCGATTTCAACAATCAATTCTTTACAGAAGAGCTATTTCAACATCCACCCACGTAGATTTACGATCTTGTGTCCATGAGTGATTTATGGAGAATCCTTCAGGTGGGGAAAGAAATATAGACAAATGGGAACAAATTCCAGACATTTTTATGAAAATAGTTTTCAAGTACACAACTTACCTTGAAATTCGATGGGGTGTCTGTCAATTAGGGGTGTAACAATACGGTAAAAACCGTATTGCAATACACGAAATCCGTATTGCAATATATTGCAATATATTGCAGTACATAATTATTGTTCTTTGCGCATACATGCATTGCACGAATTAATGCACGTGCATCGTCTTAATTTGATCAACATTGTACGTAGATATATTTATTTTAAAATGATCTACACGTATTATGCAAATGTTTGAATAAGTTAGAAAAAGGTTTTGAATGGACTTTCAAAGATAATTATTTTTTCACTTAACGAAAAATATTTCAAGTTTCCGAACACATTTTAACATTTATTCAAACAGTTAAATTTCAGACTCTGATAAAAACAATCAGTATGGAACATAACTAGAAAAACCGGTTCAGAGAAAAACGAACCGGTTAAAAACCGTCAGAAGTCGTATTGCAATATTAACCGGTATATCGGTTAACCGTTACACCCCTACTGTCAATCCTTTCCCATAACAAAATTGATTAGAGGAGTTAAGCAACTTATTTAACCAATATCAATCAATAGGTGGTCAATTGATTGCGTTTTTTCTTGAGAACAGCATTGAATTTGTAATATAGACATAGCATCACGGTCTGGCTGCATTCGGAACACCTCGACCTTTCATGAATGAACAATCTCGAAAGGATTCGTGGGGGTCCACCATGGCGGCTTTGGTTTTTACTACCTACGCGAGGCGAAGCACAGACGAAGCACGTAACGGTTATGCAAAATAGTTCTTGTAGTATACACACAGATCTTTGTCAAAACATATTTCTATGTTATGTATTTAACTAAATATTGTTCGACATTGAACTGTGTTACAAGTTTTAAATTTATGGAAAAACCCGAAACATTACTTATCGCCTAAACAATCGTGGATTTGTATACTTCAACACCCGTTTAGAAATGTGACGAACAGGTAGTTTCAAAATGGTGTCTTTAAAATTTGTCCAAGGTTATACGTAGCGTGGCCGAGGAGTTCCGAATTGGTCTGGCTAGTAGTCTTTCTGAAATACTCAAATGATCTGAATCTAGTTTTCATACTTCGGTTTAAGTAGGTCTGACTGGTGTTACTTTTTTTCGACGACCTAGACCAGCGCTATGTCCAGGTAAGCTCCTTTTTTCTGCAATGCACTTCCGCTTGACATTGCAGCTCTTTCAGGAACACGCTAAGCAAGCTTCTGAAAAACTCAAAATTATCCAGATAATTTTTCTTTTTTCGGTTTAAGTAGGTCCCTATAATTTAAATAATATTTCCGGTGTCCGTTTTCTTCGTGGAAGAGTGCTCTATACCTTTATGGAATCTTGAACTTCGTGAAATAAGAAAACGTGATTAAAATGAGCTTTTTGACGACTGGTCATTTGTCTTCCTGACACCTATTATTCCTGTAGTTATTTCAACGAACCTGTTCGAACCAGACATGCTCAGAGTGACGTCAAATGTGACGTCAAATGACGTCATTTACTTCGCGCACACTTCGCGAAAACTTCGCGCACACCAAGAAAGTGTCGTTATAGTCGTCTGTGACTAGATGCCTTTAAAGTTAAAGAATACAAACTAAAGGGGTTAAGTTGAGTTTCTGTTTCAGGAACATTTCAGTCGTCGTGATTATTTGCTGAAAGTGCATTCTCGCTGTGACCGAGATTTGAAACGAGATTAGAGCTACAAGGTTTGTACTTTGAAATTTTATACACAAACCGCTAAAACCGCATTTTCTGTTTCTTTTGAATGGATTTACGTTTGTAAATGACAAATCATATTAACAGTGTTTTAAGTACTGCACGCAAAGTCAATTGTTTTGCACTTTCAAAGGGCAACACAATTACAGATAGACTAAACACTTAATCTGTGTTCACAATAAAACCTACATATTCAAGATTAGCGTATAGATATACGTCAAATGTTATTTGTCATTGTTATATGATAGTTATATGTAAAAACATTAGCTAGCGTGTATCACTACAATATAAACAATTTATTTACTATCTAGCTCTACGTGCATTCATTCATGATATCTTACATAAGCGTATATTTTTACCAATTATACAGTTGCATGGTTTAGCATGCATAGATCTGACAAAATCTATGACAATAGACTGCAGAAAATAAACAGTAAACATATCATTTATTTGTCATACGTAAGACGAAGAATTGATTCACAGTAAATTGAATAGCTGTTTATTCGATTGCACTTGAATGGTTTTTTGTCAATGCACGTATAGATCTATTGTACTCTTTTAGTAATGCGAGAACGTAAACAAAATGGAACAAAATATGGGGAAGTGTGTGTGATCACCTTAAGTAGGAAGTTTGATTTCTAGCTCTTCTCATTTCTAAAACTTGTTTACAGGAACAGTGTTGTCAATAACGAAAATGGCATTTGTCTGTCACACGAGTTGAAGTAAGAACGATATCATTTTTTTCTGGGTTTTTTTTCGCGTTTTTATATATAAACAATATTTTGTATTTTTGTAAGTAAAATGTTTCGTAAATACAACATGATCATGGAACATGTCGTCATTTCTTTCAATACTGACGTTTTGGCCATTTTCATTGGATTATTATGAGTAATACATGCATTTCAAATTTAAGCATGGAAAATTACCGAACATTTCATTTCAATAGAGACATTTATATACTTTTCTCAATAAACACCTTGTTAGTACATTTAATCCACTTAAATTTAATGTTGCGTTCGTGTGACTTTGAGTTAGTGCTTAACTACAATTCCGTAAGTCGTTGGAAAATTCCTACACCGTATTAAGATATTTCTGTTGTATTTTTTTGCACTACGGAGCCCTAGAGTTTATCATGCATACGCCTCTATTCAACTAACTTGAACGGTTAAGAAATATCTAAACAGAGAAGTACCACTTTAAGTAGACTACGACTATCAAAATCAATGATCCTTTTTTCGGAACGATCAAAATTATCAAAGTGACCAGTAATACATGCACCTTTTAAAATAAAGTATTTTGGGCTTTAAAATGGCATGAACTTTCAATAACCAAGGTGGCGCAGGGAATTCGTTCGACATATTTGTGGGCCCAATACGGTTCCCATTCCCCTCTTAAAATCATATGTTTTCCTATCTCATAAAAATTCCTCTCGAAAGTTAAGAAAAAAATGAAAATGACTCCAAAAATTATGTTGGTTATTAATATCATTAGTTCAAATACATAGAATAAAGAGTAAAAATAGTTCAACAACTTCAGGTCAGTCACAACTGTATACATTTATGAGTTGACATAAAGTCCCCATATTGTCTTGGAATAAAGCAAAATTACCTTTCCTGGGGGTATGAGTACCTGTCCTCAAAAGTTGTCTAGTGCTCTGTGGCCATTATGGCGGAACTTTACTGTAGAAACAAATTGTTTGTTTAACATGGCACTACTTTAGATGACTGTCGCACGTAATTATTTTCTGCATTGCAAAATTACCAGACGATCAAAGGTCTTCTTATTTGCAGACGTTAGCAATTACATAATACATAACCAGAATGAGTAAAAAAGATAATTAAGTCTCTCAGTATAATGGTTATTAGTGGATAAGAATAATTGATTATTATTGCTTAGAACTATTATTGTATTGTTATGTAACATGCAGACGACAGGAAACTTTATGATGATTTTATGTTAGGCTAATGAACCATTGATTTCTACTAGATATGGCATCACTTAATACGTAAACAAGTGATGTTATGTCATATGTTATGAACATACGAAAGGATATGCCTGCGAATGTACCATAGCATTTTAACTAGATGACTATTCCGTGATCGAGTTGTTTATGCTGCAGCCTCATATTTACCACAACCTCTCCTTGATTAAGTACATGTATCGTAGATACGATCCAAGCTATGTATACATGTAAATTGGGGATACAATCAATCTCAACTACGAATTGGTGTTAGTGCATTCGATCTCAACTACGGATTGAAGATGGTGCTTTCGATCTCAGCTACGAATTGATGATGATGCTTTCGATCTCAGCTACGAATTGATAATAGTGTATGCAATCTCAGCTACGGATTGAAGATGGTGCTTTCGATCTCAGCTACGAATTGATGATAGTGTATGCAATCTCAGCTACGGATTGAAGATGGTGCTCTCGATCTCAGCTACGAATTGATAATAGTGCCTTTGATCTTAGCTACGAATTGAAGATGGTGCTCTCGATCTCAGCTACGAATTGATAATAGTGTATGCAATCTCAGCTACGGATTGAAGATGGTGCTCTCGAGTCTCGATCTCAGCTACGAATTGATGATAGTGCCTTTGATCTTAGCTACGAATTGAAGATGGTGCTTTCGATATCAGCTACGAATTGATGATAGTGCCTTTGATCTTAGCTACGAATCATATTATATAAGTTACCTTTAAAGTTAGTACGTCTTACATGATCATAAAGATTGGCTCACCTTACCAGTTGTTTTACCTTGTAAGTTTAGTCAGTAAAGCGGTTTACTACGATTCAATTACGGTTCGATTCGTGGGTGGGGCATTAATATTATTATTAAATCTGGTCTGATCTGTGGTCATTCTCATTTGTACAGCAATATTAAGTAAGAATTTGTCAGTTACTTGCGACGCTATTTGCTTAGTGTATCTGTTTAAGGTTCATAGATCTAAGTCTCTCCATAGCTAGTAAGTAAAGACCTACTAAACTCATAAATATGACCGAATTATCGCTGAGAAATGCAGCAAAAACCACTCACACATGTGCACGAAATATTTGCCAGAGTCAGGGAATTAGGAATTCCAGTATAGAGTGCAGCTAAAATTACCATAAATCTTGTAGAATGTGAACAGAAGAAACAATGGATATGATACTAATAACATGTGACAGTTACATCGTACATCGAATATCGTAGGTTAGGAAGACATCGGTGAAGAAGGCAACATTGTTATTATCTATGGTGTTTGGAACACCTCTCTCATCAGTTCGGTAAAAATTGTTGTTTGTTTACGAAAATGGCCGAGGTATTTCGATTAGCTTCATCAGTTGCAATCGGAAAACGAACGAATTTGTCGAATGAAAACTGCATATTTTCAGCATTCGGAACTACTTCGGCGATCTTCTACCCAGATATACATTCGAAGATGATGGCCGAGGTTGTTCCGAATGTATTTTCAGGTCACGGAAATTGCCGAGTAGTTACGATTTTATCGGTTAATTAAATTTGCATGATATCTATGTAGTATGTACGCGTGTGTTAGCTAAATGACAATGAATTTTGGTTGCATGTTAACTCAATTATTGTTCTTTTTTGTAAACATAGTGTTTGCACTGTAAAAGAATGTTCATAATTAGTGTTACGGGTATATAGAGGAGGGGGAGACAAAATTTAGTTTACGCTGACCAGTGCATATAATGCATATTGACAGAAATATCATTCATGAAGAACAAAAATATGTACGACCTGCAAAATAGATACAAGTACATATATCCGCAAGAAAGTGCATGTGTACTTAAATGTTTGAATTTAGCTTCCGATTTAAAGTTCACTTTCATCAATTGCCTAATATAGCTTTTTATGTATATAATATACGCAGATTTAATTGATTCAGCGCCAAGTTTAGCGTTGAAATGCATCACACATTGTCATGCAACCAGCAAATTCTAGAATGATATTTAAAGTACATATGATGATATTTTGATATAATTCCCACAGCATCAGACACATTCATGCCAGTTTAAACTCGACCTGGTTACAAATGTAGTCCATTTTTCAGGTCCGGGAATATTCGAATACTTTCGATTACATGCACGCGGGCCAATCGAGACTTCTCGGCTATTCAGGCTTTACAAATAGAATTCAATAATACCATGTAAGATTATGATGTAATACGATGTTATGTTATGATTTACGCCGCAATCCGACAATTTTAAAATCACACTATGGCAGCAATCTGTCTTTCTCACTGGAGAGCGAGATCTCTTGATTTAAAATTTTAAACAGTTTAAAACACATAACTTCGCAAGCCATTAAAATCAAACCGATGTTCCTTGAATTTGTAGTATTATGACCTACAAGAACGATAACTGCGAATGGACTATTAGCATAGATTAGGTACCATGACATACAAGAGTTGTCGTTCCTACTCTTTATTGCGATACTTACTCTTATAAATTACATGTATGATCTTCAGACGGTGTGAAATTCAAGAACGGTATAATTGTCACGCACATCATCATAAAACTTGTTATTATTAAGTGTAGTCTATCTAAATTCAACCTGCCTTATCTCACGTCTATGAACGATTTGTTACAATAAAAATTACTGTACAGTGAAGTTCTACTCATTATTAGAACCATCAAAAGCTATGTTCTTTGTAGCGGAAAAGTTTTATGTATGGGCTTTTTCGAGTCAAATTGAGCATGTTAGACTCAAATTGTCAAAATTTGCATGACTGTTTGGAGGCACACTATCGTATTTTTTGTATTTGTTTCACTTTTAAAGATTTATGTTTATGTTTACAAATTATATGCTAATATGCTTCTATCAAAAACCATTTTTGCAGAGAAAATTTAGTTTTAAAAATTTCTGGGATTTATTTTTGGGCGGGAAAATTCTGAGGCAAGGAAGCAAATCGCTTACATCATCCGTAAAATTATACTTGTGGGTATATTACTAACCGATCCTATATAATAAATATTATTATAAGCAATGACTAACAAATAAACATATTTTTCAGCGTTCATATTCACAGGCCACTAAGTCTGAAGTCAGCTTGAATTAAACCAACTGCTGTTTGCGTTCGATAGTAAACAAACAATCCGGGACTTCTATGCTAAAGAAACACGTGGGTGAATCATCGTTCAGCATTACAAGGACACCACATGTCGATAAAGGTTCAGTACAGCGATATTAATCGCGAGGTCAAACAAACATCTCGGCGTACTCTTAATTGTAAACAGACAGAATACCACCGTTTTGTGTCGCTGTTAGCTATTGGTTAATATTGGGTCACGTGGTACACCAGTTTGTGTTTATACTGCAATACTCTCGTTCAGTGAATCATTGGATTGTTAAACATTGAAACGTAAACCTCGTAGTGTTGAATACTCGATGAATGATCGGAAAAACACTTAAGTTGTATTTTAGTTGCAAGTTATAAACATTGGGAATTTATTTACTTGCTTTCACAAACCGGTAAAAATGAAGGAACAGTGTGAAAACAGAAACGTTGGAAATTGTAAGGAAGGAAATTCACACAATGCCGATGATACGAAAGGAGTTTTAAAAGAAAACATGAAATGGCAGAATAAATCAAATTCTAACTCGACAACAAAATGTGAGCTACATGACAATGCTTATTTGTTTTGCTGTGACTGTCGAAACATCGTTTGTGGACAATGTGAAAACATACATAGCTCGCATACTATGGTCAAACTAAGTGATGCGAGTCGAGCCGGCAAGTTAAAACTGAAAGCGGAAATACCTGCTCTTAAGAATCTAATAAGATTTGCTAATTTAGTGGTGAAGGATTTGAATTCCTATCTAGAAAAGCTGGAAGCTCTATTATCTGAGATAATATCTGAAATCATCGCAAGATCAGAGAATCTACCCGGTGATTCTGACATACTTACGACCACGTTGATGTCAGACATTCAAGAGGTTCACGACAGGGAAACTAATAGAATAAAAAATAAAATTTCAGAGTTTGATCAGTTTGTCTCGTCGGCTAAAACAGCTGTTGAAAATTGTGATAATCTGGCTAACGCTAATGACGACAGTTATGTCATTGTTAAGGGCAATGCTGAACTTGCAAATGTTTCTCATATTAAGAGTTCATTGCCTCTGTGTTTAAAGGAACGCTGTATTTACATTCTTACACCTGTTCCAGAACCTAAAGATGGTGAAGAACTTCGACCAGAAGAGATGCTCGGGGATTTCACCGTTGCTAACGTGCCTTGGCGTATTGAAGTCAAGAGAACAGCGTCAATACGACCGGAGGCGGTGGCAAGTTCAAGATTTGTGACAACCATGTGCAACGCTGGTGATGAGTATGTCTGGGTGTGCTGGCAGTGGGGACCAAAGGTCCACATGGTTGACAAAGAAGGAAACGTTAAACAAACCATCGACGCTGGTTGTAAAGTGGACGATATTTGCACAAACAACGGTAGTTTAGTTCTGACCAGCCATGAGTCAAAGTGTATTAAAATATACGAAACTACTACTTTCGAACTCATTAAAACTATTGACATTGACACTGTGCCAAGAGGAACATACTTTGCATCTGACAATGAACTGGTTGTGTGTTGTGTACAAAATTTACATCACAGAAATGGTGACGTCAGCACTGTGATGAAAATGAACACACAAACAGACGACGTCAAGGAACTTCCGTGCGGTGAACATTTAGTACAGCCATGGAGAGTAGCTGTTAATATAAACGGTGATATATGTGTATCAGACAGAAATAAAGGTTGTGTGTTGATATTAGACAGTGAAGGTAGGGTCAAAACGACGTACAGTGGTCCCGAGACGTCCACCAGGCATCCGTTTGCACCTCATGCAGTGTGTTGTGATAAATTCGGACAAATTTTCGTTGTTGATTATACCAATCACACGGTTCATGTACTTGACCCTCTGGGTCGATTTAGGGGTTTTCTAATTATGGACACTGAACTTGAGAAAAGGGCAATCTTTATGGGGACAAGTTCCCCATTTTCAATCACAATGGACAGTGCAGGAGATGTCTGGGTGGGAAACAAGTTTGGATATTTAACAGTTTTGAAATATCTCATTTAAACATTGGGCATTGCCATCAGATTTGATTGGAAAGACTTTCATGAGTGTAGTAGCATACGTTTTGTATCATTTTTATGACCTGGGCATTTATCTAACTATTACATTCATTTGTTTTCATTTATTTGTTTATACAACATCAAATGCCTTGAAATAAGCCTTAGTTTCTGTTTAGGCTACAGGGAACATTGTAACATTCACTTATTTAGATCTATTCCTCGTACTTTCATTGTATTTGGTATTTTAGTATTTTATGTAGTAAAAACGTCCACAAAAAGTTCTTGATTAAATCTTACATCAGGGAACATTACTAGTATTATTAATATACATTAACAAAGCTAAATTGTCACTTTATCTAACTAGGTCAAATAGATAAAATATCAAACTGGGTCAAATTAAGATTTCAGCCTTTTATGTTGAATTATATAAAACTTTTGAAAAATCACAAAGCTGACCTATATATTACAGATACCACAATTTACATATTTCTGCATAATATATAGGATTTCCTAGCTTTGTATATACATTATGTTTGGGAACGTGGATAGAATATTTTTGCATGTGAAGAAGTGACAAATTATGTTTGTTGAAGTATATTAAATATTCATGTTTATCCAACCAATGATAGCTCATTGGAACTACATGTATAGTATGTGATTATATATTGTATATTTTCCTCAATGCTTCAAAGTGCTCATTAACTGAACAAAACCTACAATCATTTGATATTGTCTTTTTTGTACATTGTATGTATATTGGTTGGCGATATTTTGATACTTACTTTACTGTAAACATCAAGTTTACTTAGTTTTGTTTCTTCGACTTTACAAAGAACAGCCAAATTTAAAAGTAACTGTATATAACTTTGAATACTAGGGCCGCTTATGACATTTAAATATTGTTGTGTAAGATTTGCCAGCTTGTCTCGAGATAGGTATACATACAGCTTGTTAGAGATAGCAATTGTAGTTAGTGGCCTAGATTTTATTTAGAACAGCATGCACAATGGAATTTCTGTATGGTGTATTCATATACTTGTATGCTTTAGAGCTTAATTTAGACTGTGGGCTGTATTCATATATGCCAGAGTGTAGTTTAGTGTATACATAGTAATTAGGGCAGGTTAAAATCCCCTGAGAACTATTGTATACTATAGAACTTGTTTGCATCGAAGAATATGTAAATTTCAATAGAATATAATCAAATCTGATTCAGTCCAAGATTACATACAGTAGACTTGTATAAAATACTGCATACATAAAATACTTTCCAATGTATATTTGTGATTTAAATGTACATGTGATTATCTGTATATTGCACTCAAACTTTGTGATATTAAGTCTGTTATATGTTTATTGTATTTATTTATTTTAATGTTAATTAATGAATTGATGAATTCATAAAAATCTTTGTGAAACATGATGTATTTTGTTTTTCCTTCTTTTAAGTTAACCAGTAAAGTTCCGCTATATGGACCATCAAAATCGATAGTTATGATTTTGTAATAACCATGGTGGTCATTATATCGGACTTCGACTGTATTTATTCATGTTAGTTAACCGCCTTTCACAAAAACATGTACATATGATATTTGATCAGCGATAGCCCTCCAGCTGATTCTCTAGCTGATAGAATGAATGTGGAATTTATTAAAGTTTAGAGATATGTATACTACATGTATATATACCTCAACAGGTTAAAACATCTGCAGGTTGTCAATGTGATATTGAAATTTTGAAGTATTTACACCCTTAAACAGAACAGAACAGAACAGAACAGACACTTCATTTAACCCATGTTAGGCCACAACAAATTGATTATATGTTCTATGGATTCGCTCTCACCTTAATTTTGACGGTTTTTACAAAAAAATATTTTTATTTCCTCGCTCGCTCATAAAAATTTGGTCAAACCGCTATATCAAGCAAGTGAATAAAGACTTTTTTTTTCTTCGCTCGCTCGCCCCATTTGTTTTAGGAAAAATCCGTAGAACATATGATCAACTTGTTGTGGCCTTATGTACAAATGGATAAAAATAAATTGGGATTTTACAATCTATTGAAGCTTGATACTTCAATTTAGAAGTTACTTTGACGTGTCTATGATAGTTTGACAAAACTTATTGAAACTTAATACATTTACTTCAGCTTTGAGGTATAACCGACATGTCTTTATATAGATCTTACCTGATCTTACCTGATCATACATAATTATACTTTGTCCTGTATTGAGAACTCAATTTAATATAGGTTATAACGTACGTTGGTAATAGATCGTTTTGTGGCACAGTTTTATCGAACGTAATGATTATGTCAGACAAAAAGTCATTAGTTATACATCGTTTCATAGGTCATGCTGTTCTCGTACCCAGAGGTTATTAAGATTTTCGATCGAGAATTTTGATCGCCTCTGGGAACAAGAATGAGGTCATGCATAGATTTGTTTTAGTAGAGAATTCATCTACATGTATGTATGGTATATATACACGATAGTAATGTTCAGACTGAACTTCATACCAGTACCTCTTGATATTTAATATGATGGACATTAAAGGGTATCTAGTTTAGTATTACGGAGCGAGCGTGGTCGAGCGGTTACGACTGGTAATCTTTGGATAGCCAGCCCCCCCCTTTGGTTCGAATCCCATCCAAAACCTACCTTGTTGTTTCCTTGAGCAAGAAACTATCCTACTAGCTCAGTACTAGTAGGGGACCAGGAAGCCGACTCGAAAGTGATAAATCTTAGTTGTAAGAACTTGTTTCACAATCGTTCTAAAATAAATAAGTATGTATACACGAGTGAAGTATTCAGTATTATAAAACATGATATCCTTACGCTAACACATATATTTTCAAAATTGGACTTTACTTTATACAACAGCAAATTTAAAATTCTTAAGTTCAAAAACATGCAATTCCTATAAAACGAGCTGTAGGCTTACACTGACATACGCGTACATATTGTACATGAATGACTATTTCAAAATGTATCCAATATATTGCAGCAGTATATACATATACATAACTTAAAGGTTTTCTACCATACAATACTATGATACTATACCACATGTATAAATATTTAATAAACCACATTTCAATATAAAATCAGTTCAGTGATAAGGCCTAAGTATGTACCACATTTATTGAAGTCATTAAACAGTATATATACATGTATTCACATATATGTACAGTGTAACCTCTCTACCACAGCAGCCACTGGTGACAATGCGTCTCTGCCCCAGCGGAGGTATACCCCGGTCGGCCCAGCGTCTGCCGCTGAAGACAGCCAGGAGAGGGACAAAACTAAACTTGCTATACTAGAACGATGACTGTGATGGGGGATAGTTAGTTTAGGGAAATATGCGTGAAATGGATTCACTATGATGTTGAGAGAGATGCTGTTTTAAGGTCTTGCATCACATAAATAGCTTCGCAAAGATTCCGGCAATTAGGACATATAGATGTGCGTTTCGATCAGAACAGAACAGAATCCTTTGGCTTCGTTTAAATAGATCGTGGTATGATTTATTTGATACGCACAGCATTTTATTTCAATTTCAACATCAGCATAATCATTCTCATTGAAAACTATGTCGTCATTCACTCCGTTTAGAAATAATCTTACGACAAAGGTATGCGTAAGTCTAGATCTTACAATAATAGTTACATATGTATGTACGGAAAATAAACAATATTCTTCATAATTCAAGTCTGTATTGAAACAGATAAGAGCACTATTGAATATTTGTTTGTACAAATAAAATCTCAGGCATGCAGCCCCTGTTGATAGATAATAACACATCTTAACTCAGAACTGATATAATTTCAACTACAAACCACGCTTAGTTGAATATTATTTCCAAAGTTTACTTTACTCTTAGCGATTACTGTATACAAGTAATGGCTGAATATTACATTTATTCGGGTTAAGTGATGTACATATACTTAGATATTTACACCGTCTGTGCGAAAATAGCATACGAATATTATATATAGTTTACTTCAAGACCGGTGTAGCTACGTAACGATAAAGACAGAGATGCGCCGTCTAGACTCCGACTTCTAGATCGTTAAATCATTATGTTGCATGCGTATCATTGATAATGGAAACGGATCTATTTTTTATCGTATTTCTCCGCGGAAAACTACTGAGTACAAATAGATCACAGTGTTTTTATGCATAGGTAGGCCTATAAAAAATTTAACATCATGCCGAACAAAAAAATACAGTAAAACTTTAAATCAACTAAGACTCTCCACTCTAATACTTAACCTACTGCAGTAGTATATTCAGGACTTAAATACTATATGAGATAAAGCACAATGTACCCAGAGAAATCCAAATTCTGACTTTTCCTAATCTTGAGAAAAACGAAACCTCATACATCCGAAACCAGATTATTCCGAACCTTAAGAATCAAAACTCTGAAAAATCAGTACCCAAAGAAATCCGAGCCTCGGGAACAGAATCCTTAGATATCGGAACCAACCTATCTACGTTTACTTAGATTTAAGACATTCAAAGTTAATGCTCCCTATAACCATACAGACTCTTGTATGATACTAACATCTGTCTTTCCTTCTTCCGGAACTCTCTGGAATCCGAACGATTAGACAAAACCATTTAATTTCGATTTTAGGCATTCAAACCCAATGCTCCCCAGCTATACATACATTTGTATCTCTCAAGGAGTCATGGTGTTCATATATTTCAAATTACACTGTAAAGTTTTATGATGTTACGGTTTATGGACGTCTTAAGTATGAATACTCTCACCTGGGTATATTTATGTGAAATAGACATATTCAACTATAGTTTTATATACTTCAGAACTTTGTATTTCGTACATTAGATGATATCAGCAACTATTATTTCACGGCGTCTCAACGCCGTGATATTGTGGTGGGTAGATTTTGATAGCAATGGGCAAAAGTCACGTGATAAAAAATGATAAAAATCCTTTCGATTTCCACTGCCGACAAATTTATTGTTTTTAATGCAGTCATAGTACAGCCCATTTCCGTTAAAAGTTAAATAGAAAAATCATTTTTGGGGGAATCCATATAAACAATTTTTCTTGCAACAATGCAACACACGAAAAATCAGCGTTTTATATCAACACATTTCCGCAAATCCTTTAGGTATAAATCGCGAACCAACCGGACCAGGAGACCAGTTTAGTATACGGATACAGTTTAACAAATATGCGTATCATAATGTGTGTATAGTACATATATTATTGATATTTGCCAATATTTTATTTGAAAAGATAAGACACCAATATCGAAATTATATTTTAAGAAATAACTTTGCAGACTTTAACTATTAAAAGAATCGTCGATTGCTTCATCACATATTGTTGTAAATATTATATATTTCAACTGTTAGAGCATTTATCATTTGAAAACTAATTTGATATGATTCATATATTTTAATAATACATGTATACCTTTTTTTCTTATTAGCCGACTGTATAAATAAAGAAGCGTAATCGTGTAACATTGACTCTTAATTCTTACTCTTACTGAGCTCTATTGGCGATCTTTTCTAACTATGATTAAGTGCAGCGGACCAGTTAATTTTAAGAGCATAAGAGTTACGGACCAGGGTTGAGTTCAGTAACTGCGAACGTTATAGAACGTTCCGCAACGATACATTCGGAAGTCCTCGTCCATTTGCCGCGAATAATCTCGGACATATTTGGACGCTATTTTGAAATGTCCGGCGTTAAAGTAAACAAATGTATGACCGAGGAGTTCCGAATGCATCGTTATGTAACGTACTGTAGCGTTTTGTGTAATTGAACTTGCTTCTGGTTATAGATCGAGCAGATGTAAGATTATTTTGCAGACTTTTTTTAATTATGAAAAGTTTGGTACTATATTGACGGACTATTGACCAGACGGACCAGGTAATTTTAAGAGAGTTAAAATGACGGACATTTACACCTAGGTGAAAAGCTCGCCAGTTTTTAATTTGTTCAAATGGAGTATGTTTTCTCGAGTCCGAGTGAATTCATTATTAAGAAAAATGATTTCTATTCGAAATAGCTTGCCTTTTGTATTTAAGTGCATCTTTTCGGAATTAAAATACATGTTAAATCCTTTCGTGTATCCGGCAACAAAATTCTTCCGTAACAAGTAAAGGTATGACTACTCTCTAATACACTGGTTTGAAAGATTCACTCGCTGACTCTCTACCTCTGCTTAAATACTATGCGCAAACTGATATTTCTATTTCAAGGCAAAGACACACACACATTTAGATTGCATGACTGTCTCGTGATAATAAATGCAACAAATGTTCACGCCTGTAAAATCAAAATGTCGAAATTCAAAGATGCTGGACAGTTATGCATTAGTTAGATGATTGGTTACACGGATTGGTAAGAACAGATCCGCAATGTGAGGAGCACTTGACTAAACAGAAGCGATAAGTCATGTAAATAGCTTCTGTTCTGAAGAACTATGTTTTCCCTTCTGCCGATCTTTTTAAGCGTCATGCAAATATGAATTACTGGAAATAAATCCAACTAAAACCAAACATCCTGTCGGCATAAAGATGGTGTCTAGATCCAGACCATTCGCGTACTCCAAATTTGTCAAGATTCTCAATCTAACTAGTATCGAGAATCTTACTAGGCTTTTGGAACGAGATTGTTACATTTGAACAGAAAAACGTTTTATGACAAGTTACCTTTTAATTACTGAAAAACCTTAACATGACAATTCAATATAATGCTCTTTTGAGTTACCTTTAGATTATACTTAATCATTCTTTTTGTTTGCCGTGACAATCCCTTTGCTGCATTTAGCAGCAATTTTTTATTTGTAATATACCTATCTTGGGATTTTATGTGGGCGATCAACACTTATTTATTATGTTATACTTGTATATGACAGCCAACTTACATAACTAACTTTCCTTGACACTTGTTTTAACTTTAACTAAAACTCGCTGAAATTACTTGAATGTGTTGACAACTTTACCCGTGATAGAAGAAAATCATTTTTTCAGGAACTATAAATAAACACTTTTGTTAAGATCTGATCTTATGAAATACCAACATTAGATAAAGTTGATATAAGTAAGTTAACATTAGGAAAATTGTACATAATATGTAGATAACATTTTAGTTATTTTTAGGCTATATTCAACAATATTTAATAAAAAAAGGTATATTACATGTGTATATATTTTGTATATTATTCACAAATAGTGTATATTTTTCATGTGAAACTGGTAATAAATAATTAAAAAAGAAGACAATCATATTCAATATCGAATTTATATGGAAGAATGTAACCTTTCTAGTTTGAGACACGAAACCTAGGACCTCCGGATTCAAAATCAAACACCACTGCTACATGAAAGTAGCTATCTATAATGCTCACGAGACATTGAAAACTGAACAATAAACCATTATTAAAGCAATATAATTATATAACATTCATAATAAGCTTGGTAAAAACCTTTATATAATGTGTTTTAAACTTTAGCCTACACTCAATATAACTTTATGTATATATTTATAATTTTGAAATTTTAACAATCTTTACCCAGATCAATTACATTACAGGCTCATTGGAACAGGGAGGGGGGCAAGGGGTCTCAATTATTCAGTATAAAGAAATGCGATTGA
Source organism: Mactra quadrangularis (assembly GCA_025267735.1). Lineage (NCBI taxonomy): Eukaryota > Metazoa > Mollusca > Bivalvia > Venerida > Mactridae > Mactra > Mactra quadrangularis. The sequence continues at coordinate 21,834,679 of CM046305.1, forward strand.
AACAAAGCCATATTAAGAAAAATATACGGCTTTCTTTCCCATCGGACAAGTATGCCTCCCAAAAAATCACTCCGCCCCTCTCAATCTGCAAATGCTTTTCTACAGTCCTGCATTGCCTATCGAAAAAAACCTTTCAAGTTCTTTAATGTACAATGTATATGTATGTATAAAATATTCATATATGTATTAAGTACATGCAGTTTATAACATTTTAACCTGCTGCACTCGTAGATGTAACATGATAGGCATACTATAGTTTTTTGAAAAAGCAAAACAGAAGTTTCAAATCTCATAAGATCACGCGCCATTGTACATGAATGTAAACATATGATTTAGTCGCCCGGATGACCTATTTTCCTTCAAGTGGTATTTTTCCTTTTGACCTACTCATGAATTGATGTCAAAGTTATGAATAGTGTATTGATATAAAGGAAAAATACAGATTCATTTATCATTCAAAAGCTTCAGTGGCCTACTTTTATTCATAATCTGACATGTTTAAGTGTTTGTTAGATTAAAGTACACTCAATATGCAAATGAGCTGGCGATGATGATAATAGAAAGTATTTTTTTATGAAAAAAATGGAAATTTCCGAATTGCAATACAAGACTCGGGAAATTACTGTCATCACAAATTTGTGCTACTGAAATAAACATTGAGAAGGTAACTGGAATTCTAGTACAGGGACAACTGAAACTTTAAACTTACGACCCAGAGGGTCACTTTATTTACCTTCGCCTTTTAATGTTTGATTGTCCTATATAAATTTGAATACTTATTTATAAACATGCAAACTGTGTCAAAAAAGTTAAGTGGCTCTGTAATAAAATGTTCTGACATTCTAGTCGAAAAGTGAACAAAATGTTGAATATCATTGAAATAACATTCGTCTGGTGGAGTGGAACAACTGTAGTTAATTTTCTTGTTCAAGGGAATTAGCAGTACTCCTAATGGGGATCGAAACCGTAACCTCTCGACGCCTAATTGCGCGTCTTTTCACTGGACCATTATTCTTACAGCTGTCCTCATATTCTAGTCACCCCTAGTTTTGCAAGTAAATTACAGCGTGAAAACTCATTCTTAGTACATGTATAATCTTCATATTTATATACAATTAACTGATTATAACATGATTGCTTATAAATAGTTACTAAGGTACAGCCTAAAACAGTTTGTCTTAAATAAGCACTGTAGTCAGATTGAGTATTTATGATTGTCAATTTACGTAAGAAACATGATTGATATCTCATCATTTGTTGTAAGCATATACTCTTCCTTGTATGTACTCAATCAATAACCAAACCTATCATCCGATAGTTCTCACTAGCGTCTCAGACCCGTCAATGTCTGGACAAATTAGTTCCAAAAGATGTAACCACAATAATAGGCAAACCAATGTGTTTCTTTCCAGTCGGGACTTCAATCATTTTTGATCATATCGTTTTGATCAGTTAGTTCCGAAGCCTCAATGATCGATCTCTTCACTGTCCTGTTTGTTAAGGCTAAAAATAGCAACAACATTAATCAAAGAGCCATGGCTGAGACATCTGCCCATGATGTCCATCAATAACAAATACAGAAAATTAACAAAAACAACGTGGTAGACTTCTGTCTTTTATTGAAGACTATATTGAAATTATATGTAACATGCAAACGATTTTTATTTATAAATTTAAATGTCTCATTAGGACTCCAGAAACCGTGTCTCCATCGGACTGAAAATACAACCACACTTGAAATACAGCACAACCGCTCTTGAATGACAGCCAATGGGAGTTACTAAAACTAAGTTACTAAAATGTGTTGCGGTTCATAGATTGTTGTTCTAGAGAAGTTAAATTCAATTAAAACTACGCCTACGTGAAATATGAAAAAGCTATGTAGAGGACAGCTCTGCAGAGGTTATACTGTATCTGTGATCTGAATAACGAAATACAGTGACTTAAGTTCCTGGGAAAATATGACCATCAAGCTGACAAATGGTCTGGTGTTCGCTAGTAGGCAGACGTCTGCCCTGTTTTAAGCAGTCGTTCTTTTGTTCTGTATTTTTAAAAATGACTGATTGTCAAATGTTTGAGTATAATATATATATTGATCATAGTGACATCACAGACTGTGGTGTGGAACTCCTATGCCCAAATGTCCGACTCGTACATTTATGTCTGCGGACAAGCAAATAAATCAATCCCACTTGTCCGTGGACGAGGGATTCTTTTCGCTGTAAATAATGTAAATGTCTAAATGTTTTAGTCAAATTCAACAATAAACTACACCGTATCATATTGTCAATTACTTATTATCACTTATACAGTATGTATTCAATATCATAGTTTTCAATAAGTCTTTGAATATTGAACTTCTGGACAAGTGCATTTTACCCCGGACAAGTATATTTTAAGACATCACTTGTCCGAGGCCAAGTGGAAGAAACTAGTAGTCACACACAAACGGTCAGAAAAATCAGTCTACTTATCAGAATATTCTCATAAACACCAATTATAAACTATGGTCGGATGTTTGCTGGTTCTCTATGTCACCGTATACTGATAGGGAGTTGGTGGCTTGTTGGTTTAACTCGTACGCCGAGGCCTGCAAAGCACTCAAAGTTATAAATGTGTGTCGTTTATGTAACCTGATACAATCCATGGTCCGAACTGAGATTCAAACCCACGACCTTTCAGGTCGTTATAAGACTCTTTACCAAATCGCCATAGTAGCTAGCTTGAATGCCAGGGGATACAAGTGCCATATTATATCTCTGCTTCATTAAGCAAGACACGAGTCCACAAAAATACTAATTCTAACAGAAGCCATTCTAACATGAGCTATTGGATACGTCTTTATGACATAAATATTCTAATCGATGATGGTTTGAACCTCATCCAACGCCGGAAGCGATTATTTCTAATGCACGACAATTGTTCGGTATCGGAAGAGCACGAAGCAGACTTGAGACAGACTAATTTTGATTGAAAAACATGTTTAATAATTAGGCTATCATACATGTACATAATTTGTATTAACTCAACTACGCACTTTAACATGTCCCTTTAATATAACATTGAGATACCTTGGCGTTAAATTAAATTTTGCTAAAATGCCAACGGTTGGATATACGTACATGTACACTGTTGAGTATTTAAAAATCAGCTGAGGTAATTTAAATACCTGAAGTATTGACTATTGGGCGTTGTTTAAATACAATTTATATTTTTGTATCAGGGTCATGAATAATTCAAACATGAAAAAAACTGTTCATACACTAGTATTGAACTATCGAAGTGTATTATTTGAAGTTCTATTAAGCTATTGGTATTTTTAGACCAAAATAAATATTGATCTGAATCGATCGATTGTTGCCCACACTGAGTGCAGACTATTTGCTTTCAACAATGTGATCAAAATTGGTAGACGCTTGCATAATCTCTTGCAATTCAAGTTTAGCATTACTACTGATTATAATGACGTGATCTCTTACCATGGCACATTAATTTTGTTATTCGGATGCCAACTTAGAACAATGGCTCCTGAAAATAGTCCCAACGGTTTATTCTATAAAGGAACTTTAATAGATTTTTTAAAACGATACATACTGTTTATTTAGAGATCATTCGTACTAAGCGTGTTATTATTAATTTTATTTTACCAAGGGTTTATTCGTAGGTCTGTGTGTCATGTATGTTTTTCACAAAAAAATGACCTGATAACCTTTTGAGTTACCTTCACCATGAATACATTACGGTGTTTGTTATTAGCATGTTTGGTTAGTAGGTAGGTAAACTTTGTTCAGTAGGACAAATCAAGAGCTTAACAAGAGTACAATAGAGCATGAGTTCTGAATGGTCAGCAAAACAAACCAAGAATAGAACAAAACACGAACAAAACGAAGTAATAGCATAACAAAGCGAGAATAGTACAAAGCAAGAACAAAACGAAGTGAGAATAGAAATAAAATGGACAGAACAAGGTCAGAACATAATTAAGTAAGAACAAAACAAAGCGAGAACAGAAATAAAATAAACAGAACAAGGCCAGAACTGAGCAAAGCAAGAACAAAACAAAGCAATAACAGAACAAAGCAAGAACAAAACAAAGCAACAACAGAACAAAGCAAGAACAAAACAAAGCGAGAATAGAACAAAGCGAGTATAGAACTAAGCGAGAATAGAAAAAAGCAAGAACAAAACAAAGCGAGAAAAAACCAAGAACAGAAAAAAGCAATTACAGAACAAAATGAGAACAGAAAAACATTAACAGAACAAGGTCCGAACATAACAAAGCAAGAACAAAACAAGGCAATAACAGAACAAAGCGAGAACAGAAAAAAGTAATACCAAACAAGAACAAAGCAGCATATATCAAAGGAGAGTATAAGATCAGAACAAAGCAAGAGCTTAGTATGGAGAAACAAGAACAAAACAGAAAAAAGATCAGAACATGCACTTCATCATATTACGAATACTTTATTAAGTAAGGTACGTATTTTACATGTGACTCAAAAAAACGTAGAGTCAGGATCAAAATGTACGACAACAACTTAAAGATTTACACAATAAGCATTTCTTAATTAACCACAAATCATGCTAAATCTTGCTAAAACCCCTTTCATTACTCTAACAAACTCCAATATTGTCACCAAGGACTATATCATTAACCGATTCTGTCGCAGGAATTGACGATTCGTCGTGATTGGGAATTAATAATTCATAGAAATTAGATTGAACAGTGTACGAGTATATTTGATTGAGTTAAAACAGCCGATACATAGCCTAGATTTGACTAAATGGGATAAAAGGAATATTGGAGCTGAGGTATGGTCTATAGACTCTATACACGGAAAAAGCACTATCTGCATTGGTGATCTTTAGTTGCGGCCTTATCGCCTAAGCAGTACAACAATGTTTAATGTATTAAATAGAAGCACCGATGAACAAGGATAATCAAACGAATACATATTGTTTATATGACATTTCTATATATTTTTAAGCGAAGATTTGTGATATGTTCGCATGTTTGATTATGAAGTAAAATAGCCATCGCCCTTAAACAACCCTTGGAAAATGAACTAGCATTCTGCTAGTAACGGTAATATAATTAAAGCCTAATCATGTAAGTAAACAAGGTTTGAATTATATACTGGCAAAAATGTTGATTTGCGAATTTTCGTAAATGACTCGGTTTCTGTTTTCATGGGTAAATGTTAATCAGTTTATCCTCAAAATAAGATTTTGTCAAATAACTTTTGGAAAGCCAAGGGCGGATCCAGCGGGGGGGGGGGGGGGGTCAGGGGGCTCCGGACCCCCCCTAGAATTTGGAAAATGTACATGTCCATTAGTGTATTTCTTGCTTGTAAGTCATTTTTAAGCAGTATATATGAATTTTCTCGGTACTTAACATAGATTTAATGGTTATGTAGATTTTATTATCAATATGTTGCCTTTTTTCTGCAAAATGTGTATAATGTGGTCGTGGTTCGAGGTTCGGACCCCTCCCCTAGAAAAGTTTGGACCCCCCTAGAAAAGTTCGGACCACCCCCCTTAGAAAATAATCCTGGATTCGCCCCTGAAAGCACAGTATCATAAAAAATAAAGTAATATTGATCAGTTCACAGCAGACTGTTGACTAAACGCTGTTGAACATATACATTATGTATGAAAAACATCTACCCACGGAGGATCCATTGAATTTTATCCCAGGATTTTGCAACACAATTGAATTTACTGAATAAATATTAAATTTACAGACTGGAAATTTGATTAAACATACTCTCTCAGTACTGTTCCCCTGAGACTGACGAACATCAGGCACGTCTATGGGAAGTCACGTGATTCAATCCCAATATCAAAATACATGTCTATAAAAAACAACATCTTCAGTGGGTTAGGTCATTCTATTTTGTGAATATGTCCCTTGATAATGGCGGCACGAAATTTTTGTGAACAATAAAAAGGATATAAATTAACTATGGGAATTAATATACAGCTCTGGAGAGTGCGAATAGGATGTTTTTCGCAACCATGTAAATGTGTGGATAGATTAAAAGTATTAATAATTCCTATAGGGACTGGTAAGTGGAAGTTTTCTTTGAGACTTGCCACGTGTATTGTTTCGTTACTTTTAACGTGTGGAGATATTGAGAGCAACCCAGGCCCTCCTAAAAATGACAGTGTTAAAAGAAACTCATATAAATCAACAAGGGGCTCAAGTAAACGTGCTGCGAATGTACAGGAAGAAATATCTATTGAAGGGTCTCCCCGACCCCTACAAGATACCCCCGATGTTGAGGCACGCCAAAGGCGAATTTCTTAGTATGCACAAGTTCTCACTACGCCACGGACTAGTCAAACTCATGTTAGTTCACTTCAAGAGCCTCATATAAACCCAAACAATAATGTTTTGGAATTTTTACACACTATGAAAAACGACCTCACTCAGCAAAATACTCAAGTTCAGTCGGACGTTTGTAATATAAACAATAAATTGGACGATGTGTTGAGTACTGTGCAACAACTTCAATCTGACTATAATGAATTAAAGCAAGATAATATTAAATTACACCAACATGTGTCACAACTTCAAAATAAAATCGACCAAATTGAAAATCAATCTAGGAGGAACAACTTACGTTTTGGTGGTATTGCTGGTCAAATTAATGAAAAATGGGAAGTCACTGAACAAAAATTACGCAATTTCTTGAGAAATGTACTTAATTTTGGAGAACAGGCGGACCAATTTGATATTGAAAGAGCCCACAGAGTAAAATCGAATGACCCGAACATGTGTACTATAATAGCCAAATTTGCACGTTTTAAGGATACACAATCAATATTAGAAAAGGCTAATGAAGTTTACAAAAGTGGGCGTAACCATCAAACCTCAGTGTATAATGATTATAGTGATCGAGTGAAACGTCACCGTAGATTATTAGGTGAACGGATGTTGCAAGAGCGACGACAAGGAAACTATGCAGTAATCCGGTTCGACAAACTGATTGTGAATGATTCCATTTATAAATACGACGACCTTAACGAACAGATCATCTTTATTGGAAACAGACGACCTACAAGACGTCCACGTGTGCACTCACCACGTGGTATAATAAACAATAACAATACCCAACGATTGGCTCCTCGTTTTTGCGGGAATGACCACTCTCGACCACGTGATACACCAGGTGATATAAATGAACCAATCAGAGACATTACACAAACTTCATTGAGCGATCTTCTTTCTGATTCGCCGATCGACTAGGAAAGTGGCCGAAGCCTACTACATGATTACTCATGTGGAAATACAAAAACATATTTACGTATATTATCATGGAACATTGGCGGGTTAAAAAAATACTGTGACAATGATGAACTTAAACATTTTCTTTGTCAATATGATATTATATGTCTATGTGAGACATGGAGTAGTGTACATAATGAATACGATAATTTTTTAGATTCATACATACATTATGACTTTGTACGTTCTATGTTGCCTACTGCATTACGCAATAGCGGAGGTATTAGTGTATTCATTAGTGCTGCCATACATAAACTGAACATTATAACTAGAATTTACACATCATTTAGCAATTGTATTGTTTTATATTTGAATCTATCAAGCATTTATGATTGTAATAATGTTATATTATACTTCACATATATATCACCCGAAGGTTCTTCATATTATGATAGAATGTATTATAATAACGGTATATCTCATATGTTTGAACATTTTGAAACAATTCGAGAAGATTATGGGGATATAGAATTATTTTTGGCGGGAGATTTCAACTCACGAACCAAAAACTTTTTGGATTACATTCCTAATGACAATCTTGAATATATTTATGGTGATACCGAATATGAGGGTAGTAATTTTGACCTTTTACGCAATAACAAGGATTGTATAAGGGGAAATAATTTTGGAAAGGCTTTAGTAAATTTTTGTTGTATATTCGATGTTCATATCTTAAATGGAAGGTTTGACGATGATAGACATGGAGAATTTACTTGTTTTTCGAATGACGGTGCTAGTGTTGTTGACTATATGATAGCGTCTCCAAATCTTTTTCATTATATTACTAGTTTTAAAGTTTGCGACAGGGATGACTCTGACCATTTTCCTATTTCCTGTGTTTTTGAATTAAATACAATCAAAATACCACAAACAGATGAATCTCACTATGATACAGGGTTTTTACAAAGTAATAGTTCAAGACTACGTTGGAATAACAACAAACTTGAAACTTTTTATAACAATTTTAAAACAATTTTGCAATCAAAAAATAATGTCTTACTACAGTCTTTAAATAACGATATTGATGTTTTTATCGACATTATGACTAATATTTACCACCAAGCCGGTGAATGTATGAAAATATGCAAGACTTTTTTAACTAACCAACCTCCATGGTGGGATAATGAATGCTATGACTTGAAACGCATAAAATATAACTTATTAAAATGTTTTCGAAACACTAACAGTCAACAAGACTTACGAAACTATAAGAATAGCCGTAATAATTTTAAGAACTGTTGTAGAATAAAAAAATGTGAATATCAACATAATAACAGGTTGAAATTAGTTAATTGTCAAGATGCATGTTCATTTTGGAAACAGCTTAAAAGCTATAAATCTAAAAACACAATGATAAGTAATAGTATTACCTCTAATGAGTGGTTAGTATATTTTAAAAGTTTATTATATGAAAAAGACGCAATAAGCGTTGACCCCAACATAAACAATGCACACATATATGCTAATGAAAGCGCAAATTCATTAAATGAACCGTTTTCTCTCTCCGAAGTTGAATCTATCATTAATAAACTAAAAAATAATAAAAGTTCAGGATTAGATGGAATCCAAGCAGAATTTTATAAATATACATCTGTTGATGTAAGTCAATATTTCGTCCTATTGTTTAATCACATTTTATCTACAGGTACATTTCCTAAATCATGGGGTCAAAGTATTATATGTCCAGTATTTAAATCAGGGTCAAAGACATCTACTAGCAATTACAGAGGTTTATCAATTACTAATACTATGTACAAAATATTCTCAGGTGTTATTAACAAAAGATTATATGAATGGGCTGAGGAAAATAATAAAATTAATGAGTGCCAAGCGGGTTTTAGACGTAATTATTCAGCAATAGACAATGTTTTCTGTCTTCAAGCAATGGTACAAAAATATTTGTCGAAAAAAGGCGGTCGATTCTATTGTTTATATGTCGACTTTAGAAAGGCGTTCGATAAAATTAATCATGAACAATTGTTTTTATCTCTTCAAAAAGTCGGATTGCATGGTAACTTTCTCAGAGTGTTAAAACTTATGTATACAAATCTTTATTCTTGTGTCAAGACTTCCGATGGACTAACAGGTTCATTTCCATGTAATATTGGAACGCGTCAAGGTGACAAATCTAGCTCTACAATTTTCATCTTGTTCATAAATGAACTATATACACTTTTAAGAGAAAAATGTAGCTCCGGTATATTTATTACAAATAATATTCCTGATATACTATGTTTAATGTTTGCAGATGATGTTGCTAATTGCGCAGAAACTGTTTCCTTATTACAACAACAATTAAATGCTATTGATACTTTCTGTCACAACACTGGAATGGAAATTAACCTAGAAAAAACCGAAATTATTTTTTTCCGTAACGGTGGCCCTTTACGTAATTATGAGAAATGGTATTATCGTGGAAAAACTATTAATATTACGTCAATATACAAATACATGGGGCTTATTTTCTCTCCTCAATTATCATGGAATCATGCAAAGGAAAAATTAGCATCACAAGCACATAAAGCAATCTTAGCATTAAAACATTATCAAAAACCGTTTGGATATTTTCCAACAAAAGAATTATTCAAAATTTTTGATCATATGATCAAGCCAATTTTATGTTACGGTTCTCAAATATGGGGCTATGAATATTGTCATATTATAGAGTCTGTACATACTAATTTTTGTAGAAAACATCTAGGTTTAAGAAGAACCACCAATTATTGTATGATTTTGGGTGAATGTGGTAGATTACCTCTTAGTATTACATATATTACTAATTGTATAAGATATTTCTGTAAACTATTAAATATGTCTTCCGAACGCTATCCAAAGCAATGTTATTTGATGTTAAAATCCATTGATGATGCTGGTAGAACATGTTGGGCAACAAAAATTAAGAATTTATTATATATGTATGGATTTGGGTATATTTGGATTTCTCAGGAAATAGGAAACGTGAATATCTTTATATCCATGTTCAAACAAAGAATCGCTGACTGTAGTACCCAACATTGGTCAGAAAATAATAATAACTCAAGTCGATGCTTTCATTATAAACATTTTAAATCGTTGTTAAATGTTGAAAAATATCTTTTAATAGAAACACCATATATTCATCGTTTAGCATTTTGTAAATTCAGATGTTCGAATCACAAACTAGCAATAGAAATAGGCAGATACCACAATATACCAAGAATAGAAAGATTATGTTCCTTATGTCCTGATAGTATTGACTGTGAATTCCATGCTTTCTTTAAATGTCATAAATATGATACTATAAGAAATAATTTCTTATTTAACTGGTATTTAGGGGGGAAAGAGTTAAACGATTTTTACGATTTATTATCAACAAGTGAAGAAACCATTTTAAGAAAATTAATGTATTATGTATATCTACTTATGAACAGTATTAACAGTTAGTTTAGTTATTCTATATAGTCTCACTTTACTGCATATATTAATATAACCACATAATATTGCATAGAGTATTGTATTTTGGGCTGGTGGCCTTAATTTTCTTTCATAAATAGGTATTTATAATTTGTTTATAATTATATATATTGTCTCAATTTATAACTAGAAATCAACATTGCCACACAATTTTGTACAGTGCAATGTCGTATTTTGGGCAATTGGTCTTAGTTTTCTAATATATGTATTGTTAAGTAGTTTAATAATTTATATATTGTATCATTTTTAAACTTTAAATCAACATAACAACACAAATTTGTATACTGTAATGTTGTATTTGTGGCCAGTTGCCCTAATTTTCATTAATAAGTAATAACTATTATGAATTACATGTAGATCAATAATTTCATATTTTATCAAGATCTATTATATGCTTACATAATCACACAATTTTGTATATTGTATTGCTGTATTTTGGGCCGATGGCCTTGATTTTCTTGAATAAAATTTGTCTTGTCTTGTCTTGTCTACGGTCATGGCTAAACTTAAATCAATTACAATAGTAATAAAATCATGGTACCATAAACCTTTAGACAATTTATTTATTTTTGGTTGTAAAATAATTCTATTGTAAAAAATAACTCATATTTTGTATACAAATAGGTCATGAAAACAGTAAATGAATATCAAATATTTAGTTCACACTAATTTATTTTAGCTCAGTTGTGAAACAAGTTCATACAACTTGGATGAATCACTTTCAAAATCGCTTCCTGGTCCTCCAGTGCTGACCTAGTATGATAAAGTTTTTAGCTCAAGGAAACAACGGGCTAGCTTTTGAATGAGTTTCGAACCAACACGGAGCTGGCTATCCAATGATTACTAGTTCAGCGTCGTTAAATATCATATACATATATTTAATATGATTACAAGCTTAATATATTTGTACTTGTTTATCATTGCAATTTGATAAAATGAACTAAAATACATATTAATTGGCCTAATCTAATCATATTGAGTTTATATTCAATAGCTAATAGCTAAAAGGATTAATTCGAGGCAGATGGAAATGGCGTGCTATTGCGTTGTATCATTCCAATTTGTTAGACTTTAATAGTGTATCAATGTATTGGCTTTATTATTATATACTATATGTTCCTATTGAAATATATTCAATCTATTTAACAGAATGTGTTAGTACAGTATAACCTGCATTAACAGCCACCTGTTATAAGCGGTCACGTGCTGTAAGTGGTCCATCTGGCCTCCTCCCTATGAAAATCACTCTATCGTGCAACTATTATAAGCAGCCACCTGCTGTCTGTGGCCAGTGGTCACATATTTCCTTACAAATTCACCAATTTACTTGTATTAAGTGGTCATAGTATATATTTAATTTTAGAATTAACAAAGTGTAAACATCATTGCATAGACGCGTGAAAACCAAACAAGTTGAGTCTTTAAACAGTCAAAATTTATCAACAAAGTGTTATCACATAAAGTAAGTCTTCCAATTTACAACTGACATTGTCATCTGTTCCCTTTTTAAAGATCATTTAACAAGAAGCTAAATAACTAAGTAACAATTAACAATGGAGTAATTGAAGAATTTTTATCTAAACCTGGTGTAAGTGGTCACCTGCTGTAAGCAGCCAATCTAGCCACTTCCCTTCACTTAATGCAGGTTATACTGTATTTTATATCTTAAAGAAACAGTTCAAAGCAGGTGGAAATGGATTGTACTTGTTGGTTTGAGCTGTTAGAAGATAATGTCACATTTATTTCAAACTTTATAAATCTTAATTTGTCTATCGTTTTTATGACCACTGCATGAGAACATTTTTAAAACACGTTTCTTTGATTTAACAGACACATTTTAAAAGTGACAAAATCATAAACATTCGTTTAGACAGAAAGTTAACTATGTGTAGGTTATAATATAACATAAAATATGTTGCGCATCACAAATGGGTTCGGAACACTTCGACAATTCATTGAATAAATAATCTTGGAAGGATTCGTGGGGGTCCACCTAGAATATTGGGGTTTTACTACACAGTACATACGCGAGTTGAAGAAAAGGCGAAGCGCGTAATGGTTGTGAAAAATAGTTCTTATCGTAAGCACACAATGCTTTGTTAAAAGATATCTTTTTGTTATAAATTTGACTAACTATTGTTAAACGATATCATTGAATTCTGTATTTCAAATTAACTGAAAATGAGAAATTCATCATCGCAAAAACGATCGTGGATTTGTTTACTTCAACACCGGTTAAAGCATTGTGTTTAGGCATGTGGCGTGTAGGTAGTTCCAGAATGGCGACTAAATATGTCCAATGTTATTCGTAGTGAATGGCCGAATGAGTTCCGAATGATAGCAATTGCATGTCGGAAATGCATGGTAGACATATATATTAAACACTGTAAGTCCTGTTTCTAGAGTTTGAAATGATTTATAGATCAATGTATGACTAACAACTGTGTCAAACGTCATTAGATGTATGTATAAACAGTTTAAATGAAAGTTTAAGGTCGATGACGAATGTAAACTGAATATTAACTATGTCTGTAGGCCAACAACAACAGTATTATATCTGCAGGCCATTTATATAGCAAGCTGTTGACTCCATAAAACGCAGATTTAACAGCACATGGTATAATTTAACTACATAATTATATGTATGTAGTCTGTATAATATGAAGCCTAGATTTATGACAACCTAGTCCGTTCTTTACTAAGTATAAGTTACTTGCGCAGTTGATATGAGACTAAGGGTAAAATTGTCAAAGAAGGTTTTACTTAAGTTATGGTTTACTCAAATTGGCCTGTGACACGTAATATAAAATACACAACAATTTTTACTTTTTATTTCTGTTAAATTAAGTTTGTCCAAATTGACTAGAAACACGGAATAAAATTGCCACGACAGTTCTCGACTGGTTACCAGTCGTACTTTGACAGGTAAAAGTATGTCAGGCAAACCATGATCGTGGCCGCGCCCGATGTAATGCATTATATAGCTATATGAAATATAATAAAAACAAATTTTATCATTTTTGTGAAACATAGACTTGAGACACGAAATAAAATTAACGTGAAAGTATTCGCTGCTAATTCCCAGTTATAATGTGTGCAAATTGACCTGAGTCATGATATAGTTTTCTCTCCAGTAGCCTCAACATGATGGATAGATTGTCCTAACCATGATATAAATTGACTTTAACTTATTTCGACTTATTAAAGGTACTCATTCACAGATTTCAACTTAAACATGAACTTTTTCTGAAACTATCAAATTGTTTGGGGAAAAAATTAAGCAGAAACTTAGTTATTTGATAATGACAATTTTAGTGCAAATTGACACACAAGTACAAATGATGGTGTTTAAAGTAGTAAAAATCTAACCCGTATGTCATGTCACGGTATAGACAATTTTAGTGCATTTTGTGACTTTAATTGTATATTTCTTGCAGCCTATAGGTCTGATTGTCTTAAAATATTAAGACTTATTTTTTGGACACAATTATAGACACTAAATAGTATTTTGAAATATTGAAAAATCTTAACCAAATCTGTGAACTAGTACCTTTAATAGATCTACACTGAATTCCAGTTACTGCTGACACTGCATTAAAGCCTTGTTATCAAAATAAGCACTATTTTAGACTGCAAAGAAAATAGACATCTGTCTATTTCATACACCTTTAATGAACAAGTCTTTTTAAATAAATGCAAATATTGCTTTCATATGTTTATCTTATTGAATGCATTACTCTGTAAAAGTAGATCAAAACAAAAAATAAAATTGGATTGTCAATACTTGAAACATTCATTTTCAATATACATTATCTGTCCATTTTATAAAAAGTTGGGTACTTTTATAAGAGCACATTACTCATTTTTACTCTAATGTTCAATAAACCTGATCCAAAATACAATGTAGTTCTAGAGCTTAATTATGTAATTTGGAGCAGTTTCTTTCTATAACAAGACTTCATCATAAACAAACATACTGTAATCAAAACAAAGAGACAAAGAATTAAGTTAAATTTTGACATGAGTGATTCAGAGACGAAACACCTTGGTAACTTTGTATTTCTTTAGCTTGTTCGATTCCCATTAGCGTATTGTTGCCTATAATTACGCGAGTATTTATAATGTTTAAAAAGATAAGCCCGGAATGCCTTTGGTCTTGATTTACAATCAACTAATGTAGACTAATGTAGGCCAAGGCTTAGTTATCATGATATACAAGTATGATAGGCCCACAATGATGAAGGTTGATGTAAACAAAACTGTTATCTTTGTGGAAAGTGGTCTGATAAACGCCTACCAGTGAATACTTGAGTTGGTTCGGAAAGGTCATATATTTAAACCTTGAAATCTTTATTATGACTTTAATTTGTGTTCCTCAAATCAATCTACGTCATCTAGACGCTTTCACTAATATTTACATAATTTTGAACAAATAAGGTCTGAGGTACAATGCGACCTTGTAATCAGTATGTCATGTTTTAAAGGTACACTTCACCGATAAATTGTGTCAAAATTACAGAACGGATTTTCCGGGGCACGGGTTTTAAGCGTCACTTTCTCCCGTGAACTTCACCCCAGCAACACGATTGGTTTATCAAATACGCTAATGAAAATAAATAATTCCAGTAAAAAATTGCTTCCGTATTTTATAGAAATTAATCTTGTTTTCTCATTGACGCTACCTTTAATATCATAATATTTCATAAACATTTTAATATAACAGTTATAAGATTTTTATTGTTAGTATAATATAAGAGGTCATACGCCTATTCACTTAATCATTTAGTCAGTCTTTAACAAGTGGATGATACATTATTGTCTAATTAATGAATAAATAATGTTTATTTAATTATGATATTATAGTTTTTGTTTTGGTTTGGGGTTTATGGTGCTATTTGTCGCTGTTCAACAATTATTCAGTCATATCGCGATGTTTTGTCAGTTATCGCTTTATGTACAGCATTTGGGCAGAAAATATAATAGGGTGGAGCTATTGGATGGGTGGGATCTGCCTAAAATTTTACGTGTTTTGTCGACCACTCGCTGACCATGGTCAGACGTACGCGTGTAGGCATTTAACAAGTATTTTAATCGTACATATTCGTTAATAGCTTACAATTACCTAATGCTACAATCCCATAAACATAAAAATAGCCGTGAGGGCACCGTACGGGCGCCATGCGATCAAGCTCCGCAAGGACTCGTACGAACTCTTGCGTACCCGTACGGACTGTAACGATTTTACCAGAGTCCTTGAGATGAGCCGTGGATACAGGTACCAGTTTCAATGTCAAGTCGTGAACAAATCGTGGCCGAGTATGGATTAAACTTGCATATCTTCCAGCTACGGCTCTGTACGGGTGTGTTGTTTTGTGCTATGTGCGCATCGTCACCTTAATACGCAAGGCTTCCCATGGCCTACAGCTGTCTGCACATACAGATCTGAAACAAGCCACGATTTTAAGGGACTGAGGCATTGCATATACTAGTTGATAATTATAAAGGTAGGTGGAATAGTGACAGTGAAGCCTTTATTATAATAAGATGACACAGATCCTATCCGAGAATCAAAACACCAACCCTGGATTGAATGTCAGACACGCATCCGAGTGAGCTAGGCAATCTGAGGTTGCTTAAAGGCTTTAAACTTTTACAGGCTTTAAAAAAAGAATATTTCCATAATTGCAAGCAGACGACGTACATAGACTAATTCATCATAACACAGTACTAGTATAAGAGATCCCACCATGCTGCAACTAAGCAATTTCCTTATTTCAAATATGCTAATGATTGCAAAACCAGATGTTGTAATGCATGTTAATAGCACGTTATTCTATTTCTTTTGACATTTTACTTGAATTTTCAGAGTATTATACTTTCAACTATTTGCTCCACATGTATTGATTGAGAGCATCAAAGCATTAAACTTAAAACTAGAGGAATTAACCCACTTGTGGTGAAATCACTCAGAACTGTACTTCTAGAAAACTCTTGGGACGCGACTGATCTTTTGTATGGCCTACATAAGCTACAAATGTCATTCAATCATCAGACTTTAAAGGAAAATTACGACAGTTTAATAAATTAAGTGAACTATTTCGTTGTTTTTGTTTCAACATAGCGTGCTTGAAGTTCAAATTGCTATAACATGTCTACTGGGAATCATAGAAACGTGAGATACGCCTCTTGCAAGCTATAAATGTACACGCAATAATCTGCATTTTCTCTAGTGACCAAATGTTACTTTGAAAGATTAATGATATTAAGGAGAACTTTATGACAAAATAGAGAGTGTGTATGAATATCGTGAGAACGCATTCTTCAAGTTTCTTGCGTTGTTAAATGTACAATGTATATGCAACAAATGATACGCGTGTAGATTTTTTTAGGGTTTTGTCGTGTCTCTTCAGGGATAAGGGACTACATGTACTGCCATCGATAATGAACACAAACTATGAATGGATGTAAGTTGTTATAAATTTCTTAAGATCCAATTTTGGGATTTATGAAAACAGAACACTTTTTAACCAGTTACTTGACGCAAATTTCCATCAGTGACTGACAACTGTTCTACAAGATGAAGCATCTGTGGTAGGAGGGAGACCAGTCTTTGGATTTATTTCATTATCAAACATCAAGTCAGTGTGCCTTGAACTCGAACCCACAGCCCCTCGATCAATAGAATTGCTTGCTACCGACTGTGCTTGCCATTTGGGCTCCAACACGAATTGTCTAAGTCTGTGGTAAGATGTTTATCAATTTACAAATAGTTTTTCTACCATGGCGTCCTACTCACCTAACTTACTTTCTCGGATGGCGTTTTTAAAGGCGAAGTGTTTTGTTCCTATGTTTGTCAACTTCTAGGCTATTCTCATTAAATAGGAGAGAATCAATCGAAAGCATTTTGTTTCCATCATTCTAAAAAACAAGCTTTCAAGAGCCTGGTAAAACCATTAAAGAAGCCATTAGGGATAGAATATTCCCCATTAAATTGAAACCTTTCAAATAAAAACAAAAAGAAGAATAATCATACTAAGACAGTAAAAGAGGCGTACGAGGCGTACATATTTAGGAGGTAACCCTTGTTTGGGGGCGTTATTAAAATGATGTTTTTCTCAATAAAATTATGCTATTATTACTCAAACAACTCTTAAATTTTGCCTTTGGGTAATCACTTCACATAGCCTCCATTATCCTACGGGCTTGTGTCAACGTATCATTTAATCTCTGCTTTTTGGCCTCTAAGCATATGCAAAGAATATACCACTAATGAAGCCTTCTAGGTGTAATACGTCGCTGCCATTATACACGACAAAAACACAATGCCAGTGGTGTCTTCACTTTAGAATTCCATGGAGATATCAGGAACCGCTATCAACGATATCATATATCTGCTTTAATACTCAAGAGCCACTCATTAATGTTGTCAACAAGTTATTTCAATATGACAATATATTGACAATAGTGTCAAGTTGCTAACTAAATCAATTGTTGACATTATCTCCTTTGATATGAATATACATGTATCTAAATACAGTCTATCCTGTTAACTTATGGAATATCAACTCCGACGAGTTCGATACTTTGACGTATTTTGTGATTGCACGATACGTGCATTCAATATAACGTCAACGCCAGTCATACCCTTACATTGGCTTTGATGGCGCTTTGTCCTTGCATAGGGAAACATTATTGGTCATCGTGAAACGGTAAGCGAGTGCTGATAAGAAACAAGTCCTGAAAAGATGGTGATGTCGAGGGTCGGTCATCAAACACAAACTTTTTATTTTAGATCTATATACATGTAGTTGAACGACCTAAAATTCAACCAGGAAGTAATTTATGTTATCATGTTATTTGTTTATTACACTTAATATATCATTTGAAAAAAAAAACACAGCGAGTTTCGTATAAAACAAATATGACGAATGTCACGAACTTATGCGAGGATCTGCATATTTTGGTGTGGACATTTTCGGAGATATAGGCGGTCGGTCCGAGTAAAAAAACAACAACACTTAATTTACATATGCCTTAGACAGTACACAGGTGACCATATATGACATGTTGTACTGTATATTTATATTGATAAATGTTGTACATGTAAAATGAGATTGTTACTAGATGGATGTGATGAGTGATCTCATTGGACAAATTATTTCCATTGATTTTCAGTAACACTAGATTCAACATGTTGACATTGTCTAATGCCTACTTTAATGACTTTAAGAATATATTCGATTTTTATGATAATTTACGTCAGGATGTCTATGGCATTTTGTAAAAGATATAACATTGACATGAACATTTTCAAGGAAAAGCTATCTGAAACATTATTTGAGCTTGTATGCGAGATTTTAGCCATTCTATGTGAGATGGATCTGGTTGTTTCTGGTAAATAGCACCCAGCTCATAAGTTAGAGGTCACTTTTTTGAGTAAGTTGTAGAACGCTTGCAATACCTGAGGCACAATCAGACAAAAACTATGATTGACCACTTCGATGTCATTCTCGTATCCAGAGGCTATCAGAATTCTCGATATTTATATCAAGAATCTCAATAACCTCTGGGTATGAGAATGCTTCGATGTTGGGTTGGTTGCAAAATAATCGTTCTATCATTGTAATACCTTGTCCGTCAGTCAATTTAGATAAGCCTTGTTCTCGAGAAGCATATCTTCTGCAAAGTTGGCAGGAGGATTGTTATTTACTACAAAGAGAACAATGGTTCACAATAATAATAATTATGTGCCAAAAGAGAAACTCATAAAAACCTCTCAGTACGAACGTTTCATAGAAGGTACTTCTATCAGTTCATCTTAAAGTGTGTTTGTGTTTTTCTCCAGAAATTGGCTGACCCGCTGGTTTCTCCTTGGATTGACTGACATGTTGAGTGCAATCAAAAACGGTTCAGTTTCATAACAAATACATAAAGAACATATTCTCTCAGGCGTACAAGTTCGATCAATAGACCATTTGGCGTTTTTTTAGTAATTCATTTCCCTCTTTTCATGATGTATAGCCTTCATAAAGTTGTTTACATGCTTCTCCTGTTTTTCCGCCGCTATTATAATCAAAGTGTATTATTTAAGACATGTTTGTTGTCTATAGAGCAGAGGCAATTTATTTCTACGTGAATTCAGAATTCCTTCAGAAGTCAAAAGAAATCGAACAGTTCAGTTTCAATATAGAGCAAACATTTTATAGATGAAAGCAAAATTGCTTCAAGAGGCATGCCAACAGTTTTCTTTGAAATCTACAGCTTGCGTGTTTGTTAGGAAAAAATATAGGTATAAACGTCAGATGCTGGTAGAATATAATAAATCATTTCTGGCTATGCATTTTTGCAATTGCAAGTTCTTGAAATAGTAAATGCTCGTTTACATTTGCATTTTCTTGGAAATAGAGTTTGTATGTATACAGTAGTATTGAGCATGCATTTTTCTCATATGCAGTGTAAGCATATTCGATCTTTTAGCTTTGTGTGTTGATATAATACCATAGGAAATGTTAAAACGGTTATTACATTTTAGTTTAAGAATTAATTTTACTTAGTTAATTGCACTGATTTAGCATCCTCTAATAAAACAATGAACAGTTTTGTCCCGTATTACAGTATTTAGTTTTGGGGATAAAGTATTAATCAACAAATATGTCTAATGTTTAAGCCAGTGACATATACAGCTCTGTTGCTTCTGATACAATTAAGCATATAAGCATTGTGTCCTGCATATAAAAAAATGGAAAAATCTCTGACTAGATAATTGACTCAGATGCTTCGGCGATAAAAACTAGTGGGTTGCTTAATGATTTATACATATCAATTTCCCTGAATACTGCAGATAATAAAACAGAAAATTTGCTGAATTAACTTTGTGATAGGAGATACCATAAAACTACTAAACCACAAAATGAGCTTTCTTTCTATTTACATAACATTGTTATTTTTTTGTAATTAGGATTGGTTAAAAACAGAAACCATTTAATTTCCTTAGGGATTTTTTTAAATCTAAAAAACCTTAGAAAACATGTATCAATTTCCGAGTTGATCATCTAGCGTCTCTCAAAATTCTCAGAAAGGAATAATTTATCTGGTGTGTTGTCATGACAATGGGCTGACTTGAGATAGCAATTAATTGGCTAACACTCGCTGAAGGTAATAATCTTACTAATGACCAACGTACGGGAAGTAATAAGCCAATTATTTTATTTCGATTCTCCTTGATGTGACTTGATTTGTTGATTTAATTAAGTTGTTTTTCAGAATAAAGTTTCTGCCTTTAATTATCTGTATGATAAAAATAACTTGAACGGAACAATGCAAAGGTCAGTCACGAAGATGATATGTTAAGAAATGACACGATCGTAACTTCCCGGCAAGTCCCGTTACCTGAATTGTCTGTACCTTTTAAGAAAAATCGTGTGCTTGATACAATGGAAATACTTCCGATTTACCATTGGAAGGATTTCAGGAATGTCCATTGTTTCACAAATGACGATTTCATTTCCAATCTCAGTCTCGTACCCCGAGGTTATCAAGATTATCCAACTAGTATCGAGAATCCTACTAGACTCTGGGTACGAGAATGTTCCAATCTGGAATCGATCGTGTTTGCTCTATAGAGCCGTTTTCTGTGTCCTAAAATCAATTTAAATATTCCGCCTCACTGTACTTAGAAGTACTCATTAGCTAAACAGCTCTTTTATATTGACCTGTCTCTACATCCCGGACCCTATACCCCGGAACTTCAACAATCCCCGGCACCTTACCGCAGTCAAGGATTCCAAAATATCCAATGTAGCTAACCAACACATGTAATAATGTATTAAACAAACAAAAGGCGTTCTCTCATTATATTAGTTAGATTCTAAACTCGAGATCAAACTACACCATATTTATGCCACTAAGAAAATATGAGACAAACTATTTATGGCATTAACTATTGTAATCATAGGAGTGTGCCTAACAAAACAAGCATGAACTTTTGACCACACAACACTTAATGTGTTGTTGTTGATATTGTTTACAGTCACAAACACCATTATATAACTTAAAATCGAACAAAGCAATAAAACAAAAATAAAGGAAATAGTCTCATTCAAACATAAGATTAAAATATAAAAATTAAACAAGAATTCCAGTCAATTTCAGCCATTTAAAACTTAAAGCAAGCGGAAATTCAGACTTAAAATCAATTTACTAACTAACAAAAATGGAAAACGCCTCACTAATTTCCGAAATATTGTAATTGAGAAAGAAGTTATCCCTCTTTTCAAGGTTACATCCTTTTGTTTTTAAGAGATCGTTTTCCGGGTTTGATAATACAGGGACAACAACATTTGAAGTGTTGTTTAAAAACAAGCATCGACGAAAACAGCTTAATTAACTGAGAAGAGTTAGTGTCATTAACCGTTGAAAAACAGCCATTAAATAAAGTTCATGCCATTGACTTAGAGCATTGTCAACTACTTACCAGATCGCTCGTTGGTGTCAATTTAGCATATCATAAATTTCGATTTCTTGGTCGTTGAACTTCATCTTCACAAGAATGTTTCAGGATGTATAATGTTAAAACTTCGAGTGGGAGGAAGGGTGAAGACTAAACCTCTTACAGCAATGCTGTTAAAATGGCGAAAGTTTTTAAGATACTTAAATTATGTATGTCACGAAAGCCATATGCGGATTTAGCGGGGGGGGGAGGGTCAGGGGTCCGGACTCCCCTAGAATTTGGAAAATGTACCTGTCCATTAGTGTTTTTATTGACTGTAAGTCATATTTAAGTAGCATGAAGCAATTTTTCTCGGTGCTTAACATAGATTTAATGGTTATTTAGTTTGTATTATAAATACATGTATGTTGCATTATTCTGCAACATGTGTATAATGTGGTTGTGGTTCGAAAGTTTGGACCCCCTAGAAAAGTACGGATCCGCCCCTGCGAAAGCTATTCTTAATTTTTATGGAACACTTAGACAATTTATGTAAAACTGTAAGATGGGGATGTCAAAGTGTCACTACGATATGATTCTAACATTCATTATTCAATAGATTGTTATTTTTCCGGCAACATAAATTGTTATGACACCATGAGATATGTTGAGCTGGGCTGAAAATTGTATCATGATTTACATTTGTTTAGTCTCACAAATTTCTCCTTGAAATAAATGGGAACGGCACACTTATATATAAGCATGGTTCTTTTCAAACTGCGATCAGCTAATTCGTGCTTTTGCAGTTCAGAGGAATTCATGATGTTTTTTTAATTGGTTTTTAAAGTCGTATTCAACACATATTAAGGTTATATACACGACGGTCAGCTCTTCCTACTATAGGTTTCATGGACACCTTTCTATCACCAGTACTAACTTACCCTACAACGAGGCCGACAACTCATGTAAAGGGTATGACCTACCGCGACCGGGCTCGAATCCGTGATCTCCGGATTCGAAGTCAGACATGCTAACCACTACGCCACGGTCGCAGCCTCCCATGATTGTAGTTTAACAGAAGAACAGAACAGAACAAAGTATACATTTTTTAAAGCAAACCTATTGTCAGACATTCAGATGGAAGAAATAACCATCCGACTGTTCAACATGGTCAGGGTTAGAAGTTGAAGCAATGTTTAAAGATGACATATCGTCACTGATGTTCAAAAATTGAGACTACAAAGGTGTTAGTACATAGCTTGCAGGGGCGGATCCAGGAATTTTTTCTAGAGAGGGTCCGAACTTTTCTAGGGGAGTCCGAACTTTTCTGGGGGATCCGAACCTCGAACCACAACAACATTATACACGTTTTGCAGAAAAAAATGCAACATATTGATAATAAACTACATAACCATTAAATCTATGTTAAGCATCGAGAAAATTGCATCATACTACTTATAAATGATTTACAAGCAAGAAATGCACTAATGGGCATGTACATTTTCCAAATTCTAGGGGGGGGGGGGGTCCGGACCCCCTGACCCCCCCGCTGGATCCGCCCATGGCTTGTCCAACACAACTTCCCCGATCCATATCTGCTAGTTTCTTTCTGAAACAAAAACAAACATTACGTTAGAACAAAAAAAATAGATCTATCTGTAGGAATATAAAATCAACAAAATTTGATGACATCGGAGGTGATATCAAACAAATTCAGAAATTCACGCAGTAAACAAATATTGCAAAATCAACAAACAACAGCTATACAGTTGTTATTACACGTTTTCCCGCCTTTTCTTATCAACCAATACGCCCAGCGCTTTATTCTCACATTACCTCAATGAATACATTATTTCACTATGGTGGCTGATATACGCCATGTCGCATTGTCATCACATACGATGCGTTCATCTTTACTAGTCTTTCGCTCATGCGTAAGCGGAAGACGAACTAGCGAAAACACAATCATGCGACGATTCTGTCGCATCTTAGTGCCGCGAGGCACCACACCAAAACACGACGATGCGACTCATGTATTTTTCTCGTATCTTCTTCCCGCGGGTTCTGAGGCGAAAACATAAAAATCTAACAAAATAAAGGCAAAAAAGACATGAAAACGTGTCGTACTTTTGTAAAAGTTCTGTCGCATAAATGCATTTTTGCATTGCACTTCCTCAGACAAAAAAACGCGACAAATCATTAAAATATCGTAAACTTGTGTTTTTGCTTGGCGCCCCGTGGGACGAAGACACGATAAAATCGTATAAAAATACCAGTTTGTCGTTTTTTCGTGTTTTATATGTTGCGCCCCGTGAAATGTTAATGCGACATGGCGTAAATCAGCCACCATACTTCACTCCACTGCAAGGATACATGGTGCAAAAAGATAACAAGTAATGCACTGATTTCGTTGTAAACAAACCTGCCAAGTTATACCCTACATTTTGCCGTCTAAACTAGGTCATCCTCGACAGATGTAAACAAGCCTAACCTTGAGTAAGGACGAAGTAGTATTGGATTACCTTGTTGTGCGGCACGGGGATTTTTATTCCATTGTTTGATCGTAAATCTATAAATCAATCGATAGTTCAACTGTATTTGCGTTGATCAAAGCGATAAAATATGCATTTAGGTTAACAATAGGAATGTCAAAACAAACAAAAACAACTTAAACCGGGTACCAAGTTTGTTTTGATCACTTTTGACAAGTCTGTGAGAGTTCGATATTTTTTTATCATGCGTGGATTTGGGTTAAGATAGACTTGTTCGATCTTCGGGATTATTATAATTATTATATATTATTATTATACTATATAACATAAAACATGCCATTGCTATTGTCCCTTGATATTAGTTTCGTCGAATACAATTTTATAAATTATATGAAGTAAATAATTTAAAAAACACAACAAGAACGAACAAACAAGTTTATTTAGCTCCTGACCATAAACACGTATTTGCCATTAAGTCTAGAAACATTAAGACAGCATATATTTACAAATCACCAGCACGCATACATTTACTAGACTATAAAAACACGTACAATACATGATAAGATCTTACGTTCACTATGTTGTTTACGACAAAATTGTTTATCTCCCAGCAAATGACTATTCATCTTAATTTAAGCATTAATAATTCATTTATCACCATCCGTCTAAAATGACTTGTGAGTTTATAGTATATTTGCTGACTTGGTAGTGACATAATGTCTGAGTTAGTCGCTTTATGTCACAATTTTATAGGACATCTTATGAAGAAAAAA
Source organism: Mactra quadrangularis (assembly GCA_025267735.1). Lineage (NCBI taxonomy): Eukaryota > Metazoa > Mollusca > Bivalvia > Venerida > Mactridae > Mactra > Mactra quadrangularis. The sequence goes on from CM046305.1 coordinate 21,860,116, forward strand.
TAGAGTTGTTTTGGAGCATTTTGCCGTATTTCAACAATGTGTTAAGTCGCCGCTTCTCGTACCCCGAGATTATCAAGATTCTCAAAGCTAGTATCTAGAATCTTGGAACGAGAATGGTTAAATCGCGGCGATCAGTTGTCCAACTTAGTGCCTATGTACAGGTTTAAATATCCAAACCTGTGGTGCTTTTCACAAAAATCTTACGATAAATATCATTGTAAGTCAAAAGCAAGAAAATTGACTTACGATAACTTTCTTCGTAAGACTTTTTGTGAAAAGGGGCACTGAATTTTTATTCTAGTACTAAAACACAACAATCGCCAGTGAGTGACAAGTTGACAACTGGCTTACTTAAAACAGATGTAGACGAGAGAATAACCGTGTGAAATATTTCATGACTGAACTTCTTGAAGGTATGTAGGTCTCGTCATTTATAATTGATGTTCTATCGAAATATATCATGACTGAACCATTCGAGTTGAAAGTAAGTGGGACTTGTCAATTATAATTGACGTCATACCGATACATACTGTAGTAATGATACCGAGGAGTACTATTTTCGTGGTATGTAAGACACGCCCGGGAATCAAACCCTGAATTTGTAGTCTGACGCGCTACAAACAGAGCTAACTAGGCGGAACTGCCTTCAGAAGAGAGGGACTAAGTAATTTCGGCCATAAAGACTGGTCATAAAGATCAATAGATGCTTTATTTCTAGAAAAATATCAAGTTTTTATCGTGTAAGATGAAGAAATCTCGATAAAATAAGGGGGGGGGGAGTCACGAATTTATTTCCCACACGAAAATCTCATTAGAATAGAATGGAAAGAAGATTAATGGAGATTGAACTTGCAATAGTTTTGACAGTCCAATGAATTAACAACTACAACACAAAAGCAAAGCTATTGCATGTAAGAATTCAACGCCACAACATTAAACCAATTGACTTGTGGACCACTTAACTTAAGATCATCTCAATTTATACGTATTATGGCAAAAACTATTAGCTTCACTGAGCAAGCATGAACTTTACTGCTGTTTTCTATTGTATACTATTCATTTTGAAGCATTGTGGAATACATTGCATTGAACAAACATATTTTAAGTCGGAAATGTTGGCACATATTATTATGTTTTTTGTATAACATGCCACAAGATATCGTATTGTTTTGACTACAAAAAATGCTGTGGCACTCGACTAAGCTTACCTATTTCCGAAAATAGAACACAATTATTAAACAAAAGATTTAAACCACGTTGAATAAATATTTAATGTGATCTCAAATGGCATTTAGTAAAAACATACCGAACGTAACATGGCATAAAAATTAGCTTCACTGAGCAAAGTATGAAACTTCTTACTGCATTAATTTTGATTTGTCATTTAGACTCACGATAGATTAATTTCATCAAAAATGTTGTTGAACTAAAATTTTGGCACAAACTATTATTATTTTTACTGATATGCCAAGGATTATTGAATTGTTTTGACTACAAAAAATCGCTGCACAACTCAACAAAACTTAACTATTTCCGAAAATAGAATAAAATTACTAAACAACAGTTTTAAACCAGGTTGAATAAATATTTGCTATGATCTTAAATGACATTTGGTAAAAACAATCATAGAAAAAATATTTGTGTTTGTCAAACATAGTTTAGATCAATTGGAATTAGTTGTTAACATTAATTTGCAGTTCAAAATGACCTCGAAAAACTTTAAGCTTACTAATCACGTCTTCATATACGATCAAAATATGTCTTAACTTGACCGACGTATTTGACCACAGGATGACCGCTAGGTCATTTTGTTATAATATAACGATAAGTTATGTGATTAATTTCAACCAGGTAATGTACATTACAGGTAAACAGTGGTCAATAACTGACCACAACCTGGACAAAGTCATTGTATCATAAATAGAGTATCAAATGTCCGCTTTACTATGTCTAATCGAATGTTCAGATCGATTTGCCCACCCTAATTAATCAATCCATGGAACATAATTAAGATCTTCCGAAAATCAACATTGGCGAACATTGATAATCATTTGATGTCATTAAGATAATCAAATGATGCTTTAAATTACAAATAGATATAAAGGAAGCAATCTGAATAAAGTAGGTGCGCGTCTCAGTGATCGAAGTTAAGATAGCTGACAACAAATCACAGAAACCACTCGCTGAACTCACTTACAAAGTCATAAATTCAGGCCCATCATGACTCTGTGTTAGAAAATACGCAGTTGGTTGTCTACATTCAGGGAAATACTAAAACTAGTAGATCGTTTTTATAACACATTTTTTGAGAAACTGATTCTAAATACAAGTAGCATGTGTGGTTTTCTAAAGATATATCTCGCCTCAATAAATTGTTCAGAATTTGTCCTCAACAAAAAAAAAAGTTGACAGGTAATTTCAGACGCCACATGCTAACGTCTCGTATATATATAATGAGAAGATAACAAGACTGTAGTAACCTGCTCTTTAACGAAATGCACTTACTACAGTCTTGCAGGAAACCCTCGATTTTGTTTTATAACTTGAAAACAAATGCAAAACACTTATAATAATTTACATGATCTAAAAATTGGACACTTGTCTTGAATGATATGAGATATAGAGCGTATTTAGCTCGTGACAGTTAATTAATTAGCACTATTAATTAATTACATGCCGTCGACAATAGCTGCATGCATATAATTAATGTGTTGCATTAGTAGTCGCAAGTAAATAACGTCCATACTTGGATCTAGTAATGACTGAATACAGTAAAGTCCTGGTATTCGGACAGCCTTGGTTACTACCAAATCATTCGATGTTTGAAGATTTTTAAGTGGAAAGAGGGTAAATTGGTGGTCTTAATAAATGGACATTTGGAATTAAAAATCGTAAAAAATCGCGTGATTTTGCAATAAACAAAATGGTTCCTATAGCGACACTTTACTGTATACGTGCATTTTATAACACTTTTTGTACAAATATGATTGACTGGACACATTTATTTACACGTGATGACTTTGACTAGATTGACCTACAGTTGTCTTGTCCTAGTGAGTTAAATGGTTGGTGTATACTTAAAGACAAATAGAATGTCGGAAATTGCTGACTTAGCCGTTTTATCATGCTGGGTCGAAATACTGAGAAGAAATCATTCATTTGATGGAGATTACATTGCTTGCGCGGTCAAATTCACTTGCACTTGTTTTTGTCTAATTTTATCAGCAGGGTTTTAGATTTGTTCATAAGAAAGATGTTTTGTTCATGCAGCGTATAAAAAATGTAAAGAAATCATCTATGTTATTAAGAAAATATTACAATTTGAGTGGCCACATTCGTATATGCACGCGATGTTTTGGGCTTATTTGAACTGACATTTTCTGAAACTTTTTCTGGATTGAAGGATTGGTAAGCCGCCCGGTGAGCTCAGTTGGTAGCACACAAGTCTACTGAACGAGTGGTTGTGAGTTCGATTCTCGGGCGGGGCATACTTTCGTGGAGCTTGGTTATGAAATTATTTCTACGACCATTCTCCCTCCTACCAATGATTCTTAATTATGTAGGGCAGTTGTCAGTCACTGGCGAAAGTATATGCTTAGTAGTTGGTTAACAGCTAAATCCAGAGATTTAGCCTATCCAGGAGGAGTGAGTAGGTTGACTGACAGCCGTTATATGACATATACAATGTGTTGCAATGGCGTTAAACCCAACAAAAACAAAGGATTGGTTTTGTTTCATGCATTGCCGAGGAGCAAGCTGTGTGACGATCATCCATTTTTATTCATCTTGGTAATTTAAAACAAGTAACTCCTTTCATAGAAAAAAATGATTTAAGCGTTTACTTTCTGCAAAAGGTCAGACTAAAACATCGGCGAATGAATAATAAAGTTATCGCATGCTCTGCAGTAATGAATCCCCCATGTGCAGTTAGTTATGAATAAATAACACGCACCATTCATAAACTACATTGCTTTTCCATACAAGGACGAAAACAGTTGCCAAAATTATGTCATACTTTTAGCTACGCAAAATATGGGCCAATGTATGTCTGTTCTCAACCATTCTCAAACACGTGTGTCTATGTATGTGAAAACATTTCAGTTTGGCATGATAAGAACATTCTTTTCCATCATAAAATTATGTAATAGTTGTGCATTGAATACACTTGTCGACATTTCAGGTAAAACTTTGCCAAAAATGCTTTGTTGCCGCTATCAATAGTTATCTTAAAATGCATTAATTGTGCAACATTATTATACATTAGGTTGAAGATATGTCTACAGTGGAACCTCGTTTAATAGACCACACTTTGCATTCCATTCTGGGACATACATAGATTATACTTAGGATCAATTGAATACTTAAAGAAATTGCAAACCACATTGTTTAAAAGTGTTTAAAAGAGATTTACAAACACTTTTCTATCAATCTGAAAATTGTAACTTAGCAAAAACGTTTCATTTCATTTCGAGATAAAAACACAACCCTTCGTCCTGACAACGCAAACAGTCGGATACTTGCATCGACATTATTCATCTAATAAACAAGTACCATAGTGACATGTTTAACTCTAAATACTAAAGTATTTAAATCCGCGGCGTCAATATATGCGCCGCTAACTCTTAAATACAATGTCATACATTGTGTGGCTACATATAGGGTTTACAGTATTTTAAAACTCGGTTGCGTATCTACATTCTCTATTCGACTAGACATACATTCTCTATTCGACTAGTCATACATAATAAAATGTCTGACACAGGTTCACCTATTTCAGACACGTGACTGTATATTAAACTAAGTGAAAAACCAAGACGAGATACAATCTAACTATAGTTAATAATTATATATATCGTTTTCCGACATAGAAATTGTTCCCAGGCGAGCAATGCCCCGTCAATAATACAGGGCAATAAAATACAAGATATATAGTTCCTCCACAGGCACATTACAGCAAATATCTAGCTATATAAAAAGAGTCACTAATTGCCCATGAAAACAGATGCTGGAAATGATTATAACAATGTATTTATATTTTGTACTCGGCTACCAACATAATTATACATGTATACAGTAGCATCTGGTTTATGTATTTTCGGAGAAAATAATATTATAATCTATGTTCAAGGTTGATACTAGAAATGATGATAATGATGGTGATAATGATGGTGAAAATGATTATGATGACAACAGCATTTGTGATGGTGACAATGCAAACGACGATGATGATAACGAATATGCTTCAGATTATAGTTTATACTAATTCATTTCAGCTCGATTTAGAATCAAGATCTTACAACATAGAATAATCACTTTCTAGTTCGTTTCGTTGTCACCAGCACTGTGCTAGTTAGTGTCGTCTAGCCTATTTTATTGCTGGCTGAGTTAATGAGCGCTACTTATCGTGATCTCACTTGATTTCGGTCTAGTAGGTTTAAGTTTTTGTGCTCAAGAAAACAACGGGATAGGTGATTTTGGGTGGGATTTGAATCAGAGCGGAGCTAGATATCCAATGGTTACCAGTCAAGCGACGTAACCTCTCGACCAAGACCGCTACGGATATTGGCATTGGCGGGAATAAAAACAAATTAATGTGTTGCAGTTTATATTGTTCTATCCCAATAACAACTGTCAAACGATTCACTAAATCATCGCCTATACTCATTGATATTACGTATAAGGTCATTATACAGATTTTGAATGTCATGATTCATGATTTGTTCATGATTCCTCTCGGTTTTCCGTGATATTTTTACATAATAATTAGTTGCAAACACCGCTTCACATCAGAAACACAACGGTGCAGTAACATTTTGTACCCAAACGCGGTTCATATCCGGGCGCTATTTGTACCCAAATTAATACCGCATTTATGTTCGAAATCATGTTTTTCATTCATTTTTTATGGGTTGAAATCTAAACAGATATGAAAAAGTTTTTTTTTCCATGACATATTTAACTTTGTGTATGATATCTAATTTTCCATGATTTTTCCATGGTATTTTCCCAAAAAATAAAAATTCTGAGATTTTTCCAGAAAAAAGTATCAGATTTCATGATTCTCAAGTTTGTACGAACCCTGAAGGAACAGTTTATGATGTATGAAGGAGAGATATTGTTACACCTGTTAACTTAAACAGAGCTAGTTATCTAAACCATGCTACAGAATGTTAACCAAGAAATGTTAGCGTTAATCGATGTTTCGCTATAATATTAATAATATGTAGATGACGGACTATTTAAACTTTCGCGATTTCATTTGTGCCGCGAAAATCGCAAATTAATAAACGCTGCGACATTTTTCAAGTCATACTTTACTTCACAAGTTAATGAGATGCATTCACCAATGATGTGATAATTATTAAAATCTACCCGTCATATATGCAGAATGACACGCCTTCTTCGAGAATTTTATACCTTTTATTAAGTTAATTGGAAAAATATTCAATATGTAGAAGGTTTCAAGACTGTTAAGCAAACAGCTATAATTCGAGACGAAAATATTTCGCATAAATACTACGACCGCGAAAGTCGCTAAAATAAAATTTGCGAAACGATTTCTTGGTTTACAGTACATGTATCTTGATATATCAATTTGTAATCAGCAACATGGTAATTATCTACTTGGTATCTACGTGACGGATTATCTAAATACATTAGTACCTATAAGTCAAATACTGGTCAAGTGATTATTGAACAGCCGAGGTTCAAAGTTTTGTTTACACTCCGGCTTGGTCAATTTGCGTCACGCTCATGTCGTGTCCCGGTGAAATCAGCTCAGATATCAGGTGAAACACGCATGCACACTTCTGTAGTAAACATAAACAATGTTCTCTGTCGTCTATGTGTATCGACATCACGATTATTTACGTGACTATATAATCATCATAACAGACATTTGGTATTGTTTATAGCATGTTTTCAAGGCAGGTTTAACTATGCTAGATTATCATATGAAATACAGTAAGTAGCTTGGACGGACGTATTGTATTATTTCTAAATGTTGCTTTGAAGCGCATCCACAGCTCAGTTTATTTAGCGTACATGTAGTTCGTAGAATGGGAGAAAGTTTATTAAATAATTTGAGAACCTCGAGTTTTTAGATTAAGCAAGTAAGTATGTGAGTAAAAAGGAATATGTTTTTAAAGTTAAAACATTGTGACAGGTATATAGCAATACAGTTTGACCGGGATTAGTGACTCTCTGTTTTAGCAACAATTTTGTCTGGATTTTGTCTCAGTTACGTATAGGATAGAGCATGAGTAGCAGTTTGATATGAGATTTATCAACGAGCGAAGCGAGTTGATAAATCTCATATCAAACTGCTACGAGTACTCTATCCGACTTAGACAACGGGTAGGAAATTATATGTTTATAATGTCCATTTTCATTTATTTTGTCACGTATTTATACTACTGTCACCTTAAAGCCATATAAAACGCAGAGAAATATGGTTGGCCTTAATCTAAAGCGTACGATATGTGTGTCGTGAATTTCGTGCGAAAGCTAATTAAAACGCATGAACAACATTTAGATAGTGTTATTCATGATTATAATATTTGTGCCCATGTACATATCGGCAGTTAAACAATGAATAAAAATCATTTTTGATAAATAATCACAGTGGTGAGTCGTTTTAGGAATAATTCTTTATCGCAGAACTAAAGAATGTTTTGGCTAACCAAGAGTGTTATTAGGCTGTAAGTACATGTTATTGATTACGAATTTCATCATTTTCTGCATTGTTATACCTAATAAACATGCGAATATTCAATTTATACAATATTTCTCATATATAGTCGGTTGAATATGTAATCAAAGGAGTGGATAGATGTGAATTGCATTGTGTTACATAATACTGGTCGTTCTATTATGTAGGAACAAGTGGACCTTTGAATCAACCCCTACCAATATTTTTTCACCATCTAGACGATTAGACGCCTAAACATTTGTTTTGTTGAAAGTATGAACTATCCAAAATACAATTGATCGAAAAGCTTTTTGTCTTAAATATAGATCTTGGGTTTCTTTAAAATAACATAACAAGTTGTATTAACTTGATCGGATGAATTCAATAAAATCATTCGTTTGCAGTAGTTTTAGACTTATAAAAAATGCGCTTCCTTGTCTCCCGGTAATAAGCAATAAGGACAGTTAATTTCTCAAAACTTCGGTTAGCTTTCAAATAGATTTGTCCGGTTCCCAGTCGTACTTTGACAGGTAATAAAAGAACGTCAGGCAAAGGATGATAATGGCCGCGCCCTATTAATGAATTAGGTATTGGATAATAAGGTTTTCATATGAACATTTCTCACTACACGGGCTTAAATCTAAAGATCATTGTACAAGAATTACAGTGGATACATTTTTAGTATTTTTATGATAAATAAAGTTTCCGAAATTCTAACGAGACTATTTCACGTCTGAATTGTGTTCACTTCGTGACATGGGTTTTGCTAAATTGTTCGCTAAGTATACAAGCAATCAGTAAATCGACTTTGAATTTCTTATATAGTACCGTATTCCTACTAAAGTTACTATTGTCAGCAAATGATCATGCAGATAAAGAAAACGTATACGATAATTTTGTTATCTGAATAAAAACTGGGAGTGAAGCCATGATCGTGCTTTGCCTGACCTGATAACGACAGTGGTAAGGGGCAGGTAATCCAGACATAAATACAGATAAGCTTATTGAAGCATTTCAGTTAATTGTATTAAACTGATTATGGGGCGGATCTAGACTTTTAACAAGGGGTTGTACTATTTAATGACTTACACTTGTCAACAAATAAGATCATAATTAGACTTTTCCAATGTTCGTGGCCGCTTGTATACGAACTATAACGTTTCAATTTGTTCTTAGTGTGCACCCCACTTAAAAAAAGTCTGGATCCACCCCATACTTTCAGTCAATGTTTTCTCGAGTTTAACGCACGGAGAAAACGATCTGATAATATCAAACACTTTACCGTGTGTTATGGGATTTATCAAACACTTTTTAAGCAATTTGATTGGCTGAGAGGGGGTCACCGTTGTCTAATGTTTGTTTTAGCACCTATCAATGTAGTGTTCTCCATTTTGTCCCATTTTAGACATCCGAATGCGTGCGAAATAAACTGAAAAAATCCGGGAACTGTCCCGTCCGGTTATATTTTTCCTTTCCAGAAAAGCTAGGATTTCTCATGCGACACAGACAAACACAGACAAACAAAATTACGTTGTGAATGTTAAACAATTACTGTCTAGTTGGACATACATGCAATGTTTTGATTTCAAACATATTTTCCCACGACAATACAATGTCTTAAATTGAGAAACAACACAATAGAGGATTTGAAAGGTTTTACAACAGTGGTTGTATATCAACGCAAGTATATTTTCGTAGATGATCGCCGAGGTTGTTCCTAATGACCCGGACGGTATTCTACATATTGTTGCTTACCTTCCGGGCCATTAGGAACAACCTTGGCGATCCTCTACGAAAATATATTTGCGTAGAAAGTCGACGAGGTAGTTCCGAATGCTTCCGGGGAGCAGCTCAGGTTCTTTTTTGCACTTAACGTTAGTAAAAAGAAAAAGGCTCATTGAAAGAAAGAAAATTGACGTCTTTGGCAGTAGTTTGATAGTCTGAATAACAAGGTGGTCTTAAACTCAGGTTCTGGTACATTTATGTTTAATAGTACATTACATAACGATTTGTTTATATCTTATCTAGACTATGCAGGAATTACCTCATTTTCAACTAAGTACAAAAACATATGCTACATTGAATCTAGGCCAAGTCGATCTGATAATGTCTTAAAGGTATATGGCATTAAAGTGTGCGGCATACATTCGTAAAAACTATAAAGGTAGGATAAATTTAGTTCAAGAACACGTTCTATTTTCGCATTTAATCTTGAAGAAAACACTCACCTAAAATTTGAAAATTTGTTGCATAAATCTCTATGGAAAAATATGTATTTCAAGACAGTTTTGCTTAAATTTTAAGTTTTTTTCTATCAATAACAATTGTGTATGATACGTATGATACGGCATAGATGAAATCGTTAAACAATAGTGATATCTCTTTATGCTTTCTCTTTAAAGTTGAAATCGCTATTTTATTATTCATGTTCGCATACTAACACAAACTGGAATATTTGTTCTGTTTAACGGTACCTTTAATGAGTATTTTACTACAGTAAACACTTTAGTGGGGGGATTTTCTTCCTGTAGGGCGACAATCTAGAATTTGAAACATTGTACTTGTATTGTTATCTCCAATGACGCACATGTATTAAAATTGTTGAAACGGGTGGTATATATACCATAAAATGTTTTTTAGAAAATTTTTAAAAGGACGATTGATTTTAATCTTTTTTAGAAATGAGCAGAGTAAAGCATAGTTCAAGTAGATTGTTTATCCTAAAGTAAGGTTTTTATTACGTAAGGACTTATTTAAATAATATATGAGAAATTGTTGACAAGTTAGTTTGAAATAAATATGTACATGTTTTGTGATAGTGATTTTATGATGACGTATTAATTGGTTTTATGGTGTCAAAATCAATATACAATGTATTCTATTTATTTATTCTGGGTAACGCCGTGTCAACACATTTTGTAGGTTAATTTACGGCGTCCAGTTCAAATAACCTAGTTTTCCTGGACCCTTGTCTATTACCAGTTCTCTCATACCCTTCCACAAGGCCGGAAACTTCTCCATTAATGGAGGAAAACTGACGTTATTGTCAAGTTTTCATGGAAGTATAACCTCCCGGATGGGATTCGAATCCGTACCCCCCCCCTTCCGGACCCTAGATTCGACATCTAGGCGCGCTACCAAATGCGCTACCGACCCGGTTCAATATGATCTCTAAAATTGAGGTCATCTATCCTGAATGCATTATGTAGTTGTGGTTGGTTCACTAATTAATCAATTCACACCAAAGTTCCAACTCGGTGAGTCCTGTCCGTATCTAGATTGAAGTTCGACTGAACCATGCTCGTGAATTCGAGTCTTTGTCTTTTTTTCAGCATATAGTCTTTAGTGCATTAACAAAACAAGTTGATACTACAGTTGATACTAAGTACATTGCTATTCAAGAAAACTGATTTGATTGGTTCCAGAAGACTAAGATAATAAGGGACCTTAGTCAGTTATTTCCCCTTGTATACTCTTCAAATAGGTAGGTCCAATTACTTGGATTACTTATATTTTTCAATGAACAGTTTGCCAAAATTAATCTTAAATAATATTTTTGAAAATCATTTGATTTATTTGAAAATCAGGTTAAGTGTTTTTTTAGGGTAAAGAACTATCAAAATTTTACCACTTCAGTTAATTTTTTTCTTTAACAAGAAAAATATTAGATGGAATACTTTGTTATCCTTACATAGGACTTCAACGATAAAATCCGAGGATTCCAACTGTAAGGACCTACTTACCAAATGGATTGCTTCAGATTTTATTAATGAAAGAAAACTGACAATAATCCTTCATTGATTGAGGACACCTTCGACATCATCGACACACGTATACTCAAATATCACGAAGTGAGGTTCCGTAATAAAAGAGTATGTATCCGACTTCATACGAGAACTGTGAACGAAGCTTCTTGATAAAAGAAGTGTTAACCCATCGTGCTCAATTTTAGTTAAACATCTTCACAGAACTAGTTATATCTGCATTGTACAGCACACCAAACCGGAAGAATTACTTCCGTTAGTTCATAGTATATAGTTTATTTAAATAAAACAAATGAAATATATCTATCATTCTAAAAAGTACACAATAATACAGTACCCACCAAAAGTTCAGAGACCATAGAAATCGAATAAAATTCTTAGATTTCAATGATAGTTTTTTTGTAAAACCATATTTGATATGGTTGGTGATAAAATGAAAACAAATTTTAGAATGCATCTCATTTGTAAGGTACAGCATCTGATATCCCTAAGTTGCCAAACCCAAATTCAATGTATTTCTTTTCTATAACATAAGTTTTAAGCTACTTTGGTTGTCTCAATTTCAAATAGTACCATAGCAATCTCCGTAAACAGATATCCTGTAGAGCATTGTCGTACAGTTAGTAGGCGAGAGGAAAATTTTAGATCGGGTTTTAATCAGATTTGTACCATAGCAAAAATAAGCAAAATTAAAAAAAAACATTTCAAAATAATTGGCGATCAAATGTTTTATAAAACTTATGTAGTAGGCTTGCGAAGTAAAAATGTCTCCAAGCATTTAGCGGGTACTGGTCTGTTATTACAAGTACGTGTATAATAATAAATGGTCAGAAATTGTTCATATCAACCAGGAAGTTCTAGCCCAGATATGTAAAATGAAGATATTACGTGTTCAATGAAATCCAGGTATTTTTGGTATTTTTTATTACATAAGGAACAAGGAAAATATTTTGTATAGTACAATGTATATACTTCTACGTGGGAGTTCTTTTATAACCACAGTCGTCCATCCATCTTTTTTTTTCGGTATAAGCAGGGGTCCCGTGGTAGGACGCGCGCTTAGGAATCGAGAGGTCCCAGTTTCGAACTCAATAAGTGGCACTGCTGTTTTCTTTGAGCAAGAAATTTAAGGTGGTATGGTACTTCTGACTTTTTTTAGATTCTCATATAATTTTTGGTACCGTTGTAAACTTGAAGATATTTCCGATTCGGATCTACACTTTATTTGACGTCATTATTGCTAGTAACGTTACCATGACGTCGTAAACATGACGACTGCGTGCACTTTTTACGACAGTCGACAATGGTAGGAAAACGTCTATAATGTTTTGCTAAATCTTTATTTTCCGCGCGACAACTACACATTATACATCATTTTAAAGCTTACATCATTATCTACCACCTGAACAGTGTAAATATATGTTTTATCTTAAAACTTTTAAAAGAGACAAAACTTCCGAATTGGCAACATCAGAAAAAAATCCAGAAAAATTGCCTTCAAACCGGAGAAAATGGGTACTACGAGGGATCGCCTGCCTAAAGGTGATTTCAATAACCAGGGTTTTTCATACATAGTTGCAAAGTCAGCTTGGCATTTATACATGTATGAAAGCAAACTTTAAACCGAACTTCAGCATTTCAAAACCTTTTTTGGTCCTTTTTTTTTCGAATTTTTCATCCACCCAGACGTAAACATGTTGATAAATTACTCAACCTTCACACGAAAGAAAACGACATCAAGTTTTTGAAGTGAACTAAATAAATTGACATAAACAGTAGTCAGACGCTAATAAAAAAAAGAAGATAACTACGTTAAACAATGATTAAAAGTAGTCAAAATAAATATCTATGTACATTTTCAACACAAAATATATGAATGTAAGGTATAAAAGTATTGGCGAAGACTTATCGTTCAAGAACTTTAAAAGCATTCTTTTAAATTCAAGCCTCCGAATCGAAAGTCCCTTTATAAAGCCTAAAATGTCCATTGACAGCAAAGAATAAGCTCTTACAAAAGGACCGCCGTTTTAAAAATGGGCACTTTGTCAAACTTAAATTTAGAAAGCAAAATGGTCTGACATATTTAGTATGCCTCTAATGCATGTTATATTTTGATGGCTTCAATGTTTAAAGACAGGTTTCATGCCAGCTGTAAATGTTTTTGTCTTCATATAATAGCTTTAAGTATTTTTCCAGTTCTCAATAAAATTATAAATGTGTGGTATTGACGGAGAGAGCTCAAGTTACATAATGTGCGTGATTTGAACAAAGAGACTATACTACATGTATACACTTTAACCCGGATAACTTCTGCAATTTGAGAAGACCATTATACAATGAGACTAAAGAACTTACATAATCTTAACCCTTCAAAACATCTATTGTACTAATAAGTGTTTTGTAGTTTTGTCAATAGACCTTTCTTCTCAACATGCATTTTGAAACTTGGTCTTGCTTTGATTTGTTAATAACTTTTTGTTAGGGAAAAGGTTCCATTTAGGTTTGTGCTATTGAATGCATTTAATACTCCACCTCATCGAAACTAAAATACTAATATCATCTTCCTTAACAACAAAGAACATGCTTTGAGTTGTTTACAGCTTTATGTCAAAGAAAAGGTTCCACTCAGACTTCTGCTATTGAATACATTTAACACTTAATATATAAATAAATATCGGTTCAAGTACATATGACGTCTTCCTTAACAAAAAAGCAATGTAAAGTAAGACCCAAACAAGAATGTAAATATGAGGGAATAGTCTAAACTATTGCCACAAAATGTAATTCATTAATAATTTAATAACTAACAAGGAGTGGGCGTGGCCTAGTGGTTACGACGTTTGATTTGTAATCATTAGATAGCCAGCCCCGCGTTGGTTCGAATCCCATTCAAAACATACCCCGTTGTTTCCTTGATGAGCAAGAAGCTTTATCCTACTAGCTCAGTACTGGGGGACCAGGAAGCAGACTCGAAAGTGATTAATGATAATCTAAGTTAAAAGAACTTGTTTCACAATCGAGCTGAAATAAATTAGTATAAACTACTAACAAGAAACTCACATAAGTTAGAGCAAACCGCTCTAACTTATGTGAGTTTCTTGTTAGTAGTTTATATTCACCAGGGTATTAAGCCCAAGGATTCAAATTCCTCTAAAAGTCTTAGACCAGCATGTAACTCAGGCCGATATGTAAATGAAATAGTTGTAGCCGTCAAACATAAATACGAAATATATTTATTTTGTGTTAGTTCGGAATATGACAGTGTTCATATCTGAATTTCTTTTTAACAATACTGGATAGTTTTACTAAAAAAAATAAAATGAAACCTCCATAATCGATCACTTTTATTAAATATTGCAATAATCGCCATTGTTGCAACATCTCGATGATTCTTGATTTCTTTCATGAAAATATTTTTACAAAATTCAACAATTTCTTATTTCTCATGCTTTTATATGTTTTCCTTCAAATCATATCATTATCTATTCTTTCCGTTCTCTCTCTTGATTTGAAATATCTGAAATCTTTTTATGAAAATATTATTTGTTATTATTAAAATGTATTGTTTATATGATTGAAAAAAAATCAACGGGGTTACTTGCCGGAGGTCTAAAAATCAACAATTTCTACGTTAAAATCAAATTGGACAACAATGCATCATTTACCACCTTAAGAAGTGTCTTTGTTCAGCCTTGTGCTATCTTAAAGGTTTTAAAGCGGCTCCTGGTAAAATGCTTCTTTTTAATCACAATTTATGCTAGTTTCCATCTTTCACGTTGATTTTTAGAAGTTCTAAATAAAAAAATTAACGGTCTTTTTATGAAACACTTATCAAAGTTTCATAATTATATTTATTGTTTCATTGTGTTTGTACAAATAATTGTTTTTGTCAAAAAGGCTAATGGCTTTTGTCTGTCTTGGTACGAAGTATTTACAGGAACAAAACACTGTTACAGACATTGACCATATAAGGGAATCCATATAGCCCTCACTATAAATGGTCGCTGTCTGAAAGAAAAACAATACGAGTGGCATTTTAATGGACTAAATATGATATAATCTTATACAGCACATTGAACTGACTCCGACAAATATCGCATACATTGAATAACCCACGCAAATTGTATAGCGATAATAAATAATATTATTTATTAATTACGTATTATTAAAACACATAAAACAAGCCACCAATAGGTATCTGATTACATTTTATATATACAGCATAATATGTTGTATGTATATATGAAGTTATTCCTTATATGAACAAAAACAATTCCTTCGATGGTAGTCATAGTGATATAAATTACTGCTTGCTTTAACATGGTTACCATAGAAACTGATCATTTATTTCCATTTATAATAATATTTAATTACAGTGGTAAGTAAGTATGCAGTTTATATAGTATAACAACGTCTCTTGTTATATGATAATACTAATAAATATGAAATACATCTGTATATAGTTTTGCTTAATCAAAGGGAACTAACTCAGTGTTTTGTCTATCACCATTACTGTTTTATAGTGATCTACTTGAATGCTGAGAGTCACAACTTATACGCCGCAAACTGTTCTGCCCTTAATCAGAAAAAATCTTGCTCAGCTTTTCCCCTCGGACCACCCCTTTTTGAAATTCGTTACCAGCATCTGTTGCTGAGACGCCTTCCTTGACACAATTTAACGAGGAATTGTCTTCTCAACACTTAGTTACTGTATCATTATAAGTCACTGAGCTATGCCGGCGGGAACTCGTCTCTTGCAGCGCCTCGCAAGCATGCCAGGTCACAACTACTACAGACTCTGTGATAGCTGATTAGCTTCCTTTTTTTCTTTCCTTCTTCTCTTTGTCCCCCTGGTCGAGTTTTATATCTCTTCCTTTCCAGCTAATTTTCTCTCTATATATTTTTTTAATAAGCGCACCGTGATATAATTGTAAATTATTGACAGAATCATGTATCATGCATCATGTAGATGTAAATAGATGACGCAACTAATGCCAAATGAAGTACTTAACCTTCACTATAAGTCTTTTCAAGCGCTAAAACGTCGCAACAAACGCTACATGCAGTAGCATAAGTAATAAGTCGGATCAATGTTTTATTTCGCAACTATAGTGCCAAATGTCACAACTAATACAAAACCAAAGCTATATGAAGCAATCAACGATATATATCGCTATAGGACTAAATGGAAAAAAAACCTCATGAACACACAAAATATGATATGAGTTAAAAACATCATTCTCAACATACAAAACTAATCCATTGTAAGTTAGCTGCTGATTCTATTATTGTGTTACTGCAAAAAAGTTTTGTTTACAATTCTGACAATTTGTTGACAGCACATGACGAGGAAATTACGTAAAAAACATAAACTTAGATCAATACATGAATAACTTTCCTCGTTTCGAACTAACGAAAATAGATTTCCATGTCTGTAGTTTCACTTTCTCATAATGAATGCAACAAATTGTTACAGAGCTCCGTGTCTAAGGAAAATTGTCTTAAAAAGTACTAAAGAAGACATGATATCTATTTTATGGGTGTGTCAGGGTTTCTTTCAGAAATGGATAATGAAATAAAATGTTTCGATTTATGACCCATTCCCTGAGAGTGGTTCAAATTTGTCAGGTCAGACATAAAATCGTCTGAACAAACATGTTGCTTGTCACGCAATATTTATGACATAACTTAGTCAGCTTAGGAATAACAAGATAATACTTTGTACTTTTACACTATTGGTGTAATGAGCATGTTCTGACGCAAATGTTCTTAAACAATGTAACTGAATATTTAGGTTTGCTCATATTTGTTACATTTCGTATTAATCATGATCCGCAGTCTTGATGTATACTTATATCCACATCTCATGATAGCAAATATAACCTAAATATATTGACTAGCAATTCCACTTGACAATGAGATTTCAAATGCTATAGGTTGAAGTAGAAAACAGAGAAAATCAGTCTCGACTCAAAGTTTTAAAGAGCTGCAAGTATTTTAATTCTTGTCAGATTTCAATTTCAATACCTATGCCAGGCTAAGCAGTAAAGTATTTACTATTTGCTGAGCGTCACATTTCCAACGCCGGTTTATACTTCATGCTAACACAGTGGAAAACTGTTCCTCCAGTGACAACTCGTCGTCCGTTTTTGAATAGGGAAATAATTGGTAGATATTCCAGGGTGTTTGCAAAAAGTATACAACTGGCATTGGAGATATGATGCATCATGCTCGCATTATGCAATTGACAAAACATCTTCATTAAATCAGAACGATGGCATTCTTATTTGACGTGTACAGAGGCTGGACAAAGCTCAAATGTTTGTATAATAACGGGCAAGCAATTTTGTCTTAAATAAATTATAGCGAAGTATTTAAATGTTATTTATTTATCTACTGGCTTTTAAGCGATAGATGCAGTCACAGTTTCCAAAATTTAAGGCAGAGAAAATTTAAGCCTAGCAGCACTTTAACATTTTTTCCCTAGAACTCATAATGGTTCAGGATAATAACATGGTAAGTTGTTTACTTCCAACTCAATAATTGAAATCATATTTAGTTGACATTTAAATTGCTTTCTTTGAGAACAATGTAGTTACTTTTCGATTTTGGAGGAAAGCAATTAAATTTAACCTACATTTGTACACCAGCCAATCTTGGTAGCGATAAAGCAAATTTAAATCAAATTTATTCTCAAATTGTAACATCCGTGTCATCGCACTGGCTTTAAATATAAGTTAGGTTTGATGTTTATTTTATGTTATATGACGGTTCCTGGCGCTATGTTGGCAAGAAAAGTGTATTTAATTTAGTTAAGAACAAAATAGGATAAACATAAATTGCCTTTAATTTCCACAAAATAAAAGCAATAAAAAAGAATTTATTTTTGTGACTTAAGAATATTGCACGGAAATTATATTAACAGCACGTATATTTTATTGGTTTATGTAGCTTTATTTCAGAAATGAGTCGTGACATACTAGTCGTTAAATTACTATTGAAGATCAATCCCGAAAAGAAGAAACTCCTTAAGTTCAGATGTCTTTCACGACATCGTCAGAAACAAACACGGTACTAAATAAGCGATATTTGGACATTATTGTAAATAAATATAGGAATTATATAATATAAAAGGTACTATTGCGTCACAGGCATAATAATAATAAGTATTGGCGGAAAAATCTGAGATGAAATACTAGCGCTCTGTTGAACCTCATTTTTCACAACCCGTGTTTTTCACAACTTGTGAAAAACGCGTACGCAATTTTCACAACTTGTGAAAAACACGTTAGTAATTTTCACAAGTGGTGAAAATTACGTACGCGTTTTTCACAAATGAGCAATGTAAAAATTACGTTAGACATATTTTTCGATTTTTAGTCCTAACGCAATTTTCACAACATGGATCAATAGCATAGTATATTTTAAAGTATATTATGATAAACAAAATTAATGTTTCAGGTTTTTTTTCAAATATTTTATTTAAATGGTTAACGTCGCACATGGACGCAAGATGTCGCAACCACCCTAAGGTCTTCAACCAGCCAACATTGTGCCTTATTTAACCACCTTTACGTACAAGCAACTACTTTAGCACATAGAGAAGCCATCTTAAGGTACATAGTAAGCACAAATGCCCCATGGTACTGTTATAATGTCCGTATTAACAAGGTTCGCATCCAAAGCAACCGCCTCGAGGTCCATAGCAGCTGTTCAAGCAGACTTAGCAACAGTTGCCCAAAGTAATTACTCTAATACTTCTAGGAACACTTAGGTCCTAGCATCCTACGTTACACTCCCTAGTAACAGCACGAATATCCATGGCAACATTTATGTCCATAGCAACTTCTATCGAGCCTTAGTCGTTTAAGTGGAGGAAAGGGATTCAAACTAGCGACTCTAAGGGCATGATGCATAAAGCACATAACCCATTATCAATCCTGACACTAATATTTATCTATTGTGCATAGCTGGCAACATGAAGATTCTACAGTATTTCATATTTTGGTAAGATATACCGTTGGTAAAAAAAGGTTTACATGTTGGGAAGATGCATGCGTATTAAACTTAAATAAATATGATTATAGCTTATATAATTGATATACTCAAACGAAAAAGAAACGCAGGGTAAACTTCAGTGGTGATTTATGGTGAATTATAAGAATGATATTAAAATTGGGATATTGATTTATCAAGAACTATCTTTCGTGAACTAAATTTGGAAATTTTCGTTGGTTTTGACCTTTACTTTTTGTGTTATTCCCGAGGGGAATGTGCCGCTAACCAAGTCATTCGACGGGCCCGACGTGGAGGAGTAAGAGGCAAATCAATGCATGGACGTCTACAACGAAGACCCGCCTCACGTAATCGGTTCCTTACAGTTTGGGAGTGAATACGACGGTTATGATTGCCTACTGTATTGTTAGCAGTTTCAGTGGCAGTAACGTAACGATTACGCAGGTGTGCGAGACGTATAGCCCTGTCCTGACGTCGTGTCGTGACGCGCGGACGCCCTGTCCGAGGCCGGTCGGCAAGCCTTCCAGTTTCCCTAAGTCGACGAACAAGTCGCACTATGGTCGAAACATTCACGCCAAACTGCATAGCCACTTGCTGTTGCGTTTGACCTTGCATTAGCAACGTAATGGCCTGACCCCGCTGAACGTCAGTAAGCCTCACCATTAACGTAGAAAGTTAAAACAGAGTTTTACTACGGAAAACAGTGTATAAATGTCTAGAGTATTGGATGATATGAAAAGATGTGTTGAAGAAATTATCAAATTTATTCTGCACGAAATTTTTGCATTTCTTCGCTTGTATTACGTGACACTGAACGTTTCATGCTTCAGTAACTTTTCATTATGTGTTGAGTAAATAGATGCCTTGATAATAATCTGACCAATTTTCATCATCTTACACAAAGGCGATAAAAAGTTATTCCATATCATTTTACCCTGCGTTTCTTTTTCGTTTGGGTATATATATAAGTTAAGGTCATTGTATTTTTATTTATGCAAACATTTGATAATTGTGAGTATATTTTGTGAATTGTAACGCAGTGGTCGATTTCCGAGGTACAGATTTCATTGTCAGATTTTTTACCGTCGCTCAATACTGGAATTCTTATGTTGATGAACAGTAACAAAATTGCTGTGAAAGTGTGCTTATAAAACCTCGAGGCGGGCAATATATTCCAGTATTGAGCAAGTTTACCATGTTGAACCTCTTTTTCACAAACGTGTTTTTCACAGGTTGTGAAAAACGCGTTCTGTGAAAAATGAGGTTTAACATTAAACCTTATTTAACACAAACCGTGTTTTTCACAACCTGTAAAAATTACGCTCGTGTTTTTTTCAACGTTTGTTTAAACCCGTTTTGTGATAAAAACCCTAATTGTAATAATCTATACTATTAAATTTGCGAATTTCCTGTTTTGTGGAAGAACCTGCGCAGCTTTGAATAAATCTTTTGTTTGTCGCTGGAGCACCTATATACCGGCATATCAAGTTGACCATTCTTTTTTGACAAAGCCTCTTGATATTTGCAAAAACTGCCAAAAATCAACAAAAAAGTGGGTTTTTTGTGTCTTAAAATAGTTCTAGATAAAACTAAAAATAGACCAAACTCCCCGCAGCGGTTATTTCCCTTTATTAAATCAATAACCATTGCCACCACAAGTAAATTCGTCCCTCAGAAAGCCGAATATATTTTTCATCTTTTCTGTTACATTTCAATAATTTCTACAAGTTTAGCCTTTTTGTTGTAAATTATGATGTTCAAAGTACAGGTCGTCCACGTAAATATTGCGTATACAAGCATTGCCGGTTTCATTACACAATAATATTTACCTAAAGCCCGTGCTTGCACGGGCTCCCATCTAGTAATATATAATAAACGGGTTGGTAAGTTCAACCACTTTTGTAATAACTCGTTTTGCAATAAAATATGACAACTTGTTTTTCTGTCGAAATCTTCAAATTAACTTGGCGAAATGTAAGTAATTTGTCTATTTGAACATTTATGTTTACTTGTTAAACATTATTTTCTTTCTTTACCAATAATTTGAATTATCGTACTATATTTTATATTTAAAATTAATACAACTAGACATTTTATTACATTTCGGGGTTTTATTACAAAATGCGTTTGTATGTTCAATTACTTTTGTAATAACCCGTTTTGTAATAATTATTACAATTCGGGTGTTTATTACAAAACGGGTTGTACCAAACTTTGAACCTCATTTTTAACAAAATTTATCTTTTTACAGGTTGTGGTTTTTACACCCACTGGGTCGGGTGTTTATCTGTAAATACTCTTCATGTTGTTTTCATGTTTGTAATATTGTCATAACACATGTCACGAAAATAAATAACTCACTTACTTACATGTACTTACAGCTGGCAATAAAAATTTACATGTGTAAAAAATGCGTTAGTACCAAAAAACTCAAAAATTTCAAACACTTTTTTCGTCACATTTGAAGTTGTGAAAAATGCGTTTCTATGCTCGTATGAAATTTGTATGCTAACGTGTTTTTCACACAACCAACGCTATATGAAGCAACCAACGATATACATGTATATCACTATAGGACTAAATGGAAAAAACCTCATGAACACACAAAATATGATATGAGTTAAAAACATCATTCTCAACATACAAAACTAATCCATTGTAAGTTAGCTGCTGATTCTATTATTGTGTCGCTGCAAAAATGTTTTGTTTACAATTCTGACAATTTGTTGACAGAACATGACAAGGAAATTACGTATAAAACATAAACTTAGATCAATACATGAATAACTTTCCTCGTTTCGAACCAACGTAAATAGATTTCCATGTCTGTAGTTTCACTTCTTCATAATCAATGCAACAAATTGTTACAGAGCTCCGTGTCTAAGGAAAATTGTCTTTAAAAATGTACTAAAGAAGACATGATATTTATTTTATGGGTGCATCAGGTTTTTTTTCAGAAATGAATAATGAAATAAAATGTTTCGATTTGTGACCCATTCCCAGAGAGTGGTTCAAATTTGTCAGGTGACTCAAAAATTTCAAACACTTTTTTCGTCACATTTGAAGTTGTGAAAAATGCGTTTCTATGCTCGTATGAAATTTGTATGCTAACGTGTTTTTCACACAAGTTGTGAAAAATGCGTACGTGTTTTTCACAAGTTGTGAAAAACACGGGTTGTGAAAAACAAGGTTCAACAGAGCGCTCTAATAATGAGATGACAACTATTCTGCTATTTGATATATAACAAAGTATATGTCTGAGTATGTAAATTTTAACCCTGTTAACAATTTAGCTATTTTTAAGTTATTTGATATTTCCGGTTGCTGAACAAAGCTCAAATGTTTGTTTGATAACGGGCGAGCAATTTTAACCATATAAATTATGGCGAAGTGTTTTAATGTCCTTTATTTATCTACTGGCAACATGATATGATAATATAGAAGATAGGTGTTATCACAGTTTCCGAAATTTAAAGGTACTCATTCACATACTTCAACTTAAATATTAACTGTCTTCTATAACTATCAAACTGGTATGGAAACATGTTTGGAAGCGAGACAATAGAGTTCTGATAATGACAATTTTAGTGCAAATTGATATACAACTACAAATGATGGTGTGTTATGTAGTAAATATCTACCCCGTATATAACGGTATAGCCAAGTTTAGTGCATTTTTGTTACTTAAATTTTATATATTTCTTGCAACCTATATGTAAGTTTGTATTAAAATATTAAGAATTAATTTTTGACACGGTTATAGACACTGACTAGTATTTTGAAAATATGGAAAAAATATCAAATCTATGAGCAAATATCTTTAAAGCAGAAGAAAGCTTTGGCCTAGATATAACACTGGGCCAGGGACTTAAAAGTGGTACAATAGAATGACATTGTAAATTGTTTACTTCGAATCAATCATTCAAATATATTTAGTTGACATTTTAATTACTTTCATCGGGAACAATGTAGTTACTTTTCGATTTTAGAGGAAAGCAATAAAACTGAAATGTTAAGAACTTCATCTTTATTTCAGACAATTTGGGTTGCGATAAAACATCATAAGTTAAACTTTTTCTCAAAATTCGGGTCATTGTACTGGCTTAAATATGTTTGGTTTTCTGTTTATTATATTTATAATGTACCTTGACTGTTCCTGACGATATGTTGGCAATAAAAGAGGATATAATTTAGTTAAGAACAAGATACGTTAGACATTAGTATACATAAATTGCCTTTATTTTCCTCAAAGTTAAAGCTATAGACAATCAATGGATTATTGTTACTGAAGAACATTGCCCGGAAATTATTTGTAAATGACGTTTATTTTTTAAGTATAAATTATAGAGCTTTATTTCAGAAACGAGTCGTAACATAGTTAAATCACTCTTTAAGATCAATCCCGAAAAGACGAAACTCCATTAGTAAGTACAGGGCTGCGTTCAGTTAGCAGTTAGCGTTAGCCAAACACAGTTATCGTTATGAACGGTTAACTGAACGACCCGTTGAAGTGCGAACGTTTAAAGATGGCGGGCAAGAGAGTCGTTACTTCTATTTTATTAGAAGAATTCGGAGAGGAGGACTTGTTTACTTGTTTTTTGTACATGTATTGATCTAAATCAACGGGAGTATCAGTGCCGACTTAGTTAGACCTAACCTAGAATTTAAATTTATGGGTTTTTCCGTCCGTGCACAGGCGGTACAAACAAAGTTGTCTACACATTATAGCTAAACAGCACGAACTATGGATTAAATACAACTGTTCTTTTTTACACGCGTTTTCATTGAAACAGTGAAAGTTTGTTTGTACCGGATGGGAAAACCCAAATATTTGAATTTCGGATATAGTCTATTCGCTATGGCAGTTACTATTTTGCAAAATGTACTGGAACTAGTTTGTTTCAGGTTGTTTCATATTCGCGTACTATATACTAAAACTGTTAGCTGTTGGCCTTAAACGTTTTCTGTTAACAGGCCGTTCAATTATTACTGATAGTGAACGTTACAGAACGTTACAGAACGTTCGCGGTAACTGAACGCAGGGCAGATGTGTTTGATATATTAACGATATCGTCACAAACACACATAGTGCTTACAGTAAATGAATATAGGAATAATATAATACAAATGATACTTTTACGAAATAGCTATAATACGTAATTGTGTCTTGATGAAAACAATCTGAAATGAAATACTGGCAGTCGGGGCCGTGGCGTAGTGGTTAGCATGTCTGACTTCGAATCCGGAGATCACGGGTTTGGGCCCGGTCGCGGTAGGTCATACACTATACATGAGTTGTCGGCCTTGTGGTAAGTTATTACTGGTGATAGAAAACTGTCCAGGAAACATATAGAAAGAAGAGCTGGCGTCGTATAATATGACCTAAATATGTGTTGAATACGACGTAAAAAACTAAAAGAAATACTGACACTTAGATAATGAGATGATCAATATCCTGCAGTTTGATCTATAATAATGTATATGTCTGCCTGTGTAATAATAAACCATGTTAGCATTTAGCTATTTATAAGTTATTTGATGTGTCCCTGAACAAAGCTGAAATGTTTGTTTGATAACTGAAAATGTTTTCTAATTATCTACTGGCAAATTGAAAAGATGATAATATAGGAGATACATGTAGGTATAATCACAATTTCTAAAATTCAATAAATGATACAGGAGAATGGCATTAAAAGTTGTTTACTTTCAATCAACATTTGAAATCATATTTAGATGACATTTAAATTGCTTTCTGTGGGAACAATTAAGTTACTTTTCGATTTTGGTGGAAAACAATTAAACTGAAATGTTCAGTCTAATATCTTTTATTTCAGATAATTTTGCTTGAGATAAAACATCATAAGTTAAATTTATTCTCAAAATTGTAACATTCGTGTCATTGTACTTGCTTTAAATATGTTACATTTGCTATTTATTATATACCCTGACTGTTTATCACGCTATGTTAACAAGGATCGTGTATCTAATAAAGTTAAGAATAAAATAGGATAAAGTAAGTTCAATGTATAAATTGCCTATATTTTCATTAAAATCAAAACAATAAAATTGTAATGATTTTAATAACTTAAGAACATTACACGGAAATTATTTTTATATGATGTATATTTTATGGGTTATATTTTCTAAAAACAAAGAAGATGCAAAAGAAGACAGAAGTTTGTCACCAAAGAATGTTTTCTGGAAAATATTTTTCTGAGACGTGTTTTTTATAGGTACATATATATTTTTCTTTCAAACCTGAGTCGTAGCATGCTAAATTATGATCCAGATGCCATTCCCGAAATATGTTGTAGTTAACTCAGCAATATTGATTTGTTTGAGGTACACTAATGACATTGTCAGAAACGAATAGTGTTCTCATTAAACGATATTTAGAAACTATAAGACAAATTGATCTTGAAGCGAATATTGCGAATATATTCCTGAAGTGATACAATTGCACTTCTTTGTCAATTATGAGATTCGAGAAGCGGGCGTGAGCGGTTACGACATTGGACTGGTAATCAATAGATAGCAAACTCCGTGTTGGTTCGAATCCCATCAAATACCTACCATGTTGTTTTCTTGAGCAAGAAACTTTATCCTATTAGCTCAGTACTAGGGGGCTAGGAAGTGAACTCGTAAGTGATTAATCTAAGTTGTAATAACTTGACTTGTTTCACAATCGAGATAACATAAATTATAGCCATGTTTTTATACGAGTCTTCAATAGAAATAGCAGAATTTATCATAATATAATAGCTTGGCATAACAACAATTCCAATCTTTAAAGTTGTGAAACACTATAGTATAAGTTTTATCATTTTGTCTAGAAACTAAGTAGCAATACGAAATAAATACAAATATTGTAAGTTGTTTACTTCAAATCAATAATTTAAAACACATTTAGTAAACTTTTTAATTGCTTTCTATGAGAATAATTCGGTTAATACTCGGTTTTTGAGAGAGAACCAATTAAAAAATCAAACTTATTTTTATTTCATACAATTTAGTTGGCAATAAAACAATATCAACTGAAATAATTCTACAAGGTGTAATACCTATAGCACTGCACTGACTACATTATATTCTGCTTGCTGTTTTTTCTTTTTTTCATTTCTTAATTTTTTTTTACTGGGTTTAACGCCATGTCAACACAATTTAGGTCATTTTAATGTCTCCAGCGCACCTAACCAGGCTTGTCTGGACCCTTGTCTATAACCAGTACTCACCTACCCTTCCACAAGGCCGGAAACTTCTCTATATTATCTAATCAATGGAGGAAAATCAACATTATTGTCAAATTTTCATGGAAGGGTATAACCATCCCGAGTACGATTCGAACCCGTACCCCCTTCGGGACACGAGATTCCAAATCCCGGCGCGCTACCAACTGCGCTATCGACTCGTGTTTTATCATATTCATCTGGTACAGAGTTCAATTCTTGACAATTAGTTGACAATAGAAGACATTAATATTTAGATAAGAAATACATAGGGACACTACAATAAATACATTAATCACTCACTTCTTTTCTCTAAACCAAAACAACAAAAATTTATTGGTTTCCGTGGCTAAAAACATTGTATAAAATGATTGATGAGGTGTATATTATATGTGAATAACACGCTTCCTTTCATAATTTAGTCGTAAAATGTGATACTATGATTGAAAACCTACAATCCCTGAAAACAATCAAAATGAACCCATAAAAGTTTATATTCAATCACTGTGCTTCTTAAGGGATATGTAAGACATACCGTAGTGCGCAAAGGACAATTAAAATAATAATTTGTAGGCCAATGTACGCCGTTGGTATAATACAATATGTTTGCAGCAAATGTTCTAAAATGATGTTTTATCACTTTATTGTTTATTACGAGCCGTTCTATAGTTTGCAATTTGATATCTAATTAAATCTCTGTCTGACTTAGTTTTTGTTAGATGTTAGCCATTGGACTATTAGATACAATTTTGTTAAATGCATGTTTTCCCCTTAGTAGCCCAACACAACTCTCAACGTTTTTGTGATTACGGGCAAGTATGTATTGCGTGTTTTATTGTTGTTTTACATTTTAATGTAAACCACCAACGAAGGTTCTTTCTAAAATACTGAATCCAGGTGAATACCATATATTAAATAGCAATTTTAAAATATAGAAAGACTGTAATATATAACAGTACTTGAAATATTTATAAACCTAAATGTTTATAGCCCACCCGGGTCGATAGCGCAGTTGGTAGCGCGCCGGGATTTGGAATCTCGTGCCCGAGGGGATGCGGGTTCGAATCCCACCCGGGGAGGTTATACCCTTCCATGAAAGTTTGACAATAATGTCGTTTTCCTTCATTGATTAGATAATATGGAGAAGTGTTCGGCCTTGTGGAAGGGTAGGTGAGTACTGGTTATAGACAATAGTCCAGGAAAGCTAGGTTAGGTGCGCTGGACGCCGTAAAATGACATAAAAATTGTGTTGACACGGCGTTAAATCTAGTAAGAAAAAAAAGTTTATAGCCCGAGCGCTTTCGACATACATCTTCTTGAAGAGCGTTTAAAGAAAGAAGAAAGTAACATTAATGCACTTCGCCATCATTTATGTGGGACAAATTGCTTGCCCGTATTCATACAAGTACAGAAGATTGGTATTTTAACATTTTCCAAAGTTTATGGCAGATAAAACTTGAGGCTAAACTTGATTTTGGAACAGAAGAATTACAAACGTTGTCAGTTTTTTACTCGCACTTAATAATCTATAACTTATTTAACAGACATTTAAATTGCTTTTTCTGAGAACAATTTTGTTAAACTTAAGTGTGTTCTTATAACATTTTCTGATAGACATTATTATTCGACCGGTCCATGAATTTTATTGAGATAAAATGTAATATGAATGATATTGGAGTTGCTTTGTTGAGTTTTTTGTTTTTACTGGTATATAGGTTATTTTACGGCGCCCAGCGCACCTAACCTAGCCACTCTTGATCTTTGTCTATAACCAGTACTCACCTACCCTTCCACAAGGCCGGAAACGTCTCTATATTATCTAGTCAATGGAGGAAAATTGACATTATTGTCAAATTTTCATGGAAGGGTATAACCTTCCTGGGTGGGATTCGAACCCGTACCCCTTTCGGGATACGAGATTCCAAATCCCGGCGCGCTACCAGCTGCGCTATCGACCCGGGTTCTTTGTTGAGTATTGCTATGTCTTATGGGGGTGTACATTGCGAACCGCAAGTATAATTACGTGGTAGCTGTTATCTAAATAAATAAACTAACAAACAAACACTTATTTGAGTCTGCACTCGAAATGAACTTCTGTGTATTGATGCACAAACAGTCTTAAATGTTACAATGTTTCGATAATATTCGAAGATTTTGTTTCCTAACCTTGAATATTTTCCCAGATGATGTCAAACCATAAGCCATAATTCTGAGTAATGACAACATTATTGGGATTTGTCTATTAAGCTTTTTTCTAGGAATATTTAAGGGTATGTATTGACGTTGATAAATGGAATTATCCTTTAGCAGGAAGTCTTAAAAAGTATACGGGAAACACTTTTCTGATTATTTTAGCTGATTTGCATCAAAAAGGAAATGTATTATCGATATACTTACAGTCTTTTTTCCTCTCTAAATTATTCAGCCCTACTTTTCGATTATCAATTAATCACATTATTAATTGATACAGTACAACCTCCCCAGAGCGGTAATCTACAGAACAAATCTTCAGCACAACAACAGCTTTTGATATTTCTCTTGGGCATAATTTTAATTGAATTTACCCTCTGCAGAGCAACAACCTCTGAACAGCAACCCACTTTGGTTTATCCCAGGGGGGTGTTGTTCAAGAGAGGTTGTACTGAAGCCTATGTCCGTTGCAATGCGAAAACACATTAGGGTTTTGTTTTCATTATTTGTTTGTGGCGTTCTTTTTATAACAATGTTTAAAAACTTGAAAAAATATCCCTGTTTGTTTTATGCAGTAAGGAAGGTCTGAGTATTTTGAGTGTTGTTGTTTATGCTATGTTTTAAGAAACATTCTATAAGTCCTTTTGATCGGCATGCATGAACCTTAATGAAAGTGGAAACAAAACAAGTGAATAGTTAGCACTTTTCAGTGTTTACTAGTGCTTTAGTTATTCTCAGTTGCAATATGCAGTAATCATTGCCAGACTTGCGTCATAATTGATTACATACGTAATTTGCCTCTGTAGTTTTATTTGTGTATGTGTAATTTACGTGACAGCTGAAATAAGATCAGTATCGAAGAATACTAATTCCTATCGGAGAAAACTATTAAATACACATTACTGCATATTTCACAGAAATGCATGCCATAAAATCAGGCGTGTCAATAGACTTACACCGAAATAAGCGTCAATGTTTTTGCCTCATAATTCTAGCAAATAGCGTGACCTGATACAATAAATACAGTAATAATTATCCATCAAACGACTGTATTATTATAGCTATATATGTAACAGAAAAAAGGTGTTTTGATGAAATCAGTGTCAGCAAGGACGTTAATAGATGAACAACATGCAAACTTGTCATGTTATTTTGATAATGTTACATTATGCATGGGTGTTGTTTTCTAGACATATGGAATTTTTTAAGTTAATTTTTTTATCATATGACCGAAATACGAGTATCAAAAGATCATCTTCAGATGATTTCTCTCTCTATCTCTCTCAAGTCGCCCGGCTAGCTCAGATTGTAGCACACAAGTCTACTGATCGAGAGGTCGTGGGTTCGATTCCCGGGCGGGGCATACTTTCGTGGAGCTTGGTTATTAGTTTATTTCTACGGCCATTCTCCCTCCTACCAATGATTTTTAATTATGTATGGCAGTTTTCAGTCACTGACGAAAGTATGTGCTTAGTAGTTGGTTAACAGCTAAATCCAGAGATTTAGCCTTTTCAGGATGAGTGAGTAGGTTGACTGACCGCCGTTATATGACCTATAAAATGTGTTGCTATGTAGCGTTAAACCCAACAAAACAAACAAATCTCTATCTCTCTCGAACATAGTAGTTGCAACTTTATTATCAGAAGTTTGAAGGATATCTCAATATCGATGTTTAATTCTTACTTCGGATTAGGCTCCTCTTGTTTTCATTAAAAAGGGCAAAATTTTGTTGTTTGATAATGCTGACGGTTTATAAAATAAAGTATATTTAATAAATAAAAGGTTAAAAGGATCATAGCAGTCAATGTTGATGCAAAAATTTGAACCTCCTTAGTGCTATGTCTCAAACAAAAAGGTATTAGGTCATTTTAAATAATCAAAGATATTCGTAGAGATATTTAAAACAGAAAAACAATAAAAGAACTTCACATGTTCAGTCTATATACTGAATATTGAAGAAAAGATACAAGAAACTTGTTTGATCAGACTCATAAGAAGAATGATATATAATCAATATCAGGTTTGATATCAGCAACATTTCTGAGGAAGTTGCATCTTCATTGTATTCTTCTACCATTTAACATCAAAACGTATTTATCAGGCCATCAATTAAATGTTTGTATGTTATAATCCTTCATTGATTTAGTACCAACATTACCTTATCTGTATAATGACATTGTCTTGCTTAAGGTCACACATATCAATGAGTATATTTTTGTAGTTGGTCACTCTAGACCTATATTGTATTTACCCTGGAAAAAGACGCATCAAGACAGTAACACGCGTACACAAATAAATTCCGATACCTAAAAGATTAAATGTACCAGTCAAACTTTATTTTTATACAAAAAATTCTTTTTGAATGAATTACAAAATTTCAGACCCTTGTAAACAAATCATTTTAAATCTGTTCACACAGATGAGTAATGTAATCATGTAAACAATCGATCTTAGCTCATAAACTATTTATATTAGTTTTAATGAGTTTGTTCACCGTAATGCAAGAGTGAAGGTACAAAATACTGCAATTATACTACGATAAACCAGTGTGACCTTATTTGGAAGTTTTTTTTATGTAATGTTATTTACAAATTTAGCCAACAGTAACAAAAATTTATTTGGTGGTCTCGCATTGATTCATTTCATTAAAAATACTACTTTAGTAAACAAATTTCCATATATGGGAGATGTTATACTAAAAATTAATGTAAGGTATTTCAAGGTTTATTGACATAAAGTGTTTATATGATTACGATATCACATTAAGTTACATCGTTTCATAAGAAATTTAAAAGATATCAAATCCTACTCACAAAGTTAATGTACTCGTAATGGTATGATGTTTTGAAGAAGTTTTAAATGTCAAAAGGCCTTTAATTAGTGTGATACAATTCAAATTAATCTAAAATATTTTCCAATCATGATAGTGTAGATCAAATGTTTCAGTCAGATGGGTTTCTAATGACAATTTTATACTTTGAACACGATATTATATTTAGTTTAGATAAAGGAAAATATTTTAGTCAAAATGGTTGTGTATATCAAATGTCGAAGTAAGATGTATTTCCGAGAAATTCGCTTTAGACAAAGGAAATTACTCTTTAATGGGTTGAAATAAACAACCATTAAAATAAAGGTTCGGCTTAATGACAATGCTGAATAATTTCTGTAAAGAAATTTTAACAAATGAAACGTGAACAAATAAAATATTTTGTTAAAACAGTCATTAACTCATCAAGGTACAGATACAGATTTAGTTGTTTCTATTTTGATTATATGACTATAAAGTAATTCTCTCGTTATATTTAAATACAGTTTATACTCGATGCATACTTTCTTCAGTTTACTCAGCATGTCGATAACCAATATTTGTTAGTTCACCTTAATCTTATAAACGAAATATTATTGAAGCTTTTGCATGATTTATATTATTGCAAAGGACATCAATGTCGTCAAACATATGATAAACGTCACTTGTCAAAAGTCATACTGAGATAAAGAGACGATTTTTTGTTATACTAATTTATATAAGCTCGATTGCGAAACAAGTTCTAACATCTTACATTAATCACTATCGAGTCCGCTTACTGGTTCCCCAGTACTCAGCTAGTAGAATAATGCTTCTTGCTCAAGGAAACAAGTATTGAAACTTCATATAAACAATAAAATGGTTATATTTCACATCTAGGAACAATATTGACTGTTTTATTTGAACAATTAATTACATTCAAAGCTTCGATATCACTTGTGCACAAACCACAAATTAAACATCGATTTCCCTGCAATTAATAGTTATTTTTGTAAAGTTGAGAAGTTTATTCCGAGACGTCATGTTCCGAACAGACTTCTGAGTACTTCTTACATTGGTCGATTCGATTACAAAAATATAATTTCTATTGTGTACTTTAGTATTTGTTTTGTCTCGGAGAACAGTAATAGTTCCTTAATTGTGTGAAGGTACTAATTATGTAAGGTTTGTGCAAATTGATATGAGACCAACTGGATTTATTAGGCTTCCACAAAGTGTTTTAACTGAATTAATGCATTAAAAGTAATGGCATTTTAAAGTATAATCTTCATGCTTATGCTCGTACATCGACTCTACAGCTATCACACCTGGCCATCGGGCTACTGGTATCTATCTATCAATCCTACTATAGGCAGTATTTTACTCCGCTTAATGCAGCCGACAAAGTTGTGCAACGGAATGTATGTAAATAAGTTTTTATTTTATTTTATTTATACTGGGTTTAACGCCATGTCAACACAATTAAGGTCATTTTACGGCGTTCAGCGCACCTAGTCTAGCTTTCCTGGACCCTTGTCTATATACAGTACTCACCTACCCTTCCACAAGGTCGGGAACGTCTCCATTTACCTTATTAATGGAGGAAAATTGACATTATTGTCAAATTTTCATGAAAGAGTATAACCTCCCCGGGTGGGATTTGAACCCGCACCCCCATCGGGCACGAGATTCCAAATCCCGGCGCGCTACCAACTGCGCTATCGACCCGGGTTTTGTGGATAAGTAAAATGTAACTTCTGTTACTTCATTAGCAACATGCAAACTCAATTAAGTGAAAAAAAACGGAAAGAGAATAAAAGTGAATTCTATAAGCAATGAGATTTGGAACATAAAGCCGATTCAATCTATGTCATTGAAGAAAACAAAAGCATTTCTAAAAGGGTAAGTCCATTGAGAACAACAAATTGAAGTAAATTTAATTATCTAAAAAGTTAGCTTAGTATATATATATATTTGAAAGGTTATTGTGTCAAATAATCGCTTAGGGAAAACTTTAATTAGTGTCTAATTACCTCTTTGTATCACTGTCTGACATTTGTGCCAGCTGTGACGACGAGACTTGTAAACCATTAATTAAGTCGGAAAGTATTTTTGTATGAGTTCATATAGATTAGCTTTATGTTTATTTAAAACATTGTCCATTTCCGAGTATTTGCTGAGACGTTCCTCATACGAAGCCTGTTATTTAATTGATTCATCAGCACAACAGCTAGGAGTGGTGTAAATGCTGTAAAACATCGATGATTGTCGGACGCTTTAAGTTGGCTGGTTGATTTACAACTTTAAAAGTTTTTGTAATGAAAACCTCTGGAAAGTACCTGACCATGACGTTGAAGGTTCAAGAATGATATACTTTGCTCAAAGAGAAAATATCCATCCGTCAAACATGCAATCTATAGAGCGAACAAAAAAACAAAACACTGTTTATATTAACAATACAATGAACTAACCAACGACGAGGGATGCCACAGGATGACTTTCAAATAAACAATTGTGATATGTTTAATTGTGTTTTAGTTGTTGGTGTAATGGAAAGCGTTCTACCATAACAAGCATGATTTACCAAGTGGTGGTGTTTATCAACCATGCTAATATTGTTAAAATGAAGTACACAAATTTTATTTTCATTACTGCTTACCCCTGAAATGAATTGTCTCATTTTTAATGTTTACCAAAAACACGTTTTGTTTTTTTGTACGCACTATATCAGTGCATAGTATTATCATATGTAATGTAAATACACGTTTCATTCGCTAAATGTATAAGAGAACATTCGTACTATTACAAAACAAGTGTTGGAATTCAGAAAACAAATTCGCACGTGCGTTATAATTGTAAATATTATTCAGAGGTAAATTCAGCATTTTTATACACTTAGTGCAAGATCTTGATATTAGTGTTATTTTATTGCTAACTTTGTACAGAACAATTCATCAATAACACCTGCAGAATACTACAGTGAAAAATAGCTTCTAAAAACTAGATAAAGTGTTGTAGAGTGGCGAATGATGTTTTGAATACCATTTACAATAGTAAAATACATTTGTAGAGATACAGTGAAAATTGTCATGAGATGGGAGCTTGAGCTAATATCTTAGGCAAACGGGTATCTGAAATAGGCGTTTTAAACTTGCAAATAATAAATATCTATTGTATTTCATTGAACATTTTCACATCTATTTCTAACATATACATGAATAAAAAGCATCCATTATCAATGTAATCACCACTGAATTTTCCGCTGATTGTTCAATTCATGTTAGATAACAATGGTTGAAAGCCGCAAGTCAAAATAAAGCATATTAACAAATGATATATAAACATAGTTATTCTCAGAGTGTTCTATAAAAGCAAAACGATTCATTACAATTTTTCTGATTATTATTAGCTTTGTTTTAGATATGTAGGACCGATTGACCTCACCAGACACACGTGAAGTTGATATATAAACGGATGTACGATAGGGATAGAATGACATCAACACTAGTAGAATGTCTATTGAATGTCATTTGCATAATCTGTATATGTCACAGACATATACAACATGTTATGTTTTGGTTGCATATTATTCAGTAAAAGCAATACCAATGTATATATTTACCCATGGGATGTAAGATTATCAAAGTTCGACAGGTAATCATATTGTCCACAAAAATCAAACACAAAAACTATACTTTGACATTTGTAACAATGCAATCCTAGTAATTACTTTCAAAGGAATCACATGGTGTGAGGGAAAGCTTTAGAATTCTAAAGGCTTTAGTTTCATAAATACATGTATGTGTGTATTGAAGTTTGTAGATATTGAAAATGGAAACTAAGTATAAACATCAATAGCATATGGCTTGCTTTTTTTCTTATCTAAAGCTGTACTTTGAATATGTTAAGAATAATTGCCAAATTACACATACAAAAGGCATACAAATATGTTTTGCTTAAAGGCACTGCCTATACATCTGTAATTGCATCGTATAAATGCGATTCAAAATGCTGGCAATGAACAGATTGTATTATTGAAGAATTGAAAACGTATTTTCCTGCGTATTCTGATATTTTTCTGAACTTTTTCTTTAAACTAAATCCTTTAACATTTGTTTTTAAGACACGATTTCCTGTTATTTTTTGTTTATACAACTAAACTTCATCACGTCTAGAAGATACAATTTCTTAGGAATTTTCGTTTCATGATTTTTCGTTCATCTTGCTCTTATTGAGTAAATACATCATTAATTCATTATAGGATCTTTAGAAGTATAAAAGCGTCCTGAAAGACTTTGCTTAGTACAATTTCAAGGTAATTAAGCTAATACTTTGGTATTTACTATACTGAGTGCTACTAATGCTTGGTCTGGCAAGTCATACAATGCATAAAAATGGGACATAAATGATCTCAGAAATGTCCAATTCAATACAAAATCACATTGAAACCAACAGAAAATGACAATAAATAGTATGTTATGTTTGTTGTGCGCTGTTCATATTCAGCCTAAATGATATTGTTAGGCGCACAATACAATCCCAATCAATCACAAGAACGCATCAAAATTGCAATTAAGACTCACTTTTGACGTCTTTGTAGCGCATTATCGGTTAATCGCCTTGTCGTGTTTGAAAAATAATAGGATTGGGTCATTGCTTTGTTAACCGATTTTCAGCACTTCTTTAGAACCCCGGCCGTTTCTTTTGATTGTGAAATATATGATTATTGAGGTCAATATGAACTTTTTGCATCAGATTGTCAATAAGACTATATATGTTGACGTTATAAAACAGTGAAAATGCAGGCACTGTACTACCTAATGATTGCAAAATAGACAATTATTTTTTATAGTTTTTTCTAGCTAGTCCCTTCAATAATCACCATATTGGGATATATGCATTTACAATAAGGCTACAGTGTTGACTATCTACCACTGCGTATCATTTTCAAGTACATACTGTGAATGTGAAAATCGCTAAACTACTTCAAATGATGAAGACGGTCATCACTTCAATTGATCTACAGCCTTAACGTCACGATGAATTCAAATTAAGGCAACACAATGCGATGACTGCCCATTTGGTGTTGTTATAACATGATCATGTCGTCTTTTTCTACGCATTTGACCAATCTTTGATGTCAGTAGCCTGTTCAATTACACAAAACGTTACAGAACGTTCCGTAACGATACATTCGGAACTCCTCGGCCATTCACTGCGATTAATATCGAACATATTTATTAGACGCTATTTTTAAACTACCGGTGTCGAAGTAAACAAATATATGATCGTTTAGGCAATCAATGATGTTTCGCTTTTAGTCCGTAAATTTTGAAACATCACTCATTGCCTTAACGATCGCATAGTTGTGTATTAGATGAGATTATTTGCAGTGAATGGCCGAGGAGTTCCGAATGTATCGTTACGGAACGTTTTGTAACGCTCGCGGTAACTGAACTCCCTACTGGTTAATCTTGTTAAAGTTTTCAGCGACATTTAACACCATAAATACATTTTCAAATAATATTTCTTGTAAATGTTCAAACGGTTTACTGACAGATATAATCAAACACTCTAAAACATCTGCTTTAAAATAACATACTCTTAAACGTGGTGGCTTCTACGTACTTTATCGTTTTTATAACTGAACTCAAAGCTTTGATAACACATAATGAAGGCAAAGTATGCCAGCTACCAATTATTTATTGATATCATTGTAACAATACATAATTTTCTATGTTCAAAGAAGTAACTAAAAACGTCATGTCCCAGACGGAACTCTGATTACAGTTTTACATCTGAAGACCTGATTATAGCTATATAAAGATTATAATTTACTTATTATCTCTGACACAGTAGGAAAACATGTAAAATTGGCAAAGAAACTGATCTCCTGAGTACTGTATATATTTTTGCACCATACAAATACTACTTTGTATTAAACGCACGCGGTGCACTTAAGCAACTTTAGCCTAGAGTTAAATGTTCTATCTAACCGGTGACGACTACAGTATTTTGTATAATATCAAATACAGTGAAGTCAATTATAATCAAAGTACTGAAAGTACTGTTGGAAGGAATTTTTGAACGATTTTAGGAGTCCAAAGTTACTATTTCGATATCCATCACCATATCTCTATCATTCATAATCGAATGTGTTTCATATTTCATTTTACATGCATATTATGCTACTGATCGAGAAGTTGTATGTTTTGATTCATGGGCAGGGCATACTTTCGTGGAGCTATGCTATGAAATAATTTCTACGGTCATTCTCCCTCCTACCACTGATTCTAAATGATTTTAATACGGCAGTGTTCAGTCACTGAATTGCATCTACATGTAGTAGTAATCCAGAGATTGAGTCTTTTCATGAACAGGTGGATTGCTGGTCACGATGTAACCTAAACAATGTGTTGCCATTGAGTTAAGGCCACAACAAATTGATCACATGTTCTATGTATTTTGTTCTAAAGAATTTAGCTAAAGAGCAATTAAATTCTTTTTCCATATTTTGAATTTTGAGAAGCGAGCGAAAGCGAAGAATAAATTTGTGCGGTTTCTAAGACATTTATTTACCATAAGTTAAAAAGAGCAGAAAAGGTATGGACTTTCTTATATAACATATAACCATATATCTATAGACTATAGTGTAATCACGTAATAATTAGTTCTAGGTAATATAAAGCAAGTAAACAATTACTCCAGATGAAAATTCAATTGAATTTAAAACTAGTTAGAGACCCGGGTCGATAGCGCAGTTGGTAGCGCGCCGGGATTTGGATACTCGTGCCCGAGGGGGTGCGGGTTCGAATCCCACCCGGGGAGGTTATACCCTTCCATGAAAATTTGACAATAATGTCGATTTTCCTCCATTGATTAGATAATATGGAGAAGTTTCCGGCCTTGTGGAAGGATAGGTGAGTACTGGTTATAGACAATGGTCCAGGAAAGCTAGGTTAGGTGCGCTGGACGCCGTGAAATGACCTAAATTGTGTTGGTACGGCGTTAACTCCAATAAATAAATAAATAAATAAAACTAGTTAGAAGTAGGGTAGAAGAGGTTTACACCTTCATCAGTTCATACGGAAATATAACTTCATTTGTCTTTGGTATTACTTTTGTTAATACTAGATAACTACGAAGCACAGATTACCCCGGTTCACTTTTTGTGTATACAATGTAATTAGATTTTGGTAAATTATGCTAATGTCTAATAATATCACAAGAATTAAATCAAGCCTAATATGTTATTTTGGGACATCAAAATTGTAGGAAATTCAATGTAATTTTTTCTCCCTGTCCTATCTGCTCTCTATGGATCAATCTTCATATTTTACACTACAAAGACACGTATGACGTCACACATCAAGATAATGTGTGTAGAGTGAGCAAATGTTCAGTTTACGGTCTAAGACAGAATGCAGTTATCATATTTCTGAACAATGGATTGTGTCATTGTAATTTCTAATGCCGTATGTTAGCAAGAATACATTACTGCTTTACCGTAACAGTGAAATTTTCTGATTTATATTGCTATTTAGAACTCAAATTTCTAATTTTTAGTTCAATTTCTACTTGGTCTAGTGTGAAAACTTCTGATTTTCCGAAATTTATTATGCGTCAATTTCAAGGTGCGGACGCATTTTTTTTTTTGATTTTAAGGTGCAAGAAATCAGACGAACATAACGGTTAAAGTCATAAAAGTGACGAGAAATAAGAACCATCATGATATCAAATAAAGCCAAAAAAGTTGCATAATAGTGATCTTTGGTCATTAAAATTACTAACTATGAATTAAAAATGCAGCGATTACCATCCATCACACAGATGACGACGGATGAAATAACCCAATTTTCCTTTCAGAGGCCATTTCACGGAAATAGCCGATAAGACTCGTACGTCATCGGAAAGTTACGACAGTTGCTAATTTGCATATTAAACGGTGTTCCGGTAAAAAAACGTAATCATGATAAATATCAAAGCTTGAAATATGCGGCACATACTTTGGTTTACCTCATTAAAGACACAACTTATCGCAAATTTTGACATCTGTGTTGCACGCTTTTTTCGGGCTAGATATAACGGTAGTATTTCAGTATGTTACGATTAATGAACATACTTTCTGAGGCCCTGCAATGACTACATGAACCTTGTTCAAATGCAGTGTTGATAATGATCGTTTCATCACACACTTGAAAAATATTCATAATTGACAATGATATTTGCTGTTTTGGGTTTGAGTTAAAATCTTTGATGCAACTGAAGTGATTTAAATCTGTCAATACAAACGGCGAGCAATCGGATACAGCCGCCCGATTAGCTAAGTTGGTAGCTCGCAAGTCTACGGATTGAGGGGTCGTAGGTTTCATTTTAGAGCGGGGCATACTCTCGTGGAGCTTGGTTATGAAATTATTTCTACGGCCATTCTCCCTACTACCAATTAT
Organism: Mactra quadrangularis; assembly: GCA_025267735.1. Taxonomy (NCBI): domain Eukaryota; kingdom Metazoa; phylum Mollusca; class Bivalvia; order Venerida; family Mactridae; genus Mactra; species Mactra quadrangularis. Next base: position 21,900,237 of record CM046305.1, read on the forward strand.
TTTTAATAATGTAGCGCAGTTGTCAGTCCCTGACGAAAGTATGCGCTTAGTAGTTGGTTAAAAGCTAAATCTAGAGATTTAGCCTTTCCTGGAGTAGTGAGCCGGTTGACTGACCGCCGTGATATATAACTTATATCATGTGTGCAACGGCGTTAAATCCCCAAAAAACAAGCATTCGAGTGCTGATACCACAGTGGATAAACAATTATGGTTTCCCGACTTGTTTTATCGCCATTTGTGACCCATATATGGACGGTTTAGAGGGTTTGGTAGCCAAGTTTTGCACTGTGCAAGTACGCACTCAGGTATCAGCTCACGCTGATGAAATCTGGGGTTGCCTCGTGCCAGTCTCGCAAATGCCCTCCTGTCTATGTATCTTGGATCCCTCCAAACTCCCCGATTGCATAACATAGCCAAGAAACACTCTTAGAGGCATTTTCTTTATCTTGAATTCAAGATATGTCTATCTTTATTCCCTTTAGGCCACCAGTCCTAAGTGCTCATTTGTTATACATGGTGAACAGAATCATTCAGGACAATCAATAAACCCCTGAAAATGCTGTGTTCTAAGGTGGTGGAGGAAGTTTTACAACTTCAATAACAACATCCCAACTTCTGTCACGAATGAAAGACCTTAGTACTTCATGTTGATCATTTGTGACAAACATAACTATCCTTCTTCTAGCCATTTTACTTGACTGTATTTTGTTTTATAGTAGGATAAAATGAGTTTATACAAGAGCAATGATTATTTCATAAAAAATGTATAGTTTGCATAAACATGTATAATTTATATTTACCAAACAACCAAATTCAAAATTTACCTTTGAACGGGCCTCAATTTATTTCACCTGCCAGCAAACACGAAAAAGTCATGAAACATGTAATACTTGAAATTTTCACGACTATTATGATATAACCACTATACTACAATTTTCCTTTGATGTCCAGGATTTATAAGTTGTGTCTTTAAATATGCGAGTCACGTGACTTACGGAAACGACTGGTAATTTTCGGCGAGGATTTTAAATCTTTTAGGACATGGCATGTCTTAAAATATTTATGAAATTTCATAATTGAATTAAATCAAGAGGCGGATACTTTTTAATTTTTTTTAACATGTCAAAAACTATTTAAATATAAATACAATATGTCAATAATGTTTTTTTGCAAAATTAATTTTCTTTAATTTCGTCACTTATATATCTTTAATTTGTTGCGGTCCATTAAAAAACAAAAAAACAAAAAAACAACATTTATGATACTCGCTCCGCGCTGTCAGTAAACCTCTACGGACACCCATCCAAAGATTAACCTTAGATTTCGTTGCTTAACTTCGAAAAATGTCCAGCGCTCTACGCCCTCAAAGTAAACCCCTGCTGAGATAAACGCTCGTTAAAATTGTATATATATACAATCGTGTGGTAGATACTACTGCGCAATAATACAAAAAACTTCTTTCCGTGCACAGTTAGAAAGTTGTTTGATTCACGTGTAAAAAAACCCATTTAATATCATAATTTTAAGTATTTGTTGAAATTACTTTTTCAACTTATCTACTTTTGATAGTACACATATTTTTCTGCTGCACTATTTCTTGATCGCATTGACTCATTGATTTCTATTGAGTTGAAGGTGTTGTTCGTTCTTTTTCAAATTTCCAAGAGCGCTGACATAGAAAGGAATTCAAAAGAATTCCTTCCAAAAACCGTTTTTGCTATTGAGAAATCATGCGATCTTTAACGATTTGTTTATCAAAAACGACGAGGAGAAACGGTTACTTTTTAAAAAGAGTTTCGTTATTATGACCTTCAATTAGTGTCACTATACTTTAACCCTGTTTAAGTATAGTAGGATTATATAAATTTGTGATAAGAGATTATTTCGTACATCTGTAGCATGTTCAATTACCCTAAACGTTCCAAAATGTTCTGTAACGATACATTTGGAACTCCTCGGCAAATCGCTGCAAATAATCTTATCTTATAAACAAATATACGATCGTTAAGGTAATAAGTTATGTTTCAAAATTTATGGACTAAAAACGAAACATCACTCATTGCCTAAACGATCGTATATTTGTTTACTTCAACACCGGTAGTTTCAAAATAGCGTCTAAATATGTCCGAGACTATTCGCAGCGAATGGCCGAGGAGTTTCGAATGTATCGTTACGGAACGTTTTGGAACGTTTAAGGGTAATTAAACAGGCTACTGAACATTTTACCACGTATGCATTGTTTGGAAGTTCAGTTCTCAGATATTAAATGTTAGGTTATTTGAGTATTATAACCTCATTTGTTAAAATATTAAATACAATAATAAAAGAAAGTATATTTTCTTGTTAGAGCAAATTTATCCTACTAAAAACACTAGACTTAATGCTTCAGCAGATTGTAACATTTTCATACAAATTTGATTTGCGTTCACTTGTACAAGTACAATTTCGATATAATCTAATTAAATGCATTTTATATCCTTGATGTGGAAGATTTCTTAGAAAGATGTGTTGCCTACGAGAAATTTACACTGAATCCACTTCACAATTATCAACTATAAATCATATTGATTAATGCAAAAGAATATTCAGAATCCTCGCTGGTATTTTATTCATTTTGAATACAGGTGACCTTTCCTCATCATTATATTAATAACGAAATTGTCATGATACGTAACTTGTTTACATCGTCTACGTCACTTAATTTCAAATGAGCCGTCCGATCGCAGACTGTGAATAATACCGCTGTTATATTAGCTTGCAAACCTTGGTCTAAAAAAAATAATTACGAAATCAAAATGTTATTAATAGTGTTTCGTCTAGATGAAAGCTACGCGTTGATTAGTCGACATAAAGGTCATCCCGACGTGACCCTCCATTGAGATAGTAGAGATCCTGTACGACAATGCTCTACAGGATATATGTTTACGGAGATTGGTTGGGAGAGGAAAGACAAATGACAACTGTAAATGAAGCAAAGTCTTCCTATGTTTCCTGTGTTTAATTGATTAATCTCAGAATACTCCGCTGCAAGGTTACTGTGTCAATTGATCGTCAGAAGAATACAATTATCAGGAATTTTATATCACAAGATCTGACAGTTTGACATTTATACCAATCACTATCCTTCCCATTGTCTCATGATTAATTTCATACGATGCTACTTAGATTGGTTTAAGTCAACGTAACTATGTCATATACATACTAATGATAAAAGACAATTTGGAAAAGGCAAATTCTGAGCATTCCAATGTGAATTATCTTAAGAATTTTAATATTAATTTGTTTGGGATACACTGATTGCATTTTCAGAAACGAGTTATGTCCTCATTAAGCGGTATCTAAAATTATAAGACAAATATGTCTTGAAGTGAATAATCCTGAAGTGATATAATTGCTCTTTTTTGTCAATAATGAGATTCGAGGAGCGAGTGTGGTTGAGCGGTTACGACGTTGACTGGTAATCTCTGTGTTGGTTCAAATCCCATCCAAAACCCATGTTGTTTCATTGAGCAAAATACTTTATCCTACTAGTTCAGTACTGGTGGACCAGGAATTAGATTCGAAAGTGATTAATCTAAATTGTAAGAATTTGTTTCACAATTGAGCTAAAATAAACTATGACAATGCATTTATATATACATACATGTATATCCAAAAAAAATAGCAGAACTTTTCACAATCTATTACCTTGATATAATGACAATTCCAACTTTTTAAGTTGGGCAACTCTAAATTCTATCATTTTGTCTAGAATCTCAGGAATGGAACGTAGTTAAAACAAGCATCGTAAGTTGTTTACTTCAAATCAATAATTAAAAAACATATAAAGTAGACATTCTAATTGTTTTTAAGAGAAAAATCGGTCAAAACTCGATTTTTTACCAAACTGTAAAATCAATTACGCCGTAAACTTGCTTTAAATGAATAAACAAACACATTAATTGAGAACGTTGCCGCACGAGAAATGAACTCCAATGTATCAATGCATAAATAGTTTCAAATGATACAATGTTTACAAAATTCGAAGATCGTGTTTCATATCCCTGGAATTTTTCCCAGATGATGTAAAACCCTAAACCATAATTCTAAGTAATGGCAACATTATTGGGATTTGTCTATTAAGCTTTTATCTAGGAATATTTAATACAATGTATTGACGTTGATAAATGGAATTACTGCAGTAAGTCTTAAGTGGTATACGGGCAAAACTTTTTTGTTTATATTTATAATATTAGCTGATTTTCATCAAAATAATGAATATTAATATCTTTCCAGTCTTTTTTATTTCCAAATTATTAAGTCTTATTTTCTTATTGTAAAATAGTGTTGATATTGTATGTCTGTTCCAAGGCGGAACTACATAAGGTTTTTTTGAATCGTTATTTGTTTGTGGAGATTTTTCACAAGTTTAAAAATCTAAAAACATCTCTCCGTTTGCTTTCATGCAGTTTGGAAGATTCGTGTTTCTCTGACTGTTGTTTTAATGCTATGTTTTCAGACTGTTTTCTATAAGTCGTTTTGATCGGTATACACGGTATAAATTAATGAAAGTGGAATCAAAACAAGTAAGCAGTTTGCACTTTCAGAGTTTACTAGTTCATATTCTTAGTTGAGAAATGCAATTATAATTGCCAGCATAGCGTCATAATTAATTACATACGTAATTAGCCTCTGTAGTTTTTCTAGTGTATGTGAAATTAAGATAACAATTCTAATAAGTACAGTATAGAAGAATGCTACATTCTCTCATAGAAAACTATTAAATACACATTAGTGCATACTTCATAGAGATGCATGCCATAAAATCAGGCGTGTCAATAGACTTACACCGAAATAAGCGTCTATGTTTTTGCCTCATAATTCTAGCAAATAGCGTGACTTGATACAATAAATACCGTAATAATTATCCATCAAATGACTGTGTTATTATAGCTATATATGTAGCAGAAAAAGGTGTTTTGATGACATCAGTGTCAGCAAGGACGTTAATAGATGAACAACATGCAAACTTGTCATGTTATTTTGATAATGTTACATTATGCATGGGTGTTGATTTCTAGACATATGGAATTTTTTAAGTTAATTTTTTTTATCATATGACCGAAATACGAGTATCATTAGATCATCTTCAGATGATTTCTCTCTCTATCTCTCTCAAGCCGCCCGGCTAGCTCAGTTGGTAGCACACAAGTCTATTAATCGATGGGTCGTGGGTTCGATTCCCGGGCGGGGCATACTTTCGTGGAGCTTGGTCATTAAATTATTTCTACGGCCATTCTCCATCCTACCAATGATTTAAATTATGTATGGCAGTTTTCAGTCACTGACGCAAGTATGTGCTTAGTAGTTGGTTAGCAGCTAAATCCAGAGATTTAGCCTTTCCAGGATGAGTGAGTAGGTTGACTGACCGCCGTTATATGACCTATAAAATGTGTTGCTACGGCGTTAAACCCAACAAAACAAACAAATCTCTATCTCTCTCGAACAAAGTAGTTGCAACTTTATTATCAGAAGTTTGAACATTTGTCAAGGATATCTCAATATCGATTTTAAGAAAATCCTGTCATAGACAATACTCTTTTTTCTTTTTTTTAAATCTTACTTCGGATTAGGCTCCTCTTGTTTTCATTAAAAAGGGCAAAATTTTGTTGTTTGATAATGCTGACGGTTTATAAAATAAAGTATATTTAATAGATAAACGGTTAAAAGGATCATAGCAGTCAATGTTGATGCAAACATTTGAACCTCCTTATTGCTATGTCTCAAACAAAAAGGTATTAGGTCATTTTAAATAATCGAAGATATTCGTAGAGATATTTAAAATAGAGAAACAATAAAAGAACTTCAGATGTTCAGTCTATAAACTGAATATTGAAGAAAAGATACAAGAAACTTGTTTGATCGGACTCATAAGAAGAATGATCTATAATCAATATCAGGTTTGATTTCAGCAACATTTCTGAGGAAGTTGCATCTTCATTGTATTCTTCTACTATTTAACATCAAAACGTATTTATCAGGCCATCAATTCAAATGTATGTATGTTATAATCCTTCATTGATTTAGTACCAACATTACCTTATCTGTATCATGACATTGTCTTGCTTAAGGTCACACACATATCAATGAGTATATTGTTGCAGTTGCTCACTCTGGACCTATATTGTATATACCCTGGAAAAAGGCGCATCAAGACAGTAACAAGCGTACACAAATAAATTCCGATACCTAAAAGATTAAATGTACCAGTCAAACTATATTTTTATACAAAAATTCTTTTTGAATGAATTACAAAATTTCAGACTCTTGTAAACAAATCATTTTAAATCTGTTCACACAGATGAGTAATGTAATCATGTAAACAATCGATCTTAGCTCATAAAGTATTAATATTAGTTTTAATGAGTTTGTTCACCGTAATGCAAGAGTGAAGGTACAAAATACTGCAATTATACTACGATAAACCAGTGTGACCTTATTTGGAAGTTTTTTTATGTAATGTTATTTACAAATTTAGCCAACAGTAACAAAAATTTATTTGGTGGTCTCGCATTGATTCATTTCATTAAAAATACTACTTTAGTAAACGAATTTCCATATATGGGAGATGTTATACTAAAAATTAATGTAAGGTGTTTCAAGGTTTATTGACATAAAGTGTTTATATGATAACGATATCACATTAAGTTACATGGTTTCATAAGAAATTTAAAAGATATCAAATCCTACTCACAAAGTTAATGTACTCGTAATGGTATGATGTTTTGAAGAAGTTTCAAATGTCAAAAGGCCTTAATTAGTGTGATACAATTCAAATTAATCTAAAATATTTTCCAATCATGATAGTGTAGATCAAATGTTTCAGTCAGATGGCTTTCTAATGACAATTTTATACTTTGAACACGATATTATATTTAGTTTAGATATGGGGAAATATTTTAGTCAAAATGGTTGTGTATATCAAATGTCGGAGTCAGATGTATTTCCGGGAAATTTGCTTAAGACAAAGGAAATTACTCTTTAATGGGTTGAAATAAACAACCATTAAAATAAAGGTTCGGCTTAATGACAATGCTGAATAATTTCTGTAAAGAAATTTTAACAAATGAAACGTGAACAAATATAGTGTTTTGTTAAAACAGTCATGAACTCATCAATGTACAGATACAGCTTTATTTTTGTTTCTATTTTGATTATATGACTATGAAATAATTCTTTCGTTATATTTAAATACAGTTTATACTCGATGCGTACTATCTTCAGTTTACTCAGCATGTCGATAACCAATATTTGTTAGTTCACCTTAATCTTATGAACGAAATATTATTGAAGCTTTTGTAAGATTTATATTATTGCAAAGGACATCAATGTCGTCAAACATAAGGTAAACGGCACTTGTCAAAAGTCATACTGAGATAAAGAGACGATTTTTTTGTTATACTAATTTATATTAGCTCGATTGTGAAACAAGTTCTAACAACTTATATTAATCACTATCGAGTCCGCTTCCTGGTTCCCCAGTATTGAGCTAGTAGGATAATGATTCTTACTCAAGGAAACAAATATTGAAACAACATATAAGCGATAAAAAGGTTATATTTCACATCCAGGAACAATATTGACTGTTTTATTTGAACCGTTAATTACATTCGAAGCTTTGATATCACTTGTGTGCATACCACAAATTATACATCGATTTCCCTGCAATTAATAGTTATTTTTGTAAAGTTGAGAAGTTTATTCCGAGACGTCATGTTCCGGACAGACTCCTGAGTACTTCTTACATTGATTGATTTGATTACAAAAATATAATTTCTATTGTGTACTTCAGTATTTGTTTTGTCTCAGAGAACAGTTGTAGTCCTTTAATTGTATGGAGATTCTAATACACTGCCCTCCAAAAGTTCCTTCACACTTTTACAATTTACATTGTACTCAATGGAGTTTTAAAAAGTTGTAAAATCAAATTATTGTTAAATGCATTTTAATTTTGCTTTTGTAGTCAGTACAATTTTATTATGGATATGTAGCTACAAAAAGATCTTAAACTTGATAATGGTTCATTGTGATTTATTGACCATAGTTTTGGAGACTGATAGATAACTTTTGCTGCAACTCAAAAAGTAAATTGCTCCCATAGAAAATTAGTTTCCATTGCATGAATAATGAACTAAATAAACAGTGATATAATAATTCTACAAACTTTGACTTTGAATTTGTAGCTATTCAATTATTTGTACTGTGAAGGAACTTTTGGAGGCCAGTGTATATGTACAGTTTATGCAAAATGATATGAGACCAATTGGATTTATTATGCTTCCACAAAGTATTTTAATTGAATTAATGCATTAAAAAGTAACGGCATTTTAAAGTGTAATCTTCATGCTTATGCTCGTACCTCGACTCTACAGCTATCACACCTGGTCATCGGGCTACTGGTATCTATCTATCAATCCCATGTGCAGTATTTTACACTGCTTAATGCAGCCGACAAAGTGGCGCAACAGAATTATATCACTCTCGCAAGTGCCCATTTACACCTAGGCAGAGAGAAGCAATCGTAAGTTAGTTTTTTTATCAAGGAAATTAGCAGTGAACTAGTGGGGTTCGAACCCGGGACATCCACTGTACTACTGCCCCTTATGCATGTGGATAGGTTTTTTTATTTATTGTTTATTTATACTGAATTAAACGCCGTGTCAACACAATTTAGGTCATTTGTCGGCCTCTAGCGAACCTAACCTAGCTTTCCTGGACTTTGTCTATAACCAGTACTAACCTACCCTTCCACAAGGCCGGAAACTTCTCCATTAACATTATTAATGGTGGAAAATTAACATTATTGTCAAATTGTCATGGAAGGGTATAACCTCCCAGGATGGGATTCGAACCCGTACCCCTTCGGGACACGAGATTTCAAATCCCGGCGCGCTACAAACTGTGATACCAACCCGGGTTTTGTGGATAAGTAAAACGTAACTTCTGTTACTTTATTAGCAACATGCAAACTCAATTAAGTGAAAAAAGGGAAAGAGAACAAAAGTGAGTTTTATAAGCAATGATATTTGGAGCATAACGCCGAATCAACATAAGGTCATTGAAGAAAACAGATGCATTTCTTAAAGTGTAAGTCCATTTAGAACCGTGAATTGAAGTAGATTTAATTATCTAAAAAGTTAGTTTAGTATTTATATTTGAAAGGTTATTGTGTCAAATAATCGCTTAGGGAAAACTTTAATTAGTGTCTAATTACCTCTTTGTCTCGCTGTCTGACATTTGTGCCAGCTGTGACGACCAGAGTTGTAAACCATTAATTAAGTCAGAAAGGTTTTTGTATGAGTTCATATAGATTAGTTTTATGTTTATTTACAACGTTGTCCATTTCCGAGTACTTGCTGAGACGTTCCTCATACAAAGGTTGTCTTAGATTACTTATTTAATTTATCGGCACAACAGGGATCGTGTAAATGCTGTAAAACGTCGATAATTGTCGGACGCTTTAAGTTGGCTGGTTAATTTACAACTTTAAAAGTCTTTGTAATGAAAACCTCTGGAAAGTAACTGACAATGTCTTTGAAGGTTCAAGAATGATATACCTTGCTCAAAGAGAAAATTATCCACCCGTCAACCATCTAATCTATCAGTGCATAGTATTATCATATGTAATGTAAATACTTATTTCATTTGCTAAATGTATAAGAGAACATTGGTAAATTTACAAAACCAGTGTTGGAATTCAGAAAACAAATTCGCACGTGCGTTATCATTGTAAATATTATTCAGAGGATAAATTCAGCATTTTTATACACTTAGTGCAAGATCTTGATATTTGTGTTATTTTATTGCTAACTTTGTACAGAACAATTCATCATTTGCACCTGCAAAATATTACAGTGAAAATAGCTTCTACAAACTAGATAAAGTGTTGTAGAGTGGCGAATGATGTATTAAAGACCATTAACAAAAGTAAAATACACTTGAAGAGATACAGTGGTCGAGATGGCAGCTTGAGCCCACATTTAAGGCAAACGGGTATCAGAATTAGGCGTTTTAAACTTGCAAATAGTAAATATCTATTGTATTTCATGGTACATTTGATGCTCACATCTATTTATAACATACGCACGTATAAAAAGCATCCATTATCAATGTAATCACCACTAAAGTTTCCTCTGATTGTTCAATTTATGTTTGAAAACAATGATTGAAAGCCGCAAGTCAAAATAAATCATATAAACAAATGATATATAAACATAGTTATTCTCAGAGTGTTCTATAAAAGCAAAACGATTCATCACAATTTTTCTGATTATTATTAGCTTTGTTTTAGATATATAGGACCGATTGACCTCACTAGACACACGTGAAGTTGATATATAAACGGATGTACGATAGGAATAGAATGCCATCAACACTGGTAGTTTTAATGGGTGAATGTCAGTTGCATAATCTGTATATGTCACAGACATATATAGGTCGTCCACGTAAACATTGCGTATACTAACATTGCCGGTTTCATTACACTCTTATATTTAGGGGAGAATTATTTCTACAAATTTATAGTTTAGTTAATTTTCGCTTATTTGATAAACACATCATTATATAGAATTCATAATGTGCATATACACTATTTAAAATGAAGGTTTATTATCAAAGTGGTATGTTTAAATCATTAAAATGCTGTTCATGCATTAGCTTATTCACCTATGTAGTGGAAAAGTCCACTTTTAAAGTACAAAAACACGCATGACCTAGAATACGACCTGTATAACATGTTATGTTTTGGTTGCATATTATTCAGTAAAAGCAATACCAATGTATATATTTACCCATGGGATGTAAGATTATCAAAGTTCGACAGGTAATCATATTGTCAACAAAAATCAAACACGAAAACTATACTTTGACATTTGTAACAATGCAATACTAGTAATTACTTTTAAAGGAATCCCATTGTATGAGGGAAAGCTTTAGAATTCTGAAGACTTTAATCATATAAATACATTTGTACATGTATGTGTGTATTGAAGTTTGTAGATATTGAAAATGGAAACTAAGTATAAACATCAATAGCATATGGCTTGCTTTTTTCTTATCTAAAGCTGTACTTTGAATATGTTAAGAATAATTGCCAAATTACGCAAACATAAGGCATACAAATATGTTTTGCTTAAAGGCATTGCCTATACATCTGTAAGTGCTCGTATAAATGCGATTCAAAATGCTGGCAATGAACAGATTGTATTATTGAAGAATTGAAAACGTATTTTCCTGCGTATTTGTTTTTTTTTTCTGAATTTTTGTTTATAAACTAAATCTTATTACATTTGTTTTTAAGACACAATTTCCTGTTATTTGTTTTTGTTTATACAACTAAACTTCATCACGTTTAGAAGATACAATTTCTTAGGAATTTTCGTTTCATGATTGTTCGTTCATCTTGCTCTTATTGAGTAAATACATCATTAATTCATTATAAGGTCTTTAGAAGTATAAAAACGTCATTGAAGACTTTGCTTAGAACAAATTCAAGGTAATTAAGCTAATACCTTGGTATTTACTAGACATAGTACTACTTATTCTTGGTCTGGCAAGTCATATAATGCATAAAATGGGACATAAAAGATCTCTGGAATGCCCAATTCAATACAAAAAAATTACATTGAAACCAACGGAAAATGAGAATAAAATAGTATGTTATGTTCGTTGCGCGCTGTTCATATTAAGCCCAAATGATATTGTTAGGCGCATTTAACAATCCCAATCAATCACAAGAACCCATCAAAATTGCAATTAAGACGCACTTTTGACGTCTTTGTAGCGCATTATCGGTTAATCGCCTTGTCGTATTTGAAAAATAAGAGGATTGGGTCATTGTTTTATTAACCGATTTTCATAACTTCTTTAGAACCCCGTCTCGTTTGATTGTGAAATATATGGTTATTGAGGTCAGTATTAACTTTTTGCATTAGATTGTCAATAAGACTATATATGTTGACGTTATATAAAAGTGAAAATGCAGACACTGTAATGCCTGATGAATGCAAAATAGACAATTATTTTTTATAGTTTGTTCAAGCTAGTCCCTTCAATAGTCATCATACAGTGTTATATGCATTTACCATTAGGCTTCAGTGTTGACTATCTACCGCTGCGTATCATTTACAAGAACATACTGTGAATGTGAAAATCGTATTACTACTTTGAAGAAGATGGTTATCACTTCAATTGATCTACAGCCCTAAAGATACGATGAATTCAAATAGTGGCAACAAAATGACTGCCCAATAAGTGTTGTTATAACATGACCATGTCTTTATCTACGCATTTTGACCAATCTTTGGTTAAACGTCTAGTTAATCTTTTTGAAATTTTCAGTGACATTTCAACACCATGAATACATTTTCAAATGATATTTCTTATATAGGTTTAAACGGTTAACAGACAATATAATATGTAATGATATTATAATCAAACACTCTAAAACATCTTCTTTATAATAACATACTCTAAAACGTGGTGGCTTCTATGTATTTTATCGTCGTTATAACTGAACTCAAAGCTTTGATAACACATAATGAAGGCAAAGTATGCCAGCTACCAATTATTTATTGATATCATTGTAACAATACATAATTTGCTATGTTCAAAGAAGTAACTAAAAACGTCATGTCCCAGACGGAATTCTGATTACAGTTTTACATATGAAGACCTGATTATAGCTATATAAAGATTATAGTGTACTTATTATCTCTGACACAGTAGGAAAATATGTAAAGTTGGCAAAAGAAACTGATCTCCTGAGTACTATATTTATTTTTGCACCATACAAATACTGCTTTGTATCAAACGCATGCGGTGCACTTACGCAACTACAGCTTGGAGTTAAATGTTCCATCTAACCATTGACGACTACAGTATTTTGTATAATATCAAATACAGTAAAGTCAATTATAAAAACCGTTTATGCTATTGAGAAATCATGCAATCTTTAACGATTTGTTTAATCACAAACGTTGAGGAGAAACGGGTGCTTTTTAAAGAGTTTCGTTATTATGACATTCAATTAGTGTTACTTTACTTTGAACACTGTTTAGTATAGTAGAATTATATAATTTTGGGGTTATGCCTCAGTCCCATAAAATCGTGGCTTGTTGCGGACCCGTACGTGCAGACCGCCGTAGGCCGTGGGAAGCCTTGCGTATTAAGGTGACGGTACGCACATGGTACAAAACAACACACCCGTACGGAGCCGAAGCTGGAAGATATGCATGTTTAATCCATACTCGGTCACGATTTAGTTCACGATTTGAATCTGAAACTGATACGTGTATCCAGGGCTCTTCTCATGGACCCTGGTGAAAACTTATAGTATAACTTCTTGTCAAAGCAAAGTAAACCTACTAAAATTACTAGACTTAATGCTACAGCAGATTGTAACAGTTTTATATAAATTTGATTTGCGTTCACTTGCACAAGTACATATTCGATTTAATCTTATTAAATGCATTTTATATCCTTAATGTGGAAGATTTCTTAAAAAGATGTGTTGCCTACGAGAAATTTACACTGAATCCACTTCACAATTATCAACTATAAATCATGTCGATTAATGCAAAAGAATATTCAGAATCCTCGCTGGTATTTAATTCATTTTGAAATGAATACAATTAAGACGCCCTAGACAGAATCTGGAATTGTTCACATCAATCGCCCTGATTATGTAAATATTATATATATTGTCTATTTATATATCTGATTTGTCTCTGAAAACAGTAGGAATAGGATCAAACTAATGTTGTAAGTATCATCATATCCACTGTCGTAGTCACGGTCAAAATAGTAATTACTTTATTCGTCAGTATCATCAGTACTACGCGAAACTTCATTATATCCCCACCATCTTATGTTAAGTTGACATTTTAAATCGAAAATGCCACTTCTATCATTACACTATTGATGGGTCAAATTATGTCAATTACACGAAACCAACGTTAAGTTGGGAATGGTAAGACAAATGATATCTGTAAATGAAGCAAAGTCTTCCTATGTTTCCTATGTTTAATTGATTAATCTCGGAATTCTCCGTTGTAAGGTTACTGTGTCAAATAATCGTCAGAGGAATACAATTATCAGGAATTTTATGACACAAGATCTCACAGTTTGACATTTATACCAATCACTATCCTCCTCATTGTCTCATGATTACTTTCATACGATGTTACTTAGATTCGTTTAAGTCAACGTAACTATGTCATATACATACTAATGATAAAAGACAATTTGGAAAAGGCAAATTCAGAGCAATCCAATGTGAATTATCTAAAGAATTTTAATATTAATTTGTTTGGGATACACTTATTGCATTTTCAGAAACGAGTTATGTCCTCATTAAACGGTATCTAAAATTATAAGACAAATATGTCTTGAAGTGAATAATTCTGAAGTGATATAATTGCTCTTTTTTGTCAATAATGAGATTCGAGGAGCAAGTGTGGTCGAGCGGTTACGACGTTGACTGGTAATCTCTGTGTTGGTTCAAATCCCATCCAAAACCCATGTTGTTTCATTGAGCAAAATACTTTATCCTACTAGTTCAGTACTGTTGGACCAGGAATTAGATTCGAAAGTGATTAATCTGAATTGTAAGAATTTGTTTCACAATTGAGCTAAAATAAACTATGACAATGCATTTATATATATATATATATCCAAAATAAAATAGCAGAACTTTTCACAATTTATTACCTTGGCATAATGACAATTCCAACTTTTTTAGTTAGGCAACTCTTAATTTTATCATTTTGTCTAGAAACTCAGGAATGGAACGAAGTTTAAACAAGCATCGTAAGTTGTTTACTTCAAATCATTAATTCAAAACATATTAAGTAGACATTTTAATTGTTTTTAAGAGAAAAATTCGGACAAAACTCGATATTTTACCGAACCGCAAAATCAATTACGCCGTAAACTTACTTTAATTAAATAAACAAAAACATTAATTGAGAACGTTGCCGCACGGAAAATGGGCTCCCGTATATCAATACATAAAATAGTTTTCAATGATACAATGTTCACAAAATTCGAAGATCTTGTTTCATAACCCTGGATTTTTTCCCGATGATGTCAAACACTAAACCATAATTCTAAGTAATAGCAACATTATTTGGATTTGTCTATTAAGCTTTTATCTAGGAATATTTAATAGTATGTATTGACGTTGATAAATGGAATTATCCTACTGCAGAAAGTCTTAAGTGGTATACGGGCAAAAGTGTTTTGTTTATATTAGCTGATTTCATCAAAATAATAAATATTTATATCTTTCCAGTCTTTTTCATTTCCAAATTATGATGTCTTATATTCTTATTGTCAAATAGTTTCAATATTGTATGTCTGTTCCAAGGCGGAACTACATAAGGTATTTTTTGGAATCGTTATTTGTTTGTGGCGATTTTTCACAAATTTAAAAATCTAAAAACATCTCCCCGTTTGCTTTCAAGCAGTTTGGAAGGTCCATGTTTCTTTTACTGTTGTTTTAATGCTATGTTTTCAGACTGTTTTCTATCAGTCGTTTTGATCGGTATACACGGTATAAATTAATGAAAGTGGAATCAAAACAAGTAAGCAGTTTGCCCTTTCAGTGTTTACTAGTTCATATTCTTAGTTGAGAAATGCAATAATAATCGCCAGCTTTGCGTCATAATTAATTACATACGTAATTAGCCTCTGTAGTTTTATTAGTGTATGTAAAATTAAGATAACAATTCTAATAAGTACAGTATAGAAGAATGCTACATTTTCTCATAGAAAACTAATAAATACACATTAGTGAAACTTCATAGAGGTGCATGCCATAAAATCAGGCGTGTCAATAAACTTACACCGAAATAAAAGTCAAAGTTTTTGCTTTATAATTCTAGCACGTAGCGTGATTGATACAATAAATACAGTAATAATTATCCATCAAACGACCGTGTAATTAAAGCTACATGTGCAGCAGAAGTATTTTGATGAAACCAGAGTCAGCAAGGACGTTAATAGAGTAAACAACATACAACTTGTCATGTTATTTTGATAGTGTTATATTTTGCATGGGTGTTGTATTTTACATACCATGGCGTTTTTAGTTAATTTATTTTATTTTTGGATCATTCATCTGACATACAAGTATCTTTATCTCGGAAAGCGTAGTTTCAACTTCGTCACCAGAAGTTTGAACAGGATATGAATGATTTTTTTAATATTTATTTCGGAAAACGCTTTTCTGATATTTTCAATGATTGATAATGCTCTCGGTTAATAACAACAAAGTACATTAGTTCAAAGTCAATGTTGGTACAAAAAGGTTGAAACCCCTGTATGTCATTGTCTCCAACAAAAGGTTATATCGCGTCATTTGAGTGACTTAGAGGTATTCGCGAAGATGTATAAAGTATAATACTTCAGCTGTTTAGCTTATATACTTAATATTGAAGAAATGATACAAACAACTTCATTGATCAGACTTATGGAACAATGTCCTATTATCAATAATAGGTTTAATTGAAGTATCATTTCTGAGGAAATTGCGTCTTAATTGTTTCCTTATATACAAGTGATTACAAAATGTATCAACAGGCCATTAATCAAAATGTTTGTTTGTTATATTATCCTATATTGATTTAGTACCAACATTTTCTTTATTTCTTTATCTGTACCATGACATTGTCTTGCTTAAGGTCAAACACATGTCAATTAGTGTTTTTGGAGATGGTCACTCTGGACGTTTATTGGTAATTCCCTGTAAATAAACGGGTCAAGAACTTAGGTCCGCATATGAATTCCGATACCTAAAAGATTAAATGTACCAGTCAAACTTTATCTTTATAAAAACATTTTTTTAGAATGAATTACAAAATTTCAGACCCTTGTAAACAAATCATTTTAAATCTGTTCACACAGATGAGTAATGTTATCATGAAAACAATCGATCTTAGCTCATAAACTATTTATATTAGTTTTAATGAGTTTGTTCACAATATAATAAATATTGAAAAATAGTAGTCTAACTACAAATGAGTTAATTAAAGTTTATACAATATAATGTAAGAGTGAAGGTACGAAATTGCAGTAATACTACGACAAACCACTGTAAACTAATTTGGAAGTTTTTATGTTATGTAATGTAATGTACATATTCAGTCAACGGTGACAATTACTAATTTGGTAGTGTCGCATCCAATCATTTCATTAAAAATTCTTCTTAAGTAAACGAATGTCCTTAAATGCAAGATGAAAAATCTGAAAATCCATGTGAGGTATTTTAGAGTTTATTGACTCGAGGGTGTATGGAAAATCACGTTATATCATTAAGTTATTGTTTCAAAAGGCGTATAATTATTATAATACAATTCAAACTAACAGTATTCCAATTGTGATAGTTTATATCAAATGGTTCAGTCATATTGGTTTCGAATCGAATGAGAATTTTAAACTTTGAACATGATATCATATTGCTTCAAGATAAGTTAAAATATCTTAATCATAATGTTGTGTATATCAAACGAAGGACTCAGATTTTTTCCAAGAAATGCGCTTTTAACAAAAGCAATTACGTTCGTACTTCTAAATGGGTTAAAATAAATATCCATTGAATACTGGTTCGGCTTAAAGTCAATCTAACATGTTTGCAAACTACAAATTGTTTATCGATTAAGTCATTTTGTAACGTGAGCAGTTTATCCAAAGACTTCATGTCTGTGACAGACTTTTGAGTACTTCTTACATTGATCGATTTGATTACGAAACATATTTAATTTCTATTGTGTACTTTAGTATTTGTTTTGTCTCAGAGAACAGTAATAGTTCCTTAATTGTGTGAAGGTACTAAATATGTAAGGTTTGTGCAAATTGATATGAGACCAATTCGATTCATAAAACATAAAAATAAAAATTTAAATTGCATTACTGCATAAAAAATTAAAGGCATTATAAAGTCTAAGTTTCATGCTTATGCACGTTCATCGACTTTACAGGTATCATCCCTAGTCATTGGTATCTATCTATTAGTCTCCCTGGGGAGTCTTTTACTCCGCTTAGTGCAGCCGACACATTGATGTAACGGAATTATATCCACCTCGCAGGTACCCACATTTACCTGTGTATAGTGAAACAATCGCAGTGCCCCTAGTGTGGTTCGTATCCGGGACCTCTTGATACTTAAGTGCGCGTCCTACCGCTGGGCTACTGCTCCTAATGCATGATAACAAGTAAAACTTTCCTTCTGCTACTTGAATAGCAACATATAAACCTTATTAAGTTAAATAGCAGAAAGAGAAAAATAAGATAGTAATTTCTACGTGCAATAGGATTCGTAATATAAAACTGATTTAATCTACAAGTAATTAGGAAATTAATAGAAAACAGAAGCTTTACTGAAAGGTCAAGTCCATTTGTAACCATGAAAGGAAGAAAATCCCAATTAAATTGTCTGAAAAATTAATATAGTATTTATATTTAAAAGGTTGCTGTTTCAAATAATGGTTTGGGGAAAACTTTAATTAGTAACTTACAACCTCTTTGTCTCACTGTCTGACATTTGTGCCAGCTGTGACGACGAGATTTTAAACCATTAATTAAGTCGGAAAGTAATTTTATATGAGTTCATATAGATTTGATCTGTAAGTACTGATAGTTAAAAATTATCGCTCAATATAGACTCCCTTATAAAGTATAGTACGGTCTAATACATGTGTACAGCTAAAAGTAACCATACTATACGTAAAAATAACACTATTCAATTTAAAATATTAATTAGATTAAATATCTCAATATGTCAATATTACCTCTTAATACGTAAATATATAATAAAAACAGAATAAAAAAATAAAAATTTAGGCATTTGGTAGGTTTCGAACCAGCGACCTTTTTGCTTGAACTTTCCATATGTTCATTTCTAACTTTTTCTTTACTCGGCGGTTCCGATATATATTAACCCATGTTAAACAAAGGAAGCGGTGTGTAAAAAACGTTCTAATTCATGTACAGCAAAAAGTGATATAACCATAATATACGTACAAATAACACTATTCACTTTAAAATATTCATTAAATTATATAGCTCAATATGTTATTGTTACCTCTTAGTACATAAATATATACAATATAATATACAAATATATAATAGGCATTTGCCTAAGTTTCGAACCAGCGACCCCTTTGCTTGAACTTTCCATATATTAATTTCTAATCCCTCACCTTAACCGACTGCGCTATTTGGGTCCTAAAGGACAGTGTATGTAACAATAGTTAAATACTGTAAAAAGGACATTATATAAGGGGAAGATAATTTTGGAAGATGAATCTCTAATGTAGTGAGTTGTTATCAAATACAAGTAAATCACACTATCAAATTTAAAAAGGCAATTAAATTATGATTTGTGAAAAACGTATTAATGCTAGTTATGAAATCTCAAGTAAAATAATCCTATGTTCGATTTATTTTACATACTAATAAATTATGTACAACGGTATGATTAAACTAAAAACCTTGTAATTAATATTTTGTATATAGATCCTTAGACTTTCTTGTCACAAACAGACAAGCTGTGACTGTTCACATTGTCAAGCGTTTGCCATTTTCTGGCGAAGCATTTTACTGGCTCTGGTCGTTCCTAAACACCAAGTCATTCCTTTTTCTTAGAGAAGGGAACTATGGCATGGTTACCAGAGCTGATGATGTTTTGCTACGACTTGGTCAAACGCTTTGTTTTCTGCGTTCGTCATCGTGAGATGACTAAAAAACAACCTGCATGAGTCGGGTATGTAGTCGCGCGGTCATGGCGCTCTAACCTGTCTTGCCCCCTATATTTGATTAAAAATAAGTAAATTGATATTGTTTTACAATTTCTTTTATCAGACATTAGAAAACTATTTTAATAGATATATACTTCGTATAGAATTGCTTGTCCTTATTTCATATATACTTTATACCCATAGGAAGTTCATAATGTATTGAATCCAACCTCCTATAATTAAAGACAGGAAGAGCGTCATGGTTAAAATGCAGTTTAATAAAACAAAAACATACATTCAATCAAAGCGCCAAAGGCACTGGAGTTGTTCGACACAGAAAACATGTTGTGCTTCGGTCACTTAATGTGCTAAAAATGTGAAAATATATGTAGCATAAAATTTTGTTTCTTGACACATAGACTGCAGAGCTTTCGTTGTATGAAATGTATCTTCAAATGGTGTCATTTGTACTTGTAAACTATACATGAAAATCCACTTTTCACTGGATTATCAAAACAGATATACAAATGTTCAGGTAAAACTAATTGAGAAATTGATAAATATGCATACTCCTGTAATTTCACAGGTATATTAACCAGGGAAAGACAAATTGAATGTGCATTCAAATTAATTGTATATGTTACTAAAATGTTACAGAACCACCTGATTACATTCAATAGTGTCACACACAGCATAAAAACTACAACTTGTGTTTATATTCATTGCATTAATTTTAAACATAATCATAATGAATAATTATCAAGTAATGATTTTTTTAAATTTGCAACATAATCTTTTACTTCAATCCATTACCATATTAGAGCTATGATACAAATACTACGCGGAACTATTTGACCAATAATCCTAATTATCTGTTTAATTTCCCATCCATTGATCTATATTAGAGTTCAACATTATGCTCACAAACTAACTGGTCTGTACAATTCTACGCTAAGCATCATGGGTAAAAATGTCTAAATACCGAAACCACGCTACACATTTTACAAGTACTAAATAAGTTCAGCCCAGCCAACATTCTATATCGGCCCGACATCAAACCTATATGGTTTTCTATGACGGCCCGACGTCGGATTTAACCTCGGCTGCAAATAGGAATGATGTCGACCCGACATCGGTAGTACAATATCGGGCCGAGGTCTACACAATATTGGCCCGATATTTCTTGCCTACATCGGGCCAACATCAAAACAATAGCGGTGTGATGTCGGTCAACAGTAGAAATTATTCTTTATCGGCCTGATATCAAACCTATATGGTTTTCTATGACGGCCCAACGTCGGATTTAACCTCGGCTGCAAATAGGAATGATGTCGACCCGATATCGGTAGTACAATATCGGGCCGATGTCTAAACAATATCGGCCCGATATTTCTTGCCTACATTAGGCTAACACCAAAACAATACCAAATGAAGTCAACACGCATTTATATACTATTGGACGAGTCAATTTTACAGAACAGTCCATTTCCAACCCGGAAGGTAAAACGAGTAGGGAGGTAATTTATATATTTTCCCAATCTGACCTGACCAAATATTATATATAGATTTAAATTGATAAAACAAAGGTATGGATTTCCCTTAAAGTTCTAAATAAATAGTTAAAAAGGCTTAATACTACATAGTTTTAGACAATTAAAACGTATCACAATTCTAAACATGACAGAAAAAGAAGAAAATTCACCAAAACATTTAATTTTAGTAAAGGGAGATAATTTGTCAAAACCATTCAACAAAGAAATTGTTCAAAGGCGATCTTGCATACAAAGAAAAATGCTCTCGACAAAGTCGCTGAACAAAACGACAATGCCGGTTCGTTTCAACAGTACGTAAATATAATATAAAATAACAAAGGTGTTTCATGGGAAAAAAAATATTTCATGATATTTCAACGATTTAACAAAATATGGACGTGTAACAGAAAATGCAATGTCGTACCGTTGTCAATCCGATATACAAAATAGTTGCGTCCATTGCCATGCAGGCCCGACGCAGACCCGATATACGTTTTTTGACGTTACATGAAATGGGGTTAGTGTGGTTCTGGAAATTGAAATCATACACAGGACTATTTATTAACAAAATTAAGTAAACAATACAATTGCATTTAGAATTTCAAAATATTGAGTATGTCGGCACAGCAGCGGTCCGATGTCGGCCCAAAAATAGGCACATTTTGCCGGTATGACAGTACGTAAATATAATAAGTAACTTACAAAGGAGTTTCATTGGAATAATTCTATTTCATAATATTTTAACGATTTAACAATATATTGACGTGTAGCAGAAAACGCACTATCGTACCGATGTCAACCCGATATACAAATAGTTGCATTAATTGATCATGTAGGCCCGACGCAGACCCGATATACTTTTTTTGACGTTACATGAAATGTGGTTAGTGTGCTTCTAGTAATTGAAATCATACACACGACTATTTATTTACATAATTAAGTATACAATACAATTGCATTTAGAATTTTTCAAAATATTGGGTATGTCGGCACTGCAGCGGTCCGATGTCGGCCCCAAATCGGAACATTTTGCCGACATGCCGACATTAATTGTATATCGGCCCGATATGGTCATGCTGGCTGGGAGTATGTTTTGTGACTTCGTAATATAATATTACGATCCAAAAAAGGTATGCACGTTATATGAAACTTTTATTTTCTTACAATTTAATCAGATTATTTTTAAAAAAATCAT
This sequence comes from Mactra quadrangularis, assembly GCA_025267735.1. Classification (NCBI taxonomy): domain Eukaryota; kingdom Metazoa; phylum Mollusca; class Bivalvia; order Venerida; family Mactridae; genus Mactra; species Mactra quadrangularis. Next base: position 21,922,739 of record CM046305.1, read on the forward strand.
ACAAAGATTTTATGTTCATGCATACACTGCACTACTTCCTGTGCGTAGCCGATTTGTGCGATGAGTTAAGCGTCTCAGTCAAGATATGTTTATCGTCTACGTGTGAGAAGAAAGATCAATGCATCACGTTCTTTCAAATTGGAGTTCACCACAGGGAAACTCCGCTGTTGTATATATTTCAGTGTTTGATTATGATTATGTGATTATAACAATATTCGTTTATTAAACTTTTCTCTGTAATACATATGCTTGAAGAGTTGAGTTCCTTTATGTACCCCAAAAAGTAGTTTTTGTTCGTTGTATAGTTCGTTTTTTTCTCAACTGTCAAAACATGAATAATTTCACGGTGAATGCGTTTGTTAAAATTATCGTAATGATACATTTATGAGTTTCAGAAAGTGTGTATTATGATCGAGTAAAGCTGCTTATGCAGTATGAATTGTTTTAGCCAAGCTATATTTAATAACAATTAGGCCGCCAGTACAAAAACAATGCATTCAGTCACCGTGAAATTATTCAAGCTTTGACAGTTGAAAAAAGGGACTACATAGATCAATGGATGGGAAATTAAACAGATAATTATGATTATTGGTCAAATAGTTTCGCGTAGTATTTTTTTCATAGCTCTGATATGGTAACGAATTGAAGTAAAAAATATGTTGCAAACTAAAAAAATATTATTACTTGATAATTACTCATTATATGTTTAATGCAATAAATATTAACACAAATTGTAGATTTTACGCCGTGTGTGACACTATTGAATGTAAACAGGAGGTTCTGCTACTTTTTAGTAACAAAAACAATTAATTTGTATGCACATTCAATTTGTCTTTCCCTGGTTAATATACCTGTGCAATTACAGGAATATGCATTTGAATCAATGTCTCAATTAATTTTACCTGAACATTTAGAAATCTTTTTGTTGATAATGTAGTGAAAATTGGATTTTTATGTATAGTTTACAAATGGCACCATTTCGAAGATACATTTCATACAACGAATGCTCTGCAGTCTATGTTTCAAGGAACGAAATTTTATTCTACATATTTTCTCACATTTGTTTAGCTCATTAAGTGACCGAAGCACAACATGTGTTTCTATGTCGAACAACTCCATTGCTTTGGCGCTTTGATTGATATATGACCGATTGACCTCACCAGACACACGTTAAGTTGATATATAAACGGATGTACAAGAGGAAAAGAATGACATCAACACTGGAAGTTTAAATGGGTGAATGTCAGTTGCATAATTTGTAAGTGTCACAGACATGCATGTATAACGTGTTTTAACTTTTTCTAAACAAAGCTGCTTATTATTCACTGAAAGCAATACAAATGAATATATTTACACATGTAATGTTATCAAAGTTCGACAGGTAAACCTGTTGTCAACAAAAACATTTACACAAACTATACTTAGACATTATTAACAATACAAGAGTTACTTTCAAACGAATCACACGTATAAGAGAATGATTTATAATTTTAAAGACTTTAATTTTTATAAATATTGAAGTTTGTTGATATTTAAGATGGAAACTAAGTAAAAACATCAATAACATATGGCTTGCTTTTTTCTAATCCGAAGCTGTACTTTGAATATGTTTAAAAAATAATTGCCAAATTACACATATAAAAGGCATACAAATATGTTTTGCTTAAAGGCATTGCCTATACATCTGTAATTACATGCGATTCAAAATGCTGGTAATGAACAGATTGTATTATTGAAGAATTGAAAACGTATTTTCCTGCGTATTTTGATATTTTTCTGAATTTTTGTTCATAAACTAATCCTTTTACATTTGTTTTTAACACACGATTGCCTGTTATTTTTTGTTTATACAACTAAACTTCATCACGTCTAGAAGATACAATTTCTTAGGAATTTTCGTTTCATGATTTTTCGTTCTTCTTGTTCGTATTGAATAAATACATAATTACAATGTAATTCATTTTAAGATCTCTAGAAGTATTAACGTGTCCTGGAAGACTTGGCTCAGAACAATTTCAAGGTCATTAAGCTAATACTTTACTAGACTGAGTACTACTAATTCTTCGTCTGGCAAGTCATGTCATACAATGCGCAAAAATTGGACATAAAAGATCTCTGATATGCCCAATTCAATACAAAATAACATGAAAACCAACAGAAAATGACAATATTATAGTATGTTATGTTTGATGGCGCTGTTCATGTTCAGCCCAAATGATATTGTTAGGCGCATTAAACAATCACAATCAATCACAAAAACACATCAAAATTGCAATTAAGACGCTCTATTGACGTCTTTGTAGCGCATTATCGGTTAATCGCCTTGTGGTATTTGAAAAATATGATTGGGTCATTGTTTTGTTAACCGATTTTTAGAACTTCTTTAGAAATCCGTCTCGTTTGATTGTGAAATATATGATTATTGAGGTCAATCTAAACTTTTTTGCATCAGATTGTCAATAAGAATATATATGTTGACGTTATAAAAAAGTGAAAATGCAGGCACTGTAGTACCTAATGATTGCAAAATAGACAATTTTTTATAGTTGTTGTCAAGCAAGACACCTCAATAATCCTCATACAGGGCTATATGCATTTACCAAAAGGCTTCAGTGTTGACAATCTACCACTGCGTATCAAATTCAATTACATAATGTGAATGTGATAATCGCTATCTTACTTTGATGAAGATGGTCATCACTTCAAACGATGTACAGCCCTAAAGTCACGATGAATTCAAATAGTGACAAAATGCGATGACTGCCCATTCGGTGTCGTTATAGCATGATCATGTCTTTTTCTACGCATTTGACCAATCTTTGATGTCAGTAGCCTGTTCAAAACTTTACAGAACGTTCCGTAACGATACATTCGGAACTCCTCTGCTATTCACTGCGATTAATATCGGACATATTTAGACGCTATTTTGAAACTACCGGTATCGAAGTAAACAAATATATGATCGTTTGGGCAATTAATGATGTTTCGTTTTTAGTCCGTAAATTTTGAAACATCACCCATTGCCTTAACGATCGCATATTTGTGTATTAGATGAGATTATTTGCAGTGAATGGCCGAGGAGTTCCGAATGTATCGTAACGAAACGTTCTGTAGCGTTTTGTGTAATTGAACAGGCTACTGGTTAATCTTTTCAAAGTTTTCAGTGACATTTTAAAACCATAAATACATTTTCAAATAATATTTCTTGTAGATGTTTAAACGGTTTACTGACAGATATAATCATACACTCTAAAAAATCTGCTTTATAATAACATACTCTAAAACGTGGTGGTTTCTTTGTACTTTATTGTTGTTATAACTGAACTCAAGGCTTTGATATCACATGTAGCCAAAGTATGCCAGCTACCAATTATTTATTGATATCATTGTAACAATACATAATTTGCTATAATCAAAGGAGTATCTAAAAACGTCATGTCCCAGACGGAACTCTGATTACAGTTTTACATCTGAAGACCTGATTATAGCTGTATAAAGGTTATAGTGTGCTTACTATCTCTGACACAGTAGGAAAATATGTAAAATTGGCAAAAGAAACTGATCTGCTAAATACTATATTTATTTTGTACTACACGAATGCTGCTTTGTATCAAATGCACGCGGTGCACTTAAGCAATTACAGCTTGGAGTTAAATGTTCTATCTAACCGGTGACGACTACAGTATTTTGTATAATATCAAATACAGTAAAATCAATTATAATAACTGTTTTTGAAATCGGTCAAAACTCAAGTTTTTACCGAACCGCAAAATCAATAACGTTTTAAACTTACTTATAATGAATAAACAAAAACATTCATTGAGAACGTTGCCGCACGGAAAATAGACTCCCGTATATCAATGCATAAATAGTTTCAAATGATACAATGTTTACAAAATTCGAAGATCTTGTTTCATAACCCTGGAATTTTTCCCAGATGATGTCAAACCCTAAACCATAATTCTAAGTAATGGCAACATTATTCGGATTTGTCTATTAAGCTTTTATCTAGGGATATTTAATAGTATGTATTGACGTTGATAAATATAATTATCTTACTGCAGAAAGTCTTAAGTGGTATAAACAGAAAAAACTTTTCTGTTTTATATTAGCTGATTTGCATCAAAATAATAAATATTAATATCTTTCCAGTCTTTTTTTTCCCAAATTATTTAGTTTTATTTTCTTATCGTAAAATAGTGTTGATATTGTATGTCTGTTCCAAGGCGGAAACACATTATGTTTTTTGGAACCGTTATTTTAAAAATCGAACTTTCGTGCAGTTTGGAAGGTCCGTGTTTCTTTGACTGTTGTTTTAATGCTATGCTTTTAGTCTGTTTTCTATAAGTCGTTTTGATCGGTATACTCGGTAACAATTAATGAAAAGGAATCAAAACAAGTAAGCAGTTTGCCCTTTTAGTGTTTACTAGTGCTTATTCTTACTTGAGAAATGCAATAATAATTGCCAGCTTTCATACGTAATTAGCCTCTGTAGTTTTATTAGTGTATGTGTAATTTATATAACAAATGTAATAAGTGCAGTATCAAAGAATGCTACTTTCTCTCGAAGAAAACTATTAAATACACATTACTGCATTCGTCATAGAGATGCATGCCATAAAATCAGGCGTGTCAATAAACTTACACCGAAATAAAAGTCAATGTTTTTGCATTATAATTCTAGCAAATAGCGTGATTTGATACAATAAATACTGTAATAATTATCCATCAAACGACTGTGTAATTAAAGTTATATGTGTAGTAGAAAAAAAAACGTGTTTTGATGAAACCAGAGTCAGCAAGGACATTAATAGAGTAAACAACATGCAACCTTTATGTTTTTGATAGTGTTATATTTTGCATATTTCTACATACCATGGCGTTTTAAGTTACTTTATTTATTTTTAGATCATTCATCTGACATACAAGTATCTTTATCTCGGAAAGCGTAGTTTCAACTTCGTCACCAGAAGTTTGAACAGGATTTGAAGGATTTCTCAATATCAATTTTATGAAATTCCTGTCCTAGACAATATTTTTTTTTAAATATTTCTTTTGGAAAACGCTTTTCTGATATTTTCAATGATTGATAATGCTCTCGGTTAATAACAACAAAGTACATTAGTTCAAAGTCAATGTTGGTACAAAAAGGTTGAAACCCCTGTATGTCATTGTCTCCATTGTTTAGCTTATATACTCAATATTGAAGAAATGATACAAACAACTTCATTGATCAGACTTAGGGAACAATGTCCTATTATCAATAATAGGTTTAATTAAAGTATTATTTCTGAGGAAGTTGCGTCTTAATTGTTTCCTTATATACAATTGAATACAAAATGTATCAATCAGACCATCAATCAAAATGTTTGTTTGTTATATAATCCTATATTGATTTAGTACCAACATTTTCTTTATTTCTTTATCTGTACCATGACATTGTCTTGCTTAAGGTCAAACACATGTCAATTAGTGTTTTTTGGAGATTGTCACTCTGGACGTTTATTGGTAATTCCCTGTAAATATACGGTTCAAGACAGTAACTTAGGTCCGCATTAAATTCCAAAACCTATCAGATTAAATGTACCAGTCAAACTTTATTTACATACAAAAACATAATTTTAGAATGAATTACAAAGATTCAGACCCTTGTAATCAAATCGTTTTAAAATCTGTTCACACAGATGAGTAATGTTATTATGTAAACAATCGATCTTAGCTCATAAAGCATTTACATTAGTTTTAATGAGTTTGTTCACAATATAATGTAAGAATGAAGGTACGAAAATGCAGTAATACTACGATAAACCACTGTAAACTAATTTGGGAGTTTTTTTTATGTAATGTCATGTACAAATTGAGTCAACAGTGACAATTACTAATTTGGTACAATGTAGTGTCGCATTCAATCATTCCATTCAAAATTCTTCTTAAGTAAACGAATGTCCTTAAATGTAAGATGAAAATCTGAAAATCCATGCGAGGTATTTTAGAGTTTATTGACTCGAGTGTGTATAGAAAATCACGTTATATCATTAAGTTATTGTTTCAAAAGGCATATAATTATTATAATACAATTCAAATTAATATCATACAGTATTCCAATTGTGATAGTTTCTATCAAATGGTTCAGTCATATTGGTTTCGAATCGAATGAGAATTTTAAACTTTGAACATGATATCATGTTGCTTTAAGATAAGTTAAAATATCTTAATCATAATGTTGTGTATATCAAACGAAGGACTCAGACTTTTTTTCCAAGAAATACGCTTTTAACAAAAGTAATTACTTCTAAATGGGTTAAAATAAATATCCGTTGAATACTGGTTCGGCTTAAAGTCAATCTAACATGTTTGCAAACTACAAATTGTTTATCGATTAAATTAAGTCATTTTGTAACGTGAGCAGTTTATCCAAAGACGTCATGTCCGGGACAGACTTCTGAGTACTTCTTACACTGATCGATTTGATTACGAAACATATTTAATTTCTATTGTGCACTTAAGTATTTGTTTTGTCTCAGAGAACAGTAATAGTCCCCTAATTGTGTGAGGGTACTAATTATGTACAGTTTGTGAAATTGATATGAGACCAATTCGATTCATAAAACATAAAAATAAATATTTAAACTGCATTACTGCATAAAAAAATAAAGACATTATAAAGTCTAAGTTTCATGCTTATGCACGTTCACCGACTTTACAGGTATCATCCCTGGTCATTGATATCTATCTATTTGTCTCCCTGGGGAGTCTTTTACTCCGCTTAGTGCAGCCGACACATTGGTGCAACGAAATCATACCACCCTCGCTGGTACATGTACCCATTTTTACCTGTGTATAGTGACAATCGCAGTGCCCCTAGTGTGGTTCGAACCCGGGACCTCTTGATCCTTAAGTGCGCGTCCTACCGCTGGGCTACTGCTCCTATTGCATGATAATAAGTAAAACGTTTTTTTCTGCTACTTGAATAGCTACATATAAACTTAATTAAGTAAAATAGCAGAAAGAGAAAAAATAGATAGTAATTTCTACGTGCAAAGAGATTCGTAATATAAAACTGATTTAATCTACAAGTAATTAGGAAATTGATAGAAAACAGAAGCTTTTCTGAAAGGTCAAGTCCATTTATAACTATGAAAGGAAGAAAATCCCAATTAAATTGTCTGACAAATTAATTTAGTATTTATATTTGAAAGGTTACTGTTTCAAATAATGGTTTGGGGAAAACTTTAATTAGTAACTTATAACCTCTTTCTCTCATTGTCTGACATTTGTGCCAGCTGTGACGACGTGAGTTTAAACCATTAATTAAGTCGGAAAGTATTTTTGTATGAGTTCATATAGATTTGATCTGTAAGTACTGATAGTTAAAAATTATAGCTCAATATAGACTCCCTTATAAAGTAAATTATAGTTCTGTTAAATTAACCTGTTACAACTTGAATAATTACACCGTCACTGAATGTGTTAAATTTTAATCTCTTTTTAACCATTGAGCCTCCGATCCATATCAATTATTGATAATCTAACTATATATGCGACGATTTTGAATATCGGAGAAATAACAAGCTCGAAAGGGGTTAAAAATAACAAATTCAGTGACCGTGTAATTATTTAAGTTGTGACAGATTAATGTAATAGAACTATACGGTCTAATAAATGTACAGCTAAAAGTAACCATACTATACGTAAAAATAACACTATTCAATTTAAAATATTAATTAGATTAAATATTTCAATATGTCAATATTACCTCTTAATACGTAAATATATATAATAATATATATAAATATATAATAAAAAAACAGAATAAAAAATAAAAATTTAGGCATTTGGTAGGTTTGGAACCAGTGACCTTTTTGCTTGAACTTTCCATATGTTCATTTCTAATCCCTCCCCTTTACCGACTGCGCTATTTGGGTCCTAAAGGACAGTGCATGTAACAATTATAGTTAAATACTGTAAAAAGGACATTATATAAGGGGAAGATAATTTTGGAAGATGAATCCTAAATGTTGTGAGTTGTTATCAAATACAAGTAAATCACACGATCAAATTTAAAAAAGCAATTAAATTATGATTTGTAAAAAACGTATTAATGCTAGCTATGAAATTTCTTTCTTTTAACAATCAAATGCGTTTGTTAAAATTGTCGTAATTATCCAATCATGAGTTTCAGAAAGTGTGTATTATGATCGAGTAAAGCTGCTTATGCAGTATGATATGTTTTAGCCAAGCTATATCTAATAACAATTAGGCCGCAAGTACAAATACAATGCATTCAGTCACTGTGAAATTATTCAAGCTTTGACAATTGAAAAAAGGGACTACATAGATCAATGGATGGGAAATTAAACAGATAATTATGATTATTGGTCAAATAGTTTCGCGTAGTATTTTTCTCATAGCTCTGATAAGGTAATGATCGAATTGAAGTATAAAATATGTTGCAAATTAAAAAAAATATTATTACTTTATAATTACTCATTATATGTTTAATGCAATAAATATTAACACAAATTGTAGCTTTTACGCCGTGTGTGACACTATTGAATGTAAACAGGTGGTTCTGCTACTTTTTAGTAACATATACAATTAATTTGTATGCACATTCAATTTGTCTTTCCCTGGTTAATATACCTGTGCAATTACAGGAATATGCATTTGAATCAATGTCTCAATTAATTTTACCCAACCATTAAGAAATCTTTTTGTTGATAATCTAGTAAAAATTGGATTTTTATGTATAGTTTACAAATGGCACCATTTCGAAGATACATTTCATACAACGAATGCTCTACAGTCTATGTTTCAAGGAATGAAATTTTATTCTCCATATTTTCTCACATGTTTTAGCTCATTAAGTGACCGAAGCACAACATGTGTTTCTATGTCGAACAACCCCAGTGCTTTGGCGCTTTGATTGATATATATGACCGATTGGCCTCACTAGACACACGTTAAGTTGATATATAAACGGGTGTACAAGAGGAGAATAGAATGACATCAACACTGGTAGTTTAAATGGGTGAATGTCAGTTGCATAATTTGTAAGTGTCACAGACATGCATGTATAACATGTTTATTTTTTGTTTTAACTTTTTCTAAACAAAGCTGCTTATTATACGCTGAAAGCAATAAAAATGAATATATTTACACGTCATGTAATGTTATCAAAGTTCGACAGGTAAACCTGTTGTCAACAAAAACATTTACACAAACTATACTTAGACATTATTAACAATACAAGAGTTACTTTTAAATGAATCACACGTATAAGAGAATTCTTTATAATTTTAAAGACTTTAATTTTTATAAATATTGAAGTTTGTAGATATTTAAGATGAAAACTAGGTTAAAACATCAATAGCATATGGCTTTCACTTTTCTAATCTAAAACTGTACTTTGATTTTTTTAAGAATAATTGCCAAACTACGCATACATAACGCTAACAAATAAGTTGTGCTTAAAGGCATTGCCTATATATCTGTAAGTGCTTATAAACATGGGCTTCAAAATACTGGGAATCAACAGATTGCAGTATTGCAGAAATGAAAACGTATTTTTCTGCGAAATTTGATTTCTTTTCTATAGATGTTTATAAACTAAATCTTATTACATTTGTTTTTAAGACAAGATTTCCACGATATTTATTTTTGCTTATACAAATAAACTTTATCACGTCTAGAAGATACAATTTCTTAGGAATTTTTGTTTCATGATCTATCTTTCTTCTTGCTATAACTGAATAAATACATCATTAATTCATAATAAGATCTTTAAAAGTATGAAAGCGTTCTGGAAGACTTTTCTTAGAACCAGTTAAATGTCATTAACGAATACTTCGATAATTATTAGACTAAGAAATTCTGTTTTTTGATCTGACAAGTCATAATGCACCAGAAAAGAAACATAAAAGATCTCTGAAATGCCCAATTTAATACAAAATTACATTGAAACCAACAGAAAATGACAATAAAATAGTATGTTATGTCTGTTGTGCGCTGTTCATATTCAGACCAAATGATATTGTTAGGCACATAAAATAATTCCAATCAATCACTAGAACACATAAAAATTGCAATTAAGACGCACCGTTGAGGTCGCTTTGTTACGCATTATCGGTTAATCGGACTGTTTTGTTAACCGAATTACAGAACGTTTCCAGAACTCCGTCTCATGTGATTGCGAAACATATGATATTCGAGGTCAATATGAACTTTTTGCATTAGATTGTCGATAGGACTTAATACGTTGACGTTATATAACAATGTGAAAATGCAGACACTGTAATGCCTTATGATTGCAATATACATATAGACATTTTTATAGTTTTTTTAAGCTTGACCTTTCAATAGTCACCATACTGGGTTATATGCATTTACCAAAGGGCTACTATGTTGACTATCTACCACTGCGTATCATTTAAAGCACATACTGTGAATGTGAAAATCATTATACTATTTTGCTGAAGACGGTTACCACTTAAAACGAGATATCTCCCTAAAGTCACAATAAGTTCAAATACTGGTAACAAAATGCGATGACTGGCCATTCAGTGATAAACATTATAACATGACAATGTTTTTACCTATGTCTTTTCGCCAATCTTTGATGGCTGGTATAACATTTTAAAGTTTTGAATGACATTTTTAACATCATAAATACACATAATATTTTCATAGATGTTATAACAGTTCTGCTAGAATCTAATACTCTTAAGCATCTGCTTTAAAATAAATTACTTTCTAACGACGTGACTTATATGTACTTTACCGTTGTTATAACCCTAAGCTTTGATATTACACGTAGCAAAAGTATACCAGTTAGTCATCCACCAATTATTTATCGATATCATCGTAACAATATATAATTTGTTAAGTTCAAAAGAGTATCTTAACATGTCATGTCCCAGACGGAAGTCTGATTACAGTTTACATCCTGATTATAGTTATAAAAAGATTAAGGTGTACTTATATTGTCACTGACACAGTAGGAAAATATTCTAAATTGGCAAAAGAAACTGATCTCCTAAGTACAATATTTATTTTGGCACCATACAAATACTATTAATCGCACGTGGTGCACTTAAGCAATTCGAGGCTGGAGTTACCCTGATTATAGAACAACGGGGTGACGACTACTTCATTTTGTGTAATGTCCAATACAGTAACACCAACTACAAAAACCATCTTGGTGCTTTATCCCAAATGTTAAGTTGGGGAGAAAAATGTTCTTTTGAAGACAGTTTCGCTATTAAGACCTTCGATTAGTGATATTTTATTCCAATACTGTAAAGAAGGATTTTATAATTTTAAGTTAAAGAATATTTAGTACATCTGAATTTTCTAACACGTATGCATTGTTTGGAAAATAAGTTTTTAGAGATTCAACGATAGGTTATTTGAGTATGAAGACCTCATTTGTAAAGATAAAAATTAAAATAATAAGAGAACGTATTAATACACTTAAAAGCAAATTAAACCTAGTAAAAGTAATAGACCTAATGCTACTGCAGATTGTAGTAGTTTAAGATAAATTTGATGTGCGTTTGATATGCATCAATTGCCCCAGCACAATTTCAATTTAATCTAGTAAAATGCATTTTATATTCTTGATGTGGAAGATGCTTTAGTTAGACGTGTTGGTTTAGAGAATTTTACACTGAAACACACTTAATACAATACACTTGCAACTACTTCTATAAATCTGGTCGCTTAATGTAAAAATATTTCAGATTCCTCGCTGGCTTTTATTAATTTTAAAATTAATATCCATAAGACGCCCTGTAGACATAATCAGGAAGTCGTTTACACTAATCGCCCTGATAATGTAAATATAATAACAATCATTTATTTATGTATTTACTTTGTCTCTGAAAACAGTAGGAATAGGATATTACTAATGTTGTTATTATCATCATAACCACTGTCGTAGTCATTATCAAATTAACCATATTTTCTTCTTCAGTATTATCAGTATTACACAACCATCACTATATTCCTCGTCATCTTATGTCGAGCTAACAGCACATTGAAAGAGTCGCTTCTATTATAAAACTAATGATAAGTCGAATTATGCCAATGACATGAATAAACGCTAATTTGGGAAATTAAAGACGAATGAGATTAATAAATGAAGCAAAGTATTCTCCTATATTTTACTAATTAATCTCGGATTTACTCCGTTGAAAGGTTATTGTGTCAACTAATCGTCAGGAAAATACTAATCTCAGGAACTTTATATTACCAGGTCTCACAGTATGACATTTATACCAATCACGATCCTCCCCATTGTCTCATGATTACTTTCATACGAAGTTACATATATTGGATTATGTCAACGTAACTATGTCATATACGTACTAATGATAAAAGACAAGTTAAAGAAGGCAAGTTAACATCGATACAATGTGAATTGCCTTAAGAATTAATCTAGGGCTTACTTTGTTGTCAGATTACTGGCTACTGTGTCAATTATTCGACATGGGGATTCTTTAATCAGTTACTTAAAGCCACGAAATATTATCATCTAGGTTATTTCTGTATTCAATAACAAAATTTTAATTATCTTGAATATATTACAAGTTTGTATACAAGGTAATGTCTCAACAAAGTTTGTATGTTTATATAATTTGTTGGACTACTAGGGCCAGTGTTAACGCCAGTAGTATGGAACGCCACTTTAATGAACATATAATAGCTTTAAGTTGGCGATTTCAAAGCCATTATTCCTATTATAAAATTTCAAAGAAGCAGACTATATTTCGAAATTTAACAATAAAGTAAGCTGTGTCATATGAAAAACTTTTATATTAGTACCAAATATGACAAATCAATGCATAACATTCTTAAAATGGGACACAAGAACTGCTTCACAAGCTAAAACATTAGTTGGAATTAATTCACAGAATAAGAAAAAAATATTACAAAACCACCTAAAGAAAACAATTTATAACTTTCACACTTGAAGTATTATTGTAAAGTGAATTTTGTGATAAATAGAGTACTTGTAGTTGTTTATGCCAAGTTTACCAATTTGCTACTTCAAAATAGTTTATTATGCCAATAGCATAATCTGAGATTACATTCATAATATCTATAGAATGGTGAAGTGAAAGCACTACTCCTAGACAAAAATGTATAAAAAATTGGCTATTGAAGAGAGGGCAACTGACGTTAAGAAGATAATTTCCATGAGAAAACTACAAAAACTGATTTAATGGAAACACTAGTTTTTAGACGTTGACGATTCTGCTTGAATATAGCTATGAGATACTTGTTATTGGCATTGAATTTGGGGTTTTTTGCAGACGTACATGTGTCAATATTATGTGTATCACGTTGTTCGAAAGTAAGTACTATATACTTAAACTTCATAAATAAATCTATTATTAAATATATCTAAATATAACATAATCCAGGGAAACTAACCATCAATATTCTATTGCCATTTGAAATATGTTCTCACTAAATATGCTACACAAATATAAACATATTTACAATGGACTTAATCATTCTCAGACAGTTGTATTAAAGAGGCAATCAATGACAACAATACAGCTGATTAAATTTAACGAATAAGGAATTGGAGTCTTGAAAAGAATTGTTCACAATTCAATTATATTACAATTCAATTGGCTTTCATAAGAAGTAAATACTGTGGCTCACCTGTATAGTTCCTGAAACTGAAGTACTTTATATAACTATCAGTATTTGTGTCTAGTTCTAATTTTCGGGGCAACCATGCGGTTCCTTAGAGAAGATTGGTAAATTTACCGGAATATAACTCTGCAGATCAGACTAGAATCTTTTCGTATAGAAATTAACAATGGAAAATAATAAACATATATGAAGAGATTGCTCTTCAGACGGTTGAATAAATACTGATTGAAATTATGTCCTGGCAAACCATTCTGACAAATTGAATGTTGCTGCAATATACACAATGTATATAATGCATATAATCTGTGAAAAGTGTTATATAATTTCATATACCAAGTTTGAAAATACTAATACATACATTGGGCTTATGTAATCCGACTAATACTGGCCGCCATAGTATAAAATAAAATATATCTTTCTCATAAAACTAGTGTACCAGTAGAGACTGGTTTTGTCTTAAAACATACAGACATATGCGTTTGTTTGTAATCCTGTTGAATCAGTACTAGTATTATGAAAAAACAACTGCAATAACTCGTGTCAGGATATTGTCTGGTCTAGCAACCTGAATGTACTTACGAGTCAACATCTATAACAATCAGTAGATTGTATGAAATGAACTACGATTATTTTCCAACAGAATACCAGTCTCATTTTCAGAAATTGGAATGTAGTAACAGATTTACGTCATGCTTTAGAAGGTAAACAAAACGTGTTTACTAGAGCATGTCATAAGCATGGAAATACCATGGGTGACAAAAACACTTTTTAACAGTGTTCTATTATTGTTATTTACCAATACTTCTACCACAGAAATAGAATAATAATTGAATCTTATTATTTATTGATGTATAGTCAATGAACTTCTCGCTAAGTTAATCAATTAATTAACCACTAATGACGTCCGTGATTGCATAAATTTACGTAATAACAAGGTTAACATCTGCATTAAGAGTCAGTCGTAAATCAAACATTTGTATTTATAGGAAACCTGTAAAATATCAAATTTGTGACATATTTGCATAATTAACAAAGAACAGAATTATGTATACCATTTGTTTCGTTCTGTCTGTTTTAACTTTTCATAAGCATACTTTTCTGTCGAATTGTTAGGTACGCAATGTGAGCAATCATAAATAATCAAAATACGTATAAAAATAAGATAAATCAACAGAAATAAGTAAAACATATAGTAATTGCCTATATACCTATGAACATACTTCAAAACACGCTATTCAAGAAGAATTGAAAATCAACATGTGGTACTTATTGGTAAACTGAACAAATAGCGTGATATTTCCATGAGTTTTTAAAATTTTGTTTCCAAATTGATTGGTTTAAGACTATTTCCATATTTCTAGGAGATATTTGTTGTTTTTAAGACACGATTTCCTGTTATTTATTTGTTTATAAAATATACAACATCACGCAAAGAAGGTACAATTTCCACTATTATATTTTTAAATCGTTTATGTGTCATTCTTTTTTAATATGTTCAAGTTTATTTAGTCTATCTTTAGGAATGTAATTTCTTAACTGGTAATAACAACTTAACACACAGATGGACCTCGATAAGCTACAAAAAGGAAATTGACAATGTACATGTACATGTAAGCTTAAAAACGAAAATTTGTAACGTATCGATGTCAGATGCAATCGAGGGGTCAATGGTTCCATTTCTGGAGGAGAAATACTTTCGTAGAGTTAGGTCTTTAATGATTTTACCGCCATTCCTCCATCATGCCACTGATTCGTAATCATGTAGAGAGTGTCAGTCAATAACCGAAGTATGTGCCTAGTAACTGGCTAACAGACAAATCCAGAGGTCTATCCTTTCCAGTAACGGTGATTATGTAACTGACCGCCGTGATATGACCTGTTAAATGTGTTGCAACGGCGTTAAACGCAACAAAAACAATATCAGATGTGCTAAATGTTTATTCAATACTATATGTCGGTACCGTTAACTGTTAAAATAATCACTTTCATACAACCCATATGTTCTAAAATGTAACTGACATCATCACCACATTATTGTTCCATCATCTATGTTGTTTTTCGCAAACGACATGACTAGGGTCAACGGCTTGTAACCGGATTTTTGAGATAGCGGTTTCGTATTTCGACAATTTCCTGTCTGTGAATGTTAATGAATGTAGTTATTTTCAATATCACGAACAACTTATTGCATTAAAATTGTCAAGTAGACGAGATTTAATCACACATTATTCTTTATAACATTTGGACAGTGTAAAAGTTTGCAATTGGAGGTCATGTGAGAAATGGTGGTGAACATATTTCAGTTTTTTTTGTTGTCGCTTCGCTTTATGGTCACAATTTTTAAGTATGTTAAAGAAAATTTATCCAATCATATCACATTCAAAGAGGTAACCTTCATCTAAAAATAACATATTGACGGATCACCATTATGGCAAACTAAAGAGATGTGGTTTGTCAGAGCACTTACTTAAATGATAAACGCGCGAAGCTCTCTCTGACGATAGTTATTTTATCACATGTTGTCCTTAAGCCACATGCACAAGCCAGCTATACCTGGTAATATACATGTTAGTGAAGTTCACAACAATAGAGGCTTTAAATGCAATATAAATGCAATATTAACTACACTTTTCTCACTAATTGGGTACTAATAATTTATCAGAGTCATTTGGCACCTTTTTATGCATATCTATTATATAATATTTTATTTAACAAAGAAACCATCAGACACGATCTATATTCGAACAAGCTGCTGATAACTATGTAAATACCACCCGTGTTCTCAATACTAATGTCAATCGGAGCTGAGACTTGACAATTAATATCTAATAGGCGCTTTACGTCCAGAAATTCATTCAGAGTATAAGCATGTACTCTTAAACAGTTAAAAGTAGGTTTGAAGCAAACACTCAAATTACATACGCTTTACAAGAACACGGTCAGAAGTGGAAAATTGTAATTGGTATCCGTCGATACCATTCGTTGTTACATGACTTATTGCAGAAATGTTTAAACAACATTTTTTATCGATACTGTAGCTTCGAATGTTTTGTATAGTTCAGAAGTTGAACTAAGGACGTCATGTCCCAGACAAACATCTGAATAACATTTACATCGATCGACCTGGTTATGTAAATATAAAGTTACGTCTATTACGTATTTATGTTGTCTCTTAAAACAGTAAGAGTACCTCTTGAATTGACTAAGGAAATTGAAATTTTCAGAACAATTGAAATAATAAAGTGTTGTAAAGAACGCAATATCTGTACTTTCAGCATTTACAGTCAGGAGTCACATGCGTCTCCGTAGTTCAACTTAAATAATACTTTTGTATAACAAAATCTAGTAGGAGAACATCGAAAACACATTTTAAGGTCACTTATATGTATACAATGTACACTATTATTGTAAATAATGATCATTATGTCTAAGATATTTTAATATTATTTATTTCTAAGGTCAAGAATTAGTTAATATTTAATTTTAAACTCAACAAAACGTCTTTGGAGTAGCTGCCAATTTTCGACCTATATTTTAACCAATGCATTCCTGTTAGTCCAATGCAATTATCAACCGGTATAGAAAAATGGATAAATAATATAACACTATTGTTCGTTTATGATAAACAGGTGCATAGCACCGTCAGTAGTAGCTGACTATTTACTGTGTGTAGCTCCTATCGCTATGACTGTACAGCGAATATGACTCTCATTCGCGAATATAAGATTCTGTATGCAAATATGACTTTTATTTTTCAAATAACTCTTTATAATGTATGAAATTCTCTTTACTTATTTTAATTCCAAGTTAAATATGGTAACTACTTACTATCACTTTTGACCTAAATAATGTAAGTACATCGTACATGACCAACATTTATACTTCAAACAAAATAAACCCTGTATAATACCGAATAGCATTTAAAAGATATGTCTTGCTGTTATTATGTTAGATGAAGGCTTCAAAGGAAGATTGTTTTAAAATACAACATAAAGATGATTGCTTGGCAATGTTCCTAAAAAAAGCATGCAATTGAATCGGATTCAAAAATTACTTCAAGTTTTCATACCTTATTCAGAATGAATCAATACATTATAAATAAGTTTATGTTCCAATACGTTTTGTATTTGTGTACTTAAATTCAGATTTCAATCACGACTGCTTCTTATTTTAATACGATTAGAAAACAAATTTGAGAATATATTCTACTAACATGCAATTACAGATCTATTTCAGGAAAATATGTCATAAGCTTAAACTATAAAGATGGTTTAAGAATCCTACGTACATTAATAAAACAAAGCATGACGTTTTTACGTTGAAAGTGCGTTTTAATGAATACGTTTCCAGGCAACACAACAATGAAACTGAAAATTGCTATTCTGATAACAAAACGATTTTCTGTTGTATAAGAGAAATAGAAGGTCAATTTAT
Source organism: Mactra quadrangularis (assembly GCA_025267735.1). Lineage (NCBI taxonomy): Eukaryota > Metazoa > Mollusca > Bivalvia > Venerida > Mactridae > Mactra > Mactra quadrangularis. Next base: position 21,940,841 of record CM046305.1, read on the forward strand.
TGACATTGATAAATGGGACCATGTATATTATTACTTTTGTCACACATATCACTTTGGGAGAATAATTCAGGGGAAAAAGGATTGTTGAGATCTACATGTATAATATTATCTTTGTTTGCGATTTTATTGTCACGGAATAGACATATTGTTCTTGTATGAATGGATCATGTCGGATGAAGGCTTCAAAGATTGTTTTGAAATAAAACATAAAACCAGGAGTATATGAATGTTTGGCAATGTTTATTAAATTGGCACGCCTTTGAACAGGCTGCGGTGTAAAAGTTAAAAAATAACTGTAAGATTTCATACCTGATTTAGAATGAATCAATACATTATACATAAGTTTATGTTCCAATATGTTTTGTATTTGTGTACTTAAATTCAGATTTCAATCACGACTGCTTCTTATCTAAATAAGATTAGAAAACAACTTTGAGAATATATTCTACTAACATGCAATTACAGATCTATTTCAGGAAAATATGTCATAAGCTTAAACTATAAAGATGGTTTAAGAATCCTATGTACATCAATATAACAAAGCGTGACGTTTTTACGTTGAAAGTGCGTTTAAATGAATACGTTTCCAGGCAACACAACAATGAAACTGAAATTTGCTATTCTGATAACAAAACGATTTCCTGTTGTATAAGAGAGATAGCAGGTCAATTTATTGACATTGATAAATGGGCCAAGTCAATTATTACTTTTGTCAGACATATTACTTTGGGAAAAACGGTTCAAGGAAAAAAGGGTTGTTGAGAGTTATATTATGTTCGTATGTAGCATGTGGTATCTCAGCTGCATATTGTACTATCGTTATCGTTTATCTATTATTTTAATTCGCTTAATATTAGTCGGTTTTTTGTCATTCCTAATATCATTTTAATTTGCATAATATTGGTCAGTTTTTGTCATTGCTAATATCACTTTAATTTGCATATTCTTGGTCAACAAGGACAAAAATACGCCCGAATAGTGCTTGTCACTAAGTAATCAGTATTTTAGCGTTAAATATTAATTTCGCAGTAAATCTGAATTTTGATAACAACAACAGCTTTTTTTCCAGTCACTGTATCAAAATCAAAAAGACGTAAAAAGCAAAATGAAACATTTTAGCGCATCGACAAGCCTAGTAATACTGAAATCTCGGTTTGTCGGTTAAGCAAACATACAGCAAAGGTAGGACTTTACATTGTATAATAATAATGTGAAAGACAGTCAGTTGATAAATAACTGAAATCTTACACCATGTCTGCTAAGGTTTCAATGCCAATTAATCGTCTGGAAGCAAGCTATTTAAGTTAACTTTATTGCAATTTGTCTCAATGTCTGAAGTGTGTACCAGCTGTGACACAGAGAATAACAAGCTAGTAAATAACTCAGAAGTTTCAAAAGAGTAATATTGATAGAAGTTTTGTCGCATTGATAAAATATTTCACGTTCTTTCTTTGAGTAAAATGTGTTTTATTATCCAGTGTGTGTTATCAAAATCAGTTCCTAATTTATCAAAAATAAAAGTAAATGTTGCACAACGCCACTTTATAGCTTGTTACAACCATGCTTTGTTGCAAGGTTCACATGGCCAATTTCTTTAGCTTTCTTGTAAACACCTATAGCTACGCAATGTTTAACAGCAATCGACCGATTCTAAAGTCTAGAAGCGGGTGTATCTAGTTAAAAAAATGCAATCAAACTCGTCCCAAAATAATTGTTAATAATTACACATTATACATGGTTTTATGCAAACCTTTATTGATTAATGAATAAACTCTAACATTTAATCGTATTTTACAAAGATATTGAGGACGATGCCAGACCTAGCAGTTTCGATCAGTGATTAGCCAGTTTTGTTTCGGTGTAAATCCCTTCAAGCCCTCAAAAAGCCTAACTCGCTTTCCCTTATGCAAAATACGTATTTGCTTATTGTTGATTGCTTAATTGCTATTGCATCAAGAGTGTTGTACAAAAGCATTTATGGAAGCAAACAATATTGTTTCACAATCTAGCTAGTGTAACTTTGAATAAACAAATTATTAAAAGCAGGTATGAACAATTACAAAACCAAAGTGTTGGAATTTAAATAACCACTCACAAACTTTACACATGTTTTATCTTTAATTTTTAGAACCACATGGAAAATGTATCCAAATAGCTACATAAGAAAGGGTTACTATTGTATTATTAGCAGTATTATCTTAAGTACTTTATTTCAGGATTGAAGAATGCTTAATATACTGAGTGGGTTGCATGGATCAAGATATCTCCTAATTTTTTTATTTCTGTAGCAGCGCAATTTTGATAAAATTTTACAGTACAACATTTCCTCAAAGACAATGATTGCATTGTGAATTCTATATTGTAAGGTATTGATGAAATACACAAATGGTTGTAATGTAATATGACTATTGTCGAGATATGACTGTTGTTGCTAGGTAGTTGTCAGTGTGGTGTTATTCTGTATAGTCTAGGAAAGCAAGTATCAATAATGGGTGTCTCTAAACTAGAAAGAAAAACAACAAAACATACCAAAAAACTCATAGATTTTTGATTCTTAAGTAAATACAACCACTCTGGCAATACTCCATCATGAATATCATCATGACGGCAGTTTTCTCAGAAACTCACAGAATTCAATATTAGTAAAGAGATATAGACGGGCAGTCAAAAAAAGAATTATCGATATTTCCAGAACGTTACGTAAAAATACAATGATTTATTCTACACTTATTCTATCATTTTTGTCAAGTATGGTACATGGAAACTGAGCATGGTTAAACAAAATATTACACACATTGATTGATTCAAGAAAACGTTGAAATCACATTTGAACATGTATTTATCATTAAGAAAACACAGGAAGATGTATGAAATTACATAACTTGAAAATTCTATGTAATGTATTTCCAAATATTAAGTCTAAGACTACTTATATTATACTTATGGTAATGAAATCTAACCGACTCACGACATTATGTCATTCAATCGGTCGTTTGCCATTTTATTGTCACGGAATAGACGTATTGTTCTTGTTTAATGGAATGCATAGGAATGTTTTTATCAGCAATACCTTTTAGTGTGAAAGTAAACTGTAGTAGTGTTTATTTCAATACATTTATTGAGGATAATGTCCTATTAACGTCATTACGGTTTGAATCAGTAAAGGATAATTCGTTGTATATCGAACATCAGAACGTTTTTATATTGTGAGCTTCAACTATCCTACACCATTCCATGTTTATTTTTTTAAAACGCTTTCTTCCTCGTATAGTCTAATTGTGCAGGCGTTTAGTTAAACAAAACTGAACAAATTCAACAACAATTATTCAAGTTATATCTAATCATCTAGATAATTACCTAGGTAAGTCGCATAGTTTTTCATCGCTTTAACATAAACATGACATATCCATAAAGTCATAAATACGTCAATACTATAAATATAGGTCCCCTTAGGATTGGATTTTTGCACGAAATGACGAGTATTTGTTTCTCAGAATCATAAATGAATATACATGCTTATTCATTAATTGCCCGCACAATTCTTGGTCAGTTGGTCATTTACGTCTATGAATACACACTATTACGTATATATAATCAATAGCATCTATGTATTTGTATAATTACTCTGAGAAAGGGGTTGACAATAGCTTCTTTGAGTATATTTGCATACGGCAATTATAAACTGATCTTTTGATGTGTATAACCCGAACTTATGGCGTATATGTACCAGTATCTTTTCAACTTCTCATTTTATTCATATCATTTCTTTTGATTCATCTATGTAGCATGATATAAGCAGTGATTATGGAAGTAATGTTTTAGCTTGTGTCAGATGTTAAGGAGTGGCAAACGGAACAAATTAGATTTTGTTGTTTTAACTATTAAAAGCTTCGGACCGATAGAAAAAAAGTATTAACACGTCGAATTATTTTTATAACAAAATGGTGTTATTTCAATTAACAATTTCATTACGTGTCACCAACTTAACTGCGGACGTCATCGATTTCATGTAAACTTACCATGTAATTATGTACAATATATTTAAACTAATAACACGGCGCACTTAAGATAATATCGATGAACTTAAAGATTTAGGCAATTGAAACTGAGAAAATCATTAACTTCGACTGATACGATTTTTGATCAGACATTTACAATTTCTTTAACATTCTTTTGACATTTAAGTAAATAGTTTCTTAAGGTTTCAATTCCGTATTATTGTGTTGTTTATTTGGCATTGTTTTAATATATAGAATTAAATACATCTATAGTTTCAACCAGTTTAAAGCCTATTACTTAATTGTTAAGTCTTTTGCAAAGAAGACTGTACAATAGCTGATGCTTACAATTATCGATGCTGAAAGTGATACCAGTAAATATGTCTAAACTTAGTAAACTAAATAGGGACCATTTCTTTTTTGCCATTAAGAAATTGGACCTTCAGATAACACAACTTCAATATATTCAACGTCAATCGTATTGAAAAAAGTTGGTATTTTTTTAAAGATCAACTCTCATCTACAATTAATATACATGTACATGTATTGTAATTTAATTGTGCGCTTTAGGAGTTCAGCATGAGTCAAAAAAGTGTTTTAAAAATACTGTTAACTTTTTGTTTCTATCATCATCGCTGCTAAAAATATAATTAACATCTTTTACCATTTAATGTTGCATGTGCTTTGTCGTTTTAGTTTATTAGTACGTTCTTCCCCTTGATCTAAGACTTGCGTGATACCAACTGAGCTAGCCGGACGACTAACACATCACATTTTAGTTTATTAGTACGTTCTTCCCCTTGATCTAAGACTTGCGTGATACCAACTGAGCTAGCCGGACGACTAACACATCACATTTTAGTTTATTAGTACGTTCTTCCTCTTGATCTAAGACTTGCGTGATACCAACTGAGCTAGCCGGACGACTAACACATCACATTTGAACATGAATTTATCATTAAGAAACATCAAAAAGATAGTTGAAATTACATAACTTGAAAATTATACGTGATACATTTCCAAATATGAAGTCTAAAACTACTTATATTATCCTCATGGTAATAATATCTAACCGACTCACGGCATTATGTCATTCAATCGGTCGTTTGCCACTTTATTGTCACGGAATAGACTTATTGTTCTTGTTTAATGGAATACATTGGAATGTTTTTATCAGCAATACCTTTTAGTGTGAGAGTGATAAAGTTTAATTCAATACCTTTATTACGGATAATGCCCTATTACGTCATTACGGTTTGCATCAGTAAAGGATAATTCATTTGTATATCGAACATCAGAACGTTTTCATATTGTGAGCCTCAACTATCATACACCATTCCATATTCATTTTAATCGCTTTCAGTTCACTCGTATAACCTAATTGTGCAAGCGTTTAGTTAAAGAAACTAAACACATTAAACAACAAACATTTTAGATTTATATGATCATCTAGATTATTACAAATGTAAGTCGCATAGTTTTTCATCGCTTTGAAATAAACACGACATATCCATAAGGTCACGTAAAAGTCAATACTATACCAATGGACCACCTTAGGATTGGTTCTAATGATAATAATGACGAGTAATCATTTCTCAGAAACAAAATCTACTTGCTTATTCATGAATTGACCGAACCTTTAGTCAGTTAGTCATTTAAGTCCATAAATATACAAAATTGCGTATATATAATCAGTAGCATCTATGTGTTCGAACACATATGTATAACGTACAATGAAGAGTATAATGGCTTTGAAAAAAAGGTTGACTATTTTTTCTTTGAGTTTATTGGCATACGGCAAGAATAAACCGAACTTATGATATGTATAAACAAAACTTTTTCTGGGTATGTACTTGAAATTTACAAGTTTTAACTTCACATTTTACACACATCATTTGCTTTAATGTCATCTTTTTAGCATGATATAAGCAGTTAAAAAATGTTTTAGCTTTTGTCATATGTTTAGGAGTAGTAAACGAAACAAATAAGAGTTTGATGTTTTAAGTATGAAAAGCTTCGGACCGATAGATTAATTTGTATAAATACATCGAATTAATTCAATAACCTAATAGGGTAATTTCATTTGCAATTACATTATGTGTCACTGACTTAACAGTGGACGTCATTGATCTCATGTAAACTATCCATGTAATTATGTACAATATATCTTCAACTAATTATATGTTGCACTCAGATAATATCCATCAACTTAGAGATTTAGGCAATTAAAACAGAGAAAATCATTAACTTCTACTGATTAGATTTTTAATCAGACATTTACAAGTTCTCTAACATCATTTTGACCTTAAAATAGTCAATAGTAAATAGTTTTTAAGGTTTCAATTCCGTATTATTGTATTGTATATTTGGCATTGTTTTAATGTATAGAATTTATTTATTTATTGGAGTTAACGCCGTGTCAATACAATTTCAGGTCATTTTACGGCGTCCAGCGCACCTAACCTAGCTTTCCTGGACCATTGTCTATAACCAGTACTCACCTACCCTTCCACATAGCCGGAAACTTCTCCATATTATCTAATCAATGGAGGAAAATCGACATTATTGTCAAATTTTCATGGAAGGGTATAACCTCCCCGGGTGGGATTCGAACCCGCACCCCCTCGGGCACGAGTATCCAAATCCCGGCGCGCTACTAACTGTGCTATCGACCCGGGTTAATATATAGAATTAAATATATTTATATTTTCAAAACAGTTTAAAGCCTTAATTGTTAATTATTTTGCAAAGAATACTGTACAATAGCTGATGCTTACAATTATCGATGCTGAAAGTGATACCAGTAAATATTTATAAACTTAGTTAATTAAATAGGGACCATTTCCTTTCTGCCATTTAGAAGTTGGACCTTCAGATAACACAACGTCAATATATTCAACGTCAGTCATATTGAAAAAAGTTGGTATTTCGTTGAAGATCAACTCTCATCTACAATTTATATACATGAAATGTAATTTAATTGTGCGCTTAAGGAGTTCAACATGAGTCAAAGAAGTGAATTAAAAATACTGTTAACATTTTGTTTAGTCGCCAATTCTATCATCATCGCTGCTACATATAATTAACATCTTTTACCGTTTAAGATTGCATGTGCTTTGTCGTTTTTCACAACTTCTCGACTAAGGTCTTTAGTTTATTAGTACGTTTTCCCCCTTGATCTAAGACTTACGTGCTACCAACTGAACTAGCCAGACGACTAACACGTCACATATAAACATGAATTTATCATTAAGAAACATCAGAAAGATGGTTGATTTACATAACTTGAAAATTATACGTAATATATTTCCTAAAATGAAGTCTAAGACTACTTATATTAGCCACATGGTAACAATATCTAACCGAATCACGGCATTATGTCATTCAATCGGTCGTTTGCGATTTTATTGTCACGGAATAGACGTATTGTTCTTGTTAAATGGAATACATAGGAATGATTTTATCAGAAATACCTTTTAGTGTGAGAGTAGTAGTGTTTATTTCAATACCTTTATTGAGGATAATGCCCTATTAACGTCATTACGGTCTGCCTCAGTTAAGGATAATTCATTGTAAATAGAACATCAGAACGTTTTCATATTGTGAGCTTCAACTATCTTACACCAATCCATGCTCATCTTTAATCGCTTTTAGCACACTATAACCTATTTGTGCAAGTGTTAAGTTAATCAAAACTAAACAAATCCAACAGCAAATACTCAAGATATGTCTAATCATCTAGATAACTACTTTTGTAAGTCGCATAGTTTTTCATCGCTTTGAAATAAACATGGCATATACATAAGGTCATAAATACACCAAAACTTCAAATATGGGTCACCTCAGGATTGGTTCTAATGATAACAATGACAAGTAATCATTAGTAACAAGAAAGTATAAGATTACTCTTTTCACGCTTCAACAATTTTCAACATAGACAAAGAGGCGCAGTTCAAGCGTGAAACTCATTAACATCTCATTTAAATGTAATACAACGCTGGCTTGTGTTGTCGTTCTTGAAACTCTTCAGGAAAAGGAAGGTTACTCTCAGGACATACAAATTTTGCAATGGAGACGGGACAACTCAACCCGTAGACAACTCAACCCGTGACAAATGCAATGATTACTTGTTGGAGTAAAAAGGGCCTACGATGTTTTTGACAATGCCTGTTATATGCGTAGCATAATTACATCATTCGATAGTAATAAACAATATTAAATGATCGTATTATATTAGGCAGTGGCTAGAGTTACGGTACCGTAACTCTAGACCCATTTTCTAGAGTTACGGAAGTTCTGTTACTGTAGAAAATCCTGCTAGGGTTGGCTGGAGTTACGGAACTCAAATAACATGCGTATGTTTCAACTTTTAAACGTCTAAAACCTTGTTTAAATTCATTATTACTCGAAATAAACAAATATTTACCGACGTGACTTATCCAATTGTTATTACACCCGTCATTTTGTCGTCTTCAAAGTGTCACATTAAAAGTTTACTTGAGCGATTTTAAGTTGTAGAGTTTGATTATAATTTGGAATGAATATGTATAATTTTGTACCGCACTTTAAGCAAATATTTAAAGGAAATAGACGATTCTTAGAGTAATTTTAATTGTGAAAAAATTACAAGTGCAAAACGTTAATTTGACTTAAAATTCGTGAACAAAAATGGGAATGTAACTTGATGCAAAAGAGCTTAGTACTTGGGGGAAAACCTTAAATGAATTGTTAGAAAGTCGATGTTTTTGTGCAAAAATTTCAGCTTGTCATTCCACACCAAATCTTTAAAATTTTAACGAAAATATTAACAATCTCGTTAAAAAATACCCATTGATAACCAAAAATGAGAAGTTGTCAGCTCCTTGTGGTTAAAGAAAATAGTCCAGAATAATCTTTGGTTTAGTGAGATGGCTGCTGTACATGACCCTAAAATGTGTTGATAAAAATTAATTCTTTGACTGGTTTATTTTGTTTGATAAAGTAAGATAAACCTTGCCATGAGCAAACCGCTTGAGAAGTCTATTGCTATCCTTTTGTTAAAGTCTGTTAATTGATACTTAATACATTATTTTATAGATAATATACATAATTATATATTCTTTAATCAAAAAATAAGTTCAGGACATCGTTCCTCCAGCACTCCACTGCTTTGATTCAGAAACAGAATCATAATTTAATCGACTTCTATGAATTGACCGCACACTTCTCGGTCAGTTGGTCATTTTGGTTTATAGATTACACAATTACCCTAATATAAATCAGTAGCACGTATGTATTTGTATAATGACTCTGACGATTACCTCTGTGAGTATATTGGCATACGGCAATTATACACCAAACTTTTAGTGACTAAAAATCGAACAAAAGCTGTGTTGGTACAAGAAAATAACAAGTTTTTAACTTCGCGTTTTTCCTAACATTATTTGCGTTGATGTCATCTATTAGGCATGATAAAAACAGTGATAATGGTTTGTCTTATGTCAGGAATGATAAACTAATCAAATTGGCTTTTGTTGTTTTAACTTTTCGGACTGATAGAAAGAAACAAAAAATATATTTAAAAAAACATCGGCATATTTGAAGAACTAAATGAGGTAATTTCATTTACAAAGTCATTACAAGTCACCAACTTAACTGTGGACGTCATCGATTTTATGAAAACAGACCATGTAATTATGTACAATTTATCTTCAACTAATTATCTGGCAAACTCTTGATCCTATCCAAAAACTTAGATATCTCTAGACAATTGAGACTGAGAAAATCATTAACTTCTAATTAGATTTTCAATCAGACAATTACAATTTCTTTAACATCCTTTTCACTTTAAGTGTATTTACTAAATAGTTTTTTAAGGTTTCAATTCCGTATTATTGTGTTGTTTATTTGGCATATGTTTTACATAATAGAAATTGAAAACATCTATTGTTTCAAACCAATTTAAAGCCTATTATTTAAATGTTAAGTCTTTTTGCAAATAATTGTACTATTTCAAGACACAGCAAAGAAGACTGTACAATAGCCGATGCTTACAGTTATCGATAATTAAAAGAAACACCAGTTTTTTATTTCTAAATTTAAGTTTACTAAATATGGACCTTTTATTTTTCACTAATAAGCAATTGGACCTACTGAAAACACAACGTCAATACATACCAAGTCAGTCATATTGAAAACAGTTTGTATTTCGATAAAGATCAACTCTCATCTACAGTTTATATACATGTATTGTAATATAATTGTGCGCTTTAGGAGTTCAACATGAGTCAAAGAAGTGAATTAAAAATACTGTTAACATTTTGATTAGTCGCCAATACTATCATCATCGCTGCTAAATATGATTAAGATCTTTTACCATTTAATGTTGCATGTGCTTTGCCGTATTTCACTACTTCGCGACTAAGGTATCTAGTTTATTAGTAGATGCTTTGAGAAAGCTATCCTTTGTTTTCTCACCATACATGCAAAATACCAAGATTTTTCCATGATAACTATTACTCATATTTTCAATTAATGCAAAAAATGTTTAAACTATAGTTTTGTATAAAAATGTGAATCCCACTACGTAATAGTTTGATCATGCAAAGACAAAAAGAGCATTTTGACAAATAGATGATTTCATTGAAAAATATTCTCTCGCATTTTAATATCAGATGCGAAACAAAATAGCGTTATTTGTTTTCAGCATATGTATTCCAGGGGTGAATCAAAACAAGAGTAGAAATTTTCGTGTTTTATTTCTTATCAAAAGTTTTAGGGAATAAAACACAGATGTAAAATCTCAACGTAATGTTCATGTTTTGCCGCAGGAAAGCATCATTTGGCATTTAAGATACGGGGAATGTATGCACAAGGAATAGAAATTAGTTTAAGCATTGAAACGCGTTCCATCTACTAAAATAACCTTTTTACTTTCTATATTCATTAATCAATGCTCGGTGTTTTCATATGTGAATTTGATGAAGAATTCACCGGCTCCAATAATTTATATTATCTTCATAAATAAAGTAAGTTTTTGTTCAGTTCTATGATTGGAAACAATTCGGTAACCTTATGAGATTTTTTTGCAGACATAATTTTAAACAAAAAGAGATAATTCAATTTACAACATAAATCAAGTTTGCTTGTTACATTCCATCTGATTTATGTTCCAGACAAGTTAATGCATAACCTTTCAACATACATTGTTGTTTTTTCCTGAAACTAATATATCGTCTTATTTTATCTAAGTTAATGTTATGAGAAACATACAGTAAACAAATGCTGAATTCATAAAGTTTAAAAGTCACATTTAGATAAGCTGCTGTGTTATGAGTAAAATGGATGAAATTGAATTAAAGAAAAGTCAAATGTGATACCGTTCTTTATATTTAGTCTGAGACTAATCAAATAACTTTGTGGTTACGTATGTTCGCTGAATTCACACCGTGATATCATATAAAAGGTATTATTAGACTTAACTGTCACGGATCACAAGCATCGTAATTGTTGAGTAACAAAACGATAGGCAGTGTTTTTCAATACGAATATGATAGTATTTATCAAAAAGCCAATTACAAATAGTGCCATAATTATCATGCCACTACAATTTACAACTGAAGAAAACATGCAATAGTTTGAACATCAGGAATTTACAATATTTATTTACGGTCTTCTTAAATCATTTTTCGATAAATTGGAACTTTCAGTGTTTGTGTTTCTTTAAACTAAACAATCAAGTCTATACAAATATTGTAGTTTTATTTTACAGCAAAAGTAAATATCCATGATACCATATGATAAACATTAGATATTTACATATTCATTATAAAGTCATAAATACGTCATAAGTATTAATAACATAATCATTGCTACTATTTTTGACAATGCGGAGCAAGCCTCTAGCAGAAATAGAATCATAATTGAATCTAATTGCTTATTTATGCATTGGCAGCTGACTTCTCGGTCAGTTGGCCACTTACTTTATATGATTATTGTTTTTAATCTCGAACATAATTCAGTAGCGTCGATGCATTTGTGTACTGGCTCTATTTAAACGTTTTGGAAATTGCCTTTTCATTTATATGCACTTACATGCACTAGCAGTCTTGGGCGAAATCTTTTTACATGTAGGTACTAAATTAATCTCCGTAAACAGATATCCTGTAGAGCATTGTCGTACAGGATCTCTACTTTCTCAATGCAGGGTCGCGTCGAGATGACCTTTATGTCGACCAATCAATGCGTAGCTTTCATCTAGACGAAACACTATTAATAACATTTTGATTTCGTAATTTCTATTTTTAGACCAAGGTTTGCAAGCTAATTTAACAGCTGTATTATTCACAGTCTGCCATTGGACGTCTCATTTCAAATTGCGTGACGTAGACAATGTAAACAAGTTACGTATCATAACAATTTCGTCATTAATATTATAATGAGAAAAGGTCACCTGAACGTGACCCTCGTTTGAAAAAGGCCAGATCTAAATTAACGAGTAGGCGAGCGGAAAATACTAGATCGGTTTTTAATCAGATTGGTACTAAATCAGAAAATGAGCGGTTTTCAACTGATACAAGTTATTTTGTCCTCTATTTTACATTCGAAGTTATCAATGGGGATTTTATGTTCTAAAGTCAAATCTTATGGAGTGACTATTGAAGTAAACAAGATTATAATACTTGTATAATATTATGTTATTGTCAAAAATGCAAATACAAAGCTAAGCTTGGCCATTAATTGCGTTGACAGTATTTTATCATTTAAAAGAGAAACATTTACAGATGCTTAACGTGTCGTCAAATACGTCGAAAAATACATGTATATCCAGTAGTTGTTACATTTATTCAAATTTAAAACTTTTTTCCAGTAAGCAATGGAAACATTTTAAGTTTAGTCCAACTTCTACTACAGTGCACTTCAGAATTCACCTTTCAACTTTTTCGAGTCACTAAAAAGTCTGTTGTCGAAAATATATTTACTGCAACACTAATTGAATTTTACTCCGGAGACTAGTAATCCCTACTTTTTATACCGAAGTTGTATTATGTAAAGTAAAAATCAAGTTGGCAAAAATTACAAATAGGTTTGTAAGATAGATCAGATTTGTTATGTATAATTCTCTAACACATGAATATATCTTAGTTGTTTAGATGTGTGACATCTATAATGTTGATATTGATTTACAGCAAGATATTTTGAAAGATTTATGATTTGTCATACAACAAAAGAATTGAAATGTACCGTACAATCAAGATATCGTAATGCTGGAAATTGACCATTTCATATGCGGTTGTGTCACTTTTATCCATTCATATTACATAGTCAGATCTTGTTTTAATCATATTTTTGGTGCTGTGTCGACATCTGGATTTACTTTCTTTAAAATACATGTACAATCTCGCACAAATACCTAGCTGTTTAACAGTATCTACATTGACGTCTTTCTGCACTCAAAATTGAAATTTCTGAACTAATTAACTAACAGAGATCTGCTATTACTATACCCTGCATAGCGCCGAATATCATTTTTAAAATATTTATTTGCTGGTATTATGTTAGAGGTAACATGTCAGCTCCTACAGTCGCTGACGATATGGTACTGTTATCCTTTTCTAAAAAAGGACTTCAAAATATGATTGAAATTTGTTCAAGATATGCTGATAAATGGCGTTTCCTTTATAATGCTAGCAAATGTGCCATAGTTACATTTAATACTAAAGATCCAAATCCTCAACAAAGATTTTATCTTGGGTCCGAACCTATCCCTATCTGTGACAAATATATTCATCTTGGTATTGAATGCAATTCGTACCTATCAACTAATCATATTTTTCATGATGCATGTGTAAAGCTTAGAGGAACGTGATCTAGACCGTCTATCCAAAGCTCAGAAAGTTTGTATTAAACACATGCAAGGTTTCCATAGATGTATTTGTACAGATTTCTGTATGTTAACTATTAACTCTGTTCCAATTGATACAATACTTGAATCTGTGAAACTCAAATTCTTTGGTCAGATCTGTAGAATTAATGCGTATTATATTGTGAAAGAAATTTTTAATAATAGACTTTTAAGGTACATCAGCATTGATGATCAATGTCTAGGGTTTATACACTATATATACAAACTTTTACAAAGATATAACGTTGTGATTTACCTGGAACAATATATTGAAAACGGAATATTTCCTTCAAAGGGACAATGGAAACAAATTTTAAATCGAAGTGTTATAGCGCGCAGAAAGAATTATTCCTTAATGCGTATTATATTGTGAAAGAAATTTTTAATAATAGACTTTTAAGGTACATCACCATTGATGATCAATGTCTAGGGTTTATACACTATATATACAAACTTTTACAAAGATATAACGTTGTGATTTACCTGGAACAATATATTGAAAATGGAATATTTCCTTCAAAGGGACAATGGAAACAAATTTTAAATCGAAGTGTTATAGCGCGCAGAAAGAATGATTCCTTACAGCATCTTATAAACTGTGACAAATGGGGTGCAACTGTGAATGTGATTGATGTAAATGATTACTCCCCTTTGTGGCGAATCGCTAAGTTAAACCCAAAACTTTTATCTGTTTGTAAAATTCTCTTAAATAATATAGGGATGTTTATTTCTAGACAGTTTTTACAGCATTGTAAATTTTGTAGTTATACAACAGATAATATTGTTATACATAAAATATGTCACTGCGTGATGAAAACATCAAAACAATATAAACTATGGTCTTGTCTATTATCATGCATTGGATTTGATAGATACTTGCAATTCATACATAGTAATGAAATGGAACAATGTGCTTATCTCTTAAAAATGTGTACTGAAATAAATCAAAACGTTTATGTAAATTTCTCGCTCAGTAAAAGTTTAGCTTCTGTATTACAATATTTATGTTTTATTATTGATCAAATTGCTATTTTAAACATATAATAAGAACCTATCACTAAGTCCCCGTCTTCTTATTTCGAAGGCAATTTTAGTGAGTGGTTTAATGTGTGTTTTTCTTTTAATATTGTTCGTATCGTAATGCCTTATTTTTCGTTTTCGTGATAAGGTTTTCTCTATGAGCAATAGTCATTCATATTTATATATCGCATGAGCATGCCTTTTTTGTCGTATTTATCCGTAACTGTATAAATATACTTGTGTGTTTATATCTATACTGTATACATGTTATGCTCTTCAAAAATGGAGGAAATAAATAAATAAATAAATCAAATTATTTCAGTCAAATATGTCATAAGCCTTAACTATAAAAATGGTTTTAGAATCCCACGAACCTTAATACAACAAAGCGTGACGTTTTTACGTTGAAAGTGCGTTTAAATGAATATGTCTCCAGGCAACATAACAATGAGACAGAAAATAGCTATTCTTATACAAAACAATTTCCTGTTGTATAAGAGAGACAGCAGGTCAATTTATTGACATTTATAAGGGGGACCGAGTAAATTATTACCTTTGTCAGACATATTACGTTAAGAAACATTTCAAGGAAAAAAGGATTGTTGAGAGCGTTATTATGTTTGTATGTAGCATGAGGTATCTATGGTGTCATATTTCTGGCAACAGATAACCACACACCTAACACGTTACTTAAGGGGTTAACAAGTTACGATAACAAGTTAAGCACCAACTTTAAGTATTCCAAATATTAAGCTTGGCTTAGTATTTATTTTTTCCAATCACTGTATCAAAGTCAAATTGACGTAAAACAAATTGAAACATGTTATAGAATCAACAAGCCTAGTTAATACTGAACTCTCGATCTGTTGGTAAAGCAAACATACAGCAAAGGTAGGACTATACATTGTATAATAATAATGTGAATTATAGTCAGTTATTAAATAACTGAAATCGTACATCATGTCTGCTAAGGTTTCAATGCCAATTAATCGTCTGGAAGCAAGCTATATAAATTAACTTTATTGCAATTTGTCTCAACGTCTGAAGTGTTTACCAGCTGTGACACAGAGGATAACAAGCTAGTAAATAACTCAGAAGTTTCAAAAGAGTAATATTGATAGAAGTTTTGTCTTATTGATAAAATTTTAACGTTCATTTCTATGAGTAAAATGTGTATTATTAACCAGGGTGTGTCATGAAAATCAGTTTCTAATTTATCAAAAATAAAAGTAAATGTTGCACAACGCAGCTTTATAACTTGTTACAACCATGCTTTGTTGCAAGCAATGCTTAACAGCATTCGACCGCTTCTAAAGTCTAGAAGCGGGTGTATCTAGTTAAAAATGCTATCATACTCGTCCCAAAATAATTCTTAATGATTACACATTATACATGGTTTTATGCAAACATTTATTAACTTATGACTAAACTTTAACATTAATTCGTATTCAACAAACACATTGAGAACGATTCCAGACCTGGCAGTTCTGATCAGTGATTAGCCAGTTGTGTGATGGTTTGAATCCCTTCAAGCTCTCCAAAAGTCTAATACGCTTTCCCTTAGGCAAAATACGTATTTGTTATTGGTGATTGCTTAAATGCTATTGCATCTAGAGTTTTGTACAAAAACAAATTATTGAAGCAAACAAATATTGTTTCACAATCTAGCTAGTGTATATTCGAAAAAATATATAAAAAAAGCAGGTATAAAAAATTACAAAACCAAAGTATTGGAATTTAGATAACCACTCACAAACTTCGTGCATGTTTTATCTTTAATTTTGAGAATCACATGGTAGATTTATCCAAATGAACAGCCATATTAAAAATAATATATAATGGTAGTATTATCTTTTGTAATTTATTTTAGGATTGAAGAAAAAGTTTCATAACTCAAGATATCTCAGAATGTGTTATTTCTGTAACAGCGTAACTTTGGTAGAATTATACAGTAAAATATTTTTCATAGAAAATGATTACATTGTGAATTCTGTATCAAACTGGCTGGTAAATATTAAATTGCTAAAGTATAGATGTAATACAAAATGGTTTCAATGTAATGTGACTATCGTCGAGAGATGACTGTTGTTGCTAGGTAGTTGTCAGTGTGGTGTTATTCTGTATAGTCTAGGAAAGCAAGTATCAATAATAGGTGTCTCTAAACTGGAAGGAAAAACAACAAGACATACTTAAATCTCATAGATGTTTTATTCTTAAGTGAATACAACCACTCTGGCAATACTCCTTCATCAATATCATCATGACGGCAGTTTTCTCAGAAATTCACAGAATTCAATATTAATAAAGAGATATAGACAGGCGGCCCAAATACAAATGATATATCGATATTTCCAGAACATTCCGTAAATATACAATGATTTATTCTAGCATTTTTGTCATGTATGGTAATGAAACTGAGTATGTTTAAACATACCTTTTTACAAAATGTCTGCTTCAAATCGTTTATATTCAACAAGAAAACAAAACAAAAGTATAAATTGCGTTTGAACACAAATTTATTACTAAAAAATAACAGAAAAATGGTTGAAATTGCATAACTTGAAAAATCTATATAAACGCGAGTAAATATAAGGACTCAGACTACTTATGTTATCCTTATGGTAATAAAATCTAACCAACTCACGACATTATGTCATTCAATCGGTCGTTTGCCATTTTATTGTCACGGAATAGACGTATTGTTCGTGTTTAATGGAATACATAGGAATGTTTTTATCAGCAATACCTTTTAGTGTGAGAGTGGTAGTGTTTATTTCAATACCTTTATTACGGATAATGCCCTATTATGTAGATAATAACATATGTAAGTCGCAGAGCTTTTTATCGCTTTAAAATAAACACGACATATACATAAGGTCACGTAAAAGTCAATATTATACCAATGGATCACCTTAGGGTTGGTTCTAATGATAACAATGACAAGTAATCATTTCTCAGAAACAAAATCTACTTGCTTATTCATGAGTTGACCGAACACTTGGTCAGTTAGTCATTGACGTCTATAAATATACAAAATTGTGTATATATAATCAGTAGCATCCATTTGTTTGTATAATAACTTTGAAAAAAGGTTGACTATTTTTATTTGAGTTTATTGACATACGGCAAGAATAAACCGAACTTGATGTGTAAAAACGAAACTTTTTGTGGGTATGTTCTTGAAATTCACAAGTTTTAACTTCACATTTTACACACATCATTTGCTTTAATGTCATCTTTTTAGCATGATATAAGCAGTGATAAAGATAATGCTTTAGCTTTTATCAGATGTTAAGGAGTGGTAAAAGGAACAAATTAGATTTTGTTGTTTTAACTATGAAAAGCTTCGAACCAATAGAAAAGGTATAAATATATCGAATTAATTCAATGACCTAATGCTAGGTTTACATCTGGCCACGATTACCACGATGTCCCCGATTCCAGAGCATCGCGGCGAACGTAACAGAGCGTGGAGTCGAATCGGGGTGATCATGGGGGAGCGTAACGGAACGTGGTTGAATCGGGGAAATCGTGGGCATCGGGACAGATTTTAAATCAAACTTAAATTTCTCCACGATTGCCCCGATTCATTTTCTATTCGTGACAGAGCGTGACCCTCGTAACAAAACGTAACGGAACGTACCGAAGCGTAACAGAACGTAACAGAACGTGGAGTACAATCGCAACAGATCGGGACCAGCGTGGACACATTTTTCATCCCGCGTCGCTGGGAAAGAATTATTTCTTGTTTAAATATCAAATCGTGACGTAAAACGTGGTCATTTGTCTCAAATCGTAGGTCAAATCGCAGGAGATCGCAACAAAGCGGCTTTGTCGTGGGAGATCTTAACAGGACGTAACGGAACGTGGTGGAGCGTGGAAGCCAATCGTATTGATCGCAACAAAGCGTAACAGAACGTGGTGCAAATCGTGGGCTCGATCGTAGCAAAGCGCAGTAGAGCGCAACAAAACGTGCTGATTTCGTAAGGAATCGTAACAGAACGTGGAGTATACCATTTAATCGTAGAGCTCCCCGATTTTTTAGCCTCTGGCTAATCGGGGAGATCGTGGCCAGATGTAAACCTAGCATAATAGGGTAATTTTATTCAGCCGTTTCGCGTTAGGTTAAGCAATTGCAAAAATATCATGTCACATAGTATTTTTACTAAGAATATAGCATGGTTTATTACCAAATTTGTCCTTTACCTAGGAGACATATGTCTTTACCGAAAACATATACATTTATGAACATAACCATTACTAGATGATAATTTTACTCAGCGGGAATGTTGCATATTCATCAAAATACCTTGTCCCACTGTTTGGGTCAATTGATATTCAGATTTATTGTCGCCCTATTCTGCTCAAGGAATGAGAATTCTGACTTTCATCATAAAGCATACACATAGGCCAAACAACTGCAATAGTTTGAACTTCCACAACTTACATCATAAAAAATATTTAAGCATTGACTTTGCTGTCCCACAAATTCACGTGAATTACGTTACCATTTTCCACAGGCTTGCTGGCACGATGTTCATTGCATTATATATATGTATTTATCTTCTGGGAACTACTCAATGTATGTAGCAAACAATTGACAAATGAGATTTGTTGTTAATTAATTGTATAATCCACACATCTCCTCAGAACGGTATTCACTCAATAAAACCTAGGTTTAGTGAATTACGTTACTAGCTGTTTTCATACACACTAACATTACCTATATCCACTTACTAAATTCCATCTAAACCACCCTCTTATAAACTTAAGTAATAACCAAATGAATTAACATTGCCTTGATGCAATTAAATAAACAGCCCAATAAACAATCGATTCGTGAATTACGTTACTGTGAATTACGTTACCGCAAATATCACTTAGTCGCCGAAATTAGGACCCAGGGTCAATTATAACAGGTTTAATTTACAGCAACACCTAAGAACGTTGAGGTGTCAATATTTTGAAAGTTTTTGAAGAGGGAAATTGCATAAGTAAGATACTTTTACGAATATTTTATGATGAATGTGAGTCATGCATGTTTCTTAAATAGTTTCATCATACAAGTGGATTACAGATAAATCAGTTTTGTATCAGTTGTTTTTTCTGGGGCATTATTTTAGTTACACAGTAACAATTATTTTGTATTGTTCATATGTCCATGCTAGACACACATTTTAAATGGTAACGTAATTCACAGAGCGGTAACGTAATTCACAATCCCTCTAATTTTGTTTGGCCAGTGGGTAAAAGCAATGTTTATATGCAAAGGGCATAGAGAGATTGAAGAAAGCCAAAATATGGCTAAAGCTACTTGAAAAGAGAAATTAATTGAATTAAAACTTTAAAACATTTTAAAAACTAACAACCAATATAGGTCCAAATATATTTAGAATGAGACAAAAATGTATATGATTATGGACCCATACAATATATAAAAGCAAAAACCAAAGGAGGCGCATGACGATAAAAGGCAAAGTTGCAGATCGTTGTAACACTAATCTAAATGTAGCGATAATTGATTATAAGGCAGATGGATTATGCGATTTAATTAAAATGGTAGCAGTGCCCAATTCCTTTTATGTAGAGAAGGAGATATTCTGACATGGTAGTAAACATGAAGTTCACAGAGAGAACGGGTAGCTGGAAAACTACATGTTCTGTGAAGAAGGCAGACAAGAAGATAGAGAATCTAGATGTAAAATTGTCCGTGCTACAGTTCAAATTTATCAACACTTGACGCAAGAGACAACCAGCGGTGCAAACTTGTGGGCAGACATACTGTGGGCTAAGATACTGTTATGTATATTCTATGTATAAGAACGTTGGTAATAATTACAATAATAATTACATGTAGGCAATAAAATATGTTATATCTAAATTGGTGATTATGTAGAGTGAGAAAACCATGCACTTGTCTTTACAATAAGAAGTTACATCATCGTTACTCAACGCTGACGTCGGAATGCTTCAAGTTCAATATACTAGAAGTGTTGAAACATGTTACATGTAAACTTATTTTTCATGCATCAAATATATTTTTTAAAGCTTCAAATCAATCTTGACAAGGAGTATTGAGTGATGTTCTTTTACGTTTAGTCCCATAAAACAGAAATAAATCATGTATAAACTGCAGGCTTCCAATTATGCCTCGTATGTAAAATATGAAAATATTTCATATAGCAGAAAATATGCCCTCCATTTAAATCATTGTTATCAGTTTTGAAAATTGTGTTTGCAAACTCGTTAACTAATGATAAATTATACATAATGACCAATAAGTTAGTTTTCATCATTGGCAGAACAAGGATTTCTCTATTGTTAAATTAAGTTAGAGTGTCAGCAATATAGAACATTTTCAAATATGAAAGAAGTTTTGTACAAATATATTGTGAATTACGTTACCGTTCTTTTCTTAAATTAGCGACATTATGGTTCTCCATGATATGTCCTTTTACAGCTTTATCAAGTATTTACTACGTATTCAGTGTTGTAGACATTTATTTGTTATCACAGCTTGCGTATTAATCATTTTGCAATGTATTTTAAAAGGCATTTTGAAATTTTATAAAACTGCGTATGTCGTACAAAGGTTTCAATTATATAAAAGTCCGAAGTCATCCAATCTACTGCTTAAAATATAAAAATTAGCACAAATGAACTATACACTAAAGAGATTTTTCCATTTTATATCTCTAGTTAACAGTATTTACTTTTATAGATTCACGCCATATAAAATAAAATTTATGTGAATTACGTTACCATTAGTACATATAAATACACACTATTGTACTACACTATCCTTTCAATATTTTGACACCGTAGTTTGAGTACTTTTAGGAAAGGGTATGACATTTTGTATCGATATTTCAATGTTAAAGTATGTCATGCTTATCATTATCTATACTTTTTGACAGGGAAAGGACTTTTTCTAAAAGAAAAAAGCCAATAAAATAGTCTATAATCTATTTGTTTCGTCCTTATTATGTTTGATATACATATTTGTTCTTGTTATGTGTTGGTTGTTTGATAGGTAGAAATGATGAATGAATTGAAAAAAACTCATCATCGGTGTCACACATGGTTTGTATTTTAATTTTAGACATTGTTAATAATTGATTCACTACAGTAACGTAATTCACGGATAAGAATTACCAGGTAAAACTCATCACAAATATTTACTATTTAACGAACTTGTTATTAAAAAACTTCTGATTTTAAGTCCGTGAAAGGTTGAAGTTTACATTTTTAAACAAACTTTTTGAGTGCTGAAACATAAATTTCATGTGACATATTTTCTCAATAATTGCTTAACTTAACGCGAAACGGCTGTATTACGTGTCACCAACCTAACTGTGGACGTCATTTATTGTATGTAAACTAACCATGTAATTATGTACAATATATCCTCAACTAATAACATGGCACACTCTTGATCGTATCCAAATAGCTAGATATCTAGACAAATGAGACTGAGAAAAAGCATTAACTTCTACTGATTAGATTTTTGATCAGACATTTACAAGTTCTTTAACATTCTTTTGACATTTAAGTAAATAGCTTCTTAAGGTTTCAATTCCGTGTTATTGTGTTCTATATTTGGCATTGTTTAATATATAGAATTTGAATACATCTATTGTTTCAAACCAACTTAAAGCCTATTACTTAATTGTTTAGTCTTGTTGCAAATACTGGTACTATTTCTAGACACAGCAAATAAGACTGTACAGTAGCCGATGCTTACAATATTATCGATGCTTAAAGTGAACACCAGTTAATATTTCTAAATTTAGTTTACTAAATATGGACCACTTCTTTTTGCCAATAAGAAATTGGACCTCCAGAAACCAAACGTCGATATATTCAACAGTTTGTATCTCGTTCAAGATCCACACTCATCTACAATTCATAATATAATTGTGCGCTTTAAATATTTAACATTAGTCAATGAAGCATATTAAAGTACTGTAAACATTTTGTTTAGTCGTCAATGCTATCATCATCGTCGCTAAATATGATTAACATCTTTTTGACATTTAATGTTGCGAGTGCTGTGTTTTTCACAACTTCTTGACTTACGTCTTTAATGTACAAGTAGATTCTCCGAGAAAGCTAACCTTTGTTTCGCCACTTTACTCGCATTTTAATATCAGATGCAAAACAAATAGCGTTATTGTTCTCAGCATCTGTATTCCTTGGGGTCAAAACAAGAGCAGAAATTTTCGTGATTAATTTCTTATCAAAAGCTGAAGAGAATAAAACACAGATGTAAACTCTCAACGTAATGTTCATGTTTTGCCGCAGGAAAAGTAGTTCCATCTACTAAAATAGCCCATTTATTTTCTAAAGTCAATAATCAATGCTCGTGTGTTTTCATATGTGATTTATTAGTTCTAATAATTCATATTACCTTCATAAATAAAGTAAGTTTTTGTTCAGTTCTATGATTGGAAACAATTCGGTAACCTTATGAGATTTTTTTGCAGACACAATTTTAAACAAAAAGAGATAATTCAATTTACAACATAAATCAAGTTTGCTTGTTACATTCCATCTGATTTATGTTCCAGACAAGTTAATGCATAACCTTTCAATATACATTGTTGTTTTTTCCTGAAACTAATATATATTCTTATTTTATCTAAGTTAATGTTATGAGAAACATACAGTAAACAAATGCTGAGAACATAAAGTTTTAAAGTCACATTTAGATAAGCTGCTGTGTTATGAGTAAAATGGATGAAATTAAATTTAAGAAAAGTCAAATGTGATACCGTTCTTTATATTTAGTCTGAGACTAATCAAATAACTTTGTGGTTACGTAAGTTCGCTGAATTTTACACCGTTATATCATTTAAAAGGTATTATTATACTTAACTGTCACGGAACACAAGCATCGTAATTGTTGAGTAACAAAACGATATGCAGTGTTTTTCAGTACGAATATGGTAGTATTTATCAAATAGCCAATTACGAACAGTGCCATAATTATCATGCCACTACAGTTTACAACTGAAGAAAACATGCAATAGTTTAAACATCAGGAATTTACAATATTTATTTACGGTCTTCTTAAATCATTTTTCGATAAATTGGAACTTTCAGTGTTTGTGTTTCTTTAAACTAAACAATCAAGTCTATACAAATATTGTAGTTTTATTTTACAGCAAACGTAAATATCCATGATACCATATGATAAACATTAGATATTTACATATTCATTATAAAGTCATAAATACGTCATAAGTATTAATTACATAATCATTGCTACTATTTTTGACAATGCCGAGCAAGCCTCTGGCAGAAATAGAATCATAATTGAATCTAATTGCTTATTTATGCATTGGCAGCTGACTTCTCGGTCAGATGGGCACATACTTGATACAATTATTGTTTTCAATCTCGTACATTATTCAGTAGCGTCGATGCATTTGTGTACTGGCTCTATTTAAACGTTTTGGAAATTGCCTTTTCATTTATATGCACTTACATGCACTAGCAGTCTTGGGCGGAACTTATTTTTACATGTAGGTACTAAATCAATCTCCGTAAACAGATATTCTGTAGAGCATTGTCGTACAGGATCTCTACTTTCTCAATGCAGGGTCACGTCGAGATGACCTTTATGTCGACTAATCAATGCGTAGTTTCATCTAGACGAAACACTATAAATACCAATTTGATTTCGTAATTTCTATTTTTAGACCAAGGTTTGCAAGTTAATTTAACAGCTGTATTATTTACAGTCTGCCATTGGACGTCTCATTGCAAATTGCGTGACGTAGACAATGTAAACAAGTTACGTATCATAACAATTTCGTCATTAACTTTATGATGAGAAAAGGTCACCTGAACGTGACCCTCGTTTGAAAAAGGCCAGATCTAAATTAGCGAGTAGGCGAGCGGAAAATATTAGATCGGGTTTTAATCAGATTGGTACTAAATCAGAAAATGATCGGTTTTCAACTGATACAAGTTATTTTGTCCTCTATTTTACATTCGAAGTTATGAATGGGGATTTTATGTTCTAAAGTCAAATCTTATGGAGTGACTATTGAAGTAAACAATACATGTAATATTATGTTATTGTCAAAAATGCAAATACAAAGCTAAGCTTGGCCATTAATTGTGTTGACAGTATTTTATCATTTAAAAGAGAAACATTTACAGATGCTTTACGTGTCGTCAAATACGTCGAAAATACATGTATATCCAGTAGTTGTTGCATATATTCAAATTTAAAACTTTTTTTCCAGTTAGCAATGGAAACATTTTAAGTTTAGTCCAACATCTACTACAGTGCACTCCAGAATTCACCTTTCAACTTTTTCGAGTCACTAAAAAGTCTGTTGTCGAAAATATATTTACTGCAACACTAATTGAATTTTACTCCGGAGACTAGTAATCCCTACTTTTTATACCGAATTTGTATTGATATGTACCGTACAATCAAGATATCGTAATGCTGAAAATTGACCATTTCATATGCGGTTGTGTCACTTTTATCCATTCATATTACATAGTCAGATCTTGTTTTAATCATATTTTTGGTGCGGTGTCGACATCTGAATTTACTTTTTTTAAAATACATGTACAATCTCGCACAAATACCTAGCTGTTTAACAGTATCTACATTGACGTCTTTCTGCACTCAAAATTGAAATTTCTGAACTAATTAACTAACAGAGATCTGATATTACTATACCCTGCATAGCGCCGAATATCATTTTTAAAAATATTTATTTGCTGGTATTATGTTAGAGGTAACATGTCAGCTTCTTCAGTCGCTGACGATATGGTACTGTTATCCTTTTCTAAAAAAGGACTTCAAAATATAAATGAAATTTGTTCAATATATGCTGATAAATGGCGTTTCCTCTATAATGCTAGCAAATGTGCCATAGTTACATTTGATACTAAGGATCCAAATCCTCAACAAAGATTTTATCTTTTGTCCGAACCTATCCCTATCTGTGACAAATATATTCATCTTGGTATTGAATGCAATTCGTACCTGTCAACTAATCATATTATTCATGATGCATGTGTGAAGCTTAGAGGAACGTGATCTAGACCGTCTATCCAAAGCTCAGAAATTTTGTATTAAACACATGCAAGGTTTCCATAGATGTATTTGTACAGATTTCTGTATGTTAACTATTAACTCTGTTTCAATTGATACAATACTTGAAACTGTGAAACTCAAATTCTTTGGTCAGATCTGTAGAATTAATCCGTATTATATTGTAAAATAATTTTTTAATAATAGACTTTTAAGGTACATCAGCATTGATGATCAATGTCTAGGGTTTATACCCGATATATACAAACTTTTACAAAGATATAACCTTGTGATTAACCTGGAACAATATATTGAAAATGGAATATTTCCTTCAAAGGGACAATGGAAACAAATTTTAAAGTGTTATAGCGCGCAGAAAGAATGATTCCTTGTAAAGCGTCTTATAAACTGTGACAAATGGGGTGTAACTGTGAATGTGATTGATGTATATGATTACTCCCCTTTGTGGCGAATCGATAAGTTAAACCCAAAACTTTTATCTGTTTGTAAAATTCTCTTAAATAATAAAGGGATGTTTATTTCTAGACAGTTTTTACAGCATTGTAAATTTTGTAGTTATACAACAAATAATATTGTTTTACATAAAATATGTCACTGCGTGATGAAAACATCAAAACAATATAAACTATGGTCTTGTCTATTACCATGCATTGGATTTGATAGATACTTGCAATTCATACATAGTAATGAAATGGAACAATGTGCTTATCTCTTAAAAATGTGTACTGAAATACATCAAAACGTTTTTGTAAATTTCAAGCTCAGTAAAAGTTTAGCTTCTGTATTACAATAATATGTTTTTTATTGATCAAATTGCTTTTTTTAACATAAAATAAGAACCTATCACTAAGTCCCGGTCTTCTTATTTCGAAGGCAATTTTAGTGAGTGGTTTAATGTGTGTTTTTCTTTTAATATTGTTCGTATCGTAATGCCTTATTCTTCGTTTTCGTGATAAGGTTTTCTCTATGAGCAATATTTATCTATTTTTATATATCGCATGTGCATGCCTTTTTTGTCGTATTTATCCGTAACTGTATAAATATACTTGTGTGTTTATATCTATACTGTATATATGTTATGCTCTTCAAAAATGGAGGAAATAAATAAATAAAATTATTTCAGTTAAAAAAGTCATAAGCCTTAACTATAAAAATGGTTTTAGAATCCCACGAACCTTAATATAACAAAGCGTGACGTTTTTACGTTGAAAGTGCGTTTAAATGAATATGTCTCCAGGCAACATTACAATGAGACAGAAAAAAGCTATTCTTATACAAAACAATTTCCTGTTGTATAAGAGAGATAGCAGGTCAATTTATTGACATTGATAAGTGGGACCGAGTAAATTATTACCTTTGTCAGACATATTACGTTTAGGAAACATTTCAAGGAAAAAGGATTGTTGAGAGCGTTATTGTGTTTGTATGTAGCATGAGGTATCTATGGTGTCATATTTCTGCCAACAGATAACCACACACCTAACACGTTACTTAAGGGGTTAACAAGTTACGATAACAAGTTAAGCACCAACTTTAAGTATTCCAAATATTAAGCTTGGCTTAGTATTTATTTTTTCCAATCACTGTATCAAAGTCAAATTGACGTAAAACAAATTGAAACATGTTATAGAATCAACAAGCCTAGTTAATACTGAACTCTCGATCTGTTGGTAAAGCAAACATACAGCAAAGGTAGGACTATACATTGTATAATAATAATGTGAATTATAGTCAGTTATTAAATAACTGAAATCGTACATCATGTCTGCTAAGGTTTCAATGCTAATTAATCGTCTGGAAGCAAGCTATATAAATTAACTTTATTGCAATTTGTCTCAACGTCTAAAGTGTGTACCAGCTGTGACACAGAGGATAACAAGCTAGTAAATAACTCAGAAGTTTCCAAAGAGTAATATTGATAGAAGTTTTGTCTTATTGATAAAATTTTAACGTTCATTTCTATGAGTAAAATGTGTATTATTAACCAGGGTGTGTCATCAAAATCAGTTTCTAATTTATCAAAAATAAAAGTAAATGTTGCACAACGCAGCTTTATAACTTGTTACAACCATGCTTTGTTTCAAGCATTGCTTAACAGCTTTCGACCTCTTCTGAAGTCTAGAAGCGGGTGTATCTAGTTAAAAAATATGCTATCATACTCGTCCAAAAATAATTCTTAATGATTACACATTATACATGGTTTTATGCAAACATTTATTAACTTATGACTAAACTTTAACATTAATTCGTATTCAACAAACACATTGAGGACGATGCCAGACCTGGCAGTTCTGATCAGTGATTAGCCAGTTGTGTGATGGGATGGTTTGAATCCCTTCAAGCTCTCCAAAAGTCTAATACGCTTTCCCTTAGGCAAAATACGTATTTGTTATTGGTGATTGCTTAAATGCTATTGCATCTAGAGTTTTGTACAAAAAAAATTATTGAAGTAAACAAATATTGTTTCACAATCTAGCTAGTGTATTTTCGAAAAAAATATATAAAAAAGCAGGTATGAAAAATTACAAAACCAAAGTATTGGAATTTAGATAACCACTCACAAACTTCGTGCATGTTTTATCTTTAATTTTGAGAACCACATGGTAGATTTATCCAAATGAACAGCCATATTAAAAATAATATATAATAGTAGTATTATCTTTTGTAATTTATTTTAGGATTGAAGAAAAAGTTTCATAAATCAAGATATCTCAGAATGTGTTATTTCTGTAACCGCGTAATTTTGGTAGAATTATACAGTAAAATATTTTTCATAGAAAATGATTACATTGTGAATTCTGTATCAAACTGGCAGGTAAATATTCAATTGCTAAAGTATAGATGTAATACAAAATGGTTTCAATGTAATGTGACTATCGTCGAGAGATGACTGTTGCTGCTAGGTAGTCGTCAGTGTGATGTTATTCTGTATAGTCTAGGAAAGCAAGTATCAATAATAGGTGTCTCTAAACTGGAAGGAAAAACAACAAGACATACTTAAATCTCATAGATGTTTTATTCTTAAGTAAATACAACCACTCTGGCAATACTCCATATCATCAATATCATCATGACGGCAGTTTTCTCAGAAATTCACAGAATTCAATATTAATAAAGAGATATAGACAGGCGGCCCAAATACAAATGATATATCGATATTTCCAGAACGTTCCGTAAATATACAATGATTTATTCTAGCATTTTTGTCATGTATGGTAATGAAACTGAGTATGTTTAAACATACCTTTTTACAAAATGTCTGCTTCAAATCGCTTATATTCAACAAGAAAACAAAACAAAAGTATAAATTGCGTTTGAACACGAATTCATTACTAAAAAATAACAGAAAAATGGTTGAAATTGCATAACTTGAAACATCTATATAATACGCGAGTAAATATAAGGACTCAGACTACCTATATTATCCTTATGGTAATAAAATCTAACCAACTCACGACATTATGTCATTCAATCGGTCGTTTGCCATTTTAGTGTCACGGAATAGACGTATTGTTCTTGTTTAATGGAATACATGTGAATGCTTTTTTTAGCAATCCCTTTTAGTTTGATAGTAGTTGTGTTTATTTCAATACCTTCATTACGGATAATGCCCTATTACGTCATTACGGTTTGCATCAGGAAAGGATGATTCATTGAATATCGAACATCAGCACGTTTTCATATTGTAAGCTTCAAATATCCTACACCATTTCCATGTTCATCTTCAATCGCTTTCAGCTCACTCGTATAACAAAATTGTATAGGCGTTTAGTTAAAAACTAAAAAATTCAAACAGCAAACATTTTAAATTTATATAATCATCTAGATTATTACCAATGTAAGTCGCTGAGTTTTTCATCGCTTTGAAATAAACACAACATATCCATAAGGTCACGTGAAAGTCAATACAATACAAATGGATCACCTTAGGGGTGGTTCTAATGATAACAATGACGAGTTTTTTTTTAGAAACAAAATCTACTTGCTTATTCATGAATTGACCGAACTCTTAGTCAGTAAGTCATTTAAGTCTATAGATATACAAAATTGTGTATATATAATCAGTAGGATAATGTCCTATTAACATCATTACGGTTTTGAATCAGTAAAGGATAATTCGTTGTATATCGAACATCAGAACCTTTTTTATATTATGAGCTTCAACTATCCTACACCAAAAAACGGTCCAAAAACAAATGTTATATCGATATTTCCAGAACGTCCTGTAAATATACAATGATTTATTCTATCATTTTTGTTATGTATGGTAATGAAACTGAGTATGTTTAAACATACCTTTTTACAAAATGATTGCTTCAAATCGGTTGTATTCAACAAGAAAACAAAACAAAAGCATAAATCACAATTTATCACTAAGAAATAACATAAAAAAGGTTGAAATAACATAACTTTAAAATTCTATGTAAGTACATATAAGGACTCAGACTACTTATATTATCCTTATGGTAATAAAATCTAATCAACTCACGACATTATGTCATTCAATCGGTCGTTTGCCATTTTATTGTCACGGAATAGACGTATTGTTCTTGTTTAATGGAATACATATGAATGTTTTTATCAGCAATACCTTTCAGAGTGAAAAAGTTTAATTCAATACCTTTATTACGGATAATGCCCTATTACGTCATTACGGTTTGCATCAGTAAAGGATAATTCATTTGTATATCGAACATCAGAACGTTTTCATATTGTGAGCCTCAACTATCTTACACCATTCTATATTCATTTTAATCGCATTCAGTTCACTCGTATAACCTAATTGTGTAAGCGTTTAGTTAAAGAAAACTAAACACATCAAACAGCAAACATTTTATATTTATATGATCTTCTAGATTATTACCAATGTAAGCCGCTGAGTTTTTCATCGCTTTGAAAAAAACACGACATATCAATAAGGTCACGTAAAAGTCAATACTATACCAATGGACCACCTTAGGATTGATTCTAATGATAATAATGACGAGTTTTTATTTTTAAAAACAAAATCTACTTGCTTATTCATGAATTAACCGAACTCTTAGTCAGTTAGTCATTTAAGTCTATAAATATACAAAATTGCGTATATATAATCAGTAGCATCTATGTGTTTGTACACATATGTATAATGTACAATGAAGAGTATAATGGCTTTGAAAAAAGGTTGTTTATTTTTCTTTGAGTTTATTGGCATACGGCAAAAATAAACCGAACTTATGATATGTATAAACAAAACTTTTTGTGGGTATGTACTTGAAATTTACAAGTTTTAACATCACATTTTACACACATCATTTTCTTTAATGTCATCTTTTTAGCATGATATAAGCAGTTAAAAAGATAATGTTTTAGCTTTTGTCATATGTTTAGGAGTAGTAAACGAAACAAATAAGATTTTGATGTTTTAAGTATTAAAAGCTTCGGACCGATAGATTAATTTGTATAAATACATCGAATTAATTCAATAACCTTATAGGGTTATTTCATTTGCAATTACATTATGTGTCACTGACTTAACTGTGGACGTCATTGATCTCATGTAAACTATCCATGTAATTATGTACAATATATCTTCAACTAATTATATGTCGCACTCAGATAATATCCATCAACTTAGAGATTTAGGCAATTAAAACAGAGAAAATCATTAACTTCTACTGATTAGATTTTTAATCAGACATTGTATTGTATATTTGGCATTGTTTTAAAATATAGAATTAAATACATCTATAGTTTCAAACCAGTTTAAAGCCTATTACTTAATTGTTAATTCTTTTGCAAAGAAGACTGTACAATAGCTGATGATTACAATTATCGATGCTGAAAGTGATACCAGTAAATATTTCTAAACTTAGTTTACTTAATAGGGACCATCTCCTTTTTGCCATTAAGAAATTGGACCTTCAGATAACACAACGTCAATATATTCAACGTCAGTCATATTGAAAAAAGTTGTTATTTCGTTGAAGATCAACTCTCATCTACAATATATACATGAAATGTAATTTAATTGTGCGCTTAAGGAGTTCAACATGAGTCAAAGAAGTGAATTAAAAATAACGTTAACATTTTGTTTACTCGCCAATTCTATCATCATCGCTGCTAAATATAATTAACATCTTTTACCGTTTAAGATTGCATGTGCTTTGTCGTTTTTCACAACTTCTCGACTAAGGTCTTCAGTTTGTTAGTACGTTCTTCCCCTTGATCTAAGACTTACGTGCTACCAACTGAGCTAGCCAGACGACTAACACATCACATATGAACATGAATTTATCATTAAGAAACATCAGAAAGATGGTTGATTTACATAACTTGAAAATTATACGTAATATATTTCCAAATATGAAGTCTAAGACTACTTATATTAGCCACATGGTAACAATATCTAACCGACTCACGGCATTTTGTCATTCAATCGGTCATTTGTGATTTTATTGTCACGGAATAGACGTATTGTTCTTGTTAAATGGAATACATATGAATGATGTTATCAGAAATACCTTTTAGTGTGAGAGTGGTATTGTTTATTTCAATACCTTTATTGAGGATAATACCCTATTAACGTCATTACGGTCTGCATCAGTTAAGGATAATTCATTGTAAATAGAACATCAGCACGTTTTCATATTGTGAGCTTCAACTATCATACACCAATCCATGCTCATCTTTAATCGCTTTTAGCACACTATAACCTAATTGTGCTAGTGTTAAGTTAATCAAAACTAAACAAATCCAACAGCAAATACTCAAGATATATCTAATCATCTAGATAGCTACTCTCGTAAGTCGCATAGTTTTTCATTGCTTTGAAATAAACATGGCATATACATAAGGTCATAAATACACCAAAACTTCAAAAATGGGTCACCTTAGGTTTGGTTCTAATGATAACAATGACAAGTAATCATTTCTCAGAAACAGAATCATAATTTAATCGACTTCTATGAATTGACCGCACACTTCTCAGTCAGTTGGTCATTTTGGTTTAAAGATATACACAATTACCCTAATATAAATTAATTTAACTTTGGACGTCATCGATTTTATGAAAACAAACCATGTAATTATTTACAATTTATCTTCAACTAATTATCTGGCAAACTCTTGATCCTATCCAAAAACTTAGATATCTCTATGCAATTGAGACTGAGAAAATCATTAACTTCTAATTAGATTTTATCAGACAATTACAAGTTCTTTAACATCCTTTTCACTTTAAGTGTATTTACTAAATAGTTTTTTAAGGTTTCAATTCCGTATTATTGTGTTGTTTTTTTGGCATATGTTTTAATAAATAGAAATTGAAAACATCTATTGTTTCAAACTTATTATTTAAATGTTAAGTCTTTATGCAAATACTTGTACTATTTCAAGACACAGCAAAGAAGACTGTACAATAGCCGATGCTTACAGTTATCGATAATTAAAAGAAACACCAGTTTTTTGTTTCTAAATTTAAGTTTACTAAATACGGACCTTTTCCTTTTCACTAATAAGCAATTGGACCTACTGAAAACACAACGCCAATACATACCAAGTCAGTCATATTGAAAACAGTTTGTATTTCGATAAAGATCAAGTCTCATCTACAGTTTATATACATGTATTGTAATATAATTGTGCGCTTTAGGAGTTCAACATGAGTCAATTAAGTATATTAAACTACTGTTAACATTTTGTTTAGTCGCCAATACTTTCATCATCGCTGCTAAATATGATTAACATCTTTAACCATTTAATGTTGCATGTGCTTTGCCGTATTTCACAACTTCGCGACTAAGGTATTTAGTTTATTAGTAGATTCTTTGAAAAAGCTATCCTTTGTGTTCTCACCATACGTGCAAAATACCAAGATTTTTCCATGATAACTATTACTCATATTTTCAATTAATGCGAAAATGTTTAAACTATATTTTTTGTATAAAAATGTGAATCCCACTACGTAATAGTTTGATCATGCAAAGACAAAAAGAGCATTTAGACGAATAGATAATTTCATTGAAATATATTCTCTCGCATTTTAATATCAGATGCGAAACAAAATAGCGTTATTTGTTTTCAGCATATGTATTCCAGGGGTGAATCAAAACAAGAGTAGATATGTTCGTGTTTTATTTCTTATAAAAAGCTTTAAGGAATAAAATACAGATGTTAAATCCCAACGTAATGTATATGTTTTGCTGCAGGAAAGCATCATTTGGCATTTAAGATACAGGGAATATATGCACAAGGAATAGAAATTAGTTTAAACATTGAAACGCGTTCCATCTACTAAAACAACCCTTTTACTTTCTATAGTCATTAATCAATGCTCAATGTTTTCATATGTGAATTTGATGAAGAATTCACCGGCTCCAATAATTTATATTATCTTCATAAATAAAGTAAGTTTTTGTTCAGTTCTATGATTGAAAACAATTCGGTAACCTTATGAGATTTTTTTGCAGACACAATTTTAAACAAAAAGAGATAATTCAATTTACAACATAAATCAAGTTTGCTTGTTACATTCCATCTGATTTATGTTCCAGACAAGTTAATGCATAACCTTTCAACATACATTGTTGTTTTTTCCTGAAACTAATATATCGTCTTATTTTATCTAAGTTAATGTTATGAGAAACATACAGTAAACAAATGCTGAGAACATAAAGTTTTAAAGTCGAATTTAGATAAGCTGATGTGTTATGAGTAAAATGGATGCAATTAAATTAAAGAAAAGTCAAATGTGATACCGTTCTTTATATTTAGTCTGAGACTAATCAAATAACTTTGTGGTTACGTAAGTTCGCTGAATTCACACCGTGATATCATTTAAAAGGTATTATTATACTTAACTGTCACGGAACACAAGCATCGTAATTGTTGAGAAACAAAATTATAGGCAGTGTTTTTCAGTACGAACATGGTAGTATTTATCAAAAAGCCAATTACGAATAGTGCCATAATTATCATGCCACTACAGGTTACAACTGAAGAAAACATGCAATAGTTTGAACATCAGGAATTTACAATATTTATTTACGGTCTTCTTAAATCATTTTTCGATAAATTGGAACTTTCATTGTTTGTGTTTCTTTAAACTAAACAATCAAGTCTATACAAATATTGTAGTTTTATTTTACAGCAAAAGTAAATATCCATGATACCATATGATAAACATTAGATATTTACATATTCATTATAAAGTCATAAATACGTCATAAGTATTAATAACATAACCATTGCTACTATTTTTGACAATGCCGAGCAAGCCTCTAGCAGAAATAGAATCATAATTGAATCTAATTGCTTATTTATGCATTGGCAGCTGACTTCTCGGTCAGTTGGCCACTTACTTTATATGATTATTGTTTTCAACCTCGTACATTATTCAGTAGCGTCGATGCATTTGTGTACTGGCTCTATTTAAACGTTTTGGAAATTGCCTTTTCATTTATATGCACTTACATGCACTAGCAGTCTTGGGCGAAACTTTTTTTACATGTAGGTACTAAATAAATCTCTGTAAACAGATATCCTGTAGAGCATTGTCGTACAGGATCTCTACTTTCTCAATGCAGGGTCACGTCGAGATGACCTTTATGTCGACCAATCAATGCGTAGCTTTCATCTAGACGAAACACTATTAATAACATTTTGATTTCGTAATTTCTATTTTTAGACCAAGGTTTGGAAGCTAATTTAACAGCTGTATTATTCACAGTCTGCCATTGGACGTCTCATTTCAAATTGCGTGACGTAGACAATTTAAACAAGTTACGTATCATAACAATTTCGTCATTAATATTATGGTGAGAAAAGGTCACCTGAACGTGACCCTCGTTTGAAAAAGGCCAGATCTAAATTAACGAGTAGGCGAGCGGAAATTATTAGATCAGTTTTAATCAGATTGGTACTAAATCAGAAAATGAGCGGTTTTCAACTGATACAAGTTATTTTGTCCTCTATTTTACATTCGAAGTTATCAATGGGGATTTTATATTCTAAAGTCAAATCTTATGGAGTGACTTTTGAAGTAAACAAGTTTATAATACTTGTATACTATTATGTAATTGTCAAAAATGCAAATACAAAGCTAAGCATGGCCATTAATTGCGTTGACAGTATTTTATCATTTAAAAGAGAAACATTTACAGATGCTTTACGTGTCGTCAAATACGTCGAAAATACATGTATATCCAGTAGTTGTTGCATATATTCAAATTTAAAACTTTTTTTCCAGTTAGCAATGGAAACATTTTAAGTTTAGTCCAACTTCTACTACAATGCACTCCAAAATTCACCTTTCAACTTTTTCGAGTCACTAAAAAGTCTGTTGTCGAAAATATATTTACTGCAACACTAATTGAATTTTACTCTGGAGACTAGTAATCCCTACTTTTTATACCGAATTTGTATTATGTAAAGTAAAAATCAAGTTGGCAAAAATTACAAACAGGTTTGTAAGATAGATCAGATTTGTTATGTATAATTCTCTAACACATGAATATATATTAGTTGTTTAGATGTGTGACATCTATAATGTTGATGTCGATTTGCAGCAAGATATTTTTTAAGATTTATGATTTGTCATACAACAAAAGAATTGATATGTACCGTACATTCAAGATATCGTAATGCTGATAATTGACCATTTCATATGCGGTTGTGTCACTTTTATCCATTCATATTACATAGTCAGATCTTGTTTTAATCATATTTTTGGTGCGGTGTCGACATCTGAATTTACTTTCTTTAAAATACATGTACAATCTCGCACAAATACCTAGCAGTTTAACAGTATCTACATTGACGTCTTTCTGCACTCAAAATTGAAATTTCTGAACTAATTAACTAACAGAGATCTGATATTACTATACCCTGCATAGCGCCGAATATCATTTTTAAAAATATTTATTTGCTGGTATTATGTTAGAGGTAACATGTCAGCTTCTTCAGTCGCTGACGATATGGTACTGTTATCCTTTTCTAAAAAAGGACTTCAAAATATAATTGAAATTTGTTCAAGATATGCTGATAAATGGCGTTTCCTTTATAATGCTAGCAAATGTGCCATAGTTACATTTGATACTAAGGATCCAAATCCTCAACAAAGATTTATCTTGAGTCCGAACCTATCCCTATCTGTGACAAATATATTCATCTTGGTATTGAATGCAATTCGTACCTGTCAACTAATCATATTATTCATGATGCATGTGTGAAGCTTAGAGGAACGTGATCTAGACCGTCTATCCAAAGCTCAGAAATTTTGTATTAAACACATGCAAGGTTTCCATAGATGTATTTGTACAGATTTCTGTATGTTAACTATTAACTCTGTTCCAATTGATACAATACTTGAAACTGTGAAACGCAAATTCTTTGGTCAGATCTGTAGAATTAATCCGTATTATATTGTAAAATATTTTTTTTAATAATAGACTTTTAAGGTACATCAGCATTGATGATCAATGTCTAGGGTTTATACACTATATATACAAACTTTTACAAAGATATAACCTTGTGATTTACCTGGAACAATATATTGAAAATGGAATATTTCCTTCAAAGGGACAAAGTGTTATAGCGCGCAGAAAGATTGATTCCATACAGCATCTTATAAACTGTGACAAATGGGGTGTAACTGTGAATGTGATTGATGTAAATGATTACTCCCCTTTGTGGCGAATCGCTAAGTTAAACCCAAAACTTTTATCTGTTTGTAAAATTCTCTTAAATAATATAGGGATGTTTATTTCTAGACAGTTTTTACAGCATTGTAACTTTTGTAGTTATACAACAGATAACATTGTTATACAACTATATACTGCGTGATGAAAACATCAAAACAGTATAAACAATGGTCTTGTCTATTATCATGCATTGGATTTGATAGATACTCGCAATTCATACATAGTAATGAAATGGAACAATGTGCTTATCTCTTAAAAATGTGTACTGAAATAAATCAAAACGTTTTTGTAAATTTCTCGCTCAGTAAAAGTTTAGCTTCTGTATTACAATAATATGTTTTATTATTGATAAAATTGCTATTTTAAACATATAATAAGAACCTATCACTATGTCCCCGTCTTCTTATTTCGAAGGCAATTTAGTGAGTGGTATAATGTGTGTTTTTCTTTTAATATTGTTCGTATCGTAATGCCTTATTTTTGTTTTCGTGATAAGGTTTTCTCTATGAGCAATATTCATTCATATTTATATATCGCATGTGCATGCCTTTTTTGTCGTATTTATCCGTAACTGTATAAATATACTTGTGTGTTTATATCTATACTGTATATATGTTATGCTCTTCAAAAATGGAGGAAATAAATAAATAATTATTTCAGTCAAATATGTCATAAGCCTTAACTATAAAAATGGTTTCAGAATCCCACGAACCTTAATATAACAAAGCGTGACGTTTTTACGTTGAAAGTGCGTTTAAATGAATATGTCTCCAGGCAACATAACAATGAGACAGAAAATAGCTATTCTTATACAAAACAATTTCCTGTTGTATAAGAGAGACAGCAGGTCAATTTATTGACATTGATAAGTGGGACCGAGTAAATTATTACCTTTGTCAGACATATTACTTTTAGGAAACATTTCAAGGAAAAAAGGATTGTTGAGAGCGTTATTGTGTTTGTATGTAGCATGAGGTATCTATGGTGTCATATTTCTGCCAACAGATAACCACACACCTAACACGTTACTTAAGAGGTTAACAAGTTACGATAACAAGTTAAGCACCAACTTTAAGTATTCCAAATATTAAGCTTGGCTTAGTATTTATTTTTTCCAATCACAGTATCAAAGTCAAATAGACGTAAAACAAAACGAAACATGTTATAGAATCAACAAGCCTAGTTAATACTGAACTCTCGATCTGTTGGTAAAGCAAACATACAGCAAAGGTAGGACTATACATTGTATAATAATAATGTGAAAGATATTTAGTTATTAAATAACTGAAATCGTACATCATGTCTGCTAAGGTTTCAATGCTTATTAATCGTCTGGAAGCAAGCTATATAAATTAATTTTATTGCAATTTGTCTCAATGTCTGAAGTGTTAACCAGCTATGACACAGAGGATAACAAGCTGGTAAATAACTCAATTTAGTTTCAAAAGAGTAATATTGATAGAGTTTTGTCTTATTGATAAAAATTGTCACCAAAATAAGTTTCTAATTTATCAAAAATAAAAGTAAATGTTGCACAACGCAGCTTCATAACTTGTTACAACCATGCTTTGTTGCAAGCAATGCTTAACAGCATTCGACCGCTTCTAAAGTCTAGAAGCGGGTGTATCTAGTTAAAAAATATGCTATCATACTCGTCCCAAAATAATTCTTAATGATTACACATTATACATAGTTTTATGCAAACATTTATTAACTTATGACTAAACTTTAACATTAATTCGTATTCAAAAACACTTTGAGGACGATGCCAGACCTGGCAGTTCTGATCAGTGATTAGCCAGTTGTGTGATGGTTTGAATCATTTCAAGCTCTACAAAAGTCTAATACGCTTTCCCTTAGGCAAAATACGTATTTGTTATTGGTGATTGCTTAAATGCTATTGCATCTAGAGTTTTGTACAAAAAAAATGATTGAAGTAAACAAATATTGTTTCACAATCTAGCTAGTGTATTTTCGAAAAAATATATAAAAAAGCAGGTATGAAAAATTACAAAACCAAAGTATTGGAATTTAGATAACCACTCACAAACTTCGTGCATGTTTTATCTTTAATTTTGAGAACCACATGGTAGATTTATCCAAATGAACAGCCATATTAAAAATAATATATAATAGTAGTATTATCTTTTGTAATTTATTTTAGGATTGAAGAAAAAGTTTTATAAATCAAGATATCTCAGAATATTTTATTTCTGTAACCGCGTAATTTTGGTAGAATTATACAGTAAAATATTTTTCATAGAAAATGATTACATTGTGAATTCTGTATCAAACTGGCTGGTAAATATTAAATTGCTAAAGTATAGATGTAATACAAAATGGTTTCAATGTAATGTGACTATCGTCGAGAGATGACTGTTGTTGCTAGGTAGTCGTCAGTGTGATGTTATTTTGTATAGTCTAGGAAAGCAAGTGTCAATAATGGGTGTCTCTTAACTGGCAGAAAAAACAACAAGACATACCAAAAAACTCATAGATTTTTTATTCTTAAGTAAATACAACCACTCTGGCAATACTCCATCATCAATATCATCATGACGGCAGTTTTCTCAGAAACTCACAGAATTCAATATTAATGAAGAGATATAGACAAGCGGCCCAAATACAAATGATATATCGATATTTCCAGAACGTTCCGTAAATGTACAATGATTTATTCTAGCATTTTTGTCATGTATTGTAATGAAACTGAGTATGTTTAAACATACCTTTTTACAAAATGTCTGCTTCAAATCGCTTATATTCAACAAGAAAACAAAACAAAAGTATAAATTGCGTTTGAACACGAATTTATTACTAAAGAAAAACAGAAAAATGGTTGAAATTGCATAACTTGAAAAATCTATATAATACGCGAGTAAATATAAGGACTCAGACTACTTATATTATCCTTATGGTAATAAAATCTAACCAACTCACGACATTATGTCATTCAATCGGTCGTTTGCCATTTTATTGCCACGGAATAGACGTATTGTTCTTGTTTAATGGAATACATATGAATGTTTTATCAGCAATACCTTTTAGTGTGAGAGTGGTAGTGTTTTTTTCAATACCTTTATTACGGATAATGCCCTATTATCTAGATAATAACATATGCAAGTCGCTGAGTTTTTTATCGCTTTAAAATAAACACGACATATCCATAAGGTCACGTAAAAGTCAATACTATACCAATGGACCACCTTAGGGTTGGTTCTAATGATAACAATGACAAGTAATCATTTCTAAGAAACAAAATCTACTTGCTTATTCATGAGTTGACCGAACACTTGATCAGTTAGTCATTGACGTCTATAAATATACAAAATTGCGTATATATAATCAGTAGCATCTATGTGTTTGTATAATAACTTTGAAAAAAAGGGTTGACTATTTTTTCTTTGAGTTTATTGGCACACGGCAAGAATAAACCGAACTTATGATGTGTATAAACGAAACTTTTTGTGGGTATGTTCTTGACATTTACAAGTTTTAACTTCACATTTTACACACATCATTTGCTTTAATGTCATCTTTTTAGCATGATATAAGCAGTGATAAAGATAATGTTTTAGCTTTTGTCAGATGTTAAGGAGTGGTAAAAGGAACAAATTAGATTTTGTTGTTTTAACTATGAAAAGCTTCGAACCAATAGAAAATGTATAAATACATCGAATTAATTCAATAACCTATTAGGGTAATTTCATTTACAATTTCATTACGAGTCACCAACTTAGCTGTGGACGTCATCGATCTCATGTAAACTAACCATGTAATTATGTACAATATATCCTCAACTAATTACATGGCACACTCTTGATCGTATCCAAAAAGCTAGAGGCCTAAACAATTGATACTGATAAAAATCATTAACTTCTACTGATTAGATTTTTGATCAGACATTTACAAGTTCTTTAACATCCTTTTCCCTTTAAATCAATAGTTTCTTAAGGTTTCAATTACGTATTAATGTGTTGTATTCGGGCATTGGTTTAATATATAGAAACTGAATATATCTATTGTTTCAAACCAATTAAATGCCTATTATTTAATTGTTTAGTCTTGTTGCAAATACTGGTACTATTTCTAGACACAGCAAAGAAGACTGTACAGTTGCCGATGCTTACAATATTATCGATGCTTAAAGTGAACACCAGTTAGTATTTCTAAATTTAGTTTACTAAATATGGACCACTTCTTTTTGCCAATAAGAAATTGGACCTTCAGAAACCAAACATCGATATATTCAACGTCAATCATATTAAAAACAGTTTGTATTTCGTTAAAGATCCACACTCATCTACAATTCATAATATAATTGTGCGCTTTAAATATTTAACATGCGTCAATGAAACATATAACAGTACTGTAAACATTTTGTTCAGTCGTCAATGCTATCATCATCGTCGCTAAATATGATTAACAACTTTTTAACATATAATGTTGCGTGTGCTGTGTTTATCACAACTTCTTGACTTACGTCTTTAATGTACAAGTAGATTCTCCGAGAAAGCTAACCTGTGTTTCGCCACCTTACTCGCATTTTAATATCAGATGCAAAACAAATAGGGTTATTGTTCTAAGCATCTGTATTCCTTGGGGGTCAAAACAAGAGCAGAAATGTTCGTGATTAATTTCTTATCAAAAGCTTAAGAGAATAAAACACAGATGTAAAATCTCAACGTAATGTTCATGTTTTGCCGCAGGAAAACATCATTTGGCATTTAAGAAACGGGGAATGTATGCACAAGGAATAGAAATTCGTTTAAGCATTGAAACGTGTTCCATCTACTAAATAGCCCATTTATTTTCTAAAGTCAATAATCAATGCTCGTGTGTTTTCATATGTGATTTATTAGTTCTAATAATTCATATTACCTTCATAAATAAAGTTTTTGTTCAGTTCTATGATTGAAAACAATTCGGTTTTTTTCGCAGACACAATTTTAAACAAAAAGAGATAATTAGGTTTACAACATAAATCAAGTTTGCTTGTTACATTCCATCGGATTTATGTTCCAGACAAGTTAATGCATGAACCTTTAACATACATTGGTTGTTTTTCCTGAAACTATTATATCGTCTTATTTTATCTAAGTTAATGTTATAAGACACACAGAGTAAACGAATACTGAGAACATAAAGTTTAAAAGTCACATTTAGATAAGCTGCTGTGGTATGAGTAAAATGGATGCAATTAAATTAAAGAAAAGTAAAATGTGATACCGTTCTTTATA
Source organism: Mactra quadrangularis (assembly GCA_025267735.1). Classification (NCBI taxonomy): domain Eukaryota; kingdom Metazoa; phylum Mollusca; class Bivalvia; order Venerida; family Mactridae; genus Mactra; species Mactra quadrangularis. Next base: position 21,983,746 of record CM046305.1, read on the forward strand.
TTTAGTTTGAGACTAAACCAATAATTTTGTGGTTACGTAAGTTAGCTTAATTCACGCCGTGATATCATTTAAAAGGTCTTATTAGACTAAACTGTCACGGAACACACGCATCATCATTGCTAAGTTACAAAATGATACGCAGTGTTTTCCGTACGAATAATTATGGTAGTATTTATCATATAATATATATTAATTGTCATAACGCTGAGGCTACTATGAACACGCCCTTAGACAAGTGGCTAATTAGTTCACAAAGTAATATTTTGTGTACGAGGGCATGCGACTATGTCCGTGGAAGTATACGCTAATCCTTGAATTAGGTAAACGGATTATGAGAATGTTGAATGTCCGGCGTAATGTCAATACAAACACAGTCATATTATGCCATTACAGTTTACAACTGATGAAAACATGCAATAGTGCGAACATCTGGAATCTTCAAAATTCCATTTTATTTCTAAGGTAATCTTAAATCTCTCGGCACACTGTTATCCTTCTGTGTTTGTGTTCATTTAAACTGATGTATTTCTATTTTACAGCATAAGTTAATACCCATGATACCATATGATAAACATTACATAGTTACATTATCATAATGAAGTCATAAGTACGTCAACATCATAAATAATAATAACATAATCATTGCTTCTATTTTTGACAATGTCGAGCAATCCTCTAACAGAAATAGAATGATAATTGAATCTAATTGTTTAATCATGTATTGGCCGCTGACTTCTCGGTCAGTTGGCCACTAACTTTATATAATTATTGCTTTCAATCTCGTACATTATTCAGTAGCGTCGATGCATTTGTGTACTGACTCTATTTAAATGTTTTGGAAATTGCCTTTTTATTTATATGCACTTACATTTACTAGAAGTTTTTGGCGGAACATATTGTATCTACATGTGAGTACTGCATCAGAGCAGCTTTCAATTTTGTCTTAAATTCAAGATATTTTACTTTTGTAATAACCTTCTGCTCTTAAGTCAAATGTTTAGGAGCGACTAATGAAGTAAACAAGTTTTTAATGTTGTTGCCAACTCTAAGTGAAAATGCAAATACAACGCTAGATCAGAAATTGCGTTGACAGTATTTTATCATTTAAATAGAAACATTTATTTATGCTTAACGTGTCGTCGAATACGACGTACATACATGTATTTCTAATATTTGTTGAATTTATTTGAAGTGAAAATATTTTTACAGTTAGCCATGGAAACTTGTCAAGTTTCGTCCAACATCTAAAACAGTTTATAATATATCTCACTCTCAAATCGTTTCCATATTCATGGAACGGAACAGTCCTCTGCCGTGAGTTAAAATGAATATATACTATCGAAGATAACATCGTATTCTTCGTCATTAACAACACCCATAACATTTTGCAAGATTTTATAATTCTAACGATTAACATTACTGTTAGATTTAGTTAAGATGTTGACGTTAAAACAAACTCTTAAACCTTAATTTTGCGCTTTTGTGATACGATTGTACGTTTAAAATAATGTTTAGAATTTTCTGCCAAAATACACAAGAAAAATGTTTTACGTAAATATTTAGCCTGAACCTCTGTAAATGTTTTGTAGATAAATGTTTCAAATAGTTGGATTTCAACAGATGATATTTATCAGAGAACTTATATTGTTTCTACGTATTTCCGTATTATTTTCTGTTTTATTAGCTTACAAACCAATATCTTATCTAGAAATATTTGTGTTTAAATAAACAATTTCCAATATTACTTTATAATGAAACTCCAATTACGTCAAGAACTTGGTGCAAATGTATTAAATGTACACAATTTGTTTTTGTTTTAGGCGATACAATCATTTTTGTGTTTTTTGTGTCTACCTTACGTCTAATTTAAAAAAGGATCAGACATTTACTCTGAAATATTCAGGACGTTTATTCGCAAATAAACCTTTGCTTAACACTTGGATGGCTGTAAATTCAGTTCTAAAACAGAAAAACTGAACTGTTTCTAAGTACATAAATATAAGTTACTGAATATAAAACAATTTTTTAACTTTTTTTCCGTAATCTGTTTGACCTAAAACACATAAAACAAAATAATAAAGCAAATTTCTAGATATGAATTATAACAAAAGTAATTTTGTTCTGCGCCATAAATGTTCATTCCGTTCAGTTGTGTACCGTTGGGTGCGATAAACAATTAATTTATCACAAAAACATGACTGACGAAGGAACTGCTAAGTATGATTGACATTTATTTCATTGTATAGATTCATTGCCTTGTTTTTTCACAAACGACAAGACATGCGTCATCGTTTTATTAACCGACATTTTTATTGCAGAGAGATCCTTAGTTTTGTCACCTCAGCGGCTGTGACTGGTAAAATGGTAATGAGGGTTTGTTGCACGAAACAACTATGCATATAAATGTCGAACAGAGATTTGTTCCGCTAAGTATCAGAAGAAAGAAATGACATGGATGGGTGAGTAGAGCGGCACTTGGGGAAACAAGTTCGCAGTTTTCGTGATATTAATGCACGTTCTTTGCTAATACAAATAAAAGAAGTTTAATTAAATTGAAGTAGTTTCTGAATTGGTTACATCATAGCTGAAAACAAATATTCATTTGTCAATAATTGTTTTCCGTAATTGAAACAACAGTGATGCATTCCATGTCACTATTTCCGTTCTTCTAGCATGAATAAATATTCATTTCTTATTATAATTACAGCTAGGCTTTAAACGTTAGTTTTGTCTAAACAAAAACTATTCCAAAATTAGAAATAATACGTTTACTAATTGATGCAAAATGAGACAAAGAAAATGAAACACAGAAAATATTGACTGTAGGCTTGCATCGATGTTACATTCATTTAAGCAAAGGAATTCGTTCTAACTTGAGAATGTATAATATTGTATATGCAAGCTTCAATACACCATAATGCTGTAAATTGACCGTTTCATAATATTATGTGGTCTTATTATTTATACCCATTCTGATTACACAGTCATAATCTTGTTTTAAACATAGTTTTGCTGCAGTGTCGACATACTTTTAAAATATATAATAATTTACTTTCTGTGATGTGCTAGTTTGTACAAGTACCTAGCTTTTTTGCATTGACGTCTATTCTGCACTCCAAAATTGAATCTCTGTATTAGCGTACGAACTGAGTCAGATCTCATACTGCTTTTTATACCCAGTAATTTAAAAGTCAATTTTCCTAAGCTAAGTTATATTTTCAGACATAAAAATGCCATACTTCTTAGAAGTGACAAAGATATTTTGAATTTAGATAGGTTTTTGTCTAGTATTATGTATGTATTGCGCATGTATAAATGGAATTCTGCGAAAATAAATAGTTGATTTTTAGTCAATATAGTACTGTTTGTTGTGAGCCTTAAACTTTCGTCAAATCACAAAAATAGGACGACAAAATAGCTTAGTGTTATTGACATTTTCAAACTATTGGATTAGTTGTTTTTCCCAAACTAAAAGAACTGCGTCATAGTTTTCTTAACCGACTTTTAGAAAAGTCGATTTTGTGTTACGACACCTCGTCGTCTGCGATTTAAAAAAAAATAATGATCACCAGGGTCTGGAGAAATACTTCAATTTTACATTGACGTGGAGACAAGATTTATTCAACTTTAATATCAAATAAAAATAATTTAAGATGAGACAGTTTGAGAGGATATATTCTGACGATAAGATAGTTGAAGTCTGCTACGACTGATTTACATAACTGTATTGGGAATTTATCAACAACGAACTACACCGTGCACTTTTTGTTTCAAATTTGATTGTTGTTGTTGTTTAATAATGAATTCAGAGTAAAGAAAAGCAACCTTACTGTCAAGAAAGTATCGCAAGACAAGATTGGCAATATTAACATTGTATCAGCCATCTAGCATTGAATTCGTCAATTAAGGGTTTGCATTTCATTAAGTACAGTAAGACATTTGATTAGACGACTTAAGTAATGACGACAGTCCTTGCGAAACCAAAGTAGTTCATTAGGTTTTACCATAATACTGGATTTTTGTGTATTCATTTGTCAATAATTGTTTCCATAATAGATACGAAACTAATGAATTGTCTGGTCGTAATATTCTTCCCACAAGCCAGAGTAAATCTCCATAATACTATTATTGCTTCAGATAATTACAACAAATTGATTTACAGCAGTAGGATAGTCTAAAAGAAATAAATACACATAATGATGTAACAGTACACTATGTAGACGGTGTATAAAGGTGTATCATCAGTTGATACAAAAGACTTGTTTGTTTCGGTGTTTTGAGGCACAATTCATCTTATTGAATACATTCATATTTTTCTTCGGTGCTAAACTGAAATCATCTTTAAGATCGTTTTTCAAACAAACTGGATTTTCGTACAAAAGAAAGTATAGTTTATAGCTCAATATTAATTATATTGTAATGTAAGCATCGTACGACTGGAATGTCATGTTTACTAGCACTTTAATTTTTAGGAAGTTTTAAATGAAATAAATTCTATGTATAACTATTTTCATACTGCTCTAGTAAAATGCCATTCACATTTTAGAAACAATTGATTATCCAGAAATGCTGTATGCATGGTAATTGCTTTAGATCATACCTAATATTTGCCAGCAAATGCCAAACACGTAATTTGTTAACAACATCTACATTTCTTGTGAAATCAAATCAAATTAGTGATTTTCGATGTTTTTAAGAAAGACTAAAGGCAGTTAAACACAGATATCAAATTCCAACAGAAAGCGTTTGTTTAACCACAAGAATACTTAATTATTGCTATTATCGCCGGGGGAAATAGTTAAAGTAATAATGTTGTAAAACTCATTTAGCCTGGGAATTTTGAAACTTGAAAATGTATAATATTATATATTCAAGCTTTATGTTCCAGTTTTCTTCACAACCAACAAAATTTAGTAAACAATAAAGTTGAGTTAAGATGCCTTCGCTGGAATCAATTTGGAAAATTTCGATTTATGTGTTAGATACATTTTCAAACAATAATAGACGTGTCAAACACTGCGATATTTTCATTCACAACATAAATCAAGATTAAAAGTAAAAGTTCGTCTGATTTATGTTCCAGGCAAATAAATTAATTAATTGTTACACTAATTGAATTTTTTCCAGATATGTAATTCCTACTTTTTTATCAGAGTTTGTATTATGTGAGTAAAGAAATAGTCGGGAAGTTTTACAAATTGGTTTGTAAGTTAGAACATATTTTGTGTATAATTCTCTAACAAATGAACATATCTTGGTTGTTTAAATGTATGACATCTACAATATTGATGTCGATTCGTAGCACGATATTTTGAAGAATTAGCATTTTGTCGCACAACAAATGAATTGATAATTATGTTCAATTATATCAAGACACCATAATGCTGTAAATTGACCATTTCATGTGCGGTCGTGTCATTTATGCTCGTTCTGATTAAATAGCTATAATCTTGTTCAGAGATTTTCGAGGATTTTACGAAAGGCCAAAACAATGAGTTACAAATATTAAATTCCAACAGAGAGCACTCGTTAAAGCACATGAATACGTAATTATTGCGATTAGTCTCCGTAGGATATAGTTAAAAGTAATGATGGGTGTTAAATTCATTTAAGGATGGGAATTTGTTTAACTTGAAAATGTATAATATTGTTTATTCAAGCTTTATACTCCGGGTTTCTTCACAACTTGTTAAATTAGGAAAACAATAAAGTTAAGTTTAAATTACTCTGGAAATAATTTGGTACATTTCAATTTTGTGTTAGATAAATTATCAAACAACTTTAATAAAGGTGTCGAACACAACCATATTTTCATTCGCAACATAAATCTAGATTTACAGTAATGATCTGTCTAATTTATGTTCTAGACGATTATATTTACTGCAACACTAATTGACTTTAACTCCAGAGACTATTAATTCCTTCTATTTTTATCCGAGTATTATGCGAAGTAAAATCAAGTACTAGTAGGGAACTTTTACAGATAGGTTTGCAAGTTAGAACATTTAGTTCATTTTCCTCCAACATCGAAGATCATAGAACTATTTACAGTAAATAACAAAATAGATTTCTTGTGTATAATTCTCTAACACATGAATATATCTTGGTTGTTTAAAAGTATGACATCTACAATGTTGATGTCGATTCGAAGCAAGATATTTTGAAGGATTAACATTTTGTTGTACAACAAATGAATTGATATGTACAATCATATCAAGACATCAAAATGCTGTAAATTGACCATTTCATGTGCGGTCGTGTCATTTATGCTCATTCTGATTAAATAGTCATGGTTTTGTTTTAAACATAGTTTTGTTAGGGTGTCGACATACTTTTATAATGTTAATGAATTCACTGTCTGCGATATACTCTAACAAATACCTAACTTTTAACAATAACTACATTGACGTCTTTTCTGCACTCCAAATTGACATCTCTGTACTAGTGTACAAACAGAGACAGATCTCGTGCTGCCTTTTATACCTAATAATTTTAAAGTCAATTTTCCTAAGTTAAATTATATTTTCAGACTTGAAATAATGCCATAATTCTGAGTAATGACAAAGATATTTGTATTTTAATAATAGATATTTGTATAGAATTATGTATGTATTGTTCGTGCATAAATGGAATTTTGAGAAAATAATTAGACGGTTTTCTGAAAAAAAAACCAGAAAGTAGCTAACTGTCTATATAAGCTTGTATGCATTTTACTATACAAGGTATATCGGCATTTAGACGAACTGTGTCACGGAGTCGGTGTTCGTAATATATTAGCAACGTTTAGAACATAGTGCCAACAGTTAGCTATTACATGTATACTAACAAAATGTTAATTGAAAACTAACCAAACATTGTATGAGACAATGCTTTTAGTGGTATCAACGTTTCATATTCAGTCAATATTGTACTGTTAAACTTTTCGTCAAATCACAAAAATATGACGACAACAGTGCTTAGTGTTATTGATATTTTCCAAAACTATTGGATTAGTTGGTTTTCAAACTAAAAGAATTGCGTCATTGCATTATTAACCGACTTTTAGAAAAGTCGATTTTGTGTTACGACATCTTGTCCTCGGCGATTTTGAAAATTTAATGATCATCAGGGTCTTGGGAAATACTTTAATTTTACATTGACGTAAAGACAAGTTTTATCTAACCTTAATATCAAAGAAAAATAATTTAAAATGAAACGGGTTGGGAGGAAATATTCTGACGATAAAATAGACACAAGTCTGCTATCACTAATTAACTTAACTGTAATGAGAATTTATCTATAACGAACGAGATAGTGCACTTGTCGTTTCAAATTGGATTTTTGTTGTTGGGTTATGAATTTAAAAAATAAAGAATAGTAAACTAGCGGTCAAGAGCATAGCGCTAGACAGCTTTGCTTTATTAACATTGTATCAGCCATCTAGCATTGAATTCGTCAATTGAGAGTTTGCATTTCATTACGTACAGTAAGACATTTGATTAAACGCAATGACAACGACAGTCCTTGCGAAACCAAAGTAGTTCATTAGGTTTTACCATAATACTGGAATTTTGTGTATTCATTCGTCAATAATTGTTTTCCATAATAGATACGAAACTAATGAATTGTCTGGTCGAAATATTCTTCCCACAAGCTTGAGTACATCTTCTTAATACTAGTATTGCTTCAGATAATTACAACAAATTGTCTTAAAACACTGGGATAGTCTAGAAGAAATAAATACCCATAATGAGGTATTGTACGCACTGTAAATATATGTTGTCGGTTTATATAGTTGTACTATCAAATGATGCAGACAACTTGTTCGTCTCGTTGTTACGAGGCACAATTTACTTTATTTGATACATTTATATTTTTATCCAGTTTATTCATATCCAGTACGCATTTCTAGGAGGCGAAGTAGTAAACATAACTATTGCATCCTTAATGCCAACGATAAAATGACTTTTATCTTTAAAAACAGAAGTAAAATTTAATAGCTTTTATCCAAATGATATTTATCTGCATTACTGTTAGCCTAGCAACAAAAATAACAACACTGATAACCGGATGCAGACGAACATTAAACGAGTAATAACAAATATTAATAGAATTCTAAGAATAGCTAAAATAGATGATACTAAACAAGAAATGGTAGGAACAGCTAATGTGACAAGATCTGATTTCATTACACGATTTATATGAATAGAATTGTTTGCTGAATACGATTGTATGTGAAACACACATGCAACACTGTTGACGGTTTATCCATCAAGGACTATCTAATTAATTTTAGAGATTTGGTTAAACTTCAAACAATCAACCTGAGCGAGTGCATGCCATTGAATGATATCCATATTACCACTTTAATAAGCACAGCACTTGTTTCCCGAAGTTAGGTTGCAATACTAAGTATCAAAACTCCTGGAAAGTACAAAACTATTTTTAAATTAACCTGCAAAATTCACTTCGAAAATGTAATTCGAAATTATACATTAAGCGTAAAACGTTTTGTGCTAGATTGTTCTTTGTTTAAGTGCTTCAAACCATCTCTATTGTAACTGTGAGGTACCAATTATGGTGCCTTCTTAACAATAGGAATTGCTGTCATTTCGCATAATGCTTCTTGTAATTCCACTTCATAAATATACAACACAATATGACAAAAATGATATACGAAATGTTACAAGACATATTGGTACGGTTTTCGAAAATACCATATGAAAGACCATAGTTTTCGTCTAAAATAGCAATCTCGTTAACAATGTGGCTGAATCGGGAGCAGTTGGTTGTTTCATATCGTAAAAAGTATACAAAGCTGCCAAAATTGTTTTTTACAGGAAACTTATTTATTATTCTCATGAAAACATCAAAATAACATATTAAATAAATGAAAACAAACAAGAAACTAATGCGGATGTGTATGCGCTGATGAAATTCTTGTAATACTCCTGAGACTTAACAATGATCGTAGTCAGAAACAAATGACAACATTATGAAAATAAAATCATATCAGTTTAATGGTTTTTGTGATGACAAAGTCTTTTTGCACATTTTATGGATAGTCATAAAATACCATCGCGATATTATGAGAAGTATAATTATGAACCAATCCCTAGTTCTAGGTTTTCACCTGCGCACAAAGTTGATGTGACACACACACTAATTGTTAAAAAAGATTTTAACAAATAAGAAGATGCTAGAACAAAGTAGACAATACTTAGGAGTGGTTATTTTTTGTGGGAGTCTTAATATTATATTCCACTGTTGTCTGTGTTGAACAAGAATAAATGCCTTGCGGTGATTGTAAAACTTGCAGTAATTGTAAAATATGACTGGATTTGGCGGATTGGCAAAAACGCACAATTATGTACACCATTCGATATGTTTGTTTTATCGTCGGAGGTATCAACATTTCAGAACCATGTGTATAGTTCTGACATTATTTAATATTTCTTGATATGAAATGCAAACCACATCGTATGATAGCTGAAGTCCGAGTTTTAAAGCAAATGCCATACATTACTTATATCATTTATATAAAATAGACAATCTTTACGTCAACTACAAACACAATACACGATTTAACATTTGCGGTTGTTGTTGAATCAAGACAAGGGAGAACGTTTCATGTATTAACTAAATATCGTTGGAAATATAAAACTTAACATAATTTTAATTTACCGAATTCACACATTTTACGGCATTTAATTTACCATCAACTGCTATGGTAAAGTCAACAGGTGTAGGTTTTGGGATCGTGGGATTTTATTACAGTATTGAGCACTAATTTCTTTACATTTCGAAATTTGACGACATAACAAATTGTTGATGATTTTAGTGCAAGACTAATAAAATTAAAATTAGAATTTAAAATTATTCTCTGTAAACAACTTTTATTCTATTTAGGTTTCAAATCAATAAGGGTTTTTAAAGCATGTTTTTATTTTTTTTATTTTGTACAACGTATACTTCTTTATAACTGTTCTAACTCAAATCTGAAACATATGTACCTCAGTAGAACCCCATTAGTAACATTTCAAAGTTTATTTTCAAGAATGCACGTTCGTACTCATCGTTCCTACTTATGAAGTAGTCGAAGGCTTTTCAATTGACACGGAAATAATATAGACCAATCAAAGACTTAGTGTCCATAAAAAGTTCTATCGGGGGTTACATGGACTTTCATGATATTCCAGCAGCTGTATCACGCTAATGAAAGAAGCCCAGTCTTCCACCTCAAAGAATATAGCTTTGAATAATTTTCTATTAATCGAGTTCATGTTCTATTTGACCACAATACTTACATACGTATGTGTTGATAGCTAAATGCCTTAGGTAAACAAAATAATCAATAAAACCCTATTATGTTTCCTTTATACATCAGAGAATTTCATTCCAACAAATGAAGGTAAATATACGATTTGTCAATCCTTCCATTAAATCTATGATGACAGATCTAAGCCTAGAAAAAATCCGTCTTTGATTAAAGTGTAGATACAAGTATATGTGCGTTAACTACTGAAGAATGTAGTAATGATTTGTCTCCAATACTTGCTTTCTTTTAAGTAATGCTATCAGAAAGATTGGCCGGAACATCAGTTATTTGATAGACACACGTGAGAATACAACTAAGCAATACGATGGTATTTTCATCAACTATTGTCTTCATACTTACGTCTCGCCGAAACTATCGAAATAATTTCACTATTACTTCGGAAAGGGCCCTTCAATTTTTCTTCTGGTAAATTAAATGCAAACAGACAAATAAGACAAGGCTAAAACTGATTATTTTTCTGTCAAAGACTTGGTTTACATGAAATTGTTTTATTGAATTATCAAATATGCATTAACTCAAATTGATTCGAATGTCATAACTCTACAATAACAACAATTAAGAGAATAACTACAGTAAAGTTCCGCTATTAAGACTACTTTTGTTATTTCAAAATCATGATATTTTGGACAGTAATTAAGACCAAGATGCTTAACCTGTGAACAAAAAGGTCTCTATAATAAGACTGTTTCGCTATTAAGACCATCGATTTTGCTAGTCTTAATAGCGGATCTACAATGTATACTGTAGCACAAACATGTATGCACAAGCAACCTCTGTAACACAGAATAAAACAACAAAATCTATAACGTTCACTTCTGATGTTATCACTATTCATTATTATGTTTTCACAGTGGTTTGCAATCCCCGATCATTGTGTTTGCATTCGACGACATTGAAGTCTTGTTGAATTAGCTCCGACCTTCAGATCAATAGTAATCCTTAAGTTAATAAATCATAGATCCTCAAAGAAAAGAAGATACACATTGGTAAAACTCTTCAGGATTTGTCCTAAAGTTCCAGATTTTTGGGGTACTGGGAGAGGATTATTTTTCTATGTACAAAAGCTGCTGAAATCATGAAAATCATGGATTTCAGGATTTTGGAAATTTTGAAGTTTTTACCCATGGGTATAGACGATCATAATGACGAATTTGACGAATATACCCTATGGAAAAACATTTTAGTTTCTTGGAAATACTGTCTATAATATCAAATTAAAGGATCAAAAGAAAATTGAGGTGGAGTTACATTTTATCAGAAAATTCAGGATTCTGACTAGAAAATTATAGAACACACCCGTATCGTGTATTTCGTACATTTAAAATCAAACATTCATGTCTTACTTGCTATGGTCTTCAAATTACTTTATTGGATCACTTAGCTTAATATCGTCTTCTTTGGTAGACGCAATTTTAATCATTTAGAGAAATGTCCAGCAATTTTATTTCCAACATTGGATTACTTTAACAGTATAAGACCGTCTGATTTATTTTCCAGACAAATTTACTAATTTACTGCTACATAAATTAGATTTACACCGTAGACTAATTACCTGATCTTATTGATTAAATTAAATTATAAAAATGTACTAAAAAACAAATATCAAAAGGACGAAACCTACCAATGAATTTGGAAACCAAACAGTACGTTCTTCCCAGATGAAAGGAAATTTATTTTCTGAACGTTATCATCCTCCTACATATGATATGTTTGATATTATATGATAGACTTCTGTAATCACGTCTTTGATTGCAGCAACTCATCGTATGGGTTTTACGTTTTGTATGATTGGCAATCATATTAAAGAAAGTACCACAAAATGCATCACGTTGTTTAAAATGACCTACATGTATTCACAAAAAGCAATATTGTATAAAGAGTTAATGAGACCTTAAAACAAAAGCACACTGAATTGTCCTCGAAATTGACATCTCTATACGATTGCTTAATCAAATGAAATCTATGTACTAAACAGTCCTTAATTCAATTCTACATTCATAACATTCTTAGTTTCCAAAACCTAATCTAAACAGACAAAAGTATAAAATATGACATAATGCTGAGTAATGACAAAATTAATAGAAATTTTCCATTCGGGTTTTTGCCTAGGATTATGAATATATTGTTTAATGATGAATGAATTTCTGATGCCATATTACTGGCTTTATGATTTATAATGGTAAGCCCTCTGTTTATTTCAGCTTATTAACATTTACATAAGATTATGGGCATTTAGAGTAAAGTGCAATAGCTAATAACGAAATGCATGATTTATACTACTGTGCTTTAGAAAATCATATAGTTAGTTATTTTGTTGTGCAGATGCCATTGAAAAAGAATACTTCTCTACGATTGTACATCCATTAGATATAAAACAAATTAGCAATAATCTTGGGTATGTCATAGTCTTGTTAAAATATGTTCAGAAGGAAGCTGTTGACTTTTACAGAAACAAGCGGTGTTGTTGGATTTAAATGTTCAAAAATAATAATGCACAAAACCATGGGTTGTAAGAAAGAATCGGGGAAAATGATAAATGCACTTTGTACTTGTACCAAAATATTACAAATGTATATGCTTATTTGTGTTCGGGCGGGGCATACTTTCGTGGAGCTTGGTCATGAAATTATTTTCTACGGCCATTCTCCGACCTACCAATGATTTTTAATTATGTAGGGCAGTTGTCAGTCATTGACGAAAGTATGTGCTTAGTATTTGGTTAACAGCTAAATCAAGAGATTTAGCCTTTCCAGGTGGAGTAAGTAGGTTGACTGACCGCCGTTATATGACCTATACAATGTGTTGCTACGGCGTTAAACCCCCCAAAAAACTTATTTGTGTTGGGTTTAATATTTAGGGTTGGATTCGCAATTAGCAAAAGTTTTGCATTAACTCTACGTCACTACGGCATTGTAACATTAACTTTAACACCAAGTTCGACTTTGATTATTGCTAAATGGAAAGCAGAGTGCAGTAGATGCAAAATAGTATCGGCAAAGCCAAGATAAAGGGTACCTCTTCAGTCTCACATATGGCAATTTTCAGACCCCATCAGATTGCAGAATCTTTTATAGTAATATAAAGACATGTCTATTAGGCACTAATTTCCAAAAGATCTTGGATGGAACATGTAAAACAAAAAAGTTAAGTACGGTTGAATAGATGTACCCAAGGGGCCTACGGACTCTACATGGTAATTCATATCACCATACGAAAAATTAGAAAGATGTATATTTCTTGTAAGTAATTTGTTATTTTGTTTGATAAACATGTACTTTAAAATTTGGAAGAAAATCCACGCCCACTCTCTCATTGTCTGCAACATTAACCAAGGTAAAAAGTGCAAATACCCCAAAAATACACAGGGAATGTTAAGTTTCAATTTACATATAGAAGAGAAAAAAGAAACAAAACCGATTTTTTATATTTGAAAGTATTCGAAGATGAAGACAACACATTTAGAACAAATTTGATATGAATAATCATATGTTTCTTGACCCAATCAAGAAAATCATAAAATGGACATCAGGGGCTACGGACTCTACATACTGTCTTGATGGTATTTAGTATACACTCTGGGACAGGGGCGGGTACCCTCTCTTGATTTACGAAATTTCATACTTAACAAAAACCTTTCACTTTACAAAATGAACGACTCTAAAACTATAACATAGTAACTAGACAGTTACACTCTTTCAATTTAGATCAGGCTATGATTTCAATATAGCTACAGAAGCCAAGAGGGGGGGCTTCTCTTTCGTTTTGGACCGACTGTCAGATTCGGGCGCCCAAGGTCGTGGGGGCCGTCTTTCTTTGTTTCCTCCTGTTGGCGCTTCTTTTACAGGCTTGATTGGGAAAAAAACAAAAGCCCAGGTTGGCTATTGGGCAACAATTACAAAACAAGCAACACAGCATTACCCCGGTATAAGTAAAGTAGGTAATTAGGTCAATAGCTAAAAATAGATAAAATAAGGTCATGACCCAATTCACGCACACATTTAACACCCTAAACAAGCACACACGAGCACACTCAACACACATCCCACAAAAACCTAACAGCACTCAAACATACTCAGGCATATGAAACAATTCATCTAGTTAACAAAGCCAAGAGTAAGCTAAATATTCTTATGAGGAAAATCCCCATACTGTAGGTGCTGAATTAGCAAAATAAGGGATTGCCTTTCTTTGGCACACTAAATTATAACATCTTTGGCAAAGTAATCACTTAACCCAATGTGAATTATATTGGGTCTCTTACGAAATTTGACCTATAATATCGGTCTCAAAAACAATCTTTAATCTTTAAGGGGTTACAGGTCACACACCGGGGTCTGCACATAATGCATCCTTATGGAGCGGACGGACCCTTATAAAACTATAATCATTCATTCATTCGGTATTTAGTATATTGAACAAAGTAGTTAAATGTAAATTGACCTGTGGAATGATATTCTTTTGATACAGTATTAATTTTCTGACTTTTGAAAAAATGAGCAGTAATAGGAAGAAACCATTCCATTACTTCACGTGAGAAAACATGAAAAATGTGTGTTTCGTAAACACATAAAATGTCAAAACAAAACAAAGTCCTGAATTTTCAACCTGTTTCTATGCATATTTCAACACAAAATCTATCAAATAAGTTATCTCTATACATATATAAGTTTGGGAGTAAAAAATACAAAAGAATGAATTATGTGAAAATTAACATGGGGCTACGGACTCTACACCACGCATGTATCTTTTTCTATCACATATTTAAAGAGGTTTGTTTGGTTTTAAGTGTAATTATCCTTTAAAAATCAATTAACTTCAACTTACAAACACTACAAATATATATTTAAGTATATTCTGAAATGTCTAATGTATCAGTTTGACCATTAAAAAAATCTATCAGAAAATTCATAAATTACGTCAAATTTAACATTATTTTCAACAGAATGAAGATTGTCAAGACATACAGTATTTAGATGCATAGCTAGTCAGCAAAAGTACGAAACTAAGACAATTAGAAAAGTTTTATTATTGTCCTGTATGAAAAAAAGATATAAATATAGTAGGGGCTACGGACTCTACAGGGCTACGGACAGCAATTATTTGTCTTTAATTTTTTTTTGTTCTTCTTCTGATTTAATTCCTTTCCTGCATTACCTATATAGCACAACCAAAAACAGAAAACGTAATAAAACAGCAGCTATGATTCTTTATATTAAGGCAGCACACAGTTTAAAACAGGGGCTACGGACTCTACATAAAATTTACAATGTTCAGTAGTTATTTTCCAAAAAGAAAATGCTATGCTCTAAAAACTTTCATTTGCATTAAGTAAAAATAATTATAAACTGTAATAGTAAAAAGGTGATACAAGTGAAATAAAGCAGTAACATAGTTTCAAAGTCTGTCAAAGATGGTAACGTAAAATTCTTACTTGCGTTACAAGGGTACATGTTTACTCTTCCATGAATATTTTTTTAAATATTGATTATATATAACTTTCGTAAAAAATACCGTATACCTGTATGTCAGTCCAAGATAGAAAACACACCAAAGTAACTGTAACCAACGATAACTTTTCAAAACAACTGATGAAAAAAGAACAAAACCTCAGTGAGACTCAAAAACGGTGTAAAACAGGGTTTTTAGGGAATGTAATCCTAAATAATTCAAAAAATGATAATAGAACATATATAAAACTATACATCACCAGAAAGCTCTCAAGACAATGTGTTGGAAAAAAATACTCTTCATTTAATTTAAACTTAACTTTTCAGCATATTTCAATGTAACATTGGCAAAATCAAAAGGTCCCATTTATCTTGGCTTCGCCGTATAACATCTAATTTTATTTTTGTTGGCGGAATGTTATTTAAAACTCACTGGTGTGTCGCTGAATACGGATACGCTGTATTTTACTGGCAAAACGTACAAAACAGTGCTAGCGCAAAACTTAT
Source organism: Mactra quadrangularis (assembly GCA_025267735.1). Lineage (NCBI taxonomy): Eukaryota > Metazoa > Mollusca > Bivalvia > Venerida > Mactridae > Mactra > Mactra quadrangularis. The sequence goes on from CM046305.1 coordinate 22,000,018, forward strand.
CATACCTTTATATAAAGTTATTTAAAAAACAACCTATTTATATAGAAAAATAGTAGTCTTACTACAAATGAATTTCTTTTAGTTTTATTGCCCTTAAAACAACCAAACATTATAATAACCGACAATTTACCAAAGTGAAATGCTTGTTGAAGCATTATGTGTATTTATTAAGTCAATATTACACTGTTGTGAGTCGTTAAATGTTTCGTATAATCACCACAATAGGACATACATCCGTCAAATGATATTGATGTTTTCCAAACTTATTTATGTGATCGAATTCTTTCCACAAACAACAACACTAGCGTCATTGTTATATTAACCTATTTTTGGAGACTTCTATTTTTCGTTTTGTTACCCAATTGTCTGAGATTTTCGTTGAGATTATGACCAGTGTCAATAAAGACACTTTTATTAGCCTTCTCTGAGACGTAGCAAATCGTCCCCAAACAACATTGGGAAATAATCTAATAGAACAATATGAAGAGAAAAAAGTAAATAGTATGGCGATATAATGCAGCAATATCACTACTTCTGTTTTATACTTAATTTTAGGATAATAAATAATAAAAGAATTCAAACTTCTGCACTATATTTAGTACTATGACATCTTTACAATATTCTTTAAGACATGATTTATCATGTTCATCCATGGGAGTAATCTATCTTATAACTTGTAAAAAATGTAAATTACAGTATGTTGGTCAAACACAACAAAAATGTAGTGTGCGTATGAATAGTCATAAATTTGATATCAAACATTATCCTCGAACTTTAACATCTGTCTCTGATCATTTTAACAACAATGGCCACTCTATAAAAGATTTTTCTTTTATGGCCATTGATCATATAAATAATAATTGGCACCGTTTATTGAAGGAAACAAAATGGATATATAATTTAAAAACTATGTCACCATATGGCTTAAATAATAAGATTTTGTACTAATTATTTATTAATGTCTCCTATGTATTGTATTTTTATGTATATATATATATATAGTTCATGTTATTGTCTTTTATCATTATACTTAATTTTGGAATTAGGATCAAAATTGGAACGGCTTAGCTGTTCTAAATCAGTTGCTCAATCATCACGGATTTATTCACAGCGCTAGTATGTTTTACGTTTACAGCCTCTTCGTCATTTAGTGATAGTATCTACAATAAGCTGTGGAATCACATTTTGCGTAAACTTTGCAATAATGTTTTCGTCCGGTGCAACATCGTGTAGTTATAGCCAACTGCGACTACCAACGTTACTACAGATAATCCATGCAGAAACAAAAGTAGTTTATTAAGTTTTACCACAATATTGAAATTTAGTGTATCCATCTGTCAATAACTGTTTTCCATAATTCTCGGTAGCAATAGGTTTATAAGTCAACGTATCCTCCCGTGCTTGAATAGATTACCATAATAATGCTTTAGAAAATCAGCAAGACATTCTAGAATAAATTGATCTATACAAGATAGAGACGGTCTTTCATAAATCATACTTATTTTTATTAACACCAATTTAGACAAAAGAATTGAAAATTCTGTGAATAGCAGTCGTAGAGTCGAATTGTGTTGTTACTGCAAATGATGCGGAGAAAAGCAAAAAATACAAATACAAATATATTTATTTCAGCAATTAAGCACATACGTGCTTTTCTGCCGTCAGTTGGCGGCAACAACATACATGCATACATATAAATAAATTTTTAAGACAATACATCATAAGGAATATATATGAACAAACATGTATAAGAATAAAGTAATCTTTAAATAATGATACATCATTGAGAAGAGTATGAGTACAGAATGTGAATCTTAAAGCAGTACTTTTACTTGAAACAAACAACAACAAAGAATCGTTAGAAGTTAGACAAAAAAGGTAGACAAAATAACCCCAAGCAAAACAAGATATCAACAAAATTAAATTGTAAACTTATTATGTGTTCACTTGATTTAGTAAAGAAGATCGTTTTTTATTAGCAAGATATATATATTTTGCTAATTTACAAATTAGACTGGTACTTGTTGAGGACATTAAATTTCGTAATTTTTGGATAGTTGGCCAATGGTTATAATAATTGGATAGGCATTCTTTGCGAATATTACGGTACATAGGACAGATTAAAATAAAATGGTATTCATCTTCAATTACGTTCATATCACAAAAAATGCATTTTCTATCGGCTCTGTCAATATTTCTATAACGCCCTTCTTCTACGGCAAGTTTATGAGCAGAGCAACGAATACGAGTTAAAGCAATTTTATGATTATCATTTTTGATACAAGATAAATACTTTTCAGATTCAAAATTATTTTTAAATAGTTTGTAGGTATTCAATTTAGGCATGTTGTCTAAAAAAAGAGAAAAATAGTCGGTAATATTGACTATATAAACATTGTATAATATTATTCAACTGGGAGGGTTAGTTTTATCAGAAGTTTTGTAGTGCAATTATGTAGTACGGTACTTTGTATGTCAAAGAAAACAGACAGAAAATAGAAAAAAGCGATGTATAGAATGTGTATTAACAACCAATTTACATGTTTTCCCTGTTTACCCTTATTCAATACTTATATGTAACAGACTTTATAATCATCAAAAATACATATATATTGCATGTATAACGAAAATGATAAACCAGATTATATCCTTAAAGTAACAGCAGCTCAAATTAAGGACTATGTAATTTACGAATGTCCTTCATGACTTTAAAATAGGTATGGTTGCAATAATTGAAATTTACAAATAATTTTCATAAATTTCAGTTTTCATTTTAATCCTAATGAAATAATTAGGTAAGTTTAATAGAAAAATATCAAAAAAGTTGTTTAGTGATATTTATTTTTTATGAAAAAAGTGAGTTTAAACATGTGCACTTTTGTGCAAGTTTACAAGAAGTACAGTGAAAACAGTTAAAATAAAATCTTCCAATCAGATTGTGTACGCCCCCGTATAGATGCACTAAGAGTTAAAAATACAAATTAATTTATACTTTGTCTGAAATCAGTATAATAAAATATCTCTATATACTAAAATTAATAAATTTCAACATGTCCAAAATACAACTTTACACAAAAGAAGTAGTACAAACAAAAAGTACGGTGTCCAATAATGGACACAGGTAATGAAAGGTACACACTTAAAATAGGTATAATTCACTAATGTCATTATTGAACGGCCTGTTAGCGAAAAACGTTTTAGGCAAACAGCTAACGGTTTAAGTATATAATACGCGAGTATGAAACAACCTGAAACAAAATAGTTCCAGTATATTGTGCAAATTAGTAACTGCCATTACAACGAAGTCGGCGGTGTTACTCCCGTTGATTTAGATCAATAAATTTACAAAAACCAAGTAAACAAGAAAACAATTCATCCTTCTCCGAATTCTTCTAATAAATTGAAGTAAAGACTCTCTTGTCCGCCATCTTTAAACGTTTGCACTTCAACTGATCGTTCAATTAACCGTTCATAACGGTAACGGTGATTGACTTACGTTAAATGCTTACTGAACGCAGGGCTGATAAAGAACTGGGACTGTTTCATAAGAATCTTACGTAAGATAGCGAAATTTCCAAAATTACTTACTTACGTTGAACTTACGTTTACGATAAGAGAATTTCAAAAACGCACTCGAAACTTAAAATCTTTGCTACAGTACGATCTGACTTCAACGATAAGTGGTGAAGCCCTCAAATTTTGGTCACATGATTTGTTGTCAACAATACACTATAAACTACAAAACATTTAAAGAATACAATATGTTCCACAAACTTCAACGAACAATTTCACAAACGGAGATTAGAAGTTCTCGAAGAAAATGCACAAGGGCTATACCGAGCCACCATACTCTTGATTTTTCAATACACAGCCAGTTTAAACAAAGGTGGTATGACACAATAGATGGTCATCTGCTAACAAAACATCGACCAATTTAAGACGGAACCAATGGGTGTCAAAATAAAGTAATTAGGCACAAAAAGTTCCCACGTGGCGTCAAATAAATACCTTAAAACAATAAATCATCAAATCTACGGACATACATAGTAATAACTTCATAAAAAATAAACCATTCTTAAGACATTTCATCGAAATCTTGCAATCTTTGGATAGAAGTTCAGTTTGCGTATGTACACACGTTTTTGTGATTAGCCCCTGACTTCCGCAAAGATGTGTAATGAATAAGGTTTTAATACACACAAAATGGACGCCAAAATTTTGATTACAGAGCCCACTTGATTGTTTGTTCATATATGTAAATTCAGTCACAGATATAGAAAATGTAAGCCTCAGTGCATCTAGAGTAATATTGGTGCATTCAACATCTGCATATGTATTCTGAAATTGTTCGCTAGAATAAAAGGAAACTTGCTCAGAAAATAACGTATTTATTTCTGTATTCACAGATGATGTGAAGTACCTACGATAATATTGCCTGGTCCAAAAGATTTCAGGCAAGAGGGATGATTAAACATTATGATATTTTTAGCACTGCATTTACCCTAACCAACTTTTTGAGGGCCGGTACTTAAAGGTACCTTTTTGTAATTTCAACTATTACATAGTCCTTAACTGAATCTATTCAAAATATCCAGAGATTTAGCCTTTCCAGGAGGAGTGAGTAGGTTTACTGACCGCCGTTATATGACCTATACAATGTGTTGCTACGGCGTTATACCCAACAAACAAACAAACATGTTCCATAATTTGGGTTTTGGGTTGTTTTTTATGGGGGGGGGGTAAACATAGCTTAATTTGGCGTATCGGCAAAAACGCATGTAGGCCAACCTATGTAAACAATAGATAAGATAGATCAATAGGCCCATGGAACGCGTATCGAAATTATGGAACATTTTATTTTGATTTTCATAATGCTTGATATAAAATGCAAACGACGTCGTATAATAGCTGAAAGGCGAGCAATGTTGCAGTGTTGTTTGTTTTTTCATAATTTTAAAATATTTTCTTTGAATTTGACTAAATGCAAAATATAGATTAGATTACATGAATTTGGTTTAGCATCTGTACTCCTAGTGGAGTCGAGGCAAAATGGACATATTCTCATTTTTGTATTATAGACCCACGGGTATATAAGAAATAATTTTATCAATCAAACTTACATATTCTTTAACAAAATCGTCATTAGTCCTCAACAAACGAGTGGTCTCCGTACATATTTTTATCTGCAAGTATAGTACCTCCAAAAAGAGAACGGTACCCTTCTCCTTGGATTTGTCCGTAGAAAGTGTTAAAGAATGTCTAAATTCACCTCGTAAAAAACGTGTAATTTTGAAACCATTCCTGCATTCTCTATACATATTATCTCTGTGAACATATTCTTAGATTGAGTTCGACAACAAAAAACCAAATACTTACGTGTGGAAATACACAGTTTCGTAAGTAAACAAAATGATCAATAAAACCTATAGTGTTAACTTAATGCGACAGAAAGTTCCAAGCGAACAAAATAAGGCTAATATAAGATTTGTCAATCCTTCAATAAATCTATGATGACAGATCTAAGCCTAGAAAAAATCTGTCTTTGATTACAGTGTACATACTAACAAAGTATGTATGCGTCGACAGCTGAAGAGAGCATTAATGTTTCGTCTTCGATACTTTCAGGTTTTGACAGACAAAGAAAGTCAGTTCCCTGAGCCTTTGGTGGTTTGGCTGTGTGTACATGTTGATTTACTGGGTTTTTTTTGGAGCATTTTCATCCTGTCATGGATCGATAAGTCAATGGTTTGAACTACACCCAGGTAATTGCACAACTCCTTAAGCAGGACTTATACGTATGATTGCTTTCCCTTTTCAAGGCGTAAATTGCTTCCAGCGAGGGCAGTATAACTCCGTTATAATATTTTGTCTGCTAAAAGCGGTGTAATAACTGGCATTGATGTTTCGATATCTTTAGCTGAATGACCACGGGAAATATTATTCAAGTCGTAAAACTTGCTTAAGGGCGAAATCACGACTGTAGCATGCTATTACTTTTCCTGAAATACACCTTCTAATTATTTATTCATAAATATCGTACAATGTATGTAAATTGACAAATTCCCTAAAGTAAGATATAAGCTATAATTTGGTGATAATGATATTCGGTGGTAATTATAATACGTCTTTTTTTCTGTACGGAAACTAAAGAGAAAAAGTAAGACAATAATACAATTCGTCTAGCCCGTAATGAGCGAAACAACTTTCGGAGATTTCAGCGATCAATACATAAGAAGGAAACGGTTCGTCCAGTCATCATATTATCATTATATTAAATGATACAGACGCTCTTAAAGATTAGTAATTTAAAATATGGGCTGAATTCATTACAACAAAAAAGTCGTTCAAAATAATTAAAAGCATAATAATAAGCTCAATAGAATTGCTGTGATTGTAAGTTTTCGAGTTATTGCGCGATTCTAAAAGTTGGATTTTTTAAAGAAATAATTTAGTCTTAAAATATCTTTTTTGCAATATCATTGAAAGATGCCAGTAGTCCGAAGATCATTGGTTATACATGTGAAGTCGGTGAACAAGCATCGGCGTGAAACGCTGACACGATTTACCCGTATTGCAATATATTGCAATATTCAAACTCCGTATTGCAATATATTGCAATACATATCGGTTTTTTAGTAGACATGCAAAGCATTGCATTCGTTATATGCATATGTGTAATTTCATATCCAAATATTTAAATGACTTTGTAAAATATGTTAGAAAATGCATATTTTGAAGCTGACTTTGGAAGATAGTTATTCTCTCATTTGACGAGATGTTTAACATTTTAAAGCACAATAAGATTATTTCAAGTTTTCGACACATTTTAACATTTATTCCACTATTTAAATTTCTGATTCTGATAAAAACCATCAGTACTGCACAAACGACAAAAAACCGGTTCAGGACAAAACGAACCGGTTTAAAACCGTCATAATTCAAATTGCAATATTAACTGGTATCTCGGTTAACCGTTACACCCCTAATAATCACCATTATCAATTAAGTTTTGTTTGGCGGTCAACTCTTCTATCCGGGAATCCCATGCACTTTCCTTTACCAGTTCTTTCTTGTATTTCACATGGAACCAATGATTTCTCCATATACGGTGGAAAACGACAATAAAGGTCAAATTTATAAGGTTGGTTATGGTCTACTACGGCCAAAAGTAATAATAATAATAATTATGTCTTTATTTAAAAATGAGAACTCCTTAAGCGCAAGGCTTATCTACCAGAAGGTCATATTACAACAATGCAAAACAATACAAACAACATATATACATGTAAGAGCATTAAAAAAACACACAAAAAATAATGAATTAAACACACACGCTCTCACACCCCCACACTTACCCACGCCCCCGCACCCCCCCCCCCCCCCCAATAGTTAAACCCGAGACACCAGAAGTTGAAATTCTGTGCTTTACGACTGCGCTACAGTCGTGTTACTCAATAGACTATAACCTTAGTTTCTGGATGCATTGTCGCAATGAAAGGGAGAGAACTCAGAATGTGTTTTTGTGTTTAACTATAATAACACACTGGGTTGTCTCCCTTAAATTCTAACAAATGTACCATAACATTGCACATTTATAAGACAGATTCAAACATAATTACATATAAATTTTATTCGAGGACTAAATATAAATCAACAATTTGTATATTGTTTTTTTTTAATTTCAAATATTGCATTACAGTCAAACTCGGTTATAATTTACTCGGTTATAACATACACTCGGTTATAACATACACTCAGTTATTAATAATAAAACTATTTAACCATTAGATCTATGTTAAACACAAAGGCGTACAATAGAAAATTGCTTCTTGCAAGTTAAAAATGGCTTACAATTCTAAAAATACACTCATGGACAGGTACATTTAGGAAACTTCATGGGGGTAGTCCGGTCCCCCCTGCCCCCCCCTGCTGGATCCGCCTATGTAATATTCAGAGGTATGTAAGCGTACAAAATCGTCAAAGAGTTCATTGCGTCAGTTTTTGCTTTAGTGCTCATCCTGCTCACGTTTTGCTACAATTTATCAAGGGAGTTAATGTTGTAAGCATGACATCACGTAATGAGTATTTAATCTTTGTTGACATCATGCACAATCGCGTCGGTGATAATGACCGACACCCCATTCAATATAGACGTCAACACCATAAGACCAATACAAAAAACACGTCCAAGCACTATGCAAGAATCCTTTACAATTTGAGTTGTGTAAACATTTATCGCGACACTCTATAAAACCTGTATAGAAAAACGTCTCTAAATTCAATGTTACTACAGTCACATCAGTCTTAGTTTGAAATGTGTTGGCAGGACCATTAGGGCATCTATCGACACATTTGTGACCACTGTTAGTGTATATTTGTACACCGTTACACAGACATGTGGCATCTAAACAAACCAATCCTTGTTCGGTGCAATCATTATTATTCGAGCATGAAGACCGAAATGTGAATACACAAGATGGGTAAGATGACCATATTCTTGATTGACATGTAATCGTTCCTGGACCAACCATTTTCCGGTTACTATCACATTTGTATTCAACTGTAGATGAGTCTAAAATATCAATACTTGATTGTTCAAATAAACCATTGCCGCTAAATGTTTGTACCCCGCTGACGGTTTGAATATTTGAATATGCAACAAAACCACCATCGAGAGTCATTGCAGGCAAAGGACATACCATTTCACAAAGTATCGCTAGTGTATCGCCCCATCTACCACTTTCCGTACACGTAGTAACATTGTCACCTAAAACAAGTTTATAGTTAGGCAAACACTCAATGACACGTTTAGCGCCGATATAAGACATGTTTCCAAAAACAATTCCATTATCTACTTGTAGCGCATGCGCACAGTGTTCAACTTCACAGCCGCCATCTTGTCTACAAGAACTTCCGGTTTGACATTTCGACGAAGAACAAACATCGGCAGAATTGGGTTTCTCGTAGAAAATGTATCCGGGGGCAAAATCAAGTAGTGTTTCTTCTTTGGCCAAGTCTGACATGAGCTCACAGAAAGACAATGTCCTGACGAAATTTGCCGACATACAATCAACCATTTTGTCACATTGTTGCTTACATTGATTGAAAGACATTTTATAATCCGTATGTATAACAGTTCCTGATAATTTTCTGCTCCAGATTTGCTTACCACTTAGTGATGAAACAGTGTGAATGGTTGAAAACAAGTAAACAAAAAAATTTAAGAAGTGAAACTGTTCCATTTTTTCTCAAGTTCAATGAGTCTGTATTTACTAAAATTATGTTAAAAATGTTATCTGTTGATCGCCTACTATATAAGAATGATTCAAAATGTCTTAATTTAATAAAAACATGCATCCACGCACGAGTTCGTTTTATTACATAAATTACTTCACAAACACAGTCTATATCTCCAAAGATACAGAGTAAGCGAATGACATGCTTGCAATAAACTTTGATTTAAACAAATAAGATTCTTCCAGAAGTTGAGAGAATAATAACTCTGAATATTTATTAAGTAATCATTCGCAAAACACAATTATTTATAATGCACAGGTAAAGTGAATAAAACTCATATAAAATTATCGAGTTCTCATTTACTTTAATCTAAAATTTACATCTGTATCAAACCAATTTAATAATTAATCAATCTAATCTATCACAATGAGAAATACTTCCAAAGCAACGCTTCTAAACTAGAATGCATCGCTAGTTCTAGTAGCCGATTGAGACCCCAAGACCATGTGATGCTTTTCCAATCACTTATGATATTATAGATTCATGTTTAAATAATAAACACATAGTGTTTCCAAAACCTGTCGAAGCTGACGGAGAAGAGCTATTATATACAACATGACTTAACGAAACTTATGGCATCATGACACATAACTATTAAGGTATTCCCATACCTGCGCAAAACAGTTTTTGATTGGTGTGCTGACAAAGTATAGTTTTTTTAGCATTCAGAACACCTATGTGATCGTAGTTAATGACCGAGAAGTTCCGAATTCCTTTAAAGATCAAAATGGTATATCATTTAATCTTAGTTTACCTAAGTACATATGAGTGAGCGGGAGCAAAAACGTATTATACTTTTTTATTGCTATATCTAAATGCAACAGTGTACGTTATCATGTACAAATCTAAAAAATCTGTTATTTCAGTAAATACGAAGAGAATTCCATTGGACAAATTGGTATGATAGAAAACATTTTGTTGGTTAAAATATATGTCAAAGTTGGCACAAAACTATCAAGGTACACAAGTAATGCTACAGTCCCATAAGCATACAAATAGCCGTGAGGGCACCATACGGGCACCGTGCGATCAAGCTCCGCAAGGACCCGTACGAACTCTTGCGTACCCGTACGGACTGTTACGTTTTTACCAGGGTCCGTGAGATGAGCCATGGATACATGTATCAGTTTCAAAGTCAAATCGTGAACAAATTCGTGGATGAGTATGGATTAAACATGCGTATCTTCCAGCTACGGCTCCGTTCGGGTGTGTTGTTTTGTACCATGTGTGTACCGTCACCTTGATACGCAAGGCTTCCCACGGCCTACGACTGTCTCTGCACGTACGGGTCTGTAACAAGCCACGATTTTATGGGACTGAGGCATAATGCTTACTGATAGCTTCTCCAAATCATGACACAATCTACTTTTATAAATCAATCTTTTAGAGCACAGTATTTGGTCTGTGCTCATTTATTAGAGCAGAACCTTTCAGCTGTGCTCATTTATTAGAGCACAATATTCAGGCCCGTAGAAAAAGGGGGCACAAGGAGGGCTTGCCCCCCAAATATTTACAGCAGTTATTGTGATTGAGGATCTTTATCTAATCTGTCACACTCAATTGATTGATACGTTTGTGCTTTTCGGCAAAATCAGTATTGCAAACACTTTTTATGGAACAAGATGCTCTAATGCAAAATAAAAATGAAACTTAAACATAAGTACGGTAACATTAAGTATCGTTTTCTTTTCCTTAAAATAAATCTGAATAAATTAGCCCCCCCCCCCCCAATCTGAAAATGCGTCCATCGTGCCTGATATTCGGACTGTGTTCATCCATCAGAGCACAAACTTCGGACTGTGTTCATCCATGAGGGTACAACCCTCGGACTGTGTTCATCTATTAGAGTACAACCTTCGGTCTGTGCTTATCCATTATAGTACAACCTTCAGACTGTGTTCATCCATCAGAACACAAACTTCGGACTGTGTTCATCTATTAGAGTACAACCTTCAGACTGTGCTCATCCATTAAAGTACAACCTTCAGAGTGTGTTTATCCATTAGAGCACAACCTTCGGACTGTGTTTATCCATTAGAGTACAACCTTCAGACTGTGCTCATCCATTAAAGTACAACCTTCAGAGTGTGTTTATCCATTAGAGCACAACCTTCGGACTGTGTTTATCCATTAGAGTACAACCTTCAGACTGTGCTCATCCATTAAAGTACAACCTTCAGAGTGTGTTTATCCATTAGAGCACAACATTCGGACTGTGTTTATCCATTAGAGTACAACCTTCAGACTGTGCTCATCCATTGAAGTACAACCTTCAGAGTGTGTTTATCCATTAGAGCACAACCTTCGGACTGTGTTTATCCATTAGAGTACAACCTTCGGACTGTGCTCATCCATTAAAGTACAACCTTCAGAGTGTGTTTATCCATTAGAGTACAACCTTCGGTCTGTGCTCATCCATTAGAGTAAATCCTTCGGTCTGTGCTCATCCATTAGAGTACAACCATCGGTCTGTGCTCATCCATTAGAGTACAACCTTTGGGCTGTGTTCATCCATTAGAGTACAACCTTCGGTCTGTGTTTATCCATTAGAGTACAACCTTCGGTCTGTGTTCATCCATTACAGTACCACCTTCGGTCTGTGTTTATCCATTAGAGTACAACCTTCGGTCTGTGTTCATCCATTAGAGTACAACCTTCGGACTGTGTTCATCCATTAGAGTAAACCTTCGGTCTGTGTTCATCCATTAGAGTACAACCTTCGGACTGTGTTCATCCATTAGAGTACAACCTTCGGTCTGTGTTCATCCATTATAGTACAACCTTCAGACTGTGTTCATCCATCAGAACACAAACTTCGGACTGTGTTCATCTATTAGAGTACAACCTTCAGACTGTGCTCATCCATTAAAGTACAACCTTCAGAGTGTGTTTATCCATTAGAGCACAACCTTCGGACTGTGTTTATCCATTAGAGTACAACCTTCAGACTGTGCTCATCCATTAAAGTACAACCTTCAGAGTGTGTTTATCCATTAGAGCACAACCTTCGGACTGTGTTTATCCATTAGAGTACAACCTTCAGACTGTGCTCATCCATTAAAGTACAACCTTCAGAGTGTGTTTATCCATTAGAGCACAACATTCGGACTGTGTTTATCCATTAGAGTACAACCTTCAGACTGTGCTCATCCATTGAAGTACAACCTTCAGAGTGTGTTTATCCATTAGAGCACAACCTTCGGACTGTGTTTATCCATTAGAGTACAACCTTCGGACTGTGCTCATCCATTAAAGTACAACCTTCAGAGTGTGTTTATCCATTAGAGTACAACCTTCGGTCTGTGCTCATCCATTAGAGTAAATCCTTCGGTCTGTGCTCATCCATTAGAGTACAACCATCGGTCTGTGCTCATCCATTAGAGTACAACCTTTGGGCTGTGTTCATCCATTAGAGTACAACCTTCGGTCTGTGTTTATCCATTAGAGTACAACCTTCGGTCTGTGTTCATCCATTACAGTACCACCTTCGGTCTGTGTTTATCCATTAGAGTACAACCTTCGGTCTGTGTTCATCCATTAGAGTACAACCTTCGGACTGTGTTCATCCATTAGAGTAAACCTTCGGTCTGTGTTCATCCATTAGAGTACAACCTTCGGACTGTGTTCATCCATTAGAGTACAACCTTCGGTCTGTGTTTATCCATTAGAGTACAACCTTCGGGCTGTGCTCATCCTTTAGAGTACAACCTGTGGTCTGTGCTCACTAACGAACATATACATAATGTGCTAATCCGTTTGAGCACAACCTTCGGACTGTGTTCATCCATTAGAGTACACCTTCGGTCTGTGTTCATCCATTAGAGTACAACCTTCGGACTGTGTTCATCCATTAGAATACCACCTTCGGTCTGTGTTTATCCTTTAGAGTACAACCTTTGGTCTGTGCTCACTAACGAACATATACATAATGTGCTAATCCGTTTGAGCACAACCTTCGGGCTTTGCTCATCCATTAGAGTACAACCTTCGGACTGTTCTTATCCATTAGAGTACAACCTTCGGACTGTTCTTATCCACTAGAGTACAACCTTCGGTCTGTGCTCATCCATTACAGTACAACATTCGGACTGTGCTCATCCATTACAGTACAACATTCGGACTGTGCTCACTAACGAACTAAGCTTATTAATTAATTAGAATGTTTGTACTCTAGTAACGAACTATGCTTATTAATTAATCAGAATGCCATATACATAATGTTTGTACTCTAGTATAGAGCTCTTTTTAACAAAAGTAAAATCATTTTCAGCAAACATTATCTTATAATAATTAGTGTAACGCAAATATAGTACATTTCCTGTTCATTGAAGCTAGGTGGTGATAAGTTGAGATTTGAACTTAAGTGGAAATTGTTATCAAAATTTACGAACAAAACGTTGTTATCGTCCGTTAATGTCCTTTAAATAGAGAAAATGCGAGACCTTAAAGAGGCATTGTGACTTCCCTATGATGATTATTCGTTGATATAAATCAGCTTCAAACAACAGAAATATTTTTAATTTGAATTATTAACGAGTTCTAAAAAAAGTATAACAATTCAAATTTCAATGAAAATTTAATAATGTTTGCTTGAATACGCAGACATTTGTTCAATCGTATAACTTATTCATATTGTTCTGACTTATTTGTTATCCTGATAAGGCAATCCTCTCGAAATGAATACCTATACAGTTTCAACTTTTGAGTTTGAGGCCCGTACTAACTTTTCATTTTAGCCTGTGTTTGCTAACGTTACATATTTGATTGTTATGAAACATCATTCAATGATTATATATTTTGAGATTAACAGAAATATGTTATAATCACAACTTGTCCTTTCTTATTAATTAAAGCCACTATAAGAAGATAAACTAATTACATGTAACCATGGTAACTGTAGACTTGATCACATGCACGAAGTTATCTTAATATAACATGCTTTAAAGACATAATAAACAGATAAAACTATACTGCTTTCTAAATTTAAGGTAGCTCCACACTTTACAAATTAATTTTCGACTTTCCTTCGATCTTAATCAAATTAAGTACACTTGTCAATTAAAGTTTCGTCTTTTCGGTTTTGGTGTTCATAATGATTAAAACGTTGCCTTGGTGACGTCGTGCCGCGAATTGTGTCAATTTCTTTTAAAAGTGGAATACTTTTTAAAAGCACGCTATATACATTTTCTCGCTAATGTTCAAAATAACTTTTTCACAAAAGTTTTAGAGTCTAATTATTTAATTCGGAGTAAGTTCTTCCATGGTATGACTTCATCTTAAGGACATTTTGTGTTACTGTGATCAAAATCATTGTTTAAAGTATTGACAACCAAATTCTACTTTCGGTTTCAATCTGCTTTCACTTTGAAATGCAATAAATAACATAAATATAAAAGCAATATTTGCATTAACATTGTATATTAGAGGTGTTTAAAATAGATACATGTCTATTTTCTTTGCAGTCAAAAACAGTTTTACTTTTGATAATGGGACTTTAATTATTGTCCTTTGTATTGTTTGGGGTTTTCCCATCTTAGAAGAGATACCATGAATAGAAAATAATATGCAATAACAGAATCTCTAACGAGCTAAACGTTGGATAACATGTATTGCCCTTCCGATACCCTTCCATAAACATATGAAAATGATACTGCTTTTCTCCCATGGTACCTATATAAGCAGTGAACACATTCGGCTAATAGTTTGGCAAAACACGGGCGGACGGGCGGGCGGGGGTCGAGCGGGCGTCCGTTGTTGTTAACAATTGCGTTAAAGTTTTCAATTTAGAATACATTTCTTCCATTTGTTGTCAGATCTTTACGAATCTTCATACAATGATATCATACTTATTAAATACAGTACAAGGCTCAACGGAGTTTATTCTATGTTAAACAACCAGTGTGACGTCACAGGGTGACAATCCGTAATGTCACCCTCTTGACATTACTTATCGACCCGCTTGACATCACCTATCAGCCTGCTTAAAGCGATGAAAGACAATTGCGTTGGAATTTGCTAAAAAGCAGGACCCGAGTTTTAGCCATTCAGTTTGAATTGCGCAGACCCTTGCTTTTTACCAAACTACAAACTTTAAAAACAGTGTGAAAATGTCTTAAAGACAGATAAAATTAAACGGTTTTTGCCTATCAAATTATTAACAATTTCTTATTTTTGTTGTTGGGTATAATAAAACAAATATCACATCCTACAGAGGGTGGTAAACAGAATGTTCACCTTTAAAATTCCTTCTTTCACCCTCTGTAGGATGTGATATTTATAAATGCTCGAACCATAGGCAGTCGGCATATTTCAGAGTCAAATACTTAAATGCAGAAAAAATGCAGTATGTTTAACTCGGAACTGTGCCGGCCGCCTTTGAACACACCCGTCCATTCTAAACATATAATTGGTCTAACATGGCTTTGTGTATAGACTTATAAAATATTAAAATTGTAATTAATGTCGATTGTGAAAATGTCATTTAAAATTATTTGTTTAATGGACTGGATTTACAAGCGCTTTCTGAAAAGTATTCCCAATTCCCTGGTGACTTTTTTAAAAACCGTTTTTTTTGTGTTTTTTCTAAACTACGAAATACCAGCGGCGCTATACCGTACCTTGCCCGCGAAAACGTCATTTGGCATATTTTCAGATGAAAGAAAAAAGCGTTTTATCTAGGCAGCCCATGGTTACTTAGTTCGAAAATTTCCAAACTCAAATTACTGTCATAAAAAGCAAGCCAGTTTTGATTTATAATACATTATAATGCTATACATTATTTATAAAAAAATTAATTGCCATATTGAAATAGTTTTTTAGAATAAAAGTGAAAAAACAATTTAACATCTTTCTATGACTTTTGACATGTTCACATAAAATTTTGCACAAAACTCAAAGTTAGCAGAATATCACATGACCATAACATTGGGGTGCGATTGGGTAGGAAAATGAAAATCTTCGCGGTTAAAGCGGGCTGTCATTGACGAGTAGGAAATGTCAAAACGTATTTCACGCCAAATCCTGCAGCGTGTTCAGCCCCGTGTTCAGTAACTACTGTTAGCTAACGTTACGGGTACGGGAAAACTCAACCAGAAGACAACTCAATCCGTGCATAATTCAACTCAAAGTTGGGACAACTCGTTAACTAGTAGGGGATTGAGTTGTCTCGGGTTGAGTTGTTTGTTGAAACAAAGACGAGTCAGATGAAGGAGCTACTTTTAACGCCTAGATATTGACTGTGTAGTAAATCAGAGACACATGTATCACTCCGCAAGTTAAACTGATCAGTCATTTTCGTCGATAGTTTTCGATTTGTGGTATAACTTCTTTCAGCGAAATCGCCGAAAGACTAAAACATACTATTGAGCATTCCCTTCTAGGGATTAGTTCATTAAATTGTCAATATTAACATGGTTTTGTTATTGTGTAAGGACTGTACATTCATGCGTTTACAGACATTAAAAACAAAAATAATGTATTCATTAAAATAGCTTTGTCATTTTAAACAATATATTCTAAGTAAACTATGGTTTCCGGAAGAGCTAATATCTTAATAGAATATTAATGATTATGTTTATAAATCATTTTGTTAATTAAGTTTAATGGATGAAGAAAATCTATCACATAAAACAAACGAATCAGTGAATGGAAAAAACAAAGAACACTTTAAAATCCATTTTTAAAATATACGGGTCAAAGTAACTAATGACGGTTGAATGGTGTTACGATAAAAATATGAATACGTTATATAAATATTTCAGACAATTGTCACTCAGAAATAGTATATCGCTTGTCCCACCGGAATGGATAAAAGCAAATTAGTGAGTGTGTTTTTAAAAAAAAAAACTCGCTGACTGCCCGGGTAGAATATTGCTTACAGTGTGCTAGCGGAGCCATTACCACGTCTCATTACTAATTTAATATCGTTCTGGCTTATCTATTCATCTTAATTAAGTACATGTAGACTAAGTTTAAGTTCAAACATTACCGATATTTTTCAACAACTTAAATAGAACCCTAAACTTATTTTTACTATACCGAGCAGTTTACAACTAGTCGAACTATTTTCTAAACGGTATTTCATACAACTCCGCTAATACCCCAGTCACAATTAAGCCCCGATGTGTTTCCGATTAGTTTCCGACCTGTTTGAAGACAATATCGGCCGGGCACCGGCCGGACATCTGCCGGGCTCCGGAGAAATTTTTGACTTTTTTAGACTCGCAGTTAAAATCACTCCCGACGTCGGGCATCGGAAAGTCATCTGAAACGAATCGGCTGACGTCCGGCCGATATCCGACCGGGCATCGGCCGAGCATCGGACACATCGTCCGGGTGCGAATAAATATAGGCTGCTATATGTGTATCCATATATTTACCGGACGGCGGCCAGGCGCCGTGCAGTCGTAAAATGTAGAAAAAGTCTATAAGGGAAAGGTCAGAGCACCAACCAACAAGAGCAAGATATGACTGCTCAAGGAGAAGAGAGCGTTGTTCCAGTCGCCAATGTGGAAGAAGTTAAATAATATCAAAATTATCTGACCCCCAAGAAGAGGAGATAGCCTAAATTTTCGAGGATCATCCTATGTTCTACAACATAACATTAGCAGACTAAAAAAAAGTCAAAGAAAAACGCTTTACTTCTTGAATTATCACACATGGTGTCCGTACCGGGTGAGGTTTCCCGTGTTGAGTCAAATTAAGGCACAAGCGCCCTTCCGTCCATTCCTTTAAGTTTCAGCTTTGCAACCATACTGCGCCCGGAATTAAAAGATTTTGGTTTCCCGGGGTCTGACGGCGAGGTCATAATTGAAGCAACTATCGCTGATCGAGAGTTGGCATCGTTTAGGATCAGAACTACAACAGTATCTGATCCCCTTCAAACCTCTGACTTTTGTTCTTGATTTATGAAAACATGCTTGGCAAATGCTTTCGTTGTAGTGCGTCTTGCGATGGTCCAAGAATTTCACCTCTAGCGCCGCAATACGGTTACCCCGTCAGACCCTACAGATCATTACCTCGCGCTCCTGAAACCAACAAAATATCCTATTCCATTACATGTATACCATGCAACATTATCCAGGCGTAGTTTAGGCCTGCTTTGAGCACTCTAATTTCTTCAATGTAAACATTCCGGCCGGCCGAGAGACTCGGTCAAGAGCACCAGGGCACGGTGTACCAGCGTGGAGGGCAGGACGGGTAGCGAGCGCCGCTGTAGGCGTACCGCCCGCCTGCACCCGAGATCCAACCACGAGCTTTTAAACTGCAGAAACTTTAATATACACTATTAGAGCTAGAATCATCGCAGCTGCTGGCACAATACTTGCCCTCCAATAGAACCTGCTTAAAGCATTTAAGGTGTACTCATTCCAATTACGAGGCCTCGAAAGGGTCCCATATAGTTATTTTCGTCACTACCTCGCCGTGTCGGCATTGGGTAATTTGCGCGCCTGCAGCCGTCCCTGGTGCGATGCCGTTTTATCGTAGAAAATTGCTCAAGTATTAGTCTGCTTCCACAAGCGACAAGGACGGTGATGAATCTATAGTGTGCAAAGCTACTCTTGCCATCAAAAGCGACACACGCCGGGCGGACATCGGCCGATGTTCCTTATGTAGTCTACCGGCGCAACCTGGATGCCCGTCCGGACACCGTGCGACTCGGAAGAATCGGGCGATACCCGGGCGAGTATCGCACGGGCGTCGTAAGAACATCGTGCGGATATCGGACGGGCATCTGTTAGAAAATCGGGGTTAGAAAATCATGAAATCGGACGATTGCCGTGCGGCCATCTTCCGGATCCCGTACGGGCATCTGACGGGTACCTTTCTAGTATGAAGGATTTAATTTTGCCGGCCGATCTGATTCCGATCTCACCATGCCGGCCGATTCCTAAAAATCGGGAACGCCGGGCGGGGCGCCGGGTTAAATGTGACCTAGGCATAAGATAACAATGTTGAAAGTGCTATCTATAAATGGGATTTCCACTAACAAGTACAAGATATCCTAATTTAGGACAAGAATGGTCGATAACAGTTCTTTTTTTTAACTGTCAAAACATGAATAATTTCACGGTGGTTTCGTGTTCTTTGTCTAACATTCGTGATTTTGATATAACGTGTATACATTTAATCGCTGTGAAATTATTCACACTTTGACAGTTGAGAAAAATGGACTATACTATCGAATGACCGCGAGTAGGGAGACTTACCGCCGCAGTACCATCAAAAAATAACGTTGCGAAAAGCACTGAAGCATAACAATTGAGTAAGAGCTCTAAGTACTCAGTGTAGTTATAAATTGTACAACACTTTCTATAGTATGTATGTATATAAACCCTTCCACTTGTAGATATATTATCAAATACACAAGTATGGTTTACATTAGTTTTATATTAAACGACGATTTTCAACATTAGCTTCGTGGTGACTCAACTATGTATGAAATACGTTTATTAATACACGCACAGTCTAACAGACGAATTCTCGATATCATGTGCTATTTATAGCTTGTTTACACATTACAGTGTACTTCCGGTTAAAATATTCTGACATGGATTGGAAGCATGGAACCAAGTACTCGGTAAAGGTACGTAAGTTAAATTCTAATTACTTTTCATTTGAATTCGCATTGTGCTAATGAAAAATTAAATGTAAATTGTAAAATGTTTATGAAATAATATTTTTGCATATCTATTGACAAACTATTTATGTCTCTGATTCAGCTATTCTATTTTCATTGTACAAAAGACACGATTATCGACTTGATTTTAACATGTTACCTTGTATATTATTGGTGACCACTGTGAACCAATCTTTTACGTAAAAGAAAATAACCATTAACCACACTGAAGTTTAAATTTAAAATAGGCATTATAAAAATCCGTAAGCTCTAACAAAATATAGATATATATAGTGACTAAGTTCGTTCAAATATTGATTTATTTCTTATTGAGGCGTTTTCGAATGTTGGACATAAATACTCCAAGCATGAGACTATTTTGTTACACTGATCTCCCTATTTTCATAATTTCGGATCAACATCGATTTGTTTTTAACGATAAAATGAGATGTATCGTTGCAACTTTAGGCCCTATATGCTCTATTGTTGATTGCAATATGTCTTAGTAAATCACAGTTTAACGCCTTAACCTGTCGGTGTTTAAGTTATGGTTGTAATTTCCACACTGTATTTTAACACTCACACCCTTTGTCATTACAGTGTGTTGACCACCATTAAATGATGATCCTTAAGGAACAAGTACAAGATTTCATTAATGTGAAGCTCCTTACCTAGTTTGTGTGCATAACTGTGTGACCAATAGAGTTAACAACGAAATCTCGACAAATGATGCTGGAAAATCTATCTAACTACAAATATTTACCTTGAGAAATTCCTGATCAGACGAGTGAATAAGTACAATATCGAATTATGAACAAACTATTTCTTCAAAGTACATATCGTGGTAAATGTACAAATAAATTTGACTGTAATAATTTCAAGTTTCAGTATGTTAGTCTACCAGAAGAAGTACAATAAAAACAAGAAGTAAAATGGAAGAGATGGAGGCAGATACGTACCTCAATTGGGATATCAAATATCAAAACGAAGAGGGAGACACAGCATTACACGTTGCCATAGCTTCTGATGCAGATTTCAACATTCTAAAATCATTATTTGAAAAAGGTCCTGATGTAAATGTCACTAATGATAATGGAAAAACACCATTCGAGTGCATAAAACATGGTTCCTGGAAAACTGCATTGAATTTGTTAAAGCTTGAAAAAAGTTTTGACTTAAAAGATGAAAATGGTGATACTTTTCTTCACGTGTTGATGGACAGAGTTGGTGATAGTGTTTGGGGGATAAGAAGAGCAGGAGAAGAAGAATGTTTTGGTGCATCAGATCAACACAAAATGATCGAAATGTTTTGGGAACATGTTCTTGAAAATATTGAACAATTTGCAATTAATGTAAATGCTCAGAATTCATTTGGATTCACCCCATTACACATAGCTGCTGACTACTGGCCTTCTATGAAGAGTCTTGAGGTCATGCTTTCTAGCTTTGAACACGTAAATCCGTTTATCTGTAATGAGAATGGGGACAATTTCCTTCATATATACTGCACACGTCATAGACGTTTATTTAAACAAGTTACAGAATTTCATCATAAGCTTTTCAAAGGACAACTTACTTATTTACCAAACGATGTTTTGACCAAGCTTTTAAATAGCAGAAATAAGGATAAGAACACGCCATTGCACATGCTCATCAAACTGTGTGATGGTAAAACAGTCCAAGATTATCAAGATATACTAGAAGCTGGGGCAGATCCTAACATTAGTGACTGGATTGGTGACACTCCACTTCATTGTATTTTCAAGAAGTACATTAACCAAACTGAGGAGGATACTAACGAACCGGCAGAATACACACAGTTCCTTGATGATTTTAAAAATGATATAATTCTGCTTTTAGTAAAACATGGGGCGGATATCAATGCAACCAATATCCGAGGTGAGGCACCAATCTTTTTAGCTAACACTGAACAGCACGTATCAACGTTAGTTAAACTTGGTGCAAATTTAAACCTGAAAAACAAGTTAATGCAGACACCATTGCTTTATTTGATTAGTAAAGAACGTACAAACACTAAGATTTTGGAAATGTACATGAAAAGCGGTGCTGATGTGCTTGCGGTGGATATTCATAGAAGTAATGTTCTTCACTATATCGCTTGGCACGGTTTTCATGTAAACTTTTTATCAGCATTGAATATTCCTAAACTAAAATCATGCCCTGATAATCTAGGACAATTACCATGTGACGTTGCATACATGCAGGGACATAAAGAGATATTTGACCAAATATGTGAATGTACTGAAGATGCACATCCTAATAAAGAACACTTCAATCTTCAAAATGACGTCATAGATCTCAATGTCCTAATAAATAGCTCGGATGAATTCCAGAACAAACTTGATCGAATAAAAAGTTTTAGAGGCGATCAGATTGCAAAGATATTAAAGCTCCCTGGATTAGGTGCTGTTAATTTTAAAGGGGAAGCAGAGGAAATACAGAATATAGCAACTGAAATAATTAAAAGTATCTGTAAGAAATTGGCCGAAACAAATGAAATCTGGACTTGTAGTATCGTTCAATCAGGAAGTGTAGGAGAGGTTACAAAAGTGAATTCACCCAATGAGTTCGATTTTGTCATAGTTCTAGAAAAATTGACTTCCATGTGTTACATAGAGCAGCAACTGACAAGTCAGCATCAAGGATTTGCTCAACTTAGACTAAGGCCTGAGTTTGCTGATGATGAATGTAAAACGTTCTTTACAGAGGATAACTATCTAGATGTATCCAAAGTTCGTCGTGAGCTTATGGATGTCTTAGACGAGCTTTATGCTACAGAGAAGCCTTTTCAACATCCAAATATTTCATTCGTTGTTGGAAATAACAAATCTATTTTCAGCCCAACCTTTAATTTCACATTTTATTGGAAAGGTTGCTTGTATAAAAAACTTCTGGTCGATATTGATCTTGTCCCAGCCTGCCAAGTGAATGGATGGTGGCCCGATGGTACAAATATTGATGGTCTACATGGTGATACTGGTGCTTTGAAAGATCGCGGAGCTATCCTCTTGTTACAAACAGACATGAGTGAATCCAGCTATGATCCTGAAACTCAACTTAGAATATCAGCAATGACCGCTGAGAAAGAACATATGCTGAATCTTCCACAAGTTGCCAGAGACGCATATAAAGTTTGTAAAATATTGTGCCATGAACGAATTTGCCCACATTTGCATCTAAAAGCTGATATTCCTATAAAAAAAGTTTTGTCAAGCTATATGCTGAAAAATACCATGTTCCATGTAATGAAAGATTTTGAAACTGGACAAGACAGACATGATGTGGAACTGACAGAATCTCTTGAAAACATTCTATTGCATGAAGTTGTGGTTAACATTTTCTTGAAACTCATAAAATTTGCTAAGGATGAAAAACTTCCATCGTTTGTGTTACCATGGCAAAACGTATTTACGTTCAATTCCAACGTAGCTCAACATCACAATCACTACTTTTGTGCCTTTAGATATGCCTTTATCAAAGTTATTTTACACATGCTTGGAGAGAAACAAGATTTCACAGATATTGATGTGGACGCCTGTGTTAAAGGTATAAGAGAGCGTAAACGTTTAGAAGAGGTATATGAGTTTGAAGATATAGATTTTGACGTGTGTGATGTGGACATACAAGAAGTAGTTGATCATGTGAAAAGCATTGAACAACCGCAAAGATGGTATCAGTATTCGTTACTGTAAATCGATTTGGTTTACATTCTTTGCATTAATTACGGATTAGATCCCATACACTTTAAGCGAGACACAATGACGGTGTACTTAACATGTGTACACCTAATTTCATTTGTTGAGAGTAATCAATGCAATTCTCATTTTCATATTAAAGTTAAAGCTTAAAGTTAGGTTTTTGAAGTCATCTTTTAGTATCACAATTCAGTCGACTCATGGTATTAACTTTCCCGGCAATCGAGTCTCACACAAACTGTATACAAACGGCGCATATTGCAGTCACACTCACAGCATACAGTGCATGACCCCAGCAGGTACCCAATTACACCTGGGTGGAGTGAAGCAATCACAGGTGATTTTCTTGCTTATGGAAATTAGAAGTGGCCCTAATGGGATTTATATTATAACACACATGTCCAAATTGTTGATTACAAAAACATATTTTGTCTAAGTCAATGTTCTATATGAAACGTACATGTATAAGGAGATGATTAATGCTGAGATTAATTTCTCTATAACAGTATATGATGGAATGGAAATCTGAATATGTTGATTAAATATCATATTAAATTATTAATAGAAAATACTAGTACAATAGATTAAAAGCCATAGATGTTTTTCACAAAAATTCTTAAAAATCTTTGTAAGTCAAAAGCAAGAAACATTAATAATACATTTTGTATGCTCATTTGTTTAACTTATCAATTCTAAATATTATAGAATTGTGTAGACCTTTTGAATATCATATCATAGTTATGCTTATTATCCGTCTGACTTTGAAGTGCTAATTATATGAAACTTACAAGTTTACGAAGATTTTTTTCGTAAGAATTTTTGTGAAAAGCACCACATTTCAATATAATGTTAATGATAAAAAGCAACAAAGTAGTCAAGGGCCAATTACTAATACTTGGAATCAATCTTTTCTTGTGATCTTATCACAATTCATGTAACTAGTATACACTCAACAAAAGTTCTAACCGATCACTTTTCAAATTTTGACTATTTCATAACGGGCCAATGGATCCTTATTAAATTTTGCAGAGGTGATTTTTGTGTCATTTTCTACCGATTTGTGGAAAAAAAATATTTGATACTGTCCGATGCACTCAATCGGCACACAGGGTGTGGTTTACACATTTTGACACGAAATGTTCGTGCAGAGAGTGGTGAGTATTAAATTTCACTTTGCATGAATCCTTGTAAACTTTATAAGTGAAAAAACATAAAACATTGCACGAATGTCGATCCTGTCGGCGAGTTGTAACCTTTGTTCTTGGTTTTCGGCGTCAGTTAGAAACGATTTCGGTCCCTTGCTACGTCGTCCAAAGTCGCGATCGTCGAAAAGACCCGATTAAAGTGTCATGCAACTTAAAATAGGGATGAACACATTGAGAATAATAAAATTATAGCATTTTTTTATTTTAACAATACTTTATCGATATTTTTTAAAGATGTGTCCATGAACAGCCACTCACCTGTTTGAATAAGGCCCCAGCATTCAACATTCCATTGGCTACGCCACGATCATGCATCGACATTTGTGCTATGTTTTATGTTTTTTCACTTATAAAGTTAACAAGGATTCATGCAAAGTGAAATTTAATACTCACCACTCTCTGCACGAACATTTCGTGTCAAAATGTGTAAACCACACCCTGTGAGCCGATTGAGTGCATCGGACCGTATCAAATTATTTTTTTCCACAAATCGGTAGAAAATGACACAAAAATCAACTCTGCAATATTTAATAAGGATCCATTGGCCCGTTATAAAATAATCAAAATTTGAAAAGTGATCGGTTAGAACTTTTGTTCAGTGTATTGTGCATGCAGTACAATATTATGGTATAGGTAAAAGCTGCTCACTCATTCATTTCAACTTAAACATCACATTTTTTTTAAATCTCAAAATTGTATAGAATCATTCTTGAAGCAGTAAAACAAAGCTCTTTTTAGTACATGTCAACACTGCCAAAAGGTTTTATGTAAAAAACCCGTACCCCTTTGGAGGTAGTACAGTGTGGTTTTTATCCTGTTAGCAATTGTACACAACAGGTGCTTCTAGTTCATTGTTTTACTTATTCTTCTCATTTCACACAATCAGTTTGCCTTAACATGTTAAGATGTGGTCGACAAGAGGGAGATAATACATATGTCATGAAGTATGGAATATATTATGTACAAAATATGGAAACTTCTAAACAAAAAATCTTTATTTCTATTTGATAAATAACTACAATTTTGTATAGCTATATATTTAACATAAAACTACAACTTGACTGTATCAGGTAGGTTCCTTATAAACTCTTTGATAGATTTTTTCTTCTTGACCTTCTCTGTGAGTAGCTAGTCTAGCCATTGTAAATAATGTGTCACTCAATCTACAAATAAACAAAAATATATAGTTCGTTTTTTCTTAACTGTCAAAGCATGAATAATTACACGGTGAATAAGTTTGTTAACCATGGAATTCCGAAAGAGTGTATTATGATCGAGTAAAGCTGCTTATAAATGCCGTAAGATATGTTTTAGACAAGATAGTTTTAATAACAAATAGGCCGGCAGTACAAAAACAATGCATTCAATCACCGTGAAATTATTCAAGCTTTGACAGTTGAGAAAAAACGGACAATACAAGTAACAGTAATGAATAAACTCGCAACAGTTTATTTCAAGTGAACAAGGTGAACGTTCAACAATGAAAAAGGGAGCAGTATCACAAAATGTGCCCTTCAAATGTCAGGCAACAATAGATTTTACTGCATATTACAACAAACAATAACTCTAGACAGGGAGGTCCTCTAATTTCAACTCCTTGATTAAATATTTACTCATGGCTAACAAGCTGATCAGGATTGGTGATAGACAGATGTCACTTCTGATGTGAAATGAGTGACATCCCTTTTAATGTCAAATGAGTGATGTCACTTCTGAGGTCAATATTTTGACTTAAAGAGACATTGTAGACATCCAGCCATTGACTCAATCACATCTTGCTTTCTACAAGCCAACAACATTTGTTTATACAGATGAAAAATGCAACTACATTTGTATTGCCTTAATATGATGAAAGAGAAGAATAACAAGCTTTTATTAAGAATTGGTCCAGGATTCAAAGTCTATGGTACAAACCATTATACTACAGGCATGGTAAGAAAATATTAAGCAATAAGGTAAGAGTTTGTTTCACAACAATGATTAAGTTCACGTGTTATGCTATACTGAACCTTTCCTGGAACATGTATGTCTACATGTAGCTAGGAGAATACAATAACAAAGTGAAGAGAGGGCATTTATTAAAAGGGATCAAATATAGCAAATTGAAATATTGTGCTATATGGCTATATGCATCAATCTAAGTCAGTCCACCTCCTTACTGTTCAGGATAGGCATAGATCTCTTGATCCAAGCTTTTAACCAGTAACAAGTATATACCTTCCTTTGTTGCTGAAAAATGCTTTACTTAATACAAGAGTAAAGGTATAAAGATTGATTATAATATTTCAGGTAACAAACAAATGAACCTCACCTATTAAGGTATATCAAAGGAGCTTTATCCATTTCTCTGGCTCTGACAACTGTAGTAACTCTGAAAATTATACAAAAGTAAATTTTATAAATACAATGAGCACGTAATACTTCTTTGATTTACACTGTTTATGGACACTTAACATCAGTTTATGTATAGTGGCCAACTTGCCTAACCAGCTTTTCTAGTCCCAGTCTTCAACAGCACTTGCTTATCCCTCCACAAGATGATAATTCTCCTGTGGAGGAAATTGAGTTTTCGTGATAGCGTAATTATGACTCTGTCTGTAGAAAAATTATCTCACCTTCCGTCATTGTTAAGAAATTCAAGTATCTTAAAATCTTGCCTTGATTTTTTGTGTTACTCATATTGTTAAATTTAATTTGTCAGTAGCACATACAATACCTCCCCCCTGATTTAAATAATCCTGACCTAATAATTGTCCAATAAGCACCATGAATACAGAAATGCTGTCAGGGGAGTCAATATATGCACCACTGACAGTTGAATAAAATTTAACAATATGAAGCTATTTATACAAATGTATATTACTTTTTTTAAGTAATCCTTGAAGTGATAGTATGTAAGGGAGATAACTCAATCAAACATATCTAATAAGTTTACCTTCTTTCAGCTCTTCTACAAATAGATCTAGCTAAATGTAACGATGTAGCACTTTTACCCCCAGACTGAAATTATAGAAAATTATTGTTTACATTTACAGAGCTGTTGCTACGGTTTCAATAAATGACTTATACTGTACAATAATTTTACAATTTTAATCGAGATCATTGTTTTAAAACAAGTTATTTAATGAGTTTCTATAATCAATTTCCTTCACCAAAAATACTAAGCAAAAAAGAAAATTGATATTTGCTTCTAGAATCATAACAGAAGATTTTGAAGGGATTCAAACCAATACAGAGCTGGGTACATTAATAATCTTATGCCTAAACCACTTGACCACTGAAAGTAGTCTTTTTATTGTTCAAATAAATTCTGATAAAAAAATTACAAGTGAGGTCCATAAAGCCTTGTGAAGCCGAGAGAAATCCAGACTTACTCAATAATGTTTACTGAAAAGGAAGTTGAACAATCATACTCACTGGTAGTATAAAGTTAGTCAAGGGAGGTAATTCTTGAGTATATTCATCTATCCAAGATTCCAGTGCAGTCACATGAGCTTCACTAAAATCAGTCAATGCTAAAATTGAAATATAACATAATGTTATGAAATGTTGCAACAACTGGTTTCTAGAAAGTATAAATTACAAAAATAAGCCATTCAAAGGTATAAAAAAGATTAACATCACATGACCACAGTGAATACTTGTAGTGAATATACATGCAGGGCTCGAATTAAGCAAAAAAATGGACTCGCAAATTTTTGCGAGTTGATTTTATTTCAACTCGCAAAAAGAAATTATCACTCGCATTTTTTCTTCAAATTTTTATAGCACACATAGTAACTATTCATATATGTTATATAAAAACAACATAGTGCTGCATTTAAGTAGATAGAACATGGGAGTTATTTAGAAATAGACAAAAATATACAAACATGTTTTAAAGTGAATTTTTGATTAATTCTATTGATCTATCTGGCTGTTTCAATGCTGATTTGAGCCTTACTAGTTAAGACATTAAAACTTTTGCCCCGATTTCAACTCGCGAAAATTTGCGAGTTAGAATAAAAGTTACTCGCAATTTTCAAAATCCACTCGCATTTTGCGAGTATGTGAGCTTAAATTCGAGCCCTGTATACATGTATTCTTAGCCACCTGATTGTAAGTGATTTCAGAACTATACAAAGCTTTTACATGACCAAGGTGATGGATGTCACCCCAGACTGAAAATGACCTGTAAATAAAAATCATCATATTTACAGTAGCAAAAATGTAGTGGAGTTTTAGACTGTCTCATTTTAGTTAAGTATTTTTCCATGGTAGCAGATACTTAGAAAACTTTAAATTGAACAACATTATCTATCTTCCATTATCGCCACAAGTTCATAACCCCTCATGGGGACATAGACAGGTGTACATCCACGCATTACTGTTCTCAAAGGTTTTTAAAGCAGGGCAAACAAGTAAATCTGTGAGCTAATGCTCACTAGTGATACCCCCGCAAAAATCTAAAAATATGCGACAAACAGGAAGTAGATGAGCAAGGAGCATGAAATCGCTTTACACCTCACGGGACTATGGGATGAAGCAATATGCAAAGTATTAGGCTGCTGCGTGTTATAGTTGCTGAGAAAACTGCGACGGAAATTTTGTAACGGACGGACGGGACGGACGGACGGACGGATGCACGGACGGACCAGGGTAAAACAGTATACCCCCTCTTCTTCGAAGCGGGGGTATAATGAAGACAAGTATTGTCTATGAGAATATGTAGAGTACTAACCACTATGAGATTCCCTTGCTGAAGACTTGGGTGTTGCTATGTTTGAACTGACATCTTGTAGTACACACTGGATCTATAAATATAGAAAATTGCATGCAGTACATAGAGTTACTGATATATTATATACATTTTAACAGTATTTAATCATACTCACTTGATTTCATTTCTTAACCTGTTTTTAAGGAGAGACAAACCTTTATACACTCGATCCAGTAAATAGGGGTGGCTGCCTAGCCCAGTTGTGTCCAACACTTTTAACAGTGTAGGAATCTGAGCCTAAATTGAAACTTAACAAGCTATGTGTAACACAAATATGCTGTCAAACTTAGGTAAGCTATCTACATGTTCTAATAAATCAGCAATGAAGTGCATCACTTTCATAAAAAAACTAGCTTCGACAAACAACAAGAAATGCACATCAATTTCACACAATTCCTTCAAGGTAATCTAGTACATTTTTGCCAGAACAACCTTTCTAATAACTGCGATATTCTGCAGCTATTCATTATAAACATAAGATTACTACCTCATCAAGTCTGTCAACAAATGTATGTCCAGCATCTTTACAATATTCCTTGGCTAACCTATCAAACAAACAAAATATTCATTTGAATTAAAATAACTTTTACATATACAGTAGAGTTCCGCTATTAAGACCACTTTTGTTATTTCAAAATGATACGATTTTGACAATTATTTGGATCCAAATGCTTAATTTGTGAGCAAAAGGGTCTCTATAATATGACAGTTTCGCTGTCAGACCATTGATTTTGCTGGTCTTAATAGCAGAATTTTACTATAGATAGATGTTACCGTAGCATTCTACTCTCATTAATTTTGGTTATTACATTCAACAGTGGTATGTATTGCAATAAATGTTTTCAGGTTTCCAATGAGCATTTTTTATTTTATCTATATTTTTGTAGTATTTTAAACACGATTTATTATACTTATTAAACAAGGACCAGTAAATACCAGCAAAGATATATTTTATCAGGAATAAAACAGTGTGTTTATCTATGCAAGAGTGTATCAAGTTAGTAAAAAACTACAATTGGCAAAAAGTGCAGACAAAAATAATATATATAAATATATATAAAAATAATAAATTTTGTTTTTTTATTCTTGATTAAAGCCAAACAAATTTTATCACAAATAGTATTAAAGATAGAATAAGTTACCCAATGGCAGATGTGAGTTCATCAGTAGATCCAAGAGCTTCAAATACAATATCATCTTTACGTCTTCTTTCACCAGTGAAAGTTGCTGATGTGCCTGTACTATTAAGTAGTCAAGATGTTGATATTGTTCTCAGTATAAGCAACACATTTCATATAATTATGCACCGATCATTTTACAAACCTACCGTCTCCCATCCTTGGGTAGATTAGGGAACAACAGGGGAGAAACTTTACAGGGATTAGTAGGCAAAATTTCAGTTCCATTTTTTCTGGTTCTGCATTATATTTTTATAATTGTGATTGAAACAGACACACTGATATATTACTTGGCAAAATATTTCTATATTTTTATATATTCATATTTAGTGACAAATGTTGTTAGTAAGTGATTTCTTACCTACTTAATACTGTTTCAAAGACTAAACTTGGTTTTATACTTTTGGAACACTCATTTGCCTGTATATCCCTTTAAGGGATTTGACTCACCTTTGTCCCCAGTTGTAGTATAAATCTTCATGCATCTTACAGGTTAAACAGAAAAACGTTCTATAGGGCTGAAAGAAAACAATCGAATCATTTAATTATAACAAATAAATCACAATTACAAAGTAAGTGACATTTATGGCCATAAATTTCTCAAGCACTCGCCCCATTAGCAAAATTTATATGTTTATATAATAGTAAGAAATTTACCACAATGCAGGTTCAAGGAAATGTTTTAGTCAAAGAGACAGGAAGCACCATCAATCAGCTTATTACATGTCACACAAAGATGAACAGTCACTGGTCAAAACTAGATACCACCACAGACCCAAATTGCAGTACAGGTAACTTACCAGAAACTGTCAATCACTACCTCTTTGACTGTTGAAGATCAGTTCTAGTGAGAGCGGTGGAGGATATTATATCTAAATACCAACTAGATTGTCCAGTTATATCTATATCTGTCTTGGTGGGAGAAATTGAAGATGCAGACCTGCCAACTTTTGCAAATCCCAATGAGGGAGATGTATTAGCGACAAACATTTCACTATTCGCGACACATATTTCACTATTCGCGACACATAGCGCTGAGCTCGAGACATTTCTAGGTATGGTTACATATGTACAGAAATTTGCCCCAAACCTTGCAGAAATTAAAAGCCGATTGAGAGTGTTACTTAAAAAGGACATAAGAGTTCGTTTGGAGCCAACCTTAAATTGACGCATTTGCAAAGGTCAAACAGGTTATCACCAAAAGCCCAGTACTAGCTGATTTTGATTCACAGAAGCAACTCTACATCGAGTGCGACGCTTCTATTAATGGAGTGGGTGCAGCCATTATGCAAGATGGTAGGCCAGTAGCCTATGCATCTAAGACACTGACGCAGACGGAACGCAATTATGCAAACATTGAGCGTGAAATGCTAGCCATCGTGTTTGCATGTCAGCGTTTTCACCAATATATATATGGTAGACATGTAATTGTACACTCTGATCATAAGCCCCTGACTGCAATTATGAACAAACCTTTGCATGCAGCACCGCCACGTTTGCAAAGAATGTTGCTCAGTTTGCAAAGATATGACCACGAAGTTAGACATGTGAGCGGGAAAGAAGTTCCCATAAGTGATCTCCTGTCACGGAAACCTATGCCATATAGTTCCGAAATTGAAGGTCTTGACTTGACCTACATGTTCATACTGTACTTTCAAGCATGAAATATACTGACCGCAGTCTTGAAAATGTGAGAAAAGAAACAAAGACCGACCAACAAAAGACATTGAAACACACTATAATTCAAGGATTCTAGATTAGATTGCCCGGAACTTGTGCGGGAATTTTACAATCACCGAGACGAATTATCAGTTGCCGATGACCTTATTGTAAGAGGCCACACCTTGATCATTCCCAAGTCACTCAGACAGCACATGATTGAACAAGTACATGGCATGGCCTGGCATGAGCAAGCAAATCAATGACTACGTACTGAACTGTAAGATTTGTTTGTCACGCAGAAATTCAAATCAGAAAGAACCTATGACAACCTACGAAATTCCAAAAGGGCCATGGCAAGAAGTTGCCACTGATTTATTCCATTTTGATGGAAATGAGTATTTAGTTGTAGTTGATTACTATAGTAGATATTTTGAGACAGACAAGCTATACCCGACACAAAATCATCGACTGTATTTTGAAAACTGAAATCACGTTTCAGTACGCACGGAATACCTATCCGTATATT
The DNA here is from genome assembly GCA_025267735.1 of Mactra quadrangularis. NCBI lineage: Eukaryota > Metazoa > Mollusca > Bivalvia > Venerida > Mactridae > Mactra > Mactra quadrangularis. The sequence goes on from CM046305.1 coordinate 22,032,979, forward strand.
CTGTGACAATGGACCTCAGTACACATCTGAGACATTCAAGACATTTGTCGACTCGTGGCACATTGAACATGTCACATCAAGTACACGTCACTTAAGTTCAAAAGGACTTGCAGAACGCACTGTACAGACTGTAAAACGACAGGCTTCACAAGGCTAAAACAGTGGTCATGACCCATATTTAGCATTGTTAGAATACAAGAATACACCCATGACAGATTGTAAGCAATCACCCGTGCAATTGCTTATGAGCAGCAGAACTTGATCTATTCTGCCAACAACCAACAAACAACTCCTCCCTAAAACTGTTAACCCAAAATCGATAAGATCAGCCATTCAATCATCCAAAACAAGCAAAAGCAAAGTTATGTTTGTTTGTTTGGGTTTTACGGCGCACCAACACAGAAAGGTCATATCGCGTCGAAAACAATTAATAATATTATTACTATTAATTCAATCGATGTTAATGATCTTTAGCCCTATTTTTTATCATTCAAACAGTTAAGTATCGCATGTGATGGTACAGACTCAAAAAGTTCTTTAAGTGAGTTAACCTTAAAATGTCTATCACGGATGTTTTTGAGATCCTGACAGACAATGAGAACGTGTTTGACATTGAAATGCTCGTCACATGGTATACACTTAGGTGCTTCCTCTCTTTTGAGAAGGTATGAAGGTGTTAATCTAGTATGACCAATTCTACATCGCGTCAGCACTATTTGATCTCGGCGATTAGAAGATATCATTGATGAAGATTAATCAAGGGTTGGCTTTATGTTATGTAACTTATTAAATATAGCATTGTTCCACATTGTTTGCCATTTTGACTTAATTAACGTATTAATCGAACACTTGAAGTCACTGCTTGGTAATTTGAAATCTACTGGTTGAAGGTTTAAAGATTCTTTAGCTAGAATGTCTACTTTTTCATTTCCATGTATACCAATATGACTTGGTATCCAGCAGAGGTGTACTATTTTAGATTTCTAAATATCATGTAATTTTAACTCGATACTTGTAATAAGATTATTGTCTGAACTGCGATTTTTTATGGCCAGTAATACAGATAGAGCATCTGAGAAAATAACAAACTTGTTATTTATACTATTTCATATGTATATTAAAGCAAGATCTATTGCTTTTATTTCGGCAGTAAATATAGATGCCTTGTCAGGCAGTCGCATTCTTGCAACAAAAGAATTTCCGTATGCGGCGCAACCAACTTTGTTTCCATCTTAGGAACGTCGGTAAATAAATGAGTACAATCTTTGTATTTTTCCAAGACGTTTACGAATTCAGATTTAAAGGCTTCAGGGCTAGTAAAGATTTACAAATGGTTGATAAGTCAATATTAACGTCTGGAATGTTGTAGGTCCACGGAAAGATATTTTTATCTAAGTTCTGTATCACGGACGAAGTGTTTATATTTAGCATTTCTATGTCGTTTTTAACGCGCATGCCAAATGGTTGGATTTCATTCGGTTTATTTTCAAATTTACTGGTGTAATTAGGTTTGAAAATAACATTTCGCGCCGGGTTTCTTTTGTTAGAAGATATACGAGTTGCGTATTGTAATGAAAGCTTTTGTCGACGTAATTTTAGTGATGGCTCGTTAGCTTCAACATTAAGACTTTTAATAGGTGAAGTTTTAAATGCACCAAGGGCAATACGTAAGCCCTGGTTATGTATCGTATCAAGCATTTGTAAATACGATTTACGAGCTGATCCGTACACTATTGACCTGTAATCTAGTTTAGAACAAACAAGACTTCTGTATAATTTGAGTAATGTTTGGGTATCAGATCCCCAATCAGTATGTGAAAGTACTTTAAGTAGATTCAAAGCTTTAATACATTTTGTTTTAAGCAACTTTAAGTGTGGTATAAAAGATAGTTTTTTATCGAATGTAACGCCTAAAAACTTAGCTTCATTTACTCATGGGATTTAAGAGCCAGAAATGTAAAGTTCGGGATCATTATGATGTTTTCTTAATCGACAAAAAATGTACATTGAGTTTTTGACTTAGAAAATTTAAAACCATTTTCTGTTGCCCACTTTTGAATTTTATCCAAGTTCTGTTGTAATTGACGTCCGATACTTCGAATATTTTTAGATCGATAACAGATTAAAAAAAATCATCAACATATAATGAGCAATCTGTACCAGGATTTATAACCTTAACTATATTATTAATTTTAAGCCCAAAGATGGTAACAGATAAAATACTGCCTTGCGGCACGCCTTGTTCTTGTTCGTGGCTCTCTGATAACGTTGATCATACTTTAACTTGAAAATTTCTGTCTGACAAAATCTAGAAATGAACATTGGTAATCTACCGTTTAGACCGGCATCTTTTAAATCCTTAAGAATACCATATTTCCATGTTGCATCGTAAACTTTCTCAAGATCGAAGAAAACTGAAACTGCAAGTTGTTTATTGGCAAAAGCCTCTCTTGTAAATGTTTCGAGACGAACTAAGTGATCATTCGTACTTCGTTGTTTATGAAAACCAGATTAAAAATTAGTAATAAAACCGTTTGATTCTAAATACCAGATAAGTCGTTTATTAACCATGCGTTCAAAAGTTTTACAAATACAACTTGTTAGAGATATTGGTCGATAGTTAAGGGGGTCAACGTTGTCTTTACTCGGTTTCGGTATTGGTACGATTAAAGCTTTTTTCCAGGAATCTGGAATTTTACCAGATATCCATATATCATTAAAAATATCAAGCAATAAATGTTGAGATACTAATGGGAGGGGTTTTAAAAATTGATAATAAATTTCATCTGGACCAGCAGCAGTGTCTTTAGCATTTTTTATAGAGTCGGTTAGATCATCGATCGTATAGAGGGTGTTATACTCGTTGTTAGAGTGAAAATTGATATTTTGTTTTTCAGCTTTAGATTTGACTTGTTTAAACTCGTCAGAGTAGTGTGCGGAAGAAGAACTATGTTCAAAAGCTTCCGCTAGCGTGTTGGCTATATCTTTAGTTGTTTTAGCGATGCTTGAGTCTTTACGTTTTAGATGAGCAGTTGAAACTTTTTTATGCTTACCGTTCATTTTACGAACAGCTTCTCAAACCTTTTTTATTGGAGTGTTGGAGTTAATTTTCGATATATACGATCGCCATGATTGACGTTTAGAAATCTTAAAGGTTCTACGAGCTTGTGCTCGCAGGATTCTATAATTGTTTAAATATGCGGCAGTAGGGCAAACCTGAAATTTTTTAAGTGCTGCTTTTCGTTCCCGAACTGATTTTCTGCACTCATCGTTGAACCAGCTTTTTTTAATTTTACTACAATCTTTAATTGAGGTTTTTGGAATACACTCATCAGCTATCTTTGATAGAGTGGAGGCAAAAAGATTAGCTTTATCCGTAGAGTAGGAAAATACTGGACTTATCAAATTGTCAGAACATAGTTTGTTAAATTGTTCCCAGTTCGCTTTAGTAAATTTGTAATAAGAGCGGTTATTTACTGGGACAGAGTCGTTTGAAAATAACAACAATGACAAGGGGTCACTTCCGTACTGTTCGTCCAGTACTGACCAAGTAAAATCTAAATATAATAATGGCTGTGATAATGTAAGGTCTATGCAAGAAAAGCTACCAGTGGCTGGATGTAAATAAGTTGGTGACTTGTCATTCAGAAGGCAAAGTTGTAAATTATCAATTAATTTTTCTGTAATGCTGCCTTTATTATTCGTAGATGTACTTCCCCATATTGGATTATGGGGATTAAAATCGCTAAGTAGAAAGAATGGTTCTGGGAGTTGTCTGGTTATATTTTCTAAGTCTTCAACAGAAATAGATAAGTTTGGCGGAAGATATAAGGAGCATACTGTTATAGGTCTGTGCAAAGTTACTTCAACAGCTACTGCTTGCAAATTAGTTCGTAACTGAATTTGTCGTTGAGGGACACAATTTGCAACTGCAATTGTAGAGTCTCCTGATGCTCTTATGGTGTCTGAGCATAGTCCTATTGATATTTTAATTTTTGAAGATAAGAATGTTCCTTGAAGGCAGACAACTTTCGGAGAGTATTTCGATAATAAAAGAAGAAGATCGGTGTAATTGGATTTAAGACCACGACAATTCCATTGAAGTATAGTTTGATTCATGGTTCAACGAAAAGTAAAAAACTTACTTGGGAACCTTAGCAGGATTGCGAGCCGAAGCTCGAGGAGGGGAGCTGATACCCATGTCCTCATCCTCATAAGAGCGTCGAATTGATTGGAGGACGGGACCGGGTCCCTCTGCGCTTTCCTGACCCTGTCGGTCAGGACAATATTCTTTTTATGTGATTGCCTTTGAACCACCCGCTCAGGAGACGGAGAAGCCTGTGCGACCCGCCTCTGAGATACAGATGAGGTACGTGTAGATGTTGATGTCTGTGAACTTGAACTTGCTTTAGACGTATTGCGTGAAAGGATAGGAGACGGTTTCTGTACTGGAATGGTTTCCAGAGGAGAGCACTTACATAAGTTGACCTGCACTGCAGAATCAATCATCTAAACTTTTTAGATACAGCAGCTGAATATGAATTAATCTTGGAAACCTGACTTGCTACAAGCTTGCGAGCATCAGAGAAATAAAAACTGTGTGTATATTTAACACGGAGAACTTCTTTTTCCGTCTTCCAGACAAAGCAAGGACGGGAGGTTGCAAAATGATTACCCCCACAATTTGAACATTTGACATCAAGAGTACAGTTATTAAGTGGACCAGCATGAGAAGTACTACATTTACGACATATATTCTCTCTAGTGCATCTAGATTCATGATGCCCATATTTAAAACAGTTGTAACATTGCATAGGATTGGGTATGAACATTTCAACTTGGACGTTGAGATACCCTACCCGAAGTGAAGATGGAAGAATAGGGTTGTCAAAAGTCAGAATGTAAGTGTGTGTAGGTACACGTTTACCGTCTCTAGTGGTTAATATTCGTTTTGCATTCGATACACTTTGAGACTTCAGCTCCTGTACAATGTATGCCTCTGACATGTATGTTAAGTCAGGGCAGCGAATAACGCCTTTACAATTCAGCGTTTTGTGAACAGTACAAAAAGCTGGTATACCATAGAAGGATTTGAGCTTCATCAAATTTTCGGCTTGTTGCCTTCTACTTACCTCGATCAAGAGTTCGCCATTGCAAAGCTTCTTGACCGATTTTGGTGTACCTATTACCGATGATATTCTCTTTCAATAATAAAGGGATTGAGTGCAGAAAATTTTTTATCTTCCATAGCTTCTAATACGAGGAAGCGTGGAAATGACGATTGGCCTGTTTTTTCATTAGAACTGTTATTAGGTGGTTCGTCAGACTTACGTTTTTTAGAAGTAGTTAAAGAATCCATGGTTGAGTTAATAATGATTCATCACTCAGGTTCCCCAGCCACCTCGGACTCCAACAAGGGGAAGTGCAATAGATGCGGGTATCCAGCCTCCGCACCACAAGGATACCTGAGAGATATACTTGCATATAATTGCAAATGATTACAATCAACACAATTGGCCCATGAGTCACCGCCATCTTGAATAGGTGTTGAACGTATAAACTTGAAAGAAATGTACTGCATATTTAGTAGACGCATCTATATCTTAATGGATAACACATATGTTTTAACATGTAAAACGTATGCTAGTAGCGTTGGTAATGTTTGGGTGTGTGCACATCCAGGAGTACATGTACTTACATGAATAAATTAACTGTTGCGAGTATGCAACTATTCAAGGGCAAGGCATGACCAGCCCATTGACCTAGTCGGGCCTATTTGGACACCCGTCTACCCTGAATCAGACGCCAAAGTAGTGTGTTGGGAAGACTGGAGATCCCTGGGTCTCCCTCGACTACCAGGATCCTCCTTTCCCGGTTACGGGACGCTGCCCACGGTAACGGGAAGTTTTTGTGTTAGCCATATGCCCATCATGCAGGCGCAAATAGCACCTACATAATGGGCACATGTTTCTCCTCCTCACCGCGTAGAGATACCAAAAAAGAGGAGGCAAAGTTGTGACAAAACGCAAAAACACTTTCAAGGTTACAGGTTAATGACTCTGTAAGATTTCAAGTAAGAAAGATATGGAAACCTGCCAAAGTGATAAGGATACACAATGACCACTCCTATGTTATTCAGACCCCTGGTGGGAGTACCTGGGATACCTGTTGAAGAGTAATGAGCGACTCGCCGATATATATGATTTCACACCTAATGTATTGGCCAGATATCAGTCCTGATATTGATAATTCCAGTAATGAAAAAATTCAATTAACCCACCGGTACCCAGCAGTGCAAACTCTCAGCAGCCTAATCTCACTGAAGAGATATCCCAAAACTCTCCTTCCCCTTATCAAACACGATCTGGTAGAATAGTGCAGCCAAGTCAAAGATACCATCGCGATGAACGGGTTCAATGAACTGTTATCAATTACTTATTAATTAATGAATGAATCTATATCAATAATATTTTCATATGATAACAAATAATATTAAAGCTTTAAATGCTAAATGCATTCGTTTGTTTAATTATGATTATATGTACAATATTTCTTTGATTTATATGTTTTGATTATTGTTAAAATAATATTAACTTTCTTTTTCAACAAAACAAGAGAGATGTTGCACAATCTAGAAACAGACTGTACTACTACACCATTATCTTATAACACCCCCCTGTATTTTTGGTCAGTCTGTCGGTTTACATCGCTTAGATTAGTTCTCAATAAATAGTTAGAGCACTCTTGTGTTTCTTATGTTTATATCACATTAGTGAACAGTGTTTACTATACACGAACACAACAGAAAATAAAACAATACCTAATACAATCCAATGACCGTGCGTAGGGAGACTTACCGCCGCAGTAGCAACGAAAAATGGTTATAACTCGGCGAAAAGCACTGAAGCATAACAATTGATTTAGATCTCTATTTCGTGTAGTTATAAAAAGAACAAAGCTTTCTATAGTATGTATGTATATATACCCTACCAATCGTAGATATATTATCTTATACACAAGTATGGTTTACATTAGTTTTAAATCAAACGACTATTCTAAACATTAGCTTCATGGGGATTCAACTATGTAGGAAAAACGTCAATACATACACGTACAGTCTAACAGACGAATCCTCGATAACATGTGCTATTTATAGCATGTTTACACGTAAGAGTGTACTTCCGGTTAAAATATTCTGACGTGAATTGGAACCATGGAACCAAGTACTCGGTAAACGTACGTAAGTTAAAATCTAATTACACTTCATTTTAATTTGCATTGTGCTAATGAAAATGTAAATTGAAAAATGTTTATGAAATAAGATTTTTGCATATTCATTTACGAATTATTTATGTCTTTGATTCTATAGGTATTCTATTTTCATTGTACAAAAGACATGATTATCGACTTGACTTTAACATGTTACCTTGTATGCTATTGGTGACCACTGTGGATCAAACTTTTACGTAAAAGAAAATAACCATTAACCACACAGATATTTTAAATTTAAAACAGGCTTTATGAAATTCGGTAATCTCTAACAAAATATAGATATATATAGTGACGAAATTCGTTCAAATATTGGTTTATTTCTTACTGAGGAGTTTTTGAATGATGGACATAAATACTCCAAGCATGAGACTATTTTGTTACACTAATATCCCTATTTTCATAATTTCGGATCAAAATTGCTTTGTTTATTAATGATGAAAATAATGAGATGCATCAATACAACTTCATATGCTCTATTTCTAATTATAATATGAGTAGTAAATCGCAAATCAATGAATAGGCTCAAACTATAGTTCGAATTTCGTGGGAGCTGCGTGGTTATGAATTTTATACTTCATTTATTTGTACAAAAACATGTGTACGAGTAACCTTAATTCAAAATATGTTCTGTTTAAAGTTTTGATTATAATCTTTGATTTGTACTTACACCTTTACACATTTTGACACTGTAATGGATATAGTTAATATGCTACATCATGAATCAAATGACAACAACCAACCACGTTCAAATCTATTTCCTAGTCCCTATATCAGCATGAATTATTGTTTAAGGCTAAAGTTTCGTATAGGTATCGACATTGGGCATAGCTTAGAAGTAGCTTAAAAGATGGCAAGAGTTTAACGTCATAACTTGTCGGTGTTTAAGTAATGATTGTATTTTAACACTCACACCCTTTGTCATTTTAGTGTGTTGACCACCATTTAATGCAGTCGCAAGTGTGACTATTTGTTGATCCTTGACGAACAAGTACAATATTTCATTAATAAGTAGCTCCTTACCTAGTTGGTGTGCATAATTGTGTGACCAATAAAATTAACAAAGAAATCTCGATAAATGGTGCGGAACAATCTATCCAAATGCAATAATTCACCATGAGAATTCCTGATCAGACAAGTCAATAAGTACAATATCGAACAATGAACAAACTATTACTTCAAAGTGCATATCGTGGTAAATGTACACAACAATTTGACTGTAATAACATCATGTTTCAATGAGTTAGTCCATCAGAAGAAGTTCAATAAAAACCAAAAGTAAAATGGAAGTGATGGAGGCAGATACGTACCTCGATTGGAATATCAAATATCAAAACGAAGAAGGTGACACAGCACTGCACGTTGCCATAGCTTCTGATGCAGATTTCAACATTCTAAAATCATTATTTGAAAAAGGTCCTGATGTAAATGTCACTAATGATAATGGAAAAACACCATTCGAGTGCATAAAACATGGTTGCTGGAAAACTGCATTGAATTTGTTAAAGCTTGAAAAAAGTTTTGACTTAAAAGACAAAAATGGTAAAACTTTTCTTCACGTTTTGATGGACAGAGTTGGTGATAGTGTTTGGGGAATAAGAAGAACTGGAGAAGAAGAATGTTTTGGTGCATCAGATCAACACAAAATGATCGAAGAGTTTTGGAAACATGTTCTTGAAAATATTGAACAATTTGCAATAAATGTAAATGCTCAGAATACATTTGGATTCACCCCTCTACACATAGCTGCTGACTACTGGCCTTCTATGAAGAGTCTTGAGGTAATGCTTTCAAGCTTTGAACACGTAAATCCGCTTATCTGTAATGAGGATGGGGACACTTTCCTTCATATATATTGCACAGGTCAAAGACGTATATATAAACAAGTAATTGAATTTCATCATAAGCTTTTCAAAGGACAACTCACTTATTTACCACAAGACGTTTTGACCAAGCTTTTAAATAGCAGAAATAAGGATAAGAACACGCCATTGCACATGCTCATCAAATTGTGTGATGGTAAAACAGTTCAAGATTATCAAGATATACTAGAAGCAGGGGCAGATCTTAACATTAGTGACTGGATTGGTGACACTCCACTTCATTGTATTTTCAAGAAGTACATTAACCAAACTGAGGAGGATACTAACGAACCGGCAGAATACACACAATTTTTTGATGATTTTAAAAATGATATAATTCTGCTCCTAGTTAAACATGGGGCGGGTATCAATGCAACCAATATCCGAGGTGAATCACCAATCTTTTTAGCTAACACTGAACAGCACGTGTCAACGTTAGTTAAACTTGGTGCAAATTTAAATCTGAAAAACAAGTTAATGCAGACACCATTGCTTTATTTGATTAGTAATGAACGTACAAACGCTAAGATTTTGGAAATGTACATAAAAAGCGGTGCTGATGTGCTTGCGGTGGATATTCATGGAAGTAATGTTCTTCACTATATCGCTTGGCACGGTTACCATGTAGATTTTTTATCAGCATTGAATATTCCTATGCTCAAAGCAAGCCCTGATAACCTAGGAAACTTACCATGTGACGTTGCATACATGCAGGGACATAAAGATATATTTGACAAGATTTGTGAATGTACTGAAGATGCACATCCTAATAAAGAACACTTCAATCTTCAAAATGACGTCTTAGATCTTGATGCCCTCATAAATAACTCGGACGAATTCCAGAACAAACTTGATCGAATAAAAAGTTTTAGAGGCAATCAGATTGCAAAGATGTTAAATCTCCCTGGATTAGGCGCAGTTAATTTTAAAGGGGAAGCAGAGGAAATACAGAATATAGCAACTGAAATAATAAAAAGTTTCTGTAAGAAATTGGCCGAAGCAAATGAAATCTGGACTTGTAGTATCGTTCAATCAGGAAGTATAGGAGAGGTTACAAAAGTTAATTCACCCAATGAGTTCGATTTTGTCATAGTTCTAGAAAAATTGACTTCCATGTGTTACGTAGAGCAGCAACTGACAAGCCAGCATCAAGGATTTGCTCAACTTAGACTGAAACCTGAATTTGCTGACGATGAATGTAAAACGTTCTTTACAGAGGACAACTATCTAGATGTATCCAAAGTTCGTAGTGAGCTTATGGATGTCTTAGACGAGCTTTATGAAACAGAGAAGCCTTTTCAACATCCAAACATATCATTCGTTGTTGGAAATAACAAATCTATTTTCAGCCCAACCTTTAATTTCACATTTTATTGGAAAGGTTGTTTGTATAAAAAACTTTTGGTCGATATTGATCTTGTCCCAGCCTGCCAAGTGAATGGATGGTGGCCCGATGATACCAATATAGATGGTCTACATGGTGATACTGGTGTTTTGAATGATCGCGGAGCTATTCTTTTGTTACAAGCAGACATGAGTGAAGCCAGCTATGGTCCTGAAACTCAACTTAGAATATCAGCAATGACTGCTGAGAAAGAACATATGCTCAATCTTCCACAAGTTGCCAGAGACGCATATAAAGTTTGTAAAATATTGTGCCATGAACGAGTTTGTCCACATTTACAACTAAAAGCTGACATTCCTATAAAAAAGGTTCTGTCAAGCTATATGCTGAAAAACACAATGTTTCATGTGATGAAAGATTTTGAAACTGGACAAGGCAGACAGAATAGAGCACCGTCAGAACCATGTGAAAACATCCTACTACATAAAGTTGTGGTTAACATTTTCTTGAAACTCTTAAAATTTGCTAAGGATGAAAAACTTCCATCGTTTGTGTTACCATGGCAAAACGTATTTACGTTCAATTCCAACGTAGCTCAACATCACAATCACTACTTTTGTGCCTTCAGATATGCCTTTATCAAAGTTATTTTACACATGCTTGGAGAGAAACAAGATTTCACAGATATTGATGTGGACGCCTGTGCTAAAGGTGTACAGGAGCGTAAACGTTTAGAAGAGGTATATGAGTTTGAAGATATCGATTCTGACGAGTTAGATGTGGACATACAAGAAGTAGTTGATCATGTGAAAAGCATTGAAGAACCGCAAGGATGGTATCACTACTCGTTCTTGTAAATCGATTTGTTTTACATTTATTTGCATTAATTACCGATTAGATCACATACACTTTAAGCGGGACAAAATGTTTACTTACATGTACATCTAATTTCATTTGTTGAAAGTAATCAATGCAATCCTTATTTTCATATTCAAGTTAAAGCTAAAGTTAGGTTTTTTGAAGTTTTCTTTTAGAATCACAATTCAGTCGACTCATGGCATTAAACTCCCCGACAATCGAGTCTCACACCAACTGATTACAAACGGCAGTCTTACAGCATGCAGAGCACGACCCCAGCAGGTACCCATTTACACATGGGTGGAGTGAAGCAATCGCAGGTAATTTTCTTGCTCAAGGAAATTAGCAGTGCCCATAATGGGATTTATATTATATCACACATGCCCAAAATGTTGATTACAAACAATATTCTGTCTAAGGATCTTTTTGTGTTTTAAAATTTCATTTTTATATAAATGCCATTAGTTTTCCAAGTTTTAACTATCCTTTAATAATCATGCAAATTACTACATGTCTTTGAGGCTGCTTTTTCCAGTGCTTTACTAGTTTATTTTCAGACTTTCATGTTATTTTCTTTATGTTTTAAATTTGAATGTTAGATGATTTCAGTTTATTGTCGGAAAATAGCTTATAAGCTAATGTTTATCATGTTGTATGTAACAGAGCTTAAATAAATCTTTCTGTATCTTGTTTAAGTCAATGCTATATATGAAACGTACATATATAAGGAGATCGAGATTTCTCTGTAACAGTATATGATGAATGGAAATGTGAATATGTTGATTAAATATCATAGATATAGAAAATACTAGTACAATAGCTTAAAAGCCATAGATGTTTTTCACAAAAATTCTTACAATAAAAATCTTTGTAAGTCAAAAGCAAGAAACATTAATAATACGCTCAGTTTGTGACTTATCAATTCTAAATATTATAGAATTGTGTAGAATTGTGTATACCTTTTGAATATCATATCATAGTTATGCTTATTATCCGTCAGACTTTGAAGTGCTAATTATATGAAACTTAATTAGATTTTTTTGTTAGAATTTTTGTGAAAAGCACCACATTTCAATATACATGTAATATATCAAAAGCAACGACGTAGTCAAGGTCCAATTTCTGATACTCGGAATCGATCGTTTTGCTTGTGATCTTATCACATGTAACTAGTATATTGCGCATGCAGTAAAATATAGTGCATAGGTAAAAGCTGCTCACTCATTCATTTCAACTTAAACATCACCTTTTTAAATCTCAAAATTGTATATAATCATTCTTGAAGCAGTAAAACAAAGCTCTTTTAGTACATGTCAACACTGCAAAAGGTTTTTATGTAAAAAACGTACCCCTTTGGAGGTAGTACGGTGTGGTTTTTACCCTGTTAGCAATAGTATGCAATGGGTGCTTCTAGTTCATTGTTTTACTTATTCTTCTTATTTCACACAATCATTTTGCCTTAACATGTTAAGATGTGGTCGACAAGAGGAAGGTAATACACACGTCATGAAGTATGGAATATATTATGTACAAAATATGGAAACTTCTAAACAAAAAATCTTTATTTCTATTTGATAAATAACTACAATTTTGTATAACTATATATTTAACATAAAACTACAACTTGACTGTATCAGGTAGGTTCCTTATAAACTCTTTGATAGATTTTTTCTTCTTGACCTTCTCTGTGAGCAGCTAGTCTAGCCATTGTAAATAATGTGTCACTCAATCTACAAATAAACAAAAATATATAGTTCGTTTTTTCTTAACTGTCAAAGCATGATAAATTACACGGTGAATGCATTTGTTAACCATGGAATTCCAAAAGAGTGTATTATGATCGAGTAAAGATGCTTATAAATGCCGTAAGATATGTTTTAGTCAAGATATTTTTAATAACAATTAGGCCGGCAGTACAAAAACAAATAATTCAGTCACGGTGAAATTATTCAAGCTTTGACAGTTGAGAAAAAACGGACAATACAAGTAACAATAATGAAATAACTCGCAACAGTTTATTTCAAGTGAACAAGGTGAATGTTCAACAATGAACAAGGGGGCAGTATCACAAAATTTTCCCTTCAAACGTAAGTCAATAATATGATTTTACTGCATATTTTGAACAATAAATCTAGACAGGGAGGTCCTCTGATTTCAACACATTGATTGAAGATTTACTCAAGGCTAACAAGCTGATCAGGATTGGTGATGGATAGATGTCACTTCTGATGTGAAATGAGTGACATCCCTTTTTATGTCAAATAAGTGATGTCACTTCTGAGGTCAATATTTTGACTTAGAGAGACATCGTAGACATCCAGCCATTGACTCAATCACATCTTGCTTTCTACAAGCCAACAACATTTGTTTATACAGATGAAAAATGCAACTACATTTGTATTGCTTTAATATGATGAAAGAGAAGAATAACAAGCTTATATCAAGAATTGGGCCAGGATTCAAAGTCTATGGTGCAAACCATTATACTACAGGCATGGTAAGAAAATATTAAGCTATAAGTTAGTAGTTTCTTTCAGAACGATAATTAAGTTCACGTGTTACGCTATACTGAACCTTTCCTGGAACATGTATGTCTACATGTAGCTAGGAGTAAACAATAACAAAGTGAAGAGAGGGTATTTATTGAAAGAGATCAAATATAGTAAATGAAATTATTATATACCTAATAAATCTAACCAATAGACAATCTGCATTTGTACCACGTGACCGTCCAATATATTCCCGTATTGTATCGAATAAATGTATATTACATGTATTTTCGTATTGGACAGTTGGGTACATATGCACTAAACGATGCTAGTCTTGTTGCCGATTTTAATCTTTAACGATTAAATGATGATGATTATTTCGAAGAAAACAAGTAAATCTGTGAGCTAATGCTCACTAGTGATACCCCCGCAAAAATATGCGACAAACAGGAAGTAGATGAGCAAGTAGCATGAAATCGCTTTACACCACATGGGACTATGGGATGAAGCAATATGCAAAGTATTAGGCTGCTGCATGTTATAGTTGGTGAGAAAACTGTGACGGAAATGTTGTAACGGACGGACGGACGGACAAGGGTAAAACAGTATACCCCCCTCTTCTTCGAAGCGGGGGTATAATGAAAGATATATAATAAAAAGGTTATTATACATTTTACTGTACAATACGGAATATATTTGGACTCGAACACAGCTTGAAAAGTCATATTAGACTCGCCTATTGGCTTGTCCAACATGACTTTTCAAGCTGTGTACTCGTCCAAATATATTTCCGTATTGTACCGTAAAACGTCTAATAACCTATAAATATTGTGCTATATGGCTATATGCATCAACCTAAGTCAGTCCACCTTCTTACTGTTCAGGATAGGCATAGATCTCTTGATCCAAGCTTTTAACCAGTAACAAGTACAAACCTTCCTCTGTCATTGAAAACTGCCTTACTTGATACAAGAGTAGAGGGAATAAAGATTGTTTATAATAATTAAGGTAACAAACAAATAAACCTCACCTATTAAGATATATCAAAGGAGCTTTATCCATTTCTCTGGCTCTGACAACTGTAGTAACTCTGAAAAAACATAAATATTTGTGTAAGTAAATTTTATGAATACATGTACAAAGAGTGCATAATACTTCATTGATTTTACAGTTAATGGACACTAAACATCAGGTAATGTATAGTGGCTGACTTGCCTAACCAGCTTTTCTAGTCCTAGTCTTCAACAGCACTCCTCCACAATAATATGGAGGAAATTGAGTTTTCATGACAGTGTAATTATGACTCTGTTTGTAGAAAAATTATCTCACCTTTCGTCATTGTTAAGAAATTCAAGTATCTTATAATCTTGCCTTGATTTTTTGTGTTACTCATATTGTTAAATTTAATTCGTCAGTAGCACATACAATACCCCCCTGATTTAAATACTCCTGACTTAATATTTGTTTGATAATCACCATGAATACAGAAATACTGTCAGGGGAGTCAATATATGCACCACTGACAGTTGAATAAAATTTAACAATATGAAGCTATTTATACAAATGTATATTACTTTTTTAAGTAATCCTTGAAGTGATAGTATGTAAGGGAGATAACTCAATCAAACATATGTAATAAGTTTACCTTCTTTCAGCTCTTCTACATATAGATCTAGCTAAATGTAACGATGTAGCACTTTTACCTCCAGACTGAAATAGTAAACAAAATTATTTTTTTAATTTACAGAGCTGACTAGTACTGTACAATAATTTTACAAAATTAATTGATGTATTCGTAAAACAAGTTATTTAATGAGTTTCTAATCAATTTCCTTCACCAAAAATACTAAGCAAATACGATACTTGATATTTGACTCAGGAATCAATGAGGAGGAATTTTGAAGGGATTCAGAACCAATACACAGCCGGGTACATTGATAATCTTATGCCTTAACCACTTGACCACTGAAAGTAGTACTAGTACTTCAATTGCTCTTATTAATTCAGTTCGTTGCTGATAAAATAATGCTCACTAGTGATACCCCCGCCAAAACCTAAAAATATGCGACAAACAGGAAGTAGATGAGCAAGGAGCATGAAATCGCTTTACACCACATGGGACTATGGGATGAAGCAATATGCAAAGAATTAGGCTGCTGCATGTTATAGTTGCTGAGAAAACTGCGACGGAAATTTTGTAACGGATGGACGGACGGACACACGCACGCACGGACAAGGGTAAAAGAGTATACCCCCCTCTTCTTCGAAGCGGGGGTATGAAAATTAAACAATATGTCCATAAAGTCTTGTGAAGCCAGGAGTAATCCAGACTTTCTCAATAATGTTTACTGAAAAGGAAGTTGAACAAACATACTCACAGGAAGTATAAAGTTAGTCAAGGGAGGTAATTCTTGAGTGTATTCATCTATCCAAGATTCCAGTGTAGTCACATGAGCCTCACTAAAATCAGTCAATGCTAAAATTGAAATATAACATAATGTTATGAAATGTTAAAACAATCCTCTTTAGAATGTAAAAATTACAAAAATTGAAAATAAGACATACAAGTGTTACTGTATTGGAAAGATTTTTATCACATGGTCACAGTGAATATTTATCGTGTTAGGGTATGAAAGTGGTTGCCTGAACAGGTCAATGTAGCAGCTAGCACTGTCTCTTGTTTGTAGAACTTTGGTTGCTCAAAAGAAATTTTTGGTTGCCCAAACTAGAAATTGGTTGTTCCAAGCAACTGGACACCCAACTAATTTCTTAGACTTTGTATATACATGTATTCTTAGCCACCTGACTGTTAGTGATGTCAGAACTATACAAAGCTTTTACATGACTAAGGTGATTGATGTCACCCCAGTCTGAACATGACTTGTCAATAAAAATCATCATATTTACAATAGCAAAAATGTAGTGGAGTTTTAGACTGTCTCATTTTAGTTGAGTATTTTTCCATGGTAGCAGATACTAAGAAAAGCAGCTTAAATTGAACAACATTATCTATCTTCCTATACTGCCACAAGTTCATAACCCCTCACGGGGACGTAGACAGGTGTACATCCACGCATTACTGTTCTCAAAGGTTTTAAAAGCAGGGCAAATGAAGACTATTGTGATCTATGAGAATATGTAGAGTACTAACCACTATGAGATTCTCTAGCTGAAGACTTGGGTGTTGCTATGTTTGAACTGACATCTTGTAGTACACACTGGATCTATAAATATAGAAAATTGCACGCAGTACATAGAGTTACTGATATATTATATACATTTTAACAGTATTTAATCATACTCACTCGATTCCATTTCCTAACCTGTTTTTAAGGAGAGACAAACCTTTATACACTCGATCCAGTAAAAAGGGGTGGCTGCCTAGCCCAGTTGTGTCCAACACTTTTAACAGTGTAGGAATCTGAGCCTAAATTGAAACTTAACAAGCTATGTGTAACACAAATATGCTGTCAAACTTAGGTAAGCTATCTACATGTTCTAATAAATCAGCAATGAAGTGCATCACTTTCATAAAAAAACTAGCTTCGACAAACAGCAAGAAATGCACATCAATTTCACACAATTCCTTCAAGTTAATCTAGTACATTTTTGCCAGAACAGCCTTTCTAATAACCGCGATATTCTGCAGCTATTCATTATAAACATAAGATTACTACCTCATCAAGTCTGTCAACAAATGTATGTCCAGCATCTTTACAATATTCCTTGGCTAACCTATCAAACAAACAAAATATTCATTTGAATTAAAATAACTTTTACATATACAGTAGAGTTCCGCTATTAAGACCACTTTTGTTATTTCAAAATGATAAGATTTTGACAATTATTAAGATCCAAATGCTTAATTTGTGAGCAAAAGGGTCTCTATAATAAGACAGTTTTGCTGTCAGACCATCGATTTTGCTGGTCTTAATAGCAGAATTTTACTATATATAGATGTTACCGTAGCATTCTACTCTCATTAATTTTGGTTATTACATTCAACAGAGGTATGTACTGCAATAAATGTTTTCAGGTTTCCAATGAGCATTTTTTATTTTATTAATATTTTTGTAGTATTTTAAACACGATTTATTATACTTATTAAACAAGGACCAGTAAATACTAGCTAAGATGTATTTTATCAGGAATAAAACAGTGTGTTTATCTATGCAAAAGTGTATCAAGTTAGTAAAACACTACAATTGGCAAAAAGTACAGACAAAAATAATATTTATATAAATATACATGTATGTATATAAAAATAATAAATTTTGTTTTTTATTCTTGATTGAAGCCAATCAAACCTTTACGCAAATAGTATTAAAGATAGTATATAAATAACACATGGCAGTGAGGGTGACAGTACAGATTATCAACCCGAGGAAAATAATATCAACCGAGGCGCTAGCATGTGTTATTTGTTTTATTATACCGAACAAAACTGTAACATGTAAATATTTATTGAACAACAAATAACAACACAGTAAAGAAAACAATCAGTACAATAAAAAAACTAAATTATATCACTAATATACCCTGCCGCCACCGGGATTCAAACCCCGCAATCTCCGGATTCGAAGTCAGACATGCTAACCACTACGCCACGGTCGCGGCTATTTACGGCTATGGTTAATAAGTGGTCTCCCTTAGATAGCGGGTAATATTACCATGTGATCGAACAAAATATCACCCGCTCCAGTATAGGGCTTTAGCATAGGGAAATTCTAGTGAGGTATAATAAAGTAAGTTACCCAATGGCAGATGTGAGTTCATCAGTAGATCCAAGAGCTTCAAATACAATATCATCTTTACGTCTTCTTTCACCAGTGAATGTTGCTGATGTGCCTGTAATATTAAGTAGTAAAAAAATTGACATTGTGCTCAGTACAGGCAGAACATTTCATATAATTATGCACTAATCATTTTACAACCCACCCTACTCCCACCCCTGGGAACATTAGGGATAAGGGAGGTGAAAACTTTAAGGGATTTGACTCACCTTTGTCCCCAGTTTTGGTGTAAATCTTCATACATCGTACAGGTTGAACTGAAAAACATTCTATATGGCTGAAAGAAAAAATCGAAACATTTAATTATTATAAATAAATCACAGTTACAAAGTAAGTGACATTTATAGCCTTAAATTTTTCATGCACTCACCCCGTTAGAAAATTTATATGTTTTATAGAATTAAGGAAAAAATAAATTAATTATCAAATAGACAGACTATAATTATGAAAGGAGAAATTTTTATAAGCCCAAATCACTTTTCACTAGTCGTGGACTAAAATGTTACTGCCTAAATATATAATACAAAACATTATTTAAGACTATAACTAATTGAATTTATTTGTCATTGAGAAGCATGATTTATGTTTTTTCTACGTTTTGTCGTTGGACGAAATACAACACTATATTAATCGCGTTCAAAGTTGAAATTCAAGCAAGAAAATGGAAGATATTAAGAAACTATACCGTATTACTGCATTGTGTCTTATGAGATTTGCATGACAATGGTTGAATTTCTGACAAACAGCAAATAAACTTCTCAATCTCATCGTCTTCCAATTTTGACAGCTACCTTCACCAAGAAGAGTTTCACTGGATCAGACGGAATTCCTCAGTTATTTACCTTGGTTCAAGGCCCATGCTTTCAGTTTCGGTTTGACCGAAATTAATTAATAAGAGAAATGGAGATAATTGTCTCAGCGCCTGGTAAAGTTATTTTACATGGTGAACATTCCGTTGTTTATGGAAAGGTAGGCAACTTCCATCCTTAAAATATTTCATGTTGTTCGATCTTGCGATTCGGCCTCGCTTCGTCTCGAACCTTTTGATACCAATCGTGCACATATAATTATTTTAATTATTCGTTTCCTGTGCTATTTAAAATTAAACATTGTAATGTTGTACGATATAAACATCTAAATAATTATGGGTGTGTAAAAGTTCAAGTATTACCCATAATGTTTAGTTTCTAGATCAAGAATGACTCGGGCAGGAGGTTTTAACTTGTGTTTTTTTTTTAGTTTTGAACACTTGTTAAAAATAAGACTTATGATATGTTTTTGTAGCTGTGCCTGTAAGCTAGATTTTATGGCCATGTGTTGGAGTGCCCACTTATAACGCCAAAGGTTGTGGGTTTGAATCTCAGTTCAGACCATGAATTTTTATATACGTGCCTAAGTAAAACGACGACAGTAACGAAATGGATTCATAATTGTTTGTGATATTTTGTACACTGGTAAAGTAATGATAGAAAAGGGTTTTACAACTTACCTTTCTCCGTTTAGGAGCCATGGTTAGAAATTTTGATTCAATAAATGATGAATAAGCGATCGGCGTAGCGAAATTTATTGTTAAAGCGTCTGCAATCGTCCGAGTCAAGAGGCGCTCGACCGGATGTAAACAATTCGTCGACGATAAAAAATATTTGATTCTGTAACTTACATGACATTCTATACGAGGACACAAGCGTTTATGTCATTCATTTAATATAATTTACACAAAACTTTCGTTTGTAAAAAAATTAACCGGAACTGGTTCATAATCGGAACTGGTTGACTAACTGTACATTTGGTGCCCAATGAAAATAACCCACAAGGAATTGGGTGATAGCATCCTCAGATTGTCCCACAGGCATTTCAGCTCCAAGAATTTGAGAATGAATTGTGTAAAGGAGGGTGTGTATGTTGCACAGGTATAATACCACACTTGCCCTCCCTTACCTTAACTAGCTGTTTAAGTGACCTAGAGTGTACACTTACGATTAGAAATTAGAGAGGGATTCAAAACTCAGTTCAGACGATGAATTTCTTTCAGGTTCCATTTTTGGATTCAGATTTTCCTGTATGAAATTTTTACACAAGATTCTCAGGAGCGATCCAGGGGGGGGGAACTTTTTCTAGGGGGGGGGTCCAAACTTTCGAACCGCAACCACATTATACACTGTTTGCAGAATATCCCAACATATATTCATAATAAAAACTATATGACCATTTGATCTTTGTTAAACACAATGGCAAGTGAATTTAAGCTTCATTCTTCTTAAAAATGGCCTACACTCATGGATGTGTACATTTTGGAAATTTCAGAGGGGTCTGGACCCTGACCCCCTCGCTAGATCTGCCTATGTTTCTTTCACAAGTCCTGAGTCAGTATCAGGCCAAAATTGGAGACTTAAAAGATTGCTCTATCTTACAGCCTGCTATTGCTGCCAGTCTTGATTTGAGGAGTTACATCCATTTGGTAGCATCTAATGATGGGAAAATAAGCATTGATCTTCCTTCGTTAGAACTTTCTCAAAGCTGGGATGTAACAGACCTTGAGAAAATTGCTGCTGTGAATAAGGGTAAGTAACCGTAAGTTATCAGTGAACATTATGTCATAGACTTACAACCCAGCAAACCCTTTGTAAAATTGCTAGCTCAGAGCCAGGAGAGGCCATTCATATTGTAAAATACCTGAGTAAATACTCTTCCTGCAGGAATATGCCAACCAATCTGAATCATGCCTATTTCATAGACTCAACACATTAATATTAATACCAGTCCTTATTATTTATAAGCCTCTATTTAACTGTTACAACCATAGAAAAATCAAAATACTTGTCAAAAACCTGTTAAAACAGGAACAGTGGGCTGCTATAACACTGGCTACAGTGTCTGCTATTTTGGGCACAAAACAATTCACATGCAGTTGCGCAGCAGTGCAGAATAAGCTGTTAATTTATAAAATCTCAGTTCTCCCCTTGCAATGCCCCATATCTGAGACCTTATTAACTTTTTCTCTACAATATTGCCAACAAGCACTAAGTCTTGTGGTACGAATTGAATTGGGTATGAATATGCTAAATATTTAGACCAATATTTAGCGGCAAAATCGAGATAAAAGCATACAATAAGAATAAAAATACCGACAATTGATTCCGTATAATGTTTCCATTTGACTGTTTGGACAAAAAAAAATGTAATGGCATTTTATAGTCTGAGTTTCATGTTTACGCATGTTCACCAACTTTACAGCTATTACCCCTGGTCGTCAGGCTACTGGTATCTATCTGTCAATCTCCCTGGGGAGTCTTTTTACTCTGCTTATTAGTGCAGCCGACAAATTGGCGCAACAGAATTATACCACCCTCCCAGGTACCCATTTACACCTGGTGGAGTGAAGCAATCGCAGGTAAATTTCTTGCTCAATGAATTTAGCAGTGCCCCTAGTGGGATTCGAACCCAGGACCTCTTGATCCCTAAGAATGCGTCCTTCCACTGGACTACTGCTCCCACAAGGAAAGCTCATAAAATTGGAGACACACAAAAATGTGTTTCAATCAGGGCTCAAATTTAACAAAAAATTGGACTCGCAAAATTTTGCAAAATGAAAATTATCGCTCACATTTTTTCTTCAAATTTTAATCACAGAGAATTGCCATGTAACCTCTCTTTGACAATTCCCTGTAATTTTAATGGCATTCATAGTAACTTTTCATATATGCAATATAAAAACAACACAGTGCTATATTTAACTAGGTAGATGAAGGGCGTTATGATGGGATAGACAAAGATATCCCAACTATCGATCTATCTGGCAGTTTCAATGCTGATTTGAGCCTTATTAGTTTAGACAGTTAAATGTTTGCAGCGATTTTTACTCAAGAAAATTTGCGAGTTAAAATAAAAGTTACTTGCAATTCTCAAAATTCACTTGCATTTTGCGAGTATGCAAGCTTAAATTCAAGCCCTGGTTCCAATTAATCTTTTTTTAGTTGATATTACGAATCCCAGCTCACCAGATGAAGTATTGAAGATGATAACTAATTTGATAGAGAAGAACTCTAACTTACATGGAACCAAAACTCAAGCTTGTTCTACTTTCTTATATCTTTATACTGCAATATGTGGACACAATGGGTAATTATTAACCATCAGATTAATGAATATCGAGGGTTGCCCGCAAGACTGTGGTAACTTGCTCTTTAACGACTTGCTCTTACTACAGTCTTGCAGGCAACCCTGGATATAATGTTTTGCTATAGACTACATGTGTATATAAGGAATTCAAATATTTGGGTTTTCCCTGCAGTACAAACAAACTTTCACCTCACTATACAAACAAACTTTTGCTGTCACTGAAAATGTGCATTAACAACAATATGATTTAATCTTTATTTTGTACTTTTCAGCAATAATGATTGTGTAACAAAATTTGTTTGTACTGCCTGCACAAGGACAAAAAACCCACAATTTTGAGTTCCAAATTAGATCTATTGAATGTTGCTCTGCTGTTAGTCTGGATCTTTGTTCCATGATGATAGGGAAAGTTCCCTATATGAAGACCATTATGTTATTCAGACCATCAAATTTGATGCTGTGTGCTTTGTCCTTAGAACTTCGCCCCATGATTGAAATTGGTACATTGAATTTATTTGATGATATCATTTTAAGAGTGTGTTGCACAAGTTATTTGAAGGTAAAACTGGGTGTGTAACATGAGCACATTTATAAATGGCCATTGTGATGTCTCAAAAGCTTGCCAGAGAAAATGGCATTTGTATAGGTGTATTTTTTTTTAATAAGATGGTAGCGTTTAACAGGCTTGTAAATCAATACTTTTCAGCCTAGATGATTTATCTTTTAAGCATACACACACTCATGTATTTTACATAAAACAGTAAATACAATTCACCAATTGCTAACTTTCCTTGCCTAGTATATGATAATGTTATGTTATCCATACTTTATTTCAGGAGTTTATCATCTTTAAAGATACAATTATATTCTAAATTACCTATTGGTGCAGGACTTGGGTCTTCTGCTAGTTTTTCGGTATGTCTTGCCACAGCTTTGTTGTTGAGTCAAAACATGATATCAGGTAAGGCATAGTTTATAAACAGTGCTCACTCTAGACATCAAAAGTTTCAGGCCTATGAATTTTAGGATACAAATCACAATTTTCTTGCATTATTTTCTAAGGCCACAACAAGTTGATTATAATTATGTTCTATGGATTCGCTTTCATCTTGATTTTGACGTTTTTTTACGTGAAAATATTTTTATTTCCTTGCTCGCTCATAAAATTTGGTCAAACCACTATAAAGCAACTGAATTAGAATAATTTCTTCCCTGCTTGCCCCAATTTTTTCTAGTAAATTCGGCAGAACATTATGATCTACTTGTTGTGGCCTAATGTTTGACAAAAAAATTTGTTAAAATTTTAAAAAAGAATAGGTCAGCTGTTGAAAAGTAGAGTAGGGAAATCAGAAAAATAACCATGTTTTGGCATGAGTATTTAATTTGATGGAGTCATATATGAAAGTATACTTATAAGGTGATTCTTAAAGAACTCCCGTTCCTGAGCTGAACATAACTCATAATTGAAAAACTAATATCTACTGCTGGGGTAATGTAGATAGTTGGATTTCAAAGTGATTGAGAACTATTTATGTCAAGTATTTTGTGTTTCTAATTATTCATGTATTCCATGATTTTAAATTTAGATCATCTGACACCTGAAGATAAAATATTGATAGAGAAATGGTCATTTCAAGGGGAGAGAATTATACATGGTAATCCTTCAGGAATTGATAATGCTGTGGCGACATATGGTATGTGGTATTCTTTATTGTTTGTTATAACCTTTAAAAATAACACATTTTTACTGGGGTAGGGCGTTGGAAACTTTTACCAAAATACCCTTTAAACCGTGCAAGTTGAGTTAAAAATGCTTCTTCAGAGATTTTAACTTATCTTTAAACTTTTCTAAAGCTCAAACATTTTTATTGAGACATTTTTGAAGCAGTAAATCAGTGTTTTTGTAATAACAACTTTAGTGCAAATTGACTTACAGCTGTAGATTGTATTTAATGGTATAAAATGTCTCCAAAAAAACATCGGAATTTATCCACAAAACTTGCTTTTATTGGTTTAAAGAGGTGGTAAATATATTGTGTAGTTTGATGGATCATGATTCAATGATGTTTATCTTGCCTAAAACCAACTCTGCCAGGTATCGGTGCATATGGAACCAACTCAAGACAAGACAAGTCACAGGGCACTCAATTTGTATATTTTAGGGCTGAATATGAGCCCCATTCCCCTCTCAAAATCATATGTTTATTTCCCCTATCTCAGAAAAAAATTTCCCTCAGAATTTAATTTTAATTTGTCATTCTACTGTCACAATCTTGACTAGCTATTCAAATCAATGGTAGAAAAGTGTCCACAGAAAATGTGACTGGTAAAAGTCACAACTATACATTTTTATTAGTGGACTGAAAATTCCCCATGTTGTCTTGAAATGACGCAAAATTCCCCTTCCTGAGGGTATGGCTACCTGTCCCCAAAAGTTGTCTAGTGCCCTTAGTCATATCTGAAGTGATATTAGCTCCCACAAATAATCCATGCGAAGTACACTTAGTTGTACACATTGTTTGGTTTGATAGTGAACAATGTATTGGCAATGTCGAGGTCTTTTTTCTTTTTATTTTGCTTGAATGTTTTTGTTCCTTCATTTATACTGGTATATTTACTTTGACTATTTCATCTTTCAGGAGGAGCAATCAGATTTCAAAGTGGTGAAATATTGCCTTTACAAAAGTAAGTAAACTATTATACACCTTTACTTATCAAAGATAAAAACATTCTACTAAACGTACAAGTAAACTAAACTCAAAAGAAAGAAGTCAGGTTGAGTGAAGGAAGTGTCTTCTTTAAATACCCTTTTTGCACCATCTACAGAACTAACAACAGAGTTCAATGTATAAACAAATTTTTTACATTATAAATATTAAACTACTGAAATTTCTGATAAAATCAAGTAAATTTTTGTTAATTCAGGGACAGTTAATAGAATGGCTGATAGTCTGAGTCATAATACAGCTGCAAATTATGGAAAAGCAAGATACATTACATTAGAATGTAATTATAATAATGTTGGCACTGTTGTTTTATTTTCAGTATTCCCAAACTAAGAATATTACTTGTAAGTACTGGTGTACCTAGAAGTACAAAAACATTAGTTGCTAATGTTAGGGATAAATATACCAGAGTAAGTTTACATTTCCTTCTTAGGGCTTGACATTTAATTTCAAACTAAGGTGCCTGTTTAGACAACCTTCCATATTTTTACTTGCCTAAACTAAAATTTTAATGCTTATTAGCAGTTACAAGTTACCCGGATCCAAATATAGTCATCAGGGCAATGATTACCTTTAATGTCAGGGGTTGATTTCTATAAGGATGTGGAATTTCCTTTTTTGTAAAGTTACCTTTGAAGTCTACTTCATGGGATTGATATTTGTGCATTCAATGCTACTTGTTGTGTGGAAAGTGATACTGAATTTTATGTACACAGAGGTAACCCCAGATTTCTAGTTGATTTTGAGATCTTAAGACATTGAACTTAAACCTCAGTAGGTT
This sequence comes from Mactra quadrangularis, assembly GCA_025267735.1. Classification (NCBI taxonomy): domain Eukaryota; kingdom Metazoa; phylum Mollusca; class Bivalvia; order Venerida; family Mactridae; genus Mactra; species Mactra quadrangularis. Next base: position 22,059,221 of record CM046305.1, read on the forward strand.
CCATAATCAGACCAATTTTATTAATAGCTGGATTTTTCAATGAAATAAATTGTGCTTATAGTTTGGAAAAATCCTGGCGGGTGGGTGGGTGGGCAGGCTGTTGGGCGGGCATCTGGTGTCGTGAACAATTTTTCTTTAGCATATATTTCTGCCATTTATTGTCAGATCTTTATGAAACTTCATACAATGACAACATATCATATGATGAACAGAATTAGAAAGTAACCACAACTCTACCTTGCTTTGTTATGGATATTTCCCCTTTTGTAATTTTTGCGATGTTGGATATCTCTGTCATTTATGGTCAGATCTTGATGAAAATCTGGCTTTAATGTGGTTTCCACATTACATTTCTTGTTACTTCAAAACAAGGTTGATGTTACTCTGACTGAACTTCCCTACAAGCATGATGAAGCTTCTTGTGGACAGCTATTTCAAATGGCCAAAATTTAAAGTGTTTTCATCTTGTTAGAAAATAGTTAACTAGCTAAGCCTAGCTAAAGATTTATATTGACTTGATTATTGCTAACCAATTTACAGGAATTGCCATGAAGAGATTTCCGACGAACTCTAAATTTTATCTATCTACATGTATCTAGAGATAACCAGTCTTACATCATAATTTACTCAGTCATTTATACATGCCATTCGGAACTCCTCGGCCATTCGCTACGAATAACCTCGGACATATTTAGGGGCCATTTTGAAACTACAGGTGTTGAAGTAAACAAATGCACAATCGTTTAGGCAATGAGTGATGTTTGTTTTTAGTCTTCAAATTTAAAATAACACAGTTTAATGATATTGCTGAACAATAATTGGTTCAATATATAACATATATAGAAATATGTTTTGACTATGATCTGTAAGTATACTACAAGAACTATTTTGCATAACTGTTGTGCTTTGCCATGTGTAGGTAGTAAAAATCCAAGCCACCAGGGTAGACCCTCAACGAATGCTTCCGAGATTATTCATTCAAGAAAGGTCGAGGTGTTCCGAATGTTATATATGCCTGCTATTATCTTGTTGGTAAGCAATAACTTACATTATACATGTTTTGTTGTTCTCTTGCAGTTACCAAATATTATGACTCCTGTTTTAGAAGCAATGTCAGCCCTTACAGTAGAATGTGAAAACTTATTTGTAAAAATGTCTTCAAGTGAGGAAGATACTATACACTACTTTCCTGCTTTAGAGGTAAAAAAATATGTTTTCTTTGTGTTAACTTGTCTGTCAATATCAGAATCTCATTAAATTCAAACTAACTCTTCATGGTAGATCTGAAGGTTTTCATGTAAGGGTCATGTTCATTTGAACTTTTTAAACTTATAAACATTACTCTGATTGAATTATTTTCGGTTAAACTTAAATGAAAAATAAACTACACTATATGAATACTTTTTCGTGTTTACTGCTGTAATTTGTTTGAACTCCATTTTTACATTTTTAGCCAGATTTTTCAACGAAAAAATTTGGCTTATAGTTTGGCAAAACAAGGGCGGGCAGGTGGTCGGGCGGGCGTCCCATGTCGTTAACAATTGCGTTAAAGTTTGTGTTAAAGTTTTCAATTTAGCATATATCTCTGCCATTTATTGTCAGATCTTTATGAAACTTCATACAGTGATGACATACCATGTGATGAACAGAATTAGACAGTAACCACAACTCTACCTGGCTTTATTATGGATTATTTCCCTTTGGAATTTTTGCGTTAAAGTTTTTAAATCCGGCTTTAATGTGGTGTCCACGTTACATTTCTTGTTCGTCTTAAATTTGAATTGAACGTATTCTTACTATGATTTTTTTAAACTTTATTTTACATTAATTTAGTTACTTTAAGTTTTTACACTATGCTTTGTAACTACTGTTAGTGTTTATTTCAGTAATTTTTGGAACTACTTTTTTCTACTATTATTGCAGGAAATGGTTGACATGAATCATCATTTGTTACAAACTATAGGAGTTAGTCATCCAAATTTAGACCAAATTTGTGATATCACTAAAAAGTATGGTCTTCATTCCAAGTTAACAGGGGCAGGTGGTGGAGGCTGTGCCTTCACCTTACTGTCCCCTAATTTGAAGGAGGATACTTTATACAATGTTATGCAAGAACTAACAGCTGAAGGTTTCTATTGTTTTGAAACTGTTGTTGGGACTAAAGGTGTTATGATTGAAACTGAATTACCTGAAAAAGTTTCATGAACTAGTTGGTTTGGCTGTTGTGCTAATTGACTGATTGTACGCATTGACCTGAGACAGATTGATACATTACTTGCTTTGGTTACTACACTACTTATAGCTGATTAAATGTACAAATTATATTCTGTAAAAAAATGTTTACATTATTTAGTGGAAATATGTTTTTTGATAGCATAAAGTTTAGAGGGGACAAAAGGGGGACTATATTAGAATCACATACAGGGGACAAAAAGGGACAGTATTAGAATCACATACAGGGGACAAAAGGGGACAGTATTAGGTAAAGGGTTAAATTGTATTTTTGTCTCAGGTCAAATCCCGAGGCATATTTGTGATGAATGGTGGAGTTTGCTTGATGCAAGCCCTGTGGGCTTTCAAATTTTGAAACTATTGATTATGTATATCATTATATGAATAGCTTTTTTTTAATTATGTAAATAAATTTTTATACCACTGTCTTTAATGCAGTAAGAAATTGGTGTTGTGTTTTTTATTTTTATTAGTGATATGAAATGTGTTGGATAAGGCCATAGAAAATAAATTGGTAGATACTCATTCCACTATGGATCCTATTTACATAATTATGGTCATTGTCCCCAAACCAGCACCTTAGCCCTTTTCCCATCACTTTATATTTAAAAGAGTTTAAACTGTACCCAAAATAGACAAGTTGATTAATGTCAACCTGTCCATATTTTAAAGTTTGGATGAGAATCTATCATTTTATTAGCTGTGACCTTGTGTGCATTGTTTTTTTTCTTCCTAGAACGTTCTAGGTTCTATTAAAAATATGTGTATTGGAATTATTAGTCATGGTGGCCATGTCAATGACCATACAAACAATAGGTTTTTGTGGGCGGTTTCTAGTTAAAGTTAAAAAAAGTTAAAGTGCGTTTTAAAGTCTGCTTCCATATACACGTTTAGCTGACTTTACAATCTTGTACGATAACTCCTGACAACTGAAATCACCCTCAGGCAGGTGATCCCTCACAGTACCTATTTACACCTGGGTGTAGTGGAACAATTGTAGGTTAATTTCTTGCTCAAGAAAATTAGCAGTGCCCCTATCCCTCGTAAGGATCGAACCCGGGACCTCTCGATCCCTAAGTGGCCGTCCTACCACTGGACCACTGCTCCTACATTCAGAATTGATATAAACAGTTGTATTTTCATTGAACCAGCAATTTCAAGATTATTTAAATTCTAGTGTAGTTTCAAGTTGTATTATATCGAGGGTTGCCTGCAACATAGTATCTTGCTCTTTTAAGCAATGCACTTACTACAGTCTTGCGGGCAACCCTTGATATGTTATTAGATTAATCGTAATAGTTGGTGAGCAGTTATTTGAGATTTATATATCTTATCATTTTTCAATATTTTTAAGTATACATCGCTTGAAAAAAAAGTGTCGAAATTAAAAAAAAACAAGTTTCGGGTCTGTACCCCTTCACCTCAACCCCTGAAAATTATCAAGTGTGAACACTCCGCTGGAGAGAGTTATTAGTCCTCCCCTGCATTTTTCAAGTATTTATATTATGTAATCGTTTGGTATTAAAAAAACCCACTTTTACAGACAGTTTCATCTCCACAAATAACCTAGTGAATCAGAAACTAACTTTCCTGCTATTTAATGCCACGCGCAACAGTATGGTATAGGTTTTTCGCCCAAATACGCCATTAACTTATTTGGAACGCTTGTTGATTAGAAATTATTACGTATAATTTATACAAATGACAGATAGTGAAAATATATGGGATTTTACTTGGTTTCCTTTCCGATCCATGGATCCGTTTCCTGACCGCAGGAGCATGGAAGATGTTATTTCCGACGTTACGGTAACTGACGTGTACGATCAAGCGGCAGGAATCGGCAAAGAATTTGAGAAATTGATCGAAACTTATGGGGTGGACGCTGTCACTGATTTGATGCCAAAAGTGATTCGTGCTCTTGAACAATTGGAAGCATTGGCTACAAAATATGAAAATGAAAGTAGTGAAATAGGTGAATTAAAACATGCCGTTGATAAACTTGAAGCAGAAAAGGCTGAAAAGAATCAGGAAAGAGCCAGATTTGAGGAGGTTTGTTGGAATATTAATTTTGTTTACTTCCAGTTCCAGGGGGTGTTTGTTTTTGTTTGTATCAATTCTGAATTGGATATGTTAGACATAAGTCTAAATATCATAATACTCTCTTACATTTTATTTGATTGTAACTGGAAGTTAAAAAATAACATATTGTTTATACAAAACAATATTCTATTTAGTTTTAAATATAAATTAAGCCGCACCTCCCCGCTATCTATAGGCTTAGACTTAGAGTCAACTACCAATGCTCCGTCACTACCAATGCACGGTCACCGCATGTAAATTTTAGAAATCAAGAATGGAAGCCTTGAGCTATGTGTCTTTCTTTTAGGCCTATCTGTCAAAAACTCACGGAAACCCCCCAAATCATGATTACCTAGACGCTTGATTGTTTTTGCAGACGAAAGATGCAGAAAGCACCTGCTCTTAATTAAAGTGTTATTGCTAGAAAATAGTGTTTGAACAGCTCCATCTTAATTCTTATTCACTTTTAATTAATAAAATAATTCAAGAAATATCATAATTAATATAAAACCATAATATTGAATCTATAATTTACCCATTTACAACAAAAATTTTACATATTTATATTACTTCTATTAGACTTAAAAACAAGGGGACTCACCTGGTGACCAAGCACTGGTCCAATTTTTTCTAAATATGCCATCTTTTACTTGTGGTACTCTGTGCCGATTTTATTCAACATTCAGGTTCTTTAGACACTTGTCTTTTGGAAATGGAAGTTGGCAAACATAAAGATTCTTTTACTATAATAGGAACTTCACCTGAATGATCAGAAATCATTTAACCCAAATCAAATTTGATATAAAAGTGACCCAGCAAAGGTAATTAAGACCACTAAGCTACATAATATCATTATTAGATCATTGATGTAGGAGGGATAATCCCCAAAATATGGCCATTGTTGGTTACAATAATCTCCAGAAAATGATATTCTTTGCTATCATTTTTTTTAGACTTTAACTAATACAAGTGAATGTTACAGTTTGACAATCTATTCCCATGACTTCTTCACACGATCCATCCCTTATGCATAAAATAAATTCCCGAAAATTCCCTATTGGTTCTGTGAATATTGATTATTAGCTTCAAATTCTTTGCACAGAACCATACACTAGGTATTTTATGTAATGATAATGCAGAGGATTCAGAATGAATGATTGCAATTAGGGACTTTAGTTAGTTATCTTTCCCTGATAAAGTCTGAAGCAATCCAATTGGTAAGTAGGTCCTTACAGTTGGAATCCTCAGCTTTTTTCATTGAATTTCTATGTAAGGATAACAACTATTTCATCTAATATCTTTCTTGTTAAGTAAGATATTAACAGAAGTGATGAAGTTTAGATAGTTATTTACCCTAAAAATACTTATCTTGAATTTCAAACAAATTATATGATTTACAAAAAAAATATTTAAGATTAATTTTGGCAAATTGACATTAAAAAGTAAAGGTAAAATCAAAGTAACCAACTAATTGGACCTACTTATTTGAAGAGTATACGAGGGGAAATAACTGACTAAAGTCCCTTATTCACAGTCTTACTCTAAGATGGAGTTTCAGACATTGAAATGTAATAGTTGCCCTCAAGATGTTCAATGTCCCAAAATACCCACTTAAAATCTTTTTACCTTGAATCATCTGCACAAATTATATTGCACATAGCTTACTTTAACCCTTGATTCAAATTTCGTGCACAGACTTGGGGGTTAATTATGAAAACTCACAGGATCATCAAATGGAATTTTCAGATAAAAAGGGCAGTGCCGGAACAAAGCAGTTTTTTATGCACTATTTGATGCCAGTTGATTATTTTTCTGAAGAACAATTTGCAAAAAAAACACAACAAAGTTTTGTTAACCTCATGAGTTGTCGTAGATAATGTGACTTAAGACCCTGATAGGTTCATTGAATTTCTTGTCTGTTTTTAGGAGTTGATACAGATTGAAGAAACCTGGCAGAAAGAATCAAAAGATCAACTTGCTATGATAGGAAGACTACAAGATGAGAATAGAAAATTAAGATCATCTTTATCAGAACAAAAACAGGCAGTTGTAGAAGAAGTTGCTGCTGTTACTAAACGTAAGTCATTCCTGACTGGAATTTTTTTGTATAATTTATATCTGGGTTTTAAGACTGTCTGAGCCATACTTGAGATTAATGTAAATTCAAGGAGAGCATTTTTGGGATATTTTGAGAGGTAAGACTTAGAGCAATAAAGAAACTCTTGAAACATGGTTTGACACTTAACTGTTTTAACCAGAAATCCCTCGGGAATACCTAGTCAGTTTGTTTGATATTCCTCCTTAACATTATAAGGGATTTCTTCTTAAAAGGACAAACTATTTTGGATACATATTTGCAGTCTCTGACTGTAATAAACAATTTATGGCAACTTTCAGGTGTTCTGATGGAATTCATGACTGAGAATCACCTTGATTCCTTCAGAGTTTTGGGATCCTCAGAACCCTGGGACACTGTGTTGAACCCTGCGTTAAAAGTTTAAAGTGTAAGAATTATCTACATGTATTCATTTAAAATAAACAACTTTTCATTCAAGGACCAGGAATGCTTGCAAATCTATAATATTCGAACCCCAATAGAAATTTCCTATCATGGGCTTGAAGCCTTGATGCAATTAAATTAGCTGGTGTATAATTCATGCACAACTCCACAATCAAGCTAATCATGTGTATGTAGCAGATTAATAGATTGGATTCAGAACAAAGGTTGATAAAATCTTTATTGCATGCTTTTCAGCAATAATTAATTTAAATTCAATTATTAATACATATGTAAAATAACTTTATGCTACACAAATGCACCCAGTTGAAACTAACTATACTTTTTGGTTGGGAATAAATTAGAGTTCTTTATGTGACTTTGTAGTAGAATGATTATTTTGAAACATTCTTAAACTTAACGTTTCAATTCGGTCTGGTACAGTGGTAGTTTTTACTGGCTTCAATAGCAACTGTTGTGAGGTTCTAGGTGAAATATTGAACAAAAATTCATGGAAAAAATCATTTCTTTATAATAATTGAAACTTATAATGCATTATGTTATTAAGTGTATATTATATCAATTTTCAAAATGTATTTGTATATATTAGCCATTTAAGATAAATAAGACCCAAGTCCCATTTTGTTAAATTTTTATCTAGATTGTTAGCTGTTTGTCAGCCGTTTCGCGTTAAGTTAAGCAATTATTGAGAAAATATGTCACATGAAATTTATGTTGCAGCACTCAAAAAATTTGTTTAAAAATGTAAACTTCAACCTTTCACGGACTTAAAATCAGAAGTTTTTTTAATAACAAGTTCGTTAATAAGTAAATACTTGTGATGAGTTTTACCTGGTAATTCTTATCCGTGAATTACGTTACTGTAGTGAATCAATTATTAACAATGTCTAAAATTAAAATACAAACCATTTGTGACACCGATGATGAGTTTTTTTCAATTCATTGATCATTTCTACCTATCAAACAACCAACACATAACAAAAACAAATATGTATATCAAACATAATAAGGACGAAACAAATAGATTATAGACTATTTTATTGGCTTTTTTCTTTTAGAAAAAGTCCTTTCCCTGTCAAAAAATATAGATACTGATAAGCATGACATACTTAAACATTGAAATATCGATACAAAATGTCATACCCTTTCCTAAAAGTATTCAAACTACGGTGTCAAAATATTGAAAGGATAGTGTAGTACAATAGTGTGTATTCATATGTACTAATGGTAACGTAATTCACATAAATTTTATTTTATATGGCGTGAATCTATAAAAGTAAATACTGTTAACTAGAGATATAAAATGGAAAAATCTCTTAAGTGTATAGTTCATTTGTGCTAATTTTTAGATTTTAAGCAGCAGATTGGATGACTTCGGACCTTTATATAATTGAAACCTTTGTTAGACATACGCAGTTTTATAAAATTTCAAAATGCCTTTTAAAATACATTGCAAACTGATTAATACGCAAGCTGTGATAACAAATAAATGTCTACAACACTGAATACGTAGTAAATACTTGGTAAAGCTGTAAAAGGACATATCATGGAGAACCATAATGTCGCTAATTTAAGAAAAGAACGGTAACGTAATTCACAATATATTTGTACAAAACTATTTTCATGTTTGAAAATGTTCTATATTGCTGACACTGTAACTTAATTTAACAATACAGAAATCCTTGTTCTGCCAATGATGAAAACTAACTTATTGGTCATTATGTATAATTTATTTTTAGTTAACGAGTTCGCAAACACAATTTTCCAAACTGTTAACAATGATTTAAATGGAGGGGTATATTTTCTGTTATATGAAATATTTTCATATTTTACATACGAGGCATAATTGGAGGCCTGCAGTTTATACATGATTTATTTCTGTTTCATGGGACTAAACGTAAAAGAACATCACTCAATACTCCTTGTCAAGATTGATTTGAAGCTTTAAAAAATATATTTGATGCATGAAAAATAAGTTTACATGTAACATGTTTCAACACTTCTAGTATATTGAACTTGAAGCATTCCGACGTCAGCGTTGAGTAACAATGATGTAACTTCTTATTGTAAAGACAAGTGCATGGTTTTCTCACTCCACATAATCACCAATTTAGATATAACATATTTTACTGCCTACATGTAATTATTATTGTAATTATTATCAACGTTCTTATACATAGAATATACATAACAGTATCTAACAGTCTGCCCACAAGTTTGCACCGCTGGTTGTCTCTTGTGTCAAGTGTTGATAAATTTGAACTGTAGCACGGACAATTTTACATCTAGATTCTCTATCTTCTTGTCTGTCTTCTTCACAGAACATGTAGTTTTCCAGCCATCCGTTCTCTCTGTGAACTTCATGTTTACTACCATGTCAGAATATCTCCTTATCTACATAAAAGGAATTGGACACTGCTACCATTTTAATTAAATCGCATAATCCATCTGCCTTATAATCAATTATCGCTACCATATTTAGATTAGTGTTACAACGATCTGCAACTTTGCCTTTTATCGTCATGCGCCTCCTTTGGTTTTTGCTTTTATATATTTTATGGGTCCATAATCGTATACATTTTTGTCTCATTCTAAATATATTTGGACCTATATTGGTTGTTAGTTTGTAAAATGTTTTAAAGTTTTAATTCAATTAATTTTCTCTTTTCAAGTAGCTTTAGCCATATTTTGGCTTTCTTCAATCTCTCTATGCCCTTTGCATCTCAACCTTGCTTTTACCCACTGGCCAAACAAAATTAGAGCGATTGTGAATTACGTTACCGCTCTGTGAATTACGTTACCATTTAAAATGTGTGTCTAGCATGGACATATGAACAATACAAAATAATTGTTACTGTGTAACTAAAATAATGCCCCAGAAAAAACAACTGATACAAAACTGATTTATCTATTATGCACTTGTATGATGAAACTATTTAAGAAACATACATGACTCACATTCATCATAAATTATTCGTAAAAGTCTCTTACTCATGCAATTTCCTTCTTCAAAAACTGTCAAAAATATTGACACCTCAACGTTCTTAGGTGTTGCTGTAAATTTAACCTATTATAATTGACCCTGGGTCCTAATTTCGGCGACTAACTGATATTTGCGGTAACGTAATTCACAATAACGTAATTCACGAATCGATTGTTTATTGGGCTGTTTATTTAATTGCATCAAGGCAATGTTAATTCATTTGGTTATTACTTAAGCTTATAAGAGGGTAGTTTAGATGGAATTTAGTAAGTGGATATAGGTAATGTTAGTGTGTATGAAAACAGCTAGTAACGTAATTCACTAAACCTAGGTTTTATTGAGTGAATACCGTTCTGAGGAGATGTGTGGATTATACAATTAATTAACAACCTATCTCATTTGTCAATATTGTGCTACAAACATTGAGTAGTTCCCAGAAGATAAATACATATATATAATGCAATGAACATCATGCCAGCAAGCCTGTGAAAAATGGTAACGTAATTCACGTGAATTTGTGGGACAGCAAAGTCAATGCGTAAATATTTTTATGATGTAAGTTGTGGAAGTTCAAACTATTGCAGTTGTTTAGCCTATGTGTATGCTTTATGATGAAAGTCAGAATTCTCATTCCTTGAGCAGAATAGGGCGACAATAAATCTGAATATCAATTGACCCAAACAGTGGGACAAGGTATTTTGATGAATATGCAACATTCCCGCTGAGTAAAATTATCATCTAGTAATGGTTATGCTTATAAATGTATATGTTTTCGATAAAGACATATGTCTCCTAGGTAAGGGACAAATTTGGTAATAAACCATGCTATATTCTTAGTAAAAATACTATGTGACATGATATTTTTGCAATTGCTTAACTTAACGCGAAACGGCTGTGTACGCTTATATATTTTATTACATTAGACCCCATATGTTTTAAGTGTTTGATTTCTTTGTAACATTTATTTCCTTATTGTAATCAATGACATCCAACTGGGAATTTTCTTTTGTGTAACAAAACTGGCAGAAAATGATATTTACTTTATGTTATAAATTTCATTATATTGTATTTTATATGGTTGTGTGGCACACCAGTATTGATGTATAGCACGGCTTTTTTTCTGTACATGTAGAAAAAGGGTCAGGGGGTCACACTATATACATGTATTGTACATTTGTTGAAATTTTATTGCAACTTTTTTGATAAAGGAAAGTAAAATTTTAAGTAATTTCCTGATTTGCAGAAACTGAAACAACTTAAAACAGCTGTTAGTCTTAAAACAGCCCCATATTTTATAAGGAAAAGCTATGGATATGAAAGGGTTCGACACAAACAGTGTCCTAGGATTCCGAGGATCCCAAAAACTTGGGAGGAATCCCAGTGATTCTCACTTAGGGATTCTGTCAGGATCCATGAAAATTGCCATACTTTGTTTATTACAGCTGGTAACTGCAAATCTGTATCCAAATTTTTCGTCTTTTATTGGAGGAATCCCTAACTTTAAGGAGAAATCCCCTAATAACTGACTAGGGATTCATTTGGGATCCCTGGTAAAATGGTTAGTGTCAAACTTCATTTTTCTGTGACTTTATAAATGAATAAATACAATGTACATATGTAAATTTCATTATGTGAATCTATTATCTAGCTAAAGCCATTGTTCAAGAGGCTGAACTTGCATTGTATATAAATACATGCCTTTGTGTGTTATTAATCTAAAATCTGAGATCTCGTATTTCCATTAACATCATTCAAATGAAGCTATTGATTAAAACTTTATTACTACACAAATACTTGATTAAAAGCCTGAAATTTCACATCATATCAGTCTTTGATAAGTGTTAGAGGCAGTCAGTGCAAGTTTAACTATCTTTTGTACTAGCCATATGACCATATCACAGGCTTAACGCAGAACGGTCATAACTCACTCTTTTTTAGATTGAGTTATGACCGTTTAGCGCTTAAGCCCGTGAATTATGGGTAAAAAAGTATTGAACTGATAGTGATTTGCCATACTGGCAAGTTGAACAATGGAAACTGCTCACCATTCAAGGTACATATAGTTCAGTCCCGCCCTTATTGAAAACATTGTACGCTTAATGGTTGTAATAAAAGAAATGTGATTCTATTAGAAACATTGATTAGTGTCAGTACCCTGTCTGTAATATTTGAACATTGGAAACTAGCTGAGCTAGACTTGGGTCAATAATGTATAGGTTATAAAAATTAAATTTGTTTACTAAGTGCTTTTCTGAGATGATGTAGGCATAATTATTAGAAATATATTGATAAAATTTACATGATGGCTTTTAAATGAGGAGAGTCTTAGAGTGTTGACTGGTTTGATATTATTTGGGTATTCAAAGACTTGGAACATTTAATGCTGATCTATCAGGGGTCCTCTGATCTCTGCTTATCCCCATCCTGCCCATCGAGTTTCTGTCAACAGATAAACAGATATGCTACATGCTTGTATTTCAAAGCTATTCATGAAATGCCTTTTTTATTAAAATTGAAAATTATTTAAAACTGTGTTGCCAAGGAAAAAATTGGGTTTTTTTGGCCCCTATAACCCCCTCCCACCCTATCTAAATTAAAATTTAAGCTAAAACCTCTTCTTCTTAGTATTGGATTTGAATGGGAAAAATCATTTTGAACAACTTCATCAAAATATAAACAAATTTCTTACTGAGATATCTCTAGGTTTCTGTACCTAAAACCAGGCCTTTTTTTCCTTATATAACAGGGGCCGTTTACAGGCACCTTCCCCTCTTGAAATTTCTTTAAAATCATGCAATTTTCCCCAAATATGGAGTTTAACTTAGATTTTTTGTTCCCCTTTCTATGAAATTGCGATAAAATTTCCCCAACTGTTCTATATAAGAAAAGGCCCCAGGCCCCTTCCCCAAACATTGAAAAAAAGCCCTGCTAAAACAAACTAAATTAAGACAAGATGGATGGTAGTTTATTCATATTCTTGTCTAGAGAATATGTTTTTATTTATTGTCTTCATAAGGTTATACATGTATATACATATATTGACCTTATAAGGCCGTCTGATCACCTAGGTTTTACATTTACTAAACACATTATTTTTTGTGAATATCGTAGGTGTTATGGTGTTTTTGTGACAGTAGAAACATTGTTAAATGTCATATTTTGAGAAGGATTGTCTGACTTGTTGATTACATTACTGTACTTGTTATGTTTGAGAAAAGATTATTAACAATAATGATGTATAGTATGTCATACAAGTTATTGTCTTAACAGTATGCCTTAGGGTTGTATTGAAGATTCTAGGGTTGGGTACATAATTAGATTGTATTATTCACTACATTGCTTTGAGTTTGTAAATTTTATTTTATATTATTAAATATGTACACTGCAGTATACTAGTATAAGCAAATAAAATGTGATACCTTTTTCCAATACAAAACAATAAAAGTGTAGAATTTTATATTAACTTAAGACATAAAAAAGTCTCAGAAACATATCTGTCTGCATGGTTGGCTCAGTCAGTTGCTCGTCTAAGTACAAAACCAGGGGCTGTAGGTTTGATTCTCTTGACTTGCCAGTGTGTTAAGTACATAAAAAAGTGGAGTTTGATCATGAAATATTTTCTATGGCTGTTCTCCTTCCTATTTCTGTATCGAGTTGGGAAGTTGTCAGCTACTGGCCAGAATATGTGTTGAAGTACTAGGTTAAAAGCTTGGTACTTGACATCTTTAAGCTTAAAGTTAAAGCAAGGTTTTTGAAGTCTGGTATTGCTATTTAGTTGACTCTTGACATCAACTGCCCCGATCATTATGATTGAGTCACACACTAACTGTTCACATTTGGCTCAGATTGAAGCCACAGCATACAGTGCATGGCCCTAACAGGTATCCATTTACACCTGGGTGGAGAAGAGCAAACATGGGGTAACTTTTCTGCTCAGAAAAATTCTGGTGCCATCGGGATCTGAATGCAAGACCTTTTGATCACAAGTCCGTGGCCTAAACCACTTGGCCACCGCCCTCACTTCTAAGCTTATCCAGGTACTCGAAATAGGATAACTGACCACTGCTGTGCATTATGACTAAAAAAATGTTTACTTACAGTATATACAGCCTTACATTACTTCATCACATTTCTAATCTTACAAAACAATAGCATTGGGTAGTACAACTTGTAAAAAATAGAGCAAATAATGACCAAATACAGGTACCAGTATAGCAGGGAATAATTGGCCTGGGGAAAAGTAGACTGCTATTTTTGTATATTGATTGAGACCTAGATATTTATAAGTGATTGATCTCTTAGTTAATGTTTAAGATAGTTTGCTGTACAATATATGTCTGACATTACCTTAGGGATAAGTTTCTAGATGAAATAAATGTCTCCTTCAATTAATTGTCCTTTGAGTTACTATCTTATTCTTAAACTTTCTTAATTCCCTGTTGGTCATTTTGTCAGAATGTCAAGTTGAATGTAATATTGAATAAAGTACTGTCGATGTAAGTTGGTGTCTGTAATGACATAAATTACAATATAGCTGAGATAGCATTGGAGGGTTTTACTACTAGAAGTGTTTTGTCTGATGGTTTTTTTCCTGCATGGAGATGGCAGTAGCTGAATATTAAATTTATGTGAGACCTTTAGACTGTATTGTAGCAGGAGTAGGGCCTGATTTTATTGAGATTATGTGGATTGAGGGTGACCTAGTGGTACAACATGGGATAGGCCTAGATCTCATGAACCAAGCTTTGAACTTAGTACTGGGCAAATCCTTCAGTGACTGACAACTGTCTTACTTGATACTAGTTGTGTTGGGGAAATATATTCTTGATTCATTGTTGCATTGTGATGTTTGCAGGATACAATGCTACTATAATTATGTGATACAAACAGCTGACTATACCCCATTCTACTTGATACGGAGGTTAGTGGGAGAATAACCATTGAAAATATTTCATATTGCAAACTCCACAAAGGTATATTGTTGGTCATTTTCAAGTATCAAACCCACAATCCATATGGTTATTGATAAGGAGTTAATAAGAGCAGTAATCTCTGAATAGATTGATTAAATATTAATAATAATTATTTTGTGTTTTTTGGTCATAAGAAGACAATCATGGGTGGCTATATATGTTCAAACTTTGCATTCTATCATATACATTGAAGGATTGACCTATTTTCCTAGAACTTCTGAGTGGAACTAGCCGATTTTCTGAGATCTATTGAATAGATACATTCAATTGATTATCGAGGGAAATTTCTTAATAATATATTCCAATATCAATTTGGAAATTGTCCTGAATAAATCATTTATAAGGTCATAGATGAAACTATTCAGATGGGACATTGGTCAATTATGACCAGTGGTTAACATTGGGATTCAATTACTTGATATATTATTATCATTCTATGATAGTGATAATATTAAGTGTTATTGGATGTAGAAATTGTGTCAGGGGTGGAATGATACTGCAATTGTTATCAAGTGGATCATATTGTTATGGCTAAGTTCTTTATATTGGCAGGCCCTGAGCTTGCATTGAAAATATCATGGTTACTTCATTTTTTGTATTAAATTTTCATGATTAACCATATAACCATATATTTAATGATCATTAATTCATGACCCCTTTAACCTTTCTCTATCTAGATCTGTACCTGAATTCCCATAGAAGCATCCATATGCTCCTAACTTGGGACAGTATGGTATAGGAAAATAGTGTTTACTTAATTGGGTTGTTTATTGTAATTGATTACTGATCAATATTTTATCTGACTGAACAAGAAGAGAACGTTAGAAATCCATTTAGCCCATTCAAAGAATATCTTGGCTTTTTTGTGTTTTAAGCATCCTGTTTTGGTAATACTTTTTTGGTGAAAAAATGGTAAGATGGTTAAATTGGTTACTTGTATTTCATTGATTCAGAATTCAGAAGATTTTAAGAAAAACATTTGTTTGTAAGAACCACTCTTATTGGTCAATACTTGATAATAGAATAGTAATACATTATTTATAGCCAATAAAAAAGGGAGATACTATCTAAAATAGATATCATCATTCCTAAAATACACTGGAAAATTAGTGATCAAGACTACAATGAATGACATGAGTACATAATTATTACTGCTGTGGGTCTTGTTATTGATTATACCTTAGCTTAACAAATAGACACAGACTTTATTACATACTAAAATATAATGCTTTATTAAACATTTAACAACCCTCGGCTGTATTGATTCTTACAAGTGTACTGATTTGATTTTATCTATAGTATGATCTCATGGTATTAAACCTGCTCTTTTGAATACATTACACTGTAGTTGAGCTGGATTTGAATGGGCAGGCTCTCCAAAATTACTGGTACGACAGTCTAGGAAATTCGGAATTGAAAGTGGTTGTCCTAACAGATTATTTTTAGAATAGGCAGTATGTCTCATTTGCAGAATTTTGGTTACCCAAAAGAAATTGTTGGTAGCCCGAACTAAAAAGTGGTTATCCTTGAGTAATTGGACACCCACTAATTTCGTACAATGTACAATATGAAGCAAGAATAATGTCAGAGTCTAATGATTGTGCTACTAGTAATGTGGCAACATGTCTCTGTTAAATGCATTCATAGGGACAAGTTTAGTTATACCGTAGATTATACTTGTTTACTGAATGGATTAACCCGGGTCGATAGCGCAGTTGGTAGCGCGCCGGGATTTGGATACTCGTGCCCGAGGGGGTGCAGGTTTAAATCCCACCCGGGAAGGTTATACCCTTCCATGAAAATTTGACAATAATGTCGATTTTCCTCCATTGATTAGATAATATGGAGAAGTTTCCGGCCTTGTGGAGGGGTAGGTGAGTACTGGTTATAGACAATGGTCCAGAAAAGCTAGGTTAGGTGCGCTGGACGCCGTGAAATGACCTAAATTGTGTTGATACGGCGTTAACTCCAATAAATAAACTGAATGGATTGAAAATTAATAGACATTTTAAAATATTGGGGTTTTCTACACGTACTGACAAGGTACATAGTTTTATCACTAGTTACTATTGTTTTGTGTACACATATTTTTCTTGGTAATAGTACATGTTGGTTTGTATCATACAGTCTACAGAATTAGTGGGTGTCCAGTTGCCCGGGACAACCACTTTTTAGTTCAGGAAACCAAAACTTTTTTAAGGGCTACAAAAATTTACAAACAAGAGATAGTGCTTGATGCTAAATCAACCTGTTCAGACAACCACTTTCATATCCTAATTTCGTTGACTGATCACTGGTAAAAATTCAGAAATTTAAATTCATGGTATAGTCAATTCATTTTCTGATTTAGTGCAGATTATAATATAAAAATGTTGAAGAATTGGTATAACTTTTAAGTTTATTTATGAGGGCTCGTTTTTTAAATTTCAACAAAACTTATTGATTGAAGGATGTATTTAAGAAAATTACAATGCATTGAAAGGTATCACTGTGTTTCTTTTACTTATTCAGTAAGTTTCAGTAAAAGTCGTACGAGTTGTGTAAAAGAAACGCTCAAGATTGTCGATTGCTGATCAAAATCAATAATGTTCAGCTATTTTACTTAAATCTATTCTTAAATCTGTTGGTTTATATCTTAAATATTCATTGTTGAATTACATACATACTTTATATTGTATATTTTGATGGTAGGTTTAAATCACCATCAAATCACGTCATAGAGTATTATATTGAATGCTTCTTAAAAGCTTTTAAAACTGTTTCTAAGACTTAACAATGCAAAAAGCTCAGCTATGAATGATGTATTTTGAAACCTTTAAGCATTTATTATAATATTTTTTTATTCAGATTTAATGCCATTTATCAAATATTTTTGATATTCTTGGCTTAGTTGACATTCCTTGAACCTGAGCTTTCCTGGTTATCATTTTTATAACCTTTCTGTAAATATATCTGTTTTAAGAAGGCTTAAATTGTCATTTATTTTCGTATACATCTCTATTAATATCATTCAACCTATGGTTTTATTTTAAGATTCTGCTGTGTTGATGTATAAGGGGTTTGGAATTGTAGTATTTTAATTTTTATGTGATGTTTAAAGCTAAGTAACAGCGCCCCCTCTGAGGCCCATTAACATTATTTTGGTTTTTATCTTTTTTTCTTTAATTGAAATTTGAATCTTAGACAAATTTCTTAACAAGAACCAGCTTATCCTTCTGCTATTATAGCCTGTTACTTCTCCCTCCATGCTCTACAGAGGAAAATCAAATATTTATTAACAAATATATATGAAAGGGTATAACCAGCCCCAGTCAGGAATTAGGGACTTTAGTCAGTTATCTTTCCTTGATAAAATCTGAAGCAATCCAATTGGTAAATAGGTCCTTACAGTTGGAATCCTTGGATTTTATCATTGAAGTCCTATGTAAGGATAACAAAATATTTCATATAACATCTTTCTTGTTAATTAAGATAGTAAAAGAAGTGATTAAATTTAGATAGTTCTTTACCCTAAAAATATTTTGGTTGGATTTCAAACAAATTAAATAATGTACAAAAAGTTATTAAAGATTAATTTTGGCAAATTGACATTAAAAAGTAAGGGTAAAATCTGAGTAATCCAACTAATTGGACCTACCTATTTGAAGTGTATACAAGGGGAAATAACTGACAGAAGTCCCTCATTGAACCCCAGACATCCATTATTATGAACCGCGGTATTGATTACTCTAGAACTCAGAAAATAACAGGGAGGCAAAAATTAAATATGTCAGGGCCCATCAAAGAGTTGATTTACACAGTTACTATTTCTGCATAGGAAAGAGCAAAACAGGGCATGGATAAAAGAAAAATGGCTGAGTGCATACCCTTGCAATTCTGCTTTAAAATAATCTCTCTTTGGTATTTGCCCATAATGGTCTAAGAATGTCTATAATGTATGACGTAATTAAAAGCTCAATTTTCTCCACTGTCTCTTAATAAACTTAATATAACTGTCATTGTTACATTAGGCATCTAGAATGATGAATAGAAATTTTGTAGAACCACAAATATGCCAGGAATGAAAGCATGTGTTACTATTGTCTGTGAATGTTAGAATAATGATGTTTTATAGTGGAATATTCATGTTTCTAGTCTTAGAGAATGTATGATAAGACAATTCTATCAGATCAATTCATGACTCAACTGTGAGTTGCATCATCATTGATTCCAATATTTAGTGTGGAAGTAATGTCTCATGTTTAAGGCCATAGGAAAGTAATTGCTAGATTTATCATTATAGATTTTGAACATTATATTATGGTTTGTCTCTTTTTTGTTTTGACAGCTTTTGTCTTAACTTACCTAAAGCATGCTGCCTTGGGCTAATTGATCCAGCTTTATGAAAATGACTGACTCCATAATTATAGAACTGCTAGTAAAAAATTTGGCTTGATTGCTATAAAACATAATAATTGGAATAGTGCTTGTCAAAATTCTAAGTGAAGCCAGGTTTGATTTCAATAAAGAAAATTCTGTTTAAAGAATGCATATCAGAAAAAAAATATCTTAGTAGAATTTCACTTTTTCTCGCTTATCTATATCAGTAATATTTCTTGTTTAAATTATGTCGGGTACTTCAAATGTAGAAAACTTCCTGCATAAGATTTTTTTTATCCGGTATCATAATAGATAAAGTCATGGGACAAGAATTTTTAATGATAAAGGGGATGTCAGAATCGAAAAATTTACTTTATATAGCCTTATGCCTGGTGCATATAGTTTACATATTATGATTGTAGACATGACATTTTCTGTCATTCTGTACATGTACATAGTCAAGTTTCTCAATTCTGTTGTGCAGTATTTTATTTTTCAGATCATTATCAACTGCATGACTTGTATGACATCCCAAATAAGTAATTTAACTCTTTTTCTTGCTGTGGTCATGCCCATGCGAAATGAAAGCTAATATGACCATGGTCAACCATGGTCTACCATGGTAGAACGTGGTCATATGACCATGGTCGACCATGGTCGACCATGTTTTGTTAAATGGCACCACGGTTTTTGACCATGGTCACAAACTGTTGTCACCGACCATGGTCGACCATGTTCAATGACCATGGTCGACCATGTTCAATGGCCATGGTCGACCATGTTCAGCAACCATGGTCGACCATGTTCAATGACCGTGGTGCCATTTAACAAAACGTGGTCAGCAATGGTGTTATAACCATGGTCTACCATGGTCGACCATGTTAATCGACCATGGTCGACCATGTTCATTGACCATGGTCGACCATGTTCACTGACCACACTTACATAGAAGTTGCATAATCATAATGTTCTTATAAGCTTAATGTGGATTGATTACTGACAGAAAGACAATTAACAATCAACAATCCCAAATAATGATCCTGGGCATTTTTTCTGGTTGGAAGGAAAAATGGTGACAAAATTTCTATCTGTGAACTATTTATCTACATAATAAAAAAGTCACTTCACAAATATTCACTTAATTCAAGGGTATTATAACTATTTCAGGTCACTGTCTTCCTCAAACTTAACTGCAGATTTTCAATTTTTTGTGTAGTTTCAATTTAATTGTCTCAGATTTCCAGTTTGTTCTGATTGATGAGAGGTCTAGGAGCTTCCATATTTTTTATTGACCTTTCTAGCCTTGGAACAGTATCAGTTCACCTTCAGTAAAGACTGTTAATAATACATGTTTAAATAGCACTCGGTAAGATATATAGATCCACTCATTACTTAGATCAGAAGTAGCCACTTTATCTGTGGCTTCAGTTTCTGTCGACATTTTTGTTTCTGTTGAGGGCTGTTGAATAACAATAGAACCTTTTCTTCGGTTTCTGTTGACTGTTGTCTCTTAGACTGACTTTTTTTCTCGCCATTTCTTGAACACCATACTTTTCAGTTGAGGACATATGTAACCAATTAAAATTGAAATTGGAATTTAATAAAACTTTCTTTAAGGATCTGCTATTCATCTTCTTGTTAATATATTCATCACTGTAAAACAAAAATAAGCTTAGTTAAGAAAATACATAATGACCTGGAAGTCAAGTGTTAGATCTACAAACTGAGCTAATCAGGCAACATTACTGTTCTTTGTAAAGTTTAGTTATATATTGCGAAAACACATATTAATTTGACTAACCTTGACATTGCATCATCAATTAAATAAGAGAAAAAGTTAAGAACCCGAGGCAGGATTCAAACCCATGTCTTCTTGCTTGCTAGCTAGGTGCTCCACCAATGAGCTTATCAAGCAGATGGTGTTTTTAAACTATATACAACCCTACTGTTTGATTATTACAATATGATTGTTAATTAGGATCGTTGCCTTCATAAAGCATTATTATCAGAATTCAGATAGATACAAATGATATTATATTTGATATAACTGTTATGATCTTAAATGGAATTATGAAACATTCTACAAATTGTCTACATTAAGATGAACAATGCAAAACAAAAACAAATTCATACCTTCTTCACTGGTTTCAGTTACATTCATCATCAGCTTCTAGATATTTGCATCTAAACATGATTTAATTTGTGTTTTCTGAAATGAAACACAGATATAAATAATAAAAGATATTAATTTTATCCACTATAGCTTTACTGACATACGATGTTTAGTTCATGACAATTTCATTTATATAACAAAGTCAAAATGGCACCAATGTGGATTAATGTCATATTTAAGAAAGCTAAACCTTGATTCATCGATGTCAATAATATTAGCTTATCAACGAGATCAAATAGTGATTTCGCGATGTAGAATTGCTTATACCAGATTAACACAATCACACCTTATCAAAGAGAATAAGTACCTAAATGTATAACATGTGACGAACATTTCAATGTCCAACACGTTCTCCAGAACTTCTCCTTGTCTGTCAGAATAGATTACTTTATAGATAACTTTCATTTAATTTATGTTTTAGTCACGTATGGTTTTTCATAATGCACAAACATATTCATTATCTTAATAAATGTAGAAAAACTCACCTGATAAGCTTTCTTCTTTATCATAAAGACCGCTAACAGAGCCTACAACATTCCGACATTGCGACCTTTTAGCGGTGCATAAAAACGACCTGCCCGTGACATTTACTAGCATTAATTCAAATGCCTTGATAAATATAATTTCTTGACAAACAAGCTTGATAAACTTTATATATATATATGAATTATTTATATTAAATTGGTTTGGCAAGTTTTGTTTTTTTTGATGGGTTTAAAATTCATAGACCCAGTCCTTATAACTGTTTTCTTATATATAATCTCATGTACTTTTTATGTATGAAGGATGTTAACTAAAACTTAAAAAATAAGAACTTGTAATACATTCAGGTGTTGATATTTTAACTGTTTACGATATTTACACTTTTAGAACTTATGATTATGAATGATAACTGTAATTAGGGCAAATATATACTATGGATATATGTGCATTTGTGTTTCTATAGAAACAGTGGAATCTTTTTTAAGGTAGATTTACATGCTATGTGAATTTGGAAATGAATATTTATATGTAAATGTAATATTTTAATTATAACTAAAAGTTAAGTTCATATGATACATGTATAAGTACAGCATGTTCAGAAAACCAGAGACCTTGGTCTGTAGAGGTATGACCATGGTCGAACATGGTCTGTCTGTTTGCAACCATGGTCGACCATGGTCAGTTCCCTCTGATTTTGGTTGACCACGGTCAATCATGGTTGACCACAATCGACAATGGTTGACCACGGTCGACCATGGTCTGCGGTTTTCTGACCATGGTCGACCATGTTCTGTATCACGTTCAACCACAGTATTTGATGGTTGACCATGTTATAACATGGTCGACCATTAAAAACCGTGGTCACCATGGTCGACCATGGTCGACCACGGTCATCATTTCGCCTGGGTGAGAAGGTGTGATGAAAAAAGTTTTTATTACTATTATGAAATGTATGTCACGTAATATGTTGTCTGGTTCCCAGTTGTACTTTGACAGGTAAAAATATGTCAGGCAAAGTGTGATAATGGCCATGCCCGATGTAATGAAGTACTTTGTATGTTACATTTATTCCAAATAAAGTATCCGAAATTTTATCGAGACTAATCCACGTCTGAATTGTGTTCACTTTCTGACAATTTTTGTTAATCGTTCACTAAATTTGCAATCAGAAAAATCTAAATTGAATTACCTATATAGTACCAAACTCCCACTAAAGTTATTATCATCGGCAAATGATCATGCAAGATTAAGAAAACGTTAACAAAAATTTTGTTACCTGGATAATAACTGAGGGGCGGCCATTATTATGGTTTGCCTGACCCAATCACGATAGTGGTGTAATTGGTCATATATAGCTTTATACACTGTGATGAGAAAATGGTAAAACACTGGATCATTTGTCTTCCCCTGTTGTCCCCCCTCATCTCTTTTAAATTTATTTTGTTAATACAAATAAACTGAATTATTCTATGAAATCCCAACTATCAGGAGACTTGCCAAACAGGAAGTGTTGTGCAGATGAATTCAAATTTTGATAATATATTTATTAAGTAAAAGTTACTTGAAGTGACCTTTTTTACCATTACTTCATTGGTATGCATGTGCAATGTAAAACAACTTGATTTATACATATTTCATGCATGTGTGCATTTCAACTTCATTATGAAACAAGTCTCTGCATTCATAATCTTAAATATAATGAACATCACATATTGTAATGTAACTATTTTTTGTTTTTTGTTACATTAAATATTTCATGATTTGTCACCTTTCCTGTGTATTTGTTTCTTTATCAGTTCTCAGCTCTCTTAAAAGATTCCTTTTCCAATTGAAACTGACATGTAACTACTCCATATTCTTTGCCTTAAATTAGTTAAATCAGCACTATCCTGATTAAAATTACGGTATATGATGAATTCTTTGTCTTTAATTAGTTTAGGCGCTAGCCTGATTTGTAATAGTACATGTATGTAAATTGCAATAAAGGGCTGAAGTATCAACTAGCCTGTCTTCATGAAATAGGTCAATTTCTCTAGTTTTAAGCTAGTGGTTTAAGGCGATGACCAACTCCATAAAGGAGTTGACAATATCAAATATTATTGAATTTGCTTGAGATGTAAAGACCTACCATTACCAAAGGAATAAAACCTGTATGGTCTGCCAGATTTTATGTCAACCATACCAACAACTGGACCACAGTCTCAGCTTCTTACCTGATCAGCTAAACCTAGGTTATAATTTATTGTTCTTCTCATGGACATCTCTGTTTCTTTTCCTTTTGTGTACTTGACCATGGTTAAGTTTCTATACCTGTTACATTGGGCGTTTCTCAACAGGTAAACAAACATACAATTTCCCTTAGGGAAGTTAAAATGTAAAACTATGTTTATTAAGTCAAAAGGAAAAAAGTATGTAGGGAGGTGGTTAATTGAGATATATTATAATTGATATTTTGTGTTAAGTTCATTTCATTAATATTATTATCTTATCACATAATGTTTATTTTGACATATTTGTCTACAGTTTAATTGATAAATCAACATTCAAGATAAAACAATAATTAACATGTTAATCAAAATATGACATCATGAGTCAGATGACTTGTATGTATCAGCTTGGCTATTTGTCAACCATTTACCGTAGATGGTATTTTTAGAATTTAAATACACCTGTTGATATGATAGAGTCACTACCATACTTATAAATTTAATATCACTTACTATGATGATTTGATATACCAATTTTATTTTATTTAGCCTGGGTGTGACTATGAGGACACCTCAACATGTTATAACTTGGTTTAATTCACTTTGATTGAACTCTCATCCATTGACACCTATTTATTATATTTTGGATTTATGACTTGTAAGCTCTTACAACTTCCGTTGATTTAATCACTTTTGAGTTCACTTCCTAGTCCTTTAAGAACTTCCAGTAAGCAACAAGGATGATCAAGATTTTCGTTCAAGGAAACAGTTAAGTGGGTAAAAAATGAATGAGATTTTGATACAATTCATATCTGATATTCATATATTAAAAATGTGTCAAATTACTTGTTTTAATTTTTTGTTAAATTTGTAGTAATTTAACCTATTTAGCTGTTCACAGTGACTTTAAGAGTTGATATTACATGTAGTAGAGGGTAGCCAGGGAGTGTGTAATCATTGGTTTTTGGTCTACACTATTTAGTTGCCTTAAAGAAATTTAAAGCACCTTAATGATAAGGGACAATGCTGGTCATATTTGCCTGAAAATGGTCTGGACACTTCTAAGCAGCCAATATCTTATACTTGAAGAATATTTCTGCTGCTATGAAAAAATTCTCAAGCAATAAAAATTGTAAGGAAATTTTCTTTAAGTCTCAATTCTCAAATATGTGAAAATTTTCCGTCTATAAAAAAGACAAGATTACATTGTCACATAAAGGAGTGTCAGCCTGTATAAGTTGATCAGACAGCATGTTATTAGATCTATTGTTGTGACATCATCAAGTTTCCTCTGTGTTCATGAGGTTTTTTTCTCGTATTTGTGAATCACTCTATGCAGTCATCTCAAATAATTTCTGTTTTCCTGGTTTTACTCTTCATTGATTGGATAATAAATGTCAGGAGATTTTATTCTTGTAGACTAAAACCTCATCCATTAAAGAGACATGTTGCGATATGTCACAAAATAGTGTAAATTCCTGTAAATTTTGTTATCTCTGCTAGCTTAAGTCACCTGATGTACATACATGAATCCCTTAAATTTCTTAAATGTTATAATATTGTTTGATTTTTTGTTACCAAGCAAATTCATTACTTCTTTATTTACTGAAAAATAAACCCCTGTTAGGTTAGAAAGACCGAAGAATTTTGCTAAATGTTGGAATAACACTTTCTATGGCTGTGAAACTCTTTAAAATCAAGCCAATTTGGAGCCGAAATTTAGAAAAATGTCTCATGCATATTGTAAGACTGTCTTGTCTTCCAGAAATGCAATTTCTGCTTGTATATATTATATTATGATTATTGTTGTATTGCATTTAAAGATAAAAATAATGTCTCCTGACATCCTTCAAGTTCAAATTTTCTGGTTGTAATTCTTTAATTTTCAAAAAATATAGATAATTATAAAATATTATCCAAAATTTCGCGAAATTTGGTCATCAAACAACGGCGCAATACGAATTTTAACTCTTGGGCATAACACACCTGCATCAAGTTATGCATGAGTTATCGTTCGTGACCGGAATCGGTATGACGTCATCGTAGTCCTACATCCTGAAAGCGGTTATTAGAAACACAGGTGCAAGATACTATGTTTCCCAATTATAGAATATATAGAGAAGATATAGATCGATTTTCTTCAAATAAAAAGTATTTTATGTAGAATAATCCTTTCTAGGTCGAATAGCGAAAGAATTTTGACGATTGTGCATTATTTGTGAATGTGGTGATTATGACCGTGAAACAGGTGTTTGAGACTTTTTTGAGAGTATAAGTATATATTATAGTAAGGAAAATTTGTGTCTTGTGCTTGTAATTAGAAATAAATGCTAATTAAATAATTGCTATTTACAACTTAGTTTGTAATTCTTTCATGATATCAATTTAAGTAAATTTGAAGTATTAGTTCGGAGCCCATATTCTTATGAAGATGAGAATTTATTACTTACCGTTGATCATGGTGTTTCAGATTTCTTCAGCACCAGTTTTGAATTATTATCACAGAATGTTAAAACATTAATTCCGATGCAACTTATGTTTTAAAAAAAACTTTACACTGTAATGGTTTATAAGAATTTCATCTTTGTGTGAGGGACTGCACTCACAGTGGTTTCAAATAGATTAAGATAACATGTTCAAAACGACGACAACTCGGCGACGAAGTAAATAATTTCAAATCGTATCTTCATCGTGTTTCGAATAGTTCTTAATAATTCCCTTTGTTGTATTTATATGCTTTTCCGTAATTCCATATGAGAATTTAAGTTTTAATAAAATCACAAATAACTCCTTGGTAAATTCAACTGTTTATATATTTGTCTAACAAACTAGTAAAAACAAAGATTTATTAGCGCGAATTGACTTCCGTGAAAAACAATTTCAACTCCGATTCAAAAGATTATTTTCTAACATCATTATTCAGACCAATATTAACTACAATTAAAAAGTATATAATTGGCGACAGCCTTTTGACAGGTCATGTGTAACCAATGCAATTTGTTGGCGGTGATATCTTAATCTACATTAAGGACCCCAATATATAGAGGCTCACCGCGGGACTTTTTTGTCATCTTGTACGAATTTTATTGTTTCCCGTGGGGAACCTCACAAACTTAATTAACATATTTAAAGTTAGGGGTACATCAAAATAATTTATCAATTACTCTTTTGTGTCATCAAATTATTGATACTATTGGGTATGTTTCCATGGACACAGACTCTCAAATCCTGACACGTGTTGGCTATCACTCTGCCGTCGACATTAATATACAAAGTACGTACCGCACCCTCAATCAATTTCAACATTGTCTAACAGACGTCATGCTGTGAATTCAAAAGAAATTTTTAATCCGCTGACATATGTTACGCGATATATTGGAGATAAAGTAAATGATAGTAGATGACCGTTCAGGCGATCAAGTTCATATTACGCATTTAAATATTTTTTGTGCAAAATAGCGAGGTTTAGAATGCCGGTCTCATCCATTAATATAATCGCACAACCAGCGATATAAAGATATATATATTTTAATGTTTAATCAATTTTCATTCCATGATTTTTAAATGCGATTTTTAGATAAATTAATTTTTATGCTTATTTTTCAAACTAATATTTACTGCACCCAACATTACGAAACAATTTGAGTAGTATTTTCTGCACAACATTGCTGTCACCTGATTTTCCTTTTTTCATCTTTGGTTCCTTGAGAAAAAAACACGAGGTACACTATTTTCTTTTCAAAAAGGAAATTAAATAGCGTTTTCCGCACGAAGATTATATTTTTGGCAAGTATCTGTCAAAATATGACGAAATCATAACTTTACGTAGTCTAAGTTATTTCTGCCGAGTTTTTTCAATCTTTTTCCACTTTCACTTGGTAATCATATAGAAATTAAAAAAAAAACGCGCTTGCTCTTAACCAGTTTCAGACTCATTTAATGTAATGACGTATTCAATTTAATTTCTTTTTGAACCTTTTTTTCACGCAAATAAAAAGTACATCACAAAAAAACTACTTAATATCATGGAATTGTCGATGAATGCAATCAAATATACAACATATAAGCCTAGTTATTAAACTGGTTTATATAAAATAAAAGAAAATCATGTAGGAAATGTAATTATTAATAAAAAAATGCAAATTTAATTTCAAAATGTTTTTGCGACTGATTAATTGACAGGCGTGTATAAATTACAATCCATTGACTGTTACAACAGGTTTTAATTGATAGGACTACGATGACGTCACACACGGTAGATAAGCGATGTTGTAATATCGGCTAAATTGATACAGGTTTAAATCAGAGTTAAATATCTCGATATACACATTGTTTACATGCGTTAAGCGTGAGTGTATGCTGAGATACAATAGAAATACGTAATATTTTGATGTTTAATCGTTTTTTGTGTCCAACGATAAATTTGACCTTTCAGTTGTTAGTTGGTCTCATTTCATACCAGACCTTCCTGGGATGGACAACAAATACATATCCTAAAAATTATGTGCATTTTTTACAATCTTTTATGCTTAATGATAACCTGCTGGTATATGCATGTTGTGAACCTCCAATTAGGCCAAGGGGTACACATACATAAGTTTATAAATTCATTATAAGATTCAGAGAGCAATCTTTATAATGCTTAGATTTATGTGTTATATTTCTCTATTTTTAGGCACAGAAGAAAAGGAGATTGAGGTTCTAACAAAATTAAAAGAGACTGTACATAAACAAAGAGAAGAAATCAGAAAATATAGTCGTGAAGTTAAACAGAAAAATGTAGATATTGAAGCTGTGAGTACATTCAAAATAGGCAGAATTACAGTCACTCAATCACTAAAACCTTTTGTTTTCACATCTTAGCACAATTTGCCTGTTGAGGGCAAACTTTAGCCAAGGTTGACATTACTTGTCAAGGGTGAACATTTCGTTCTATCACCCTCTGTGGGATGTGATATTTATTTTATTATACCAAACAACAAAAATCAGAAATTATCAACAGTTTTAAAGGCACTAACCTGTTAATTTTATTTGCTTCTGAACTTGAAGACATTGTCACACCATTTAAGTCCTTAGGTAAAAGGCAAGCATCTGGGCATAGGAAGTGATTAAAATTGAATTGCTAGAACTCCAGTCCCGCTTTTTAGCAAATTCCAACACAGTGGTCTCCCATCACTTTAAGCAGGCCGATAGGTGATGTCAAGAGGGTGACATTACAGAGTGTCACGTGATGACGTCACATTAGACTATATGATAAACAAATCATGTGAGGTATAATAAATAAATTAACTGCATTTTCCTATGTACATAAAATTATTTTACCTTGTTTCTAGCTACAAGCACAATCAGAAAGGTTGGTGAAGATAAACATTGATCTAAGACGTAAGAATCAATCACATAAGAAACATGCAAGAACTTTAATAACAGAGAAAGTAGACCTAGAAGCTCAACTAGCTGAAAAAGAACACCAAGTTGCTCAGGTAGGTTTTGTGTGAGCTCCCTTAGTTGTCTGGGGCTTGACATTGATCTTTAATCTAGGTTGCCCTTTTGGTTGCCCAGCTACAGGTTTTACTTGTCCAAACCAAATGTTTAATAGCAGTAACAGGTTGCCCGGACCTAAATATAGATTGTTATGGACAATCTGACATACTTTAAATGTCAAACCCTGTTGTCGAGTGGTTAAGCTGGAAGACTTGAACCGGGTTGATAGCGCAGTTGGTAGCGTGCCAGGATTTGGAATCTCATGTCCCGAAGGGGGTACAGGTTCGAATCCCACCCGGGGAGGTTATACCCTTCCATGAAAATCTGACAATAATGTCAAGTTTCCTTCATTGATTAGATAATATGGAGAAGTTTCCAGCCTTGTGGAAGGGTAGGTAAGTACGGTTGTAGACAAGGGTCCAGGAAAGCTAGGTTAGGTGCGCTAGACGCCGTAAAATGACCTAAATTGTGTTGACACAGCGTTAAAACCCAGTAAAATAAAAGTGGAAGACTTGAAAAAACACAGTAAATCCTCCCACTGATGTTGGGTATTAAAGTTTGACTTCAGCTGCCTACCATAATTCTAAAGTCAGAAACTTGGCTCTTTGTTATAGGAGTCCAGTACTTGTGTATGTAAGGAATAGTGGCTAATGTTAAATTTTAGCTAAAGTTGTTTTTAGTGTCCGTCATAACCTGAACCTTACAATCGGGGACTGGTTGAAAATTGATTTGGTTATTGATATTTAGGCTTGTTGGTAATTTTGTCCATTATTATAAAACTTAATAAATTGTGCTAGTGCTGAAAAAAATTCAAGGGAACAACTGAGTCTGACTTTTTACACTTAAGAAGTTTAAACCTTGCCAAAAGTTTTTTTATAACATTTAATATCCATCTCTGATGCAGTAAAATTTAGATTGAATCTTGCTGCAATCACTGATAGTTTAGAATTTTATTGTATGAAGAATTATCATGGCTTTTGGTGGTTGGATTCATCATCATCATCATTCGGTTTAGTTTGGAACAGGCCCTGGATTATTCCTGAAGTGGCAAGGGTGAGGCCTGTCTGTCTTGTCTTCCTTCCACTCCATTTCTGGTGGTCCTGAGTTGCCATTGGTATTCATTTCTTATGATATGTAAAAAGTTATGATTCACCATTTATCCTTTATCATTATAGTTAACATTATAGGCGTTCATTTCAATAGTGTTAAAAAATGTAGTCACATCATTGTCTTGACCATAATTGAAGCTCTTTTTAATAAGACAGTTTAACAGTCTACGAAATTAGGCTTTGAAATTGGTTGTCCGAACAGGTCATTTTAGCTGCAAGCACTATATCTTGTTAGTAGATTTTTGGTTGCCCAAAAGAAACTTTCGGCTGCTCAAACTAAAATGTGGTTGCCTGGACAACCGAACACCCACCAATTTACTGGTTTAAATATTTTTAGCATCATTCCATGACGTGTATTAATACAGTGCATTCCAAAAGTTCCTGCAATAATGAAATTTTGCAAAAACCTGATTGTAATCAAAGTTTATTCATGCAATGTAAAGACTTTGTTTTTATTAAATATTATTCAAGACGGCTGGAAATGGCGATGTAAGTTTGAAACTTTTTGCACATATTTTTCTTCTTTTTTTTTAATTCATGTACAAAAATGTAGTGTTTAATGACTAGATTTTTTGTTACTATTGTTGTCATTAGATGTTGTCTTTAATTTCTAGTAAATCATTTTGTCCTGTGATTAATTTATTAGACTTTCAAGCTTGAAATCTAGTCTGGACTACGATTCACAGTAACTCGTGTCCTACTTGAAAATTCATTAAATAAGATCATAAAAACCATCAACTGTATTTTAAAGTTCAAATAATTATGATTCATTTATGTGCCATGTACCTTTATAAATCAGCCTGACTCTTTGGTCTTAGGTCAAAATTGTAATCTCAACTGATTAGCTGTCAAAATATTGGAAATGGTTGACCTCTTTCATCTGATTTCAAAATTCCATTTTTGTAGCCCATATCATAAATTCCATACTTCATAGCAATTCTTGTTCATTAATTTTGTACTTAAATATTTAAAAAAAAAAAAAAAAATTGTTGTTTTTGATATTCAAAATTTGTAGTTTTAATTTTTAGCTGGGTTTTTCAAAGAAAAATTTGGCTAATAGTTTGGCGAAACTAAGGCGGGCGGGTGGGCAAGCGGGCTGGCGTCCAGACTCGTTAACAATTGTGTTAAAGATTTCAATTTGGCATATATCTCTGCCATTTATTGTCAGATCTTTAAGAAACTTAATACAATGATAACATACCATGTAATGAACAGAATTAGAAAGTAACCACAACTCTACCTGGCTTTATTATGGATTATTTCCCTTCGTAATTTTTGTGTTAAAGTTTTTAAAACAGGCTTTAATGTAGTTTCCACATTACATTTCTTGTTTTTTACTATACGGTCATTCTCAATACGAAGGTCCATTTGACAAAATGTTACATAACTCCCAGCTAGTAAGTAAGAAAATGAATTTTAGTGTTTCGTCCATTACCTAGTAGATGTCCAATGATTGTGTAAAAAAATTACAAAAATCGGACTAGTGATTAAATCGTAACCGCCATTTTAGACCCTTATTTTAAATTTCCGTTACTGTCGCCAGTCCACCTCTGTGTTGTTTGCAATAAAATTGCAGCGAACACGGCCACTGAACGAGTTAAATTTATGTGCAAATGCATTAGTAAACAATTGAAATTTTTACTTAAAAGGCTTTGTAGAACAGTATGTCAGACATTTTTGAAATATCTAATGCAGAGTGCATGTCGCCAGACTTTATACTTTTCATAAAATTTCCGATACCGTATCTGCCACAGCTGGATTGGAAAATAAAATTTCAACACAGAGTTATAAAAAACGCCTAAAAGTTATCTTAGTTTCATTGATTATTAAATGAATTAACAAAAACCTTTGGTATGAATGATATATGACAGTACATGAAAGACAAATGTAAAAGGGGTCAATAAAAAGTAAATAAGCAAAATTTCCGTTACCGGTGCTGCTGAAGATACCAGCTATACTGAAACAGTATAATGACGATAAATACATCAATTGACTATAACTGTTTATAGATGGTCGAATAATTCTTCATTTGTAACTTTGTAGAGCTCAAACCACGTAATTTCAATACGAATTTAAAATTTCCGTGATTTAAATTTCCGTTACCATGTTTGGAATATCAGTCATATACGTTTCGTGGGGACATTGCGCCAGTCAGTGCATCATATATTTATGTCACTAATGACTTCAGGAACGCTTCATGGTAAAAAAACACATTTTTGTGTTAGTTAGATAAATTAAGAAATAGTTTAATTATGAAGTTGACAGTTCTTTTATTAATTGCGATATAAGTAATATGTTAAGCTGAAATTAACTCGTTGTGTATTATGAATTACGAGCACAAATATGGCTTTAAATTCAAATATTGATTTACTTCAAGAAATTATTAAAATACGACAGACAGAGAATATAAGTGTACCAAATTTCCGTTACTATGTGGTAACGGATATTTTATGTCTTTTGTCCGTAATAAAACAGCATTGTAAGTTTAAAAATGATTTCAAGTCAATACTATTTTACCAAAGGTTAATAAAATACACGTATTAGTCTCAAACAAGTAGACCAAGTACCATAAGACAATAGTGTTTAGCAGATTTTTATATTATAGCTCACTAGAGCCAGAGCACGATCTGTTCAATGTGATCTATTCTGATTGATGTTTGTCCGTCGTCTGTCATAAGTCTCTTAAAATTGTATTGACAAAAATTAAAGCAATCAGTCTTTAACTTTGCACAATGCATTTAATAAAGGTCAGCCACCTTTTTTCAAATTTAGCCCCTGCTATGGGTTCAATATTGACACCGCCTCAGGGGTCAACATATTTGAATAGTGGCCCGCTAAAAGGGAGTCAAGACTAAACATGGAATTATATAACGAAAAATTGAAAACAAATTCGTAAATTGTATGGTCTAGAGCTTTATTGTTAGCAATGCCAACTCAATGTCACACTTTTATACAAATAAATGTATCAATAGATTTTGTGTCAGATGCCCTTACAATCTATTTCTTATGTAAGTGGCCATGACTCCTCGGGACCCATTCAATATCCTCTTTATATCATATATACATGTATATCAGTTTACTGAATTGAAAAGATACGAACATATTAAAATCATGTACTCGTGATTTTGTTAAATATTATTGCAGAGATCAAATAATGCCAGGCGGCAGATATCTCTGTGAACAAAATTTCCGTTACTATGTTGTTTTTGCGGAAAAGCGTTGTTTTACCGAGTTATGATCTTGTCATTCTTAATCAGTGTCTTAGTTTTATGTTTCAACTGAACCACGTCATCTGTTTGAACAAAAGCATTCAAGTTTTCTAATTAATAATGCGTTTGTTATACTAGTCGTATTTTTTGATTATGTATATAGAACAAATGATATGAAAAAAAAATGTTGTATTTGTGTGAGCCATTTGACTTAGAAATAAAATGCAACTATAAAGTAACACATTTGTTGGTTCAGTTAAAGACTTGGTGGATTTGACTATGTTTTAACCTTATATAATCAATTTAAAATTTCCGTTACCATTGCACATGTTTTTTATACATATACGTGCCTTTTAAGTATGCGGCTTATCTAAGGTAATATGTACATTTTTTGTATCGGCAATGATGAAAGTGAAATATAAGAAACAGCAGGCTATCATTGTGACGTCCACAAATAAAAGAAAACAATTGAATTGTCACCAATGATTACAGTCTTGATTTTAATCTTAGTATTGAAAAGTGTGCCTAAAGTTCAGTGGGATGTAATGACTTAATTAAGAAGTCATTGTGGTCGATTTTTTTATTTTTAGACAAAGACATGTATAATTGTTGAAAACCAAACCATTTTATTTTGTACGGAAGAAGATATTTGTGTGTACGCCTTTACTGTCTGCAATGAGGGTACAAAATCGGATGTTAAAAGCGAATAGTAAAATGTTTACACCTTACTCTCTTTATATGGTCATAGCACTGGCAATAAGATAGTTATGCATCCAGAAAATTAGATTTACATCCCTGATACATGCATAATAATGAAAAAATCATTTAAAACTGTTTTATTTGAAGTTGATTTTTCACATATTCACATTCCCAAATGGACCTTCGTATTGAGAATTGCCGTATAGCGCATGATCTCAGTATTGTCCGTAGTTTTCTTTTCTAGCGTTGCATGATTGTAATAGGTTACTGAGGCTGTAACTGTAACTTTAGATGATCTGGTATCCTCAAAATCATTGAGTTCTTGCTTTTTGTCTCGGCCATGCTATAAGTTTTTGTTTTTTATGGAAGTCAAAGGCGGGTTTAAGGTTTTTCACTGAGACAATTATTAAACCTTTTGGAGCTGATGTGAGGTTGGTTTGCCTTAGAACCTGGTTCAACCCTCCCCCCAGTGAGCCAAAAATTTACTTGCTTCACTTCACACAGTTGTAAATGTTCATGGGTGGTATAATTCCTTTGGGCCAATGTGTCGGCTGCACTAAAATAGAGTGAAAGACTATCCAGGGAGATTGATAGATACCAGTAGCACTATGATCTGGGGTAATAGCTGTAAAGTCATTAGCATGAAAATAAGGCCATAAAATGCAATTACTATGGAAAATATGTAGCTTTACAGGGTTAATACAGGTCGTTGAAAGTCCTTGAATTTAATTTCTTCCTTGAAAAGTACTCGAATTCAATATTTCCTTGAAAAACACCCCAAAAGGTACTTGGGTTTTTTTTTTTTGGGGGGGGTCCTGGAATTTAGCAAATCTATCCTTTAAAATACAAAAACACTCTGAAATACTCTTTCGTGCATTTTAAATGGTTTCATAGCTCATATTTCATACCAAACAAGTCCTTGAAAAACCATATTTTTCCTTGAATTTCTTGGAAAAGTCCTTGAATTTTTAGATGAAATTTCTGTACGAACCATGGCTAAAGCAAACTTTAATTTGATCTTAAAATATTACTTATAAGTGTAATGTTTATATATGTATTGTGTAGGTTCAAGAAATGATAAAAGAACAAGATAGTATTGACATAGATGAAGCAGATAGACATAAACTGGATACAGCGGTAAGTAGTTCTTGATTTAATTATGTTGGGACAAACATGAATGTTATTACTGTTGCAGTCATTGCCTTAACTCACCAGTCTGCAGCCCGAGACCACAGGTGCCAGTCACAAATTTTCCTTATTATAGTAAAAAGGTCTCTAATGCCTGTTCAATGGTTGCAGTTTTCAAATCATCACCAAGCTCATAGGACGTGTTGTTTGACATTGGTCAAATTTTTTCAAGGGGATATATGACACCATTCCATTAATTGTTGATCGATTTTCGTCAAATAAAAAGTATTTTTATGCAGAATAATCCTTTGTGGAACTGATAGTTAAAAGATTTGACAATAGGGACGTCTTTGTGAGCTTGGTGACAATTTGAAAACTACGACCCTGCCAGTTTTCTTCCAAACATGCCCTGTTTTGCCCTTTCAAATACTGAAAAATTTTCTTTAAGATATCAACCAATTTGCCCCGGGCACATTTTTCTGCCTCCCTGCAATTTTCTGAGTTTTAGAATAATCACTATCATTTAGATGTTACAAACTTACCATTTCTGCACTAGAGGAGTAAAAAGTGCAGGGAGCATAGAAAAAATGCTGGATGCAGCGCCCTGCTATTCTGCTACAGAACAGACATTATTCTAGAAAGTTTTTTTAATCTCAAAATTTTACCAATTCCAGAAACAAGGAAGTATTGAAGGGACTGATGGTCCAGAGATGACATTGGTAACTGAAGGAAGTACTAATACTGATAACGAGAACCCTGAGAAATTAATGGATAAACTCAATCTTATAGGAAAGATTATCATTGATAAACAGGTTTGTAGTGGTGATTTTATTCTAATATTTCGAAATAATGATAATATTGTATGACCTTCCAAGAGTCTTTCAGATGAAAAAGTGATACAAATGTTTATGGTATTTTATCTCTTAAATAAAACTGAAAATCTTATTAAAGAGTTAATATACCATTAACTTTAGATAAATATGTAGTTAAACCTTTACTGGTTGTTACATGTGTGAAAAGTAGCCA
Source organism: Mactra quadrangularis (assembly GCA_025267735.1). Taxonomy (NCBI): domain Eukaryota; kingdom Metazoa; phylum Mollusca; class Bivalvia; order Venerida; family Mactridae; genus Mactra; species Mactra quadrangularis. Next base: position 22,095,880 of record CM046305.1, read on the forward strand.
TTTTTTTACTTTAACATGCTAGGACTATTTCAAGTTGCTCTAATTTCATTACTAATTACGGACTGATATGCAACTTTGCCAAATTATTTCCTGGGTGACTGTCTTTCAGAAAGGCAAGTTGAGCCCCGATCTGAGTAACCATGGCAGATCTGGGCTGGAGCAAAAAATACAAAAAATGCCATTTTGGCTCTTTTTCAACCTAATCTTTGCATTTCATTCAGCAATATTTTCCAAAATTGAGTTCTCAAGTGCTATTTCTTTTCAGAGACTGAAAACATATTTTCTTATCAGCATTTTGCGCCATTTTTCTGCACTCAATGACCCCAATTTTTTTCTGGAGATGAGGGGCACTGTTTCCCCTTCAAACCCCAGCAACAAAGGGTGGTACATCCCCCCCCTTTGGGACCCACCTGAGAAATCTTTTGTTTAGGAAGACACTCCAAAAGGGTCATTTTTTTGCAAATCAGGACAACTTTTCTCAAGTGAAAGTCACTAAATACAGTAAAAAACACCAATTTCAAGACAGTGGTGGCAATTTTAAAGGGGGGGTCCAGACACGTATAAATGCAGGATGACCAGTTATGTGTTAAATATTGAACATGTTTGTAAAACTTCACTTCTCAGCTTGTAAACTGTAAAACCTAAAGCCACTGTCATTGTGCAGTGATATTAAGCTCGACATTAATTCTGGTATTAATTCTGGTTGTCTTGATTTGATTCCCAGTGAAGGCTTGGTTTACTCATCTAAGAAAATTAAGCTGTAATTCCAGTTTCTGTCCCCGAAGGCTGAAATTGTTGGCTTTTCTAAGATTGAAGAGTTCTGACTAGTATTGCTGTTTTTACTTGGTTGCCAATATAGGTGTTGCAATATACGGTACCCACCAAAAGTTTGAAGACAAAAGAAATTTACTACAATTCTTGAACTTTGATGATTACTTTTGTAGAATTATTATTTTTAACATGTTTAAGTATGGTTTGTGATAAAATGAAAACAAACTTCATGAATGCAACTTTTTTTTATAATATTCAGCATCTGACATCTCAAAGCCTCCCAAACCATGTTTATTGTACATGTAATTACATTGTATTTTCCATAACGTAGCTTTTATGCTATTTTTGTCATCTCAGTTATAGGTATAAAGATAGCCAAAAAAAAAATGCAAAACTAAAAAACATTTCAAAATAAACCAATAATAATAATGTCCGATTTTAGATAAAAGCTATGCAGTAGGCCTACAAAGTGAAAATGTCTCCAAACTTTTGGTGGGTACTGTATATTTAGATTTCAAAAAAAAGAGAGAGAAAAAAAGCTTTGATAATCCAGTGCAATATAGGTTAGAAGCCTAGAGACTTCTAAAATTTCTCTTTTATCTTTGGTAAATTCTATTTTGTCAGGATTATAATATTAGTTCAAGTAAAATAGTTATATGTCATTGATGTTTATAAAGAACTTCCTTATCTGTTTTTTAGGATCCTAACAGACCTAGGTTTACATTAAATGAGTTAAGGTCAGTGTTAATGGAAAGAAATGAATTGAAAGCAAAGTTGATCGAAGTTGAAGAAGAGCTTGGAACATTAAAACCAAAGTAAGTCCATGTAAACAGCAACTTTCCATGCCCTCTGTGGGTCTCTTGATGACGAAATATTTATATTTTGATTGAATGACCAATTTTTAGGGTTTCATGTTGTTTTTTAGCTCGACTTTACGAAGTAATGTAGAGCTCTCCTACTCGCCCCGGCGTCGGCGTTGGCGTCCGCGTCCGCGTCCGCGTCCACACTTCTGATTAAAGTTTTTGTGCAGTAAAATACTTTCTTCTATATCTTTGTTATTTCTTAAGATATTAACTTCAAACTTTAAATATATGTTCCTTACTATCAACCACATCTCATGTGACAAGGTCCATAACTCCAAACACATTTTTTTCAAGAATTATCTCCCCTTGAACTGATTGAAGTTTTTGTGCACAGATTAAAGTTTTTGTGCAGTAAAATACTTTCTTCTGTATCTTTGTTATTTCTTAAGATATTAACTTCAAACTTTAAATATATATTCCTTTCTATCAACCACATCTCATGTGACATGGTCCATAACTCCGAATGCATTTTTTTCAGAATTATCTCCCCTTGAACTTAGAGTTTTCTTTAAAAAATGTTTGTTTTTACTGCAACTGTTTTATTTCTTTAGGTATTGATTTCAAACTTTAAATATATGTTCCTTATTATCAACCACATCTCATGTGACAAGGTTCTGATAACTCTGTATACATTATTTTCAAAGTTATCCCCCTTGAACTTACAGTTTTCTTTAATAAATATTTGGTTTTACTGCAACTGTTTTATTTCTTTAGGTATTGACTTTAAATATATGTTCCTTATTATCAACCACATCTCATGTGACAAGGTTCATAACTCCAAATATATTTTTTCAGAATTATCTCCCCTTGAAATTAGAGTTTTCTTTAAAAAATGTTTGTTTTTACTGCAACTGTTTTATTTCTTCAGGTATTGACTTCAAACTTTAGATGTATGTTCCTTATTATCAACCACATCTCATGTGACAAGATTCATAACTCCTTTAATATACATTTTTTCAGAGTTATCCCCCTTGAACTTATAGTTTTCTATTTATTTCTTTTTTTTTCTTTGAATTTGTTAAGGTTATATTTTCAAATTTTAAAATATGTATGTTCCTTATCATCAACCACATCTCCTGTGACAAACACTTACTAAGTCGAGCATGCTGTCTCCTCTGACAGCTCTTGTTCTATATTTTGTTTCTATGGTAACTTGAGAATTAACTTCACCTGTCTTTTACCCATCTGTACCTTTTGAATGCGTATAGTCACGTGATCTTAAGAATATAAACAAGCACTTGTTTTTTGGTCAAATTATTGGTGCTACCAAAAATCAGGTATAATTAAAAAGTGCATAAAATTTCTTTTTCTGGAAATGCTTACATGTACATTAGCAAGTGAGTTGTAATTGTTAACTATGCACTAATTATTTTTGCTTTTGACATTGTTTACCCCTGGATTCAAATTTTGTGTGGAGGATTTGATAACAATCAATACTCACTGAGTCTAATGAGATTTTTCAAGGAAAGAAAGGAAGTTGATATTTTATTCACTTCTTATAGTAATTCAAACATTTGTCTGGAAAATGAAATTGAGGAAAACAAATTTGTACCTTGTCATTGTTGATCATGTGACCATACCCTGTTATCTATATTACTGGATTTTGACTTCACTGGCTTCCTTTGTACAGTAAAGTTCTGCTATTAAGACCAGCAAAATCAATGGTCTTAATAGTGAAACGGTTTTATTATAGGACCCATTTGTTCACAACTTCAGCATTTGGATCTTAATAATTGTCAAAAATCTCATAATTTTGAAATAACAAAAGTGGTCTTAATAGTGGAACTTTACTGTACTGTCAAAGATACCTGTTTTTGTGCTTTCGAGCTTGTGTCAAACAACAAAAATGTCTAATAAAGGATCAAGGTACATTTAAGCAATTGAAAATGTCTAACCATTGGTTTGTTATTGTCCATCAAATAAAATGTCCAGTCCAGTATTATGGATCAATGTTATATAGTCACTATATTTAACCATCGCTTTTAGCTCGATGAATATATAGAATGTCAAATTTACTGAAATTTTCACTATTTTCAATCATGCTTATTGCATTATCCGAGATCTTTCAGCCTTGCATGAGAATTCAAGATTTTTTTTCATTCTGTTAGAATCTAAACTTTTAGAATCATGATTTTGTTAGAATTTGATTTTAAAATGTAAAACATAATTGTTTATTTATTAAGGCAGAATTCCCATAATAGCTGCTGTCAAACTTCGGGCGATGTCGGGTCATGTCGACAAATTACGTAAGCGGTTTTCGTCGGTGTCGTTATCAATCGATAAAGATCGGATGAACTTTTTTATTGTGTAAATGCCTCATTTTTCAATTATTATTATTATTTTTATTGTATTACCTCACAAGAATATCAATTCTCTCAATTATTTGAGAAAATAGGTAGAATTCGTGTAAAAAGTTTAAACCGGAAGTTTAAAAATCCAATTCAAATAATGGACGAAAAGATTCGTCCCCTAACAGATTCGTCCCCGAACAAATTCGTAATCAATAAGTTGTTGATGATTAATGCAATTAGACCGTAAAATACCATTATTTTATCTTTAAATTGTCAATAATGGCGTTTAAAAGTAAAATATATACTGTAAAGATGTGTTTACTTCATATTTTGATGGTCACTAGAGTTTTGACATTTTTTCAAAAAGGGGGTTGATGTATTAAAATGGCATTTTGTTTAGTTATCTGTGGTAAAAGTTTTTGTTCTTTGTTTTATTCATTGCCATATGGTTTAAGGTAAATTATTAAATGTGTAACTAGGAGTGCAGAAACTGTTTTCATAGTCAAAAAATAAGGATACGGACTTGTAGTTTTTTAGCTGGTGAAAATCGTCACATTTTCTGTTGGGTCTCCCTATTATTAACTTGGTATGTGTGTAAAAATACCAAGGTAAAGTTATTAAAGTTGATGTATTTGCATTCATTAAAGTATTGTGAATTTTATCAAACAAAATTTATGAAAATAATTTGATTATTTAATTCAATTTTACATTTTAAAGACATATACCCCTTCAAATTTATAGTGTGAATCTTACTTATAACTCAATTTTCAAAAAAATGTTATAAAAAAATTATTTGACGGTAAAAATTTAAAATATTTTGCCAGTGAATCTAGGTTGTGATCCTGATTATAAAGAAAGTAGCAAAAGTCTTATTCCTTGATATGTGTATTATGGGTATTCTACCTTAAGGCCAGTCCTTTTATATTTTTCGTCTTACAAAAATCTCGACCCTAATTTTTCAGAAATTGTAAAAAAAATCTTAATTATTGATTTTTTATTTACCACTGTTCTTATTTTTGTATCAAAAAAAGGGGAAAAAAGAACCCATCCCAGTACAAATAAGCTCAACGTGACAATTATCACCCAGTTTGAGAAATTATCAGTAAATTTCTAAGATAAATATCAATTTTGCTCAGAACTTATACAAAATGGGTTTAAAAGTCGATTGTAATTAACATCTTTTATCTTAGTTTTATTTTGACCTACCGTACTCATTTTTTCTAGAAAATTCTCGTACGACTAAAAATATAAAAAGTGTTGCCTAATTTATGATCATATCTGTATTTTTAGAATAAATTTAGATGACTATGTAATTATGTAAGTAAATATGATAAAAAATATGATTATTACATAGTTCTATATGACCTGCTACCTTAACAAAATATTCTACATGTCTAACATAAATGTATATGGCTCAGTAGGCTTTGCATAATATTTCAAATCGAGTGTCAAGAAGGGGTTCCTGATTTGTGCCTCTCCTGGACTTTTTTGACAATTATAAAAGTTGAATCTATTCTTAAGGCATATGGAGAAGTTTTTAACATTTGAAAGTGATTGAGTACTGATTATTGACAAGAGTCCAGAAAAGCTAGATTAGGTGCCGCAGCCCTAGCCTGTGTAAAATGGCCATAATTTGTATTGACACAGTGTTAAACCCAATTAAAAAAGCTAGTTAATATTTTTCCCTTTTACCCTCAATGATCTATACATTTCCATACACAGCTAACTTGTTTCTAAATATTAATTACAAAGTCATAAACTTATATCCAATGTGCACTTCTGTATAATTTGTTCTTGTAATAACTTTTTATTTCCTTAAAATCAAGTCCGTATAGACAATGTTATCTGCTATTAAGTTTAAAGCCTTATTTAGTAACATTATTGGTAGCCCTGCCTAGTATTATAACTTTAGATTTCAAACCAAAATTTAAGGATTATACAGGCTAGCTTACTTACTGAATGTATTTTTGAATGATGCAATTTTTAATACAGCGTTATATCCTATAAATTTAGTTATAGTCATATTTTATAAATTTAGTAATGGTAACTTTAACTAAATTTATAAGATAAAAACGGTAAAAGCTTCTTGTTCAGAGATTTTAATTGAAATATCGACTTTTCCAAAATTCTCTGTAAATATTTTAGAAACATTAAAACTGGGTTCCAAGTACATGTATGACATTTTTAGACAGTGCAACTGTAAATGATGAGGATTTAACAAATAAAAACCTTTACCATTAGTTATGGTAATTTTTTAAGAATAAGGGACCCTAGTCAGTTATTTCCCCTTGTTTTCAGTAACATTAGTATACTCTTCAAATAGGTAGGTCCATTTAGTTGGATTACTCGGATTTTACCCTTCCTTTTCAATGTCAATTTGCCAAAAAATCAACATTTTTGTAAAGCATTTAATTTGTTTGAAAATCAAGTTAAGTATTTTAGGGTAAAGAACTATCTAAATGTCACCACTTCTGTTAATATCTTCATTAATAGGAAAGATATTAGATGAAATATTTTGTTATCCTTACATAGAACTTCAATGAAAAAATCCAACTGTAAGGACCTACTTACCAATTGGATTGCTTCAGATTTTATCAGGGATAGATAACTGACAAAAGTCTCTAATTCATTCTTTTTACACATTCTCTTTTCATTCTTTGACAAGAAGTTTTAGATTATGAAAATAATAACCTATGGTGCTTTTCACAAAAATTCTTACGAAATAAATCTTCGTAAGTCAAAAGCAAGAATTATTAATAATACGCTTATTTTTTGGCTTATCGATTTTAAATATAATACAAATTGTGTAGAATTGTGTATACCTTTTGATTATCATATCATAGTTATGCTTATTATCCATCTGGCTTTGAAGAGCTATTTATATGAAACTGACCTATGAAGATCTTTTTTGTAAGAATTTTTGTGAAAAGCATCACAAGTCTATGAACTATGAACAAGTAGCTTTTAGGTTATGGTGTGTTGATTGCTTGCCTTGTAAGACCATACCAAATTGTTAGTACTTATTGATAGTAATCTGTAACAGAGTCAGAAAATTGATGGTGTTAGGCAAAATGAACAAGATATTTCTGTTAAATTTGACAATGTTTCCATAGTAATGTGCAATTCTACATTGAATCCAAGTTTTAGAAAAAGTTGACAATTTCTTTTGATTAGTTAAACCTACACAAACTTTGTCCTGATGCCAATGGCTGTACCTAGGTTTACCTGATCTTTGCTGTGGATAGCCCTTGTGTCAAGGATGTGATCTGTCGATTATTGGAAGGTCAAGGTCACTGAACTTCATTTGGGAAAACTTTGTCTGGATGATATCATGACGCAGACTGTGCCTAGGTTTACCAGATCTTTACTGTGGATAGCCCTCCATCTCCTTCAGTCCTTAGCTTGGACAGCACACAGGCATATAATGCCCAAGGGGAGCCCTTGTTTTTTATTAGTTTAACGTACACAAACTTATCCAGTTGACTGACTCTGTACTAAGACTTTTGACTGACTCTGTACTAAGACTTAATTTGGTATGATCTAGTTACTCTTTGCTGTTCTCCTATTACCTCTAACATGTCTATGTTCTGATGTTTGTTTTCTTATTCTATTACTTAGAGAAGAGAGTGATAGTAATACAAATGCATTGGCTGAGGAAATAAACAGTGCAGATAATGTCTCTATGGAAGGGTAGGTTTACATGATACTGTTGTTGTTGTTGTTGTGTTTGAAGTTGCTGTTATGACACTGTTGAGAATGGGATCATCGTTTGAGGTGTACCAAATTCAAGGGTTTTGCCAAATTTGCTGGAAAGTCAGTTACATTGGTTTGGGTTGGATGTGTTGCATGCTAGCAGAAGGTTTAATGTTGAAAACCTTCTGCATTGTACTGGCATGACTTCATTGTTATTATTTATATTTTATTTTTATTAGCAATTGACTGAGTTTAGACTTTGGTCATTTACTTATATAATAGCTATGAGGTAAACTTTGTTTAAGTGTAAGCTTTGCTCTATTTTATAAATCTTTAATGCTAAATGATTTAGTAGACATGCTTGCTTTCTTATGCTTAATGCTTTGGAGTGGTGGCTGCTAAAATGTTTATTTTATTTTCAATTTTGTTTCCATTGACATATGCTATGAATAATGTAGTTGTCCATTGAATAATATATATTTTTATTTTACTTTAGTACTTTCACTGTTTTCTCTAATGCTCTTTAAGTTTGAATGGAAAGAAAGTACTTGTTCTGCTCTGAACAAAGATATGTATATAACTGAACAAATAATGGGCTAAAGAACCGATATGAAGGTTTGGAATTATGAAGGTGTAAAATGGGAACCTGTTAGGGTCATGCACTGTATGCTGTGACTGCAATCTGGGCCGTATGTTAACAGTTGGTGTGTGACTCCATGAGCAGGGAAGTTTATGTCAAGAGTAGACTGAATAGTGATACTAGAAGTAGACTTCAAAAAAAAGGCTTCAGGTGTCAGATTTTTTATATTGTCACTCAAATTTTATAAAAAATAAGTCTTATGTATGCAACTGCTGTAAAATATGGCTCTCTGTGTTGTGAATGTAAACAAATGGTAAAAGTATATGGATTCTGCACCAGACATAAGTTTCTGCATCATCAGTGGAAATAGCGTGTCAGAGATGCAAGAAGTAACATCCTTGTAAAAACACTAGACACACTATACATCACACTAACCATATATTATTTCTATATTGTTACAGAACAGAGGATGAAGAAGAGATAGATGAGACAGATTTACCTGTTCAGGGACCAATTAATAAAGAACCATTTGATAAATTACATGGTAGACCACCATCAAAGATTAGAAGTTTGTAAGTAGATTGTCTGCCATTTGTATCAATGTGTTATAGTCTGTCAATATTAACCTGATACAGTCTAATCTCATTCAACCTTATTCAAATCTGTTGCATCCTATTTGGCTTTTTCATCAAGATTTCCAAACTGCCATGAATGAAGTGAATGGTATAAAAGCCGCCTGGCTAGCATAGTTGGTAGCCCACAAGTCTACTGGTCCAGGGGTTGTAGATTAAATTCCTGGATGGGACATACTTTCATGGAACTTGGTCATGAAGTATTTTCTATAGTCATTCTATCTACTACTGATTCTTAATGATATATCATGTAGGAATGTTGTAAGTCACTGATGGAATTATGTGCCTAGTAACTGGTTATCAGCTAAACCCAAAGATTTAGCCTTTCCAGGAATGGAGGGTTGGTTGACTGACAGCTCTGATAACTATAAACTATACATTGTACAATGTATTACTATAATGTTTAACCCAATCAAAATGAAGAATTGTATAAAAACATTGATGGTTAAATGTGTCCTTAAAATTTATTAAAACTTGTTATTGTGATAAAAGCAGTCTGTTTGAAAGAAAAAATGAAGTTATTATGAATATGGGTAGAGTATCAGGGCTAAATTTGTTTAACAGTATCTAACATTTGTCCTTGCACCATTAAGGAATAAGATAAAACTAGGGCTAATTTCATTTGGTTAGTATTGACAGACTATGATATCATTAACTTTATCCCCTGACTAATTCTACATTATATGTTTTGGTACTTGGCATCTAACTAATGTTTCTATGCATTTAATGATATATCATTAAATTTTCGCATATTTCTATGAGCCAAGTTACTTTGATTAAAGTTTTCAGTCTTCGTGACAAATCCTGATGTGCAGGAATTGGGATCAGAAAAAAGAATCTGTTTCTTCTTAAAACAAATAGAACAGATATTTTATTATAGATATGCAACACAAATTTTATTATGACAAATTGCCTGTGAAAAAATAAGGAGTTTTTTTGGATTTTAGATGTGTGTTATAACACTGTTATTTTTCTTAGTGGATTATTTGTTGTTGTAAAATTAATCTTTAATATTAACATGTAATTGTAAATGTAAAAAAATCATATTCTAACCTCTCTTATTATCCTAAATGTTTCTTATAACCCTATATTACGGAGCCCTTAAAGTGACATTTTGAAATACTTTTTTATTATTCCAACTATTTTGTTTAAACGTACAGTCAATTCGCATTATCTCGACTACGCTTGAGTCGACTTTTCGTTGTCTCGATAGAAAATCGAAAGTCCCGATTTTTTCCCTTCTTTATCTATATGAAAAATGCATGTTTATCTCGATCTTTTTCTCTCGACTTTTTCCATATCTCGATCATAAATTACGGACCAAAACATTTGTTTTACTCTATAATCCTAATGTTTAACTCGACTAGTCAAAGATGTCATCGGCAATCTGACGAGGTGCGAAAAACAACACGCGCCAATCAATTAGCGATCACTCTGTGAAACTGACACATAGGGGCAACATGTCATTTAACAATAGTGAATTAACAAAGTGACAGCTTTTTGATTGACAGGTGTCACAATTAAATTAATTGAGCATCGTGGACTCTTTACTTGTTACATACGTTTTTTATGAAAAAGTATGTATAAAAATAAAATATTAAAAAAACGAAACATCTTTTATATTCCTATATTTATTCAATTTCGTTTTTAGTTGATCGATATGTTTATACTCAATTTTAAAGCATACTCTTAATAACTAAAATAATCACTCCACGTGCTTCAGAAAAATGCCGGTCGGGCATAAAGTTGTTAACACCTTGATTATATCTGTTACTACTCAATTTTACTTAGTGATCTTCTTTGTGTGTCGTTAGCAAGACGCGGCAATGATAGATTGCTGAACATCTAAGAAAAGCCGACATAGCGTGAGTTGTATGGCGATCAATGACGTCACAACACGCGTACACACACCCAGGCTTAAATATTTAATATAAAATTGTACGCTCGATAAGTTTGCTTCATCGAGATATAGTCTGTGTAAAATTAGAAATCAAAAGTAGATTTTCGGAAAATACGCGAATTGTTTTTATAACTCGTCGAGACGAAACAGCGTCAGAGTGAACATACAACACATCAACTTGGAGTACATTTGTGAAATAAATAGTAAAACCCTTTTTACAGTTGTAATAAAGCAATTATTTTAAACTACACGCTCTGAACAGGTAAAAAGTGCTACTGAAGACCTCAAACTTACCTCCCTTCATAAGTTTTGTTTATCTCGACTATTCGTTATCTCGACTATTTTTCAACAGTCCCAACTAAGTCGAGATAACGAGAATTGACTGTAATATTATTTCGTTTTTACGAAATATTATTTCATTTTTACAAAATATTATTTCGTTTATTTGAAATATTATTTCGATTTAACGAAATAATATTACATTTAAACGAAATGATATTTTGTATAAACGAAATAATTATTTCGAAAAAACGAAATAATTATTTTCGATTTAACGAAATAATATTACGTTTAAACGAAATAGTTGTGATAATAAAAAAGTATTTCAAAATGTCACTTTAGGGGCTCCGTACTATATTGTAAAGATCTCTGCCTACTAACTTGATATTCTAATGCACTTACACTTTTAACTTATTAGTTTGCTCAGTTTGAAATCACAAGGGAATGTCTGCATTGGAAGTCAAATCATAATTACTATTTTTGCCTTCTGTGTAAGAATTGAAGTCTATAATTGATCATTGAATAGTTTGTTTTCCATGCATGTTTTGTATATGCATTCAAAATTAGCTTGCCCTGTCATGAGATACAATGTAATTCTTTTGTGTTTTTACACGACTACATTGAACAAATACACTTCATGATTTAAACCCCCTGAAATCAATTTTATGGAACAAAATTTTCACTTTTTTCAGAAATTTTGATATTTTGGTGAACACAATGATATATATTTCCATTATTTTGGTAAATGATTTGAATCATGTTTAATTTGGCTAAGTTTAGCTAGAGTTGAAATCGTTTGTTTTTCTTTTGAGAAATTTAAACATTAATTATCTTCACATTTTGCAATTCTTTTGCTATTTTCCCCACATTTTGCACATGTTCTTCCAGTTTTGAAGATTTTAAGGAAAGATTCAATCTTCAAATTGACTTCCTAGAGTTTTGATGATAGAGGGCGCTATTTTGTCAGGTGATTTAAATGTTGTCTGCACTTTGTAGTGATATATTTTACGTATTGTTTCTATACTTCTTGTAGTGGTTATTCTTTTTTTGTTTTTGATGAAAAAAATCTTGTGAATTTTGTGTATTTTTTATATTTTTAGTGGGATGACTCTGTAAGATTTTTTTAAACATTTTTTTTTCAAAAAGTATAATTTTGTTGTAAATATGCAATATCATTTATTATAAATTTCCACTGAAATCTTTATTTCATGTTGTTCTGTGAATATGTACCTTGTATTTTTTTGCAAAAGTCTGAACCAAGTATCTCAATCTTTATAATTTCCACTGTTTTTGTGCCTTTAGTATGCTTTCTTGTTTTGCATATTTTGAAAGACGACTTTGTTATCTCAATTGGTAGTGCTTCTGATTTTCAAGACAACTGACTGCCACAATATGACTTAAAAATTTGAAATGCAGTGTGAAGCTCCATATATTGCATTGTATTTCATCTTCAAATCTGAAGCCTTACTACTTGTAAATAAAGAAGGATATTGACTAGTTTGTGCTGACCCATCAGTTTTTGCATTCAATAGATAGAGATGTTTGAAGATGTATCATTATGCTTTGATATAAAACACTTGTTTTATTACCTTAACTATTCAGAGAATAGTTAGGCTGTCCTACTCAGTTGTGGGTCAGCGTAACTCTTCTTGGTTAAGTTTTTATGTGCAACATTTTTATATCTTTGAAACAACTGAAACTTCACACATGTCTACCAGAATACCATGTGAGGTCAAATACCAAGTTGTATAACTCTAGCATGTATTTTGACTGGTTGTTGCTATTGTTTACATGAATACCCGGAATAGTGGTGCTCGCTGTCCTTGAACTGCTCTTATTATTCATGTTTTTGTGTGATTGTTGATGATACATAAATGTACAAAGTGAATGTATATTAACACATCTCACTCTTTCTTATATTGAGTTACGACTGTTTTTGTGCTAAACCCACAATCTACTGCTTTATGTGGTGTGCAATTCATATATATTCATTATTGATTGATTTATTCTGTAGCTTTTCTCGGTATGTATTCTATGTTATGTTTAACTTTTAGTTTATGTTATTTCTATTTAATTTGCAGACAACATTTTTCATACTGTATTGTGTTTGTTACACTATATTCATTGTTCTTTATATATGATAATTTGTCACTTACATACATTTTAAAAATTCCCTATACAGTAACACATGTATAAAAGTGACATCTTATTATTGTTAATTTATATCTTCAAGACTGGTTGTACCTTGTGTTGTTTTTGTTACTGTTGTATGCCTGACAACATTGTACTGATACTTTAGACCTTTGCGATGATTATACTCTTCTGAACATGCAGTTGTGCTGCTTGCAGTAAATCAAGGCACTAAAAAGTTTAAGTTCAAGCCAGGGTTTTTGACGACTCTATTTAGTCAACTCTTGATATTAACTTCCCAGATCATTGAGTTACACGCCAACTGTTAACATACAGCACTGATTGCAGCCACAGCATACAGTGCATGACCCTTACACTAAGTCTAAGCCTAGTTTAATTACTGTTTTGCTGATTTCTCAGGGATATATTGTCAATTGTGATGTATATAACCTCTTTGAAACTGTAATGTTTAAATGTGTATTGATGACATAGTGCCTATACCCAAATTGTTTTTTTTAAATTTGTTTTGACCTACTCTGATTACAAAAAGTGATTTGCTAGAGTCACAGTGGGTCATGTGTCAGATCAATATTGTTAGGCAATAATTGTGTTCACATTTTACTTACATTCATTTTAACAAACATGTACATTTGGTAGACTTGGCCTTAATTAATGCTACAGTGTACAATGTCACTGATTTAAATTTGTGCTCCATTTAGAATGCTTTGTCCATTAACTATCTTACCTCAGTTACTGTATTACATGTATGTTAAATATTTAGCCTGAAAACATATCAGGAACAGCACCAAGGACCTTTCACACAGACATAAAGCTAAGAGGAAGATGTTTTTAGATTTTCAAACTTTCATTTTAAAAGTGGATATGTTGTTTGACATCGAACTAATTTTAGGGCTGTTTGGGGGATATATGGGACCATTTTGAGGGTTCCTGTAAGACTGTAGTAAGTGCATTGCATTAAAGAGCAAGTTTCTACAGTCTTGCAGGCAACCCTCAATTTCATTAATTGTAGATCAATTTCTTCTTATAAAATGTATTTTTATGCAGAATAATTCTTTCTTGAGCTGATAGTGAAAAAGATTTGAGGATCGGGACGTTCTTGTGAGCTTGGTGACTATTTAAAAACTGCAACCATTGAACAGACATTTTCTGTATATATACTATAATAAGGAAAGTTTGTGTCTGGCATTTGTGAATGTCACCAACTTAAAAGCAGGAAATTCATTTTTTTCTGTCTTGCACCTAAAACAATTATTTTAAAATGTCAGTAAGGGTTATTTTAGTAATAATAGATAAGTTGTCTGAATTCTATTTTTTGTGCCAGACATAGGGATCATTATTCATATTTGTTGATATGTAAAAATGTTATCATGGTGTATTTATTTTTCTCATTTCAGTTTTTCATCTTTATTTGGTGGTGAATCAAGTAATAAAAAGTCCTCAAGTAGAAGACGACCACAGAATTTTGAGTGACTTTTGTTAGACTATGTATCAAATGTCTGTGATAGTTTGTTAGATATCGAAATTAATATAGCCCCATTCTTTTATATCAATGATTATGATTAATTTTTGTATGCCCCACCCCTAACCCCACCTCACTTTGTTATGTTCTTATGTGGGAGAGAGGGGAAGGGGAGGGGCTTGATCAATTTTGCATTTACATTGTAATTTCAAAAATGTGATTTCAATTCCCAGCGCATTGTTGTGTAATATTGTTTATGCCTTGTTTATCATTTATAGGACTTAAAACTAAAATTTATTTAGCCACTGAGTGTACCTAGTGACTGTTTTAGGAAAATATAAAAAATATAATTATTATAATGAAAATGTGAAATAGAGTGAAAAATGTTTTCATTTTTTGTCTTCCTGATTTTGCTATGCTTACCATTCAAGCAGGTTGTTTTTGGTTTAAGTAAATGTTTTTCAATTCCTTTTTTAAATGAGAAATAATTTGAGGAATTCTCAAGTCTGCTGGTAGCTAAGAAATAACTGGTAGCTTAATGTACTTTCTTGCTTTGAAAAGATATTTATATAATATATAAACATATTTGCCATTATAACCTCCCTATAAAGCTTACATTCCAAAACATCATGTTCCATATTGATTCTATTAAATGCCCCTTGTCAAAAATAAATACTTGTATCAATCGTTTAAAGATCAATTTCTTGAAATATATGGCCAGTTAAATGTACAGCTGTGCATCTGCTTGGTATTGTGAAGTAACTCATAACATGCATTACTTTATGCAAGCAATTCAGAAGTTTCAAAGTAGTAGAAATGAAAAATTTGCTGGTGACTGAAAAATTGTATTTTAGTAAATCTACATGTCCCAGTGTTTTAATTAGTTATCTGGTTTTGCAATAATTACATGTTTGGGTGTTTAATAGTATCAATACTGTATGTAATATTTGTATATAAAAATCTTATAACGATGAAGGTGTAATTAATGAAGTACCATACTAAAGTACATTATATAACCTATAATATTATAATTGACTCAAAGTACGCTCAATGTACAGCTTTCACAATAATAAAGTATTGGGCTGCATAACCACAGCTTGGATATAAAGTGTACGTACTTGTACATTGTATCATCTTTCATTATGATATTTCCAAATTCATTGTTGCTCATTATTTTATACTTTTCCAGCCAGCATTAATGTCATATGGTTGTGTTAACTAATCCTAGAAAATTGTACAAATATTTCATTTTGTAAATACTGGGAAATGATAACCAAGCATTTGAATTGACTTTTTAACCGTAATTAATTGATTTTTTTGTAATGGGTCATCATCGATGATACATAACCTTGCTACATGTTAGTGTCACTTAAAGACACAACTTATCATAAATTTTGACACATGTATTGCATGCTTTTTTCGTGGCTAGATATAACGGTAAAATTTCAGTGTGTCACGTAGAATGGCTATAATAATTGAGGCCCTGCAATGAGTACATGAACCTAGTTCAAATGTAGCTCAATTAAATGTTGTCTGCTAAATTAATATTTTATCCATTTTTTAAAAAAAATGGTGGAAATATTGTCTGAATGACAAACAGTTTGGAACCAAGTGCCGCAAAAGAAATTTACTTACTCAATTTTGTCAGAGATATTCATAAATTTATATTTTATACAGTACTTGTAACATAATGAATAACTATGCGTGGGCCTCAATTTATTTCACTAGCTAGCAAACACGAAAAAGTCATGAAACATGTAATACTTGAAATTTTCACCTCTATTATGATGTAACCACTATACTACAATTTTCTTTTGATGTTCAAGATTTATAAGTTGTGTCTTTAAAACTGCATTGTGGAGTCCACAGATTACTTTTAGACATAACTTTGTTACCTTTGTTTAGAAGTATCAAAACTAAATTCATGCATGTTCATTGCAATGATTTGATATGCAAGACACTAAATCCCTGACTTCATTTTCTGCATTTTATAGAATTACCTTCCTTGGATCATCCATTGATGATTAATTAAGACGCTCTCCACGTGCCAGATGTAATGCTCTTTTGATGTGAACTTAATTTTAACATGCTTTGTCTAGGTAAATAACATGGGATATTTTTTTATTTTTCCTATTTATTTTCTTTTGTATATATTGGTACACTCCATTCACTAGAGTTATCATAAGCTGCTCATTTCAGCAGAGGTAGTTCCCCATTCAGATAAAATGGTGCACTCCATTTAATTGAGTTATATGCCTGTTTTAAAATGGACTGCTCTATTTAGCAGAGATATTTCCCTATTTGTATATAATGGTACACTCCATTTAATTGAGTTATATGCCTGTTTTAAAATGGACTGCTCTATTTAGCGGAGAGATTTCCCTATTTGTATATAATGGTACACTCCATTTATTGAGAGTTATTACCTTTTGATTTTATGAGCTATTCCATTCAACAGCTTCTTTTCCTTTGTAAATATTGGGACACTCCATTTTCTAGAGTTATTGCCCTTCACTTTGAGAGCCTTCTGTTTATTTTGTTTGTAATGGGGACACTCCATTTCTTAATAATTATAGGAGAATTGCTTTAAACATCGCCATTAAATATTGTTAACATATATTCTTATGTGTCATATATGAAGGGGCCAAATTTTGTATGAAATGCTGACAAAATAGTATATTTTTATAAATAGTTGCAATCACCATGTACTTTAATTTGTTACTAATTAGAATAGCTGTTTTTGTGTAGTTCTGTTTTTAATGTGTATATGACTATATGTGTTTTACATTCATTTTGCTTCACATTTTTTTCATATCACATTAAAATTAGCAATTTTTACTTATATTAGAATTTCAAATTTAAATCAAAGTAGCATTTTGTGGAATTTGAAGGAATTTAGTTGTAGTAATGAAATTCTGTGTCCTTTAGTTTATGTATACAAGTTGTAAGCTATTGGGATAGAACTTCAAGAGGTTACATTTGGTTGTGTAATTTGATGAATGATTAGTAAAAGAGAAAATATGGTTGTATTTGTATGTGAAAAGTTGAGCTTGAGTTTATCGTAATTTGCCATTACTTTTAAATAATTTAGATTCACAATTTGTTCTCCACTAGATTCAGTGTCAAACAAATTGAGATTTGGAAAAAAGTTAAATTTACTAAGTGACTTTTTTAAATCAATTTAAAAAATAAGTCTATTTATTTCACCAGTAATTATTTCGATTCTGGGTAATCTCTTAGAATTCACATGTAAGTATGAACTACTGGTGAAGATAATTTTAGGTTATTTAAACCTGTGACAAATTTATCAAAAAAGTTAAATGTTATTTAGTATGAAGAATCAATGTTTGACAAAGAGACTTCAATGTACTTTCATCTGATCATTAAAAAATCTGACCTGGTTTGTAGTATCCAAGTTGGACTCGCTGACAGTGCCCTCCAATAGGTCCTTGGACAAAATCTTTTTGTTTAGAGGAAACTGTTTCACTTTTAAAAAAGGAAACAAGGGGTCATTTCAGCTTTAATTAGTGTATCAACATAGGATTCAAAATCTATTAAATGAGTAAATTTCAATTACTTATAATATAGTAAAATCACTTGTAGGATAAGGTGGAATAGTGCGTAAAGATTGACCCCGATCTGACCTTTCACATTTGCATAGATCTATTAATTATCTACACATATCGTGACGAAAATCAGTACCATTCCTATTCTACACTGCGACAGTGATTGTAAAATTATAGAAGTATGTTTATGTGTTAAATTTCATCACATAATCCTCACGAGCAATAATACTACATTGGTATTCAATGTAATGAATATTCTTGCATAAAGGTCAGGTCGGGGTCAAACTTTACACACAATACTTAAGCCCTTCATCAGTCTCAACCGACCACTGATGGTCAGGATATTTCAGTGCCAGGATTGACCTCATCAGTCATCTTCAGATACAAAGAATCAATAAACTGAAACCATGGTCATTGTCCATGGTGACAGATGAACATCTTTCTGTATGAATTATCGATTTTCCTGACAATGTTTTCTGTCCAAGGACTTTTGGATGGCACTGTACTTTCATTTAAATCATATCAGTAGAATATTATGGCTGGGAAATTAAAGGAATATTCCATCCAGTGTTTTTATGCATACCTGAATGTCTATTCCTCCCACCTTTGTCCCTAGTTATAACAATTGTACATTAGCTGTTCCCTATGGATAATGTTTTGAACTGGAATCTATTGAAATTCACGAAAAAGTAGAGTTCAGAGGGTACAATGTCAAAAACCTTAATATCTAAAAAATAAATGACAGTTTCTGTATTTTATTGTAGAATAAAACATAGGCACAAGCTTTGAAGCTGGAAGCAGGAATCCAGTGATGGGATGCACACTTAGGGATCGAGAGGTCGTGGGTTTGAATCCCACTAGGGGCACTGCTAATTTCCTGGAGCAAGAAAATTACCTGTGATTGCTTCACTCCATCCAGGTGTAAATGGTTACCTGTTAGGGTCATGCACTGTATACTGTGGCTGCATTCTGTGCTGTATGTTAACAATTGGTGTGTGACTCAATGATCGGGGAAGTTAATGTCAAGAGTCGACTGAATAGTGATACTAATACTAGACTTCAAAAACCATTGCTTCAACTATCTGCTTTTAGCTCATTAGAATGAGTGCCTATGTTTTCACTACAACTAAATATACTAATGGACAAAAGTCTTGTCCTGTCTACAAAAAACATATCTTTTTATTTGTTATTGCACACTCTTACATTTGGTATCGTTAGAAAGAGAATGTTATTATGCATTGAATAAAAAAAATTGTGAAATTTGAGCCAGTTCTGTCAGTACAGTAATGTGTTTAAAATTGACATTGAGGATTTGCAAGTTACAAATGATTGCGTTGAGTCAGTTTAAAATGAAACATTTTTTTCAATAGTGTGTGTGACCCCCATTAACCCGATTCAATGCATAAAAACATTCTCTTTCTAACGATACCAAATGTATGAGTGTGCAATAACAAACAAAAAAAGATATTATGGTTTTTGTTTACCGAACAAGATTTTGTCCATTAGTATACATATAACTGTATATTATTTCTTATACATTTTACGTTTAATGTATAATAATGTTGATATTTTAAATTGTTAAATGTTTTGTTGCTTGTTCTTACCGTTTGAGATATAAATGTGAGCTATGTTTTTATATGTGCAATATGAATGTTGTTGTTATAAATGATTATGATAGATTTGTGTGAACTAGAACATTCTAACCTTTAAGCCATGACTCTGTTTTATATCTTTCAAAATTTTTATTTTGGTTTACCGGTCAACATTATTTATTTTCAACTACAACATACAAAGAACATACTTAGAACAACTATATAATTAAAACAATGTCAGTCTTGAGGAGATATCTAATGAGTTACTATAAAAATTATTGGCTTGTTGATTAAGCAATTGAGAGTCAGTTGTTGCTATTTTGCCCTACAAAGCAATTATGCATCAGTTTGTGTGTTGTTACCTTGTTCAATGCTCAAAAAATTCATTACAGAAATACCAAGGAGAGCCAACTGCTGTAAATGTTCCTACATGCATTAAATACTCCTACATAGCCAACTTCTATGCAACAGTTTGTCATAATGAAGTGCTAGCTTGCATAAGAACATTTGATTAGCAATTTTGGTTTTGCTACCTTGAAACAAATCCTTTGCATGTAACATGGTCAACACAATACGGTCTATTTAAAAGCACTAGGTAGTGACAACTGACTTCATATGTGTAGCAACTGATTTTGCTTCAAAGGGAGGTAATAACATTGAAACTTACATTATATCCCTGAATTGTTGTTCTTGGTTAGCTTAGTTATCTAACCTCTAGTTGTTCAGGCCAATGTTTTATTTGAGATTTTTTTACCCATAGTTAAGCCTTCTGTGTATAGTTGCAAATAATTTCAGACAGAAGTCATTTTATGCACTTACATGTAGATGTGTGGTCAATGACAGACGTACTACGTAATGTATAGACTGACTTGTATAGACTTTTTTTATTTGTGAGTGTTAGTTGAAACAAAAGAAAATGTTCATAGCTGCGCAACTGGATTTGATTTCTTTTAGTGATGTATAGAAATACTTTAACAGTGTATATGGGTGACAGTTTTCAGGACTGGTCACTTAGATTAGGTATTTAGGACCTGAAATGGGCTTTTTTACAGACATTCATCCTTATATATGTGATTTTAATTGTAGTACAATATATATGTTAATGATCAAGTCTGTGTAGATATTTTGTGAAAAGCTAAATTCAGTGGTTTAATTTTCATTAGTTTAAAATGAAGATAAAAGCTCAATTATTTTGTAGTGTTAATGTTAGCCATTATTGTCATTTAGTTGATAATCAGATTCAAATTACTCCAGTTGCCAGGCCCCAGTTTCACAAACAAACTTAAGTACAAACTCAATAACAGATTTTTGGTATATAAATTGTATGTAAATGTAGTTTGAATTGTTGTTATTAGATAATCAAAATGATGAAAAGGAATTAAATGCTTCATTATAAATATCATGGGATTGATTATAAACTTAAAGCTTTATTTTCACTTGAGACTAAACTCAACAGTTCCTTAACAAACTCAAATTAATACAATAAAATTAAACCTCTTCCAAAAATTTTAGTCAGTTTTATTTCAATAAGAATCAATAATCAAACATGAGATTAAGTTGGAGTACGAAGTTGATTTTTTCCGTGAAACCTGGGCCAGGTCAACAAAGTAAAATATTAAAAATTTTGGACTTATTCTTCAACCTCTTGGAATTATGAACAGTTGCATTCTTTCATCTTCACAAACTATACATGTATAAGTATTTTTTGTTTTCAATCATTTTAGTAGATACCAAAATCAAGAGGGCTGGGAGAACTCTTGATAATGTCATTTTTGGATTTAGAAAAGATGCCTTCATTATAATTCTTTCAAGTGTGCTTTGCTTACAAATGCTACTCATTTATGAACTAAATTTCATTTGTTATTTTTTGTTACTTCTTTATTTCTATTATCATATAGTACTTTACTTTGCCATGTTATCATTTTGTACCTCCCTTGTTTTTGTCAACTATGAGCCAGTCAATGAATTTTGTTACTGTTTGTTATTTTATATATTTTGTTATAAACTGAAATTTACGCATATTTTTACCAAATTTCTATTTTTATTTACCCCTTTGATTTATGATTAAGGGAATATTTGTTTATTTGCTTTCAAATGTAAAAGAGAAATTTAGTTTGAAATAAGTAGTGTTTACCTTATATATTTTACAGTTGCTATAGGTTATACCCTTCCTTAAGTTTTGAAAATTTATCATCGGCCACCACAGTACTTTCTTCCGTTACACTTCATAATTATGTACCTTGGGCAATTTGACTGGCAAAATCTCGTTTTCATAAATATGCATGAGGCAGGGAAGACCTATCTTCTTCCAATGAAATCGCATGTTACAATTATATACTTTTCCATTACAATGCCATCATACTGTGTTTTTCTTTCTTAAAATAGTAACCAACGCACATGTTTATTTTCAAAATTCCATTGGCTAGTTTTCTGCAGTGGTTTTCATGCAGAACCAATGAAACTGTCTTATTAATTGTTCATGATTACCAGATTTTCCTAACCAAATGGCCCCCAGTACATAATGCAAGATAGCTGCGTAATGTATCGTGGGATAACTGATGATGTGAAGATTGGAAATGGTTGGATGAGATGTAAAGGATTTTAAGTTTATAAAAAAAAAAAATGTACTTTCTTGACAAATTTTTTAGCTTTCTTACATGTTATCCCAAATGTTTATGTCTATGTATAAAGCTATATTTAATTAATATGTTTCTTTACAAAGTAATAAGATCTATTTGTGTAGTGGAGAGTATAATTTCATAAGGCCAAAAATGAGACAAATATAATTAAATGTATTGAGATTCTCACTGTGAACTCTGACTTCTAATTTTTCATTTTAAGTGTGTCATTCTACACATAGTTAGGTTTCTTTTTATTATGATTCAAATTGTGGTCAATTATGAGCGCAAAATTGCTGAGACAGAAATTACAAAACTATGCAGTGATCTTTGGAATAAGAGACCAATTAAGCTCTATTTGTTTAGAAACTTATGTGATGTAATTTGTCTGCATTCTCGTTCCCAGAGCCTAGTAAGATTCTTGATACTAGATCGAGAATCTTGATAACCTCGGGGTACGAGAATGTTTGTCTGATGTAGCACTGTGTTTTTTTTAAGGTAGAAATGTCTTTTGAAAATGCCATATAAGAATGTTTTAAAATATAACAAATCAAACTTATACTATATTGAATGTATGTTGTCATTGTATACCTGTTTGTTTAATTGATTTTTGAGTACCAGTTTTTGTTTTGAATAAAAGAGAAGATATTAACTCTGTAGTTTGTTTTATATTTTTACCATACGCTGGTAATGCTTGACACTGTTTTCTACTGTTATAAACTGTGAACTTTCAACCTATAGCTATGGTAAATACTGGGGTAGGGTGTTGTTGTCCAGTTTTCCTTTCTTTTAATGTTTTATCTACATTCAAAAATGATAATAGAATACATGCAGTCTACGAAATTAGTGGGTTCTGGTTGCTCCAAACAAGTACTATTTACATACTTCAGGTAAAAATCTACAAACTTGATAATCCTTGCTACTAAAATTACCTGTTCGGGCAACCACTTTCATATCCTAATTTCATAGACTGTACATGTATTAGGAAATGAGCTTTGACTGCTATACGGTATATCAAAGCAGAATTGGAGGTTATCAAGCTTCTAGGATTTTCAGAACTTGCACCCGTGTTCTGCTGCTACACCATGACTGTACATATACATTTGCTGTTCTACAGGCAACTACATTTTTACAGGTACAGGATATAACCTCCCAAATTAATGATTTGCCTGATTTAAACATGTATCATTATGTTCACAGATATTAAATTCTTAACATGGAGAACTCTTTAGGGCCTTTACGACACATTCATTGACTTAACAGTAACACATTGAAAACCTAGAACAAGGGAGGTAATGCTATACATTGTACTAGTTTTTAATTTCCTGCGCCGGTTACTTCCCTTTATTGAAAGTTCAAGTTGACTTGACCATAACTGGTGCGAGTAGTTAGTAGAGTAGTTATGCATCTTATTTTCAAGCTGTCTCTGTTTTAAAAAAGCTGCTGTTTTTTTAAACATTCTTCCTTTGTAGAATAGATGTGTTATTAAATTATGGTGCAGAAATCGCTACACTCATATTGGATTTAAATGTGTTAGTTAATATGAAAACATTTTGTTTCATAGTTATAAGGCAATTATATAAATTGAAGGGAATTTTGATTCTTTAACTGTTTTATTTTCCGTCTTGACTTTTTTCACTTTAATAAAGAAAATGGTATGTGTGTGGAACTAATGGGGTCCAATGGTTCGGATCCCCTTATTGCTCTTTAGTTTAAATTTTGTCTTTGACCACAATGTGGTTTTTTTCGTCTTAATAATAATACTTTTTAAGACTTTATAGTACCTGCATCAATATATTTTCTTTACATGTTGTATCTTCTTCTCAGTAATGTAGTACAGAAAATATTCTTTTTACGGAAAAATCTCTGTCACTTTTCGTTCCATGTCGAAAACCCCTTATATAGATTCTTATTTTTGATATATGTTTGTGGTGTCCCTTTTATTATAAAAATACAAAAAACATCTCTCGTTTTGCTCTTTAATTGTGTGGTGGGTCTGTGTTGTTGATTGTGGCTGTTTCTGGAATGTTTGCTGACATCTATTTACTGTTAATTCCACTATACAGAAACTATACATATATAGTGCGTACAAAAACAATACCCTGTATACGTAAACAGTACAATGAACAAATCCGCGACAGGGGATGTTCAGGATAACAATAAAATGTAATTTTAATATATTTTTATTTTTATAAGTGTCCTGTTTATGCAATGGCAAAGCGTTCTACCATTACAAGCATGATTGACTAAAAGGGCGGAGATTTATTCGTCACATTTATTTTGTAAAATGAATTTTACAACTTTTATTTTCAATACTACCTTACCTCTAGAATGGATTGGTTTATTTTAAAGTGTACATAGATATGTAATGTTGCTTTGTGCGAACTATACACTAATGTTTATATTTATCGAAGTCGTTACGGAAACAACTGAGAGTTCTCCTGACTGCATTGTTGTCAATAATACAAGCCATATAACAAATGATATCCGATAGTGTAATAGCCCATAAAACATTTTCATTGAACTTCATCTTTTAAATGAACCTTATGACCAACGCTTCGTGGCAAATACATGCACTGGTTTAGTTTTGTTGATTTTTGTATTCACATTATTTGTTACCAGCTCCTTTTACTTCATTTTGCAAGGATGTTAAAAGTTAAAGCAAGGTTTTTAAAGTCTACTTTTAGTATAACTATTCAGTCGACTCGTGACATTAACTTCCCCGATCATCGAGTCACACACCAACTGTTAACATACGGCGCAGATTGCAGCCACAGCATACAGTGCATGACCCTAACAGATACCCATTTACACCTGGGTGGAGTAAGGCATTCGCTTGTAAATTTCTTGCTCAAGGAAATTAGCAGTGCCCCTAGTGGGATTTGAACCCAGGCCCTCTCGATCCCTAAGCGCGCGTCCTATCACTGGACTACTGCTCCTGCGAAAATATAAGAAAACAATTCTAGACCACAAACCGTAGATTTTTAATGATTATTTTAATGGTAAGTAGACATTCAATACCTTTTTAATCACTAATTGCCCACTGACTTAAGCTATAGTAATAATGACAGGGCGAATCCAGGATTTTTTCTAGGGGGGGTCCAAACTTTTTCCAGGGGGGGGGCAAACTTTCGAACAACTACCACATTATACACTGTTTGCAGAACAACGCAACATATTAGTAATAAAAACTACGAAACCATTACATCTATGTTAAACACAAAGGCGAGCACAAGAAAATTGCTTCTAGCTGCTTAAAAATGGCTTATATCAAAAAAATACTCTCAAGGACGAGTACATTTTGGAAATTTCAGAGGGGGTCCGGCAGAGGGGGTCCGGACCCCCCCCCCCCCGATCCCCCCCCGCTGGATCCGCCTATGAATGAGTAGCTATGTAATGTACTTCACGGATAATTATGTCACAATCTGAACAAAATCAAATGCTGGTCTGCTCTCTGGCTTCCAAAGTCTGAGCATATAAAATCTAGTTTCATGTAGACCAAAAATATCTAGCTGCGGCCAATCAGCCTTTGTTAGACACAATATGGCTGAAAATCTTAAAATGCGATGAAAAAGCCATACATTATATTTCATTTAAAGAAGCCAGTGATGAAAAGATAAAGTTCCTCATATAATGTCTAAACGTATTCCTGTATTCATTTAATTATACTACCTAATGCATTGTACATTTTATATCGAGTACTGAACAAAGACTTATGTAAATCCATTTGAAAATAAAGGAAGTTACAATCGTGTTCCGTTTAGCTGCGATGTATGAATTATTCCCCTGCAAAATGATGATACATCGTTATTTTGTATATCCAACGGCACTTCAAGTGATTATTTTTTGTCAATTAATGAATTTGCCAAATTGGAATTCTGTTAAGCGTCAACTCAAGTTTGACAAACCTAGGTACCTATTCACAAAAACACACAAACCGAAAACAAAAACACAAATATTTTACATATTAAATATTTCAATCACTTTCGATTCTCAAAAAGCGTTCATGACTCTGGTCGTTACAAAACACCACACCAATCCTTTTTGATATAGAGATGGGAAAAAATGTATGGTTACAAGAGCTGCTTATGTTTTGCTGGGGGGTTGGAATTACGCTGTTGTTTTCGTTTGTCTTTGTGAGAAGACGAACAACCTGCACGAGTCGTACATTAAGCCGCACGATCATGGCGCATGGTCCTGTCTACCCTCTCATAGTAGAAAACATTTAGTAAAATTTAACAACACTTTTTAAATTTACTTTGGCTCTATATTAAAAATTCATTTGCCTTGTTTCACTTAAAGAGCCATTTTGGTTAAAAAGTAACTTTATCTACAAACGAGTCATAATTATTTCATATCTATTTTCATTTTATAAATATATAAATTTGGACATTCCTAAAAAGTTTGTAGATAAAGTTACTTTTCAACCAAAATGATTCTTTAGTAGAGTGAAACAATACAAAATGAATATTTGATATAAAGCCAAAGTTAGTTTAAACGTGGTGTTGCCTAAAATCAAGTTGCATATAGTGGTGTTTAATTTTACTAAATGTTCATACTTAGATATATAGAGGGGAAGACAGTGTAGCGCGACATGATCGTGCGACCTTATGCACGACTCATGCAGGTTGTTCGTCTTCTCACGAAGACAAACGGAAAACAACAGCGTAAGCACAACCCCCAGCAAAACATCGACAGCTCTGGTAACCATGCCTTATTTCCCTTCTCTATATGAGAAAGGATTGGCGTGGTGTTTTGGAACGACCTGAGCCATAAAATGCTTCACCAAAAGATGGCAAACGTTTGGTAGTGTGTATGACTGAATGTCAAAAGTACAACCCTTCATTGCGTAGTGTCATGATTTGTATTACAGATAAAAAACTATTCAGCGGTTTGCGAACTTTTTAGATTACCATGTCTATTAAATTCAAGCTGACTTTAATACAAGTAACTTTAAGATAGTATGTTCAGTGTGAATAATTCTACAAGTCACACAATTTTTATGTCAATTAAGGACTTAAATAACCCATTAGATCAATATTTCAAAATTAATATACACTTTGAAATTTTTCCCTCTTATATTTTATGCTGAATATTTAAAAGATATATTTATGCCCTTGGGGCATTCAATTGAAATATATACAAAAGAGTATCAACTCGTATAAATATATATGCAAGGGAGACAATCTAGTCTAGGATATGAAACACCACGGTTGCTTCCCGTGGCGTTTGAATAAGGTAATCATGTATATAATAAGGTCATGCCAAATTGGAATTTTGTTAAGGGTCAACTCAAGTTTGACAAACCTAGGTACCTATTCACAAAAACACACAAATTGAAAACGAAAACACATGTCCATTCTAGCTAGTATTCACACAAATAAGTACTTGGTAGTACATGAATGTTTATGACGTTAATGTGAGATTAAAGTAATTCTATAAATAAGTATACACAACATACACATGTACATTTTCATTTTCCAATTACACAGAAACAAGGAAGTAGCAGTTTTCCTGAGAAAAATCGAATCCCGGAACAACAGAATTATTTAAGAAAAATGCACAAACAATTTTGTGTGTTTTTTTTAGGTTGAGGACACTAAAACCTACGCGCACGCGGACGCTTAAGAAAATTTCGATATGGCATGGCCTAATTAATAGTTTGTTTTTTCTCGTGCATATAATCATTTTCAGATTTTACCAAAAAAAATCAAATATCAATTATAATGATGCAGTGCTGTGTTTTTAATGAAAAACAACATCGATTGCAATATTCTTGTTAATATTACATGATTTGCAATTATTATAAATGCTTTTCAGTTCTCTTTTATAATATAATGTACGTGCTGTTGAAATTAAATTGATGTGGTTTTTATATTGCTTTTAGGAAAATTGCATATAAATTTAAAATGCAATATTTCAATTGTTTTGAAATTCTCTCATGTGTGTAATGCGCCATTCTCTTTTATCTAAAAAGCCATGTTTTCACTATAAATGATTTGTTACTATATTTTTGTTTACAAAAATGAGCTGTCGCGCATGCGCAGTAAATCACTTTGAATTCTTTTTTAGTCTCGCTACTTTTTACGAGATTGGCGAGGCCAATGTTTAGGTATGCTGTTTGATGATGCACTGTCAGGGTGGTACTTGAGCTTAATGTCATGAGGCAATGAATACAATTAAATTTTCATTTACAGTATAACCTGCATTAACAGCCACCTGAAATAAGCGGTCACCTGCTGTAAGCAGCCAATCTGGCTTCCTCCCAATGAAAATCACTCTATTTTGCACCTGTTATAAGCAGCCACCTGCTGTCTGTGGCCAGTGGTCACCCATTCCTTAAAAATTGATCAATTTACCTGCATTAAGTGGTCACGGTCAATTAAATTTTAGAATTAACAAAGTGTCCCCATCATTGTATAATGGTTCAGATGTGTGAAACCCCACCTAGTTAAGTCTTTAAACAGTCAAAATATATCAACAAAGTGTCATCACATAACTTAAAACTTCCAATATACAACTGACATTGTCACTTGTGCCCTTTTTGAAGATCATTTAATAAGAAACTGCATAATTAATTATCTTAAATAAGATTGGACAAATCAAATATATAATATATAGCTTATATCTAAATATTTGTTTAATTTTTTTACAAAT
This sequence comes from Mactra quadrangularis, assembly GCA_025267735.1. Taxonomy (NCBI): domain Eukaryota; kingdom Metazoa; phylum Mollusca; class Bivalvia; order Venerida; family Mactridae; genus Mactra; species Mactra quadrangularis. The sequence goes on from CM046305.1 coordinate 22,124,932, forward strand.
TTTGATTTAATTAAACTGTGGTTTTCTTAATTAAGATTATTTTGAATTAGTATTTACATAAATTTTATGGCTAAAGCCAGTAAAAATAATCACTCATTGCTGCTGGACTAATCAAAGCATTTTTATCTTAACCTGGATTAAGTGGTCACCTGCTGTAAGCAGCCAATATTGTCACTTCCCTTCACTGGCTGCTTAATGCAGGTTATACTGTATATTAATTAAATCAGCTAGTCACAATGCAGAGTTTGTTTTCTGTCGGCAAGATTTTTTCCTCCCCCCTGGCAAAAACTGGTAAAAAACCGGCAAAAACTGGAAAAACCGACAGACAGGAAAAAACTCAAACGGTTTTGTTTTGCCCAATGTTGTGGTTATATCACACACTTGGTCAGGGCAAATACTATAGTTATTGTTCTTTGTTTTATGGTTCCTTCTCAGCTTTTGAATATAGATACAATTTTGAATCAATGAAATGAAAATTTGTCTATAATAAAACCTGCCACAATGTAATTTCAGAACCAATGATTGTATTGATATCTCTTAAGTCAAATTGAACTAGCTATTGTATTATAATATTCCAAAGTCTTTTTGTGGAAAATTTCTCCTCTGTATTTGAGTTTGACCATTCAGAATAGTTCAGCCGGTAGCGAGTCTGACTATAAATCCAGAGATCGTGGGCTGGAATCCCGGGATGTAGTTAGTAGTTACATACATTTGTGGAATTTGGTCATGAACTACATGTATATTGAATATACTATATTCTACTGCCGTTCTCAGGCCTACCTTCTGTAATAAAGTAGCATGTTTTCAGCCGCTCGTGTCTAAAACTGTTGTAAATTTGAAGGGAGGACGTCGTTGTTGAAACCGGTACCATTAGATACATTTCAACTTCATCCAATGAATCATAGAATGTCTTTCTAATCACAAGTCACAACTATTCAAGATTGCTATTAAGCTGCTTATGTTTGAAGTTAATTTTCATAATAGGTCTAACGCCATGTCAACACAATTTAGGTCATTTTACGGCTTCCAGCGCACCGTATCTAGCTTTTCTGGACCCTTGTCTGTAGCCAGTACTCACCTACTCTTCCATAAGGCAGGAAAGTTCTCCCTATATCTTATTAGAGGAAGAAAATTTACATTAATGTCAATGTTTCTTGAAAGGGTATAACCTCCCAGGGTGGGATTCGAACATAGATTCAAAATCCAGGCGCGCTACCAACTGCGCTACCGACCCGGGTTATGTTTGAAGTTTAAAACATCTTTGAAGTACGGTTTAGCTTTCATATCACGTGACATTTAATTAGGATAACATGTAAAGAGGAAAGAACATTGTGTAACTTCAAATAATGTCATAGAATAAACAACAAAGAATTATGGGTAAATTAAATCCCTTTATTGGGGTGAAACATGCGATTCTAGTGAATCATTTCTATTTGATTTAACAATCAAATAATTATATAATAACAATAAAATCGAGATGAAATTGTAACAATTAAAGCTAAACAGTGAATAACATTAACATTATAAATAAAATATAGAACATTTGAATCTTAACTATCCGAATAAATTATATCCGAACATCTGGTATATTTCTGATTATCGCATTTCAGCAACACATTGACGTCGAGCTAAAAAGCCAAAGACTTTGACAAAAGTTTTCCTAAGAGTTTAAAACTGTAGGTAGTCCGTTCGATTATTTTGGTGAAATTTACCATTTACAATATACAATTCAACATTGTCAAACTCTGTAACGTTGTCCATAAAATTAAATGGTCAATCTTTTTGGACTGTTGTAGTAGTTTATATCGAGGGTTGCCCGCTTGACTGTAGTAACTCACTCTTTAACGCAATGCAGGCACGTAGGAAGCATTTTCAGATGGGGGGCTAATTTGTTGAAATTTATTTTAAGATAAAAAAAACGTTACCTAATGTTACAGTTTAAGTTCAATTTTACACTGCATTTGAGCATCTTGTTCCATAAAAAGAGTTTGCATTATTGATTTTGCCGAAAAAGCACACATGTATCACTCAATTTAGTGCGACAGATTAAATAAAGGTCCTAAGTCACTATAACTGCTGAAAATATTGGGGGGGGGCTTTACCCCCTATCCCCCCTGTTCCTACGGGCCTGCAATGCACTTACCACAGTCTTGCAGACAACCCTCGATATGTTCGACGTAAAATGGTCTAGCTCGTTGAACTGTTGTCTTCTATACAATATAAAATTGTCAAATTCTCTGGAATGTTGTATATACTCTATTATATAATCCTCAAACTCTAAGAGCTGTTGTACATACAATATATAGAACTATTAATTGCCGCCGGAATCGTGACCGCGTTACACTGTTTTAGTGTAAAACACTACAATTCAAAGTCTTTGGAATGTTAGCTCGACCCCCAAATAAAACAACGCCCCACAGTCTTTATAAAAGACGTGGACTGTCAACAACAATGATAAGTATATTAAAATGTTTTTTGTCTGAACAATACAACAGGTACAGTCTTCGTCACAAACTTTTATCAACATTGGACATTCGGTCAAGCAAAATGAAATGTTTTACTGGACCGAATGAAAGTTTATTGGAACAAAATATACATTAGCAATAATGTTTAAAAATGCGGTTCATTTTTATGACTTCGCATATTATATCCTATAATTATATCAATACAAAATGTAATATAACCAAAATAAACATTTGCAATAATATTTAAAAATGCGGTTCATTTTTATGACTTCGCATATTATATCCTATCATTATATCAATACAAAATGTAATATAACCCCAAATTTATAACAATTTTTTATTGAATATGGAAAATAGTTGCTGTAAAAAGTTGGTGGGGCGTCAGGCCACTCATTTTCTAAAAGTTTCTGGACCAAAATGAATTTTGGTGGACTTGGTCCACAGTCCACTGGCTAAATTTCGAAGACTGCAATTAATGTCTTCAACACATACATTCTTTTTGCCCAAGATATGTTTTTATATAAATATTCAATCAAGAATTCTTATTGCATTTCTCGAAATGTTTTCTTAAGTATATATACGAATAAACGGAACATTTGGTTATCTGAAATTTTCATTTTAGTACTAATTGAGACCAAAAAAAAAAATAATTTTTTTAAATATTTACAAATATGTGTATTAGTTCTGACAAACATAAATGTCAATGGCATACAGTCATTACTCGTTATCTCGACTTCGCTGGGGCAACCAGACAACAAAAATACGTCGAGATGAAAAATCAAGATAAATATAATTATATTTCATAGAGATGAAATTGGCACTTCAAGTTTTAGATTGAGATAACGAAAAGTCGATATAAGCGAAGTTGATACAACGAGAAATGACTGTATTTTCACTTCTCAGAAGTATTTGATAAAAACATATTTGTGCAAACTTCAGTAAACATACATGTAGTTATATACCGTCATGATTGATTTTAAAAATGATTAACAAATTCAGCATATAGTTTTTGTCTCAAGCATCACCGCTGCTTGTGAATGCAACCTTGGTTAGTGTCGTTCTATTTAGACGAAGAAAGTGCATTGTTTATAAGCACAATAAATCCCGTGCATTTTCTAATACCGATACACCATGGGACACGCGCTAATGGGCTCTTTGATGACTTTGTAAAGATCTTTGCAGTAAAAGTTATTACGCCATAATTTAAAGTGGTGATAGTTATGTGCAAACATTCGTACATGTTCCTTACTATATAAATCACGTGATCAATGCATGTGCACTTTAGTCCATTCTATCGTATCAATAATTGATCAGACCCTTGTTTGAATGTACGTTTTCTAATAGGCAAATTATATATATGGTTTTAAGAATATACATTGTAAATTCTAAGTGTAAAAGGACAAGTATCTCTAGAGGCTCGTAAAAAGCCATGCTTGAATGTGCAATGCTGTGCAACACTTATATAAGTATGAGGAATTTAAAACTGCTATCGAATGATGTCTTTTCTAACTTTAACATCAATTTATTCCTAATGTTCAGTCAGTCATACAGTCACTGTGTATCACCATGCATACCCCAGCAGTATTACGTGATCAAATGATGATATTTCTTAATGTTGATTTGTACAACTTAATCATCTGAATAGTTTACAGCGCAGAGTGTTTCTCAGTCACGTGATCGACACCAATCTCAAGTACACATGCACTAAATTCAAAATGTACTTAAGCGCGTTTTTCTTTTATTTCAATCTTTAGAGCAGTTATTCGATAAATAATTATATCGCAAATTTAATTAACTATAAATGTTCCGTTATCTACACTGTCTAACAAATTTGCTTGTAAATTAAGATAGTTAGTTCAAAGTTATCTGCAGTAAACCGTTAACCGAAGCTGTAAGAAGCGGTAACTAGCGAATATCTATCGCTGTTGTAAATGGTTTTCATTAGTCAAGCTCGGGCATCATTAGCAATAAAATTACATAGTTGTATAGCTCGTTTTTTTCTGAACTGTCAGAAAATGAATAATTTCACGGTGACTTTTTGTTCTTTGTCTTACACTCGTGATATTGTGATAGCATGATTCTATCACCGTGAAATTATTCAAACTTTGACAGATGAGAAAAAAGACAATATTTTCAAGCGACATGTTTTAGAGTTCTATTACTTTAGTCCCATTTTAGAACTCCTATCCCATAAACGTCTGAAATTTCAGCCAATATGGATAATGATAAATGCAACCTCGATATATAATCACCGTTCATTAGTCACTAAAACACTAGTGACATAGTCTCAGTGGAATACAAAATGAATGTAAAGTACCGGAAGAGAATAAATGTCTGGTATAGTCCTATTTTATTAACCTGTCAACATGAATATAATTTCATAGTGTGTACACACTCCTAACCTAGTTTACTGACTATAAATAGTGTTCATTTTAGAATGTGTACACACCATAAAATTATGTATGAGTGACAGGTTAATATAGTAGGACTATACATGTATGCAATTTTCACTTATTGTGAAACGATTTGCGTCGAACAGAGGTTTTAGGCAAAATCTATTTTCAACTTTTTGAATATCACAGAAAATTCTGCTTCTAATCACAGACAGCAAAAACGGTTCCAAAACAAAATTACAGTAAATTCTGTACATGTATGTATATGTAGTGAATTTGTCTCAGAACTCTATCGACTGCCTATGTTTCAATTTGTGCACTTCTTTGTGAGAACAATTATTATGATATGTACGGTAATAAGGTAAACGATTTAACCTTTCTATGACAAATATTCAATACAAACAAATTATCAAGATCGTGCAAATATGAATTAGCGAGTATGCGAGTGGAAAATTTTAGATCGGGTTTTAATCAGATTGGACCAAACGAAGATTCACGCATTCTATAATTAAAAAAATAACAGCGTAGAATCGCCTGAACCCTTTTTGACTGTATGTTTGGGTGCCACCTTTTCTTACATTAAGGGATACGTTCATAAGGGAGTATAGAATGACGACTGTTGATAGAGCTTGTATGGAACTGTTGACCCTATGAAATTTAATGTTAATATGGTCTAAATGCATGATACCGACATAAAAGACAAAACTGTAGTGCATACTGCATAAGAGTGAAAAAGTAACTAGACATGGCGCCCAGCCCGTACATACAAATGTAATATTATATTATATAATAAACTGTCACATCACGAATATTCGTTCCGATGCTGTGCGAGTCATAAGCATGTGGACTGATTTGTCAGGCCACAAAGAAATCAGAACGAAGTTTTTGGTTAAGTAGTAACACTAATAGCTCTACAGTCTGTACATATTACTGTTCTTTCACTCATGAACAATTATTAAAAGCATGTTGTTTTATGCTAACATGTGTTCAACTGTTCCATGCTACTTTCACTTACTCGCGCACTATTTACTTATCAAATACTGTTTTCATCATTCAGATTCATTTTTTAATTGCATACACTTTCCATCACACACGTGATAACCGTGTGTGAATATATATAATATATTGCGTCACATATATCCATCAATTTTAAAACAAGCATACTAATGTAATCCATTTATTCATTCACACTATTTTGGCTATATTTGTTGTATTACTTATTATATCCATGATATGGAATTCAAAGCTCACTCAAATAACAGTTAAAACTTTTGGCAATTTTATAACAGAATACTATAACGTGTATCAAGCGTTTGAAGAGTCAGATTTCTTCCCTTTGGTGCTTAATTCAATGTCTTTACTGCTGTCACCAACGGCGCTTTTCCGACTGTTCCGTAAAAAGTTCGGTTTTTTAATAGAACCACCGAAGAACTTTGAGCGAACATGCGCTTTAGGGGGGACGTTTGCTTGCTCAGTCATATGAGTTCCCCCATTCATCTTAGCAATAGTTCCATTTGTCATAGTCGACGTTGCTATCACAGTATTATCAACATTTTCTTCTCGTTCCACGTCACTGAGATCTTCAAGCGCTATATCACGTGTAGTGTTCGGCGCCGAACTTGCAATATCCGTATTTTCATTTACTGAAGGTTTGTTGCTTCCGCCTAATTTCAACAATGAAATTTTGGGAACCGCTTTTGTAGAGTCATTAGAATTCGCGTTTGTCTTCTTTCGCATTCCATTCAATGCATTCTGCAAAGCTCCAGTCTTCAATTTGCTCCTTAATCCAGCCTTAAGTCTTTGCCATTTTTCAGTTTGTTCAAATTTCTTTTTTCGCAATTTTAATTTTTCCCTTGATTGCGCATGCGTATAGTATATGGTAAAGTTTTTCACTATAACTGGAACAGATAACGCTATGACGAGTACACCACTGATTGCACAAAATCCACCGATGAGATAACCAAGTCCAGATTTGGGTACTACGTCACCATAACCGACGGTTGTCATGGTAATCAACGCCCACCAGAATGCTAATGGTATATGTTCAAGTTCAAGGTCAGCTGGATCAGAAAATATTTCCATGTAATATTCCAAACACGCGAAGATCACTACGCCGATAATCAACACAACCAGTAAAAGAAATAACTCCTTTGTGCTTGCAGTTATTGTATACATTAAAATCTTTAAAGCCATAAAATGTTTCATTAATACGAATATGCGGAAAATTCTTAAAACTCTAGTCGCAAAAAGTACCCGGATCATAAGAAACACTTTTATTGGCTCAGGATGACACATGACCACTATGACGCCGATGTAGTACGGTATAAGACAAAGTAACTCCGTTATCACAAGCGGACTTTTGAAAAACTTCCTTTTGTCTGGGGAAGCAACAAGTTTGATTATGAATTCAATGAAAAAGAAAATGTTACAAGCGTTGTCAATGATCAGTAAGCAGTCGTTTGGTGTGACGTTTGAAAATATCTGCATTTCCTGTCGTAGATCCTCACTCGTGATATTCCGTGAACTGTCGGAGGCATGAACGAATACCGAATTGAAGTAAGGAAGTGTCTCTATTACAAACACCGTGATTGAAATAAGTACTACCATTAGAGAGATGACAGCAAAAATCTGAAACGATAAAAAATGAAAAATATCAGCCATGTAACTAACACATTGTTCACTCAGCGAACACAGTGACGTACTGTTGTAGTGAAGGGGGTATGTCATGTACTACCTTAACAGTCAATGGAATATGTGACAAAACATAAACAATGATCAAAACATTTTTATTGAAATGTGACTGGTAATGCATGCAAAATTGCACAGTCGATTGAACATACATGTATATGGAAGAAGAATTTAAATGGAAATGTCTGAGTCCGTTGTCGTGCGCCGTCAACTTTTCACTGTTAACATTCTGGAAGCCACATTTATTCCAATTTTCATCAAACCTAACCAGAAGAAGTTTGATAATGGCTAATTCAGGGGTTAGAATTAGGTCACTAGGTCAAGTCAAAGGGAATCGCTGTTAAACTTTAGAGACCACACGTTTGGCTCCAATTTTCATCTTAATTTTACACTCAGGTGAGCGATGTACCACCATCTAGGTACTCTTGTTAATTAAGACATCTCGTCGTTTTCGTTGTTTTGTACCTTTAATAATTATAGCGATGATATCAGGGAAATTGAACCAATGTAACATTGTAACAATTCAATAGATGACTTTATGATTGTAAACCCCATTAAAAACCAATTAATCATGGAAATATATTGTTTGTGCAATCTCAAGTAATGTCGCTTTTGTTGAAATTTTGCAGATATGTGCATCAAAGTACATCTTTTTATTTCTATTATTTTGATCGATGTGAAAATTGGACAGGCAATCTATCACAATGCGTGTTTGTGGCTCAGAATGTGGCATGTCTGTTTTTGAATACATTTTACTTACGATATTTTGACGTCAAACTGATAGATAAATATTTCCGGAAAGTCTATTTTAGGCATTTTATGCTATACAATAAACATTTGAAGTATATAAGATCGGAAAATATCATAACACTATATAATTGCCCGTTTCTCGAGTAAAGGTTAGCCATAAACGGTGAACTCGATCCCTCTAATCAGCGTTAATTTTGGTTAGTTCACCGAAAACTATTACTCATACAAAAACAGTGTTCAAAAGGATCCCCCAATTTTCAAATCACTAGGGTGAATATGAAGTGTTTTTGTATTTCCGAGACCGTTACGATCGTTTTTGTTTATGACAATTGTTTATTTAACAAAAATTAGGCATACGAACAAACATCTTTCCCGAATGAGCACAAACATGTTTCTAAAGGTATTGATGTTTTATGGAATCTATGACGTCATTCAGTCAAGCAGACGATCGATTGTATTTAATGTCACGTATCAAGCATCACGTATAATACATTTTAATTGTCAATCAACAAAACCCTGCACTTTCATTTATTTTCGGTTCTTACTAAACTAACAAAATATTCTGATCTAGCGCTCTACAATTTCTACTAACAAGTTTACAGTTCTGTTCATGTCACCTTAATTGGTGCCATACGTTAATAGGAATAAAACCATTTAATGAGTCTTTGTTTTGAAAACAATGTAAAACATGCCATTGACGACTGTTTGGATTTATAAATACCGAGTTTAAGTAAATATTTATTTTAAAATGGATACTATACTATAAAACTATTGTATTGTTGCTGAGCACTAAACAATCAAACCCAATGTATAGAGAATTTTTCAATCGAGATCGTATCAATAAAATCGCTTCTAAAATTACACTAAAGTCAGACATTACGCCTATATTTATGGAATGGCTTTTGAAAGTATAGAGTATCAATAGCAAAATGTTGAACCTTCTAATGGAACCATTACTGTTTGTTTTAAACATTGTTTTAAAGTGGAGCGTGATGAGCATTGTTTAATTAAAGTATAATAAAATAAATGGGAAAAAAAGCCATAAAAAACTTATTTGTGCATTTCATTGTGTTTAACTTTTCGTGTGAATCAGCGTTTTAAAAATAGTCTAAAATTGTCAATTTTATTCTATTATTTTCGAATTGTTCGTTTTTTCTCAACTGTCAAAGCATGAATAATTTCACAGTGAATGCGTTTGTTAAAATTATTGTTCAAATACACCCATGAGTTTCCGTAAGTGTGTATTATGATTGAGTAAAGCTTCTTGTGCCGTATGATAAGTTTTAGTCAAGATATTTTTAATGACAATTAGGCCGCCAGTACAAAAACAATGCATTCAGTCACCGTGAAGTTATCCAAGCTTTGACAGTTGAGAAAAAACGAACAATAAATCACTTACTATTTCCATGTTTGTATACATATACAATAATAATTATTATTAAATGTTAGTGAGCCAGTCGAGTTACTAACACGACTGGCTCATTAATGCGCAGGGCTTGTAATAGGAAATCGCTACATATATAGCGATTGTTTATACTTCGGTTTGCAAGGCAGTTTTTCGGCTAAATCCATTCGGAAAACTCGGTTATTTTCTGAGACCGCAACTCAAGGTTTTTAGCAGGATTTTTCAACGAAAAAATTCGGCTTATAGTTTGGCGAAACACGGGCGGGCGTCCGGTGTCGTTAACAATTGCGTTAAAGTTTTTAATTTAGCATATATTTCTGCCATTTATGGTCAGATTTTTATGAAACGTCATACAATGAAAACATACCATGTGATGAACAAAATTACAAGTAACCACAACTCTACCTGGCTTTATTATGGATTATTTCCCTTTGTAATGTTTGCGTTAAAGTTTTTAAATCCGGCTTTAATGTGGTTTTCACATTACATTTCTTGTTCTACCTTAAATTGGCAACATAGTACTATTTTACATCAACACCTTGTTGAAATGCTAGATAGCGACTACATTAAGTGACTGGCTACAAAAAGAATGTAAGTTAACATTCTGAAATATTTAGTATTTGACATAGACACCACAGGTAGTGGTATCTAAATAAAGCTACCTCTGCAGTCTTCAGGACACACTTTCATTAGCAAATGAAATGTTTTTAAACTGGGCCGAATAAAAGTTTACTGGACCGAAAAATCGTAGTAATTTGTTAAAATATGCAGTCATTTGTTATAATTTAGTACGAAATATCCAAAAATTGAATAAACTACAATGTACATGTATATACACCCGGAATAATAAATAAATAAACACATTCTAACTAATAACTACTCTGTTTTTATTGACACATCAAACGTCTTATTAATTATATGATTTTTATTGAATTAGCAATGAATTAGCAACATGAAGGTGGTAAAATTATAGTGGACTGTAAGACCATGGACTCACATTCTAAAAGTCAGCGGACCGAGAGTCTTTAAGGTGGACTCGGTCAACGGTACACTGGCTAAACTTAGGCCAATCTATTCGTGGTAATATTTCATAACGGCATTAGCGGCATACAGCTGAAGATATTTAGTGGTCAACTGAGGATAGTTTTTCCTATATTCAGATGAAATTTGTGACCAGTGCGGAAAAGGCGGCGTTCTATCGCGAAAGGAAGAAAATAAAATTAAAGATGCAAGACTGATTATTACCCCAACCACGCCACTGAAGTTGATTTCTTTATTATTAAATCATTTATAATAACAAAACTATTTTGCAAATTGTCAACGAACGTGACACCATATTTAAAGCAAGCAGCAATTAATAAGCAATAATGATAAACGAAACCTTGCAAAATAACCAAATAACGTCAAAACGTCGGTTACGCAAATGTACGTCAACATTGAGCGTAACATCACGTACATTCTAACAGTATACCTGTGCTTGATGTAGAAATGTTGGGTGTGAAAAGTAGAGTTTTAATTAAGAAGTAGAACTATGTATAGAGATATTAACACTGATAATTATAATACCTAGAAAATTATCTGATTCTTGTACTAATTGATTTTACAAATGTGTTTGATACACGAATATGTCTACCGACATTTTCATTAGAGAACAGACTTGTTGTTTACTGTGTTCTCAAATAAAACAGACAAATCCCGGCACTACTTAAAAGTTAATGTCCGACAGAGGATGACCTTGTGACAATTATCGGTCCACTTGGATGAATAATGCACCGAAAGCATCATATACGTCGGCAAAATGCTCAATTCATGCTATTATATAACTGGAAATAATGAAATTTTGGTTATTATATTTGAGATTTTTTACATTTTGAGAAGGTTTGTGAAACCGGACCTGAATTTGATTTGATCGTTTACAAAATTCGTGTGTGTTCAGTTTTCACAATATATCATCAACATTGGACATTCGGTCTAGCAAAATGAAATGTTTTACTGGACCGAATGAAAATTTACTGGACCAAATTAAACATTAGCAATAATGTTTAAAAATGCAGTTCATTTTTATGACTTCGCATAAGATATCCTAAAATTATATGAACTATATAACCCCCCATAACATTTTTTTATTGAATATGGAGAATAGTGGCTGTATAAGTTGGTGGGCCGTCAGGCCACTTATTTTCGAAAAGTTTCTGGACCAAAATAGATTTTGGTGGACTTGGTCCACTATATCCACTAGCTAAATTCGAAGACTGATATCATATTTATCCCAACTTACTCTCATTTATATTAAATCTTTGCACATAACCACAGCTTAAGTTGAAATACAGTGGAGCATTAATTTATTGTATTCTTAAATATTATAGTTTCACTTTAGTTCGTACCAAAAAACAAAACACTGTTTGTCTGTTTATATTAACAATACAATGAACTAATCCACCACAGGGGATGCTCAGGTTACGTGGCCACGCAATAGCTTTACGTGGGCACGCAATAACGTTTACGTGGCCACGCAATAGCTTTACGTAAACGTTATTGCGTGCGCACGTAAATTTTAAATATTTCTCCATGTCACCTCTATGCCACTGTAGCCTTCCGCTGGAATGGATTGTTTCATTTTTAATGTTTACCCAAACACGCTGTTATTTTGTACGCACCATACTTAACGTATGTATGTACATGTATTAGTCATTATTTAACAGATATAAAAACAAGACCGTGGCTTTATTAGTAATGAAAACATCGATATAGATAAATTCAATTCATCAATCGAGATGAATAAAACTAGCAAAAACTAGTGTTATTGTATTCAGTAAATTATTTAGTATTAATTAAATAGTATGAAAAATATAACAATACATTCGAAGCAACAATTTTCATAGTGTCAAAATTCCATCAAATATTAACGTCGGGTAGGTGACAATGACGTCACAAACCAGGTTGACTCACATTTTAGATAATTGAATTTGGTTCCATAAATAGATTAGCCACACAGGGGCAAGTTCTAAAAGCATTCTTAAGTATTTGTGATAAATATTTCTTATATTTGTCTTTGCCCACGTAGCCAAACAAATATTGAACGCGTTAGTTAACAATTTGCCTTACTGATTAAATATATTTTTATTAAATATGTATTATAGGTAATAAAAATACATAATTAATATTTGCATAAATAATTTTGAAACCAACTGTGTCTGGTATTATGTCCTATTTTGTTGTATGTTTATAAAAGTCTATACAGAGTTCATGTAAACTAAGAACTACATGTGAACTTCGGAATATCATGTTAGGAAGTAAAACAGAAATTGCATTTTTAGACTTTCGGCGATTTCACCGAAAGGCTAAAGTTATACAACAAGTCGAAAACTATCGACGATTCAAATGCCTGACCAGTTTAACCTGCGTAACGATACATGTATCTCTGATTTACTTCGCAGTTTATTTATAGGCGATGAAAGTAGTTCCGTCAATCAACTGACGCGTCTTTGTTTTAGTGTCAGTGACAGGTGTTTACCTATATTGATAAGCGAGTGAATGAACGGAGTCAAATCTCGTTTATGCACTAAGCAGTAGTATTTGCCAGTTATACAGGATAGATTAAACACGTTACCGCATTTTTTGCCCTGCTCGGTTCGTGCTTGAATGTAACGATGTGTAAGGAGTAATCATTTGTATGGATTTGTTAGGTTTCAATTTGCACGAAAGTCTTTCTGTATTTCAATACTTTAATATATAGACATGTTACTGCACGTTCATCGATTTGCAGCTATAATTACTCCAGGTCATCGGACTAATGGTTCTATTTATCAATCTACAGGAGATTTTTTACTCCACTTAATTGCAACCGTCGGTGCCACAGATTTCTGCTATACTTAAAGTATCTATTTGTATTTAGGCAGAGTGAAGTAATTGCGGTTAAATTTCGTGTTAATTGATGATCAGCAGTGTCCATGATGGGTTCGGGCCCGGGACATCTCCGTTTCTGTATCTAATTGCATTTGTCTCAATTTTATGACCTTAGAAATAATTGCAATAATTATACGCGTATTGTTTTTCAAGTTAAATGTACATTATTTATCATTAAGTATCTGTTTATGTATGCACTTTATGTAGTTTTACGTGTTTTTTTAATCTATCTATAATAGTAGTCAAATCATCTCAAACCAGTTAAGCCCTGACTCTCTTCAATATTAGTGTTTGCATTGACCCGAGGCTACAGAAGATGAATTGATTGTTGTATTCCATGTGAACTAGTTTTTTAAAAATAGCCACCAATTAGACAAGAAATCGGAGAAATTCATTATTGAAATCAGTCGTAGAACAGTGATTCATTTGTTTATACATGGAAACAATACACTTTTATTGAGTTTATTTCTAGTAAGGTTAATGAATTAATAGTCTTACAATATATTCAGTCTGATATTCATCATCAATATAATACCCCCATTGGCTATGTTTTAATATTTCATACTTTATTGGTGAGCATTTCTATGAAGGTAAAGTTATTGAGAGGGAAAATATGATACACTAGGGACATAGGGGGAAGTACAAGAACTCGTGAATGTATTAAGAAAGGATTTATTGCAAAACTCCCCCGCATGAATCACAGTTATAAGTTTATTGTCCCTTTGTGTTTGTTGTTTGTTTGTTTGTTTGTTTGTTTGTTTGTTTGTTTATTTATTTGTTTTTGCTACAGCATCACAATTGTTTCGCTACGTTTTCAGGTATTGTTTGTATTGTTTTATAGGAATTAGTAGGCAAACTTTTCAATTCCAATTTTCCTGGTTCTGCATTATATTTTTATAATTGTGATTGAAATAGACAAACTGTAATATTACTTGGCAAAATATTTCTATATTTTTTCTTTATATTTTGGAGTGTTTCCTAACTAGACCCACGTGGGTCAGGTTAGCTAAAAATAGATTAGTGTTAAGATATGCATTTACTGATGAGAAGATACTAGAGCTTGTTATTGTGCAACATAAGTGTAATTCTATTAAAACGATATCCTAACCACCTAAGAGCGTTGAAAAGACAGGAAACGACCAATGAAAATGTTTAATTTCAGCAAGTAGGCCTACGACTTATAACAAATCTATAAATAGCTTGGTGATTCCCTCAGTATCCTACTTTCATTTTCAACAATGTGTATGCCACGTGTTTTAATTCGTTCAGTTAATGTTATAAGTGACAATTGTTATTAGTAAGTGATTTCTTACGTTCTTAATACTGTTTTAAAGACTAAACTTGGTTCTATACTTTTGCCACAGTCATTTGCCTGTATATCCCTTTAAGACCAAATATCAACTGAAACTTAATGGCTCAGTACAAAACTAGTCTACATTATTCAATATTTACACGTAGTTAGACTAGTTTTGCACTGACCCAACGATTACTGGTAATGTGACTGTTTATTAGTAGAAAATTGCCACAGGCCCATAATACATTTACATTTATATAAAAAAGTATAATCTAAATAATAATACAAATTGGTATAGATGCATAAAGTATGAACAAATGATGGTAACTTTGTTACACGTATATAAAATATGAACAAATAATGGCAACTTTGTTACACATGTATAAAGTATAAACAAATAATTGAAACCTTGTTACACATGTATAAAGTAAGAACAAATAATGGCAGCCTTGTTATACGTGTATAAAGTAAGAACAAATAATGGCAGCCTTGTTATACATGTACGTATAAAGTATGAACAAATAATGGCAGCCTTGTTACACATGTATAAAGTAAGAACAAATAATGGCAGCCTTGTTATACGTGTATAAAGTATGAACAAATAATGGCAGCCTTGTTATACATGTACGTATAAAGTATGAACAAATAACGACAACGTTGTTACACATGTATAAAGTATAAACAAATAATGGCAACTTTGTTATAAATCAACTTTGTTTATTTATTCAGAATTGCTCTCGGGACGAGAGGCATTGTTGTGTTTATTTTTAAATTCACTGCTAGAATGACCCAAAACTATCAACAACATGTATACTCATTGTTACAGAATTTTTCTGTAAGAACTGTGTTGATAGCGTTTCTTTTGTAATTATTTGCTCGAATGACCAAACGATCAGTTATATTCATCGGTGCGGAAATCAACCCAAAAGGGAAACATTAAAACGCGACCACCAAGGTATGTACAACCTACATATGTATCGTCTTTTTATCTTAAAAAACTTTAAAGGGCGATATTGATTTAAAAAACAACCTGTTGTGAATTGTTTCCCGGATGAAGCTTTGTCACAAATTGTCAATTACCATGCTGGGAGCCAAATAATAATAATAGTAAATATACCCTGTGATCAATTGTTGATTAGGAACTGTTCAAAGGACGAAACAATCGTTTTGAAAAATCTCTCAATTCATTCCATTCATGCTCATTTCCAATAAATGCCAATCAACTTGGTCTGGAATCCTGATAGCCACGATAAAAAACTAAGCCTCTTTATTGAAAAGTAACGCCGGAATTACTACGTGATTAGCTCGCGCGTTCGAAAACAAAAATGCCGTTAATCGATATACTTCGGACTTTGTCCTTGGACTTTTTTATAAGCGTATGAGAGATTCTAATTTCAGATACATGTACTCGGCTTGTTTTAATCAACATGTATAGATTAAAATAAATACGAGAAACGTCATGAGATTTGTAATTAAGCTGATTACAGAAATTTAAAACTTAAGAATAAGGTTGATGGGTGCTCGGTTGTTGACGCTTAAGACATAGGCTCACAGACTATGTTTCATCGTCTACGTATAAAAAAGCACCAAATGGTGTCTCTCTGACTTGAAATAGAGGCAAACGGTATCTATCAGGCCTTTCTGTTGCACATAAAATTTCGTTTATAAAAACTAGTTTTTGAGTTCCGACTTTGATTTAATGATTTCAACAATCTGATCAGGATATATCAAAGTTTTCGGACATTGCCGAAGGTCATAATTTTGAATTTAGTTCTTCTGATCACTTCGGTTGTGTGTTTCGCAAACTTGTATTTTAAGAATATACAAAAAACGATATTTTACGAATACTATTTGTTGATTTTTTATGTTTCCTATCTATGAATCCCAACATAGCAAAAGTGAAGAAAAAAAACTCAAGAGAAATAATTATATACATGATGAATAAAAAAATGCTTTACATCCCCAGTAAATTATACAATTATATAATTTACGTGATACAAAATGTCAATAATGAATGAAAGAGCACTTCTATTTACAATGAGTCTAATTTCTAATGAATGCGAATTTAATTAGTTTATTGCATTGTTATCGCTTAAAATGATTGATTTCCATGTATCTTATAGATATCACTTTTCTGTTGCTATGTACAACGCTTTGTATCATTATTTTCGTGTTTCCATAGCAACGTGTAAATAAATCATGGATGAGTATAAAACTTCAACCATTTCTTTTTATGAGTATAACTAATTAAATGAAAACTTGAATCATTGCTCTGATGACATTTCTGCTCTGATATGATACATTTTGATAGATTAAACTATCGATGTCTCTCTATGATTGAATCACACGTTGATACATATTGCTATGTAACCATGGTTACTGCGAATGAATAGAGTAACACTTATTGTTGAAACCGAGTCCTACATTATGACCTAAGTAAAATAGTTATTTCTCAAGTGCATGTTTAAGTGGTCGAAAAAGAGAGTTTTTATACTGTTGTCCTTTACCACAAATATCAGTTAAAATTCAAATTTATTGTTCTAGTAAGCCTTTGGGTTGTTTCAAGGAAACCGTAGCCAAAGATCTTGATTCCAAACTTGTTATCCATGGAATTAGGGACTTTTGTCAGTTCTCTTTCTCTGATAAAATCTGAAGTAATCCAATTTGTAAGTAGATCCTTACAGTTGGAATCCTCAGATTTTATCATTGAAGCCCTATGTAAAGATAACAAAATATTTCATCTAATAAATCTTTCTTGTTAATGAAAATATTAACAAAAGTGGAGAAATGTATTATAGTTGTTAACCCTAAAAGACTTAGCTTGATTTTCAAACAAATTTAATGATTTACAAAAACGTTATTTAAGGTTATTTTTGGCAAAATGACATTGAAAAGTAAGGGTAAAGACCGAGTAATCCAACTAATTGGACCTACCTATTTGAAGAGTATACAAGGGGAAATAACTGACTAAGGTCCTTTATTAGATATCTATGTCTCTGGGTTAACCCTATTGTTTACTAAAAAGAAGTAAAGCATGATTGATATGCTTATTTTTCCATTTTATACTTGATGCCCAAACACAACTAAAACAGATACAATTCATTATACACAAACATGTACCTACCAAAAACAATTCTAGGAAAGAGTAAAGGTAATTTTGGATGACACCGCATTAATCATAATAAGGACCCTATATAATTATATCTATATTATAGGGTCCATAACTATATTTATGTACTCCTTTTTTATTCAAGAACATAATATGTGACAGGGGCGGATTAAGGATTTATTTATAGGAGGGGGTCCGAACGTTTTCTAGGGGGGGGGGTCCAAACTTTGGAACCTTAACCACAATGTACACTGCAGAATAATGCAACATATTAATAATAAAAACTACATAACCATTAAATCTATGTTAAGCACCGAGAATAGTTGCTTCATGCTACTTTAAATGACTTACAGTCAAGAAATACACTGATGGACAGGTACATTTTGGAAATTCTATTGGGGGGCGGACCCCACTGACCCCCGCCTATGTGTGAATAAACATAACACCTTCCGTCTTGTTTTGTCGTTATATAGTTTATATCTAGAGCAAGTATAATATATTCCAGATCATTATTTAAAAGTGCTACAAATTAATTATTCAATGAGATACACCATGCTGTTCTGTTGTATAAAATTTCAGTATTTATTGGTCATTGAATTTATGACATATCTAGATCGAACCATACGTTGATGACGTCAGACATGTCTTAAATGACACCATAATCAATTAAGTTGAGTCTATTTAACTGTATAAATGAGAAGCCCCAAGCAAATACCATCGTAAATCAAGTATTGGTGTCAATTGGTAAGTTCATAGATTACGGTAACATTATTGAGTGATTTCTTCTTCTATAAGCATTGATTCTGTGAATATCAAGTATTTATAGGAACGCTGTGACATCCATCATGCCACAAGTGCAAATGGTAAAATAAATATACTCGGTATAAAACCTTTTTAAAACTATATGAAAATTAACTATTCCAAGACAGTACATTTGACATATATACTCACTGACCCGTATGTATTATTTTTATATAACTACGAAAAAGAGCCAAATTCACTGCACAATACTGCAATACCTGTTTAATAAAACTGAAAACAGGGCCGAAATCTGTTTTATTGCCAATAACACTCATTGATATAGGCCCTGTTATTTTCCTTGTGATAGTCATATTGGCTTTTGGCTTTCGGCCTCGGGTCAATATGACTGCCCTTGGAAAAATAACTGGGCCAATATAAAATCACTTATTTAATAACCTATTATAACATTTTGATGAATGATCACGGTACATAGTATAAGGCACATGTTAATGTACTAAGCATTTATAGTTACGAAAGGTCAATTATTAACGATGTAATTTAGTAATTTAGAATTACGAGTGTACATGAGTGGTTTAAAATTTCCACGTTAATTATTAGAACAGCTATTGATTTAGAAGCACGTTAGAAAAATGAATCCTGATATTAATTATGTATTCACTTATTCACTTCTGAACTTGTTTGTTGTTACAACATTGTCAAAGGCTATGGTGAGTTTGTCACTGGCAACTACGGTGTTTGTTAGGGGTTGTAACAGGTAAACAATATACCGGTTAATATAGCCAGATGACATAAGCATTCTGGTTTCAGGAGAAAATAAATGGTAAATAATTCTAACCAACAAAGGAGCATTAGAAACAAGTTATCCACTCTAAGCAAAAAATAATGACATTTGACGAGCGTTTCTTTGCCTAGAAATCTAGTAATTGTGGACCAATGGTTCTTTAATTGGCCATTGGCCATTACCCATGTGAAATCTTGCCATAAAATCGCAACACGATAAGAAATATTGTACGCTTAAATTACCTGAAAATCAAATCATTTTATCTAATACACGATGAATAGATTTTGTGTGTAGCACCTATATTTTTAGCATTTTCATTTCCGGAGCGTGATTGTAAATCTAATCACGAATGGTATCGAGGCCGTCTCTAACGGAAGTTAATGATAAAACCCAGCTCTCCAGTAGTTTCGTATTTCAACGAATGTACGCTGCTACATCGATATTGCTGAATCAAGTTGTTGGTTATTGCAATAGCTTGCACTTGGTTAGAACTATGTTTCGTTTGTAAACTTTGATTACCTATTCTCTAAACTATATTACATCGCATGCAATGTATTGCATCATGTCTACGTCATCCTGTCACGTGACGGTGGTTTTACGAGAATTGTCTCCAAGAACAACCACAAAAAGCATATTTTATCGTTTGTACATTTCCTTGTCTGTATTACCATGGAATCTTGTCATTAAGTTAAATTTGCGATATCGTTATTTTACAACAATATTTTGAGGCAAAATAGTACAACCTTTTAAGTAGTCATTATATAGCCGCCATGTTGAAATTATCTGACAACCTTTTTATGTTTTTTATGAATAAGACCCATTGAACAGGAAAACGGATAAAACAATATGTTTGTGATTGCAAAACGTGCTTATTGTTTACACAGGTCAAATACCCATTTTTATCATACAGGGTCCATGCACTGATAGATAACCGTCCGTGTAGTTATAACCCTTATTTCTAGGGCTGCCACAATATACCGGTATACCGGTATATTGCAATACGCAGCTGCGACGATACGTATCGCGGTACGAATTTAGCATACCGGTATTTGGCGATATTTTCTATTTTATAGGTAAATGTAGCAAATCGTCATTTTCAATGGTTCATTCAACTGAAAATTAAGTTCAAAAAATTTAAGCGATCAGAGCGCGTTCGTTTGTACTGGACTTGTGAAGAACGTATTCTTGTTTCTTCACACCTAGGCAATATGCAAAACATTATTATAGCCCTTATTGACCTATCAGAAAGAGGCTAGACTATATTATGCCAAAATGTTTATCATTAAAAAATTTTTTTTAAATGATATACACTCAATAAACGTGAAGGAAATTCATTTTTGCAGTTTCATAATTATGCTCTTGTAAGTACGCCATGATTGTCACGAGAAATGACACTAGAGTTTGACTCTAACGCATTCACAAAATATGCTGGTCATGGTAATCTCTGGACTGTGATGTTACATGTAAAAACATACATGTACGTTGATTAAAACTTTATTTACTTTACACGACTTGTAGTGTTTATTATATATTATAGGCCAAATAATACACAACCCCCCTTTTTTCTTTCATGAAGTTATATTCTTAAATTTACTTTTCATGGAATAATCTGTTCCCATAACTCTAAAAATGTGCAGCTTTTCCCAAGTTTGCTACTGGTACTTTCCTTTCAAAAGCCATACTAACAAATTGGGCAGTTTAATAAGTTGTTGAAGGCAGAGGGATAATGCCGGCACCTCTTTGGTTTGCAAAGCAATATATCGCGGTACGTATCGCGATACGGAGCTAGCATATTGTAATATATCGCGGTACGCTTCTGGCGTATCGTGACAGCCCTACTTATTTCTATATAATGATGTGTTCGTTGATGTATCGGTGGAACATTTTAGCATAATTATATTTTCGTGGTCATATTACATAAGCTTTGCTGTGAAAACTTGAATTGTGTCATTTTAACATTAACCAAGTATGTGCACTAGCTTATCATTACCCATTTTCTTTTCACCTTTGTAATAAAAGTTCTAAATTGGAAATGATTGTCTATTGATTGCGACATAACATGGTTGCTGTTCCATATTCAAGTTTCATCACGAGTATCATTGAGTAAAAGAGTCATAAAACATGTTTGCTATGCATTGTAGTATGGAATATTTACTTGTTCAGTAATTAGTTCAAACTTTATAACCATTTCACAAATGCTTTGTGATTCGTACATATTTTATGTATTGCAGGCAAAATAAGTACTAGCGTCAATTGTTTAATTATTTAAGTAGATGATTTAGTTTATTTATGTTAACTGTTGACAAATAAATTGTTTCCATCCATTAATACTCTTACAATACTTTCTGCATATTGATTTCTTTTATTATTTACTACAACGCCATACTTCTGAAGCAAACCAGAACACATAAGTTCAAAAACTATGAGGCGACTCGATCATCTGCAATTGTACATTTAGTTTTACTCCAATGTACTAACAGTTTGGACTTGAAGAGAATTAGTATTGTATTTAGTTTGGGTTAACATCAATCTGATTAAAACCCGATCTAAAATTTCCGCTCGCATACTCGCTAATTTAGATCTGGCCTTTTTCAAACGAGGGTCACGTTCAGGCGACCTTTTCTCATCATAATATTCATGACGAAATTGTTATGATACGTTTACATCGTCTACGTCACGCAATTTGAAATGAGCCGCCCAATCGCAGACTGTGAATAATACCGCAGTTAAATTAGCATGCAAAACTTGGTCTAAAAATAGAAATTACGAAATCAAAATGTGATTAATAGTGTTTTCGTCTAGATGAAAGCTACGCATTGATTGGTCGAAACAAAGTTCATCTCGACGTGACCTTCCACGGAGAAAGTAGAGATCCTGTACGACAACGCTCTACAGGATATCTGTTTACGGAGATTGGGTTAACATTTGTGTAAGATAGTTTCTTCTTACTACTTACTATTAAAGGGATTAGTAGGCAAAATTTTCAGTTCCAATTTTTCTGGTTCTGCATTATATTTTTATAATGGTGATTGAAACAGACAAGCTGATATATTACTTGGCAAAATATTTCTATATTTTTCTTTATATTTGGAGTGTTTCCTAACTAGACCCACGTGGGTCAGGTTAGCTAAAAATAGATTAGTGTTAAAATATGCATTTACTGATGAGAAGAATCTAGAGTTTGTTATTGTGCAACATTAGTATAATTCTTTTAAAAAGATATCCTTACCGCCTAAGAATGTTGAAAAGACAAGAAGCGACCAACGAAAATGTTCAATTTCAGCTAGTACGACATATAACAAATCGATAAATAGATTGGTGATTCCCTCAGTATCCTACTTTCGTATTCAATAATTTGTCTGCCACATGTTTTAATTCGTTCAGTTGAATTGGTATAAGTGACAAATGTTATTAGTAAGTGATTTCTTACGTTCTTAAAACTGTTTTAAAGACTAAACTAGGTTCTATACTTTTGGCACAGTCATTTGCCTGTATATCCCCTTAAAAACTTCCCTTTTTCCTTTGGATTGTTTTGGTACGTTTTGTTTGAAGACCTTGTGATTGGACAAAATTAACAAAACCATTTCTGTGTAATACAATGTTTATTAAATGACAATGTGTTGATTAGAAAACTAATTTCCTTTTAATCAAAATGCATTAAAATAGTTTCCTACAGGGTTATGTTTTTTCCAGTGCTGTGTGGTAATTTTAAAAGCAATAATGTTCATTCCGGTAAATTGTTTTGATTACGTGTAAAACGCTAACGAATAACATCCACGCGTTGTCATCGTCCTTCATGAAAATATTACGTTGCTAAGCGAAGTCAACAATCAAATTACTCACGAGGTGTTAAACTGATTGGACCTGTCTTGGCTAATGGAGTGAAAGTGTTGCTGTTTATGTAAAATTGAGTTGGTAATGTAACCAGCTAATGAACATTTCAGGTAACGAAATAATTTATAACGCTGTTTGTATTGATTATTTTTATAGAGCAGGTATGTCATTCATATTATTGTCGTATTATATGCTCAGTGCGTTCAACCATTGTACACTTAAATCACATTTATATTACTCTGCGTTAAGCTTACATGCATCATGCACGAATATAATTGTATGCTCTCAGTATCGCGATATGAAATGACAATAAGCTCATAGATTATTCCGTTTTTAGCTTTCGTGTTTGATTACGATTTAATATACTGCCAATAGGGGTGTAACAATACGGAAAAAAATGTATTGCAATATGCAAAACCTGTATTGCAATATATTGCAACACGTACCGGTTTTTGCGTAGACATGCAAAGCATGAATTATTATGCATGTTCATCATCATTATTGGATCAGCACAACACGTATACATACATATTAAGTGTATTTTCAAACGATCTCTCGTGTAAAACGATCTATAATTTTGGAAAATGCGTGTTTTGAAACAGACTTCTGAAGATATTTTTTTCTCTCATTTGACTAAATGTTTTAAGCACAATAAGATTATTTCAAGTTTTTAATGCAATTTAACATTTATTTAACTTTACCAGACGCTTTAAACATGTCAAGTTATTGATCAGGTAATAAAACAGTTATTTTATGTGTGATTTGGGAACAGTCAAACGGTTGTCCCTCGATGTCAGGAATAGTGCTTTAAACTACGGCCTCGGGAAACAGTTCAAAACACTATTCCCTCCACCTCGAGCCAACAGTTTGACTGTTCCCAAATCACATATGAAATAACTGTATAATGTTACCCTCTGGACATCACTTCTCGGCCCGCTTGACATCACCTATCAACCCGCTTAAAGCGATTGGAGACAACTGTGTTAGTTTGAAAAGACCGGGACCCGAGTTTTTAGCCATTCAAGTTGAGTTACCTCCCTTGCACAGACGCTTGCTCTTACGAAACAACAATTTTTACGGTGTAAAGTTCAGATGCAAGTAAAACAGATAAAATTAAACGGTTAATACTTATTAAATTGTGCAAAAGCCTCGGCTGACATTACTTGTCTCGGGTGAACATTCCGTTCTATCACACTCTGTAGGATGTAATATTTATAAAATGTCATCGTCATCATTATCACTTTTAAAAGTGTTTAAAAGTTGGACAACATCCATATAAGAACATTTGAGCTAGCCAAATATGGTTTTATACCAGCGATGGTCGGTCTACATAAATGTTGCAGACTTATAATTAATCTTTCATTTAGTAATTTTAGATTATTTATAATTGTCTAGAAAATATCAAGCCGCTTATCAGGTAGACTTATTAATATCAAAGTAAGTGAAGACGAAACAGAGATAATCTTTTTATCTACAAATTCCAATTAATACTTTCCTCTTAAAATGGAACATTTGACATTGGCGTTAAATAAAGTTGTGATGATTTTAAGAAGCATCAACTACGACGTGTGAGGGATAAAATATAGAATAAAGAAATGCGGATAAATAAACAATTTCATTCAATCGGATTAAAATGTCGCATCAGAAATCAAAGGGATCATAATTATTTCAGTTGTATTAGATAAAAGCATATACAATCTAATTTCAAGCACAACTTGATGTGTATACGTACAAGTGAACGCAATCTTAGCATATTTATAAAAAAATTGGTACGCAAGTTGGAAATTTTATACCAGGTTTTAACCAGATTATTGTGAATCCCATTGTATTAAAATCCATCAACCAAATGACCTTCCAAAAAGTAACCTAGTAGAAAATACTTGAGATATGTGCACAAACCAACTGATCATCAAAAAAGCATTTGTACACAAATACTTGAGATATGTACACTAACCAACTGATCTTCAAAAAAGCCTTTGTACACAAATACTTGAGATATGTACACTAACCAACTGATCTTCGAAAAAGCCTTTGTACACAAATACTTGAGATATGTACACTAACCAACTGATCATCAAAAAAGCCTTTGTACACAAATACTTGAGATATGTACACTAACCAACTGATCTTCAAAACAGCCTTTGTACACAAATACTTGAGATATGTACACTAACCAACTAATCTTCGAAAAAGCCTTTGTACACAAATACTTGAGATATGTACACAAACCAACTGATCTTAGAAAAAGCCTTTGTACACAAATACTTGAGATATATACACTAACCAACTGATCTTCTGAGAAAGCCTTTGTACACAAATACTTGAGATATGTACACTAACCAACTGATCTTCTAAAAAGCCTTTGTACACAAATACTTGAGATATATACACTAACCAACTGATCTTCAAAAAGCCTTTGTACACAAATACTTGAGATATGTACACTAACCAACTGATCTTCGAAAAAGCCTTTGTACACAAATACTTGAGATATGTACACTAACCAACTGATCTTCAAAAATAGCCTTTGTACACAAATACTTGAGATATATACACTAACCAACTGATCTTCGAAAAAGCCTTTGTACACAAATACTTGAGATATGTACACAAACCAACTGATCTTCAAAAAGCCTTTGTACACAAATACTTGAGATATGTACACTAACCAACTGATCTTCTAAAAAACCTTTGTACACAAATACTTGAGATATGTACACTAACCAACTGGTCTTCAAAAATAGCCTTTGTAAACAAATACTTGAGATATGTACACTAACCAACTGATCTTCGAAAAAGCCTTTGTACACAAATACTTGAGATATATACACTAACCAACTGATCTTCTAAGAAAGCCTTTGAACACAAATACTTGAGATATGTACACTAACCAACTGATCTTCAAAAAGCCTTTGTACACAAGTATTTGAGATATGTACACAAACCAACTGATCTTCGAAAAAGCCTTTGTACACAAATACTTGAGATATATACACTAACCAACTGATCTTCTAAGAAAGCCTTTGAACACAAATACTTGAGATATGTACACTAACCAACTGATCTTCAAAAAGCCTTTGTACACAAATACTTGAGATATGTACACTAACCAACTGATCTTCAAAAAAGCCTTTGTACACAAGTATTTGAGATATGTACACAAACCGTTTTTTCAAATATTATGCCGTGGTCTTATAAGAGATGTAAATTAGAGTATATTGCATGATATTAAGTTTTCATTCTGCTCTTTGGTTTAGGAAGATTATCCGCATTTTTTTTTGGTCATAATTTCTACATGTTTTGCTTTGACGAAATTACTAAATCGCGTTGATTCTTAAGCGTAGTGTGTGGTATGATATCTTTAATATTTACTCAATACCCAGTAAACATTTCCCATTTAATTTAACCTATGTTTCACAATATAAACATCACGAGTATTTTAGTTTTAAATAATTTAGTTTGCAACTTTCTAATCTAATCATAAAATGTCACTAAAGCCCATGCAATGATATCAACCAACGACATCTCTTACAAAACATCTAGACATGTCAAATTTGCATAAATTGGATCGATATGTCAGTAGCGTGTTCAATTACACAAAACGTTACAGAACGTTACATAACGATACATTCGGAACTCCTCGGCCATTCGCTGCGAATAACCTAATCTAATACACAAATTTGAGATCGTTAAGGCAATGAGTGATGTTTCAAAATTTACGGACTAAAAACGAAACATCACTCAATGCCTCAACGATCATATATTTGTTAACTTTAACACCGGTAGTTTCAAAATAGCGTCTAAATATGTTCGAGATTATTCGCAGCGAATGGCCGAGGAATTCCGAATGTATCGTTACGGAACGTTTTGTAACGTTCGCGGGAACTGAACGCTGGGCTGGTTTTATCCTCTAAGGTATACAGTCCTTAACTATAAACTATGTTTTATCGTAGCTGAAAATTTCTAGAAAAGTTTCACTAGATTATACTTAGTATTTCTAAACTTTCATCATTTTAGATATTTAGGTAATGTCAACTTAGGGATTTTCATGGCCAACTTTGAAATTACTCTATTTACATATGCAAGGGGGTGGGGTAATTTAGGGGACTTTAGTAAGTTATCTTTCCCTGATAAAATCTGCAGCAATCCAATTGGTAAGTAGGTCCTTACAGTTGAAATCTTCTTATTATTGAAGTCCTACGTAAGAATAACAAAATATTTCATCTTATATCTTTCTTGTTAATTAAGATATTAACAGAAGTGGATGAAATTTAGATAGTTCTTTACCCTAAAAATACTTAGCTTGAATTTTAAACAAATCACACGATTTACAAAAAAAAGTTATTTAAAATTAATTTTGGCAAATTGACATTGAAAAGTAAGGGTAAAATCTGAGTAATCCAACTAATTACCTACCTATTTCAAGTACCTATTACAAGGGGAAATAACTGACTCAGGTCCCTTATTACTTTACTCTTGTTGACATTTTTATCTTATGTTTTTGAAATCTCCAGTTATGTAATGAATCTAATCCATACAAAAAATAAACATATTGTAATGGTTGAAAAATATCATGTTTTGAAGGTATTTTCATACTTTTATAAAATATTTTTTTCAACTGAACCGTTTACCTTAATATTATACCCTTACTATAGAAGTTTGTTAATGTCTATAAAATGTAAGTAATGTAAGGTAATGAGCTTTATGGCACATTTCTATATTTTCTGTGATATTCAAGCGGTAAGCCCTATCACTCACAGGTGCTAGAAAGGTCTTAATATCTAGACCCTCTAAAACTTCAGCACCGATCTAAACATATACCCACACCAGTGTCTGGCAACTGCACTACTTGTAACAAAGGTAGATGGAAGAATTACCGCAGAAAATGTTTAATGATGTAAGTGCATGAAGGTATGGTGGTGCCCCGCGGGGAGTCGAATCTACGACCTATGGATTCACAGTCGGATGAGTGTGCTATGAACTGAGATAAACTGCCGTTTTTTATGAACTATAAATATTATAGTTTATAAGATCGTACTACAAAATTATGGAGCATTTCAATATAAATATAAACAACATGAATTATTTAGTATTTTACTCATAGAACGTTTCTAATAGAAACCGATACTAATAAAATGCTATTCGGAACACCTCGTCCATTCATTGAATGATTTCTAGTTTACAGCCGAGGAGTTCGGAATGAGAACATACAAGTACAACCAATAAACTCTCAAATGTCGATACCTCCTGGTGCGTTGGGAAATAATCATGAATTCATAAATATATAACTTAAAACTGTTTATTAATTCGTGTGGAACTGGATTTGAAAGACTTGTCGTGATGTACAAATGCATAACTTATAGATTGAGTCTTTATGCGAAGATCTTTTCATGTGTATAGTCGAGGTCAAGAACTGGAACAAGCTTAGATAATAATAATAATAATGATAATGATGATGATAATAATAATAATAATAATAATAATAATAATAATAATAATAATAATAAATAATAATAATAATTAAAAAAAATAATAATAATAATTAATAATAATAATAATAATAATAATAATAATAATAATAATAATAATAATAAAAATAATAATAATAATAATAATGATGGTGATGATGATGATGATGATAATAATGATAATGATGATGATGATGATGATGATGATGATGATGATGATGATGATGATGATGATGATGATGATGATGATGATGATGATGATGATGATGATGATGATGATGATAAAAATAATAATAATAATAATAATAATAATAATAATAATAATAATAATAATAATAATAATAATAATAATAATAATAATAATAATAATAATAATAATAATAATAATAATAATAATGGACCCGGTTTATTGTCAGTAATTCTATAAAAATAAACTAAGCGTAAAAATGAACTGAAAAGTTCTGTGTTACTTTTCTCAAAAAATATACTTTTCTCAAAATATACTACGACAAAAATCATCGTAAGTCAAAAGTAAGAAACATTAAAAATACGATCATTGTTTGGTCAATCAATTCCAAATAATATTAAATTGTGTAGAATATTGTTTATCTTTTGAATATCATATCATAGTTGTGTTTATTATCTTTTTGTATTTGAACTGCACAATTTTTGAAATTGACTTACGATAACTTTTTTCATAAGAATGGTTGTGAAACGGTGCACTGTTTTGTATGACAACGTGACATGCAGCAAACGATATACATGTACATCAATATTCAATATGGTGTCGATTTTTGCAGCAATTCATGAGCGCTTATCATGCTTAATTGAATTTTTCTAAATTATAAATGGAAATATTCTATATGCAGTTCTAGTAATATATTTAATAAAGCTTATAGCATTTTAAATTACAATGCTCTAATAAACAGTTTACTAATTCATTGAATAATTGATTGTTTCACATACAATAATGTACAAAAATAACTTCAAGTATTCCGGAAACCAGGTAGTAACATTTACAATGTACACTGTAGTCCATATTTCAGAACAGCATTTCCCATAAATAAAGATCGGCCTGATATGTTTGCGATGGTTTTTATTCGAGCCCTCGTGTATGAAAGTTGATACTGGCAATTAAGGAAAGGTAAATGGATATACGTGCTGAACGTCGTTATTTTCCTGGAAAAACAATTATTTAAATTCTCCAAAGGATTCTATTTTTGTCGTACAGTAAACGCTTAGCATCGAATGGACGTATTATCTCATTGGCAATCAGATATATAGAGAACAATGGTGAAGGCAGCCAATGTACATTATCAACAGAAATGGATGACAACAATATATGCATGCTGAGTGTCATTAGTGATGTTTGACACACAAAACTCATATCAAGATGATCTGATGCAATGTTGTATATTGTATGCATTCGGAATTACCTCGGCGATCATCTACGAAAATAAATATAAGTAGTTTATCAGCGCGGAAGATCACCGAAGTAGTTCCGAATGCATTGTATGTAGATTATATAAGGTAAAATGTATGGTGATTTACATCGAAGTTCAACAACTTTGTCAGCCATGTATTGGCGGTCAGTCATTTTAACACGTGAACGATCCGAGTACAGACTATAATTATCTCTTTACCAAAGCTTTTAATCTTTCACTTAAGATATACCTTCGCAAGATGTCAACAACTGCATAGGCGGATCAAGCTGGGGGATATGGTGGCTGAAATTTCCAAAATGTACCAATTAATTAGTGCATTTTTGAACTGTTAGCCATTTTAAGAAGCATGAAGCTTTTTTTCTCGGGCTCGGTTCGCTCGCATTTGTGTTTAACATAGATTTAATGGTTATGTTGCTTTTTTATCCAATATGATGCGCTATTATGCCAACAGTATGTACTGTTGTTGTGGTTTGAAAGTTTAGAATTTCAAGTTACTAAGTATGGTAACAACCTGTTATAACCAGAATTTGAACTCGAGCCCCCGTGTATGAAAGTTGATACTGGCAATTAAGGAAAGGTAAATGGATATACGTGCTGAAAGTCGTTATTTTCCCGGAAAAACAATTATTTAAATTCTCCAAAGGATTCTATTTTTGTCGTACAGTAAATGCTTAGCATCGAATGGACGTATTATCTCATTGGCAATCAGATATATAGAGAACAATGGTGAAGACAGCCAATGTACATTATCAACAGAAATGGATGACAACAATATGTAAATGCATGCTGAGTGTCATTAGTGATGTTTGACACACAAAACTCATATCAAGATGATCAGATGCAATGTTGTACATTGTATGCATTCGGAATTACTTGGCGATCCTCTACGAAAATAGATATGAGTAGTTTATCTGCGCGGAAGATCGCCGAGGTTGTTCCGAATGGCAAATGTATGGTGATTTACACTGAAGTTCAACAACTTTGTCAGACATGTATTAGCGGTCAGTCATCTTAACATGTTAACGATTCGAGTACAGACTAGATCTCTTGACCAAAATTTTTCACCTTCGATAGCGCAGTTGGTAGTGCACTGGGATTTGACATCTCGTGTCCCGAAAGGGGTACGGGTTCGAATCCCACCCGGGGAGGTTATACCCTTCCATGAAAGTTTGACAATAATGTCGTTTTTCCTCTAGATAATGCGGAGAAGTTATCAGCCTTGTGGAAGGGTTGGTCACTGGTGAGTACTGGTTACAGACAAGAGTCTAGGAAAGCTAGGTTAGGTGCGCTAGGCGCCGACAAATGACCTTAATTGTGTTGACGCGGCGTTTTAACAGTAAAAAAATTACTTAAAATATACCTTCGCAAGATGTTAACAACTGCATAAACGGATCAAGCTGTGGGATATGGTGGCTGAAATTTCCAAAATGTACCTATCCATTAGTGTATGTTTAACTGTTAGCCATTCGAAGTAGCATGAAGCAATTTTTCTCGGGCTCGATTCGTTCGCATTTGTGTTTAACATAGATTTAATGGTTATGGTTGTGGTTCGAAAGTTTTCACTTTCACGTCAGTGATCAAGGTATGATAACAACCTGTTATTATCAGGATTTAACAATAAGTTAAGTCACGGGTGATAACCACAAGACCACAGTGACTACAAGCAGAAAGTCTTTATTAAGTTTATGTAATTTTATTGAAAATGTATCCTCAAATAGAATTGTAATAAATAATTCATGTTTTACTTTTTTAATGTTTAAATAAAATGTAAAGAATTCATTGATAATGCCTATGCATTATTGATAGATTTCATTCACTATTCTGTGTCGTCTGTCATTAAAAGTGCCGGGCAAATGTTTCAAATATCCCTGTATATAGTTTCTATCTTGATTTGTGGTTAGTTTTGAGATGCTGAGTTACTTTGGTACGGGCATATTTTCAACTTTCTATAATGTGACATTTAGGTCAGAATCGCACAACGATAAGTTTGTGAAATTGTCAAAAGCACCCATTTTGTATTAAGTATTATTCAAAATTGTACTGTTGTCATTCATTCTAACAAAACGTATTATTGGTCACATAATTTCCAATTTGTCAGAATAAGTTTTAATGACATTCTGGCGTGAGCTTTCATATAAATTGCCTGGAACGATTGTACAAACCATACATTAAATGGCGGCTTTCAATTCAGAGTAATCATTCATCTCTGTCACTCAGACGCGTTGTGTGTTTTATGATGCGCAATGTTTGCAGTTTGCAAGCGTTTTTTTATTCAATCTAAGCGCGTATAAAGGAAACACCACACCGTGAAATTCCGGTTCGGTGGCTGCCGGATTACTTTGCATGACCGCTTTGAAAGTTTGTAATATTTCTTCGTGAAACTTCTAGGATGTTTTCCGGTGCAAACTCTTCATGACTACTCGACATTTACAGATCAAACACTCGAGTTGATATATGGACAACTTGCACAGCGTTTATTTCGTAATTATACTTTTAACCAGTTGATAGCGCTGTGAGAAACACCACGTGGAAACCCCCAACATTGATTTATCGCATACAATGATAGAGATTTCATGACGATCGTGTTTCATAGACTTCTTGAAAAGGATTGGAACATTTAACATTACAATGAAGTGGAAAGTGGTTCGATGTTAACTACAACACATGATTGAAACAAGCTTAGATTTTATTTTAAAAACAACTTGGTGATAAGAAAACATTGACATTGATGTTGAATTGGTCGGCACGCGGTTATATATCTGCTTGAGGTACGAGTATCTATTTATTATTGAAACAAAATAAAAATAAAATGCATTTACAGTCTACGAAATTAGTAGGCGTCCGGTTGCCCATGGGATAACCACTTTTTGGTTCGGGCTACCGACGATATCTTTTGGCAGCAAAAATCTGCAAATGAGATATAGTGCTTGTTCTAAAAATAATTTGTTCGGACAACCACTAGTGGTACTATCTGTCAGCTGTCCACAAACTAACTCGGTATAATAAAACAACTAATGATATTTATAACAACTAACGCCCATCATAGCTTAACAACTTATTATTGATATAGGTGTAACTGACAAAAACATATTAATATATTCACATCCGCTCTCTCCTGGAGCTAGAAAGCAACTCTTCGAACTAACTCATGCTGCGGGCCACCAGACCGTAGCAATTATCACGTGGTGATCAGTCACGCTTTCATTGGCCGAATAACCACTTCAGAACTACCTATTGTTCTGGCAGCGTGCCATTGTGTTACACACTTTCATGTCTTAATTTCGTAGACT
Source organism: Mactra quadrangularis (assembly GCA_025267735.1). Lineage (NCBI taxonomy): Eukaryota > Metazoa > Mollusca > Bivalvia > Venerida > Mactridae > Mactra > Mactra quadrangularis. The sequence goes on from CM046305.1 coordinate 22,158,522, forward strand.
GCATTTATATGTTCAAATAAGTATCGCAATAGTAAGTGAAATACCTTTGCGCTTACAAGTAAGGTACATTTAGAAAGACAATAATTTATGTGAACCCCTACCGACGCACGAGCCAGCTGAAAAAAACCGCCAAATATAAATTATTCAAATGGCTAGCGTCTCACATCAGTGAGTATGACGTCATAATACACGTGCTAATGACGTAATGAAACCAATCAAATTCAGCAAAAACGACTCAAAGAAAGCAGTTAACAAGTTTGAGTCATTTTTCAAACAGACCTTCTGAGTGAAATTTTATTAAACTACTTAGCTAGGCACTTAAATAACATGTGTTTAAATGAAATTATTTATGAAATATTTGTTTGTTTTCTTCATTACTTAATGAGTCGTTGACGTACATTGATCATAATTTATGTAGATAACACTTAAAAGTTGCTAAATATAGAGAAAACATTTTATCGGCGAGATCCTTAGATTGAAATCTTAAGACTTGCATTTATTGACCAACTAAAGAGCAAAGGATCATTCCATGCCTGTCTTTGACCGTGTGGTCATACCACAAGACCAAACGGTGTAAGCCCAAGAAAACAGTACACAAATCGCTTCGACTGTAATATAACAGTGCATTAATTAAAGTCGTTATAAATTGTCACAAAATATTGACGAGTTCACAAAAAGATGTAAGCAAACATATCAAGAACAGCTACAGTAAACTGAACTAAAGTTCTAACCGATCACTTTTCAAATTTTGACTATTTCAAAATGAGCCAATGGATCCTTATTAAAATTTGCAGAGGTGATTTTTGTGTCATTTTCTACCGATTTGTGGGAAAAAATAATTTGATACGGTCCGATGCACTCAATCGGCACACAGGGAGTGGTTTACACATTTTGACACGAAATGTTCGTACAGAGAGTGGTGAGTATTAAATTTTCACTTTGCATGAATCCTTGTTAACTTTGTAAGTGAAAAAAACATAAAACATTGCACGAATGTCGATCCTGTCGGCGAGTTGTAGCCTTTGTTCTTGGTATTCGGCGTCAGTCAGAAACGATTCAAGTCCCTTGCTACATCGTTCAAAGTCGCGATCGTCGAAAAGGCCTGATTAAAGTGTCATGTAACTTAAAATAGTAATGAACACATCGAGGATAATAAAATTATAGCATTTTTCTATTTTAACAATACTTTATCGATTTTTTAAAAGATATTTCCATGAACAGCCACTCACCTGTTTGATAGAGGCTCCAGCATTCAACATTTCATTGGCTACACCACGATCCTGCATCGACGTTCGTGCAATGTTTTATGTTTTTCACATATAAAGTTAACAAGGATTCATGCAAAATGAAAATTTAATACTCACCACTCTCTGCACGAACATTTTGTGTCAGAATAAGTAAACCGCACTTTGTGTGCCGATTTAGTGCATCGGACCGCATCAAATTTTTTTCCCCCACAAATCGGTAGGAAATGACACAAATATCATATCTGCAAAATTTAATAAGGATCCATTGGCCCGTTACAAAATAATCAGAATTTGAAAAGTGATCGGTTAGAACTTTTGTTCAGTGTAGTGCGTACAGAAAAACCCTGTGTATATAAACAGTAAAATGAACTAATCCGGGACAGGGGATACTCCGGATGACAATGAACTGTAATTTTAATATATCTTTATAAGTGTACTATTGGTGTAAAGGCAAAGCGTCCTACTTTCACAACCATGATTGCCAAAGAGGGCGGTGGTTCATCTGCTACACTTATTTTATAAAAAAAATACGTTTATTTTCAACACTGTCTTACCTCTGGAATGGATTGGTTTATTTCAATATTTACACAAACAGGTTACATGTGTATGTTATTTTGTGCAACTAAACATGTACTTACAACTCAGAAAAATACAAAGAGGGGCGAGTCCTAAAAAAGACGCAAAAAACCAAATAACGAAAACAAGATCCTGAGAGGTTTCCGCCTTAAAACGGACCGTGGCAAAATAATCACCACTGGGGATTTTCACCAAGTTCTAGAATACACCAACCTTACACTTATCTCAGCAGGTTCAAGAGCAAACAATAAAGAGTAATCTTGGTGTATATGATAATTGTAAAAAGCAAATTACAAATTGAGAACTCGAGCAGTCTTGTCATCAAATCATATTGTTTGTTTAATGTTGTACTTTGTATCACATAATTGTCACAGACATTTATATTTTTGTTTGGCAACAACAGCTGTGTTGACGACAACCAACAATCGCAAACGTCGTTCATCGCCCTAGAACTTTAATTAGAACTGTATGACAAAATCTCGTTTGTGATAAGAAATAACGAGCAGACAGTTTTTTTGAAGACAGAAGAACAGATAGATATGGTGAAGTAAAATCTAATTATCCCTTTATATAGCCTTGGTTAAAAGGCTGAGTAGACAATATTCAATGAGCTTGGTTACAGCCGTTTTGTAATAAAACCCCGCATTGTGATAATCATTACAAAACGGATTATTACAAAACTGTTACAATTCGGGTTTTTATTACAAAACGGTTACAATTTAGGTTTTTATTACAATATGGATTGTAGCACATGGGCGGATCCGGGGGGGTCAGGGGGGTTCATTTCCATTAGTGTATTTCTTGCTTGTAAGTTATTTTTAAGAAGTATGAAGCAACTTTTCTTGGTGCTTAACATAGATTTAATGGTTATGTAGTTTTTATTATCAATATGTTGCATTTTTCTGCAAAATGTGTATAATGTGGTTGTGGTTCGAGGTTTGGACCCCCCTCCCTAGAAAAGTTCGGACCCACCCCTAGAAAAGTTCGGACCCCCCATAGAAAAAAATCCTGGATCCGCCCCAAGAACATCGTAACTCCTTATTCAAACATTCTGCACCGAATGACAATATAGTCACTGGAATCTACATAGTTTGCGGTACCTGGATTCTGGCATTTAAACAAGGCTTCGCGTGTGTTATGTCAATAATTGAAAATAAAATTTAAGCTCAATAGAAGAACTATTGATCTCTGATTTCGTGTTTTAACTAATTGAAATGATCGGAAAACATTTTCCTCAGCCTCTGTCTTGTTTTCCCATGATTGATTCACGAGGAAACACGCACGTGGAAACTGTTTCGCGCAATGACGGATTGTTTAAAGTGAAAAAGTTAGTTTGCTTGTTTTAGAAGCTCATCGATATATTGTACAAATGTTGCAATTGTTAATTTGTCATTTTGTGATGGCAGTGAAAAAGCAGTTTAAAAATTACATTGATCATCATGGTTTAGAAAAAAACAATCTCCGTAAACACATATCCTGTAGACCGATGTCGTACAGGATCTGTACTTTCTCTGTGAGAGGTCACGTCGAGGCGAACTTTGTGTCGACCAATCAATGCGTAGCTTTCATCTAGACGAAAACACTATTAATCACATTTTGATTTCGTAATTTCTAATTTTAGACCAAGTTTTGCTTGCTAATTTAACCGCGGCAATATTCACAGTCTGCGATTGGGCGGCTCATTTCAAATTGCGTGACGTAGACGATGTAAACAAGTAACGTATCATAACAATTTCGTCATGAATATTATGATGAGAAAAGGTCGCCTGAACGTGACCTTCGTTTGGAATAGGCCAGATCTAAATTAGCGAGTATGCGAGCGAAAAGTTTTTAGATCGGGTTTTAATCAGATTGAGAAAAAAACGACTTGATGTATTAAACCTTCAGTATTTAATGTATGTGAAGTACAGCAGTACAGCAATTCACCTTTGCTGCTAGAAATGTGATATCATTGAAAATAAGAGCAATATACACATCATTTTCAAAGGTTTACTGCTGAAATGCCTAGTAGTGATAGTTCACTGCCGTATTGTAGAAATTTCAAGCATTAAAGGTTTGCTGTCGTAATGCGGAAATTTCTAGCAGTAAAGGTTTACTTTTGTACTGCTGAGATATCTAGCAGTAAAGGCTTGCTGATGTACTGTAGAAATTTCTAGCAGTAAAGGTTAACTTTTGTACTGCGGAGATTTCTAGCAGTGAAATTTTACTGCTGAAGTTACTGCTGTATTGCTGACTCCACATACATCAGTTTTTTAACAAAATTGGCTTTAATGATATTGTAGCCGCAAACATCGGGCTCACTTATCAACAAAAGCAGACAATTACTTTAAGGCAAACTTGATTTTGTTCAGCCAAGACGAATCCGCCCGGATAGCTTAGTTGGTAGCATGCAAGTATACTGATCGAGGGGTCGTGTGTTTGGATCCCGGGAGGGGCATACTTTCGTGGGGCTTGGTCATGAAATTATTTCGAGGAGGAGTGAGTAGGTTGTCTGACCGCCGTTATATGACCTGTAAAATGTGTTGCTACGGCGTTAAACCCAACAAAAACGAAAAAAAATCAGCCAGGACGAGATGGAATCTTTTGTCATATGAAATAACGGTGAGACTCGGGGTAGGTTGTCAGAGTATGGCATCCAGCTTTCTAGATTTCCATGACCCTTGTCTATAACCAGTACTCACCTACCCTTCCACAAGACCGGAAACTTCTCCTTATACCTTATTAACGGAGGAAAATTGACATTATTGTCAAATTTTCATGAAAAGGAATAACCTCCTCGGGTGGGATACGAACCTGTGCCCCTCGAGACACTAGATTCGAAATCCAGGCGCGCTACCAACTGCGCTACTGATCCGGGTTTTTTTATATAAAATACTCTGTAAATTTAGAGAAGGCACAAATGTAGTTCACACAACAAGTAGGGTATCTTTTTGTGACGTTCTAAGCTAATCACAGCAAGCAATGTAACATGCCAGTGTTGCATTACATTGAAACCGAAAATAATAGCACTGCAAGAGTAACACAATACTAACAACCCAATGACGTCACTTCCGTATATCCATAGCAACATGAAAACAAATGTTATAGATACGGAAGGAAAAATGTGATTTTCATTGATGTTGCAGAACCTCAATCAATTTATATATTTTTCAAACAATCTAAATGCTTTGTGTAAAATCAGTGGGTTACAATTTATTTTTCGAGTGACAGACTGCAAGCAGATACGTATCGTTACCGCTAATCAATTTCTCTATTTAAAACTTTTCTCGGGGTATTGCATAATACTTTCCGTATTGATTGCCATACTTGTGACATGGCTCAATTACCTATACATGGGGTTTAAAGAAAATATGGCTATCATGTTGTTGTTTTTTTCCAGAGGTAATTTTTGTGTCAAGTGCCAGTTTGAAACCAGGTCTACTTTTATAGAATGTAGTTAATCCTGTTGATAATAATGAATAAATATATGTAGATTAGGAAACATGTGAATAGGCTATTCTATAGTAGTTCTATGACGTACATATAAAGCACAGAAAATGTTAAAAGAAGTGTGGAGTTTCACACGATTTAGAAAAAAAAATATTCGAAACAGTTGGTCAAACAATGTTTGCTCAATAATTTCTTAGAAAGCTACTAAAAGACGAACATGTAACTGTTCATATATGTAATCTTTAACAGTTTGTAATTTCCGAGCAGGCTTTGTTTAGTTAATGCAGAATCGTAGAAGAAATGTGTTCCACAATCTTTGGCAAATAGTCATATTGGCAGGTTTTTACCTTTATAGTAGTATTGTATTGAGACTCGAACAAAAAATACTGACTAACAATTTTTTGCGAGTTGAATTTATTCAGGTTCAACTCGCAAAATAAAAAAAAATTACTCGCATTTTTCTCAAAATTTTAATTGCATTTATAAATAGTTACTATTCATGTTTGCAATTGCAATTTTAACCAAATAGCATTATATATATAACTATAGATAGAACAAGGACGTTATTGTTGGATAGACACAGAGAATCCAACATGTTTTTACATTCTTTAATTGATACTATTGACATGTCTGGCCATTTTAATGCTGATTTGAGCCTCATTAGTTTAAGTAGTAATCTTTTTGTGTTTATTTCAACTCGCGAAAATTTGCGAGTTGAGTAAAAGTTACTCGCAATTTTCAAAATCCAAAAAATTCAAAATTTTGATAGAGTCGCCAATCTCTCATATAGAGTTGTCGATCCTTACAGTGCTCTCAATTGAGAGCACTGTAAGGATCGACAACTCTGTATGAGATATTGATAGAGTCGCATGTTAATGGGCTGTTTCACTTGAACAAGTCACAGATTTGTCTATCTCAACATAATGTTAAGTTTCTTTATTAACAAATTCAATTATAAATATTATGTTTAGCTTCCTTGTCCCCAAAGTGTTAAACAATTTAAATATGATCCGATCGATCACAGACATATTGTCAAATAATATAACAAAGACCATTGTATAATTTATTGAATGGCAAATAAACTTCAAATATACATTAAAGATAGGAGCCGACACTTAGACCACAAAAGACAAACATAAGGTGCCTTTTAATCAAAAGTTCATTGACAGGGGTGCGGAATTCCTTTCCCAACTTGTTGGACTCGTACATTTATGTCTACTGACACGTCAATTTTTTTATCCTACTTGTCCGTGGGCGAGTAATATTTGTCAGCTAAATATTCTACATTGTACATGTAACTGCTCAAACATGATAAAGTGAATGTCTCAAAACATGATAATGTGAATGTCTCAAAACATGATAATGTGAATGTCTCAAAACATGATAATGTGAATATCTCAAAACATGATAATGTGAATATCTCAAAACATGATAATGTGAATGTCTCAATGCTACATTGTACATGTAACTGCTCAAAACATGATAATGTGGATGACTCAATGCACAAAAATGTTCAACAATGAACGATCTTTTGTCAATTATTAATATTTACTTACTGTATGTATTTTATATCAGTTTTCGATAATTCGTTTTGAGTATTGAACATATGGGAAAGTGAATTTTGATTTCATGAGTTCTGCTCTGAATTCAGACAACTTGATCTTTACATTTCACTTGTTCGCTGACATAGAACAGATAGCCAAAATGTTCAAAATGCAATACCAAGTGCCTTTCGAGACATCTCTGTTCTTATTTTATTGCATTTTGTATCTATATGCGTAAAAATAGCCACAAACGTTCCAAATGACGTAAGGAACACCTATACATGTAATATATTTTAACCATTCGGAACTCCTCGGCCATTAGCTACGAATAACCTCGGACATATTTAGGCGCCATTTTGAATCTACCGGTGTTGAAGTATACAAATGCACGATCGTTTAGGCGATCAGTGATGTTTCGCTTTAGTCCGTAAATTTGAAATAACACAGTTCAATGATATCGCTGAACAATATTTGGTTCAATATATAACATAGAAATATGTTTTGACAAAGATCTGTGCGTATACTATAAGAACTATTTTGCACAACCGTTACGTGTTTCGCATGTGCTTCGCCTCGCGTAGGTAGTAAAAACCCAAGCAGCCAGGGTAGACCCCAACGAATCCTTCCGAGATTATTCATTCATGAAAGGTCAAGGTGTTCCGAATGTATTTTATACATGAATAGAAAATCACGGAGGAATTCTATAAAAACCTGATTGTTCCTTGTAAAAGAAGCTTAAGCATTGGCATTCTTTTAATTTCCTCACAAGCAAAATACGGAGTCCGTACATGTGCAGACTTGTGCATGGGGATCTCAACTCCACCATGTTATAACAGTAATTATGACCATGCTTGAGCTAGTGAGATAATAGATTTGTACATGTAAATGAAAAAGGAAGGACATAATCATAAAATTCATCTGCGTATTAATGAAAAAAATTTAATGTAAATGATAAAACCCAACATTCCGGAAACTGTTCACCTGATCGAACTAGGAAATACCCTAATGAGCTGATGCTGTAGTTGATGCCCTTTTCTTGAAGATTTATATTTGTCTGTATATTAAATACATGTTTGAATAAATATAGTTACAACCAACATGTACATGTCTTATGACAAACCTTACTAAAGATCTTGAAATACTTATAGAATTCAAGGAAAGCAAACATTTTCAAAAAGCGCGACATATGCAGAAATGCCGTTCGTAACGTTCATACTTCTACAGTTTTCGAATTTAGCCCGTGGACCATGGACTGAGTCAACCGAAATCGGCCCAAGCCAGGGACTTATGGTTCGACGATCCACCAACTTTTTATAGGTACCATTTCATTATCCAATAAAAATCGTTATTTGTTGCTGTATTCATTGTTTATTTATTATAGGATATAATTTGGTTGCATTTACTGTTATTATCAACTGCTTTCGGCGCGATATGGCCTTTCTGTGTTGATGCGCCGATAAACCAAAACCAAACCAAACCAAAGCAAAGCAATCATCCAAACGGACTGGACATTTTAGCGTATCAAGATTGTTTTTTGGTCCATAGAACAATATTTCGGTCCAGTAAAAATATTCTGTTTTGCTGGACCGAATGTCCAGTGCTGATGAAAGACTGTCGTGAAGACTGTTTCTATGTAATTCGCTGAATAAATATGGCTTGGCTTACATTCTTCTTACTTTGAGATTTGTATTGAAAATGAGAATTACAATAAAGTTTCTCTATTGGAACTACAACATTGATAGTCTTAATAGCAGAATTGTCTTAATAGCGAAATTGTCTTAATAGCGAAATTGTCTTAATAGCAAAATGGTTTTAATAGCGAAATTGTCTTAATAGCCTTAATAGCGAAATTGTCTTAATAGCGAAATTGTCTTAATAGCGGAAATGTCTTAAAATAGCGAAATTGACTTAATAGCGAAATTGTCTTAAAAGCGGCATTGTTTTAATAGTGGCATTGTCTTAATAGCGAAATTGTCTTAATAGCGAAATTGTCTTAATAGCGGAATTGTAATAGCGGAATTGTCTTAATAGCGAAATTGTCTTAATTTATGGACGTTTGTCCATTTGGAACAACTTCGGCGATCTACTTCGAAATTATATCTGCGTTGTCGATCGCCGAGGTAGTTCCAAATGACGTTTGTCTTCACAAACGAAGACCCTGGAAACTCTTTCTTTTCGGCATGCTACAGTGACAAGCCGTGGTCCTTTTCTGAATAGGAAAAAACGTTGGTAGGTTTTCCAGGGTGTTGGCAAAAAGTATAAAACTGGCGTTGGATGTGTGTTGCACAACAAAAAGTATACACTTTTCTGCTTAGCCTCAAGAAGATATCATAAAAATCTGACTAGAAATAAAATATTTACAGCTCTTTAAAACTTAGTCGAGGCGGGATGTTTACTGTTTTCTTCTGAAACCGTAGCATTTGTTATGTCATAGTCACGTGATATTGCCACCGCACATTTGGGACTTAAAATCGTCAAAAAACATGATTTGCAAATTTTAAGATGGTCTTTTTAATGGCAATTAATTTTGTTCTTTTGCTTCAGTGTAATACCTCTATATCATTTGAAACATTTTGTTTGAATGACTTAAATCGATTTATGAATACTGTAAAATCAAAGAGATACCTCAGCTGTTATGAAAGACACGTTCTTTTTCATCTGACATATTAACAGCGTTTCTTAGGGTTATGTAGTACGAACCCATTCTATTCATAGATGATAAAAAATAACTAGTTTGTGAGTACATTGGTACTAAATTGAAAGTACATATTACACTTGCATCGCATTTTATTTCATATCATAAAATATATTTGTGTCATTTTTTATCTGAGACAGTGCTCATTTGTTTGAAACACTAAGTAGTTCTGATTGCTGTTTAAAACTAACAATTTAAAAGGAAAAAAAACAACACAATCGTATCCCAGTATAAGTATCCAACAAGCATTCTCGTACCCCGAGGTTATCAAGATTCTCGATCAAAGCTTACTAGGCTCTGGGAACGAGAATGCCAACTAGTTGTTCTTATAATTTTGATCTACTCCCAAAAGTGCAATTTTGTACCAATGTAATATTCTACATGTATATCAAAGCCAGCTTTGCACAAACATTTTAATACGTGTATTTCATCTTCATTTTAAAGTTTTAGACACCAAAAACTAAGTTTCTTCAAAACTTTATTTCAATACGTTATTTATGAATAAAAAGTTAATAGTATAACCAATGTTTGTTTCAGACCGGGAGTATTTTAACGAATGAATGTTACGCCTCAACATGTATTCATTAAAATACCCCTGGTCTGAAAATAACATTGGTTATGTCTTGAAGATTATTAGACTTCATTAATATATTCTGTTCTACGAAATTGATCATGTACAAAAATCAACACAAGTTGATAATATTTTTAGATTATTTAATTAGACATATGTAAATTTGGGCGTTTATATTTATTATTTAATATACAACTTCAAGATGAAAATATAATGTACCTGCTATAATTATAAGCACGTTTAAAGCATTTACGATAAAACTATTAATAATATTGGCTGATTGAAGTGTGGCTAATACATATAAAATTCAATATAAATTAAAATTATTTAATATTGTGAACTCAGTGTCAAGTTTTCATACATTTTGTTTATTTACACTTGAAGAATCTATGAAAGCTGACTATTCAGGCAGTATTATATCTATATCTCATTCAATGCTAAAATGTCATACTGCAGTGAATAGTTTTGCCATTATAAATGTATTTATCTCACGGCGTCATGTTTTCATACCGTCCAGTTGGGTCTGGTTTATGGGCGTTCCAATCGCTTTTGCTTAATTTTCATATATTTGTTAAATATATATGTTACATTAACGCAATGTGGGAAGACCTTTAGAACATTTTGAAAGGAACGTTGGAACAAGAGAGGCAAGGAGATATGTTGGCTAACTTGCGAGAGAGACCACACACCATACTAAATGAAGATACGCATATAAATCGAAATCGTTCCCTAATTTTTCTTAACCGAAATATTGACATTAGTATTTGTTCATATGATCATGCATGTATGTTAATACACAACGTTTTGGGTACACTATGCGTTTCTGTTGTAAACGTTGAGTTTTGCTCTATTTTGCTTATGATATACCACGATGAGAGTCTGCTTGTTTGTTTGTTTGTTTGTTTTGTTTTGTTTTACGCCGTAGCAACACATTGTCTAGGTCATATAACGGCGGTCAGTCAACCTGCTCACTCCTCCTGGAAAGGCTAAATTGCTAGATTTAGCTGTTAACCAAATACTAAGCGCATACTTTTGTCAGTGACTGACAACTGCCCTGCATAATTAAAAATCATTGGTAGGAGGGAGGATGGCCGTTGAAATAATTTCATGACCAAGCTCCACGAAAGTATGCCCCGTCCGGGAATCGAACCACCCCTCGATTCGTAGACTTACGTTCTACCAACTGAGATAGCCGGGCGGCTCATGAGAGTCTGCTGTCTGTCATGGCTTACGCCACATAGGACACTTTAACCTTTATGGCATAACACAAGGTGTTTACAAGTAAGAAAAGATATCAATGTATTTAAAAGAGAGCAAGGCACCTACCAATGCTTGTTTTGAACTGTAAGGGTCTTGTAATCCCCGCCATAATCTAGGTTTAACCCTCGCTATGAAATTAGCGTCAGGTGGAACATACACAGGATGAAATTTATCACGTTCGTCTGCTTCAAATTTTTCTAACATTTCCATCGTTTCCTCATAACTAATATAGTTAACCCAACAACATTCTTCCACGTCTTTGTCTTCCAATTCCCAGTAATCTAGTTCCGCCTTGGCCGCCGGACCACATACGTCCGTCGGCATGTGAAGCTTACCAATTCTATAATAGTTCAAAATACATGGAAATATTTGAGGATTTCTGTCAAAGTAGAACTCCTTCTTGCCACAAGCTTTGGCTGTTTCTGCTACTGAATAAAGTCTAGTTTCTGGTTTCTTTAATAACGTTGCTATCCGCGTCTCGTGCCGAACACCGCCGACATTCAACGTTATGACGTCATCATCGTCAATCTGTGATTTATTTGATTTCGTGGTAGGGCTTACCTTAACGTGGCTTTGGTCAGCTTTTACTAAAGTCCCAACAATGTCCGTAATTTTCATTTTAGAGTCTTCGCGGCCGTCCATTTTTATAATCATGGAAATTGGGTTAACACTTCATAACTTAATTCCATTTCATTATTATATAAAACGTAGTTTTGAAAATTAATTTTATAGTAAAAATAAGTCCTAAAAGTGTGTTGAATCAACTTCGTTTCTTTTACGAAATCATTTTTACGGTGATTCTATATCATTTCTTTGTCATAATAAAGTCCTACTATTTTCAAATCCTTTATAGAAATATGAAATTCACCATTGTTCACCAATAAAGTTCATTTTCAATAAACACAATAATACAGAATTAATTCCGACTATGAAAAGTGTGTATTGGGTTTGTTAGAATCGGTAAACGATTGGCCAATCGATTTACCCGCTTTGAGTCGTTATTTTCTCGTCGACAGGTGCACGCCATTATCGGCAACAGTTCGTTACTTGTGTCATCGATATTATCCGAGGTTTTCCAATACCTAATGGTTGACACTAGTGCTATTATACAATTATGTTCATAGTCATATTCATCTCGATATTCAACTTTGAAACATCCATTATTGACAATGAGAAAAGTTTTCTTTTTGTCAATTAACCTATGTAGGCTTTATAGAGACGATTTAGGTTCGATTACAACCGGAAATGAATGTTTTTTCAAAGTGAAAAAAGCGGGGGCATTCTAATTCGTTTACGAAGTGCTATACGTATTAATTAATTAGTGACACTTAATGAAGCACCATGGTCGAGTTATTTAAGGTTTATTTCTAGTCAATAATCAATGAGAATGTTTGTTTGATTGAGTGGACCCTGTACATTTTACTAATGAAGAACACCATGATAAATGATAAAATGTGAAGGTGTTGAGTTATAAAGCTTATGTTTGTTATTCATTGATTTTACTCTGTCTACATTAGTTTCAATTATTTATCCCGACACACAAGCTTTTCTTGGACTCGTCTGTATGAGTTCTCTCTATGTCTTGAAAAGGATTTGATTTCCTTTCCCTATGATTTTATGGAGGCAGTGCGACGTTATTGTCGAAATTGAATGGAAGAACACTGCTTGTCCGGAGATCAGGAATAAAACATGCATTGAGGGTTTTGAACTCCTAAGTTCAAACCACTTCAATCAGTCGCGGCTTGTTTATTTTTTATTTGATTGTTATAGCATTCTCATACACAAGGAGAGGGGTTATCCGCTCTGGATATACGAAAATAATAATGTGGGTGTTGCACACAGAGACATGAATCTATCTTAGGCCACAACAAGTTGATGATGATCATGTGTTCTATGGATTCGCTCGCACCTTAATTTTGACGGTTTTACAAAAAAAATTATTTCCTCGTTCGCTCATAAAAAATTAGTCAAACCGCTACATAAAGCAACTGAATTAAAAAAAATTTCTTCGCTCGCTTGCCCCATTTTTCCCAAGAACAATCCATTGAACATTATGATCAACTTGTTGTGGCCTTACCAGCATTTACTTGGTTTGTCGCATTGTGGTAACAAGAAAAACGTACCTGTTTCATCCGCGATTCAAACATTCGCGGAGGCGATAAATTGATATTAAACATAATGCCTTAAGTCTTTTACCACATGATCTTCTAAAGAAAACAAGGAAGATGAAACGTTGTAGAAATTATGCCATTAAGTCACTTGGGAAATACTATTTATACGTACATAGTAATAGGAATATAGTTATAATTACTACTTCACTATAAAAAGACTCGGTCTACAAGTTATCAAAGTGATGAATATCAGATTTTTTACGATGTATAATCGTCTGTTTGCGAAATTTGTCGGAGTTTACCGATAGTACTGGTACTATTACCATTTATCGATACAAGGGAGGCGACCTCAAAGTTATATTCTGTGATTGTATAATTGATTTCCCTTTGAAAAAAACGTTTTCATAAGGTGTATAAATTATGCATCTAGATATTTATGTATACAGTGGCGCTATTATCATTTTGTTCTCATAAAATCTGCCACCCGGTAAGTAATTATTGCCATAATGTAATGTTAAGGAAATTGTCAAAGTCAATGATGAAGGTACTAGTTCACAGATTTGGATTATTTTTCCAGTAATTTCAAAATACCATTCAGTGTGTGAAATTGGGTCAAAAAAATTAATTCTTATCATTTTAAGACAAATTGACACATGTATTGCAAGAAATATACAATAAAAGTCACAAAAATGCACTACAATATATGTATATACCGTGACATACGGGGTAGATATTTACTACATGCATGAAACACCTTCATTTGTAGTTGTATGTCAATTTGCACTAAAATTGTCATTATCAGAACACTACTTTCCTGCTTCCAAAAATATTTCTATACGATTTTGATAGTTTTAGGAAAAGTTGATGTTCAAGTTGAAATCTGTGAATGAGTACCTTTAACTGACTTCATGTTCATGATGCATCGCTTACAAGTATTAAATTGTTCAGCTTACAAAAAAGTATTAGCCCCAAGTTTAGGAGGCAGGAAAACGTACAGCTATTTCTGTTTGCTGGGTTTTCAGGTTACATAACACATTTAAATGTTCACCGGAAGCGGTAATATGCCGGAAAAAGAAAGTGTGACATGCAGTGTATTCATTATTTGAGAGTACCTGGTGTCCTCATTTAGGGTGCATTTCTATATTGAAGAGTATGTATGTCTTTGGCAGTGCTTTTCCTATGAAACTATGCAAAAAATCAATGGATCTACTTTGTTTGCTCGCGAAGAGTAGTTTAAACGGTAGGTAACTCTGTACGGCTTGTGACGAAAGAAAAACATTGATGTTTTCATGGTAGGAACTTTCAATCAAATTTTATTTTCTTATAAGTAACGTAACTTTTTTCTAATACTGATCATTTTGTGCGGAATAGATTGATCGTTCAGCCTATATATGTTTGGGGTATCTAACACCCCTGGGTCATACTGTAATTTGACATTGAAAATGAGACTTTTTATATACAACAAAGAAGGATTTTATTTAGTGGTGTGTAACCTTCATCATGCTAAAATTGAAGCTCCGATGCATCTAGAACCTTTATTTCTTGTGATTGTACATTTCTACGTTTATATGTTACAGTAAAGATCCACTATGAAGACCTTGGTCATTGCAAAGTCTGTGATTTTTTATGAGTTGTTGGTCCAAAATCTATAACCCTCAAAGTTCGAGAAGAAAATTATCCTTATGTTAAGACTGTTTCATTAGGATTATCGATATTTAGAAGTCTTATTAGTGGAACATTACTGTGTAATCATACAGGAGCGGGCGTGGTCGAGCGGTTACGACGTTGGAATGGTAATCATTGGATACCCAGCTCCGCGTTGGTTCGAATCCCATCCAAAACCTACCCCGTTGTTTCCTTGAGCAAGAAACTTTATCCTACTGGCTCAGTTATGGGAACCAGGAAGCTGACGCGAAAGTTATTAATCTAGGTTGTAAGGACTTGTTTCACAATCGAGCTGAAATTAATTAATTTTAACTGTAATCATATATAAACATGTATTTATATAACGAAATACATAATAACTTGTGACCTCTAACTAGAACATCTTCTCGAAGCAGTGCACGTGTTTTGTTCTTTTGATTCAATTTCAATGGTGCCAAAAACAATGCAAGAACAATCGATTTTATAATTTTATTCTTTTATTCGTTGTTATTAACATCGCTTCATTTTTACAATAAATATACAATCGTGCAGAGATCTAAATAATTTAATACAAGACAGTTAACTAACGTAAACTGTCATACGGTCTTTTATACATGTACAAGTAACTCAGAGTTATTTCCCCTGACAAACAAAATGGCCGCCGAAGAAATTGCAAAAGTTCACAATGAATCTAATTTTATTTACTGTCAAAATTTAATTAGTTAATGATATGTCATTGTTTAGGTTTAATGCATTAATTTACAGAAAATGTGAGCGATTCAGATCAAACGAAAATCAAACAGTTTAATGCCTCTCTTCATATTTTTGTCGATAACGCAAATTATGTTTGTCTTAAAAAATTGTCTTTAAATACTAGATAATATGTTTGTTTTAAACTACGACGGGAATGTAATCATACTTCAAATACTTTTAACCAATTCAGGTAAAACAGTGTGTCAAAAATAGAAATAGGCCCCAATTTAAGGTAATGATAATTTTTAAATCGATTCATGAATGTCTGTAAACAAATAACTCGAGCTTAACAAAACTAAAATCAAAAGTCAAATTTGATATAGGCATTAAATCACGAGTGCATAGAGTCACATTCAAACGAATGACAACAGAAACATGTAAGTTATCATGTTATTTCTAACCTGTATAATTACTGTAAATAATGAATGGCGTTGCTTGTGCTTCGTGTGTATTACTAAAGCATTTGACCATTTAAGAACTTGTAAAATCCTTCTGAAGTTACTTTTGTCGTTGGAACTTTCTATTAGTGGCACCTGATTACAATTTTCTTAAGAAAGTGCATTAGTTAACGAGTTTCATGGATTATTAAGATTATGAAAATTTGACAAATTATTAATACACTTGAGTATGACACAAGCAATTAATAGTGTAATGTACAGAAAAATACTTCCATCTAGACTACTTCGATATGCAATTTTTTTGACAATTTTAAGTAACAAATGCTTAATTTGAGAAAGAAAATGGTTCTACTGTAAAGACTATTCTGATATAAGGACCACTGGTTTTGATGGTTCTGAAAATAGTCATAAACTGTAATATGTTTCTACTGTATAGTACTGACAAGATAGGTTCCAATTTGATTGACATAATACAGCCTTTGTGTGAAGTCTTTCAACGAAAAAAGAATTGCACTTAGGTTATCATCATCGTTTGGTTGCTACGTCCATTACATCAGTTTGCGCATGCGCCTATTGCTTCTAAATATTTGGAGAGCGTTTTACCCCCACATGTTAAAAGTTTGGAAAAAGTCATACTGATTCATTTTGTTGTCAGGTAGCTTTTAACTCTTTTGATATCACGACCAGAGAAGAAATCCTAAACACCCATTCATTCGTAACTTTTTTGGGACTGTTCGCTCATTTCAACGTTGATCTTATAACGGAAATAAATGAGGTGTTTTGACTAGCTTCTAGCAAATGAGGAACGTTGATTTGACTCCATTATGGTCAGAAAGTGGTATGTTGTCTACAAGCATAGCATCTGTCGGTTTTATTACTCGTTCAACGTTAATATTCTTGAGTCCTTTATAAAACACGTGATCGACTACAGTGTTTAATGCTGATTCAATGTTTTTAGTGTAAATGTTTTCATGGGGCCAACAAAGGGTACATTCTGTAACCGGTGTATTCTCAAATACTTTAGCTAAGTGGCAATATTCGTGTGGCAAATCTGTATTGATGAGTGGTCCAAAATGATCACCAGTGTTGAAATCTCCCGCCATAACTAAAGAATTATAGTGACCGAATGTTTCGATAAGTTCTGTTCGCTCAGAGTGGCCTTGTTCCCAAAATGATTGAAAAACACCTCTAAAACTAAGACTCATTTCATGGTAAAAATGGTGGTTCATGGTAACATGGGTACATACAACTTTTCCTAGTTCAGGGGTGTCTGCTTCCAAGTAGCCTCGTTCTACAGTTTCTGTCGTGTAAGGATGGAAATCGGTGTATTTTGCATTGTACAACGGCATTTTTGAAAGTATTAAAAGTCCAGGTGTGTTTATGGTCATCATGTTGTATGCAGGCTGCCCATTTCCCAAACAATTTCTTCGCGCGAGTTGGATGTTTTTGTAACTGGTCGCTGCACACGTGATGCATTCTTGAGACAGGTGAACATAGATATGATAACAATTCATTTTTAAACATTCCATTAAACTTTGACCTTTTTGTCGGAAGCATCGCTGACGTCTGCCGCACCTAATAAAGTCAACAATGGCATCATTAGGGCATGGCGCGAAATTAGGTCCTGTCTGCGAAGGTAACACGTGGCCATACTTTCCAGTCACGTGAAGTTTACTGTGCGAATATTTATACAAATCGGAAAGCCCATCCACGAGTCTCTCAACATCTTGGCCAATCCAAACTTCTTGGAGACATGCTACGTCAGCATCCACTCGGCGCAACTCGGATATAATCGCTTCTCTTCGTAATAACCGGTCATTTGGAATATCGGGTGAGAGCCGATTGTCTAAGAGCGCGGTGTTGTACGTTAGGACGCTCCTTGTTGAACATTGGCCATCCAGTGCTGTGATTATTCGTAGAACAGAGGCTAGAAGGATCAAGATGGGTGGTACCATACTGACTTTAATTGACTTCATGGTGTGTTATTAAAACGTCGACGTTTTGTCAGACAACGCCAAGCTTCTGAAACAAGAAAAATATAAAGAATTACATGTTGTATAAATAAAAACTGTAAAACAAAGGGAAGCTATAAATCAATTTGTAAAACATGGCATGTTATTGTTCTTTTCATTTTGGATACATCTGTTTGTTTATGGGGGAAACACATGAGTCCACGCTATTGTGTAGCAGTTTGAACGTATTTATTCATGTAAAACGATATTGATTCAGAACGTGTGGTCAGTCTAATGTGAGTGTAGATATTACTCACTTGTTTTCATAAAGATAATAAAAGAATACTAGAAAACTTCTGAATATATTCACCTATTCCTATTTTCGACAGTTAGACTATTATTTTGTTAAATCGACGCACCAAGTTAGACAAATTCTTTTAAAGCTTATGAAAAAGACTTTAAACTCACAAACATGCATAGTGATTAGAAAATATATACGCCTCACATTTACGTATTTATTAATGCCGTTTAGTATGTCATGCGTTGCTATTTTCATTCAATAAAGGGGGATAACCGCAATAATGAGTTCGGTCATGAAATCCCAAGTATGGCTTATTGACCATATTTACAAGGTTATGCATACGTATAATACATATATAATACAGTCACATTAAATAAAATAAATTCCGTGTTATTTGCATCCTTGTATTGTTCGTTTTTTCTCAACTGTCAAAACTTGAATAATTTCACGGTGAATGCGTTTGTTAAAATTATTGTCGTAATACATCCATGAGTTTCCGAAAGTGTGTATTATGATTGAGTAAAGCTTCTTATGCCGTATGATATGTTTTAGTCAAATATTTTAATGACAATTAGGCCGCCAGTACAAAAACAATGCATTCAGTCACTGTGAAATTATTCAAGCTTTGACAGTTGAGAAAAAAACGGACAATAGATGTAATGAATAAACACATATGAAAATATACTACAACAAGCATTATCTTACACTAAAGATAAAATCTATATATTATTATTACTTAAACAGAATTAAGTATTCAAATTGTGACAAATTGTTAGTCCCGAATGCTAAATTTGAAAAAAGTCAATCATTTTTTATGGTCCTTACAGTGGAATATCCTACAGTTTTATCATTAATCTACCTACCAAATAAATCCAACACACACAATATTGTCTACCATCCCCGAGAAAAATTTGAGTCCGTACAGGGTAACCATTCAACGACGAACTGATTTAATAATTAGTAAGTAACTTGATCAATTAGCGGAAGTTTATTGAATCTCATCTGTCATATCTGACTGGACATACTTCATACACCTGAGGCACGTTCATATAGTACGAACCATAGGTCAAGCGCCTTTATTAACTGTACATGTCAGGGGCGGATCCAGGATTTTTTTCAAGGTGGGGGGTCCGAACTTTTCTAGGGGGGTCCGAACCTTGAACCACAACCACATTATACACTTTTTGCAGAAAATAATGCAACATATTGATAATAAAAACTACATAACCATTAAATCTATGTTAACCTTAGAGAAAAATTGTTTCATACTACTTAAAAATGACTTACAAGCGTCAACTCAAGTTTGACAAACCTAGGTACCTATTCACAAAAACACACAAACCGAAAACTAAAACACATGTCCATTTTCGCTAGCACTCACACAAATAAGTACTGGGTAGTACATGAATGTTTATGACATTAATGTGAGATTAAAGTAATTCTATAAAAAAATATATACAACATACATGTACACATGTACATTTTCATTAATCAAATACACAGAAACAATGAACTATCAGTATTTCTTGAGAAAAATCAGTTATCGACCCCAGAATAATATAATTATTTCAGAAAATTTCACCAACAATTTTGTTTTGTTTTTTGGATTGAGGACTCTAAAATCTACGCGCACGCGGACGCTTAACAAAATCCTGGTATGGTATGGCCTTATGCAGTTGAATTTTATTCTACTGACAGAGACATACATACATACTCCACTAAATTTAAATATTTACTTCAATATTTCTTTACTCTCTATTGATAAGTATAATAAAATCCGCGGGATTAAAGTATGCACCACTGGCAATACATGCTTGATATTTACTATTTGAATGATTCCAGAATGATTGTTTTTACTTTTTCGTGTTTGGTTAATATTAGAGATGATTTCCGGGTTTCTAGCCAATGTAGATTAAAACTATTGTAATGAAGAAACGACAATATATGTTTTCCTTATTGTTTCACTCATTCTCGTACCCAGAGGATATCAAGTTTGCGAGATTCTTGATAACCTCTGGGTACGAGAATGTGTTTTTCTATGAAATGTGGTGCTATTACGATAAAAATATATTCTCAAGCAATAATCTGTTTTTGATCTGCATGGAGAGTTTGATTTTCACAAATTTGCGTGTCCATTTTGTAATTTTTACAATACAAACTGAGATTACATAATTAAGTGCGTTCTAAAGTATTACAACCTGGGAAGTGCTTGCCCGATGTTAAGTCGGGACGAGCAGGGGATAGAACTTGCTATCTCTTCTACTTAAACCAGTTACCAGATTCCAACTTTAAGGACCTACTTACCAATTGGATTGCTTCAGATTTTATCAGGGAAAGATAACTGACTAAAGTCCCTAATTGATAGGTCGTGAAATATTAGGCCATTTAAAACTGATTTCCCTGCGGCAACATCAATGGCAATCATACTTCACACCGTATATACAATCTATATGTAAAATTACTCACATTATTCAAGGTGTCAAACTGTGGTCAAGAAGTGACCGATACATTACATCTTGTACTAGTTAAATTACAGATGGCGTACCACAAACTTAAATCATTATGCGTTGATACGTCTGGCCAATGAAGTTTTGCGGTGGTGCAGTCTAAGTTCATTCGGAACTACCTCGGCGATTTTCCACGCAAATATACGTAAATATCTTCGTAGATGATCGTCGAGGTTGCTCCGAATGGTTTAAGTTATAATTCAAACTAAATGTAGTTGGAATTACATGTATATAATACATGTATGTATACATTTGTACTGTTTCTAAAAAAATCTTTATATTAAATTTAACGGTGTTAATGAATTTCTTTGTTTATGGCTATCATTGTCAAGACGGTGATACGCGGATACATATATATATATATATATATATATATATATATATATGAAATTCTTCGCCTTGTACACCCGTAGCTAAACAAATGCTATCGAAATTTCAGACACATTATTAAGTTCTGGGCACATGTGTCATCAAACGTAACAGGTATTGGTAAAAAATAAAAGAGACAAATAAATAACCTTACGCAAATTATATTTTAAGAAATGCAAGTCATAGTCTTATCACATTCGGAACTTCTCTGCCATTTTCTACGCAAATACATGACGTAGAAGATCACAGAGGTGTTCCAAGAGAGAATTTATCATTGAGTGTATCAACACGTGTTTGTCTCTGACTTTGTGTCATTCACATTCCCAGAGGCTATCAAGATTTTCGATCTAGCGGTTATCGTATGCGTACGAAAATGACTTTGTTCATGACTGTGGTACTATTAGAATCCATGAAATCGGTTGAAAAAATAAGGGACCTTAGTCAGTTATTTCCCCTTGTATACTCTTCAAATAGGTAGGTCCAATCAGTTGGATTACTCGGATTTTGCCTTTACTTTTCAATGTCAATTTGCCAAAATTAATCTTTAATAACTTTTTTGTTAATCATTAAATTTGTTTGAAATTCAAGCTTATTATTTTTAAGGTAAAGAACTATCAAAATTTCATCACTTCTGTATATATCTTCATTAATAAGAAAGATATTAGATGAAATATTTTGTTATTCTCACATAGGAATTCAAAGATAAAATCCGAGGATTCCAACTGTAAGGACCTACTTACCAATTGGATTGCTTCAGATGTTATCAGGGAAAGATAACTGACTAAAGTCTCTGAATTGTCCAACAGAGTTCCACCTTCCTTCGTGGTTGTACTGTCAACAAAAGAAAGAAAACTGGAAGGACATGTTGAATTTTGTTTCACTTTAAGGTCATAAGGTGTTAACTAAACACTGCTTTTTGCACTTAATAAATTACGTGAACAAAGTTAGCCTACAGATCGATTAGCTACTTCATGTTATTGAGAGAAGAGCTTATTCAAGAAATATGTAATGTATGTCATTTTGAAAGCCTTTGGGCTATCAAAAATATCGGTCAATTATCGGTCAAAGTTGAATTGTGATCAAAACTAAATCGATCAAACTAATTACTAAGTTCCGATGTAAATGAATTGACAGCCATACGTCATATTTACAAAATATAGTAATTTATTCATAAATTATCGATAATCGATTTTGAATATGTCATTTGGTGTACTGCTATTTATTTCATTCATATATTTTGATAATATTTAAATGTTATTGGCGCTTAATACAGCGTGTAGAGTCTATACGTTTTACATAGTTTTACATGTATTCTGAAGTCGATTCGCAAAAACATAGTTACGCATTCAGAATGTTCCAGACGTCTATTCGTGGAGTGTGAATAAAGAGTTGTCCATTCAGAAGTATATTCGCTAAACCATAGAAATGTATTCAAAATGTTGCAAAAGTCTATTCGTGAAATTTCGATAAGACAAAATGTCCATTAAAAGGGTTGTAGAGAAGTCTATTCGCAAAATCATTCCAGTACATTCAGAAGGTCCATGAAGTCGTTTTATGGAGTGCGAACGACACCTGTCTATTCAAAAGTCTATTCGCGAAAACGTTGCAATGCATTCAGAATGATTCAAAAGTCTATTCGTGGAATGCGAATAGTCCAATGTTTATTCTTAGGTCTATTCAGAAGTAAGAACTTGATATACAATGGAGTTTGAATAGAAGTCTATTCGCAAACCCATAGAAATGAATTCAAAATGTTGCAAAATTCTAATCGTTGAATGCAAGTAGACAGAGGTCCATTCAAATGTCTATTCATAAGGCTATTCACAAAAACGTAGCTTTGCATTCAGAATGTTCCAGAAGTCTATACATGAAGGGGCGAATAAACAAATTTCTATTCAAAGGTCTTTACAGAATCGTTTAGTGCGAATACATTTTGTAGATAGTTGTCTATTCTGAAATCTATCTGCAAAACCATGCGAAATGTTGCATTTTTTTCTATAGACAAATGTCTATTCTAAGTGAGTACTGGTTATAGACAAGGGTGCAGGAAAGCTAGGTTAGGTGTGCTGGAAGCCTTGAAAAAACAACATGTGTTGACACGGCGTTAAACCCAATATAAATAAATGAAAAATATGTAAGGGATATACCACGAGAGGTGTCCAATATGTTAGATATTGGATAGCTGAGGCGCGTTAGCGCCGAAGCGTATCCAATGTCTAACATATTGGGCAGCTCGAGGGGTATATCTTACTTAAATCACAGCTTACATACAGATTATTATTATTGTGATACAAAATGAATTTTAGTTTACATGCACTTTTCACAAATAACGATTAAAGAGTTATACATTTCAACTTCAACAAAAAGTAATAAATTTATAGAATTTAAATAGATATAGAAAAAATTAATTGTTTCCCAAATGGAACCCCTTTTGTTAGACAAATTAATGAATCGTTTGTTCACGAGATTTTCGTGCATATCCATTCACATGTAAACTAATGTGTATTTATGACAGTGGTTGTTCATTTCGTTTCTGTTCTTCATTTAGTCGGGTATATTATACACGTGTGACAAAACCTAAATAATCATTGCAATTACAGTGTTTGTTTTCATGGATATACTATTTATCATTCGGAAATCTTTCATTTGGATATAAATATATTACAACGGTTGCAATGCATAGAAAATATGGATTATCAACTGATTCCAGCCATGTCCAAGAAGCGATATCAGCCACAGCCTGACACGAGGCTGATTTCTAATAAACTTAATGAGAACCTAATATTGCAGTAAACAAGTCATAAGTAAGTTTATATATAAATAATATTATATAAATAATAGCCACTTAGAGACCTGAACCTGAGCCCTGTGTGCACCAAGTAAATATTGCATCTTTCGTAAGCAACATGTCTGCCCTTCTGTTCACATATTAATCTATGTTCGATTCATATTGTCTATGCTTTTGCTCAATTAAACACTAACTGAACGCCGAAGTCACCACATGCCAAGCACACTGTGCATTTTATTCAAAATATTTTTTTCTGAGCTGATGACGAATAATATGTTCCATTCTGCAACTATTTCTAAAAAAGTTTTGTTTTATCACACGTTGTTCTATTGAAGGACAAAACTTAATTTGTTGAACTGAGGACAAGAAACGGTTAACAGTGTTAGACAGTGAATGTGTTAAATGTGCTTAAAATCTAGTTTGTGTCTTAGTATAATGCCAAACTTATATATTTCTTTTTTAATTTTCAGAACGACACCGCAACGTTGACATATTGTGAACAGGAATTACACCATTAATACTAATGTCTTCATTTCGAAGGGAAATGAGTGCAGAATTCCAATTTTTGATTTTATTTGAAAACGTTTGTTCAATAAATGAAAAAAATACTCCCCTCGTTCGTCTGCTTTTTTTCTTGAAGTACATCAAAAAGGTAATCGTTCACTATTAAGGTTACACGTTCATTATCTGGTGTGTTTGGACAATATCTAGCGTGTAGTCCAATATTAGACTTACACGTTAGATATTGTCCAAACACGCCAGATAATGGACGAGTAATCTTAATATTGGACGGTTACCTGTACATTATTGAATATAAGGTACTATGAAAACAATGGAATGACGTCACAGCTGTGGTTTAATTTATTATAATACAGTGAATATGGTATGAACTACACGATATGGTTTTATATATGTGTTTTCATCCAATTATTGAACACAGCTGTACCTTTAACACGGCTAGCAGTGTTGAAAAATAAAACCGGTCAGGTTTTAATTGTTTGTATTGTTTTTTTTTAAATCGTGAATTCAATGGTAGGGATTATTTTCAAACCACGCCTGTGTTATCATAACGTGTATTTAATTCAGTGAAGGAGATATTAGACTATTTCTATATTCTCTATATGACTTTGGTGTTTTTACATGTGTTTAGTCTAAATTTATTTACTTATTCCGTTGAATTCATTGCTTAGTGGTAGGAGACAATATCACAGAATAACTTTTCTACTTATGTTCGAATTATTTGTGTGTGTAGGTATTTCATTGTCTTATTAAATGTGGATTAAATCAAACAATCAGTCAATGTGAAATGTGTTCATACTGGCAGGATAATATATTTTTACTACAACTACAAGAGATATGTTTGGAATTTAAAAAGTAACAATGGTTTAGTGATAGGTGAAGTCGAATTCGCAAGACTTGAGAAAATTAATTAACCCAAGAGGTGAGGGAGCTTCGCATATCTGTATAAATATGGTATGAGTAGGCGGTCGTTCTAAATATCTTTGAATGGATGGCATAATTGTAGTACTACAACAGGGCATATTTTCGTGGGGCTATGAAATATTTTTCTACGACCATTTTCCCTACTACATGTACCACTGATTCTAAATCATGTAGGGCAGTAGTCAGTCTCTGACGGAAGTGTGCCCCTATAGTAGTTGGTTAATAGCTAAATCCAATTATTTAGCCTTTCCAGGAACAGTGAGTAGGTGGACTAACCGCCGTTATATAGCCTATACAAAGTGTTACTATGGTGATAAGCATCACACCATCTGAAACGAATAAAAAAGGTTTAAGACGATATTATGTCGTAAGATCTTTTTATTGTGTCCTCCTGCCTTTATTGCATTAGGATCGAGAGACCAAACTATGACTTTTACCACTGTACCTCAGCAATAGAACAATAAAGTAAATATTTCCTTAGTAGGTAATGACTGAATCCGATTAAAATCCGATTTAAAATTCTCCGCTCGCCTACTCGCTAGCTGTTTCGTTGTGAGGGTCACGTTCAGGTGGACTTCTCTCATTATTATATTTATGACGCTATCATTATGATTAGTAACTCGTTTACATCGTCTAGTTCACGCAATTTGAAATGAGCCGTCCATTCACAACCTGTGATTAATTAACACTACTGTCAAATTAGCTCGCAAACCTCGGTCTAAAAATAGAAATTACGAAATCAATATGCTATTAATAGTGAGATGAAAGCTACGCATGGATAGGTTGACACAAAGGTCACCTTGACGTGACCCTCGAAGCGACCCTAAGAGATCCTATACGACAACGGTCTATAGGATATCTGTTGACGGAGCTACACTACCCACAAAAAGTTTGGAGACAAAAGAAATTTAAAATAATTCTTGAATTTTGATGATTATTTTTGTAGTATCACTACTTTTAATATATTTTAAGTATGTTTTGTAAATAAATGAAAACAATTTTTACGAATGCAACATTTTTTTAGATTCAGCATCTGACATCTTCAAGCCTCCAAAACCATGTTTACTGTAATTATTTTCCATAATATAACTTTTATGCTATTTTTAGCTCGACTTTACGTAGTAATGTAGAGCTCTCCTATTCGACCCGGCGTCGGCGTCCGCGTCCACATTTCTGATTAAAGTTTTTGTGTACAGATTAAAGTTTTTGTGCATGAAAAAATACTTTCTTCTATATCTTTGTTATTTCTTAAGACATTAACTTCAAACTTTAAATACATGTATATGTTCCTTACTATCAACCACATCTCATGTGACAAGGTTCATAACTCCAAACACATTTTTTTTAGAATTATCTCCCCTTGAACTTAGAGTTTTCTTTAAAAAATGTTTGTTTTTACTGCAACTGTTTTATTTCTTTAGGTATTGACTTCAAACTTTAAATGTATGTTACTTATTATCAACCACATCTCATGTGACAAGGTTCATAACTCCAAATACATTTTTTTCAAAATTGTCCTCTATGAACTTCAAATTTTCTTTATTTTTTTATTTATTTATTTACTTTAAATTTGTTAAGGTTACATTTTCAAATTTTAAAATATGTATGTTTCTTATCATCAACCACATCTCCTGTGACAAATACTTACTAAGTCGAGCATGCTGTCTCCTCTGACAGCTCTTGTTGTAGTATCAGTTATAATTATAATGGTAACCAAAAATATAAGCGAAATTATAAAGCATTTCAAAATAAAAAGTTTAAAATTTCATATAAAAACTATTCAGTAGGCCTACAAAGTGAAAATGTCTCCAAACTTTTGAGGGTGCTGTAGGTAGATTGTCTTCGTTCACAAGTAATATTTGACTTCCATGCTGTATAATTGACATAACTAGTGGACACGGTCTATTTGATTTGTTGGCTAATTATTGTTCTCTGTTTTGAGCTACAGTAATTATGAAAGTTAAAGAAAACATGCTTATGTTTGGTTTGTGCTCCTGTTTGTTATGTATTTCAGATTGAAACGTACGCCTAGATCAACACAAATAAGAAATAACAATATTTGTTTAACTTTGTGTTTTTTCAAGAGTGAATGAAATCATTACATTTAAGATACGAAGTACCACTGGTAAGTAGATTGGAATTCTTAATTGATATTTTTACAATATACACGCATCCAGTATCACCTGAAATTTATATAACTACTAGATGGGATCCCGTGCAAGCACGGGCTTTATTTAAGTAATGACAGTTCTCGAAACTGTTTTCGAAACAGGCATATTCGGCTCTCTGAGGGACGAATTTACTTGTGGTGGCAGTGGTTATTGATTTAATAAAGGGAAATAACCGCTGCGGGGAGTTTGGTCTATTTTTAGTTTTATCTAGAACTATTTTTAGACACAAAAAAACCCACTATTTTTGTTGATTTTTGGCAGTTTTTGCAAATATCAAGAGACTTTGTCAAAAAAGAATTGTCAACTTGATATGCCGGTATATAGGTGCTCCAGCGACAAACAAAAGATTTATTCAAAGCTGCGCAGTTTCTTCCACAAAACAGGAAACTCGCAAATTTAATAGTATAGATTACCTCACTGATTGATGGTTGTACCTTGCATGCCTTCATGAAAAAAAAATAAAATGAAGTATTGTCTTGAAATATTCTCCCTCCTATTCTGTAGGTTATTATTATAAAAAAGGTGCTCAAGGTGAACTACTGTGGTGGCGGTATATGCAGCGTCCGTGTACATTGTTGTGTCCATGTCATCCGTTGTCAAAAATTCAAAAACATTTCTGGTTAAAATTCATACGGCCTACATTTACCAAATTTGGCATGAAGCATCATCAGGAGATCGTTTACAACACTGTCACCAGAGTCTATAACTGATCATGAAATAATGCGTTCCTAGATATGGTCTCTCGTTATACATGTACACTACCTTATATATGGTAGGTAAATATCATTATAATGAAATATGAAATGGTTACAACTTTTTCACGAAAATGTGTACGGGCCGTTTTTTATTGTGTTCGTTGACAGAATAGTATCATGAAACCATATTTGTGCGCATTTAAACGAATTTAAGGACTGGTGACAATGGTATTCAGAGATTTTCGAATTATGCACCTGTAGTAAATCTAAACTCGACCCTAGTGGTCAACAGCTCTTAATAAAGAAATGTTCCCTAGAAGTGTAAGGCATAGAGCTTTAATATTTGGCGTATGTTCTCGAAAAAAGATTTTTGAAATTATGTCACCAGGGTTAATTTTGCCCCGGTCAAAGGGTTCACAAGTATTAAATCACAAGCGACCGCCACGGTACCGTACATGTATCAAAAACTCTATATATAGTCCATTTAATACAGCTAAAAATAGGCTAACCTAGACAAAATTGCAACAGAATTTATTTTTGTACTATGTGAAAGTTCGTATTCATAGTAGTATCCAAAAAAAGTTGCACTCAAAAATTCGAGGGGAAAGTCCTTATTTGCAAAAACGTTGAACATGAACAAAAATGTGGAGTAGCTCCCTTTACAACTATCTATTATCATATACAAATGAAAACAATTTTGGATTAGCTCCCTTTATAACTATCTATTATCATTTACGAATGAAAACAATTATAAAAATACAACTTATTATTCAACTTATTTTTAAATACAAAATTCAAAAAGGTCATTTTTGAAACAAAATTATAAATGTGTCAAAAATGACCCGTAAACGAGTCATTTATCTGGAATCTGCTTTACATGTATCTTTCATGTGATTGTACTATAATTAGTATAACAATAATAAATAAGAGACATAATTGTTCAGTTTTGGGACAAAAGTACTAAAATGATATCTAAAACTGCGAATTTTTGGAATCTGATCGTATACAATTTTCAAAAATCATGATTGATAACAACTTTTAGTTTAAACTACAAATGTGTCTAAAAAGGATTATTTAAATGTCATTGATATGAATTTATCATTTAATGAACAAATGTGATAGAAGTACCGACATAATACCTGAAACAATGAATTTCTTGAATCAGCTTCTCGTGAATCGATTACTAAAACAGATTTAAGAGTCAACAAATGCTTCCAAACAAGTGTTGTAGTTCATGCTACTACACGTATGTAATACAGATGAATAATAGGTATTACATAAATAAATATTTAAAATATCATTTGTTACTTTTGTTACTGCTTTGTACACGTGAAATGTTGTAACAGTATATATTTGTTACAGAATGTACTTACTTACGTTCCGTTTTTTATAACCTGAGGTTTAGCTTTTGATCATTGTCACTGTCGACATTTTCGCTATCAGAGTCTTAACTAGATTTTGACACTGTGCAAATGATTGAACACTCAAGTCCGTGCTATTACAGGAGCTGCAACTTTAATCGCAATTCGGTCGACAGCTACATCGAATCACTTTAACATATCTTCAGGGACAGACTGTAACTTAGTCTTTACAGGCTGAACATTTCTATCAACAAACTTACATCCCAACTCACATGGATTTAAGACTTTGTTGTCCTTCCATATTTGAGTCTGTATGTATACTCTTCGTATGTGACATGATGTTGCATCATATGTTTGAGACAAGCTTTTAACTTGCACGCACGACGTTGCACTGACTATTTTAGTAACAAACTTGTGGAAAAGGAGGTTGTTAGTGCGGCCAATTTATGATGAATAATAGAGCATTATGATCTCTCGCCAGGTTTGATGTCTTCTTCTTTTGTGATGTCTATAATTATTATATATCTGAACGGCTTCTTTGAACTCTGTAAGTTCTGGGGAGTTTTAAAATTACTGATTTTACAACGTTAAATGATGTTAAAGTTGTTTGGCATCCAATTAAGGAATGCATGAATGAGAGGGAAGAAAACACAGCTTGGGACTTTTTTCAATTTAGCAAAGTCCCGTTCTCGACTTTCCTTACTTTGTCAGACCTGAAGACAATGTTTTGGTCAAACAGGTTAGTACGGTGGCACAACAAAACCAACAATAGTCTATAATTTTCAAATAATGACGGAGGAAAATTTGCTACATGTAACTCATACACAAGAAAGTTAGAAATCGTTTAAGCTTAAATATATAGCGTGGTGCTGTTTTCATGTTGTTACTAAAACAAATAATATATCAAGTGAATTAAGCTTAACTTGGTTATCATTTTGTTTTTAAAAAAACAATTCTAAGAGATAACATTAATTTGGTGAGTTTAAAGTTTCGTACTCAGCGCTAAGACAACAAAAATATCGTGACACGAAATTTAACTCTAAACATGGTCAATTTTGGTCCTAACGCGCTGCCGAAGTAAACTATTTCTATTTTTCAAGGTCGTCACCAAAAACGGTTTTTTTAATGAATTTACTGCCATATATAAAATTAATTAAATGTAGGTATATAGGTTCACATCAGAAAGTCAACTCAAAATCAAAATACTATCGGCATCCATTACTTTTTGTGACCCAACAGCTATATTTACTGCGGGACAGAAGTAAGGAAGCGTTGCAGCGCCTTTTAATATAAGTAGAAAATGCATTATTTTAAATTCATTTTTCATCACTTTCCCCTCGTTATTTGGAGTGCAACTTTTTTGTGTGTGTTATTGTATTGATGGTCTTTCGCACAGTATAAACATATTTTCTGTTGCAATTTTGTCTTGGTCAAAAGTTGTATTGAATGGACTAATAAGAAAAAGTACACATCACTGAGGGCCTCCTGGTCTAATAGTGACCGACCAGTCAGCCCCATAGCATATAATGGACCGAGGCCGAAGGCTGAAGTCTACCATAAGGTTAGTAGGCTAACTGGGATGTCATCTATCAAAGGGAGGTAATAAGAAGATTCTCGGTCGAACTCCCCGCAGCGGTTATTTCCCTTTGTTAAATCAATGAAGTAGCTAGGCTTGATGTAACTACTGTGAGGAGTTTGTTTCTCGTTATGTTTTCATTAAATACGTTTGTAATTGGTATGTGACTTTTTTTTATCTATTCCATGGTAATGATAAATAGAATGCAAAAACATACCATTCTATAACTTGTCAACATTTATCATGGATTTGAAAACGTCAGTTTCTAATTGTGATTAACATTAGGGATATTTTCCCGTAGTATGTTAAAATTACAAAATGTATATTGGTATTCAATCTTGTTGTTTTATATTTTCTGCAGGTCTGTATACAATTAGATCATCGTAACCATGTTTGATAAAGACGTCAGTGTAAGAATCTTCAAGAAGTCAAGAAACAAAACCTTATTTACAGACATTATTTATGTAAAATCTGAATGATGTACATGTATAATTATTAAACTATAACTGCATGGTCTTTAAGCATATCTGAGCATATATTGCTCTACGATAAGGTGTGCTTTCTGAGTGTTTGTCTTTTTTCAATTTCGGAGATAAGTAACTGTAACTTGTTCAGTTTATTTTGTACAAAGTCGGGGCATGTTTTTTTCCAACTATCATTTGACAACTACAAAGCTAGGGTAGGTACCCTAAAATGATATGATATATAGACGTATATTGGTGCTTAGTATTATAGGTGTTGCCGTGAAATAAATATTTGGAAAATCACCCTTGCTGTTGTAACTGTATATAAGTACACACCACTGTTTTGTATTTGTTACAATGATAGTTTAATGTAACTAATGTTTCATTTCATTCAACTGTCAGTGGCACATACATTAACTCCGCTGATTTAAATGTAATTTTATCGATCGTGAGTAAATATATGCACTAGTCACAGTTGAATAAAATTAACAATACAATGTACCTATACTTTGTACAATAGAGATAATTTATTGCCCCTTCCCCTTCAAATTCTTTATTTAATCTTTCAAGTGCGTAGTATTACAAGCAAAAATTTAACATGTACTTGTAATATACATCATAAAAATCATATACAGTTTTCATATACAACTGTGCTCCTACTCTCGCCTTGTCGCCTTAAACAAGTTGGTTTCTGAAGAAACTCGAATGTGTTACAGTTAAATATCTCCGTATCTCTAGTATAATGCATTCGGAACTCCTCGGCCATTCGCTACAAATAACCTCGGACATATTTAGAATCATTCGGAACAACCTTGGCGATCATCTACTGCGAAGAAGATCGCCGAGGTAGTTCCGAACATCTAATATTGCTGCTGAACCCCCCTCACGAATCTTTCCGAGATTATTAAGTGAATGAATGGTCGGGTGTTCCGAATGAGTATGAAGATATTGATATTGACCTGCCCGTGTTTAGTAACGACTGTTAGCTAACGTTACGGATACGGGAGAACTCAACCCGAAGACAACTCAACCCGAAGACAACTCAACTCAAAGTTGGGACTACTCATTCAGTTAGTAGGGATTGAGTTGTCTCGTGTTGAGTTGTCTTTGGGTTCAGTTGTTCCGACACTTCCGTTACGGAACGTTTTTGAACGTTCAGGGTAACTGAACGGGCTACTGGTACAGATCTTCATTGGTTTCATCAACAAACTAGATATAAAGCCATGGAGCCATCGGGCTATATCTATATAATGGAGTAACGAACACCGCTTTTAAGTATGTTGCTTGATTATGAAACGATAAGAAGCGGACATGGTCGAGTGGTTACGATGTTAGAATGGTAGTCATTGGTTAGCCAGCTCCGTGTTGGTTCGAATCCCATCTTAAACCAACCCTGTTGTTTTCTTGAGCAAGAAACTATCTCACTAGCTCAGTACTGGGGGACCAGGAAGCTAATACATATAAACAGATTATTTATGTCGATTTCTTGTGTTTATATATCCAACGTCTGACAACATTTGTGTCAAGTAAGATTGTATTCTCGCCCTTATAGTCGAAGGCATATACCTCCACACTCGCTGTGATGGCAAGATATTCAACTTACCCAGAATGAGTTCAAAGACGAATATGTATAGATGAGATAGGTTCTCTTTTAAGACATGGTGTTTGTTGATGACAGACCAAACTGAAAAACGCCCGTCTTCATTTGAGCGTTTCTCCGAAGCAGATGCCGTCTTCAAACTAATCATCAACATAAATTTCTAAATGAATTACATTTTGTACTAGTCGGCTGAACATGTATATGGAAGCATGCAGACTTTAAACCGCACTTTAACTTTAACTATGATTTTGCGAATAGACTTCTGAATACTGAATGACTTATACAGTGAGTTGGACGACCGGCGGTTAAGATAAACCGGATAAACCGGAAATTTTGTTGAAATTCCACGCAAAAGCAACATTGCTTATTTTGTTTTGTTTTTTCTCAACTGTTAAAACATGAATAATTTCACGGTGAATTCGTGTATCACAATTATCATCGTTTTACTTTCATTTCCGGAAATGTTTGATCGAGTAGAGCTGCTTATGTCGTATGATAGGCTTATAGTCAAGATATTAAAAAATCGACGAGGCCTCGAGTATAAATATAATGCATTCAGTCACCATAAAATTTATTCAAGTTTTGACAGTTGAGAAAAGATGGACTATACACACAACAAAAATGTATGGTATATCCGACTGTATATGTATTTTATTTCCATTTGTTATAATTACACAGTGAACAATATCAAAACTAAACTGTAACAATATATTACAGATTTTTCAGCAACAAACAGAAAAAATAATTCACTAATATAGGTGACAAAACTCCACTTAGTAAAAACATCTGTCCGTGTATAGTAAATGTTTAATATTTCAATTAAGTTCTGTTTCAAACACTAATTATTCTTCTTTCACTTCTCTTTTCGTTTCTTTATCCTCTTTCCGTTTCTTTTTGTCCTTGTTGTCCTTCCGATCGTAAAACGAGGCACAGTCTTCTTCATACGGGTTCTTCCGGTAGTGTACTTCGCGCATGTCGATTCGGATGAACAAACTTTGTATAGCACTAATCTTACAATGCTTCTTTTTCTTTAACAAAGCTTTGCAATGATTCATTTTACGTTTCAGGCGAGATTTGAACTTTTTCACATGCCCTGAAAATGTAAAAAAAACAACACATTTTTCATGATAATGGAGCTCAAAATTTGATAACACACATGAAGGTGTAAGCATGAAAAGGCTTCCATCGGTCATTCTGTCACACTATAATGAAGTTTTTCTTTACCAAACCAAATAGTAACCGTGAAGGAACAATTAACAGATGATGTCATTTGTGACTGTATAGCAAAATAGTATGTAATACATTCATACATCTTTATTTGGCAAAAACGGCATTTATATGCCTTAGGCCATTTACAATATCCACGACAACTGAAGACCACACATCAAGAATCTTGAAAAACTCTGGGTACGAGAATGAGTGCCATATGGGCGACCTAAGTACAAATCATTGACTGTGTATGCCGATGGCTTTTGTCCAAATCAGTGACCCAGGTTTGAAATAACAGACGCACGTACGTATATTTAATGATAGAGCATGGTTCAATGCTCTCGGTAAAACAGGAGGGGATGAATTTGCCTTCAAAAAAATGAAAAAAACTTTTTAGAGTTTATTGCATTGTACAAAGGTCAGTGATAAATAAATTAATAGCTTACGTTTACTGGTTCCTCCGATCACATGATCTCGATTAACGTTCTTCCGGAAATCAACAGCGTAGACTCTATCTTCTTTCATTTTAGTTGAAATAAAAGTTCCATGGCTGGCTGAAATAAAGAGACACAATAAACACGTCAACCATTCTGCTATCTATTATTAAGTTTGAGTTTGTGTTAAAGTTGAATATATATGAGCCACAATCGTGTCAATGCTTATTGCGCGTTTTGAAAGAAGTATTTTTCTATCACACGACTTTTCCTCAAGCATATTGTGATCTAAACAATTGTTTTAAGTGTTTCATTAATGCTATTCAAGTGAGATATTACATATTTTTACATGATAAATGTCTTCGAAGTTCATGTACATGTAGTGTTAGACTGTTAAGCTAGATAAATGGACTTTAAGGTGGATTTTCGTTAACTGATATGATCCTTTTAATATAAAAAATACAATTTAAATAATATTAATTCACGTTTGCAAAACAATAATGTGAGACATTAACAAATCACGCCAAGCTTGACTCTACAAGGACGAGGTCGTTCTCAGTTATATATTTCAACAAGTAAAATAACAGAACAGAATTTGACTACTTTAGTAATATAGAATACTATAATATATGAACATTTATTTACGACAACACTTGTAAATTAAAACATACATGTTTTATTTGAATAGAGGATATTTTGGATCAAGTATATGCTTAGAACGTAGAGTGGTATGTCTTTATTTTGGCTTCCGATTCGACGATTTTTAAGTTCATTAGGTGCACATTTTTATAATTGCTGTATTTCTTTATCTAACCTAATCTTTACTTATCTACGTACATGTATTAAGTATATTGTATTACTGTAAGTATAGACCGATGAAATATGAGTTTAAAATACCATAAAGTAGATATTTCCATTTTTGTTATTTCCGGTCCGCCATTTTTTTTTTAAATTGTTCAAATTTTTCAACTCAGTTGTAAAAACAAAGTCCTACAACTCAGATATATAACTTTTGAAACTGCTACCATGTCCTACAGTACTTGGCAGTTATGACAAACGTTTTTGCTTAAGTTAACAACTCTGGTAGGGGTTCGAGCCAACGCTGAGTCGAGTATTCATAGTTTACCAGCTCAACGTTTAAGAAACTGCTTGATCACGGCCGCTCTGGTTGGTTTGAGTTTTTGCAAGTGTCCAGCCGCTCCAATATAATGCACTATGCACAGACTGCTAAATGTGGCTCTTAATTACACTATAAAACGATTTTTTTTCTTAAACTTGAAAGTATCCATTTTAAAAGTTGTTTAAATCCGTTCCATTTGCACGTCACTTGGTTTAACAAACCTCTGAATCAAAGGGAGGTAATTCAACTTAGATTGAATGATTTCCTGTATCAAAGGGAGGTAATTCAACTTAAATTTAATGATTTCCTGAATCAAAGGGAGGTAATTCAACTTACATTTAATTATTTCCTGAATCAAAGGGAGGTTATTCATCTAACATTTAATGATTTCCTGAATCAAAGGGAGGTAATTCAACTTACACTTAATGATTTCCCAGGTGAAGACGTCTACCCTACCAGTTTTCAAGGCATCAAAAGCCACATATACAGATGAATCATTCCTATATCTATAAACTAAGATATCAGACCTATCGTTCATACATAATCCTTCAATGATTTCAAAGCCAGTTAATCTCCTTGCTTCTCTGTTAGATTTACCTGACGTCACGTGATTCACACATATTATCAATAGTATTAGTAATAGCCAACGTATCATATTTTCCCTAGCATCTGTTGTACCTGAAATATAGTACAATATACATTTGTTTAGTTTATTTTTATTTATTTCAGTTCAATGGAGAAACAAGCTTTTACAACTTATAATTATCAGTAATCACCCTTTAAGTTAAAGTAAAAAGTGTGGTTTAAAGTCTGCTTCGATTCTATATACATACCTGTATTCAGCCGACTTTACATTTTTGTACCGTGATAACCCCTGATCATTCAAATCTCCTTCAGGCAGGTGGTCCCTCACAGGTTCCCATTTACACCTGGGTGGAGTGGAGGTAAATAGTAGGTAAATTTCTAGCTTAAGGAACATTAACAGTGCCCCGTATACGGTTCGAAGGGAACCCAGGACCTCTCGATCCCTAAGCGCGCGTCCTACAACTGGACCGTTGCTCCCACATGCAGTACCACGAGTTTGCATCTTGCCCAACCCCCGACCCCCACTCTCCCTGCATTGTGGTAGAAGGGTCAAGTTTCTTGCTAACGAAACAACGCGGTGATTTTTGGACGTGTGTAGTACATATACCAACCTGGTGCTGCGTGGCTATCCAATGATTACAAGTTAAACGTCTTAACCGCTCGATCACGTTGGCTCTTTTAATATAGAACCCAAGATCTGACCATTAATTTATTCATACATTACAATACATATACGTACTTGTACTTTAACATTCAACTACAAGTGCTTATTACAAATACATGTACATTGTACATACTGATAAGGAAAACGAGATACGTACTTATCAACAGCTCTACATGTATATTTTACTATTGTCATGAACTGATATCCTAAATGTACTAGCGGATGACTCGCAAAATATTAAGTGGAATATTTGAAAAGAATATTTCTCAATTATTATTTGGGGGAATGAATGAATAATCTGACATGACAAAAATATGAGAAGAAAAATACTTACAATTCAGTA
The DNA here is from genome assembly GCA_025267735.1 of Mactra quadrangularis. Lineage (NCBI taxonomy): Eukaryota > Metazoa > Mollusca > Bivalvia > Venerida > Mactridae > Mactra > Mactra quadrangularis. The sequence continues at coordinate 22,196,332 of CM046305.1, forward strand.
TAAGGGTTTTACGATAACAAAATAAATTTGTATGTACAAGTTGAATAGTTGAAGGTATGTGACATAATGTACAGTACGTGAGCTTCAATATATGAAGACTCCTGGAGAGAATATTATCAAAAATCTTACGATAATTTAACAATACAATATAGAAGGATTTACGATTAACTTCAGTCGTAAGACGCTCGATTATATGGGTCCCTGATCTAACAAGGAAGAAAGGGCTATCGTAGACATTATACGTACATTTGTACCACAATCTGTAATATTAGGAGAGAAAAATGAAAAAAAACTGGGTAAAGAATGTTAACTTACCATGTATATTTCACATTTTTAAATCCTTTTATGTTAATCACATCCTATTCAAATCCAGATAAAACGTTTCTATATCATAAGTTTATCGTAAAGTCAACATGAATGGCGAAACGGAAATAGAACGGGTTGAACTAAACTTTATCAATGATGAAGAAATTTGAACTTATTGTGCTACAAACTTTTTAAATTTTTCCCAAACAAACAGTTTACTGTACTACAAAGGAGATTAAAAATAAATCAAACAAACTTTGTTGGCGGCCGTATTTGATTTTCTTTGAATGGAATCTTTTGTTGAAAAATCGATAAAAGTCGATTAAGAGTTAATCGGCTGTAGCACGCAGACGATTAATGTCACGTGTACATGTTATAAATTGTTTCTCAAAGGAAGAGTATCCGGTGTCATAAAAAAGTATAAAAGTTTTATAGAAGGATAAATGTTTTGCATATTTTAACGTCAGTATACGAAACAATTTCGGAATAGACATTTTTCATATCAAATTAGCGGAATTTTTTAAGTATGAAATATTTGATATAGGTTATTGTAAATCGATAATTATGAACTAAGTGTGATGGGTTGGGGGAATCAAAGGCTGTAAAGAAGGTATTAAACATAACGTATAATTAGCTCTGACCACAGGAGCTTGAATTATGTATCGTAGTTTGAAAAATATTCCCCCTTGTGTGTTTATTATAAGAAGGAGTTTTATTTTAAAACTACGATACAGAAAGCCAAGCTTTTGTGCTCTGACATGTTGGAAATTTGATAGAGGTAAATGAAGCATCGGTCAAGAAATAACTTACAGTTGTAATTAATCGGCTATCATTATGTACAAAGTTTTAAAGTAACACTGTATTATATTATATTTCTTGTTTATCACTGTAAATAAGTGATCACTAAATCTGTTTTTATTTTTTACCCAAATTTTAATTTTGCCAGCGCCTGCACATAATCCTTAAAGTAATGAGGAAGTGCAGTATTCTCGTACAGTAGAATGAAGTAGAAGAAGTAAATATTTTGCTGTATAATAAAACATAGGCACGAGTTTTGTGCGCAATAATTAGATATCGAGTGTTTTAACACGGGTTATTTAATAAGTACGTCAAAACTAGTGTCTATGTTACATTCTACAACAAGATACAAAAAAACTGTTCATTATTTCAATTCTTACATAGAGAAACAATATTTTGACCTTGAATTTAATGATAGAGGGGGTAATTTATAACAGCCGTGTATAATTATGTTCAATATCAAAATATAAAACTTTTATAACTTGCAATATGAAGATGGTGTAACGTTAAATATAACGTGAAAACGCATGTGCCTATTGTAAGAATTTAATATATCTAATTCACACTTAGATTACTTAAACTTGTATACATTTCCTAAAACGCAAGCACTTATAAACATGTAACAACTGCATATAGGATATAAAATTATCGATCAAGAGTCTTGATTAACATCTGGGTTATAGAATCTGAAACATTAAAAGATCAGAAGTTTATTGGGTCAGGTTACTTCACTGTATAAGTTACATGCATTATAATATTATATTTCAATGTGTTGTTTTTGCTTGTGCAACCAATTATTTTTACGTAAAACATAAATAATTATGTCTCTTAAATATTCACATCCAATGTCAAGACTGCTTTACAAACAAAGAGCATAAAAAGTTACTTAAATTACATCTGCAGACTCAGTTACAATCTGCAACTTTGTTCGCCCAAGGACATAGGGTCCTTGGTTCACTTGATCAAAATCAAGGGAAATAATCCTAAATGGTATATTGGAAGTTGTAGTCGTAGTTACTTCCCTTTGTTTAAAAAATAATTGCGTACTTAATATCTGATCAGAAAGTAGACATTTTGGTATATCTAGTTATTCGACAAAAAGCCTACTATTCCAGCAATTATTGATAACGACATCATTGGCGATCATTTTTTTGCAAGGAAATATATATTTTTTTTTTATATTTGAAATTGATAGTAAGAGCTCATGCACTGTGATTCAAAGTTTCTATGCATCTACATCTACCAGTTACTGGTCAAATTCAACAGATTGAATGTTAATGCCAGGTGGTTGCGCAAAAAGAGAAAGAAAAAGAGTTCAAAGTAAGAGTATGTACAGTTTGAAAAAGGATAAAAACAATGATGCAAAGGATGAGGCTAGGGAAAGAGTTCGGCTAGTTGAGCTTTAAAATCATTGATCAACTGAGCCGACTGATGTAATATCTGGAGGGAGACTGTTCAATTCTTCGATTGTTTTGGGGAAGAAAGACTGTTGAGAGTTGATGAGTTTTAGTAGAGTAAGGAATCTTGAAGGCATGTTCTTGTAGATGTCTCGAGCGGCGGTTGATAGGAATGAGTCGAAGGGTCTTGTCTATAGCTATTTGGTTGTTGTTGATCTTATAAAGCATGGTGAGTCTGTTGATTATTCACGGTCTGTCCTGAAGTGATTGCCATTCAAGGTCTTTAAAATCTAACACAACGTACATTTTCAATTTGTCGGTTTCATTCAAAAGGTATTTGATTAAAATTCACGTCATGTTCGCAATTACATCAAATTTAATAGAACATCATAAATTAATGATATTTGATTGTGATTTCAAACATTGTCCGTTCTTAATTATTGTTGTTCACAGTATTCGACGAACTGTTTATTTATTGCTGAATGGGATTCATGATGATTTGCATAAAAAAGTACTTGTTGCGGTTGCGGGTACATTTGATCTAGTAACGAATTGCACGTTATCCGCATTACAGACTTTATACCAACTGCTTATTGCAGGGTTACTTCCCCTTTACAAAACGCGCCATTTGTACATGGTTTTCTCGTGCATTACCTGATGCAAAAAGCGACTTGTATTATTTATTGTGTTGTGATTGAGCACTTTTTGTAAGTAAAATTGCGAATAAATTCAAAGCCCGATTTAATGATCTGTCATGTTTTGACCAAAGTTTGACTTATGGACATTCGAAACATTAAATCGGGCATCGCTGTAATAGTCTATTCAACTGACAGTTGCATAGGAAGCATTTTGAATTTCAGATGGGTGGTGGGCTAAACTATTTTGTGATGCATATTTGTCCAGTGGGAGAATTTTTAAAAATTCTTGTTCAATGCATGGAATTTTATATAACTTATAAAATCCCTGTTCAGTGTCAATCACAAAACTGTCAAAATTATTGGGGAGGGGGGGGGGTGGAGTCCCCCTACCCCTCCGTTCCTACATGTCTAGCATTATTTATTATAATCTTTATTGTCTGTTAATGATTCTAGCACAAATTTAACAATTCCCTAATGCTTGAAGAATTCCCTCAATTCTGCAATTGAAAACAATTATTTTGAGTCCCAATGATTTTGTTGGCATTTAATTAGTATAAGCAAGCAATGTGCTGTTGACAGAATAAATTCATAAAATGATAATATTGGATTAAAAGGAAATTTATCTATCAATTTCATGTCTGACAATGATTTTACCATGACAATGCAAAATCAGCACATTTGTATCTATAATATCCTCCCTGCTTTATTTTCTGCCTCAGATATTCAACTCTTATCAGTGGCTGATCCAGGATTTTTTTTGTGGTCCCATTTTTTGAACCACAACCATCATAGACGGATCTATGGGGGGGGGTCAGGGGGGTCCAGACCCCTCTAGAATTTTCAAAATGTACCTGTTTATAAGTGTATTTATTGACTTTAAGACATTTTTAAGTAGCATGAAGCAATTTTTCTTGGTGCTTAATATAGATTTAATGGTTATGTAGTTTTTATTATTAAAATGTTGCATTATTTTGAAAAAAGTGCATAATGTGGTAGTGATTCGAAAGTTTGGACCCCCCTAGAAAAAGTTCAGACCCCCCTAGAAAAAGGTCTTGGAACCGCCCCTGACCACAATATACACTGTTTGCAGAATTACAAAGCATAATATTAATAAAAATTACAAAACTATCTATGCTAAACACATTAGGGCCAGCAAAGCCAATTCAAGAAAAATTATTTAATGCTACCCAAAAATGGTTTAGGCCACAACAAGTTGATCATATGTTCTACGGATTTTTCTGGGAAAAAATGGGGCGAGCAAGCGAAGAAAAAAATTAAAAAAGTCTTTATTCACTTGCTTTATATAGCGGTTTGACCAAATTTTTATGAGCGAGCGAGGAAATAAAAATATTTTTTTGTAAAAACCGTCAAAATTAAGGAGCGAGCGAATCCATAGAACATATGATCAATTTGTTGTGGCCTTACTGTTAAAAAAAAAATATATCATGGATGGGAATTTTTGAAATTTCAGGGGGCAGGGACCAATCCCCCCCCCCCCGGCTAGAGCTGCCAATTCTCATTCAAGAATATAACAACTCAATATCGTCAACAGTGTCCTCTGTATAGAAATTCAACAGCTGTTAAAAGTATTTGATTAAAACATATTTGCAGTAATGTTTTTTTTTTTGTCATCAGATAATGATTCATCTCAGCATGAAAAATCGATCCACTGTTTTAGTGACATAAATCTCTCTTATCTCTTGTAAACAGCTGTAAAGTTCTAGTTAGATAAATGAATCATGAATAATGGTTGACCATTATTGTAAAATATTTACATGTTGGTGTTAATGTATCATACCATACTGCTTTATCGATGATTTGAATTTTTCTAGGACTTTTAAATAAAGATGTACTGTAGTTTTTACATGGGGTTTTCACCATGTTTAGTACTTAGTGGACTGTAGCAAATCCTCATTTAAATTTGTCGCGGACATTAGACTGTGCATGCGCAATTAAAGGGATGATTACTATGTAAATTACTATGTAAGTGTGCATTACTTGTTAATTAACTGAAGCTGATGATATGCTGTTTGTGCAATTGAAGTACATATATATCTAATCTGGCTTATGTAAAGGAAACTTCCCATGTACCCCTTATGTTTGTTGTATAAGCCTGTGCTTATATACTCTCCATCAAAACATCATTTCCAACAGTGCTATTAGCGCTTTGATTGTTCTAGGATGAATTAAATTGAATAAATGGAATTACATTACAAGCCATATTTTTTAAGTAATATTACATAAAAGTCCAGTGTAGCACCCACTTACACTTTTACAAATTTTTTGTGTGCAAAATAGATCAAACTTAGGATTTTAAATGATAATTTTATCAATGTTAGTTTATAATTTATTATAGTGAATATTATATAATAAATTTTTTAATGTGTCATTTTTTTCCTATGACGACTTCCTTAAATTACTTAATAAAAACATTAAAAAATACAGAGATTTTCTTCCCCAATTAAACATTGTGGTCTTAAAAATAAAAAAAATGCATAATTTATAATAAGGTGCAACTTAAATTTATTATAGTTTGGGTGATAAACACCAAACAAAAAGATTAATTTTATCAGTATTGTTACTTTATATACGACCCCTCTATTGTTGTTGGCCCTATAACAAACAACAATATTTATAATAATGTTATAACAAACTTGTTTTGTCATGTTTTCAGTGTCTATATGGTATAAAGTTATACATGGTGTATGGTGTTACTGATTCGGATTATTATATTCATGTATTACAACATAGTAAGTATGAACTTTTATTTTACAAAATATTAGTAAATTTGACTTGAAAATTTTAGATATATATATATATTTCTTACTTATAATGGATGAATGCTTATTCATATTTTTCAGATTTGACTTGAAAGTTTTTAATGTGATTGTTGTTTTGTTTTGAAAGTATAATTGGTTGAATACTGGTTTAAATAAGAAGAAAAAGCCAGCTGTTTTAAGAGGTAATACTTTATTTTGTTTGTCCTTTCTTGATTCAGATGAATATGTACTGATTTATTTATGATATCAAATAAGAAGTAATGAAAAACAGTTTTAAGATTATGTTGTGTACATGGATACAGGATTGCCAGTCAGTCCCATTTTTGATTACATTACATTATTTCATACAAAAAGTAGTGCACATGGCATATACATGATATGAAATAAAACAAATAAATACTTTTTCCCGTAATTTACCGATAATTCATTTTAAAGTCAGAATTAAGATTTTCTTAAGACAAAAATTGACCATATAACTGTTGATAGTACTGGTCATTGTATTTCTAATTAGTGAATTTTTCACATAAACAGTTTACAGCATAAAAATGATTCTTTAAACTAACTAAATTTCTTACTGGATATTTTGAATTTCATCTGTTTCAAACAACCACTTACCTAAGTCAATTTTTTGTGTGTGATTCTGAAGCTTATTGTAGTAAGTCCATTCAGTACTTTGATTCTGATCACTATATTGTGAGGATTGGTATACATTAGTAAGTGCAGGAAGGTAACACTTTAAATTGATAATTGATAAATTAGAGAACTGGATGTGACTTGAATTATGATGTTTATTATCTGCTGTTACTCATTAGTATGAAGTTTCAAGTTTAATGATCAGATACAGATATTCATTCAAGGATGATGCAATGAGAGTTGAATGATTTATGTTTGTTTATGTGATATACTTTCATTATTTACACTTTTAATCTTAAATTTTTACAAATTTTAATAAAGTTTTAGTAATTTGTTATTTATTTATCATATAGTTTAAGTACATTTAATAAATTGTTTGTATTGTATAATCAGTGTTAATTTTAACTATAGGATTTTAAATTTTTGTTATTTAAATAAAGATAGGATCTTAAATTTAGTTAAATTTTAAAAAAAAGTCGAAAGATGGTCGGTAGAAAACAATAGGCATATAACCTACTTAAAATAACCACACACTTGACTTGCCATAGCTGTGTATTGTTTAGGACATACCATGGTGGTCAGTCAACCTACTGGCTGTTTACTAGTTACTAGTCACATACTTCTGTCAGTGACTGACAACTGCCCTACATGATTTAAAATCAGTGGTAAGAGGGATAATGATTGTAGAAATTGTATCATCATTAAGCTTCTTGAAAGTATGTGAATCAAACCTTCAGCCCCTAGATAATTAGACTTGTGAGCTACTGACTGAGCTAGCAGGGATGATAGTGAAGTTATATATTGGTAGATGTCAAAAGTAAAAGTAGAATTCAAACTTAAAGGAAATGTTGGTGCAGAGACTTGGAGAAATGTTCTGGCCACTTTCTTGATATGATATAGAATATATCAAACTTAATATAGATTCACCTCTGACCAATATAAATTTGTAATTTCGTCAATCGTTTATGATATCTTTTATTTATTTACTACAACATTTTGTAAATGGTAGGCCCTAGAAGAGAGTTTGTTGTAGGCAATTGCTTCAAGGGAAATTGGAATATCAAAAAAATATATTAGTTGACTAGAAAACCTCATAATGTCAAACATTATTGATTGGTCAACAAATATTACACATGTATGGTATATAACTTATGGACATAATACCGGTAAACGTTTGCTTAACATAGACATGAGATGCTATTAAATGTTTTTATTTGTATTTAAATGAATATGTTTTAAACTACTGATTATTTCTTAGATATTATGATATTAAAAATAGGATTTTAACTTCCTTGCCAATGAATGGAAGATTTTCAATAACAATTGTTTTTACAATGAGTCAGTGCAAAACTGGTCTAATTCATTCTTATTTTAATGTAGTTAGACTAGTTTTGAACTGACCCCATCAGGAAATCTATTTTAGAATTTTATTCAAACAGATTTTTTGTTTGAATTTTATGTAAACTTTTTTTTGTAATTTGATTTTTTTTGTGAATGAAAGAATATCTGTCTGTCAATGTAATCTAGACCATTTCAATATTCTAAACACTTAATGAAATGATAAACACATAACTTCAGGCACATTAAGTTGTATTAAGGATTTATACCATATAATTAAAATCTCTTATAATCCCACTCTAAAATGGAGACTTATTCTTCTACTCCAATATAATATAATATAATCAAAATCAATTTAATTTTACTTACATTGTTAAATCAAAGGAAAACATCGCAAAACCTTTTAACAATACAGGCACCGGTAATCCAAGTTCTAAAAAGGTGTCCTTCTTGTACGAAAATCTTCTTTATTTTAAGTACAATATATTTCTAGGGGTTTTATGATTGCTTGATATCTTTATCAGTTCAACCATGGTTGCAATATAATGATTGAAATAAAGTTCTTTTTTGGTCAAGTTCAATACTTATTTGTTTCTTGCTAACCCATGATCAGCAGCGTCACGTCGAGATGAACTTTCTGTCGACCAATCAATGCGTAGTTTTCATCTAGACGAAAACACTGTCACATTTTGATTTCGTAATTTCTATTTTTAGACCAAGTTTTGCATGCTAATTTAACAGCGGTATTATTCACAGTCTGCGATTGGGTGGCTCATTTCAAATTGCGTGACGTAGACGATGTAAACAAGTTACGCATCATAACAATTTCGTCATGAATATTATGATGAGAAAAGGTCACCTGAACGTGACCTTGGTTTGGAAAAGGCCAGATCTAAATTAGCGAGTATGCGAGTGGTAAAATTTTAGATAGGGTTTTAATCAGATTGGAAGTCTGCCATCACTGAGTATTTGACCCTCTAATAAATGAACAATTAGATAATTGCCCCAGATGGGCCCTAAAAAGTGGTCTTACAATAGTGATATTTAAATGACATGTTTTAAGATCGGGTAGTTGACCCTTTGAATAGCAATTGGGTTTTATGTCACTTGCTTAATCTATGTCACCATGGTGTTTGTATTCAAGAACAATTCATTATTCAGGTCTGGTGAACTTATTCAAGTTTTAATAGTTGAGAAAATACAGAAAATCAACTGTACATCTCTTAACATCTATTTAAAAGTACAAGTACCGGTTTAGGATGCACTCTTACTCATGCATTACTGTACTGTATTTAAACTAGACTATCCGAAAGTGTATATAAATTCATAATAGGGAAAAGTTTGAATTTTATATTTTATAACTATTTTTATCAGTAACCATCAAAAATGGTATTTGCTCATGTAGGGGATATATGGATATCGGTTGATTGACCCGGGTAAACTTGGAAACAGGATATCGTACCTTTAAACGTAGTGTTTATGTAGCCTACCACAGTGTTAATGTGTCAAAATACCCGAGATATTTGAATATTTGGATATTTTCTTATCAGGACCTTACACAGACTACAGTGGATACTTTGTAACTTCTATGCTGTGAGAAAAATTAAAGAATTCATACTTATTCAGTATTTTTATCAATGTTGGATATATATTTACATGATTTGTGCAGTATTTAAAGGTATATATAATTTCAATACAATGTATTTGTTTGATTTTATTTATTTAATACTGTTATTTTACAATAAGCATTTGTTTCTGTATTTGTATTCATGTATGCTGTATTGTGAGTCTTTGCCTTAAATTTTCTTGAGAACTAGCCTGATTTACTTAATGCCGTATAGGGAAGGGCAAAATTATTGACTTCAGCCAGAAAGCTATTTTCACCAGATTGAATAATGTTTTGCTAGTCCTGGGCTCCGGGCTGGAGGGTTGAGGCAATAACTGCTGCATTGATTTGCTATGTTTGGTTTTAAGGTAAAAAAGGCGTCAATTTTTTAACTTACTGAAAATGTAAATTTTAAACTTGTGTCTAGCCTGGTTTCTGTTTTATGTAATAATCAACTTTGAAGAATAGTTAATTGTTTGGTTTATCCAAGGTCATGATATAGGATGCTTGAATCATCTAAATTTTGACTCAATACATGTATATATAGCTAATAATTAAGCCAGACTCTGAGCCAGAGACAGTTGAATAAAATTTAACAATAATTTAAAGTTATACTCAATGTAAACACACATATTGCAGGTTTAACGCAAAACGGTCGTAACTCAATGTAAGAAAAGAGTAAGTTACGTCCATTTTGCGATAAACCATCTCTATATAAATGTACAGTATGTGTCATAGCAGATGGTGAGATTTAAATTATGATTAAATGTAAACATGAATACAGCTGTTATTAATAGTCCTATATAATGTGTATATTATACAATGTATTTATCACTATTTATGTACAACATACAATGTAGTTAGTGATATTCTAGCTATCTATTTCTCTTCTACTTTGTGGGTAAATGTTTGTCAGGCAAAGCAGAATAATGGTGGCGCCTGATATTTTGTACAATATATTGAATAATTCTGTTTTTAAATGAACATATCTCACTATATAGGCTTAAATCAAAGGAACTGAGTACAATAATTGCAATAGATACATTAATTTTAGTTGTTCAGTTACATTTATGCTAAATAAAATATCCAAAATTCTAATGAGAAGTAGTCAAAGTCCAAATTGTGTCTACTTTGTAGACATGGTTTTTGCGTAATCATCCAATGATCTATATACTACGGAAATTGACTGTCCTCAGAAAATATTCTTGCTTAATAAATTTAAGTTTTGTAAACTAATTTGCCCTGTGTATGCCCAACCATTATTGCACTTTGCCTGACCCATTTACGAAAGTGGCAAGGGGCAGGTAATCCAGACAACTAACATACCAAGTTGATACAAATCAACTTTCAGAGCTTAAAACAATTTTACTTGTGTTCTTAACCATGAACTTTTGATTGTCTGAACATAGTTATTACAATTTTATGCCCATTTTTAGCTCAATATTGTTTGTTTTTTTATGTAAACAAGTAAAGTTTTTTTGTATTATGTTTTTATTGGATTTAACGCTGTTTCAACACAATTTAGGTCATTTACGGCGTCCAGCGCACCTAACCTAGCTTTCCTGGACCCTTGTCTGTAACCAGTACTCACCTACCCTTCCACAAGGCCGGAAACTTCTCCATATTATCTAATCAATGGAGGAAAATTGACATTATAGTCTAATTTTCATGGAAGGGTATAACCTCCCCGGGTGGGATTCGAACCCGTACCCCCTTCCGGACACGAGATTCCGAATCCCGACGTGCTACCAACTGCGCTATCGACCGGGTTGTAAACAAGTAAAGAGTTGAAGTCAGTGAGTCAAAATCTTGTCATGTATAATAAATATTAAATATTATTAATCATATATTTATGAAATTAAATACCCTGACATAGAATATTATAGAAAAGACAGTTGTTTACATAACCATACTTAAACTTAATCTGAGATTTTAATTTTCAAAAATTGTGTCATAAGCACCAATAAAACCAACCCAACACATTGACATTGGTAATAAAGGATCAGAGTGGCAGAGTGGTTATGGCAATTTGTATTGGAATTCATTGGATTTATAATAGCCAGCTCTGCATTGGTTCAAATTCCATCCAAAACATACTGCAATGTTTCCTTGAGGGAGAAACTTTATTCTACTAGCTTAGTTCTGGGAAGCAGAAAAAGGACTTGCAAGTGATAAATCTAAGACTCATGAACTTGTTTCACAATCGTACTTTAGTAAATCAGTATAATCAGTGGCTTTTTTTCTCAAAAATTCTTACAATAAAAACCATCATAAGTCAAAAGCAAGAAACATTCATATTATGGTTATTTTTTGGCCAATTAATTCCAAATATTATTGAATTATGTAAACATTTTATACATTTTGAATATCATAATGTAGTTATATTTATTATCCTCCTGACTTTGAACTGCAAAATTTATGAAATTGACTTACGATATTTTTTTTTTGTAAGACTTTTTGTGAAAAGGTGAACAGGTCCATATATACAATGATTACCTGAGACTTTTAATATAATGATGACTGGACCAATCTCATTGTTTAGACAATTTTGTGTGTAACTTTACAATGATTGCATTTTGAAACATTATATTGTATATACTATATGTATTATTATACTTGTAACTCTGTACTACTCAATAATTCATCAGTGATTGAAAAATAATAAGATTTAGTCTGTATAAAAATAATTTGGGGAAAATTGAATTTTTTGCACAGTCTGAACAACATTCCTATAATAGAAATAGCCGAAAGTAGACATTAGTCTGAATGCTTTACAGTATATATAAAACTCCGGACTGCCTGGAATTTGGAATTTGTTTCCCTTATTACTCAGCAGAGTGACAATTTGCTCGAAGTGATGTACTGCATGTATCGTCTGCAACTATGCCCTTGAGAAAATGCAACTTTGATTTACTCATTGTTGTCCCCAAAGAAATCTATTATTATGTTATACTTGGCTAAACTTTTAAAATATTCATAGACTTGCTTGGTTCTAGCTTTTATTGAACAAATGCACCTGCTTTTAAACCATTTTCTCTGGTTTTGAAATTTTAATTGCAAAAAATCAGAGTACTAAAAGCATTGAATGTTATTTGATAGGTTAGCACAGAACTAGTTAAACCACATGTAAATAAAGAAGGATGTAGACTAGTTTTGCACTGACCCATCAATTTACAGATGTTGTTTTTTGGACTAATGGTTAGTTGCTGTAGACTGACAGATTTACCATATCTGGTTACATGGGGTTTCCCTCTGTTTAGAAGCGGACTGTAGCACATTATTAAATCCTTATCAAAATTTGTTGTGGACGATTACATTAAGCTGTGTGTGCGCAATGAAAAGGGCTGGTAATTACTACTTGAAATAATAGTCTGTAATATGTGTGAAATAGCAGACCATAATTATGCTGTTTGTGCAATTGAAGTATATTTAATTTGGTTAATGTAAGATTATCATTTATTATTTTTGTTTAACGCCATGTCAACACAACACAATTTAGGTCATTTTACAGGGTCCAACGCACCTAACCTAGCTTTCCTGGACCCTTGTCTATAACCAGTACTCACCTACCCTTCCACAAGGCGGGAATCTTCTCCATATTATCTAATCAATGGAGGAAAATTGACATTATTGTCAAATTTCATGGAAGGGTATAACCTCTCCAGATGGGATTCGAACCTGTACCCCCTTCGGGACACGAGATTCCAAATCCTGGCAACACTACAAACTGGGCTATCCTTCCATGTTGGTTAATGTGAGAGGAAGATCCCATGTTTTGCTGCCATTTTTTATACGATCCTGTGTTCATATATTCTATCAAAACCCCATATCTGACAGTGCTATAAGCGCTTTGATATACATGTATGTCTAATATTGGGAACATATTAAGTATACATATTGAATGTCAGATGTTATCATTTTGTTTTTAGAAACACTTAGCATCTATTTCCTCAAGTATTTACCATTTTGAAACAGTTTACTAGCATCAGTTGCTGACGTCTATTTTTTGATGCCCTGGAACTATCATGTTAGCTGACCATGTTTTGAAATGATAATTTGAAAATTGCTTGGTACATTTTACATTTACATGTATATTTATCATATATATTTCCCATACATTTTTGCCTGATTCTATATATTTTCTTTACTTAAACTGTTACTTTACAAGGCTGCAGCATAGTGGTTAGCATGTCTGACTTCGAATCCGGAGACCGCGGGTTCAAGCCTGGTCGCGGTAGGTCATATCCTATGCATAAGTTGAGACTTGTCGGCCTCGTGGTAGGTTAAGTTAGTACTTAAAGTGATAGAAAAATGACCAGGAAACCTATGGTAGGAAGAGCTGGCTGTTGTATATATAACCTGTGTTAAATATGACATTAAAAAAAAGTTCTTTCTAAGAGCACTATAATATTATGTCAAATCATTGACAGTGCAATGTACTTCTGTAAGAAGTTGTACATCTCATTAGCTCCAGTCGTTAACAGTTGTTGTCCTAGTAACATGCAGGTTTTCAAATGCAGTGTGTATCCTTCCATGAGTATTTGTCAACAATTTTGATTTGATTCTGTGTTGGAACAAAATTGTAGGCTACTTTTAGATGGGTTATGATAGAACTTTTTTGTAAATTAGAAATAACTAGGAAAGCAAAAATCAGAAACCTGGGTCAATATAGCAGTTGGTAGTGTGCCCGGAGTTTGGAATTTGGAATGGGGTACGGGTTTGAATCCCACCTGGGGAGGTATACCCTTCCATGAAAATTTGACAATAATGTCAATTTTCCTCCATTGATTAGATAATATGGAGATGTTTCTGGCCTTGTGGAAGGGTAGGTGAGAACTGGTTATAGACAAGGGTCCAGGAAAGCTAGGTTAGGTGCGCTAGATGCCGTAAAATTACCTAAATTGTGTTGACACGGCGTTAAATAAAAAAAGAACAAGAAAAGGAAAGCTGATAAGTGGAGCAATTTTATAAGGAAGCTGTGTGCCATTTAAATTTGTCATCTTAACAAACTTTTTACTATAAATTATTAATATAAAACTATATTTTATTATTTGCTGATCAAATACTTGTAGATCTATATTTAAACATTTTTGCTGAGCAAATAATCATAACTTTTTTGCTAATTAAATACAATTTTTAATCCAATATTTACTTATGTATTTTAATGTAATATTTTGTCTGCAGTATTGCTGTTAGAACCACATGACATGTCAAGTGTTAAAAGTCAGATTGTTTGATAGACAGTGATAATTTAAATTGAAGAATCTTGTTTATGTCATCTTGTTATTTGTACAAAATGTTTTTCTATGTACTAGGTGTATGGATTTGTAATTTGGTCTAAACCTATGTCATATAACAAGTTTTTAGTGTGCATGATTTGTTTAGTTTAAAATTTGATGAATTTTGATACAAAATTTGTAAAAGCAACTTTTATCTAATACTTTTTCAAGTTTATTTCATGCACCTGTGACAGTACATTTTTTTGGGTGACTTGATGTGGTTATAAAATTATGATTCAAAAATTTTCTTTATAGATTTAAATAAGTTAATAAGTTTTTGGATTAAAACTCAAATATAATGATATTCTATAATAGCTTGTTTGAATTTGCTGGAGACATTCATATACAAGTTCCAGTATGTTATGCATCAATGGTCACATTTCTGCAAAAAATAGCTTTTTCTCCTTTTTATGTCGACTTTACAAAGTAAATGGAGAGCTCTCCTACTTGCCCTAGTGTCGGTTTCGGCGTCCGTGTCCATATTTCTGATTAAAGTGTTTGTGCAGTAAAATATTATAGTTTTCTTTAAAAAATATTGGGGGTTTTAAATATATGTTCCTTATTATCAACCACATCTCATGTGACAAGGTTCATAACACCAAATACATTTTTGTCAGAATTATCTTCCCTTAAACTTAGAGTTTTCTTTAAAAACTATTTGTTTTTACTGCAACTGTTTTTATTCTGTAGGTATCAATTTTAAACTTTAAATATGTTCCTTATCATCAATCACATCTCATGTGACAAGGTTCATAATTCCAAATTTTTTTTTTTCGAATTTTCTACTATGAACTTAAACTTTTCTTTAAAAAAAAACAACATTATTTTTTACTTTAACTTCTTTATTCCTTAATGTATCATTTTCAAATACATAATTATGTTCCTTATCATCAACCACATCTCATGTGACAAATACTTACTTAGTCTAGCATGCTGTCTCTACAGACAGCTCTTGTTCCTATTTCTCACAGACTGAGGACAGCTCACAGCCATATTTTCACTATACATAACAATGGTTCAAACTGCAATAACTTTGGAACATTTTCTTGTGAGCTTTGAACTTTTAACAAATTATATTCATTCAAAGATTTTTCAATACAAAATTGGTCTGTATGAACCTGATGTTTCTGTATAGAAAAATGTGATGTTATCATTCCCAAGGTTTTACTGTAAATCAATATTGTATTGTCTTACCTCATACTGAATAATAATGGTGTAATTAACCTAAATCATAAATCTAGATTCTAGGAATAATAAAATAATTATATACCTACAACATGTAACCAGTCAGCTTTTATACCATTCTGAGATCCTCAAGGTTGTCTGAGGGGTTACTGACCTTTTTACAGGTTACACTAAGTCACTAATACTATAGATGTGTTTACTCCATACATTTGTAATAATAAATATGTGTTGGAAGCTTCGTGGGTTCATTTTTATTTTTATTTTTTTTATGTTTTTTTTGTTTTCAGTCTTTCTAGAGACCTTTGTACCTTGCAATATGTATTGGAATTCATTTTGTGATGTTTTTATAAGTAAGAGATTTGATCAGAATTTCAAAGCTATAGTACCCTTGTGCCGTTTCTGAGTGGAAGGTAATCGTCCATTTCTCCACTCTCCAACAAATAGTTCCTTTCAACATTCTTAATATACAATACCTGCCTACTCAGTATATCTTTTCTCAAAAATAACCATTATGAATGCAACCACTATTTTTCTCTGTAGTCTTTGTTGTGATGTTTAAACCTTGCTTAATGTATTGGAATTCATTGTTTGTTTAGCCCATGGCTTGCTTTTGCATCTTTTCTGCACTATCCTCTCAGTCATTTGAAGTAGTGGACAGTTCAGGTAACCTTTCTATTTAAAGAAAGCTCTTACAATAGACCCTCCATTCTTCACTATAAATGTTAACATTTACTAATTATCAGTCAAAAAATTTGATTGTCTTCTTACATAATGTATATGTAGCCCTGAGTTCTGAATCTTGTAACTTCAAGATCTTTATTAGTCTAGACAAAAAGGAAAAAAAAAAAACAAATTTAGCTTCTATGATTTATCAAATTTTCCAAATTTTTTACCCTACTAATATAAAGCTAATTCAAAGTTTTCAGCCAGGACCTCTGTAGAGTCAAAACACCTCATTAGCTTGTATTGTTCAGCCAGATTGGTGCTGTTATCAAGAGTCAATACTGAACGAGACTTCCAGCTAAGGTAGCAATTTTCAAGTTCTAATTTAATGTTTCTCTTGAAGTGTAGAAATTACTTTATCAATAGAAATCAGATGAAAATTGTTAGTTATGTTCAGTTTAACTGACTGCTGTGACTGTGTATGCTGACAATGTTTTATTATTTCTGAAGGTATTTACTTAAGGTAGAGGTCTCGTTCCTCTTGTGTTCATAACTTCATAGTTTGTTGAGCGTTTCTTGTTTTGCTTGGCTATCTCAGTTGGATTTGGAATCTCCTGCCCAAGGGGGTGTGGGTTCGAATCCCACCCGGGTAGGTTATACCCTTCCATGAAAATTTGACAATAATGTCAACTTTCTCCATTGATTAGATAATATGGAGAAGTTTCTGGCCTTGTGGAAGGGTAGGTGAGTACTGATTATAGACAAGGGTCCAGGAAAGCTAGGTTAGGTGCGCTGGATGCCGTAAAATGACCTAAATTGTGTTGACACGGGGTTAGATTAAAAAAAAATCTCAGTTGGTAGCTCACAGTTCTACTGATAGGGGGTCATTGGTTTGATTCCCTGGGCAAGGCATTTTTATGTGAAATTTGATCATGAAATAATTTCTATGGCCATTCTTCCTCCTACCACTGATTCTAAATCATGTATGACAGTTGTCAGTCACTGACAGAAATATTTGTCTAATAACTTAGGTTAACAGCTCAAGATTTAGACTTTCCAGAAACAGTGAGTAGGTTAATTGACTGCTATGATATGAATTAAATAATGAGTTGCTGCTGCCAGTATAAAACCCAACCAGAAAGAAAAGTTTCCTCTTTTACATTTTGAATAGCATCATGAGATTTCTTGTTACCTCATACCAATTAGAATAAAGAGACAAAACAGAATGCCCTTGACTAAGACCACCTATATTTACCATATAAGTTCTTCTACAAATTTGTATTCCTATTTAGAGAAGATGTCAATGAGTCCTGTCTTTATTTCCCTGGACAGAGGTCAAAAAGTGCTAATGTTAAGAAAGTCTCTGCCACCTGATACCATGCTGTTATTAATATAAGATTCTATTGACACCAGACTTTTGATACCATGTCTATACACAGGTCACTGAACCTGGACAATGTTGAGTCCATTTATAGATCTACAGTAACCATCTCTGTGAGACACATTGGTTGTTCTGCTTGTCATGTAACTTAAAGAATATTTAAGTCTCTAAACTCCCATGAAACATTGCTGTCATAGACATTGGGTCAATTTATGTCTACATTCATAAGTAATAGTTAATTGTCTACTGTAGCAATTGTCAAGTTATTGTTCTTAGAGACTCTCTTCAATGTGACCTTGACCTTCGCCCTGGACAGTGACCATGCATTTATGAAACTGATGTCTTCATCTTCAAAGAGCTCTCAGACTTCAAGTTAATTCTATATCAATGGGATAGTGTAATTCTAGTGTAACCCTATAAAATTCATGGTCCGAAATGAGATTCGAACCCATGACCTCTCGAGTCGTAAGCGGACACTCTACCACGTCGCCATAAAAGCTAGCTTGAAGGCAAGGTAGTACAAGTACTGTATTATACCTCTGCTACACACACCCCCTCCTTAACAGAATTCGTCCTCGAATTCTTAGAGCTCGATTGTCTGTGGGACTATCTAAGGGTGCAATCTCACAATCCCTAGTGGGTTATTTACGTTGGGCGCCAAATGTAACCCGATAAAAATTCATGGTCCGAACTGAGATTCGAACCCACAACCTCTCGAGTCGTAAGCGGACACTCTACCACGTTGCCATAAAAGCTAGCTTGAAGGCAAGGTAGTACAAGTGCCGTATTATACCTCTGCTGCACTAGTTTACTCTCTTCTGACCATCCATATGTAGCTAATGAATATTTCTTATTGGACAGTGGTCAGTTTTATTGATTGTTATAATCACTGGCTTAGATTTCAATTACAGATTGTGTCAGAATTCTATATTTAGTACTTATATATATGATGTTACAGTTAGTATTGGAGATTAAAACAGTTTTATGTACAGTTAAACCTTGGTAAACCAAATATCATTTTGCAAACTAAAAGTTTAGGTTTTCTTAGGTTCCAGTTATCCAAGGTTCCAGTCTGTGTATAGATTAGGTCTAAGACCTGTAAATCACAATGGGGAAGGGAGCATTTCAGATTGGGGTCTAAAATAGTTTTAAACAGAACAGAATAGAACAGAACATTAAATCATTTAAAAACATCTCTCAATTAGGCTAATGCTAAATTTGGACCTCCAAAAAATTTCAACTAAAAATGATACTGTTCTGCCTTGCATTTGAGCTTGATCCCCTTCTTAGCCAACTTCTAGCTTTTAAAATGTTTGTGACCATTAGCTTTGGTTTTAGTGTAAATGTAGATATGATTCTATTATTTCAGAATACATTTCAGAGGAGATTTAATGTTCCTATTTTAGTACAATACTCGTAGTTCCATGCTGTCATTCTATCACAGTATGACATTCTACAATATGTATGCTGTGACATATTTGTTCCTGGAATTGATAGATTTTCAGAATTGTGTCATTATATAAATACCAACTACATGTATAATTTTTCTGTATGTTGTATAAGAATTTATTTCTGTATATAATGTAAGTATTACAGTTATAGGGTCTTGGTCACCACATTAATTGTCATCATTGATCATTTTGAAGGTACAATCAAATGCAGCTAACAATAGTTCTAATTCAAAGACATTTAATATGCATGCATGTGTACACATTTGTATGGTGATTTTGGTGAAGAGCAGTGATGCAAGTATCATAATTATAATAAATTATAGTCATGGCAACTACATTAATTGTTGTCTTGAATGATTTTATTATATGCCTTGGATATATTATCTAAGGTCCCAATCCAAATACTACACTTCAAGCAACAATTTTGTATAATCAATTTTATTGTAATTTGATATAGGTCACACCATGCTCAAACAATGATTTTTGCTGACAATAACCCTTTCTGTACTATTTGACCTGTCTTTGAAAGTGACTGAATTTTGAGACTCAGTTCTTGCAAAAAAATATGTTTGCTCTCACTATCGGGTTTTAACTAATATTACATTCTCTTGGTGTCTCGGAAAAATATATTGATGTATACCTTGTTAACAAAACTATCCCATTTATCCCACTTATAGTGTAAAATATATACTATATCTATTTTACCTGATTCTGATTCTTTTCTGCTCTGATATGATTATGGAACACAGCAGACTATGTTATGTGAACTAAGGTGTCATGAACGTCATTTATCTATAACAAAGATGTATAATTATGACTTGCATATAATAATGTGACTTTATTTTGTGACAGTCAGACTACAGCATGCTGGAAATACAATGTAAGGTTGAATGACATCAACTAGCGTATAAAATAACAAGATTACAACTGACAGTCTAATGCGAGCATTGTCGGAAAGAGAAATAAAACAGTTATTTTATGCGCTATTTGCTTCTTTTCCATGTTTTACTGTTGCTAAATTTTGATGAAAGCAAATGCTTGTTTACCTTCTGAAAATCATGAGTCATTTGAATAAAGCACTTGTACTAAACCACTTCCTACCTTTTTGAACTATTCCTGGTCTGATTTTGGACTTTTTTGCTGGTTGTAGTTTAGGTAATGATTTTTCAAGACTGCTTTGCCCTAGGATCTGGTAACATAAATAGTTTCTTAATTTGTTCTATATGCCCATCTTATAGTGGACATGTTATGTTATCACCCAATATTTGGTGAACTGATTTGCTGTACTGATGTAGGGGCAGTGGACCTGTGGAAGGACGAGTGCTATGGGGTCCAAAGGTTTGGGGTTTGATCCCCACTAGGTGCACTGCTAATTTTCTTGAGCAAGAAATTTACCTAGCTACAGTTTGTCCACACCATCCAGGTGTAAATAGGAATGGAAAGGGATCCCCTGCTTGAAGGTGATTTAAATGATCGGGGGTTATCCTACAAGATTGTAAAGTTGGCTGAACATGTATATATAGAAGCAGGCTTTAAACTGCACTTTAACTTTAATTGCAAATAGCTCTGATTGTGAAGTGATCTGGTTTATCTGTTGTCTTAGGCCATCAGTTTTCAAATTAGCTTGGATTGACTTCGATATTTAAGTCAATCTACTGTGGAGGCACCTATGGCACTGCGATGACTGATTGACTGTAATGTATTGAAGCTATCTAAGACTGTGCAGAAGTTCAGTATGTCTGCTCGGACACTTAATCCATGAGTTTTCATCTGATATTTTCACTGGAGTTAGAATGTAATGCATGTAAGCTTGGGTTGAGTAAACTATGTCATTCAAGCCGATCTACTCAAGGGCACCAGAGGTATGGCCCCTTAGGTTAATATAACTGGTTTACTTTCTGTTTTAGCTTGTATTTTTACTTTTTTTACTTATTCCCTGCCAGACTTTTCCCTGGAATCCAATATTATCAAACATCTTATAATCAATTTTACTTGGAAATCCCTATGAGTTGCATACGTATTGTTATCAAAGATTTTTATTGTGTGAGCATGCCCCGAATCTTATATATTTTTAAATTACATTAGTGTACATAAATATAAGTAAATTTGTGATAAATGGTAATAACTGACTAATATCTGTGATAATCTTCAGGATATATTACCCTTAATTTATACATTTACCTAGAATATAAAAAAATTGTCCTGGAATAGTAGACGGCCTGGAAACATTTAGTTATTTATATCATAGTGATATACATGTATCTTAGTTTATTTCTCCTGTATAATACTTAGGTTCATTACTTATTCTGTTGTTTTTGGATAATTTCTGAATAATGTCCTGTTTTCTCCCAGTTAATGTATTCATACATCAATTTACCATTTCTGATGTGACTCTGTAAGATATTTTGTGAACAAATGTCCCAGAGTACCCTTAGATAATCAAAGGTCATTTCTGCTGGAAAATATTTGGTGAAAAATATCCTCAGTTTCCAAAGTAAATTTGGATGATGTATAGATTAATGGGTGGGCACTGAAACTAGTCTAACTACATGTAAATAATGAATGATGTAGACTAGTTTTACGTTGACATGTAGGTGTACTAATAGTCAATAATGTTCCAGTTTGGCTTATATAATCATTTATGATTATATCTTAATGTGCTGTTTTACATATTCATATATTTCTGTCAAATTTATTGGCAGCGTTGAACCCAACCAAAACAAGAAATATCTTTTAAAAGTTATTTGATGCTGTACAATGTTCATTTTGTTTGGTGTATAAATAGTCATAATTGCTGCTCTGAGTCATGTCGCCAGGAGCGTACTACGGGGAATGTCACTGTATAATCAATTAGCATGGTGAGTCAAGAATAATACTTAGAGTAAATAGTCAGCAACTACTGTCTATGCTACGCATCTGTTTATCACAAATAATCAATGGTACCATATCTTATGTCCATTTCTATGTACCGATAGAGAATTAATTAGACCGACAGGAATGGTAGAGCAAATTGTTTGGTTAAAAGTATTGGTAAAAAATTGGCTTTAAGAGTACCTAAAAAGTTATACCTTTAAACTTACCAACTGTTGCTGTCTAATTAATAGTAGAGGTTTCATTCAACAGTTCTCCTCCAATTGACTTGCAACTAATTGCAAACAATGCAAATCTAAAGAAGGAAATCAGGAGCATAACATGGGATGATGTTACACTTACCTCATCAAGGGAATTTTACTTAAAGTTTTACCCAGGAACTCCAGACTTTGGAAACATTCAACTGTCTATAATGGAAATAAAATTAGCAGTTTTAAAACCTAATTATGTAACATGTTTATTCAGGATCTAGACTTTCAGACATTGAATTATTTATTCAGGCTTACTTAGTATACAATACAGAGGTTGATATGTGCTAGAAGGTTCTATGTCGAGAAATTTCCATTGATACTGTAAACTATGTGTTATATAGAAAAATATCCGAACATAATTGTCATTCAGCAAAATCATTTATTTCTTACACTTGCCAATAGCTGCCACTAGCTGTCTAAGTTGGTAGCCCTTAAACTTATGATTAAGGAGTCATAGGTTGGATTCCCGGAAAGGGCATACTTTTGTGGAGCTAGGTCAAGAAATATATATTTCTATTGCCATTCTCCCACCTACCTCTGAGTTTAAAATCATTGTATAGGGTCGTTGTCAGTTACTGACAGAAGTAATGTGCCATGTCACTGGCTAATCTTGGGATTTAGCTTGACTCCACAAAAGTATGCCTCACCTGGGAATCAAACCTACAACTCTTTCATCAGTAGAAATAAGTGTCACAGCTACCAACTGAGCTAGCCAGGTGATTCAATTTTCTTAAAACAAAAATCAAAACTTATAATTTAAGTAATGTCCTGGACAAGTTTCTAATATTTGCTGGCTGGTTTTGGTGACTGTGATATATATAAATATTGGTAATGAGGGTCATTATTTTCCTTTACCATACCTACACTCCCAGTAGACTCAACCATACTGTCTTGTCTACTATTTGGAGGTGGATGATAATTAAGTCTCAGACATAATTGGCTAATCAATTAGATTTTATTGTGGCTTTGAAAATTTCATTGAATTTGGTAAAAAATCAGAATCTTTTTTCTGAACAATTTTCCCAAGGGAGTAGGACATCTCAAAGAGGGTAGTTTGAAGAGTTTGAAGAAGTCACAATACAGTGTCTGCTTATATTGCTGCAATACTACCCTAGGGAGCACTAAGACTTCTAGAGTGAGAGAGGGTGGGTCCATATAATAATTTGGTGCTGCGGCTATGGCGTAGCGACATGCATGTCTGACTTCAAATCTGGAGATCACGGGTTCCAGCCCAGTCACGGTAGGTCATACCCTATGCATGAGTTGTCGGCCTTGTGGTAGGGTAAGTTAATTAGTACTGGTGTAAGTAAGGTGTCCGGAAAACCTACAGTAGGAAGAGCTGGCCGTCATATATATGACCTAAATAATGTGTTGAATACCATGTTTAACCCAATTTAAAACACAATAAAAAACATTTAAAAAATAATTGGTGTACTAGAAACACTATGCTGCATCTTCAGCATAGTATATATGTCAGAACTATTACTTTAGGGAATTATCAGGGAGGTGGAGAAAATGATGTGGGAGGAGGCGTGTCTTTACATTTTGATGAAATCAGACTCACTCTGCAGTGTCTTGGAAATTTGCTCCTTAAGGTATAGATAAGCATAGAAAGGGAGGTTGGGGGAGTGACTGTTACATAAATTTTCTTAGTAATATTACCCAGAGAATTGCAAAGAGACAACATAATGGGTTTTCACATATATATTTGATGATGGAATCACAAAAATGTGTTTATTGTTATGTTAAAAAGAATACTCCTGGGAAGAGAGGGGAGTGATTGTCAATTAAGGAGGGACGGAGAGTAAGTCAAGAGGAAGTTTCTAAAGGACTTAAGGGATGTTTGAAACGTCATTGACGCTGTTTGTACTATCTTGTTATTTATAATTTTTCTTAAATATTTCAGGTTTACCTTGTGTAATTTTGATTAACTGTGATAGTTATTAATTGGTCCTAAATAAAAACTGTATGGTGTCTAAGTGGATGTACAGAACTGGTGATCCGAAATAGAGACTGCACTGTCAGGTACGTACATGTACTCAGATAGTCATTTGATTGTATTTTTTAAAATATTGAACATTTTCATGTCTAAAATTGTCAGCCTTAACATTTGATCGGGTCCAGAAGATTTTTTGGCTTCTATGGGGAGCAAGGAATTAAAGTATGTACAATGTTCACTCCCTCCACTTTACCATAAAGTCTGTTGACAGTAATGCTAAATAAGAATAGACATTCAGGGTACATGGAATTGTAAATGATTCGTGGTGAATCGTTACCATGAACTGTGGTTGGACTTAGATCGCCATTTGCTCATTGATCCACAACCCTAATTGGTAAGGCCATGCCATATCGGAATTTTGTTAAGCGTCTGCATAGGTTTTAGAGTCCTGAATCAAAATAAAAAACAAAATTGTTGGTAAAATTTTCTTAAATACTTCTGATGTTCCGGGATTCGATACGAAAATTTAATTCAGGGAAAATTGTGTTCGGCAACGATGATATTCATTATAAGCAATTTATCATAACACCGTCATTAATACAACATATTTTACGTGAAAAAAAACCACTAGTCATTTTATATCTAATTTAGACCATTGTTTCATATTACGAGGAAGTTATTCCATTGAAAAAAATATATACAATGCATCGTTGTTTGACGTAAAAATATTTGTGTTTTCGTTTTCTGTTTGTGTGTTTTTGTGAATAGGTGCCTAGGTTTGTCAAATTTAAGTTGATGCTTAACAGAATTCCTATTTGGCATGGCCTAATCAGTATTTTGTTTTAAGTGACCATTGATATAAGTAACCACTTTTTGTCTGACCTTAGAGTGATGCTTGACACAATGTTCAGTGAAGACTACCATGAACTACTGTAATTCTATGTTTGATATTTATATATAATTGGTATCATTTTGTTGTTAATTTAATCTCATTTATATACTGAAGTAGTTAATTATATGGTTGATTGTCTGTGAGGGTCTCAGAATGTCTGAATGAACAGAGACTTGATACCATAATTGATGGAATTTGTTCGATTCAGAGAAAGATTGATAGTTTTGATAGTTTCAGTTAGGTTTGGGAACCTTATTGATCACAGCTTAGATTAATGTTATTTTAAATGTTATAAATGTTCTGTCTGATTGCCAGCATTTTGAAAGCATGTGTATAGTTGTGCAATGAAAAGTCATGTAAAAGAAAGCTGTAGGCTACAAAAAGTTTTGAGACAGTTATTATCGTTGCCGAGGGGCAACGATATTAACAATTATCAAGATTTGAGCATTTTTGTGTCGACACCGGTTGCTGTAAGCCAATCAGAACAATGCATTTGAGGTCATGTGATGAAAAAATTGACGTCATACAGTCAAAATAGGGGTGTGTGTATGGAATTGTCCACGGCGTGTATTATACGGTTACCTGTTTGTAATACAAGAAAATATCATTATTAATGTATGAACTATTACCAGTTTCAAGAAAGTTGCAAAATAGCACCAGAAAATATGCACAGCTAATTATAAAATGTGTTTTTCTTTAAGAAAAACTCCCATTTGTTGAAAAAATGCAAACCTATCTTCCCTTCTAACGGGCGAATCTATTTATACGGCAGAAGATTATCTGTATCCAATCAGCCAAGAGGCGTAACCGGTATCCACTGAGACAGGTTTAAGTCACGCCCCTCATAAACATCGCTGTTAGCTTAACGTCCAAGATTGGGAACGCCCTACTGATTCATAGTCCCTATTTGTTTTACATATCGTTACCAGAGCGCGCTTATTCCTGTAATTCTAAAAATAGACTCAATGGTTTTACATATTACCAGGGCACGCTTATACATGTCTTCTATAAATATACTTGGAACGGTTTGGAACTTTGGATACGCTGTGAATACACGGCTAAACAACGATTTCAAGCATTTTTGGAAATGCTAATACTTGTGTATTTTCATATATTTACTTAACCTGCCAAGTTTTGCAAAGCCCAATGGGGGAGATTTGTAATAATTTAGAACAAACTTATCTTTGCAACTCGGTATAAAAACTTCATATACTACCTATCATTGCTAGATCTACATAATTGTGGTTTCTGTTGATTGTAAAATTGTTTATTTCAAGCCAAATATAATCAAAGCACTGAAAGTACTGGGGTATTCATTGTGTTTAGATTTATTCAATTTGTGTTGGGTTTTATGCTGTAGAAACACCTTATAAAGGTTATATCACAGCGGTCAGTCCACCTACTCACTGTTCCCGGAGAGGCTTTATCTCTTGGTTTATCTGTTAACAAACTATTAGGTGCACTATGACTACTGTTGTAATTAGTCAAAGCTATTAACTTACAATATGACTATCACATAGTTTAATTAGTCTGATATGTGTCAGAGTTTAACAATTTCGTCATGTTCCGACCGAGCACTTACACACTCATTTTTATGGTATACTTTATAATTAACCTGTCCATTTGGCAAGCAATTATATTTATTGATAACCAATCCAGATTATTCAATTCCAGAACATGCTCTGTCCCATATTCCGACGCTTATCGAACGAAGATTATATTTCTTTACTAGAAAATATTGACGCAAAGCATCAAAGGTCCCTGAACAATTAATAGCACGGAAGTACTGCTAACGCCTGTGATCTCTATAAGTGAGGCATTAAAATTCTTTAAAAAATGTTTATTAGCCGTAAATTAAACCAACCATGTTTGATAATTTAATATATAAATGTACAATATGTAAAAGGATCATTATCAGTGATAGTCTGATAATTTTGCCTCTATTTATAGTGTCAGTCACAATGTCTTCGTCTGTGGTTTATACTGTTACTTTCTATAAATAGACTGCGAAGGCCGTCGAGTGTACATCTATTAAGTAGTACTGCCACAGACCTCTCACGAGTATTGTAGGCAGTCTTATCTCTGTTACAAGTTAATCGCTTCAAGTATCTTCTGTGACGTCATATTGAGCGTCTGGTCATTTTCTCGCGCAGAAATACATAGAGTACCAGTTTCAGTATGAACTATTTTATTGTAGTGGAATTATCCGGATGTGAATGCTGTGAGGTTTCGTTGATTAAATGTAGGTCAGTATAGGACTCCGATCGGAATACCACTATTAATCTATTGGTAACAGAGTATT
Source organism: Mactra quadrangularis (assembly GCA_025267735.1). Taxonomy (NCBI): domain Eukaryota; kingdom Metazoa; phylum Mollusca; class Bivalvia; order Venerida; family Mactridae; genus Mactra; species Mactra quadrangularis. The sequence goes on from CM046305.1 coordinate 22,224,042, forward strand.
CATTGTTTACACAATGAATACAAAAACAAAATGGTTTGATTCATGACTGTACAGTTAAATCTTAGTACAGTAATATAACAATTCAAAACATTATTTGTTTGTACTTCATGTGTTTATTTTGCCTTTCATGTCAAAGGAATTTTAAGAAATGCAGATTGTTGTGGATCTTGAAAAACAAAAAATAAGAGATTTTGGAGTAACATTATTAAGGTACCATATATAATAGCCAATGAGTAATCAGTATGCAAACTGAATCTGCCAGCAATAAAGTGTTACATATTATATTTTAATGCCAATCTTGATGAAACTTGGAGGCAATCTTTGAATGAATGGAAGCAAAATACAAAAATATTGAAGAAAACCCATTGTTTCATTGGAATTTTGATAACATTAGATATCTATTTATACAACATGAATGACATGACTGTTCTTTGACAAATATCTCAAGAGAAATTCTGTATTTTTTTCTCTAATTTATTGACTTCAGTTCCTTAGAGACAGGCAGATTTTTGCTTGTTGATAGAAGACTTGCCTTTTAGAGATTTTGATGTTAAATGATGTTACATTATCACAAGCTTATCACAATTTGTGATAAATGATGTAATAAGACATCACGGGAAAGATGGGAGTCTCTCAGAAGTCTGACAGTTTTAATAAATGTGTCAAACATAGTTTACATTGTCTTCCTCGGGACTTTATTTATAATTATTTGAAATGTTACATTGTCATTGCATGGATTTAGTGGAAAAAGGTGGTAACTCAATATAAGAAAAGAGTGAGTTATGACCGTTATGCGCTAAACCTGTGATTATTTTTTGCTAACAGCTTTTAATTATACTTCAGTCATAATAATGAAGTGCAGTCTGCATGAAACTTGTGATTGAAATCTTAGTGAATTGGATTTTGCTAATAGATTTTTTGCATTTTTCCTTTGATTGAAAGCGAATTTTTCAGACGTATTGTAAAATGCCTAGGAATGTGAGACATTTTGCAGAATGCCTAAAGTAGCCTGGATGCTATCATAAGTCTTTTATTAGTCTTTCATCTTATAGCATTCTTTTTTCTGAAATATCTTATCTGTGAAATTTGCAGATGTGCTGATTTAATGTCATTTGACTGGTAAAGTCGCACCACTTACACAAAAAAGATAATAGAGTAGCTGCGAAAGTGTTCATGAAAAGGTTTAAGAAAGTCTTAACAACTGTAAGGACTTAGCATAATCGTAACTTTAGCAAACTATTTAAGAAAAGTTTTTGTGGCATTGTGTAAGGCATTGCCTGTAACAAAAATGTGTATATTACATAATTCTAAAATGTCACTGGGATAAACTTCAAAGTAATGATTTTTTACACAATTACTTTGTTGTCTCTAAGTGAAATCTAGTAAATCATTTTGAAGATATTCAATGTTGAAAATTTAAATTAGATTAAGATCATTGAAACAATTTAATTAAAGAAATACAATGTATTTTGTCTGAGTTTTGAGTCCTTTCTATAGTTTTCTTGTATGTTGACATTTTCCATGATCGTCATTAATTAGTGTTTAGCGTCACTTTCTCTCAAGGCAACAAGTAGAAGTCGGTGAAATTCAAGAAATTGTTTATTCTGTTGAATTTTTAATTCCCTACAGAAGATGTTAAGTTTTGCATGGTAATTTTTTTGTGGTAAAATTTGCAATTTTTGTCTAGGTGAAGAGTGTGTTAATTGGAGACTGTCTTACATCTCTATGACAATTTCACAGCCATGGCTTTGGTACTCAGTGGTTAGAGGCAAAATTTAAATTCAAATGTCCTAATAAATGGCAAGGCTATGGCAAGTACTCTTCCACTAAAGTTCAATATTTAACACCATGTCTTCTCTTGAATGAAAAGTTGTTGGCTTTTTGTGGAAGGGTAATATTGAGTACTAGTAAGGCAATGACCAGGAAAAGTTGTTAGGTGAGTTTCTGACTGTATATAACATTATAAATCATACTCTTCTATGAAAATTGAATATTTAACAGCAATTTTTCACTAGGGGGAGAAGTTGTTGACTTCTTGTGGAAGGGTTAATGAGTACTGGTAAGAAAGTGACAAGGAAAAGTGGTTAGGTGAATTTGTTACTGTATATAACATATAAAAATTGTAACATAGCAGAACATAAGAAACAACCCATGGCAATATTTGTATCCAAAACAAACGTAAATGGACTTGGTGATTTAATTTTGAAAAGATGTCCGCTTATGGCCCTCATCTTGGCCTTATAATGTATGATTTATAATTATTTTATAGGTCTTATAATGTTCAGTAGATCTAATTCCAACATAATGCAGCATGAGCTATCATTTAAAACCAGTTAATGTAAAATGTCCAAATAATTCAAATAAATAGTCAAGGCCAATAAAATGTAAAGCATTCATACTTAAAGTTAGAAAGTCAATAAATAAATATTTATATTTACTTACAATATATCTGCCTATATAAATCAGTGTTGTTATTGGCCCTAATTTAGGCTTATCATATCTATAAGTGATTATTTTAAAGTTTAATTTATTAATTTATTGCTTTGTCCTATATTAGTCATGTCATATCCAAGTTTTGCCAGATTAGGAAGCATTGTTTATAGGGCACATAACTGAATATCTCATGCAATTCTAATCTCGAGATTGAATCAAGAACCCTTAGCCAGTATAAAAAAATTAAAAAAATTGTTCAAAACAAGTTTACATTTAATGTGATTGAAAATTGATGTCATCACTGGAAACATTTCATAGAAAAATGGCCCATATGATCCAGTTATGCCTTGGACATTTGACATGGCAAGGGACAATGCCTGCCATCCTAGGTCAACTCATTGCATCTAGCACTTTTAAAAAAATACTTTCAATATGAAAAGAGCACTGTACAAATATTGTAATTTATAATAAAAAAACAATTATTTCTCTATCCCTTTGATGTTTTTCTGATATTGCCCCTGATAGTCTAACTTGTTCTTTGTATGAGGTAAATTAACTCACAGTTACATTGTATTTGCATGCATACATAAATTATTTATTCTACTGTGATACTGTTCAACTGTGGATTGCACTCTTTAAATTATTAAATATTTTCCTAGGTGTAAATTATAGCACTGCCCTTTTACCAATTATCCAAGCACACTCATGTCAGAGTGACTACATATACTGGGTACTGAATTTTAAATGAGGCTTTCAATGTTTGATGCCAGTTGAAGCCAGTCAGAAGCAGGTGAAACAAATTGCCTTTCCATAAAACTTCTACTAATGCTTAGTTTTTGTCCTACTTGTGAATAAACCTCGATGTCTAAAAAACGAAAATGGCACAGAAGTAAAACAACCTGAACAAAGTAAGGAATGTTTGAAACACTAATGTCACTACATTTGAAAATAAAGAGAGTTACAATAGTGTTTTGTTCAGCCCTAGAAATATGTATATCTTGACTAAACTAGGCAAATAGTCTAGGTTACAGGACAGAATATTTCTACTTACACTTGCTGCATGGTCTGACTCAGATAACCATGTAACAATATTGTATGTCAGAGACTGACTGCTTCTATGACCATCTTAACATAATAGATTAAACTCGCTACAACAAAAGATTTAAATGACATCATACACATTGTGTTTGTCAGACCAAAATGACAGACAGCATGCAGTGATTACTTTAGTTACATCATGTCTGCACATATGACAAAGAGAGCTGTCACTGACATGCTTCCCAGCTACCTTTTTGTATGACCTAATCTACTAATTCATTATGTCAAACACAGTTCTGCCTGTATAATTATATAATAAAATGTATGTTTAAAGCATTTAAGCTAGACTGTTCAGCCAAGTTACAGAGTTTGAGATGGAGTGAGATTGTACTTTAAAGAACTTTGGCATTATTAATCATGGATTTTTTCCTGACATTTACTGGGTTAAATTTTCTACAAATCTATCTAAAATTTATTCATGTTTGTAATATATACATAATACAATTAACAAAGACACAAATAGATCAATGGCAATAATTGAATTTTGATGTTCACAGATTAATATATTTCATACTCTTAGAAAATTGTTCTTACATCCTGATTTTAACTATATGGGTTGCTATCCTAAAAATTGAAAGTGATTGGAACACTAAATATGCTATGACTTCCTTAAAAGTCTTGTTTCTACCTATACTTATATAAGTTATATAATAATGTCAAGTTTGAACTGTCACTGTTCTACTTATATATAAAATGTATTAGTATACAGTTAGTATATTAGTTAATTGATAGATCAAACCAGCTGTTACCTTGGTGAAATAATTAAATATGTATGAATCATTATACATGTTGTATTAGATTTATATATATTATTATACATTGTATACATGAATTAGTGTACTTACAATGTATCTCCATCCAATATCATACATAAGCTGTTATTAGCTAGTTAGTGTTATTGTAAGCTCACCTGAGCTAATTATAGACTATATCTGGAATTCCAATATTTGGGCTTTTCCCTGCGGTTCAAACAAACTTTCTTCAGTACTTATTGAAAATGTGTGCTCTAAGAACTCTAGAATTCAATATGTGTTTCATCTTTTCAGCAATAATGTGTGAAAAATAGTTTGTTTGGCTGTGCTCAAGAAGAAAACCCCATAAATTGGAGTTTCACGTTAGGTCTTGTAGTGAGTTGATTGTCCCCTTTCTGTTCTTTTGCTGTAGGTATCATTAACTTTTCATTGTTAACACTCTAGAGGCTTCATATATTGACCCTTTTTCTTTGAACATAGTCAGAAGCTTCATATCAGTGAAATGTTAGACAAATTTGATGATCTGCCATGTGGGGGACTATATTTAGGTCACTAAGTCAAGTTGAAACATGCGACTTCTTAAATTATGACAATGTCTATGAAAAGTGGCACCCAATTGTGAGCTGTTTAGGCCCATCTTGAGTCTCTTTTTATAACATAACATAAATATAGAAGCTTAGATATCTTTGCTTTCATGTATAGAATGTCATTAAGTATTGAATTATTTAGTACATACTTTGTATGTACCATGAAGCAGCCTACCTAAAATCTCATTATTTCATTTTCTTACATAATGACATTGTTTTACATAAAGTATACCAGCCCAGGTACTCACACAATGAATTATATTTAAACCTGATCTAAAATTCTAGGTTTGCATACTCACTTATTTTATGTCTGACAAACTAACAAAACTCGACACATCCCCAGAGAGGATACTTATACTTAATCTTGCAGGTCTTAGAGCTTCACATTCTTTTAACTACAGTGCCCACCAAAAGTTTGGAGACAAAAGAAATTTTAATGAAATTGTTGTATTTTAATGTTTGTTTAAAATGCAGAACTATTATTTTTTAATATTATTTAGTACATGTATATGTTTGTGATAAAATGTCAACTAATTTCATGATTGGATCATATTTATAAGTTTCAGCATCTGACTTCCTAAAGCGACCAAATCCATGGCAAATATAATTATTTTCCAGATCATAGTTTTGAGGCTTCTTTTGTTTATTATCTCAATTATAAATAGAATCACAACACAAAAAAGCAAAACTTATCAGCATTTCAAAATTAACAGATATCAAAGTCTTAATTTTCTAGGTTTACTATTTATTGATGTTAACGCTGTGTCAACACAATTTAGGTCATTTTACAGCGTCCAGCGCACCTAACCTAAGCTTTCCTGGACCATTGTCTATAACCAGTACTCACCTACCCTTCCACTAGGCCGGAAACTTCTTCATATTATCTAATCTTTGGAGGAAAATCGACATTATTGTCAAATTTTCATGGAAGGGTATAACCTCCCCGGGTGGGATTCAAACCCACACCCCCTCGGGCACAAGATTCCAAATCCCGGCGCGCTACCAACTGCGCTATCGACCCGGGTGAAATTAAAATGTCTCCAAACTTTAGGTAAGCTCTGAATATCCAATTTCTTGGGGAGGTAATTAATTCCCTTTGACCCTTAGCACCTTTAGAGCTATCCACCACAGTAGAAACCAAGTTTGAACACAGATGTTGATAATTATAATGTTATTTGAAGTAACAGGCTGTTAGCATGAAACTGTCCCCCCCAAAAAACATTTTTTTTATTCATACAATTGTGTCATGTACATATGTACATGTATACAATAATAAGCTTTTCTTGTGAGGAGAACTCTTTGATGCTGACAGCCTGTGATTGAAGTTATTATTTTCAAATCAGTAAATAAATGACAAACTTGTTTATATATAAAGGGTTGCCTGCAATACTGTAGTAGCTTGCTCTTTAATGCAATGCACTTACTTCAGTCTTGCAGGCAACCCTTGATACACAATATGTTGCCACAGTCTTCTGTAATTACATACAGTGTGTCCTATAATATATATATAGTATACATATTGCGGGCATAGCGCAAAATGGTTGTAACTCACTTTTATTTTAACTTAAGTTACAACAGTTATTGTTTTGCACTAAACTCACGATAAGTCAGTGGTAGGGCCTTGCTTCTTCTCTCATTATAGCATAAACCATGAAAAACTGAATATACTGTAATATCTTGTTATACTTGGCACTCATTGTACACATATGATGAGATCGATATATTAAAGAAAATAAACATTCATGAACTTTATGGAAATGGCCATCAACCTTGTAAAAATTGTTAATTGATATTAGGGAACATCTGGGAAAGCATTATGTTTATGAACAGTGGGGGGGGGGGGGAATTCATGAACTTTATCATAAGAAAATAATTTTGGAACTTTCATACCATTCATGAAATGTAGAAATTATTCATGAATTTTAGAGAAAATACAGTTTTAAATACTCATGCATTTTGGAGACAATTTTCATGATTTTTAGAGAAAACATTCATGAAATTCTCATGAAATTCAGGAAAACATTCATGTTCTACTAATTATGGATTAGATTTATTAATATTCTGAGTTCATTGAGTCAGTCCATGAATGTTGTATCGGTAATCATGAACTGATACTGTTTTATATTCAAACATGTTCTTGAATGAAAACTTTCAAATCTCAAAGCTTTAGTTTTAGGATGAGCATAACTCAACCAGATTAGCATAATTATGGATGTTTTTATATTCAGCAGTCTAGGTAAGGTTAAAGAATGTTATCAATGTCTATATTAAAGGGGTTTTACTGTATATATATTGTTGTTATAATGAAGGTTTCATGTAGCAGCTGTATATTGGTATTGACTGGTAAGAGTTGTTACTCTCAGTTTTCAAAGTGATCTATATTTTTATTAGAATTATACATTTCATTTACAGAAATGTGGTGACTGTCAGTGTTGGATTTTAATTGGAAGTTATCATACAAACAAGGTACATAATTACTATGTATTTATTTTACCTGGGTCTTGTTTCATCAATGTTTTCAGTACTAAATGTAGCAGAGGTTTAATACAGCACTTGTACTCCCTTGCCTTAAAACTAGCTTTTGTGGCGACATGGTTGAGTGTCCGCTTACAACTCAAGAGGTCGTAGGTTCGAATCTCAGTTCAAACCATGGATTTTTATTGGGTTACATTAAGACTTGGAGTTTTGTCATGAAATATTTTCTTCAGCAATTAATCCCTCCTATGATTGCTACGTGTTATTCTGTATCAAGTCACAGGAGCTTGACATTCTGTATCATAGGAGGGAATTTTCAAACTACGATACAGAATTTCAAGCTCAAGTGATCAAGTAGAACTATTGAAAAGTGCTGCAGATTTTTAAATGTGCTGTCATAACCATACATTGTGCATTTGCCATAGGTTTCACCATGGATTTTAATTGGAAATGATCATACAATTACAAGGTACTTAATTACTGTAGATTTGATTTACCTGGGTACTGTTTCATCAATGTTTCATCCATGTTTTCGTAACATAAGACTGGGAGTTTTGTCACTAAATACTTTCTCTACAACAAATTCCCTTCTACCACGTTTATGAGTATCTAGTAGGACAATTGTATAATAAGTGCTGCAAATTATCAAGTGTGCTGTCATAACCATACATTGTGCATTTGCCATTATAGGTTTCATCAATGCTTTTGTAATTGAAGACCTTGAGATTGGTCGTGAATTATTTTCTGCTGCAATTTTCCCTCCTTAACCACTGTTGGAAGTTGGACAATGGTATAGTTCTACAGATTAATTCAAAGCCATATATTGTGCACAATGAGTGCATTCAGTTCCTTCCTATCACTCTATCAAGTAGGACATTTGTTGCTACGTATTAATTATAAACCATTATATTGTGCATAATGAGTGCATTCAGGATGATTGTTAGTGAAACTTAAAGTCAACTTTGATATTTCTGGAGTGAACTTAGTAACAGTGTTAAATATCTAGTGATATATCATGATGTTTATACTGGTATTGATGTAATTATAGCTGAAATAATTAGTCTGTTTACTACTTGTCACTGGTATAATTGTCTTGTTTCGTTACATCAAATATACTCTAAGTTGATTGCGAAACAAAGTCTTATAACAAATAAACAAACATTGCCTCTTAAATAACTCTGGAACTAGCATAATTTATAATGTTATATTGTAATAGACAACATTAGTTATAGTAATTTTTCTTGTACAAGTAAACAATTTAAAGTAGGGTTGCGCCGAGTATCCGAGTACTCGGATAATCGCGATCTCGACCAGAAAATCTAGTTCAAATATTTGTCAAGTCTGAAATCGTCAGATCGCGATCTAGTTTAGGAAAAAAATGAAAGAACATTTTCAGCTTAATTACCACTGAAAACAAGTCGCACTTTTAATAAAAACTTAAATTTATGTAGGGACCGAATTATCTTGTGTCAAAATTACACATTGAGTCAAAAATGTTACCACTAAAAATGCCAATTAAACATCTGATAGTAATGTTTGGAGTACATGGTTTTCTTTATAGTAAAAGCTTCTGTAATTCTTCACTTATTTTTGTTATTACACAAATTCCTGTATGCTTTTCCATTCACTTTCCATTCGTGGTTCGATTTGTGAATCGCTACACATGAATCGTGGTTCAAATCGGATAGCCACTTGCTCAACGATCCACAGCCCTAATTTAAAGTGATTTTTGAATTTGATTTGCACCAAGATGAGGACAGGATATTTGTACTTAAGATTAAGTATTACAAGAAAAATTGTCTACTATTTCCTTAAAGTGTTGTTCCAAGTTATAGAATTATATTTATTTCTCAAAATTAAAGCTCTACAGTGAATGTAAAAAATTACCTTCATTAAAGTGACCCTCAGAATACAGCAACTTTCTGTAAATTAAGCAACATTGACTTGACTCTGAATTTAAATGCTAAAGATCTTTCATCAAGTCGCCATATAATGGCTTGTTATGATATTTACTGATTGTACTGTGAAGAATTTGTGGTTTGGTAGCTAAAGTAGTTATGTTTTTTACTTGCAAAATGTGTGTCATTTGGGGATTCTTGATTGGGTTTAATGCCTTTAAAGTTACACATTGTGTAGGTCATATCACAACTGTCAGTCAACCCACTCACTGTTCCTGGAAAAGCTAAATCTCTGAAGTTAGGTGTTTCAGTCAGTTACTAGTCACATACTTCCGTCTATGATGTACAATTGCCCTACATGATTAAGAAGTGTCATTTGAATAGTAGTGCTACTGTATCCATTATGAAAATAACAATTGTTTGAATCATAGTTGAAAGCTTAATTGAAGGCATGCATATTTTATAAAGATGTAGATTTGTGACTTGTTAGAGGCAATTACCATAGATGTAGAATTACAAATCATATTTCTGATTTCTAAGCCACATATTTCACTGATTTATCAATAAGGATTTTAACATGAGAGCTGTACAAAAGTTGTACAATGTGTAGTTGATTTTGATACATTCTAATGAGTTTTGCTGTATCTTAATATGTCTAAAATCGGGGTTGAAATACTTTAGCCAGTAGAAGTTTAAACAAGAACTTTTAAAGACACAATATTTAATGTTGGGCAATAGTAAGGCTTTGGTGAGGAAATTAGCTTAAAAACTCAGATTCAGGGACAATGAGTAGATTGACTGATTGCTGCAATGTATGACTGCAAATTTTTGTTCCTAATCTGAAACAAAAATAAATGGGATGGGCTTCGTAAGAAATTCACAATTAAATTTTTGTGGCCCAAGTTATTCATGCATGAAGAAATTCCATGTTCAAGAGACCATAATATTATGTATAAATAATGCAATTTTAATTATGATTGTTTTGTCTTTCAATCAATACAATATAATAATCAATTTAGGAGCAATAGTTCAGTGGTAGGACGCGCGCTTAAGGGTCGAGAGGTCCCGGGTTGGATCCCCACTGTAGGCATTGCTAATTTCCTTGAGCACAAAATTAACCTACAATTGTTCCACTTCACCATGGTGTAAATGGGTGCTGTGAGGAATTGCCTGCTTGCCTGCCTGCCTGCCTGAAGGTGATTTCAATGACCAGGAGTTATCATACAAGATTGTAAGGTCGGCTGAACATGTATATGGATGTAGACTTTAAATGGCACTTTAACTTTTAACTTTTAATTAATAATCAATCTTCCTTAAATAACACTGGTGCATAGTAAGGTCTACTCTCCATTGCATCGGTTCGAAAGATTCACTCGTACTCGTTCACTTTCTACCTCTGCTAAAATACTACGTGCAAACTGATATTTCTATTTTTAGACAGAGACACATAAACATTAAAATCGCATGACTGTCTCGTGGTTTTTAAAAATAGATGCAAAAAATTCTCACGCCTGTAATTTCAAAATGTCGAAATGCAAAGATGTTGGACAGTTTTGCATTAGTTATATATTGGAAAATTAACAAAATTGAAAGTAAAATTGATCTTTTTTATAAACTGTAAACATAGAGCAACTTATTGAACTTAAATACAAAGTGTAGCCACGCTATATATGACGTCATACGAGGTTGCATTTGTCACTAGTATGATCATACCATATAAGGCGTTGTTTACCTGTTCAACCAATGAAAATGCGTATAAAGTTTTTCAGCTAAATTGGAATTTGGTAAACTTTCATTGGTCGTTCAAAGGTTCATAGTAAAGGTCAATATCATAAATCGATTAGTTTTAAGGCAGCGGGTGAATGTAATGTATTCACTGAGCTGCGAGGGGAGTGTAAGTAAGGTCATGTCAAGTAATTTTATCTGCTAATTAACCTGAGCTTGAACTATATTATTATGATAATTACCCCACTTTACTCACTCTAAATAGTGAGTTTTAGAATATGAATGGCAACAAATGTGGTCATTATTATGATTTATAACTTAGACTGTTATACATTGAGCTCTTCTACATGTATTAGGACCATCAAAATTGATGGTGGAACAGTCTTAATATAAGGGACTGTTTGTTCTCAAATTAAGCATTTGTTACTTCATGGACGAAAATTGCAAGATAACCAAGGTGGTCTTTAACATCAGAAATTTACTGTATTTTATATTTATAAAGAGACATAAAAGAAATAAGTGAAAGGGACATAAAACAAACAAATAATAATAGTACTAGTGCATCCCCAGAGTAATGCTTTGGCAGGGCACGAATTAGACCAAAAATTGGACTTGCAAATTTTTGCAAGTTGATTTCATTTCAACTCCCAAAATGAAAATCAAAGTATTGAAATACAGAAAGACTTCTTGCCCATTGAAACCTAACGAATCCATACTATGATTGCTCCATATACATTTGATTCAAGTACGAACCGAGCGGGGCAAAAAATGTGGGAGAAGTGTTTATTTTATCCTGTATTACTGGCAAATACTGCTGCTTAGTGTATTAACGAGATTTGACTTCGCCCATTCACTGGCTTATCAATATAAGTAAATACCTGTCACTGACACTGAAACAAAGATGCGTCAATTGATTGATGGAACTACTTTTATTGCCTAGAAATAAACTGTGTAGTAAATCAGAGACCCTTGAAAATAATTAATTGTATTACTCCGCAGGTTAAACTGGTCAGGCATTTGAATCATAGATAGTTTTCAACTTGTGGTATAACTTAAGCCTTTCAGCAAAATCATATAACAATCTATAACAAAGCAATTAAAGAAGATTTTACTTTCATTGGTGACTGATATGATCATGGTTAGGCTAGTGTTTTAATTCTCTTGGGTATATATTTACACTGTAATCATTTAATGAAGCATTTAAAACTCCATGATTAAAAATGAATAAAAAGAGATAAGCTGTTGACATAGAATGCTATATATTGATTATAGGTTTTTATTCCCTGATATATTTTATGCCTTGATGCTCCCAGTAGCTTGATTTATTAAGCTGTTTTCCTTTTTTGTACTTGAAAAAAACCAACAACATATGTCCAATATACTATAATATTGCTTCTGATTTGCTCAAGACTTTTTCAAACCCATTGTACTCATATATTACTTGTTGACAATGAAAACCTGGGTTACTGCAGATGTCTTAACGCTTCCATGCAAAGATGACCAAAGGTCGTAAAAGCATATTTCTGCATTTCTCAACTTGGCTTTGTGAATGAAAATTCTTGTTGTTACATATTTATTTTATTTTATTTATTGGAGTTAACACTGTGTCAACACAATTTAGGTCATTTTACGGCGTCCAGCACACCTAACCTAGCTTTCCTGGACCATTGTCTATAACCAGTACTCACCTACACTTCCACAAGGCCGGAAACTTCTCCATATTATCTAATCAATGGAGGAAAATCAACATTATTGTCAAATTTTCATGGAAGGGTATAACCTCCCCGGGTGGGATTCGAACCCACACCCCCTCGGGCACGAGATTCCAAATCCTGGCGCGCTACTTGTTATTACAGATCAAACATGAAAACAAAGACATTGTGTAATTGTTTAGTCAGTTAAACAAGATGATTCACTATAATATTAATCTTTAACAATCAATTCAATCGATTAGTTTTAATATGTTTTATTGCCCATATTAACATAAATATTTACATACAGAGATATGAAATAATAGAAATATATACATGCAGCAATAGGGTTGAATATATACATACAGCAATAGGGTTGAACATCAAATCTGTAACTTAGTTACAGCTTTCCGGCCTCTCCCCTTAAAAATTGATTAATCATAGTAATCATCTAATATTGTTTTTACAGACCAAGCCTGGATCATAAATGAAATCTCAATATTTATCAAATTGGACAAAAGCTCAGGAACTGGGATCCGATGAGTGATAGAATTAAAGCATTAATCTTTCTACCCAGACTGCGTCTCCTACCGGTGTATAATCAATACCTTTTTAAGTGGTTGTTATTTTAAACTTGATGGTTCTTCCGTATGATAACTGAATGAAATGCACTACTAATTCTGTGGGCTTGAATTTTGTTTCAGAATGTATACAAACAAATTATAATTCTAATAGGTTTCAAAATGTGGTTATATTATAATCAATGTTTATATCATTTTAACAATTCTCAAAAATCCATTGACATTTTGATAAATGAAAATCACAGGAAATTTAAGTATGAGAATTATTGACCATGTGGCTAAACTGTTATTTGTTATTGTGTATGACATTGTTGAAAGGCTGTCAGTTGATCAATGCTATAGGATTTCCTCGGAAATAATGATAGCAGAGTAAAATGGAATAATTTCTGCTTGTTACTGATAACTCTTTTAGTCACCTTTTTAAATGCATTAATATTTTGTTGATCTATGTTATTGTGGCCTATGATTAACTTAGATTGCACCGATGTTTTGGCCAATTTTTGGACAATGCCTAAGTCTGTTAACTTGTGTATTGAACATAAGTTTGTTGTCACTCTGTAGATAAAATCTGATATTGGCTTTGAACTGTTAGTTTCATGATCCTTACAACTGACTGTAGCAGATTTTCCTTGTTACTGACAGTTAAGGTGTTACAGTTTGAATTCAGACTCATCATTCTATTGAATTTTTTGTGTATATAATTGTGGCAAAACTATGGTGTTGCATATTTTGTTAACTTTGCAAAATTTGGAGATCATTCCAATGTAATATGAAATTGCTCATTTAAGGCAAAGATTGGAGTTTATGTTTATTTATTTTGTTGAGATTAATGGAAAACTTTACTTTGCCAATGGAATTGATTAAATAGGTATGGATTTTGAATGTTTTATTGATGTGCAGTTGATTATTATTTTATAATATACTTTTTTACATTAAACAACGCTACATGTACATTTGGATAAACCCAATCTTTCATGTCCTAAGAATAGTAAAGTGACTTAAAATTGGAGAAAGGAAAAAATATCAGGAAGTGATTTTTATCATTGTGAACTTATTGGAAATTAATTGATTTTAATCAAAGATTAATTAAGATTTCATTCTTTTGAACTTTTCATGATGATAGATAATGGTGGACACTTCTGAATATTATTGATTTATGGTAAAATGTGCTGTTTTTATCAATGAATCAGTTGTAAGAAGAAAGATTACTACATAGGAATATTATGATACCATCCTTGCATGATGATTAGTTCCGACTACTATTAGACTGGACTTACAATGCAGCTGAGCAGTTGGACAATTTAATCAATGGATTTACGTTATAGATTTGTGAGCTACATGTTATAACATTATAATGATAACTATTTCTTATTTCATGTAAAGAAACATTAAATTACTGGACTAACCAAGTAATTTCATACAAGATGGAATATAGACACTGACTCAAGACCTTCAAGGTCTTCAGTGATGCAAGTTAATTGGTACTTTGTGTCTACATACTTATTGTGTGATATTTTAGGAAAATGTTCTGCTGGCTCCCCCATTATTTGTGGTTAGCATTAACATGAGGAAGAATATTCCTTTAATGATTGTGTAGGAAGTACTTTCAGGATTTCTTGTGGAATTTTTGCTCTTGTAAAGGTAATGATCAGCTTTCTTAGAAATTCTCTTTAAATGTCTTGGATTGGAAATCACTTTGGCATTTTCCTGTGTATTTAGTTAAGAGACAAGTTTTTTATGTATTTACAATTTATTTTGATGAATGCAAATCAAGATGGTTATTTAGTTGGTATAGACTTAAGGTCTGTCAATGCTTTTGCCTAAAATTTCAATTGTTAAAACTTTCAGTGATGTTGTTGTTTAACCCACTATAATCCCAGGCACCCCATGTTTATAGTGAAAATTGAATAAGACTAGTGGTTTCTTTATTATGTAACTCTGGCTAGTTCATAATTTTGCCATTTACTATAGTAAATAATATATTGGACTAGTGCTTGAGAAATTTTGAGTGATAACATTTATCAAAGATCAGCATTTATATTCAGTTAGTTACAGTGGCCTACTCACCTAACCAGCCTTCATCATGGATTATTCCTTGCAGATTTTACAACATGTTATTTATTATACTTAGGACTGAAACAAAATCAACATTATAATGCTGAATTTTAATTGATTTATTAAGTTACAATGCAGTGTTATTTTATCTTGATCGTGAAACAAATTCTTTTATGCTTAGATTGTTTGTTTGTTTGTTAGGTTTAATGCCATAGCAACATGTTGTATAGGTCATATCACGGCAGTAAGTCCACCTACTCACTGTTTCTAGAAATGCTAAATCTCTGGATTTAGCTGTTTACCTACTAAAAGGCACATACTTCCGTCTGTGACTGACTTACTGCCCTACATGATTTAGAAGTAGTAGTAGGAGGGAGAATGGCCATATAAAATCATTTCATGACCAAGCTTCACGAAAATATGTCAAGTCTGCTTTTTGGAATCTCCATTGAGCAATTAGGATTTCTTTCTCAATGATATATAGAGTTAGTTTGGGGATGTGATTTAAACCAATTGGGATCTGGCTCTCCTATGATAACAAGTTCAATTATTTAACTTCCCTAACACAGGACATTGAATCAGACAAACTTTTGGAATTTTCACATAGATTGGAGGAGCATGCGTGCTCATAATTTCTTGGAATTGTTGCTTGCATTTTATAAAGAGCAAATCAATAAGTCAATTTTCAGTGTCCACAAAAAAGTGAGCTAAAATAAACACAACTTTGATGGAATAGGTGAAATGAACTTTCTCTTCAGAGAGTTTGTGAATTATGTTTTAATATGTGATAACCTATGAATTAATAACTGCAGAATGTAAAACAATCAATTATGTAAAAACAATCAAATTCAAGTGTTTATTGTAGTTGTGCATGTGATAATGAATTAGTCCTATGGGTAGAAATAGTTTCAGAAGTTGTCAGATATTTCATTTTAAAGCTGTGATGTACTCTGAGGAATTAATTAAAGTTATGTCTTATTAGCTTCATGAGCTCTTTTTGTTACTGGTTAAATGTTGTATGAGTGAAACGTAAGCTTGTTTATTTTATTTTTAAGCTTAATTTATACCTGAATGTAGTTTTTCTATGAAAATGATTAAGTCAGCTGCCATATTAATAATATAATAGACTTGGTCCAAGGGAGATGAATACAGGTATTCCACCTGACAGCCCTTTGCCTACGGAAGGAGTATTGTGGTTAAAGTGAAAGTCTGCTTCTATGCAAAAATTGCCCAGCTGACTTTACACTTTTTGTTCAATAACTCCTAATCATTGAAATCTCCTTCGTACGAGTGATGCTGCACAGTACCCATTTACGCCTGGGTAGAGTAGAACAATTGTCGGTTAACTTCTTTCTCATGGAAATTACCAGTGCCCCTAGTGGGGTTCAAACCTCAAACCTCTTGATCCCTAAGCATGCCTCCTACCACTGGACCACAGGAGCAAATTGTACATTGTACATGTAGCTGTAAATTCAGTGATTCTTCCAATTTAGCATATAAAAACATCCAAACTATTCTAAATGCAAATCTACATGATAACAATGTTCAGTGTCTGAAATGCCAGTGAACTCTGAGTTTGAATTTTGTTGCCTTAAACTTTCCTAATAAAAGTTAGGTTATCAAATACATAAATTTTCCCTTATTTGTTCTTGCAGCAGACAAAATTTGTAACAAACTGTATCAGACAATTTCTAATACGAAAACAACTGTGATATATTATGTTCCTGTATTCACAAATTTGATAGGATGCTATAGAAATATTCTTTTTCTGGCTCTCTGTATTGATTTATCATTATTTGCCAGATTCTCTGCTGTATTTCTTTTGATATTTTGGGACATTTGAGATCAGTCTGTATTACATCATGTGATCTTTATTGTATTTGTCTGAAGGTTTCTGATTGGTCCTGAACTATTTGAATGAAGTGATTTGATTGGCTTACAATTTCCAACTTGACTTGTTAATTTTAAATGACAAAATATGATTGATCAATTTTTTGTAGTTGGATTATGAAACAGAATAGCTTCATTGGTTGATATTTGAATACAGTGATATTATTGATTGCAGGTCTATGAATAAAAGCTTTCTAATTAGTTGATATAAAAATAACTATGACATAAATATAATAAATTGATGAAGCTGTCTATAAATACATGTTGAATGAATAGACTGCATGTTTGTAAATCTAATGACATGTTTGATTCATCTTAAGATGTAATTAATTGAAAAAAGAGTTAATTATTTGAATTTTGTCTATAAATAGAATGAATTGATTGATTGGTCTATAAATAGAATGAATTGATTGATTGGTCTATAAATAGAATGAATTGATTGATTGGTCTATAAATAAAATGAATTGATTGATTGGTCTATAAATAGAATGAATTGATTGATATTGGTCTATAAATAAAATGAATTGATTGATTGGTCTATAAATAGAATGAATTGATTGATTGGTCTATAAATAGAATGAATTGATTGATTTGTCTAAAAATAGAATAATTTTATAAGTTGTTTTAATAGGCTGGCTTAATTCATTGATATTTATTTCGATTGGTTGATATTAATGGAACTAATTGAAGATTTGTTAGGTATTAAATTGGATAAAGTTGTTTCTTTGTTATCTTAATTTATCTTTATTTCCATGACAAATGAGATGCTCAAACCCTACAACAAGAAATGTCTTAACAATCTAGTCACTAATTGGTTCCATTATCTATGTAATACAATTTTTCTAGGCAATAGTCTGGACTTAGAATGGTAAAAATGTCTGTGAAATTAAGGATAATAAATCTATATTTGTTAACCGATTTTAGGAGAAAATGATGTTAATACCCTTGCATATATGTAGGCGTACATGTATTTGATTTAATTAAACATTGCTTTATTTTCAGGCTCCATCATTTGTCTATTTATTTCAATTTTTGCAAAATGGCTTGCCATATAACTATTGCACAATGTACCTTAAATTTGCTGCAGCTTTTTATAGTTCTGATAGTTTTGGTAGATTTTGATAGAATCTTATATGTTCCATGGCAATTTTCATATAGCATGCACCTTGTTTATGAATGGCATCAATTATTTTAATTTTGGTACTCAAACTCATTGAGAGGGTCATGCTGTTTTAATGGCTATGTACAGGCTACCCATTGCTTGCTATTATTTCATACAATTTTCATTTAAGCTATTCCCATGATCTTTTTGACTGAACTCATAGCCTTCATTACACATATTACTTGTATGTTCATCCAATTTGTACCATTCTAAGTAGAACCTATTACATGTATGTTGAAAATTCATCACATATATTTTGTTATTTTTTAAGATGGGTAAAATTATTCAAGAATAAAATCAAGCCCCCCCCTTGATAGAAATAATTTGTAGTAAGGCATTTAATCACCGCTCCAAACTTATTAACTGACGTCATTGACTAACAAAATCAATTCAAGCTCCAGACTATACTTTCGATATACATATATATAGATTGGTCCATAAAGTTCATTTATTTAAGACTTCTATAAATGTTTGGACAGCTCAGTAATTTTCTCACTATCTCCAATCCTTACAACAATCCTATAACCTAATATAACATTACTTCATAATACAGTGAAACGTTGGCTGCTGAACACTTATACATCAAATTTTTTGAAATTTCTGTTTGAAACCCATTTCTGTTAGTTGGTGAAAATTTCATTGATGATTTAGCATCAAGAAGATACATGCATGCATAGCACCACAGCATTATTATTTATTAATTAAAAAGTTTGTTAAAATAGATTTTTCTTGAATGTGAAGCGATTTACTACAATGATTTATTGGTTATTCATTTCCGTCTACATTTCAAATATTGGTTCTCTTTCACCCTCTGCAGGTTTAGTATACTTGTAGTTTCTTTCTTTAGTGAATAACTACATGTATAAGGTTTGTTCTGAATGATTTCCAAGCCATAAAGTGTAAAGGCCACTCTCTACTGGCTATTCTCTTAGCCAAGTCTTAGGTATACGGAGTCTTATTCAAGCTATTTAGACTATAAGTTTTACTAATGGGTTTACTTGTAAGCTTGATGATTATTCTTGATGTTGCCCCAAATCTTTTCATGGACAGAAAATTTGTCCAAACTGACTTATATAACCTACTTAATTAATGATGACTGTAATACATTTGTAATCTGATTTATTCATTTATACTTGGTTTAATGTCATGTCAACACAATTTTTAGGTTATTTTACTGCATCCAGCGCACCTTAGCTTTCCTTGACCCTCTATAACCATTACTCACCTACCCTTCCACAAGGCCGGAAACATCTCAATGTTTTTTTATTAATGGAGGAAAATTGACATTATTGTCAAATTTTCATGGAAGGGTATAACCTCCCCGGGTGGGACTCGAACCCATGCCCCCTTCAGAACACTTCTGAATAAGATTCAAAATCCAGGTGTACTACCAACTGCGCTAACGACCTGGGTTTTGTAATCTGAACAATTCATCTTAGTCAAGGTTTAACTGTATGACCTAACTAATTACAAGAAACCTAATTGTTCCTGTAGAAATAATTACCTTTGAGGATTGTCCACTTCTTAGTGACTACACCTTATATACACTGTATAAAACTAGTTAATTATCTAGCTTGATTAAATCTTAAAGAATTGGTTCACATAATATTACCCCTGTGAAATGGTGTTTTATTTAGTAGGCTAAGCCAATGACTTGTAATTTTGTGAGAAGACCGTAGTCTATTATCTGTGGAGGCAGTCATTATCTAATAAGATAATAACTGTGACATTGATGTTTGTATTAAAGATGTTTATGTTTGACCTTGCTTTCTTGGAAGTTATTAGCTAAACAGATAACGTGGTATTCTTAGAAATGAAACATTGCATTTCTTAGAAACAACTATTTAAATGGCTGAGAGTGACATTGCATTTATCAGAAATTAGTATCTAAAATAGCTTAGTGTGTCATTGCATTTAACAGAAATTAGTATTAAAACAGCTTAGTGTGTCATTGCAATTATCAGAAATTAGTAGTAAAACAGCTAAGTGTGTCATTGCATTCTTTACAAATAAGTATTAAAACAGCTAAGTGTGACATTGCATTCATCAGAAAGTAGTATTAGAACAGCTAAGTGAGTGTGACATTGCATTTATCAGAAATTAGTAGCATAAGTTAGTATTAAAACAGCTAAGTGTGACATTGTATTTGTCAGAAATTAGTATTAAAACAGCATAATGGACATTGTATCTCTGGAAAGTTTAAGTATCTAAATTATCTAAATACCTGAGTGTGACAACTATGATTTCCTTATTTTTCCGGGACAAAAAATGCAGCAAAATTGAAGTACTTGCATGACATATCTTAGATTTTCTGTATTAAGAATTGTTTCTTGTTTTTATGTCCTCAGTGTAAAATTTGCATGTCATAAAGATTAGAATTTCAATAAATTGCATGAACTATATTGTCATGATGTTGCAGATTGAAAACTGCTTTATAAAGGCTTGTACAAATCAGCTGAACTCCTTGATCATTTTGCTGGTATAAAAACGTTACTTTCACATGTTTATGAAGATGAATTCATGGCCTTTTTCTCTGGTTCACTTTAAGTTTGTAGACTTATGGATAGCAATAGTTGGCATTTTGTCCTATCTTTATTGCTCATCTGATTTGATAATGATCTTTAAACCAGCCATACATCCAATATGACTGAACTAATTGGGGATAATGTGTTCATTCAGGCAACTTACAGTTAAATCAATTTAAAGAAAAGTAGGGAGACTGCTTTATGGTTTAAACTCTTTTGAATTCTTTTATAAATATATTGATAGTGTTTTAGTTTCTGTTGACTAAAACTCATGAATTTCTGATAGCCATTGTCTCAGTCCAGTAAAACCTCTGCTGTACATGTATACTTAAAGATATATAAGTGACGAAATTAAAGAAAATTAATTTTGCAAAAAAAACATTATTGACATATTGTATTTATATTTAAATAGTTTTTGACATGTTAAAAAAAAAAAAAGTATCCGCCTCTTGTTTTAATTCAATTATGAAATTTCATAAATATTTTAAGACATGCCATGTCCTAAAAGATTTAAAATCCGCGCCGAAAATTACCGATCGTTTCCGTAAGTCACGTGACTCGTATATTTAAAGACACAACTTATAAATCCTGGACATCAAAGGAAAATTGTAGTATAGTGGTTATATCATAATAGTCGTGAAAATTTCAAGTATTACATGTTTCATGACTTTCTCGTGTTTGCTGGCAGGTGAAATAAATTGAGGCCCGTTCATAGGTAAGTTTTGAATTTGGTTGTTTGGTAAATATAAATTATACATGTTTATGCAAACTATACATTTTTTATGAAATAATCATTGCTCTTGTATAAACTCATTTTATCCTACTATAAAACAAAATACAGCCAAGTAAAATGGCTAGAAGAAGGATAGTTATGTTTGTCACAAATGATCAACATGAAGTACTAAGGTCTTTCATTCGTGACAGAAATTGGGATGTTGTTATTGAAGTTGTAAAACTTCCTCCACCACCTAGAACACAGCATTTTCAGGGGTTTATTGATTGTCCTGAATGATTCTGTTCACTATGTATAACAAATGAGCACTTAGGACTGGTGGCCTAAAGGGAATAAAGATAGACATATCTTGTATTCAAGATAAAGAAAATGCCTCTAAGTGTGTTTCTTGGCTATGTTATGCAATCGGGGAGTTTGGAGGGATCCAAGATACATAGACAGGAGGGCATTTGCGAGACTGGCACGAGGCAACCCCAGATTTCATCAGCGTGAGCTGATACCTGAGTGCGTACTTGCACAGTGCAAAACTTGGCTACCAAACCCTCTAAACCGTCCATATACGGGTCACAAATGGCGATAAAACAAGTCGGGAAAACATAATTGTTTATCCACTGTGGTATCAGCACTCGATTGCTTGTTTTTTGGGGTTTAACGCCGTTGCTCACATTATATAAGTTATATCACGGTGGTCAGTCAACCGGCTCACTACTCCAGGAAAGGCTAAATCTCTAGATTTAGCTTTTAACCACCTACTAAGCGCATACTTTCGTCAGGGACTGACAACTGCGCTACATTATTAAAAATAATTGGTAGTAGGGAGAATGGCCGTAGAAATAATTTCATAACCAAGCTCCACGAGAGTATGCCCCGCTCTAAAATGAAACCTATGACCCCTCAATCAGTAGACTTGCGAGCTACCAACTTAGCTAATCGGGCGGCTGTATCCGATTGCTCGCCGTTTGTATTGACAGATTTAAATCACTTCAGTTGCATCAAAGATTTTAACTCAAACCCAAAACAGCAAATATCATTGCCAATTATGAATATTTTTCAAGTGTGTGATGAAACGATCATTATCAACACTGCATTTGAACTAGGTTCATGTAGTCATTGCAGGGCCTCAGAAAGTATGTTCATTAATCGTAACATACTGAAATACTACCGTTATATCTAGCCCGAAAAAAGCGTGCAACACAGATGTCAAAATTTGCGATAAGTTGTGTCTTTAATGAGGTAAACCAAAGTATGTGCCGCATATTTCAAGCTTTGACATTTATCATGATTACGTTTTTTTTTACCGGAACACCGTTTAATATGCAAATTAGCAACTGTCGTAATTTTCCGATGACGTACGAGTCTTATCGGCCATTTCCGTGAAATGGCCTCTGAAAGGAAAATTGGGTTATTTCATCCGTCGTCATCTGTGTGATGGATGGTAATCGCTGCATTTTTAATTCATAGTTAGTAATTTTAATGACCAAAGATCACTATTATGCATTTTTTTTGCTTTATTTGATATCATGATGGTTCTTATTTCTCGTCACTTTTATGACTTTAACAAAACTTCTAAATACCCCTGATTTTCATATTGTTGAAAAATTTCAGCACATATATGTCCGCTTGATAATGGAATTGTGTATAGGACCATACAGTTGTCCTCTTGCATGGCTTTCATGCTTTTTTATCGATACAAACCCGATTTTGTTGTGCATGTGTAAAAGAACCATGCCAGCAGACGACAGTATTGTCCTATACACATGTCCATTGTCGATCAGGCATAAATGCTGAAAAAAAGTCCCTAAGTATGGAAATCAGGGTACTTAGAAGTTTTGTTAAGTGTATATTCTGTGTACAGTAAAGTTCCAGGACAATAAAAAAACAGTTGATAGCAGAATGGTATTTATATAATAAGGAACCTTTTTTTTCTTCTCAAATAAAATGTTTAGGACTACTAAATCACATGATTTTGCAATTACTGTGGTGGACTTTATAGCTGAATTATATTGTAATAATTGACCTCTAATTACAAGCAGCCGCCCGGCTAGCTCAGTTGGTAGCATGCAAGTCTACTGATCGAGGGGTCATGGGTTTGTTTCCTGGGCGGGGCACACTTTTGTGGAGCTTGTTCATGACATTATTTCTGCAGCCATTCTTCCTCCTACCAATGATTCTTAATCATGTAGGGAAGTTGTCAGTCACTGATGAAAGTATGCGCCTAGTAGTTGAGTTACAGCTAAATACAGAGATTTAGCCTTTCCAGGAAAAGTGCCGTTGTATGACCTGTACAATGTGTTGCTACGGTGTTAAACCAAACTAAAATACTTAATACATGTATGTTGCTATGGAAACATAACAAACATCTTCCATGTATTTGTTGACTTATTGCTTGTCAACATGCTTTTAAACTTTGTTTTTATTCAATAAGTCCTTCAACAATCAATTTTATTTCAAACTTGTTGTTTTGTAGCAGAGATGGATAATCGTTTGATCTTCTTTTCCTGTGTTTGTTTTTAATTAGTGAACTTTTAACGCTGTGTCTCATATTTCAGACTTTAAGGAAGCTATCAGGCTGCCAATAAAACAGTTTTGCTAGAACTTTAAAAAGTAACAAATTTAGATCATTCCCATTGGTGGGGTGGCTGAGTCAGGTCTAGGCCTTAGAAAACGATCGAAAGGTCTCAAGTTGAATCCCAGTGCCATCAGAATTGTTCTGAGCAGAAAACTTCCCCCACATTTGCTCCACTCCACCCAGGTGTAAATGTGTACCTGATAGGGTCATGCACTGTATACTGTGACTGCAATCTGCGCCATATGTTAACAGTTGGTGTGTGGCTCGGTGATCCTGGAAGTTAATGTCAAGAGTCGACTGAATAGTGATACTAGAAGTAGACTTCATTGCTTTTACTTCAACTTTAACAAATGAATGATGAAATATTTCCATCTGATAACCTTAACAGTTTTTGACAATATGATGAATTGATGCGTATGATTGAAATTCTAGTTTCTTGAAACTCATCCAAATATAATATTATAGATTATTCGATCATTTGAAAATAAACATGTTATTTGGGACTAGATTAAAATACAATTTATTTATAAAGGTGCAGACTCCAGGTTTCTGTACTGCTGTTTTTAACATTTTAAACGTTTAAATTCTACATAACTCACAGTTTTAGCATCATACCTGACACAAGCTGGCCCAGATGATTTTAAAGGCATACATTAAATGCTGGTACCCTTCAGTTAACTAGTTTTAATATGACAACGTTAATGGAAAGATGTTATGAAATAATGATACATAATTGTCCACTACAACTTCTGATTGCATGCTCTTGACTTCATCAGACTATTTTTAATGTGTATTGATTGTTTTATTCTTTGATATCTTACATGAATGACCCAACTGCTATGTTTGTTCCAATGAATAACCTGGGTCAGTAGCACAGTTGGCAGCGCATGCCTGGATTTCGATTCTAGTGTCGATCATGAAGGAGATAAGAATTCGAATACTACCCTTGGAGGTTCTACCCTTCCATGAAAATTTAACAATAAGGTATATGGAGAGGTTTCCGGTCTTGTGGAAAGATAGGTGAGTACTGGTTATAGACAAGGGTCCAGAGGTTAGGTGCCCTGGAGAGTGTAAAATAACCCAAAAAATTGTGTTGACACGGCATTAAACCCTGAAGTAAAAATAAATGTTTCATTGATAAGTTACGATGTTAAGCCATTTGTTCATTGTATGCAGGCGGGTTGTCACACACACTGAGACCATAATTATATCATAATACATCAGATTAGTATTTTATATTCAGCATTTTTTAATATACAATCAATCAATCAATCAATCAATCAATCAATCAATCCGATGGTTTATTTGTCATCTGCTGCCGATACTGTCCCAGGAACTGGGGTAAACAGCAGGCGGCTAAATCTTCTTACATCTGACCTTCATGTAACCGTGTCTAGGGCATCACTATTATGCAGATTGCATGTCTTCAAATCTGCTTTCACACATTCTAACTAGAACTTTCTCCACCGTCCACATTTACCTCGTTGTACACTTCACGTTTTTCAATCCAGATGCATGAATTTTCTTTTATTTAACTTGCCTGTTTGATTATATCTTTTCTGTTTCTTTGAAAATATTTCAATTTTCTAAAAGTGTTACTTTTTCCAGGCTTGTGTTAAAATAAACACATACAATGAATGTGTTTTCTTGAAATGTTTATAATTAACAGACTGTTCAAATTGTCTGTAGTTTTATTTATCGCTTTGGTTCTGAGATAAAATTATGCAAAACTAGCAGGATTTTCATTAACTATAATGTTGCTAGAATTTGAGTTCAGTCGCTGTTGCAATCTTTGTTTAATGCTCAAATGACATCTGTCTGAACTAGTTATAAGCAAAGATAGTGTCCATAGGCGGCTCCAAGAGGGATGGGGCGGACCTGTCGTAGTCCCCCTAAAATTGCCCAAGCAATGTTTTTTCTATCATCAAATATGATATTTATAGGAAAATATAGTTTTTATTGTATTAATGTGAAAATATTTTGCATGCTTTGCATGCATTAAGTTACAAGACTGGGAGTACACTAATACAATGACATAAGGTACAATAATTCTTTCTCATTATATCTTGACCCAATCAAACATTTTAACATGAATAACTGGAATAAACTATGCAAGTTTTTATTCTGGTATTTCAAAAAATACTCTTGATCATTGAACATGATAAGCCTTGTTGTGTTGTTGATTAGCGCTAATTGAGTGTAATACTTCAAGATTTAATTCTGGAAATATTGAACAAGAAACGGCTGTTGTTATTATTGTTATATGTTTCACAAGATCTGATTAGCTCCTAAACAAATGAGGTTTTCTCATTTTTGTGTCAAAAATCGATTTATTATCAGTGGTTATGTGATACTTATAACATATGTTCAAATTTTACTGATAATATACACTTCCCTCCAAAAGTTTCTTCACATTCACAATTTACATTCACAATTCATCACATACATCAGTGCTCTAGTTTAAGCTTGCATACCTGCAAAATAAAAGTGGATTCTGAAAATTGCAAGTAACTTTTAACTCACAAATTTTAGCGAGTTGAAATTAAATTAGCCTTATTGATTATAGTTGATCATTATGTGTTTGTGTAAAACCTGCTTCTTGTTTACTGGTGTTTTTTCCTTCAAATTGTTCTATATTGTATCTTTTATCTTCCTGTAATAATTTGATGGTTCTGTTGCAGTTTTCTTCAGACAAACAACATGAATATGTATCTCATTTGTTATCAGTCTCTTAATTAAGTAAAATGTTGAAAATTTAGAATAATTTTGTTTTCATCTGTGATTCATTACTTGCAATCTTTAAATAAGAAATTGCTTTCCCTTGTTATTTGTTTGGTTTCTGTTTTTTGCTCCAGGATATGATGTAGTCATGAAACCTTAAATGAAATTCCGAAAATTGGAAATCAGATTTGATTTTCAAAAATAATTCATTATACTCGCTGTGATTTCTAAGAAAGAAAATTAACTAGAAGGTCTCATCTCATCTGTTTTGTTTCATTTATACCTTTTGGAGATGATTTTTATGCATTTTATGAATGATCAGTTTTTAATAATAATTGTTGTATTTAGGAATAATTTTACTTGTTTTTCTTGGTAATTGGCCAATCAACAATGGCCTGTTGTCACTACCATTTCTCATTTATAACAATTATGATATGGAAGTATTCTATTATTGAGGCAATATTACAAGTTATTTCTAAATATTCAGTTTGGAATAATTTGTGCTTAATATATGATTTGCTTTTCAGTTATTTGTAGCTACATCAAAGCCAGGTTGTTGTTCCATTTAACCATCTTTAAAAAGTCTTCTTTCCTGCCACTACATCAATTTTAGAAATTGCCAGTTACTTGCAAAGATATAGCTCAGAGCTGCTTAAAAGCTTAGGCCAACAGTGGGGGTCAACCTCTCTAGAGGCATGCAGGGATATGACTGAAAATTAGCTGTTGAGTGGCGTTTGGCAAGATAAAATAATATTATTAACCTACATTACATAATCCAAATAAGAAATCTCGATTGAAAACTACTCATGTTGAGTATACACAGGTTCAATGGTTCCAGTATTTTCATGAATTAACATGAACTACCAAATCCTACTGATTACGGTTAGCCATGTTTGACCATGTAAAGTGGCCTCTAACATGGTCTTCTATTATGGTTGATCTTGTTTTCTTCATGTTCATATAGAAAATATGATAAACTTTCATTATTGGTATGCTATATTGTATTTAGCCAAAATAAATATGATTGACAATTTCCATAATCTTACAGGGATGTCATATGAAGGTATGTCTACACTATGGCTAATGAGGTTCTTTACTATTACTCTGACAAGAAAGATCTCAGGCAACTCTCATTTTTTGTATGGAAAATTTTCATTGATGTATGAGTAAAATATCCTAGTATTTCCAATGTGTAAACAGTTCTAACTGGATTCGTGAAATTTTTTGACCGTACACACATTAATCTTAAAAGAAGAAATGGTACAAACATGTTACGTTTGAGCAAATGGAAGAACCATAAAAATCTTTATGAGATTGTACTGATGATTATTCATGAATCCAGAACTACTGATTTGCAGTCTGCATTGTAAAAAATGGCTTTCTCTAGACTGTCAATATTTTCCTTTTTCTAGAACTATTGCTCTCAGCAATTCTGTTTCATTGTTGATTTAGCATACTTCTTTTTCTCTGAAATGTGTAGTACATTGTAATCTATAAATGTACAGCTTAACACCCTTGTCATTATTATTTGAAATTGTTATCACTTGACCTGAGGTACTTTATCAACTCTCCAATCATTAATTCTCCCATTGGCATGACATTTATGCCAACACAATTGTTTAACTTAATGATCCTTTGCTAGGAATGTATTCATCACTGCAGCCACAGGTCGCTCGATTCCCAAATGGTAATAAATCTGATTTTATTGCAATTTATTATCTGTCTTGAATAAAAGATTGTTGTACTAATGATGTGATTATCACATGTTTTATTGTATTATCTGTATGATAAAGTGTGTAGAAATGAACTGGAACCATTTATCAATTCAGTGCACATATCTTTGGAACCATTACCTTTTCTCTGAAAAAATGACTGAAATATTTCACAAGAACCTTAAAGTTAGTGTCTGCTATTTTCCAATATGGTTCACATTCTTATTTGAATTCAATACCTCACGGTGGCAATACCATGTGACATCAAAAATGCTTCGGTTTCAAAAAGAAAACTGTAAAAATCCGCTTCAACTCAGAGTTTTAATAGGCTGTAAGTATTTTAATTCCTATCAGGTTAACATGATACCTACGCAAAGCTAAGCAGAAAAGTATATACTATTTTCCGTGCATCACTTCTCCAACACCAGTTTTATACTTTTTGCAAAATCCCTGGGGAAAACCTGCCTACAATTTTCGTATTCGCTGTAGCAGTCCGAAAAGCAATAGTTTTCCAGGGTGTTAGCCAAATATATATAACTGGTTTAATATCTGATTTATATCTATAATTATTGCATATATCAGACCATATTATGGTCTAATATCACATCTTTGTTTCGTGTATTTGAACACGCTGTCTGTAATATCTTATGATCATCTGTTAAGTTATGTTAGTGGGTTACTAACTTCGGTCAATTAACTTAAATCTTCGTTATTTCCTTGGAACTTAAAGGGCCTAGAAAATTCCCTGATTTCGGGACCACTTGTTGATTTTCCAAGACAATTAGTTTTATATCGCATTGAATGTTCTGTTCAGAAAAAAATCTTTAATTTTTGCTTGGCAAAAATTTAAAGAAAATTTAAAGAAACTATTACTGAATTGTCAATGCACGAACCCCAATTTAATAACATTCTATTGCTTGTTGAGAATTTGTGAAGAAGAAAATTAAATCAGTGTGTTTTTTGTTCTCAATTTACAGCTGTCTTACAAAGCATAAAATTTTAGTTTTGTTTCTGAACTTTAAAGTGATACTATTATTAATGATTGATACAAATGAAATATATGAAAATATTTATAATATTTTAGGTGGAAAAGGTTGTGAGAATAGCTAAACATTATTCCTTACTATTGTCCATTTACATAGACTTGTAGGATATAATCGAATGATTTATGACTTTTGTCTGCATATCTTAAATACATCCTTTGTATCATGATGTATTGCCTTTAATGATAAATTTAGTCTTTAAATGATGTGTCTTTTCTCAATATTTACATAGTATTGTTATTGGTATTGGCTCTGAGTACATTTCTGAGTACATAACATCAAATGATTACCATTTTTAGTCTAATTTAAAACAATCTGATTTGCAGGTACGATATGCTTTTAATATGACAACATATATTATTATGACCATATATTCTGGATATATTTGACTTGTTATTGTAATTCATATATATTTTTCTTTTAATTTCAACTTTGTACCAAAAACGGTTTAATCACAACCATAGTGGAAAGCAATAAGCAGGGAACATCTAATATTGTTCTAAATGAACACATACCTTAAAATAGTATATTTATAGATTGCATAAAATCTGAAAGAAGATACATGTATAGGAAGTATTCTGGAGTTGCAGTTTATTTTAAGAATTTTTAATAAGAGCTTTGGAAAACAATAGTCTCTCTGATTTATTATTCATGCAATGTTCTTGGCATGTGACATGACAAAAATACATTTTGGGAATACGTAGGCTGTCTAAATTCTGAATGTCAGTTCTACTGAAGTGTGGTAAGAATAGATAATAGATAAGTACGGTCATTTATAGTACTCATGTACTTAAGTCTGGTTAAACAAACTGTTGGAGTACAGAACAATAAGCACCACTCTTGGATCTGAGTGTAAATGGGCTATAATTATAAATACCCATATAACATGCATGTAATAAGTAAATAGTATAAATTTCTTCCAGCAAGAACGATACAAGTACTGGAATACAGATTTTTTAATAGGAATTGAACTTGTTTTCTGCATTTCCTCCGAGGCTGTTGGCAGCTTGGATTACCCATGTAACATAAGTGGAAATGTATTAGAGTTCCTCTATAATGGTATAAGATGAATGGAAACATTAGTGAAATATTTCCATCATGCATGAATATGTGTATTTTAAATGGATTTCTTTACTATGAATATTATATCCATCATAGACTTTAATTATGTATACTGTACAATTATTCTAATACAAAGTATATAAAATTGATTGTATCAAATAGCCATACAAACCCCGCTATATAGCCCTCCAAACAAACAAAAACCAAACTAACAAACAGGTTTTTAGAAACGTTTAGAATATCTGTGTCATCTGTCAGCTACAAAATGCTAAACATTATGATCTGACCTAAAATATAGCCAAAAACCATAATACTGAATACTCTGTAATTACGAAATATAATTTCCTGGTCAGAATTTTCTGTCAACTCAATCACTATTCTTTAAGTCTCTCTCTCTTTTCTCCTCTTTCTTCTCTAACTGTGTCTCCTACAATATAGTTTCATATAGCTATACACTGTGATATTACAAAATTTGTGATGTTCTGATATTTGGTATCAAAGTCTCTGATCATCTTGACACATTAATGAGATTTCTGATATTATGTATATCGAGCATTTAACTTGAACAGAGGCTGTAAGTTACCAGAAATTACTTCTTGTCCGTCATGAATAATGACTATATTACAGTTTTGTGCCTACTTATTTATTCTTTTTTTATTGCTGATGCTTTAATCATTATTCTCTTTTTATAGTTCGTACAAAATAATAGTACATGTATTTGTGTAAACATTTAAATGAACCAATCCATTCCAAAGGTAGGTCAGAAATGAAAATAATGGTTTTAGTTTTACTTTATTTTAACTAAATTAGTGAGGCGCATGAACCACCATCCCTTAGTCAATAATGCCTGCAATGGTAGAACACTTTACACCAACAAGACACTTAAAAATATTTTGAAATTAACACTATAATATTTTATTGTCATCATGAGCATCCCCTGTCGTGTGTGAGTTCATTGTATTGTTTACAGAAACAGGGTTTTGTTTTTGTACGAACTGTACATGTTTTTTTGTTTTATTTTTCTCTTGCATCAGACTTTGTTGCTAATAACTGTTCTGCTGCAATTATCTTCAGAAAATAAATACACATAGTATAAACAAGACCTTATTAAGTGAAATTCAAAAAATCTAGAATTGTTTTGTGTTAAACAGGATTCGTCTTTTGCAGTCCTTGAATAGGAAATTACTTGCCATTTGTTAGGTTTCCGTTTTCTGCCTCAGGATATGATGCAATCTTGATACATAACATGAAATGCAAGAAAATTTGGTATCAGTTTTGGTTTTGAATGTGATATTATTACATGTTTGCTCTTGGTACAAAAATACATTGATGTTCCGATCTTATTTTTCGTCTTTCTATTATTTTAAGTTTTAGAGATAATTTGCTGTTATACCACCGAAACAAATAGATAAACATTAAATGAATAATGTCATTAAAAAACGTGGAACATTTTTCTGTTTTTTTTTTCAATTCTGGTAAAGATGATATGTATGATTTTCATCAATCTAGTTAGTTCGGTATGTCAACAGTTCTAGATGGATTCCTGAAATTGTTTGACCTTGCACCCATTCATCTTAAATTGAATTAATCTGGCGAAATGTAATGTTTGAACAACTAGAAAATATTAAAAATCTTTATGAGTTTGTACTGACGATTATTCATGAATTCTGAACTACTGAATTGCAGTCTGCACTGTAACTTATGGCTTTCTCTAGACTGTCAATATTGGCCTTTGTTTTCGGAACTATTGCTCTCAGCAATTTTATCTCTGATGATAACAAAAATGATTTAACAATCTGTGTTTTCGTTTCAATTTGAAGTTATTTATGAGTTTACTGATTACATCTAAATTAAAATTTGTTGTATTTTTGTACTCTTGGCTGAATTCTCTTAACAATAATCCTTTTTTTGGCATTATTTTGTATGTCAGTGTCAGTATTTATTTTTTTTCTTTCGTTTGGAATGTTATAATCGTTAATCACTGCAGCCTATGGTCAGTAGATTCTCACATTGTAATAGACAATATTTTATTGTTATTCATGGTGTGTCTTGGAATTGAAAATCTGCTCTAATGATGTGATTATCTCATGTGTTATTGTATTGTCTGTAAGATTATTTGTGTTCATCTGAACTGAAAACATTATCAAGTCTGTGGTCATATCTTTGTAGCCATAACCTTCATTGGAAACATGTTCTGTATGTTTGTAATAATGTTGTTTGCTGAAGACAAACTACGTTTTCAAAAATAATAAAATATTTATCTTAATTTGTCAAGGTAGAAGTTAATTCTCCTAGAATGCCTGACATTTGTCAAGGTGTAAATCATCAAATGGATAAATTAAATGACAACCTTTAGTCAATTTTAAGCCAATTGAAATGCTTATTTCAAACCTGTTATTTTAACTTTGATTATAAATAACCATATCATATAGCATTTATAAAGAAGCAGTAAGAGAAGTTCAACAACAAATCAGTCAGCCATTTAATGTAGTAAATGAAACATAAAAGTAATAGATAAAAAGATAGTTTTGAAACAGCATGAAGGTTACTTATATTCAATGAGAGACATTCATTTTCGATTATGTCACTCTAAACATTTTAATAAAATGTCTGAATCTCCTCCACAATAGGATGTTTTATGATGGAACTAAAGTAATAAATGTCAATATTATAAGATCAGATTTATTTCTATACTTGTAATGTATAGTCTGATAAAACATCTTTATGTCATGTTTTTAAACACTTTGTCTTGTCATTAAGTTTGCATTATCATCTCTAAAACATCTGCTAACTAGATATGAAATGACATTGGTGGTTTGAATCACATCCTAAACCCACTTTTTTCCTTGAGGAAGAAACTTTATCCTTACTGCTTTTTATTGGTGGATATAGAAGAAAGCAGTGCTCTGAAATTATGAACATCTGCTTAATACGTTATTTAATTTATGACATGAACTTAGTAATTTTTGTCCTGAGAAATTTAATAAGCCTATAGAAAAATATTAGTCTGTGTTTTTTGCATTTTTATGCAGAAAATAAAACCTAACTTTCTGAAAAATTCAATTAAGAGCTCTTATATTCTTGCCAATTATATGTCTACTTCTTTCCGTTCTTTGTTTGATATTTCTGGACCACTTGTTGATTTTCTAGCAAATTTGGATTTAAGTTTCATTGTATTATCTGTTGAGACGAAATACAAAATTATACTGTAGAAAATATTTTATAGAAAGTTTCATTGAATTGCAAATCAGGAAACCCTGCTCAATAAAGTTGAACTTTTATTAGAAAATTGTATTTTAGAGTTTAAGAAATTAAATCATTGAGGTTTTAGTTCCATTCTCACTTTTGTCGTATTAGACTTTAAATGAAATAAAACTTTATAAAGAATATTATTCGAACCTTGGTTTTTACAGACATCACACATTGTTTTATTGATGCTGTTACAAAAAGCAACAGTTTTACTGTATGTTTGTTTTGCAGGAGAAAGGAACAACTAGTAGGTTTGTGATGGGATTCAAAACAACGTGACGCTTGCTATCCAATTATTACCAGTTTAATGAAGTAACCATTTGGAACTAGTAGCTGACTTGACAGTGATTGTTATAAGTAGCAAGAACTTTTCTCACACTCGTACTTAAGAACTGTAAACTCTAATACCCAACTTTGATAATATAATTGATTGATTCATAGTTATTGTCTGAATGTCTTTAATACTTCCTTAATGATATGAAGAATCTCTCATTGTGACATAACTGGCATTGGAAATATTTATTTGCTGATTGTCCAAGTTTACATCGTTATTTGTATTATTGGCTGAATAGATGTATAAATGCGCCCTCTGGAGACCACTGTATTATGTCTGCCAACTCAATCATTTCACTTACATGGCAATCATTTTATTTATGTGGCATTTGTCCCAAGATTGATACAGTTATATGTGCTCTCATTTGGTTCTATTGTAACATTAAGAGTGACAAATAAAACATGGAGAAACTCAGTCTTGTCTATACCATTATCCCATTCTGTGATACTAAGTAGCAGCGCAGCCATTTTGACGTCAAAGGTGTTAACATTTTTATGTAATAATGGCAATTTTAACAGTTTAAGCCTCAGACTGTCCTCTTGAGGAAACACAAGAAACTTGGATTTAATGAAATTATGCATTTAATTGTTTTAGCATGAATATTCTCTTTTATTTCGTTCCTTTAGCTTACCAGTCATATGTATTAGATTTTACCCCTACCTAACTGTCTTCTCAGCTCAGGCATATACATGTGTACATAAAACGTTTAGCTAAGCAGTAGACATTTTACTTTCATATCTATTAAGCAAAAGTTTAAATGACAATATACTACAAAGCCTTGGGCAAAAGATGTCTAATAATGTTCTAAATATAAAATCATTACCGTAAAATAGTAGATATTTATATCATATAGAGGCTGAGTTAGGACATGGAATGAAATCTAGAGTTGCATTTTTAATAACAGCTATGGAATTTAATTGTCTTTGTGATTTATTATTCATGCTTATTCTCTTCTAATAATATGACGCGACCAAAATACATTTTGGGAGAGTTACGTAGGTTGTCTCAGTTTTGCATGTCATTTCTACTGAAGTGTGGTAAGGAGAAATGATAAGTATGGTTTGTTGTACTTGTGTTGATAGAGAGTAGATAACTAGAAGTTTGGAATACAGAATAACCAGGACAGTATAATTACATAGATGAAAAAATTGACTTTCCCTTAAAAAACATTCATTTGGTTGTGATTTGGGGCTTTGTTCCATTTAGTTTATAACCTATTTACAAATTTTGCTGAGCTGTTAACAGTTGAAATTGACTTGAAGCTTCATTTGGCTTCTTTAAAGAAGTATTAATTAGGATAGGTGCCTGACAATTCCACACTGGTTTGGTTCGGAAGTTTATTGATACAAAACTAATTTTATAACATAATTTTAAAAAATATAACTTTCACTTACACAAGAAAGGAAAATGTTTAAGATGTTCAATTGTTACAAAAATGCAATGAATAGACATATCAATGAGCGACTACAATCATGTGATATTGTAATATAAATGATTTCTTCATAATGAAGGGATTTCCGTCTTAGACTATAACTATATGTATATAATGTGATTATTCTAATACAAAGTATATTAGATTGGTTGCATGACATAGACATACAATCTTCAACTTGAAATGGATAGGAACTAGCAGACATAAAACAATATATTGGTTTCTTAATTAAGCCTATAATCTAAAGAGTCTGCTTTATTGTTGGTTCTGACGTACATTCTTAAACTGATGTGGAATTTCGTGTTTTTTCTTTTCATCTTGAAAACGCAGCTTCATTCCCTAAATCTTTTTTGCTTGAAATGCTAACAGAAAGCATACCAACGAACTGTAGTCAACGAACATAAACCTTCTCTTTAAAGGCTCACAAAATTATATGAGTCTTGTGACCTAAAATTATATAAACCATAACAGATGATCCTGGATACACTGTGATTACAAAATATAATTTCCTGATCTGTTTTCTCTGTCATCTCAATCACTACGTCTTTTTCTTAACAAGCCCACTTCTTCACTCTCTATTTGTATCTCACACAATATAGTTTCAAGCTATACACTAGGATATTACAATATTGTGATGACTTCCAATATTTTGTGGTGTTCTGATATTTTGTATCAAAGTCTCTGACCATCTTATCACATTAATGGATTTCTGATACAATGTCCATCAAACATTTAACTTGACCAGAGGCTGTAAGTTACCAGAAATTACTTCTTGTCCGTCATGAATAATGACTATATTACAGTTTTGTGCCTACATATTTATTATTTTTTGTTTTTTATTGCTGATGCCTTAATTATTATTCTCTTTTTATAGTTAATACAAATTAAAATTACATGTTTGTGTAAACATTTAAATAAACCAAACCATTCCAAAGGGAGGTCAGTAATAAAAAAACGGTTTTAGTTTATTTAACAAAATAAGTTTGGCTAATAAACCACCATCCCTTAGTCAATAATGCCTGCAATGGTAGAACACTTGACCATTACACCAACGAGACACTTAAGCAATATATTGAAATTAACACTATCTTATTTTATGGTCATCATGAGCATCCCCTTTCTTGGGTCAGTTCATTGTATAGTTTACAGAAACAGGGTTTTGTTTTTGTACGAACTGTACATGTTTTTGTTGTTTTTTTTTCTCTTACATCAGACTGCGTTGCTAATAATTGTTCTGTTGCAATTATCTTCAGAAAATAAATACAGATAGTATAAACAAGACCTTAAGTGAAATTCAAAAAAATCTAGAATTGTACTGTGTTAAACAGGATTCGTCTTTTGCAGTCCTTAGATAGGAAATTACTTGCCATTTGTTAGGTTTCCGTTTTCTGCTTCAGGATATGATGCAATCTTGATACATAACATGAAAATTATGTAAGAAAAATTGGTATCAGTTTTGTTTTTGAAAGTGATTTTATTTCATGTTTGATCTTGGTATAAAAATGCCTTGATGTTCCGGTCTTATTTTTCGCCATTTAATTTTTATAGATAAATTGCTGTTATACCACCAAAACAAATAAATAAACATTTAATGAATGATGTAATTAAAAAAAACTTGGAACATTTTTTCTTGTTTTTTTTTTTAATTCTGGTATAGATGATATGTATGGTTTTCATCAATCTAGTTAGTTTATTATGTCAATAGTTCTTACTGGATTCCTGAAATTGTTTGACCTTGCACCCATTCATCTTAAATTAAATTAATCTTACAAAACTATAATGTTTGAACAAATAGAAGATCTTAAAAATCTTTATGAGTTTGTACTGATGATTATTCATGAATTCTGAACTATTGAATAGCAGTCTGCATTGTAACTTATGACTTTCTCTAGACTGTCAATATTGGCCTTTTGTTTTCGGAACTATTGCTCTCAGAAATGTTATCTCTTGGATGATTGAGCAAACTGTGTTTTCGTTTCAATTTGAAGTTATTTATGAGTTGACTGATTACATCTAAATTAAATTTTGTTGTATTTTTGTACTCTTGGTTGAAATTCTCTTTAATCCTCTGTTTGACTGTTTTATGTCAGTGCCAGTATTCAATTTATTTTCTTTTGTTTGGAATGTTATAGTTGTTAATCACTGCAGCCTCTGGTCAGTAGATTCTCACATTGTAATAGACAATATTTTTATTGTTATTCATGATGTGTCTTGGAATTAAAGATTGCTGCTCTACTGATGTGATTATCACATGTTTTATTGTTTTGTCTGTAAGATTATTTGTGTTCATCTGAACTGGAAACATCATCAAGTCTGTGGTCATATCTTTGTAGCCATTACCTTCATTGGAAACATGTTCTGTATGTTTGTAATAATGTTGTTTGCTGAAGACAAACTACGTTTTCAAAAATAACAAAATATTTATCTTCATTTGTCAAGGTAGAATTTAATTCTCCTAGGATGCCTGACATTTGCCATTGCTGTAAATCATCAAATGGATAAATTAAATGGCAACCTTTAGTCAGTTTTAGAAAATTGAAATGCTTATTTCAAACCTATCATTTAACCTTTATTATAAATAACCATATCATATAGCATTTATCAAGAAGCATTAAGAGAAATTCAACAACAAATCAGTTAGTCATTTAATGTAATAAATAACATATAAAAGTAATATATAAAAATTAATGTTTTGAATCAGTATGAAGTTTAATTATATTCAATAAGAGACATTCATTTACGATAATGTCACTTTAAATTTAAGAAAATGCCACTTTAAACATTTTGATAAAATGTCTGAATCTTCTCCACAATAGGTTGTTTTATGATGGAACTGTAGTTATAAATGTCAATATTATAAGATCAGATTTATTTCTATAATTGTAATGTATAGTCTGATAAAACATCTTTATGTCATGTTTTTGAACACTTTGTCTTGTCATAATGTTTTCATTGTCATCTCTTAAACATCTGCTATCTAGGTATAATTTGACATTGTTGTTTTAATCATATTCTACACCCACTTCCTTTTTTCCTTGAGGGAGAAACTTTATCCTTTCTGTTTTTTACTGGTGGACATAGTAGAAAGCAATGGTCTAAAAATATGAACATCTGCTTAACAAGTTATTTTAAAAAAAATGCATGCAGTTTGTAATGTTTGTCATGAGAAATCTGAAAAGTCTATAGAAATATTTAGTCTTTGGTTTTTTTCCTTTTTTTCTTTAGAAAATTAATCTTTAATTTCTGAATATTTATATTGATAGCTCTTAAATTCTTGCCAATTATATGTCTACTTCTTTCCGTTCTTTGTTTGATATTTCTGGACCACTTGTTGATTTTCTAGCAAGTTTAGATTTAAATTTCATTGTATTATCTGTTGAGACGAAATCAAAAACTATTCTGTGGAAAATCTTTTATAGAAAGTTTCATTGAATTGCAAATCAGAAAACCCTGTTCAATAAAATTTTATATGAGAATTGTATTTTAGATTTGAAGAAATTAAATCATTGAGGTTTTAGTTGTCTTCTCACTTCTGTCTTATAAGACTATGAATAAAATTTAGTGATTAATTATATTTGAACCTTGGTTTTTACAAACATCACATATTATTTTATTGATGCTGTTAAATAAGCAACTGTTTATTTGGGTTTTTTGGGGGGAGAAAGCTGTAAAACCTAACTTTTTAAAGTTTTTAATTTGTGTTAATCCACAAATTTAACCTCCTTATTTTTAAAAGCAAGAGTTTTATCCTAATAGCTGAGTACTGCAGGACCAAGACAGGGAACCAGTAGTTGACTCGAGAGTCTTTGCCTGGTTGGTATAAGTTTTATAAACCTGTCTCATAATCTTAGTAGCTAAATAACAGTATTTATGTACCCAACTTTGATGAGATAAATGATAGTCTGAATGTCTTAAATACATCCTTTACTGTTATGATGTATCTCTCATTGTGACATAGCTGGCTTTGGAAATATTTATTTGCTGATTGTCCAAGTTTACATCATTATTTGTATTATTGGCTGAATAGATGTATAAATGCGCCCTCTGGAGACCACTGTATTATGTCTGCCAACAAATCATTTCACTGACATTGCTATCATTTTATATATGTCCCAAGATTTAAATTTGCCCTCATTTGAGATTGCCAAAGGTCTCGTCGTTAGTTTATACTTATTCATTTAACTCAATTGTAAAACAAGTTCTTACAACTTAGATCGATCATTTTCCAGTCTGCATCCTGGTCTCTCAGTACTTAGCTAGTAGGTAAAAGTTTCTTGCTCAAGGAAACAACAAGTAGGTTTGTGATGGGATTCAAAACAATGTGAAGCTTGCTATCCAAATATTACCAGTTTAATGAAGTAACCATTTAGAATTAGAAGCTGACTCGACAGTGATTGTTATAAGTAGCAAGAACTTGTCTCACAATCGTACTTAAGAACAGTAAACTCTAATATCCAACTTTGATAGGATAAATGATTTATAATCATTGTCTGAATGTCTTAAATACATCCTTTAATGTTATAATGTATCTCTCATTGTGACATAGCATGCATTGGAAATATTTATTTGCTAATTATACCCCCGCCTCGAAGAAGAGGGGGGTATACTGTTTTACCCTTGTCCGTGCGTGCGTGCGTGTGTGCGTCCGTCCGTCCGTCCGTCCGTTACAAAATTTCCGTCACAGTTTTCTCAGCAACTATACCATGCAGCAGCCTGAAACTTTGCATATTGCTTCATCCTATAGTCCCATGTGGTGTAAAGCGATTTCATGCTCCTCGCTCATCTACTTCCTGTTTGTCGCATATTTTTAGATTTTGGCGGGGGTATCACTAGTGAGCATTAGCTCACAGATTTACTTGTTGTCCAAGTTTACACCGTTATTTGTATTATTGGCTGAATAGATGTATAAATGCGCCCTCTGGAGACTACTGTATTATGTCTGCCAACTCAATCATTTCACT
Organism: Mactra quadrangularis; assembly: GCA_025267735.1. Taxonomy (NCBI): domain Eukaryota; kingdom Metazoa; phylum Mollusca; class Bivalvia; order Venerida; family Mactridae; genus Mactra; species Mactra quadrangularis. Next base: position 22,264,730 of record CM046305.1, read on the forward strand.
TACATGGCAATCATTTTATTTATGTGGCATTTGTCCCAAGATTGATACAGTTATAATATTATGCGCTCTCATTTAGTTCTATTGTAACATTAAGAGTGACAAATAAAACATGGAAAAACTCAGTCTTGTCTATACCATTATCCCATTCTGTGATACTAAGTAGCAGCGCAGCCATTTTGATGTCAAAGGTGTTACCATTTTTATGTAATAATGGCAATTTTAACAGTTTAAGCCTCAGACTGTCCTCTGGAGGAAACACAAGAAACTTGGATATAATGAACTTATGCATTTAATTGTTTTAGCATGAATATTCTCTTTTATTTCGTTCCTTTAGCTTACCAGTCATATGTATTAGATTTTACCCCTACCTAACTGTCTTCTCAGCTCAGGCATATACATGTGTACATAAAACGTTTAGCTAAGCAGTAGACATTTTACTTTCATATCTATTAAGCAAAAGTTTAAATGACAATATACTACAAAGCCTTGGGCAAAAGATGTCTAATAATGTTCTAAATATAAAATCATTACCGTAAAATAGTAGATATTTATATCATATAGAGGCTGAGTTAGGACGTGGAATGAAATCTAGAGTTGCATTTTAAATAACAGCTATGGAATTTAATTGTCTTTGTGATTTATTATTCATGCTTATTCTCTTCTAATAATATGACGCGACCAAAATACATTTTGGGAGAGTTACGTAGGTTGTCTCAGTTTTGCATGTCATTTCTACTGAAGTGTGGTAAGGAGAAATGATAAGTATGGTTTGTTGTACTTGTGTTGATAGAGATTAGATAACTAGAATTTTGGAATACAGAATAACCAGGACAGTATAATTAGATGAAAAAATTGACTTTCCCTTAAAAAACATTCATTTGGTTGTGATTTGGGGCTTTGTTCTATTTATTTTATAACCTATTTACAAATTTTGCTGAGCTGTTAACAGTTGAAATTGACTTGAAGCTTCATTTGGCTTCTTTAAAGAAGTATTAATTAGGATAGGTGCCTGACAATTCCACACTGGTTTGGTTCGGAAGTTTATTGATACAAAACTAATTTTATAACATAATTTTAAAAAATATAACTTTCACTTACACAAGAAAGGAAAATGTTTAAGATGTTCAATTGTTACAAAAATGCAATGAATAGACATATCAATGAGCGACTACAATCATGTGATATTGTAATATAAATGATTTCTTCATAATGAAGGGATTTCCGTCATAGACAATAATTATATGTATATAATGTGATTATTCTAATACAAAGTATATTAGATTGGTTGCATGACATAGACATACAATCTTCAACTTGAAATGGATAGGAACTTGCAGACATAAAACAATATATTGGTATTTTCTTAATTAAGTCTATAGTCTTACAAGTCTACTTTATTGTTGGCTCTGACATACAGTCTTAAACTGATGTGGAAACTTGTGTTTTTCTTTTCATCTTGAAAACGCAGCTTCTTTCCCTAAATCATTTTGCTTGAAATGCAAACAGAAAGCATACCAACGAACTGTAGTCAAAGAACATAAACCTTCTCTTTTGAGAATTATATGAGTCTTGTGACCTAAAATTATATAAACCATAACAGATGATCCTGGATACACTGTGATTACAAAATATAATTTCCTGATCTGTTTTCTCTGTCATCTCAATCACTACGTCTATTTCTTAACAAGCCCACTTCTTCACTCTCTATTTGTATCTCACACAATATAGTTTCAAGCTATACACTAGGATATTACAATATTGTGATGACTTCCAATATTTTGTGATGTTCTGATATTTTGTATCAAAGTGTCTGACCATCTTATCACATTAATGAGATTTCTGATATTATGTCTATCAAACATTTAACTTGACCAGAGGCTGTAAGTTACCAGAAATTACTTCTTGTCCATCATGAAGAATGACTATATTACAGTTTTGTATATATTAAGTCTAGTTTGGATAAGTTACTGAATCCTTTAAAGGAGGTATGTTTTATAGATGCTTTATCAATAATTTTGAACTACATTAAATTTAAGCAAGCATATCAGAAAAAGAAACCGTCATGAAACACAAACATTCCACCCTGCCCAAAAATCAAAGAGGGAGATTCTTTTAGCTTTTTAAACTTGATTTAAAGGAACCCCACTAACAAATAAGTAAACAGGAAGTGTTTTGTCACAAGCGCATCCATGTATTTCTATATTTTAAAATGTTTGTAACTCATTAGTCTTCAGTGAGATTACCTCCGCTGATAGAGCATATGACTGAAGATGGATGTTGCATGTTTAAGCCCGGACATGTGTGACACAAACTCAGTATTTCCTGCTCCTGTGCCTTCTACATTTTGAACTGATAATAATATTGTCTCTAACTTGTTACATTGTATATGCCAGTATATTTCCTGCTCCTGTGCCTTCTACATTTTGAACTGATAATGATATTGTCTCTAACTTATGTTACATTGTATATGCCAGTATATCTTTTTATTCATGAATATAACTATAACTTTACTATTTGTATTGGACTTCGATTTATGACTTACACATGTGAGCATGATGACCTAATCTGTCGTTGTTGTGTTGTCCAACTGGGCAATGAAAAGGTGTAACTTGTATCATCCTCTTCAGCAATTGCTTTACTCTTTACAGAGCATAAACGTGATGAAATCGGTGGCAATGGCTTCCATCTTCTCCATTAACTTGTCAGTAGTTTAATTTTGTCTCCTCTTCTATCGAATTAAAGCCTCATATGAATTGTTAGTTGCAAGTATTTCAAGCATTGTGTTGTTGGTAGAGTTACTTTCCCTAGATTAATAGTCAGGTGCTACTTGTTGAATATTCCTGGTGCCTACCTAATATTTATTAGTTTTTTTTCTATGTTTGAGTTGTAGGCCTATACAGCTTGTTCCAGATAACTTAAGACATCGTTTATATAGAATATCATTTAGATTTGCCTCAAGTTATCCTAAATGGCTAATACATATTATAATGAATCCAGATAACTTAAGACATCATTTATATAGAATATCATTTAGATTTGTCTCAAATTATCCTAAATGGCTAATACATATTATAATAAATTGCATGTAAATTGAGGATTAGGATGAGAAAAACAATTATAATATGATAAAATTACAGAATGTGATATTAACCTTCATACAGCTTAGTTTTATCAATATTCCTCGTATTTCTAATGAATCTGAAACTCTCATACTTACGTACAAATATTAATGTGGTAACTCCAATTCCAATGATCTCCAATTATTGGTGATTTCCAATGCTTGCAAACATATTGTGCCCCCTCAATGCAAAAGGGTACCAAATTGTTCTTAAATCTTATACAAGATGGTACCTTTTGGCTTTAATTATCAGTTTTATTGTTGCTTGCTTCCTACAATCATATGTCATGTTTTATTTTGTTTGTCAGTCCTGCATTTCAGACTTTTTGTGTAACATTTGAATGCTAAGAAAAATTAATAATACTTTTTGTTTGTTTTCAGAATTGAAGAGCTTCAAATATGAGGTTGGTCACATGACAATGTCACTATATGGCACTGTGGCATACATCATTGCTATTATAATTGGAATGGTCCTATATTCACATTTTATGAAGAGAGAAAAGAAGGAATCATCTGGCCCAACAGAGGAAAATCTTAAACGTCGAAAGCGTCTTCAAAAAACGCCATCTATATTTACAGCTCTTGGTTTAGAGAGCAATAACAATAATCGGAACTTTTTCGCTTTCGAAGATCATTTTGCTAGCTTTCATGAAGTAAGCAAAGCTTGTGCTAAAGCAGGTTTAGAAAAGTGTGGATTAATTGTAGGTGTAGATTTTACTGCCAGCAACGAATGGCAAGGAAGGAAAACATTTAAAGGACACAGTTTACACAGAGTTGAAGGGCATAAACTTTTTAACCCATACCAAAAAGTGATAAATATCATGGGTAGTACATTAGAACCCTTCGACGACGATCAAAATATTCCAGCGTTTGGATTCGGGGATAAGGAAACCGTGGATAAAAGTGTTTTCCCCTTTCAGGTTGATGGGTCGCCTTGTAAAGGGTTTAGTGAAGTGTTAAGATGTTATAATAACATAGCAACTAGAGTAGATCTCAGTGGACCAACAAACTTTGCTCCTATAATTCATAAAGCAATAGAAATAGTTAAAAAGGAAAGATTCTATCATATTCTTCTTATTATTGCTGATGGCCAGGTAAATGAGGAGGATCAGACTATAGATGCCATAGTAGAAGCATCAAATTATCCTCTCAGTATAGTTGTGATAGGTGTGGGCGATGGACCTTGGGAGACTATGGAAGACTTTGATAATTTATTACCTAAAAGAAAATTTGATAATTTTCAGTTTGTGAACTATCATCGAGTTATTGCGAAATCTCGGCGACCAGAGACTACATTTGCTCTTCATGCAATGATGGAAATTCCTGACCAATATAAAACAATCAAAGCTATGGGTTATCTAGATAAAATAAAATTAGAGACTACAATCTAACATAGTGTATGCATCTAATCTTCACCTTATGTGTTTTCAGACAGATTCAATTTGTCCATAGATTTTTTTTCCAGGGGGGAGAAAGTTGTATTTTCTCTTGTTAAATCATTTTGTACTTTAAAAGTTTATTGTTACTGTAATCAGTCCCGGCGCCTTACAGTATTACATAATTAGATACATTCCTTGTCTATTGGCCTTTTTTATTATCGGCTTTCTCAGAAGGCGTGACATTGATTTCCTCAAAAAGGAAATTGTTCCATTGGATAATATATGTTTTCATGGGTCTACTAAAGTAATTATTATTATCATGGTCATACAGATCTTATAATTGGATGAAATATTGATTGTATAGTTACATCCAGCTGGTTCAATATTGATTTGAGATAGATTAATAAATTACAAGCTTTCATAAAGTTCAGTGCACTGTGGGTTACTAATTTAATGATTGTATATGATAATGCTTTCATGATGTTGATAAGTAATGTCAATATGTTCACACAAGTATACTGCAAGTATTTTGATATTTTGTTTCGATTGGTTTATTTTTGTCTTATCAAAATATCTGCAAATTTTAGTTAAAAATTTTGCAATAACAAATATTATTTTCTTACACTGCTGTTATTTAAACGAAGGTCTAAGGTCTTGTATGGTGAAAAGTTTAGCAGTATGTATATTCAATAAATCAGTTTCTAACCTAAGGGAGGCAACCCTGTAATGAATTGTTCATACTTATGTACTAGGTTAATTCCCTTTATCATTGGTGTACCTTCTCAAAGGTGAAAATTCAATTCCATTTATAATAATGTTAGAATACACAGGGCCTTTTCCTGAAAGGCAGATAGAAAAATAATTATAATTGTGTTTAGCTGATGAATTTTAGTAAACTGAGATATGGACCAAATCATAAAACCAATACCTTGGTTTGAATCAAACTATGAGGTGGGTGAACCATGGCTAGCCTATTCAGTCATTAAATCAGTGAGCTGGTATATAGTCACTGAATAAAAAGTATATGTCTCTCTTGAATCAATATAAACTATTGTTCAATTTAATTCAACTGTCAGTGGTACATACATTAACCCTGGTCATTTGAATATTCACTTTAGCAGTTCTGTACTCGTAATTGATAAAATGAAATGTATTTAAATCAGCAGAGTATATATATGCGCCACTGACAGTTGAATAAAATTGAACTATCCTTACATTTAAAAAATTTACATGATGAGAAACACTGATACTGTTCAAGTTATGGTAAATGAGTAAATTGGGCTTAAAATCTGAGAGTTAGTTCTTTATTAAATTAAGTATGTATATTTTTGTCTTTGCCTTTGTTGATTTTTCATCACTCACCTGTTTTTATGTATATCTTATGCAAATGAATACTTACTTACTGTATTTACAGTTTTTTCTCGCCAACTTGTCATCCATTTCCAATGGCCTTTTCACAAAACTCTTAAGAACTTTTCTTAAATTGTTTAATCTGACACTTCAATTAACTTTTTTCTTCATTTCTTAAGCTGGTTAAATTAGCTTTTTATTTCTTTTTAAAACATGTATTTTAATTTTGATGCATTATAGTCTATTTAGGGCATTATTTTACTAGGGTACATGTTAGTGTTACGTACTTGATTAAAAACTTAGTTCTAGACAACTAGGCCTGTGTAGGAGCAGTAAGTAGGATGACTGACCTCTGCAATATTATTGATGAATTATTGAAATACAACCTTACATAATATTTCATAACAATGCTACACAGACTTCCTTTTCTCTGTTTTGTTCCATGCTCACTGCTTCTGCATGCAGATTTGATTTCTTAGATAAGTTGGAAGTGTCTGTTCAGAAGCAATTCTGTTCAATTTTGTCAAATTATAATCTTTATACTAATTCCTATTAGCTTGATTGTGAAACAAGTTCTTACAACTTAAGTTTTCATCACTTTCCAGTTCGCTTCTTAGTTCCCCTGTACTGAGCTAGTAAGATAAAGTTTCTTGCTCAAGGAAACAATGGGGTAGGTTTTGAATGGGATGTCAAATTAAACCATGTCTGTGAAACTCTTTATAGTTTTTTGTTATTTAAGTAAAGATTTTTGTGAATGAAAATTATGAGAAAATCTTAAGATTTTTGTGAAAAGGGCCTCTTACATACTGTTGTATTTTTACCCTGTATTATCTGTGATAACATATCTTATAAACATAGTTGAGAGTTTGTGTAACATTTTTATCTGCAAGGCAGAAACATTAATTATTTCAAACACAATTTTCTTGTATAGATGTACATGTAGCATAATATACAAACTGACCTGAGACTAGCAATGCAATTTGACTATCAATTTTCAATTACTAAATCAGTAAGCCCTGGTGTATAGATTGACTGGCTCACAAGACAGATTAAATCCTATGGCTCTGTGTTCTCATATTTTAATTTCAACTCTGGTCCCCTACTGGACTACATCTGTTATGAACAAAAGTTTTGACTGAAGAAAGCCATCAGCTTGAGTTCTGCATCAAATATATTGTAAGTAGTTACATCATTTGTTAAAGAAATGATCATTTGATAAATAGGTATCTTGACTTGTACAGGCATAATTATGAAATTCCATCCACTGCAAGTGGCCTGGAAAATTAGTGCATAGAATATATGCTGATTATTCAATAATAGAACTTATGTTCCTGACAAGAATGTATGAATTAGTTTAGATAATTTGAACACCTTAAACAAAATATATCATTAAATTTTATTCATTTTTTATATGCGCCACTGACAGTTGAATTATATTTACAATACTGTTGGTTTTATTCAGTTATTTTGGCATAAGTTCAGGTATACTATGCTAGTATATTGTTAGTATAAAAGGATCTATAGATAGAGCTTGAACATGTATTAATGTATTTATTCTGGGAATGATTCTGTCAGATCGTTGCTCAAATCATTAAATATAGTTTTGTATAGTTCTTTTTTCTCAACTGTTAAAGCTTGAATAGATTCATGGCAATGAATGCATTCTGTTATATAGATTTAAATGTTCAAAGGCAATGTTGACTTACAGCAAAGAGTCATTAAACCCCAGCTATTTGCCTGTTCCACTCTATCTTATAACACTAGCAGAACATCAGAATTGTTAAATGACAAAATTTATCCTCACTGTGAAATTATTCATAATTTGAGATTTGAGAAAAAAGAGAACAGTTTACTATTTTCATTCAATGTTTTATGTTGGTGAGGGCTGTTCAAACACTCCTTTTTCAATTGTTTAATATTATGGTGAAAGTGGGTTTTTTATTTGGTGACTAAGATTAGTGGATAGTCTCTATCATATGTTAAGGACAAAGCTAGGTAGTCTTTTTTTCTTGGATGGCCCTTACTACATGTTTTGTCTTGGGTGTATTTTTTGTTTGTTAGTTAATCAGTTAGTTTCATATTTTATAAATTAACCTTAAAGTGCCCTTTATCATTGTCAAACTATCGCTCACTCAATTTTTTTATTGACCCTTCATTTGTACCATGGATCCTATATACATAAATATAGTGTTTTTATTTGTACATTTAGATTCCAAATCTGATTTTGCCTGTGTATATAGAATTGATCTTTAGTATCAACCATTTAAACGTCAAATCAACCTTTGAAACGGTCACAAACTTTGTACTGGAAATACCTAATTTACAAATATGAGACACCATGCACATGGTGTGGTTGTCCACACTTGGATATTGCTACACCAGTTAAACTGGTCAAGGCTTTTTGTCATTGGTTTCTGATTTGTGGTTTTAACTAAATACTTTCCTGCAAAGTTTGTCTCCTGAGGTCTAAAAATGGCTGCTACTTAGACAAAAAAAAACTGTGTTTGTTTTGGCCAATGGGCACTATAAAGATTATTGGGGCTGCCTCAAAATGACGATAGAATGGACTGAAATGAGATAATTACCAGTCAAATAAAGCAATTAATAATGTTTCAATTATATTTGTTTAATTTAAAAAAATTCGGAACAGGAAACACTATTCCAATCATGGACAGTACATACAGGTTTATGTAGGGTCCTCGTTCCTATTCTAACTTTTTTGATAAAATGATTTTATTTATTACATACCATGTGGATGTCTTCATTCTCAAATCCAGAGGATATCAAGGATTTCTTTATAAAATTGATATTCTTGATAAACTCTGAGGACTTGGTGTTATTATTTTATATATTTGTTGATAAATTATTGTGCCATCCTCACTAAGGAGGATTATATGAGTCATTTGTGTAATTATTTACAATTGTGTACAAGATTTTTGTTTTTGAAAAAGCTTTTGAAATATTTTGACCTTTTTTGACAAATTAGGATAATAATTTATAATATCTGTTTTGCAAATTAGGAATCAGAGTTGTGATCCTTTTTGTAAAAATTTTTATTTGATTTTTTCAAATGTTTAATGTCATAAGGTATTCATTTTGTGTCAGGACACATTTAACTCCATATAACTGTTCATTATGACACCAAATGAAGGGAAGTAACTCTAAAATATAAATACGAGAGTTACTGTTCTTGAGTGTATATGAAATACTGGCCTAATGAAATCTGATTTTTTAATACATTTAAAGTTACATTATTGATACAGGTTTTTACTGCCTAAATATTGTCGATTTTGCTCAAGGAGTGAAATATATGACATTGACCATACACTGCCATCTTACCTAATTATATTTACATCAAATTTTGTATTTTTTTTTATCTTTTTGAATTTTTAACTTAACATTTTTGGGGACTATTTAAGTTACTTATTGCTTATTGAGAATATTGACCTGCTGCTACTTGAAGTTAAATCTAGCCAGGGGTGTGGAATTCCAATTATTTCCTGAGAAAGTTATTGCTCAAGGAAATTAGCAGTGCTCTTAGTGGGATTCGATCCCAGGACCTCTCGGTTCCTAAGTGTGTCCGGGATCAAAATGCACTTGTCCAGAGCTTCAATACTGAAAAAGAAATATAGTGAACTGTTAAAAAATGCATAATTTAAGTAATAATAAGTATTTGCATAAAATAGTTCATTGCTGAACATGACTGAAACATTTACATTATAAAGTATAACTATGTTAGTGCATTTACAGATAAAAAATGTTACTTGTCCACAGACAAGTGGGCTGGGAATATTTACTTGTCCAAGGACATAAATGTACAAATCCGACAAGTCGGGCATAGGAACTCCACATCCCTGGACCTAGTTGAATCAATGAGCAACACTAGCAAAGTTTTGTGACAGAAGTTATACACTGCCCTCCAAAATGTCCTTCACACATTTACAATTTTCATTGTACTAAATGGAGTTCGAAAACTTTTAAAAGCAGTTTATTGTTAAATGTTTTTTGTTTTTCTTTTTGGAATCGGTCTTTTTTTTCTTTTGAATGTGAAATAACAAAAATATCTGAAACTTGATAATGGTTTATTGAGATACATTGACCATAGTTTTGGAGACAGATAGATAACTGTTGCTTCCACTCAATAAAATATACAAATAAAATTTTGTTTTCATTGCATGAATAATGAATAAAAATAAACAATAACATAACAATTCTTCAAACTTGAACTTGGAATTTGTTGCAATTTAATCAATTGTTATGTGTGAAGAAACTTTTAAATGGCAGTGTATGTATAACTTAAATGCTCATGGAAAGGACAGCAAAGAGAATATAGCTGTAAAGGTTAATGAATTATTTATTTGTATTTCAAGTTGTTTAATTACCCTACGACTTTATTGGTTACCTGTTAGCTTATTAAATTATATTTTATTTATAGCACATATCATTCTGAATCTTCATATCTTTTTATTGTTTTTTCTAGTTTAAAATTATATTCACTAAATAAATGTATAATGCACAATCACAAATAAATGCTATAGTACTTGTAATTTATTATCCTGTGAAACAGTTATAATGTCAAGTCTTCTACATTCCACAAAATAGTTTTCAAATTTTATATTTGAAAAGCTTTGACTGTTCTTGAACATGTCATTTCCTTTTGGGTAGCCATTTGGTCCACATTTTAAATTTTTGGTCACCCAGTAAAAGATTTTGCCATGTGAGATTGGGTGTGTGTAAATTTGTAACCCTGGTGTTATAAAAATAAGAATAAAAATAAAATAATAAATAACTGTCTTGGAAATTAGGATATTAAAGAGGTTGTTTGAACATAGCACTATACAGTATTTGCAGAATTTTTGTTGCCCAAAAGAAATTGTTGGTTGCCTGATCAAAAATATGGTTGTCCTGGGCAACCGGACACCCACTAATTTTGTGGACTGAAACTAGTCTATCACCTTTATAAGTGTGTTTAATGAACTTGACAAACTTGTCTATATTAATGTAGTAAAGAGAATTTTGATTACATATTCTAGAAAGTGTGGGTTTTCATCAACATATTATTTCATAGAAGAAGACCTAGAATATTTTAATTTTCATGTTGACATTTCATTCTTCTTTCTCACTGTTATACTTATATTTTGATTATTATTATTTGTTCCATTTAATAATATTTTAATGATGTTAAACTTATTGTTGTTTGTTGTTATTTTTCCATCATTTCAAATATAGTTTGTTAGGGTTCAATGAAGCATCAGCACTCAAAGGATATTAATTTAGGTTGGGTTAAACACTGTGGCAACTCATTGTGTAGGTCATATCAGGGCAGGCAGTCAAACTTCTTACTGTTCCTGGAAAGGCTGAATCTCTGGATTACTTCTGTCAGTGACTGACAACTACCCTACATGATTAAGAATCAATGGTAGAAAGGAGCATTGTGGTAGAAATTATTTCATGGCCAAACTCCAAGTTTACAAGTTTTTTTGATACACTCAGCACATATACATTAATGTGAAGTTAACAAACTATGAACAAAAAGGATATAATTACTGAGTTTGCCCGGCCTGGGAATCGAACACACCACCCCTCGAATGGTAGAGTTGCTAATGAGCTTGCTGGGTGGCACACATGAAGTTATCTCATGTTGGTTTAAACATCAAATGAATGGTTACAGATAATTATACAATTCCTGTGTGTGGCAGATCATATTGTTCGTTTTTTCTCAACTGTCAAAACATGAATAATTTCACGGTGACTTCGTGCTCTTTGTCTAACACTCGTGATATAGGAGATAGTGTGTAATCATTCACCGTGAAATTATTCAAACTTTGACAGTTGAGAAAAAACGAACAATATGATCTGCAACACACAGGAATTGTATAATTATCTTTTACCACCTCGTGTAATTATGTTGAACAGAAGATGGAATGTACTTAAATGACTGAATTATCATAATCTGTGTAAAACAAACTGCCAACATGTATTATGTATTGTTGGGCTTTCTATTTCTAAAAGTAGATTTCGATATGTACATGTTGAAACAAAGTTAATCTACTTAGCAATGAACTCATTGTTTCTTTGAGCAAGAAAGTCTGTCCTTTTATACCAAGAACTGGTTGTCATGGTAACCCAATTCAGCCAGCCGATGTTTTTGGATTTTACCACTCATGGATACATTTTATGTGGTGAACTTAGGTTCTCTTGACTCATTGCTGGCAGGGCATACTTTCATGGAGCTTGGTCATTAAAATAATTTTCTACGACCATTCTCCTTCCTACTACTGATTCTAAATCAAGTAGGACAGTAGACAGTCACTAACGGAAGTATGTGCTTAGTAGTTGGTTAACCGCTAAATCTAAAGATTTAGCCTTTCCAGGAACAGTGAGTAGATGGACTGTATTCCAAAAGACTAAAAAAGTCATGGTTAATAAAGATCAAAGCACTTATACATGTTATAGCTATTCATTCAAGTTAAACACTTTAGGGAAATCACAACTTGTTTATTGTTGATATGGAGCAGACATACATATCATACATGGTATTGTTGATATGGAGCAGACATACATATTATCCATGGTATTGTTGATATGGAGCAGACATACATATTGTCCATGGAATTGTTGATATAGAGCACACATACATATTGTCCATGGTATTGTTGATATGGAGCAGACATACATATCGTCCATGGTATTGTTGATATGGAGCAGACATACATATCGTCCATGGAATTGTTGATATGGAGCAGACAAACATATCGTCCATGGTATTATTGATATGGAGCAGACATACATATCATCCATGGTATTGTTGATATGGAGCAGACATACATATCATACATGGTATTGTTGATATGGAGCAGACATACATATCATTCATGGTATTGTTTATATGGAGCAGACATACATATCATCCATGGTATCGTTGATATAGAGCAGACATACATATCATCCATGGTAATGTTGATATGGAGCAGACATACATATCATCCATGGTATCGTTGATATAGAGCAGACATACATATCATCCATGGTATTGTTGATATGGAGCAGACATACATATTGTCCATGGAATTGTTGATATAGAGCACACATACATATCATCCATGGTATTGTTGATATGGAGCAGACATACATATCGTCCATGGTATTGTTGATATGGAGCAGACATACATATCATCCATGGAATTGTTGATATGGAGCAGACAAACATATCGTCCATGGTATTATTGATATGGAGCAGACATACATATCATCCATGGTATTGTTTATATAGAGCAGACATACATATTATCTATGGTGTTGTTGATATGGAGCAGACATACATATTGTCCATGGAATTGTTGATTTGGAGCAGACATACATATCGTCCATGGTATTGTTGATTTGGAGCAGACATACATATTATCTATGGTGTTGTTGATATGGAGCAGACATACATATCGTCCATGGAATTGTTGATTTGGAGCAGACATACATATTATCTATGGTGTTGTTGATATGGAGCTGACATACATATCATACATGGTATTGTTGATATAGAGCAGACATACATATCATACATGGTATTGTTGATATGGAGCAGACATACATATCATAGATGGTATTATTGATATAGAGCAGACATACATATTGTCCATGGTATTATTGATATGGAGCAGACATACATATCATACATGGTATTGTTGATATGGAGCAGACATACATATCATCCATGGTATTGTTGATATGGAGCAGACATACATATTGTCCATGGTATCGTTGATATAGAGCAGACATACATATCATCCTTGACATTGTTGAAAGGGAGCAGACATACATATCATCCATGGTATTATTGATATGGAGCAGACATACATATCATCCTTGGCATTGTTGATATGGAGCAGACATACATATCATACATGATATTGTTATAAAGAGCAGACATACATATCATCCATGGCATTGTTGATATGGAGCAGACATACATATCATACATGATATTGTTGATATGGAGCAGACATACATATCATCCATGGTATTGTTGATATGGAGCAGACATACATTTCGTCCATGGTATTGTTGATATGGAGCAGACATACATTTCGTCCATGGTATTGTTGAAAGGGAGCAGACATACATATCATCCATGGTATTGTTGACAGGGAGCAGACATACATATCATCCATGGTATTGTTGACAGGGAGCAGACATACATATCATCCATGGTATTGTTATAAAGAGCAGACATACATATCATACATGGTATTGTTGATATGGAGCAGACAAACATATCGTCCATGGTATTATTGATATGGAGCAGACATACATATCGTCCATGGTATTGTTGATATAGAGCAGACATACATATCATACATGGTATTGTTGATATGGAGCAGACATACATATTATCCATGGTATTGTTGATATGGAGCAGACATACATATCATACATGGTATTGTTGATATGGAGCAGACATACATATCGTCCATGGAATTGTTGATATGGAGCAGACATACATATTATCCATGGTATTGTTGATATGGAGCAGACATACATATCATACATGGTATTGTTGATATGGAGCAGACATACATATATGGAGCAGACATACATATCATACATGGTATTGTTGATATGGAGCAAACATACATATTGTCCATGGAATTGTTGATATAGAGCACACATACATATCATACATGGTATTGTTTATATGGAGCAGACATACATATCATACATGATATTGTTGATATGGAGCAGACATACATATTGTCCATGGTATTGTTGATATGGAGCAGACATCCATATATGGAGCGGACATACATATCATACATGGTATTGTTGATATGGAGCAGACATACATATTATCTATGGTATTGTTGATATGGAGCAGACATACATATCATACATGGTATTGTTGATATGGAGCAGACATACATATCATCCATGGCATTGTTGATATGGAGCAAACATACATATCATACATGGTATTGTTGATATGGAGCAAACATACGAGGGGTGTCCCAGTAAATCGTGTACTTTGTCCATAACTTTCTTACCTAACGTCACATGATGATCATAATTTACAAGACTGTTTGTTAGCCTTATTTTTATACAAATTAGGCATTTGACCTATAAGTATTTGCATGAAAGGCGTCTTTTTAATGTTTAGCTAATACAAGGTATGTGCATGCGGCGCAACCACTTTCACACTTGTATATTCGTTCATACTAAGTTCAAGTGTGCAGCAAAATTTTAACTTTAACTTGTTAATTGCATTTTATTTTTACATAGACATTCGCAGAAATTATCTATATATTATCACATCAAATCTCAGATCATAAAATACGTATACAAGAGTGCCATACGCGTTTGCACCGAAACACAAAAACTGTGACATCAACGAGATAAGATGACGTCAGGACAAGATTGAATCTACGTAAATACAACTCAGTTTCATAATCAGCCTGGCACAACATGGATGGGTATAAATTTGAATTTAAACACATAGACAGACAAAATAAATCATTTGGTATACATTGTGCATATTACATATGGTAGAGTAGTTAATTATTGTGTAACATATCCACTGAATTTATTGTACCAAAAACTGCTGAAAGTGTTATTCAAAATTAAGTTGGATACTTAACCCGTGGACCATTATATCATTGACCATACTAATATTTTGAGACTGATGTCACAAATTAGTAACAAAAATAAGACAAAAACAAATTTGTTAAAGTAAATATGAAGTAAATACATTGCCAGTATTTGTCACTGTTCACAACAAGGCGAACTTGGAGAGTGAATAAAAATGATTTCATAGACCTGACGTCTTAATATGACGTTGACTTGCGCCGCGTTGTCATACCTAATGTCTTATAAATTGAAGCAAAACTTTTATTTTTTAATAAACCGTCTAAAAATTTAGCATACTTACTCGCAACACATGCATTTAATGGCAGTTAAAAGTTGGTGCTAAAGTTGCGCGTAGTTTTTCCGCCATAAACAGAGTCCACGATTTACTGGGACACCCCTCGTACATATCATCCATGGTATTGTTGATATGGAGCAGACAAACATATCGTCCATGGTATTATTGATATGGAGCAGACATACATATCGTCCATGGTATTATTGATATGGAGCAGACATACATATCATACATGGTATTGTTGATATGGAGCAGACATACATATTGTCCATGGTATTGTTGATATGGAGCAGACATCCATATATGGAGCGGACATACATATCATACATGGTATTGTTGATATGGAGCAGACATACATATTATCCATGGTATTGTTGATATGGAGCAGACATACATATCATACATGGTATTGTTGATATGGAGCAGACATACATATATGGAGCAGACATACATATCATACATGGTATTGTTGATATGGAGCAAACATACATATCGTCCATGGTATTGTTGATATGGAGCAGACATACATATCATACATGGTATTGTTGATATAGAGCAGACATACATATCGTCCATGGTATTATTGATATGGAGCAGACATACATATCGTCCATGGTATTATTGATATGGAGCAGACATACATATCATACATGGTATTGTTGATATAGAGCAGACATACATATCATACATGGTATTGTTGATATAGAGCAGACATACATATCATCCATGGTATTGTTGATATGGAGCAGACATACATATTGTCCATGGTATTGTTGATATGGAGCAGACATACATATCATACATGATATTGTTGATATGGAGCAGACATACATATTGTCCATGGTATTGTTGATATGGAGCAGACATCCATATATGGAGCGGACATACATATCATACATGGTATTGTTGATATGGAGCAGACATCCATATATGGAGCGGACATACATATCATACATGGTATTGTTGATATGGAGCAAACATACATATCGTCCATGGTATTGTTGATATGGAGCAGACATACATATTGTCCATGGTATTGTTGATATGGAGCAGACATCCATATATGGAGCAGACATACATATTGTTCATGTTATTGTTGATTGGAGCAGACATACATATCGTCTATGATATTGTTGATATGGAGCAGACATACATAGCGTTCATGGAAAATAGATATGGATCAAATACAGTTTATTTCATAATACTTAAATCCATATAAAGAACTTACCGGTAAGTACTTAGAACAATATAATAGGTTAAAGTTAATACTCATCCTAAAATGACTTTTAGTTGATATGTATGTTACATTTAGTTTTTTAAAATACCGTACCGTTTGAAAGACATTAACTTACCTTATATGGAGTAATGCTGCGTGTTATCTCAAATGAACATGTTAACTTTATATCCATTTGACATTACTGAAGGATTATCAAGTAAAAGCTCCTAATTTGAAGTGTTCGCTACTGACATGTTCGTGCCTAAATATAAAGTTTCCGTGCAGTTTTTAAATCTCGTTTTACATGATGTCATTAAACTTGATTATATCACACCCTATATAGCTTACAGAGGTCAACTGCCGCTTTATAGATTTCAACTAAAAGGGAGATCTTGCAATATGGCGGTGCAGAGACATAGATTTTTACCAGATTAAATTACTTAGTTAATTACTGATTAAAGACAAACCGAGGAAAAATAAATACATGTATATATGCGTGTCTTTCATTATAAAGCTGATACAAATACAGGTTTATTGACATTATGCCATGACATTGTAACAAATCTGCATTTACAGACTGCATTATGATGTTACCCTGCTATTTAATATAGCCATTCAATATAGGGTGTTAGCTTTAAACTATGTCAAGACTGGCAGACATCAAAATATATACCATGGGTGCGTTGCTTAAGCAAATCGCTATGTACCCTGGTACCTTTAATCTGATGTCACTCACTTTTTCCTTTTGTGGTAAGAAGGGAGCCAGGACACAAAGCGATACATAGCGATTCACTTAAGCAACACACCCAATGTTGTAGAGCAGTAGCCCAGAGGAAGGATGTACTCTTAGGAATCAAGAGGTCCAGGACTTGAACCCCACAAGGGGCATTACTGATTTCCTTGTGCAAGAAATTTACCTACAGTTGTTCCACTTCACCCAGGTGAAAATAGATACTGTAAGGGTCATCTGTTTGAAGGTGGTTTCATTAATGATCAGGAGTTATCTACGAAATTGTAAAGTCAGCTGAGCATGTATATGGCATTCTCGTACCCAGAGTCTTGTACGATTCTCAATACTAGCTTTTTAGAATCTTGATAACCTCAGGGTACGAGAAGGGTATATGGAAACAGACTTTAAACCACAATTTATCTTCTTTTTAACTTTCAATTATTCAATTAAACTTATTTGTTTTAATTGCCAAGATATGAAAGTGAATGTCATAAAATAAAAACAACATTAAATAAACAATATTAGATTTTAATAAATTGCACAAAATAATTATGGAACAATTCAAACAAAAATATACATATATAATATGATTAAATACATGACTATGTTTGTATTAAAGCAACATAACAAGAAGCATGAATATCAGACAGAAACTGAGTTCTGTTTTGTAAAATATGTGTTCCCAAGGACAAAGGTTATGGTCTATATCATTTTAACAGGTCAATCAAAATATATTGACTATTAACAGAGTTACAATGTAGGTGTTTTTTTATTATGAACCCTATGAAAGTATTACTTAACTTTATTAAACTGTCAGATGAGCATACAGTAACCCTGCTGATTTAAATTGATTCTGAGTACATAAGTACTGAAGAAAATATTTAAATCAGTGAGGTTAATGTATGTGCCACTGACAGTTGAATAAAATGTAACAATATACTTATTTAATTGAAACAAACAAAGATAAAGTAAACCAGTACACATGAGTAAGGAATGAAAGTCAAAAATCACAAGTTAAAACTTACTTTTTAGGATTCTAGGTTACGCAATCTTAACCTAGAATCAAATATATCCAAATGCAATGAAATATGAAACAGTCTACAAAATTAGTGGGTGTCTAGTTGCCCGGGACAACCACTTTTTAGTTTGGGCAACCAAAAATTTATATTGGGTAATCAAAATTCTACAAACAAGGGATAGTGCTTGATGCTAAATCAACCTGTTCGGGTAACCACTTTCATATCCTAATTTTGTAGACAGTGAAATAACAAAATTTAGAGTAGCAAAACAATTAATGACATAATAAGTAGAAAAATATATTTATGAAATAAAAAACAACATTGCCAATCTATAAAGGTAGATGTATATATGAAAGGCACTTACAATAACTATTTAAAGGCTATCATGATTTATGGAATATCACATAAATAATTCATAACATCTAATGACCAGTACAGAAGAACAAGACAAAAATAGCATAAATACTTCTTTCAGAAGTCCAAACAAGACTTAAATATAAATTATTATCGAACAACAGCAAAAAATAAATCTTCACTATCATATGATACCTCAATCTGGAGAGTGAACATGGGTGTTAACATAAAATATATAGACTGCCTCACAGGTGCACAATTTTTCCTTTTTAATGTAATTATAAAGAAAAGGTATCTAACGACTGTTCAACAGTCGTAGTTTTCAAATCATTACCACTCTCACAAAAACGTCTTAATTGTCAAATTCCTTCACGATCTGTTCCATACAAGAGCCTTTAATTTAATAAAATTGATCTCTATGTATACAATAAGAAGGAAAAAATGTGTCTGGCACCTGTGGATTGTCTTTGACAAGCTTATGAAAATTATATAAAAAACAAAGTTCAATTCATATGGACAAAAATGTAAAATAACATGATACATATTCTAGCACCAATGATGAATAACACAATTTATAAAGACTAGTAACATAAGGTAAAATGACATACATTTGTATTATAATTTTTAGAGCCAACAGGTTTGTAATTGTAGCATGAATTGATTAAACCAGGGCACGGGTTGGTCTAAAACAGGACCCAATTTCTTCAAGTACTAAGAAAACAATTTTGAATAATTTTTGTTTGGATCTTCAAACATTCCTGTACCCAGAGGTTACATTTATCAAAATTCTTAATTAGGAATCTTGATACCTTTGGGTACAAAGATGTCTTCAAGTAAAAGCTAGAAGTAATAAATACCAGTGCTGGTATAAAGCATAGGAGACCAGCATGGTTCTTACTGTATAAGTTTTATTTTTTTATTTTTACACGGGGGTTTCCCAATGTTTAGTAGTGGACTGTGGCAAATCCTCATCAAAATTTGTCGCGGACGATTACATTGGGTTGTGTGCGCGCAAATAAAGGGATAATTACCACTGATATTAATATAGTCCGCATTAAGCGTTAACAAGCAGACAATAAGAAGTACATGTATATCTTATCTGGTTTATGTAAGGTAAGGGTCCCTTGTATTGCTTCCATGAGTTGTATACAGCCATATACTCTACCAAAACCCCATGTCTGACAGCACTATTGGCGCTTTGATTATAATATGTAGTGTTTTGGGTTGGAGCAGTGCAAGGCACTTATGGCAAAGAGGGTATCCAAACAGGATGACAAATAGAAAACATCATGATATAACAAAACAAAGTATTGAAATACAGAAAGACTTTCATGCACATTGAAACCTAACAAATCCATACTAATGATTACTCCTTACACATTAGATTCAAGTACGAACCAAGTAGGGCAAAAATGTGGGCGAAGTGTTTATTCTATCCTGTATAACTGGCAAATACTACTGCTTAGTGTATTAATGAAATTTGACTCCGCTCATTCACACACTTATAAGTAAACACCTGTCACTGACAATGTAACAATGAAGCGTCGGTTGATTGATGGAACTACTTTAATCGCCTAAAATTAAATTGCGTAGTAAATCAGAGACACATGTATCACTCCACAGTTTAAACTGGTCAGGCACTTGAATTGTCGATAGTTTTTTGACTTGTGGTATAACTTGAACCCTTTGGCAAAATCGCCGAAAGTCTAAATATGTTTACAAGCAAGCAGCAACAATAATAATGTATAATAGTCAATATATCTCCAGAGATAATGTATACAAAGTATATTATTTATAATTATATCAAAACACAAATATATCATAAACTAAACATGGCAAGTTTTTGGTCATAAATGTACAACGTGAGATGAAAGCAAGAGGACTCTTATCAGTACTTTTGAAGCATATTTTGAATATATTTGTGTATTTGTAATAACACAAGTATAAAGATTATTTTTGCCAAAAAAAGTGCACTTTTTCTGAAAAATTTGTGTAAATGTACAAAGATGGAACCAGAATTACCAGGAATATGGTACACGTTTGTAGCTATTCAGAAATAAGAAAGTAAAAATCATTTATTATTTAATTAATTTAATTTCCTTTTGTTTGAACTTTGTCACTTGTTTTGCAAGAAAAGTGCTTTGCATATACACTGGTCTGGGATCCAAAAGTTTTTATACACATGTATTTTGTTCATATTTCCTTTTATCTTTTATAAAAACATTACATTACATGTATTGCAGACACTCGAACGTTGTACTTTTATTTCATATTTATAATACATAAAAAACATAACTGAAGGTTCATACTATAAACATATAAACTACATGAGAGGTATATCAGAGTATACTTCAAGACATCAAAATTTGTTATGTGTAAGGCCACAACAAATGTATCATATGTTCTATGGATTCGCTCGCACCTTTATTTTGACGGTTTTTACAAAAAATATATTTTTATTTCTTCGCTCGCTCGCTCGCCCCATTATTTGCTAGAAAAATCCGTAGTACATATCATCAACTTGTTGTGGCCTAAAGAAACTTTGGAACCCCAGTGTATATAGGCTGTAATTTATGATTCATAGTCAGAAAGGCAATATACAAGTTTGATAAGAATATGAACAATTTTTGTTCCCATATATTTTATACAAAAACTGTCTTGCTTTCATCCCTCAGTATGGTCATAAACATTTAACACAAATGAAAGACAAAAACAGTCCAAAAAATGAGACTGTGTAAACATAATAAAACATAAAGAAACTATTACAATGTGTACAAAAACAATATACTGCAACCCATTCCAAGCAATTCATTTCTAGCTCACATATAAAGTAACAGAACCTTACAATAACACAAACATATAATGAACAAGATCATTATTATGTATTTTCAATGTAACAAAACTTATATGACCAGATTTAAAGTAGAATTCTCCGAATACTTTTTCCAGAAAGACTATACCTGAATAGAAAATGTCTGTTGGGCCAACGACTGGTTTAGGTCACAGAATAATCTTAATAGACTATATCCGTAATTCAAATATTTGGGGTTTCCCATCCGGTACAAACAAACTTTTACCATTACAATGAAAATATGTGTACAAAGAACAATAGAGTTAAATCCATAGTTCGTGCTATTTAGCAATAATGTGTAAAAAAACTTTGTTTGTACCGCCTATGCATAAAACCCCCAAAAAGGTCTATTGGCCCACCTGTAGGCCAATAATGAAATATGTACACATCTAACTTTAGGCCAACACCTCTCTGCTATCTGGGTCCAATGTCATTGGAAGAAGTCACAATTATCATTGCAATGTGGCAGCTTCCTGATTGTAATATAATTTCAGAGTAAAAGCAAAAAGTGCGCAAAGTTTAAACTAATTTTTGTTTTCATATTGAGTTATCCCAAAGGTTAAGTGTCAGTAAAACCTATTGACCAATCAAACTCCACAATTCACATGGAATGTACCAATCATATCATATTAATGACGAATAAAAAAACATCCAATCAGATCCCATGTGTTGTATAGAATCAACCAATCAGATTCAAAGAAACACATGGAATCAACCAATTAGATTTTATGTCATAAGGAATCAATCAATCAAATCAAAGTAACACATGGAATCAACCAATCAGATTCCATGTATAACATAAAATCCACCAATCAAATACTGTTAAGCATATTGAATCCACTAATCATATCTCATGTATCACATGCAATTCACCAATGAAATCACATGGAAACAATCAAGTTCTGTTGAAACACATGGAATACATCAATCTTTAAATTTCCTACATTATTATACAAAATCTTCCAATAAGATTTTACAATATAACACAGAAATGGCAAATCAGATTTTAGTCTAAAGTCTATAACCTCTCAAAGGCAAGAAATATGAATAACCTAATTCAACAAAATGAAAATCAATCAAAATAAATGTACATGGCTGCATTAACATTTATAAGTAATATAATTATAATAAATATCAGAACAGTTGTATCTAATGCCCATACACTGAATATCTGACTCAGCCGGTTCTCACATCATCCAGTATCAAATCTGTACTCTCTAAGCCAGGCTTGGAACCATCTGTAATATATTTAAATATACTTTTATTACCTTCAATAGTGAAGAGTTACATGTACTAGGTCAACACAATAAATATCTGATGTGATGTCGAAATATGTACCACTGTTCATGTTGGGGGAATTACTCTGAGAAAGTAAGAAATAAGAATTCAGACATCAGTTAGCAAACAATGGTTGGCAGTAGGAAGAAGATGGCTAGAACAGAGAGCATTTTGATGCAGTGCTTGCTTGTCACAAGAACTTTATAGCTGGGCTACATCACAGGCAATCTTTGTCTGTGGCTCTTATACATAGAGAGTATATATGTATAAGAGCCATAGACGAAGATTGCCTGTGGGCTATATAACTTTACTTATAGTATTAAAACTTACCAAGAGCTGCATTTTTAAAGCATAAACAAATATTAGAACAAATAATTAAAACTACAGCTTGTCAGTTGTACAATTGAGGTTTACAAAAATATTTTTAAGAGGTATCCATATCCATAAACACTTGGAGTCTATTTTTGATGGAATCTAAAGATAACTCCATTCTATAAATAAGACGGTGAAGATATCACCTCTATACTAAGACGCATAACGATCTCCAATCATCCGCAATTTACTTCCGCGTCAAGTAGTTCCGCGTATGAAAACAAATATCAAAGAAAATCGTTGTTGTGAATTACTTTGTTGGCATTTTTCGCCAAATATAACTACTAAAATGTAAAATAATGACCGCTTATAGCTACAGGAATATTAATCTATTAAAATATATACTAAGTACTTTTAAACCTCTGTAGGTAGTTAAACCGTGTACTCTACTTTCGATTTCAAATTATTGTGTAAAGAATAACAGATGTAAACACGTTATGATGAAGGTTTAACTTCCAGTTAAAATGTTTAATTTGATGAGGATAGTTGGTTGGATAGTCAAATTTTATTGAGTAGACACAAAATTCATACTCTATTTGTTCAGATTACTTGAAGGGGGGAAATTGTTAGAATGTAAACATTGCCACGTGCTTTCAGGTAAATAAACAGTTTACCCGTGATGCGCGGCATCTCCGTACAGAGGTCAGTCAGACCGTTTGTGTACAGAATGAAGATAACTCAGCTTCTGTTTTTATCCATGAAGAAAGCTACTGGTTCCATGATAAAGTAGTTCAAGGAACATTGAAGGAAGGAACCAGCATTGCTGATATATAACAACAGCAGAGCTACATTGTGGTAATAATGATCAAAGAAAATTACATCATATTGAAACCAAATACCAGTTGTTAGTTATTGTTAAAATATTACAACTAAACATGAACAATTTGTAGTAAACATTTCAGTTCCATTATGTTGACCATCAGAATCAATTGTCTTAATAGCAAAGAGGTCTTAATACAATGACATTTTTCTTATCAAATTAAGTATTTTGGCAATAATCATGGTGGTCTTTATAGTAGAACTTTTACTGTTCTGCAAAACAATAATGTAGTTTGCTTCTTTTGACAACATAACGTAGTTTGAGATGTCATGAGCTGCGCCTTGTTTCATCATGTCTATGTATATAAAATAGTGAAGAATCATTAATTCTGGTCCAATCTTTACAATATTTTGGGAATTTGTTGACAGATGCTCACTTAATAAGATACTAGAAGTCCATGTGATTTTCTAATCACTTTTTCTGGATCACCCCTCATATATATATATTTTAGGTAACCTAACCAATGTTTTATAGTGAAAAGTCGATGTAATGACAGCATGTCTTACAGGATGTCTCATGTTCCCTGAAAAGGGTTACATCTCTGAACAAAACTTTCACCTACATTGTACAACTAAGCCCATACCATTGCCAGTGGCTGAAAACTGCCTAAATTGAAACAGAGGTATAGACAGGAGAATGGACATAAAATATATAACTAGACCAAACTCAACAAAGTTATGTAGGTCCTACTTGGAAATCTATCCCAAGATCCCTAGATTCAAAGTCACATATCATTGTTGTCTAGTCAAAACCTAGTAACTTCCATTCAAAAAAGGTAAAGTTACGAGGTTTTGACTACACAACAACGATATGCAACCATATATAGTTTTAAAGTTCATATTGTTAGTAAACCATTAAACAAATGTTAATCAGTAAGTTAAACAAATAAATCTGTTATTCAGCAAACAGGTAACTTAGTGCAGTTTGTGTGCCGGCCGTAACTTTGTGCAAATTATACCTACGACTACAAGTTGTCCATTCTTTCCTTTCTTGACAAGATAACTTTCTCCTTTAGTAAACTCTATACATCCTTGTTTTCCACTGGCTAGATCATGGCTTATACTGGAATATAAATATCATTTAAATGTTCATAAGTAGTACTGAGCATATAAAACCTAGGGCCAAGGAAATTGCTACATAGTGCTTTGTCCTCTGGTACCACTCTAACACCAAAAGAATTAAGTATGTGATACCAAATCGAGGGTACCAGGGGCAAAGTGCTAGCTAGTGATTTGCTTAGGAATCTAGCCACTGGTACACGTTCACAATTGTATGGGTTTAATCTATTTATATCTTCAACTTTAGAGCTGCCATGATACGCCAGGAGTGTATTGCGGTATATTGCAAGGCGCTAGAACCAAACAGCTATATGTACCATGATATACCGTTTGCAAACCAAAGACATGGTTGCATAATACAGTCTTAGAGAATTTATTCAACTGTTCAGTATTGTTATGTTATAGGATTTTGTAGAGAAAGTGCCTGTAACAGACTGGACTGAAAAAAATGGGCCTCTTAGAGTAATGAGAACATTCCAAACACGTCCAAATTCTTTGAACTTAAGCTTTAAGCGAATGAACCATAGAAAACTGATGTTTCGCAACTTTCATTTGGTAAAGGGAAGAATATTTTTAATGAAAATAAAAAATATCGCTAAATACCGGTACATTAAATTCGTACAGCGATACCTATTGCCGCAGCTGCATATTGCAATATACTGGTATATTGTGACAGCCCTATTCAACTTGCACATGGTATCTTTGCTTTAGCACTCATGAAACATGCAACTTTAGTGGCTGTCAAGCTACAACATTTTATTGATAATCACTAATAGCCAGCTCTGCATTGGTTAGAATTGCACCTACAAATTACCTTGTTGATTCTTGAGCAAGAACCTATACATGAATCTCACTGGCTGAGTACTAGGGGACCAGGTAGACTGGACAGTGATTAATTTATATTATAATAATCTTTACAAGGGAAAAAAATCAACAAAATTTAACACTTACGTTCCACCAGTAGCAAATTTCAGAACATTTTCTTTGTCAGCTATGATAATAAGTTTGGTCAGTGTTTCAATAATGTGGTCACTTTGTAGAATTAGGTCACCCTGAAATATTGCATGTCAGAGATCAGTACATACAGTATATACAACATAATACTAGCAATAAACAAACAATGTAATCCCAAACAGAAAGATATTATACATTTTTAGATCACAAGTAACTGTTCAAAGTAAGAAATCAGTATGGGTTCTCAGAAAATGAGATCATTATCATACTATACAATGCTATTCAATATCATGTATAAATATTAAGTATAATATCTTGTAATTTGTAATATCACTGCTGTCACTCTGTCTCAAGCTCTTCATTAAAAAACTATTTTTCTCTCACTTTTACAATTTATGACATTCATTAAAGATCACAGCACACCATGCACAGTAGATAAATAAAAAAAATGATAAAAAATAAAATGTTATAAAACTTTGTATATCTATAAAATACTAAAAATGTGTCATGGAAAAAAAGGATATACACTGCTTCATGCAAAGAATTAAAACAAAATCTTGTGGTAAAAATATCAAATACATGTTGAAAATATATTAATAATGTGAAAAGACTTTCTGTATAATTTGTTAATATGGATTTTATTTAGAAAAGAATCAGATAATATTTTAGAAAAGTTAAAGTAGAAACTATTAGTTATTTGTTTATACATCGGGTACATAGTTGACTGTTCAGAGAGCGATTCTGTCTATATAATAAATAAGGGTGTAGGAAGAAGAGGAAATTTATCAGGAGCAATGATCTACACACAGCAATCTTGGTCCAAGAGTATGAAACTTTGGTACAAACTCAATGCTCAAACATATTTTTAATTTTATTCTTCATGAATTTCAAAAAATTGGAATCAATCTTAGCAGTGATGAATAATATTACCATTCTGCTACATAAAATTAATAATTGTTTAATATAGTGCATAATATTGACCCCGACCTGACCTATCACATTTGCATCTAATAATTTTCTACACATATCCAGACGAAAATCAGAACCACGCCCATTCTACACTTCGGCGGCGTTTGTAAAATTATAGAAGTATGTTTGTACACATAATCCTCATGGCCACGGTGTAATCGAGCTTTAATACTACATTTGTATTCAATGTATTCTTGCATAAAGGTCAGGTCGGGGTCAATTTTTACGCACAATACAATCAAACAAACCGCTTTGACCAAAACAGATGCAATTTGATAGCATTGAGTCTGTTCTGAAACTTTACATAAACATATAAGGTATCATTAAAAAAAAACTTAAATCATGGCTTTAGAAAGTGTTCTGTTCATACAGAGATGTATGGTTAAAGCAAACTGAATGTGTATTAGTCTGGTTTGATTTTCATGAAAATAAAGTCCTGACGGCATTTTTTAGTACAAGCAGGTAGTCAACGGTTTTAACATATTTCAGGTATGCTGATTCCATTTTTTGCTCTACCACGGCTGTATCTTGCGTCCTTGACCTTCAAAAGGTCAATTCAAAATGGCCACCAATTTTTCCTTTTAGTTGCACTTATATTGGACATTGTTAAGATAAAATCGGTCAAACATTTATTTAAACCGTATATAATGTATCATTTTATGCCAGTATATAATAAAGGAAAAATGTACAGGTGAAAAAATTAAACTTTTGAAATGCAGCCATCTTTAAATTCAAAATGGCCGTCATAGTTCATTTATTGTCAGCAAGTTCCTTCAAACGACATTTACTCCAAAACTACGATACCAATCTTGCTAAAATTTTGCAGAAATGTTCCTAGCGTAAAGATCTTTTAAATACTTCATTTCATCCCATATAAAACTCTGGTTACCATGGTAACAGAAAAGTAAAATTATACAAATCTCAAAAAATGATCAGCATTCATTCTGACATGTAGCATTACCTGAATATCCTGTACTAAGATTGTTCAAATTAAGCCCATGGGGTCAGAATATCAATCCGGCATAACACGATTTATAGAGTTTTATAACCTAAAGGAAATATTTGACCATCAGATCCTATACATTCGTATTTGCCATACAAAGATTGTTTATTTTTTTCATGTGCAAGTTGTTTTTGCACACAACGATGTCGAGTTAAGGGTGTGTTGAGTTTTTTTACCAAGACAATTTGTAAGTGTTTGTTCTTACATGAGCCTGTTGGGTGCCTGGTTTAAACACCCAGTGGCAATTATTTTTGCCACTGTCTGTTCCAAGATGGAAACACCTCTGTTACTTGTTTCGTTATTTGTTTGTGGCGTCCTTTTATAACAATAGTTTGAAAATAGAAAATATCTCCCTCTTTGGCTGTATGAAAGGTCTGTGTTTGTTTTACTCTGACTGTTACTGATATGCTTTCAAACTGCCCCATTTTACTAATGTAATTTAGCTTGATTGAGAAACAAGTTCTTACTACTTATAACAATCACTGTCGATTCTGCTTCCTAGTCCCCCATAACTTAGTTAGTGGGATAACGTTTCTTGATCTAGGAACAACGAGTTTTTCGATTGTGATTCGAATCAACGCGGCACAATCAATGATTAATCGTATGGTAATTTAAGAAACATGGTTGAAAAAATACTGTTTTGTCAAATTTTCGCCGCATTGTCACACAATGTGCGTCAGGAATTGCACTGAATTGTTTAATTTCAGTATTCTCAAAACCATAAAACGACTGCAGCTTTGTAATTTACGTTTCGAAATGCTATATTCATATGATTTCGTGCTCCGTATTCTTATCTAAGTCACGAAAACCTGTCTGACCTTACAATTTGTTTTTAATGGATTTCATGCCATTTCAACACAAATTAAGGTTACATTACGGTGGTCAACGTCCCTAACTTAGCTTTCCTGGACTCTTGTCTATAACCAGTACTTACATACCCTTCCACAAGGCCAGCAACTTCTCCATATACCTAATTGATGGAGAGAAATCCACATTATTGTGAAATTTTCATGCAAGGGTATTCCTGGAAACGGTTCGAAATCCTACGCACTACAAATAGTGCTACTGACTCCAGTTGACAAATTGATTAAATATTCATGAACCTAATGTTTTGATTAATGACAGGTGTCTGCTAATACCTCATGCAGAATTTAAACATCCACCCGCTTGTTTACAAGCACACATTCTTGTGCAATTTATCTTGGCCCTTTTGTATTTGCAACGCCTGTTTCTTCATTGTGTTTTGCATGAACAGTACACTATTTGGATACATGAATCTGGGATAGGAGCAAGAGACATCAAAATTGGTCTCAATTGGGCTTCACAGCCATACTTTTTTGGGTCAGGACGATCTGGTTAAGGGTGTACTGCTTGTCGCCAAATCATAGTCTGGATGTGTGAGCGCTTGATAAGGAAATAAAAAGCATTCTGAGTAGGACAAAGTATCTCAGGTTTACTTGCTCTAGGAAACAGGATATACCGACACTCATCTACAGAGTTAGTTGAGTTGATGTTGTACATTGTACATATAAAGGTTTCCACATTTGCTAGGGTTTGTTCGGTTAAGGCTCCATGTCCAAGCTCTAACAGTTACTGTAGTTCCCAATGATCTTGGAATGTTTTCCATGTAGACTTCTTTGAATGGCCTGCGAAGAAGGATAATGTGTCGCATCCAGTTATTGCATGGAAAGTCAGTAATGCCTCAAATGAATTTGGTGTAAGGTTTCGGAACACTTGACCTATAGGTATGTATCGGGGTTTTTTTGCTGTCCCGAGTAGTTGCCATATATTTTGACTAATGGCTTTTGGATAGTGAGCAAGAAGTAATATCATCACATCAGTGTCCCTCGACCAAACAACAACATCTTGCGCCTCGCTGTTTACGGCATGCAACACAAGACGTGTGTCAGCCTCTTCATGGCAACTTTTCAGAAGAACTAAATAAGTAATGGTAGGATTTGATGATTTACCTCAAGCTCATCTACGAAGCCACCAGCTGTGACAATTTCCTTATCACGTGGAGCTTGCCGGATCAGTTCATGCGATAGGAAATTCGCAATGTCCACCTTGGTGTCAGGCATTACAAGGAAGTTTACCCAGTTTTGTGGCAAAGGTACATCACGGCATTCCACCAGACGGCGTATAGACTGACAGGTTTTGTTACGACGAAGCCGTGTCCCACTTTTGATTGACTTATCATTGTATCTGTCAAACACAACATCAATTCTCGTGTAGGAATGACCAATTTGTGCAACAGCATTGCAAAAGGTATCTGCTAAGTCACCAACTAAGAGAGCCCCAATTGGCTTTCCAACAGAAACAATAAAAGCATTACTATCAATGATCATTGTCGCTGGGTGATATGGAATGACTGATTCGGGACAGGTCAATCCGTCTGTTAAACAATCAACAAGTACTGATTTATTACAGGTTCGAAGTGTACCATTCATTTCTGCTAGGGCAACCGGTACGGGCATAAGTTCTTGTTTTAAAATTGCTTTCAAATCTACATCTCGGCCAGCTTCATAAGCAGTTAAAAGGCGTTGAATAACCGTCCTATCGGTTTTTATGACTTGGCCCTTTTCTCGCTCCTTCTGGGCTTATTACATTTGTTAATATCGTACAGCGAGGCAAATGTCTGTTGGTTATTCTTTCTGAGAGAAGCGTGTATTGGAACTCGACTTCCATCAACCAATAATCTTGCTGACACATATTCTGTCATGTCATGCTGAGCAAGATTCTGCACATTGACTAATGACTCTTGAATGCGTTGTGTAGCAAGGTCTTTAGTTGCAATGTTTTGCAAAGTAACTGGGTGTGATTCTGGGGTAAAGTTTTGAAACGTTGTAATATAGCAGAAAGTGATGACTCATCTTGTTTATCACGAGATTGTCCTGCTTTACTGCTTTCGTTAGAAAGTTTGGTTTCAGATGGACTAAGTTTAAACATGTCGTTTGTTGATGATGAAATGTCGGACCGCACGTTGAATTACAAAGCCCATCTACTTAAAGCTGAACGTGTTTTAGTAACACCAACAATGCCGCCACCTATTTTACCGTTGCAGTTCAACCAATCTTGTGCTTGATCATGATCAACTTGGTTGAACTTCATTCCAGAACGTTTCACCACAAAATTGCCACGTTTAAACTCGGTCAAAACTGCTTGGGGAATCTGATGCATCTCTGTAAGATATATTGGACCCCAACGAGCATAATTTAAGTGATCATATCGCGCAAAATATGGCAACATAAGCCCAAACGACGCAAGGTATAAATCGCATAAGCCATCACGCATTGACCTGGTGAATATTAATATTAACCAAGTGGATGTATGTTAACCAAAAAGCTATGTTGACTTCCTTTGATTATTTACATACAAATTCTAAATGCAAAAAACGGGAGCTATGCAAAGCAGTTTATTTTAGGTTTTTACATTTTTACTTTTAGGTTACCATGGTAACCAGACTTTTTCATGATATTCAAAGAACTAAAGATCTTTACACCAGAAACATTTCTGCAACATTTAAGCATGACTGGTCCGGTAATTTTGGAATATATGTCGTTTGAATCAGCTTGCTGACATCAAGTGTAATATGGCGGCCATTTTGAATCAAAACATTTCACAACTTCAATTTTTTACCTGTATATCTTTACTTTGTTACAAACTGGCATAGAACGATACATTATATAGGGTTTCAATTAATTTTTAACCGACTTTATCTCAACAATGTCCAATATAAGTGTAATGCTACATGTCAAAATGAATGCTGATCATTTTTTGAGATTTGTATAATTTTACTTCTCTGTTACCATGGTAACCAGAGTTTTATATGGGATTCAATGAACTATTTAAAAGATCTTTACGCTAGGAACATTTCTGCAAAATTTTAGCAAGATTGGTATCGTAGTTTTGGAGTAAATGTCGTTTGAAGGAACTTGCTGACGATAAATGAAAGATGGCGGCCATTTTGAATTTAAAGATGGCTGCATTTCAAAAGTTCATTTTTTTCACATGTATATTTTTTCCTTTATTATATACTTGCATAAAATGATACATTATATACGGTTTAAATAAATGTTTGACCGATTTTTTCTTAACAATGTCCAATATAAGTGTAACTAAAAGGAAAAATTGGTGGCCATTTTGAATTGACCTTTTGAAGGTTAAGGACGCAAGATACAGCCGTGGTAGAGCAAAAAATGGAATCAGCATACCTGAAATATGTTAAAACCGCTGACTACCTGCTTGTACTAAAAAATGCCGTCAGACTCTTAACGCAGTGCCTTTTTGAAATTTCTGTCTAAACTATATCTTCTGTATCAAACAAAAATATAATTTTATAACCAAAACACAACTCTTCACAATGCTCTTTAAATTAATTTTTGTATCTTTTTGTGCTTTACATGACTTTGTGTCTATTTCTTGCAGTTAGGTTCCATTTATTTGATAAGTTTTCAAAATGTTCAAGAAAAAAATATATTAAAGTTTTAACTGTTTAACCCCTACCTAAACAATTATCAATCATCCTGACTAAAACAGTAGTATTTTTTAAACATATTCATCAAATTTCTCTCAGGGATTAATGATTAAAACAAGGTGAATGGAGGGGACAAAAAGGAGCAAAAACATCATATTTACAGTAGTGTTCTATGTATCAGAACTCATTATAAACTGAAATTATAGAAGAAAGTCTAAAAATAAATAAGTTTAAATAAAAGTAAAATGAAAGTGGCTTGATCCAACAGAGGTCAAACCAAAAGAACAGCAAAGATTGTAGTAATAGTTATACATTTGTACATTGTATTATTAAGTTCTAATATTAAACATGCATTTATGTTGTACACAATTATACCTTCTCAATTTGTTTGGAATCTTCCTATATTGAAAAAAGGCAAACATATTTAAAAAAACTGTATGGGATATATGTATGATGCACAGTGAGCCAGTTGTTAAAAGTCAAACCTGAACTGAAATTGCAACACAGAATTTGCCAATAAAATTGGATTTCACATTGATCTGCGGTTATTAAGTTTACCCAACCATGTCAGTAAATATACTGACTAGGTTGGATGGAAATCAGCCCGAAACTATATTAAGACAGTCAGCACAAACAATGACAGTCTACCCATGCATCTCCTGACCTGACTCAGAGACATAGGTAAAAGTACATGTATCTATGTCTCTGGCCTTACCAGATGCTTGCCATGGGCGTCACCTTCATGATGACAGGGTATTAAATGTGTAGATTAAGACAAAACCATTCAGTATTACTACAGTAACTAGTGATAATGTTTTTTATATAAATGACATATATCTATCAAATACCTTTGATCCATTTTCTTCAACATTTCCAATTACAATAACAAACATTCCATCCATTAAAGAGCTTGTTTGTATACCTAAAATATATAATATATATTGTTTTATAAGAATGAAGGTAAAAATGCCCTGGATTTTTTACCACTTACTATTAAATTATACTGAGTGGCAAGGAAACTTCTTTTGTTATTTCCATTGTTATAAGTTCAGCTTTTAAACAGTTTTGTAAGATAGCCATTCATACACAGTCAGTAAAACATATATTATAAGCCAGACATGATAATACTAACAGAGGCTGATTAAAACAAAAGGCAATATACATGTACATAGTACAGGCATAAACTGGATCGAATTCACGTTCATGATATTTCTTCAGTTTGCTGTTTAAGCTGATATATATTGCTCAATACTGGGGACAACTGATTTGTTTTAATTAGCAACATTATCCAAATAGTCTGCTGTGAATTAACTGGGTGACACTAACTGTTTTTTTAATTTTTGGTTTGGTTTAACGCTGTAGCAACACATCATGCAACACCATATCATGGCTGTCAGTCAACCACTGACTAATGGTTTCTGGAAAGACTTAATTACAATTTTCTTTGCTGTTAACCAGTTTCTAGAAGCATACTTCAGTCAGTGTATGACAACTGAGAAATCATTGGTAGGAAGCAAAGTGGCTGTAGAAATTATTTCGTGACCAAATTCAACGAAAGTATGCTTTGCCTGGGAATCAAATTCAGGACCCTTCCATCAGTAGACTTGTGTGTTACCGACTAACCTATGCAGACTGGCATACTGTCTACCAATATTAGCTAAGAATCAAAGCACAAATAATAAACTTAAAATATACATTACCATTTATGATAGAGAATGGTACTCTATCTTTGATCTTAAATCCTTTCTCTTCTACTATATATAATGTAGAATCAGTCAAAAATAAGACACGTTTCCTGCTCTTGTATCCATGACGATCATATTTGGTCACATATGTGCAATACTGAAATACATAAACATGTACTTTGGTAAAGATCTTAGCATATCTTGTAAGAAGGGCATCATGTGATCAAACCTAAATTTGGTCTTTTAAGTCTTTGTGCCTATCCTAAAATAATTTCCAGGTGACTCCCATCAATAATACAATGTTTGAAGTCCATTTGATAAATTTTGCAACATTTATTTTCAAATCCAAGGTCTATGGTGCAGTAGGGTGTGTACAGGAATTTTAAATCTAGTGTCCCAAAGGGTTTGCAGGTTTGAGACTAACTTATACTGGTTATACCCTCGCATGGAAACAATATTGTCAATTTTCCTCCATTAATAATGTATATGGAACAGTTGGCCATGTGGTTGGGTAGGTGAATACTGATTATAGACAAAGGTCCAAGAAAACTAGGTTAGGTGAATTGAGCAGGTTGCATTAAAAACCCATATTTTGTATTTAGATGGTGTTAACGCCAACAAAAGAATACAAAGATAACCAGCTCAATGTCATAAATACTTGTGTAGTCATGCAATCTTCTACATGAAAATTAAAAGTAAATTTGATTCATAAAATAAATGATCCTTTTAGGTTCTCTCTTGACCAAACCAGAATGAATGAAGGTCAACACCTAAATGATGATCATCAAAAAACAATTCAAAAACTAATTTACCTTAATAGATTCATTAGATCCTTTTGCTGTTGCCAGTAAGGAACTCTTGAGACTTTCATGATGTGCAGCAAGTCTGCTGTCAACAAAATGATCCTTCACACTATGTAGGTAGGAATCTTTGCGATCTTTAAATAATCTTTCTGCTACAACTTTCTGCTCCATCTGGAATAGCAAAAGCATGTCATACAATCAGTAGAGCTATATCAATCTAAGAAATTTAGGCATTATCATAATTGTCATGGTACAATGTACTTACCTGTTCACATTATAGAGAGTAGGATATGTAAGTGGCCATATAGCTCAGTTAGGAGAGCACTCACCCAGTAAGCAAGGGGTTCCAGCCTCTCTGGGTTTAAGTCCTGGTCAGGCTGCATATTTTTCTCACCTGGGACATCATAACTGTGAACAAAAAATTAATAATGCAATCCTGAACAATTTTATTTTTCATCCACTTTGAAGACCAATCAATGTGATTATCACATAGATGAGCTATTACTTGGTTTCTGTGAAAATACTCATTACAATGACTTGCCAGACAGTAATGCAACTTAATCATACCTTTTTAAAGCAAATCTAAAGACTATCAATATTGTCTAGAACAATGTACAACGGACATACACAAGATGTTTGGAATCTGATTCATCCTTCAAAGGGCACAAATGCTTCATTCAACCAAGACAACAAAACATGAAGAAAATTGCTTGGTTAGCTATCAGTGTATTTAAAAAAACACAAGGAAAATAGGTCATAGCATTATCCAGCACACCAAACATGTACAGTAAAATTCTGCTATTAAGACCAGCAAAATCGATGGTCTTAATAATGAAACGGTCCTATTATAGAGACCATTTTATTAACAAATTAAGCATTTGGATCTTAATAATTGTCATTATTTTGAAATAACAAAAGTGGTCTTAATAGCCAAATTTAACTGTATAATTACATGACTGTATACATTAAATATTAAAATAAGGTAAAACAAACCTGTATCTTCATAGAAGGTGATATCTTTTTAACATAAGACAGCACTAAATTCTTCATACATAAATTCTTTAGTAAAGCAGATGTCTGAAAAAAAATTTCATCTTTTCAATAAAAGAAATTAAGCACTATACAAGGATTTATTAGACAAGAATGTTAATACACTATAAAACTTTTCATGTACTAATACTACAAACTGCTTTATTCAATTATAAGTAGTGCAGCATGCTAAATATCACAAAAAATGTCCATGGCCACAATTCAAGTGTCCCTTGTATAGATTTGTTGATAAACTTTCTGACTACGTCTGGCTAAATATCACAAAAAATGTCCATGGCCACAATTCAAGTGTCCCTTGTATAGATTTGTTGATAAACATTCTGACTACATTTGGTGAAGATTGTAAGAGGAGCATGCTTTCATGAAGCTTGGTCATGAAAAATATTCTACAGTCCTACTACCTCCACTAAATATAAATCATGTAGGGAAGTTGTTAGTCATTGATGGAAGTATGTGCCTAGTAACTTGTAAATAGCTTAATCCAGAGATTTAACTTTTCCTGGAACAGTGAGAAGGATGACTGACTGCCATGATATGATGTACACAATGTGTTGCTAAGGCTTTAATCACCTACAAAAAGAGGCAGTGGTCTACAATGTGTGTTTATGTAGAAAGTAATATAATCTGTCTTTAAAATGGGCATATAAAAATTCATGCACATATTCTATGTAACTAAGGCCAACATTGTGACAAAATTAGTAAATTATAGACAAGTATATTATTACCTCTTCCAACAGTTTAGGTGCTGACATCCAGGATTTATCCAGTACAGATTTAGGAGCACATTTAGCAAGTCTTTCAAGATAGTTCATCTTTGTAAACTTTATAAACTCACGATTTTCTTCACATTCTGGTTCATTTCTATATTGAAATCCTTTAACGAATCTAGAAAACAAAAAACAAATTACAGTACTTGGACTTTTATACTGTTTATCAATAGTTACTTTTATAAGGCTGTGTATCACATCAGATTTGCCTAACAAGATTTTGCAATTTTTCATTCATGGGTTTGACTCAGGCTCCAGCTGGAAATTGAACCTTGATTCACTGAATTAAAGTCAAGTGTGCTATCACTGCATCAAAACCTCAGATATTATATGTTTTGTGAAATAACATACAAATGTTTACAGTAAAACAAGGCTTGAAATTAAGAATTCCCAAATGTGAGTAGATTTTATTTTAACACCCAAACACAGGTGCCAGGCACAAATTTTCCTTTATATATACATTGTATATATATACTATAATAAGTAAAATTTGTGTCAGGAACCTGTGCACACAAATTTTGCAAGTTGAATTCATCATAAAAATTATATCACTTTTTAGCTTAAGTCAGCCTTAAAACTGCCAGACAGATCCATAATACTATTAAAGGGTGAAATAACTCCATATACATGTATTTATACATTAAACCAAAAGGAAATTAACCAGAAATATGTATATATGTTATGTATTACATACTTGCGTATAGCCATAGCAGCATTCCTTCTTCTCTCAAGAAGTCTTTGAGCTAAATACCTTCTCCAATGACATTGTACAAGAATAGCTGAAAATTTAAAAAAAATATATATTCATTGGCATCAACATTTTTATGTTCTGTGACAGCTGAGAACTGTTTAGTACAAGAAAGCTGATTCTTCATATTCAAATTAACACACCTTTTGTCTAATATTTTTATAAGTTTATAATATTATGGGTGTGGACAAGTGGTTACAATGTCAGACTGTTAATCTGCTCTGTGTTGGTTTGAATCACATTCAAAACCTACCTTGTTGTTTCTTTGAGCAAGAAACAACGTTAACATCCTACTAGCTCAGTTATGACTAGGGCACCAGGAAGTGAGCTCAAAAGTGATTAATCTAAGTTGTAAGAACTTGTTTGACAAGAGAGCTAAGATAAATTTGTCTGACCTTTATATGGAGGCCATGGAAACTGTACTAAAAAGCTATAAATCTATCAAAATCATTACTAAGTTAATGATACTAATACTAGATAGCTTATTATTTTAGTTTATTTAAGCTCATTTATTACTCTTTGATGCATTATTTTACAATTAAAGTATGCAGAGCTAAGCAAGTAATGCAGAATTACAAAAGTACCAAGTAAATATGTGAGACAATTTAAATCAAGATATTTAACCAAACTGTTTAAGATGACTTACCAGATACTCTCATTCTAAGATAAACTTTTCTCTGATGAAAACATTTATATTTAGCTTGGATTTGAGTAGCTGAAATCAGAAATAAACAACATCTGTAAATCTTAACCCTTTCTCTGATATACATTAAATCCTACTATAAACAGTCATTTTAATTATTATATATCTAATAAATCTAACCAATCGACAAGCTGCATTTGTACTACGTGACCGTCCAATATATTCCCATATTGGATCCAAAATATATATATTATTTTCGTATTGGACAGTTGGGTACATGTGCACTAAACAATGCTAGTCTGGTTCACGATTTTAATCTTTAACGATCAAATGATGTTGATTATTTCAAAGAATACGAAATATATACAATAAAAAGGTTATTATACATTTCCCTATACAATATGGTATATTTGGACTCGAACACAGCTTGAAAAGTCATATTGGACTCGCCTATTGGCTCGTCCAATATGACTTTCAAGCTGTGTACTCGTCCAAATATATTTCTGTATTGTACAGTAAAATGTATAATAACCTATAAGTATAATATGGATTTTCTGACATAAGTAGAATTTTATGTTGTGATCAAACAATAGGCTTATTGAAATAAAATACAAAACATAAGATTTAATATAGAAACAATACACATGTTTTGAAACAGTCAAATGACAATCTTATCAATGGAGACAAATGACTCACATGTAGATCACAAACTTGAATTTGTGATATTTGTATTGTACACTAAACAAACATACCTAGTTCATGTTTTCTGTGTTGGAATGCATCTTCAGTTGCAAAAAGGACTCTTGGAAATCTGATGAATAATTTTGTTCTGAAATGAAAGCATTAGCAGAAACATTAAATCATCATCAATTCAAATGTACACAAAAGGAAAATACTGAAACATGCAATAAAGATGTAACCCCCATAAAAATCTATAGTCCAAACTGATATTTAAACCCACAACTTCATGTTGCCATACAAAGCTAGCTTAAAGGCAAGTGAAAAAAGGTGCCATATTATATCTCTGCTACACAAGTATAAGTTGAAAAATTGCAAGTTTGGTTTGATGCTCGGAAATGACCGCACAAAATGCACATACTGAAACAACGAAGCCTGTGTTTCACATATAAATATTTTAAAATCCAGATCAGCTTTCCTTGTCTTGACAATATTGATAGGCTAGTTAATAATTTGGTATACAGTACAACCTCTCTTGAGCAACACCCTTTGGGAGGGAATAAAATATGTTGCTGTTCAGAGGTTGTTGCTCTGAAGAGGTTAGATTCAATTTAAATTATTCCTCATGAAAATATGGAAAGATGTTGTTGTACAGAGAATTTGTTTAGTAGAGAGCCGCTTTGCAGAGGTTATACTGTATTACCATTAAACATTATATGATAACAAGCTAGAAATCATTATAGGTACAGGATACATAATGATGGGTCTGTGCAAAACTAGTCTACAATATATATTATTTACAGGTATTTAGATTAGTTTTGTACTGGTCTATTGATGAGTAGCAATTCATGTGCAGGGCACAGTTACAAACTGTAAAGTTTTGATCTTTTACTGAACTGCTCATCTTCTCGGCTAAAATTTATGATTTCAAAAACAACATTATTGAAGTAGATGTTTGAGCATAAAACAACAACAAACAGACAAAATATGTCATACTTTCCCATTCTGTAGTCATTTTCCTCATATTGTAGATAAGAGACTAAAGTTTGAACTCCTACTTTAGCATCACCAGGGTAATTAGGCCATGTAGATGGACACAAACTTTTATATCTGAAATTACAATTGGTGCATAGAATTAAAGAAA
Organism: Mactra quadrangularis; assembly: GCA_025267735.1. Classification (NCBI taxonomy): domain Eukaryota; kingdom Metazoa; phylum Mollusca; class Bivalvia; order Venerida; family Mactridae; genus Mactra; species Mactra quadrangularis. The sequence goes on from CM046305.1 coordinate 22,305,109, forward strand.
TGTTAACTTTATTCTTAAATGATGATTCTATGACTTTGTTGTAACCTTTGGAATGTAAAAATAAAGGCAATGCAAAGTAACAGAGAGAATATGGATTAACTAAGTTAAGAGATGCAAACAGAACATATTTTAAAGCCATTTTATTTGTTTCTATCAGCAAGAAACTTTATCATGAAAGTGCTTTGAAAGTACTAAGTACTTAGAGTTCATAAATGCTTAACAATTTATTCAAAATAAAAAAACAAAAATAACAAAACAAAAATCCACACTTTATTTAAAACAAAGCTAAAGACCTGTGCTCCTTTTCAAAAAAATTCCAACGAAAAAAGTTATCGTAAGTCAATTTCATACTATTAGCAGTTCAAAGTCAGATGGATAATAAGCACAACTATGATATGATATTCAAAAGGTGTACACTATTCTACACAATTCAATAATATAATATTTAGAATTGATAAGCCAAAAAATGAGCATATTATTAATGTTTCTAGCTTTTGACTTACAAAGATTTTTTTCGTAAGAATTTTTGTGAAAAGCACCACTGAAACTTGAATCATACCTTTTCAGGAACACCTCATATGGTCTTCTATAAGCAAAGCCTGCACGTCTTACACGTAGATTTTCCATCAGTCCTAGATATTTAACTTGATGACTCACTATTTTCTCATCAAACTGTTTAGCACGTTTAAACTCATTAGGTTTAATACATCTAACATATGATGGTTCTTTTGACATTAATATAACCATGAGTTGTGCTAAACTGTTCTTGAACTGTGTTGCTGCCTGTAACCAGAGAGGGCTATAGTTTAAAAATTTGAGCAAGAATCTTAAAGGTTACATTTTTTAGCCATTTAATTACCTGTTCAGCATAAAAAGTGAAACAAGTTCTTATAACATGGACTTTTGAGTCAGCTTCCTGGTTCCCAATACTGAGGTAGTAGCATAGTACCATAAAGTGAATTGCTTTAAGGAAACAATATGGTAGGTTTTAGATGTGGTTTGAACCAAAGTGGAGTTGACTATTCAATGAGTACCAATTCATTGTTATAACCACTCAGCCTTGTCAGCCGTATATTGTTTAAAAAAAAAACCACAGAATACAGTTTCAGATGTTCACTCAGTCATATCCGTTTGTGACTAAGAATTTATTTAATTAACAAAATCAACATATTCTTGGTTAAAGCTCAAATGATATTATTTTAAAATCTGAGACGGAAAAAGTATGTTTTATGAAACTATTCAATGAAACAAACTAACTTAGGATAAAATTTGGTAATTTCCAAATAAGGTTTATGGGTAGTTCCCAGGTACAAGCAAGTGTTGGTAGGCAACTGTCTAGTATGAAGATAACAGTTCTAGTATCTGAGTTGGTCAAAAATCATTGTTGTTTCCACCACTTACCACAGTGGTCAACATAATACAGTTACTTACTAAAACTGTGACCCAGGCCCATGAGTTGTGTCATGAACTTTTTAAGCCTTATTGTTATAATTAAAACTTACAGTGTCAGGTCTCTTCTTACTCATGAGTTCTTCTTTAGGGAAACATTGACTTGTTATAAGATTGGATGTCTCACTCATTGCCTGGAAATAATAATAATAATAATAATAATAATAATTGTGATATAAATAATACAAGTCACAGTGATGATACCAAATGACTTTTGTGACAATTGTAGATCAAAATAAAAACAAAATAGTCAAGGTAGGCTTTCTCTCATAACTTTTTACGATTTCATCATTTTATTGGTCAATGTAGAGTGTCCACTCCTTCTGATAATTAAACCAATTGTAAAAGGTTTATAGGAAAAAAATCAAATAGTAAAGTGAAACAACTTGTTGAAACAGTAAAAAAATTAGGCCAAACAAAGGACTAACGTCTGTTTAAGAAATATGAACACAATAACATTAACAACTATTCTTACCTCCTTCAAATCTCTGAAGAGTAGATCATTATTTTTGTCAAGGAAACCTTTTATATTGTATGTTACATCACCAGCATAATGTAACAGTCGAAATTCCTGAAATCAAGAAATGATAAGTCACAATAAAACATGATCAAGATTGTGGGTGTCACAGTGTATCAGTCTACGAAATTAGGATATGACGGTGTTTGCCCAAACAGGGTATTTTAGCAGCTAGCCCTATATCTTGTTTGTAAAAATTTGGTTGCCCCCCCCCAAAAAAAAATTGTTGGTTGTCCAAACTAGATATTGGTTGTCTCAGGCAACTGGACACCCACTAATTTCGTAGACTGGTGTATACAAAATTGAAGAGGCAATCAGTGTAAGCCAACTTAACATTACTGTGAATTCTATGAAAATCACATTCATTGCCTTTTGAGCTATACATGATATTGTTAAGCCAAGTTAGTCAACTCCAGAAGGTAAGAGCTAGTGTCCAGAAAGCGCTTAAACTTACATAAAACAAATGACAGATAAGACTTTATCAGCACAAATTCAGATGTAATCAGCTAGTACAATCTACAAGCTTATCAACAGCATTTGAACATACTTGTTAGATAAGCACAGTTTCCAATTAGGGATGTATACCGGTACCAAGGATCCTATATTAGATGGATATGTAACGCCCTATCGTTCAACCAGATTTTATCGATTTTCACTGTCGTTTCAAATTCGTCTGCTAATTTATCGTAAAGTGTATTAATTGGGAGAAAGAGTGGGTTTTTTAAATCCAAAGTGGTGGTAATCGGCGAAAGGTTCAATTAATTGCGCGATCGCGAATGTAAGTTGTCACTTTATTTGGAATTCTTCCTGCTCAATTACGACTATTTTTTTTAAAATGTAACAAATTCTTAATAGTAGTTGATCTTTTTGAGTACCGTGAACTCGACAGTTCCGAGTTATTGACAATTCCGGGTCACTTTTTTACAATAGTACACAGGTGATCCCTTAATAATGCAATATTTTGATTACATGATAGTTAAGTCATGTAAGACATTTGTCCATTAATATTGATTTCAAACCCTGTTGAAACCACTCCGGATTAAAGAGACAAGCATCTGTCACGTGACCCGGAATTTGCAAGTACGACCCGTAGCTATTGAGTTTGCAACATGCATTTTTGAAAATTGTAGCAAATTATGAGCAAATAAACACAATTAATTTAGTTAAGCATGATAATGTGGAAGTATTTGCATGTCAATCTATGCAGGTTTGATTCTTGTCTGGTTCCCAGTCGTACTTTGGCAGGTAAAGGTACGTCAGGTAAACCATGATCATGTCCGCGCCCATTTACTGAATTAGATATTGGATAATTATGTTTTCAAATGAGCATTTCTCACTACACAGACTTAAATCAAGGGATCATTGTATAAGAATTACAGTTAGTACCTTTTTTCAGTTGTTTGGTTTCATTTTTACTAAATAAAGTATCCGAAATTCTAACAAGACTAACTCACGTTCTAATTGTGTTCAAGTGAGTCTTGTTCGTGTAAATTGTTCGATAAATGTACGTGTAATCAGAAAAATCGAAATCGAATGTCCTAAATAGTATCAAACTCTCCTAAAGTAACTGTCGTCAGCAAATGTTCATACAAAATCAAGAAAACGTAATACCTGAATAATAACTGAGGAGACCGCCATAGTTACGGCTTGTCTGACCCGATAACGATAGTAGTAAGGGGCATGTAATACAGACAACTAGTCATTATTCTTTAAAACACAATAAACCAATCGCTTTTTGGTTATCAAAATAGCGGATTAGAACACCTTTAATTGAGGATACAACATTAACTGGGTCTATGATTAAAGTCAATAGTCCAAAAATCGATGTAAAAATCAGCCAGGAAATGGGGTGTTTTAAAGTTGCGTTTTAGGTTTCATCAAGTATATATGCAAGGAAAAGGTTTATTGGATACCATTTTTTAATGTATTTTTTCCACGTTAGTAAAAACAAAATGCTGTTCAAACGCGCGTTGAATGTGACAACTGCTAAATAAAATTGTCCGTAAAGGACTTCAATCCATGAAAATCGTTGTTTTTAACCGAAAATGGCCATATTTGAAGATGAAATTGATTATCTAAGCTAGCTAATTTCGATTTATTAAGTTACCAAATCCATTCAAACATCACAGATCTATTGACAAATCCAACTTTAAAACATATTTAGTGATCATTTCACTCAGAGACTGCGCTACAGTGCAGCCTACATTTTCGATTGGTCGCCATTTCACACATGTGTCGTGCTTGGGTCGATAATTAATGTCTTAGAATAAACATGAAATTTACCAAAATTGGACAATTAAGTCATAAACGACCAACTTATTCATGACTGTCGGACATAATTTTCTTAATGAGTACATAAAACATCTTTCGATGGATTAGTTTAAAGTGGATATCCGTGGATAGAAATAGCTCGCTTTTTCGTGAAAATGGTGAATGAGACGGAATGGCGCTCTCGCATCGTCTCGCGACGACTGAGAACTTTCGTGACTTTCCTTCCGTTACGAATCCATCTAATATAGGATCCTTGACCGGTACCAAGTACCGGTACCAGTATCGGTATCGTTTCGAAAATTTCCGGTAAATACCGTTTCGTTTTGGTACCGGTACTCAAATCGGTACTTTGAACAAAAAAGAGCACAGTATTCATTGTGTTTTAAAGGGACTAAACTCGATCTAAATTTTGGTTAAGTACATTATACCAATTATTACCGTCCCGTATGTCCCGAGTGGATCTATATTGATGATTGATACAAATTGAAATTCAAATTGACACAATGTTGCAGGAAATTAGCACATTACTTATACGTTTGTTTTTAAGTCTAGAGGCACGTTCCGCAAAGCGATCGCTAGCTAGCGCTTATAAGGCAATTTTTATTCATAAGAGGTCATACGGTATGCATCAAGCTAGCAAATCAAAGATGGCAGTTTTTTCTAAAATAAAAAGTTCAGAAACATTCTCAATTCATTTATCACCCTAATTAGTCTTTTAACCACTTTGACGAAATATTTGCATTTAATAAAACATATATAAAATATTACAAATTTTGTTGTTCTGTAATATTGTCTTTCGATTGTAAATTCTGCATGTATTAGTTATGTAGATGTTATTTTGTCAAAGCATGAGTAAACTGTCACATGTACATTGTGTTTTTTTCGGACGAACATCTATCTTTTTTGTTTAAAAAATGCATAGAATTGCACTCCGAAATTATGTTTGTAAAATATCAACAAAGACTCATTAATGTATACTGGGCTACTAAAAATACTTATTTAATTGCGACACCATATTTTATTGACATTGTTTTCGTTTGAAAATATTCAGTACCGTACTACGAATGTCACTAGTAGGGCAAACTTTTTGTTCTAACTCTTGGTTATGTATTAATCAGTATTTTTTCTACTACATATTTAGCTAATAGAATAGCACGATAACAGTATGAATTGCAGAGCTTCGATGAAATATTTCTCTGTCTTGGATACAAGTGTACCCGGTGATCGTGTGTTTTCACTGGCTGGTGACACAATAAACCAGGAAAGAGTACCCATTGATCCATTGTTTTTGTTATTTGTATTTAAACATTGTATTTTGTACTACGGTTGCATATTGGTATCGGTATCGGTATCATTAAAAATACCATATCGTTTCATTGGTACCGGTATCATTTCGTTCCTGACGGTATTCATCCCTATTTCCAATACGCTATTCTCTCTCATTTTTGGTGCTTATACAGATACAGTCTTCATGACAAACTTTCATTTATAAGCGCAAGACACTCAGTCCAGCAAAATGGAATCTTTACTGACCCAAATGAAAGTTTACTAGACAGAAATAAATTTTAGTGGTTTGTTATAATAATTTAGCATAATATATCCAAAAATTCAACAAACGATGTGCATGGGAAAAAATATCTAAAAACAACTTTATAACAAATTACTGAGCAGTTTCTTTAATCATATGTGACATTCCTTATTTATAAAATGATTTTATTTAATAAAAAAAATGGTGGCCATAACAATTTGGTGGACCATCTGACCACTCACATTCTAAAAGTCACTGGACCAACAGCGAATTTGGAGGACATGGTCCAAAGTCCACTTGCTAAATTCGAAGACTACAAATCTGTAACAAATGTACTTACGTCTCTCTGTATAGTTTTACGAGTAGTATTATCAGCTATACTATGACATATAAAATGTGGATGTTTTCCTATAATTTCTGATAATTTATCAAGAAATGTTTGATCTGTTGTATCTCCTGGTCTTAGACATTCCTCATCCTGTAAAATATAGAAACATACTACAGTAAATTTCTCAATAGAATGGTATTGTAAAGAGACATGTTGCTAATGGTTGCTATACTCAAAGGAGAAAAAATGCAAATGCCTGGCAAATTCAAAATCCCTTCAGATTTATTAACAATATAGCCTTTGTTCCTGACAATATTGTGATGTGAATCCACCATATGATGACACTGTGATCACCTATCCAATTGCTTACATCACAGCCAGTTGCCTAACTATGATATCCTACATGTCCAATAATCTATGTTCTAACTATAAAAGCTGGCAACCAAAGTCAGACTGCAAAAGTTTTGTATTTACCTTATCATTGTTACATTATAAATTATAAAATATTTTCTCTTATGAAGTTTAAAATTCCTCAGTCTGTCTATCACAACTGGACAGAACTAATGAAAGTCAATAAGTTAAAGTTATAGTGTGGTTTAAAGTCTACTACCATATACATGATCAGGCAATCTTTCAATTTTGTAAGATAACCCCTGATCATTAAAATCATCTTAAGGCAGATGACCCCTCGCAGTACATGTGAGTAGAGTGGAACAATTGAAGATAATTTTTTGATTAAGCAAAGTAGCAGTGTCCCTGTCACAATTCAAACCCTGAAACTCTCATTCCCTAACTGTGCATCTTCCCACTTGACCCCTGCTCCTAATGTAGGGACAACCTGATTAATTTTTCCAAATCAATTACTGTTAATGTAATGCTAAATATACAAACCATGACTGATATTATACCAAGAGGTTTAGACTCTATAAGATCACAGATTATTTTATTGTTGAAATATTGTACTGGTTCCCACTGAAATGTACAAATACAAAATGTATACAATAACATGTATTGGTCTGAATCAGAAATATTCCATTAAAATTGTTACTAGTAAAAGAAATATTCCTCACGATGCCACCAAGTATCATTTTGATAAAGAATCAAACGAGAAATGAAATTCAATCCATTCGACATCATGCATATTTCATTCTTATCATAGAATTTCAGGTCTAACTGTTTGCTCTGATCTTTAAACAAACAAAATGATAAAAAAATCAAAATTGTGAACTCCATTCTAACTGTTTTACATGCAAGGGAGAGCAAAACCTCAATGCAACTACAATAAGAAATGTCTAACTTAAGTTTACCTGAATTCCCTCCCTTTCATACTCTTCCTGTTCAGATTTTAAAGTAAGTTCAATAAATAATTGTTGTAATTTCTCATTGCAGTAGTTGATACAAAATTGTTCAAAACTGAAAGTAAGACAAAAGTTTATTATTGCCTAATATAAAATAATGACTCTTGGCAATGGTAAAATGTTTCCATAGCACTAGGTAAATAAATGTCAAAATCAAATAAAAGTTTAGTAATAGAAATGGTTAGCTGATATCGTAATGTTTTACATTTTTGTTGGGATATCTGTTTCAATTATTGTGGGCTTAGTGCAAAACAGTCATAACTCACTCTTTTTTAAATTGAGTTACCACCAGTTTGTGCTAAGCCTGCATTTTGTCTACAATACTGAACTGTTGATAGAATGGTCACCTTAGGTGAATGAGTATATATACAATTTCTGCAACTTCTATTGAAGCTGATTTTTATGGTCAGAACATAGGACTTTGAAAACATCATAATTAAGCAATGGAGTGCAAGGTAATGTTTGCATGCATGTGTGACCACAGGGATTCCCCGATGCACATAATAATATGACACAAAAGCTAAGCAATAATAATAAATCAATTTACCAATTAACTTGAAATACTTCAAATCCATATATATCTAAGAGACCCATCAATGAACATTTACTTCTAGCCTGAAAAATACAACAGTAACATTATAGCATTTTAGTTACTTTAATTCTCAACATTTCAGTTACCATAGCAACCAAATCTTGTGTGCTGAAAACATAATTATGGTTCAAAGCATCAAAATGTCTGACTTCTTCCCATGTTTCATCAATCAAGCCATAGTTTCAAGTCTTGGTAGAATAGGGTATCTTCAGAAGGAAGAGTAGGGCCCAACATTAAAGGATTTCCTATTGCTCCTAATGACCTATATTTGGGTTCAGGCAACTTGTTACTGCTAGTAAACATTTGGTTTTGGCAAGTTATGTATATAGCTGGTTGTCCAATTGGGCAACCTACTTAAAACATTAATTTCGAGACCTAAAAAATGAAACTAAGATATAGAAAATATACTGTAGTAGAGGCATAAGCATGAATTAATGCATTTCCATGGGGACGGCTAGTCTTACATTTATTTTTCTCAATTTTAATTCTTTAGTTTTTGGTTGAACCAGGATTTCATGTGTATATTAACAGTTTGCAGTTCGACTCTGAAGAAATCCTGGTTCAAATATACACTGTATACATAAAATATATAGTTACCCTGTTAGAGAGTGAATCATTAATCTTGTGTACAATCCATGAAAATAGACGATCATATATTCCCTTAGCTAAAGCATCCCTGGCATACAAAGCTTGATCAACTGTGAGAGGTGACTTCAACTGTATATGAAATAACAAACAAACAAGAAATATTAGTATATCAGTCATTGCCTTTAAGTTATCTCCAGCAATAGTCATTAGGTTGTAGACTAAAGGGCAAAATTATCAACTGACCATGCTATATAAGTAAGTAATTTTCACTTGCTAGTTTCGAGCTTCCGGCCAGTGGGTCAAGGCAAAGACTCATGTCTTTTAAAAGAGAGCTAAAGATCTATCTAATTAGTCAAACCAACATACTTCTATGTACTCCAGTCTTTGATTGACTCCTTACACCAACTTATACAGCTATTACAATAAAACAATCTATTCTTCCCAACTTTGCTTTCTCCATTAAATTCCATATACAGTTTTAAGCATAAGCAGCTTGGTTACATATCAAAGACACTATATCTATAAATAAGGTACTAAAACAATAATAAAAATTCAATAAATGACCAGTTTCTTCATAATAAATTATTCCTATCCTCAGACTCTACACAATTTTTTAATCTCTACATGAAGTTATAATAAGATAGGTTTGCACTGAACTATCAAGTCATATCTTACCTTTTCGCCTTTAGCTTCAATAGTTCTGTTCTGTAATGCTGATAACAAACTATCCTCTTTACATCCCAACAGCTTGAAAATAATAAAATAAATAAATGATTATTGCATAGCAAAATAGCTGGGTGCTGCACCCTGCCCTTTTTTACTCCTCCTTTTATAGAAATAGTTACTATGCAACACCGACACTCTGATGTACCCAGCCTATCACTGCCTTCCTGCCCTTTTCTAATTTCTAAAATCATCTATTTGTATACATCATCAGCAGTTATTTTCTTTGGGTCACGCAAGCTTTTTTCCTTCTCACACAAATTATTCCAGTAACTACTGCTTGGTCACATCATGTCACCATGCTGTATTCATTAAATTTACCCCCTTTAATTCAATCCCACTTACCTCCTGGGTAATTGTTTATCTATGAACAAAAATTTAACTCATTTAAATTGTAATATATTAACTGTTTTTATATTATAAATACTACATGTATAATACAAATGTAATTAATAAAAACAGCTTTTTACAAGTTCAAGGTTGTTATGATACTTCTGACTTTTTTTAGATTTGCATATAATGTTTAGTACCATTGTAAACTTGAAGATATTTCCAATTCAGATCTACGCTTTATTTGGCATCATTATTGCAAATGATGTTACCATGACGACGTGAACATGAGGACCTCGCACACTTTTTAAGTCAGTCGACAATGGTCAGAAAACATCTAAAGTATGTTGAAATATCTGTTGAGTTACTTAACCTAATACTGATGATAACATGTTCCAATAAAAGTTGTTTAAACAAAGTAAAGAACAACCACCTACCTCAGATATAACGTCCACATTAGCTTTATCAGTAACTCTAGCATGATCAGTATTTTCTTCTGATTCGAAATCTATATTTCCTAAATGTAGTACTGATGCAACAATGGAAAATAAGGCCTGAAAAAATAATAGCAATTATACATGTCAAAGTAGAGCTTCATTTGATTGGGCTTGAAGTGTATTGGCGATATTGATATATCGAGAAAATAATATTGACGATACATCAATATATATCGACACATTCACTGCAGTATGATACAGACCATTTACATTGTCATAAGCTCATAATACATGTATATTTGTTGTGAAAAATGCAACCATATAGTACCATTTATGGAAAAGAGCTTTTTCGTCACTGGGGATGCTGTCACCTGTTTCCGCTCATGATAGAAGGTTTGTCTTGCAAATTTTGACACTTATTTATATATATTTATAGGCTTTATTATCAATATTTCAAAGTGCATAACAATTATTGACAATTATGGAAAAAATATTGACGATACATTGATAGTGTTGGAATTGATGAAAGCTCTATGTCAAAGTATTGTGAGGTATTGGATATTTTATTTTGGCAGGGTTATAATATGCCCTGATAGGGCATGGTGCATAAAGGAAACAATGAGATTTAGCATGGCTGAAACTCAAGACTCTTTGCCAAGGACAGATTGGATTGATTTAAAGGCAGGGACCATGGATATGGGTCAGACTACAGCTAGATTCAAAGTGATTTATTTCAGTTCTTACCTTTTGTTCTTGTTGTGTAAAATCCAAAACTTTTAAACTATGTTGTACAGCTCTCCAGTTAGCTTGATCATCCATTGTCTGTAATGTGCTGCTTGCACCCTGTAATAATGAATACATGACATTGTATTTATTATATGCTTTCCAGTGGAATACAAGGATTTATCAGTAAAATAAAATCGATATTTAACTGTTTTGTAACAATGAAATTATATTTGTTATTTTTCATTGTTTGAATCGACGGGTCATTGATCTATTGACAGACTACATTTTTCAATCGTAAATCGAGAACTATACAAATATAATAATACACCAAAATTGAAGGAATGTTCATCAGATGTAAAACTACCCAACTAAACAATTTAGTACTAGCGTGTTAAATGACATAATTGAACTAAATAATAAATTATTATAAATATGTATTTCTTTTAATTATCATATTTCATTGTTCAATACTTTGTTAGTTGAAGTAAGGTACCATTTTCAAGATGTTACTAATGCAATATAAATCAAATAACAATGATATTATTGGGCCTAGAACTTGAAATGTCTGATTCTAATGTTCAAGAAGAGATGAATATACCACACATTTATTATAAATGTGGGTTCTTTCTCAAACTGAACTTATCAAGCAAAAAGCTTTGACATATGTATTGTGTCACAAATTCATGTTATGTTTCAGTAACTTCGCAGATCTTAAAACAGTTTTTAAGTATATTAATATAAATTAATATATCTTTGTAAAGTGGCTGTAATTCAATTTCTTATATATTCGCAATTTAGATCAAACTTGATTGACCAATTCTTTATAATAACAGAAACAATATGTTGAAAGTGTCACTAACAAACACACATAATGAATAAAAGAATACCTGATTTAGATAGAAATATTGATCAGGATCTGATGTTAGTTTTAAACTTTTCAAGTTAATTGGAGTAGATCCGACCAACATCTGATAAAATATATGAAAATTTCTTTCTCCATTAGCTTGGTGTATAACACGAGATTTCTCTAGTAAATAATTTAATATATGTCCACCTATTGGTGCACCCTGAAATATACACAATACAATTTATATTTACTTATTTCAGGTTGATTGTGAAACAAGTTGTTACAACTTAGATCAATCACTTACAGACAGAGTCCACTTTTTGGTCCCCCAGTATTGAGCTTTAGAATAAAGTTTCTTGCTTGAGGAATCAACAGGCAATTCAATGATTACTAGTTCAACATTGTCACCATTGATATGTTTAGACATATAATTATTTCATAATACAATGAATTTCCACTATTTACAACCATCAAACCTATGATATTATTGTAAGATTATATTGAACTGTCCGATTGCATAATTACACGGTAATCGCACACTGTATATATTATTTTCCGCATTCTATATATAGAAATTCGCAGTAAAATTACAATGAGTAGGTTAATTTAGTGTCGATATCTCATCTGGCTAAATGGTCGAACGGTTAAAGTGCAATGCTACAAAACATCTATTTTTGAAAGAAGTGCGAGTCTGAAACTAAATATATGTCATTTTTTAAATTTTTTTGTTCTTCGTTTTGTATTTTTTTTTGTTTCACATCTATTTTATTCAGTAATTTTTGGACATAGAATTACAACTTTTCAAAACAAACAATGTAAAAATCACTCAAATTTAATGACTGAGTATGTTGTGCTACTGTCATCATCACTTAAAAAGATGCCACTAAATTTATAACAAAGGCGTCTTCAAGATTTATGATGCACGGGGATGGGCAATGTGTTTTATGCAATCCGCCCATGATTTAAATGAAAAAAAGAGAGATAAATTTAAGTGTCTATCGGGATTCGAACCCACGATAAAAAGATTTGTAGTCTGACCGTCCTACCACTCGGCCATACAAACTACAATTCATTTTGTAAATAAGACATAATACATAAGTGTTATGTGCTGACATACGCTCTACGTGAACTACCGAAATTCACCGACTATTAAATATACCGTGTAATGTGACGTTTTAATTTATGCAATCGGACAGTTCAATATAATCGTACAATAATAGTGACAAGGTTTTCCATAGAGAATAGGGGAGCTCACTTAGTTAAGTATGATAAAATTCATACTGAATTATCTCCCTTAGACTTAAAATATAAAGTCTACAGATGAAACCTTTGGATGAACATGTACACTTACAGCTGTTTCTATGATGGAGATATATAACAGCAAGCTGTGGACACAAAGTATGTTCATTAAGTACATGCAACCTAAATTAGTCAGGTTTTTTGTGACGTTTCATACCACTTCCAATAGTTATTTTAATAGTCAGATTGTAGCATACAGTCAATCCACCAATTTGCAGTTCCTTGACAGATTATGATTTCTGATCTAAGATTTTTACTAAGGACTGACAGCTGCAAATTTTGATATGATGAAAGGCTTTTATTTGACCAACATCTGAAGGAATGTCGAATCTGCCTTGGAAAAGAACCTACAACCCTTGGACTTACATTCAAACAGTCTAAGTTGACACATCTAAACATTGATCACTGACTCTTGGCTAAACTATCTAGAGTTGCTGTCACTTAGTACATTTCTGTATCTGGAGCGCTCCCTGCCTTGTCACATGACTGAGCATCACTTCTAAATTGGCCAATTGTTGCTCTTATAGGGAGGATGTATATGCAGCAAGTGCCATAGGGTTACAACATTTCTGCCTTGCTCCTTTGAGCTTTATGCACATTCTTACCACTTATTGAACTCAAGGAGACCAATTATAAACAAGTCAAAAACAAACCTTATAATCAAACTGTATATCCATATATTTACCAAATCTACTAGAATTATCATTTCTGGTTGTTTTAGCATTTCCGAAAGCCTGAAAAAACAACAACAAAGATACAGCCACACTTGTAACACATGTACAAGTCTTGAATCGGGGCATTCTTTAGTGGAGCTTGGAGTTATGAAATAATTTCTATAGCTGTTCTCCCTCCTACCAATGATTCTGAATTATTTAGGGCAGTTGTCAGTCACTGACGACAGTATGAGCTTAGTAGTTGGTTAACAGCTATATCCAGAGATTTAGCCTTTCCAGCAAGTAGGTTGAATGATCGCCTTTGTATAACCTATACAATGTGTTGCTATGGTGTTAAACCCAACAAAAACAAACAACATCAAAATAAGTACATACATATTACAAGAATCTCCTAGAAAATCCTGTTTATAAAATACAGTTAAGTTTTTACAATTAGCACTATAAAAACTGGTGGTCTTAATACTGGAATGGTCTATATACATTGTATAGGGGGATTTTTCTTCTCCAATCTCATTTGCCTTAAAATTCATCAAAACTCAGATATTTTTGTATTAACCAAGGTGGTCTATACATGGGAACTATAGTGTAATTATTAAGTTAACCATGGGACCTTTTGTATGAGAGTTTATCTTCATTTTGAGAAATACAAATAAATTCTGCACACTTTAAAAAGTAAAAATTTTCTTCAAAATGACCTATGTGCAAAAGCATTCACAATTAAACTTGTTAGTTTATGGAAAATTTCTATAGAAAATGTTTTCAAGTAAATTAATTCATTATATTAATTTTTTAAAAAGGTTAAAGTACAAAATTTTGTTCAAGATGTCAAACCTTGTCTAGCCAACAATATTCTCAAATATTGCCATGAGCTATTATATTGGTTTGCATTTGATCATGGACATAGATAAACTTCACATAAGGTCCGGACTTGAACAATTATAAGTTATCACTTCCTTACATGTATCAATTTGATACAAGACATTGTGCAAGAGTACATTTTGTAACAAATGTAAGTAATTAACTTGTTTCCTGAATCACATGTTCATCTACATTGTGCAATTGTTGTTTAATTGTATCATTCTTTAAACATAATTATATTGAGTTAAAAATATACACTTAATGCTTTTAATAGCAATTTAGCTAATTAATTTACAGCAATTTCATTGATCAAGCAATTGATTTCTTTTCATTTACAGTACAGAACAGAACAGAATTTACTATAAACAGCATAAACATGGTGTTCGTTGCCATTACAATACAGCTGAGCTGGCGGTACATTGATTTCCTTTTTTTAAAAATACAAGACTAGTAATTGTAATTGATGGAAACAGGCATTATATTATCTCTTATCTCTTTGGTTAAGTTGTAAATTAGATATACTGCATATTCTCTAATAAATGCCTTTGGAGGTGTTACATTGTCGGAAAGGGAGAGGCACTAATAAGAGTGCAGAAAATGGTGAAATGAATACCTTAAAATTAGGAGTATAGAAAATATATCGTACATGTAATTACTGATACTACTAGTCTTGTTGTGCTGCTATTTTTTTATATCTATGTTGAAATTGAAATCATATAGAATAATCTTTCTTTTCAAAAAATAGGGGTGTTATTAGGGGAAGGGGCATTTAATAAAGAAAATAAGGGGCATTTATTAGGGAAGGGGCATTTAATAGATAAAAAAGGGGATATTTATTGGAGGAGGGGCACTTTTAAGAGAATATAGGGGGTGTTTATTAGGGGTGTTCAATAGAGAATATACAATTGATGTACAGACTTTAAATAGCTTGTTTATTTAAATCACACTTTATACTAAGTATTTCTATTACCTCTAATAAAGGATTAGATTCCAACAATCTATCTTTAACTCTCTCCACATCTTTAGAGTGTGTGCTACTAGCAGCTATATAATGTAGCATTTTCTTTGATGCTTCTGTTTTTCCGGCGCCACTTTCTCCTGATATCAATATGCATTGATCTTGATTTTCTCCTCTCATAGAACGATATGAGGCATCTGCTATAGCAAAACTGAAATGATAAAATCATAACAATGAATCTTTTGTTGCATTATTATGGCATTAAATTTGTACTTGTAGGAACTTTTCCACAGGTGGGTACAGAATTCTGTATCCTGGAGGCTCTCTTGTATATATATATACATATTTTAATTTAGATGCCATTTAAGCTTTCAACTAATATCTTTAAAATACTAGATAGTGAATACAAAATCTGCTTAACCTCCTGGCCTTGTATGCTATGGCTCTGTTAACGTGTCCTATGAGCAAAAAAGTTATCGTTACATTTCAATACTGGAGGACCAAGACGCGGACTCAAAAAAAGTTGCAAAAACTTGTTTTACCATTGAGCAGAAATAAACTTCTATAAAAATAACAAAAAATTTGAAGCATCCATTGGGGTGGTCCTGACCATATAAGCTCCTCCCACTCACACACTCGTCATTTTTTTTCCAAAACTTGATAAGCAGTCTAGTGTTTCTCTTCTAGACAAAATGTCTACCATAATATCATTATAAAGAATTGCCTTGATAAAAACTTAAGAAAATAACCACCAACCATCTTCAAACACTATGGGGTGGTCCACCTGATCATGTTAACTCCCACCCACATACACTAAAACCTTTCAAAAACCTTTTTTCTACTATGCTGTATTTTTTAGGGCACTAACATACAAGTGAGCTGAGATAAAAAAAATAACTCAAGACTTAAATGATGTAAAACATTAAGTAACTTGAGATCTTAGAACTTGACACTGGTGACTTTAATTGTCACATAATTAAAACACATTCATTATTGTATATTACATGTATGAATTTAAGGTTTATATTAGTTTGACAATGATAGTCAATTCATTACCTATAAACAAATGGTATATTCATGTTTCACTGTAACAAAGTGAATCTTTCTAGATATCAATGTAATCATGATATGGCAAATTTCTTTTCCAGCCATCTTAGCTACTGTTGTTTATTTCGTTGTTGTACCAAACTTTTGTTTCTTTATTTGTTGTGTGGGAGAGTGTAGGGGAACAGTTAAAATAAAATAACAAAAAGAGAGGGTTTTATAAAAAATATGACTATTGTTAAACATATATTTCATTGCTACATAAAAATTTATGCTAAAATAAAGATATACAATGAACTGAAGAAAGTACATAGTTTAATAAGCCATATTTGATTGATAATACATAGATGAGTGAGGAAATTAAATTCCTTCCATAAAAGAGTCAAGGAGGACCATTTTGAACATTATCCCTTGACTGGTCAATCCCATATTTTTATGAGTCTGGACCTCCTTCAAAAATGGCCACCACAGTCTTGAGATGGGTGTTTTTAACTGAATTTAGGGATTTTCTCTTAGAGAAAGTTGTCCAAAAAATGGCTTTTTTGCGTGCCTCCCCCATCACAAGATGTCTGAGGAGAGTCTCAAAGAGGGATGTGCCCCGCAGTGTCACTGGTGTTTGAGGGGGAAACACCATCTCAATCTCCAAATGTACTGAATCCACACTAGCAAGATATACAAACCTAAGTATTATGAACATTAAGTTGAGATTAACATGTATGCCAGGATAAGATAAAACAATCTTACATTTCTCTTTATAAAAATAAAATTTGAAATAAAACATAAAAAACAAAAAAATTCATTTTCACTCAAAATTTTGGCTTCATTTATGAAATCAACATTACAAGCACTTGATGTATCTTTCCTATCTTTAAACAGCACAGTTATCATTATACAAACAATGTAAAACATTAGACATTGGAATTTCTTTCATCTAAGGCAACAATGAACAAACCTCATTGTATATGACATTCCCGAAACTATAGGCAGAAACTTAAGTTTGAAATTGGCTAACAGGAAATTTTTGTAGATGATGGATTGTAACTTCTAAGATTTAATTACAATGTACAGTGAAAGTTTCATGGTTCAAACTCCACTAGGTCCAACTGTATGAATGGGTCAAACATTTAACCTGACTTAAATCCATTTCCATTCTTTATCTGCCAAAAAGGTCATTAGAAAACTAGTAAGAAACTAGAAACTAAACCTATCACTGATGTGATAAAATACCCCCAATGGGTGTTTGTCAAGAAATTGGGCGCTGAGAAAATGAGCAGACAAGATTTTTCATCAAAGGGCCATTACTCTGTGAAAAATCAATGGACCTTAACCAAAATTGGATACACACATGTCTGCCTGATATCTGGTATATTTATGAAGTTTGAAAGAAATTTGTGAAATAGGTGCTGAGAAATTGAGCTGTAAAGATTTTTCATCAAAGGGTCATAACTCTGTGAAAAACCAAAATGGGATATGCATATATCTGCCTGATACTGTATAAGTTCATTCACTTGAACACCACCGGGTCGAATTAATTGGCCGAGTTGAACACATTGTCTGGCACCGATCAATTTCCCTTCTATATCTATATTAGTCAACCTCTGTTGGGTCGAACAGGACTGAGTCGAACTCTCGAACCAATATCTTGGTCCCGTGGTTTACAAATACACTTAGATACAATTGTCTCTCTCGAACAATAGATTTTCACACATCGACCGTAAAATCTTGACAGTAGTCATTGTTGGTGACGCATGACAATAACAGGGCGTGAAAATCGCTTAACAATAGATTTGTTAATTGATTTTAATCGCTTAACAATAGATTTGTTAATTGATGTTAATTTGCCCAACACATTGGGATTTGTATACATAATATTGCATAAAAATTGCTTAACAATAGAATTGTTTGTTGACTGCAATTTGTAGACAGGCACATATTATAAAATGTTATGGTATGAATAAAAATAAAGGATAAAACGAGTAGGTAAGGTCTCGCTAAAAAATTTAATTAGCGCATATACAGCGTGTATGTTAGTTTAAATTTATAAAAACTGATAAAAAAAGTTCGTGCAATTTCGGTAAAAAATAAGTCCAAATTAAGGATCAAAATGATTGAACAGAATATACAATGGAGGAAAAAAACTTACTGGAGGACCCGGTCACATCGAACCTTTCTCACTTACATGTAACAACATTAAAGAAATGATCAATTCATCTACTACTACTCACCTATATCGTAATCATGTTCATAAATGTAAAAACAATGCGCAACCAATATGTAGTTGGCAAATTAATTTTCAGTAATTACTAACTACGTATACATGACACATGAATGAACCGTGTGTTCGGGTTACATATTAAACCAAGGGAGATAACAAATTTAAAAACAATTACGAAACAAGGGGAAGTTATAACGTCGTACTTGGACAAAATTCGGCCTGGTCGAACACTTGGCTCTCTCGAATCCCTCGAGTTCGAGCCAGCGAACTTTTACTGTATCTGGTAATATGAGTGATGTTGAAATCAAATCGGTAAAATAGGCGCTAAAAATTAACAGGACACTTTACTGTGATTGCTTCGTAGCTTACACAGAGTGGCCAGTACATGAACTAGACTGTGAACAAGCTAAACACAATCATGAATTAGAAGAAATTATACAAAATTATCATTTCTCAAATTCCTCAACAACTACGCATGAAACTAAGTTTCAGTTAGGCAAAAGAAAGTTCTGTTGAACTTGAAAACTGAAACTATCATACTGTTCTCTATTTTATCAACAAGACAACCTCTGACCCTTCTCCCCATCAATCTATCAACTTAATATCAACTTGTTTAACATTTATCTAGTCCCCTGTAGGCTTACTTCCTTCCAATACATTCTGGGTACATGTTCATATCATTAAAATCCATTACACAAAGTTTCTAATTCAAATTGACTAGATACAGCCATGGACCTTACATAGTAACATAGTTATATAGGGTCCTAGGTACAGCACCAGGCTCAACATTTACTTTTGTTGTAGGTGGCTCAGTCTGACTACCAACTATAAATTTTACTTAATCAAACCAGAAGTTAATATGCCCAATAATAATGGCACATATATTAAAAATTGAGTGGTTTTTGTATTCATTGTTTTTAACAATGAATACTCTGTTACCAATAGATTAATAGCGGTATTCCGATCGGAGTCCTATACTGACCTATTGACCTATATATCTAATCAACAAAACCGAACAGCATCCGGATA
This sequence comes from Mactra quadrangularis, assembly GCA_025267735.1. NCBI lineage: Eukaryota > Metazoa > Mollusca > Bivalvia > Venerida > Mactridae > Mactra > Mactra quadrangularis. The sequence continues at coordinate 22,324,880 of CM046305.1, forward strand.
ATTCCGCTACAATAAAATAGTTCGCAAATAGTTCTTTTGTTCCATCGATCATCTGTGTATTCCTACGCGTCAATTTAATTACGCATTTAACTCGATCTACATCAAACCTTTCTTCGAAGTGACACCGAGTATTGACAAATTTGTGAACAATTGAACAATGGTAGACAAATTATTACGTAACTGATAATCGCGGATGTATACATCGATTTCATTCATGAAAAATTATGAATGAAACTACGTTTCCGTATCAAGCGCTATAGTCACGTGACTACAAATATGCATTTGCTGACAGACATCGGAAGACAAAGGAATTGAAGGAAAGTACTCGAAACTAAATCAGTTTCTCTTAATGCAGTTTAGAGTCATTCACATTATTGGAAGGAATTGTTTGCAAACAATTCCTTTCTATGTCAGCGCTCCCACTCCCAGAAATGAGAAAAAGAACGAACAACACATAATTGAACTCTGTTGCGACCCAGAAAATAATATAGCAACAGAAAAATGTGTATACTCGAGTACTATCAATTGCAGACGAGTTGAAAAAAATACAAATTTAAACAAATAGTACTTAAAATTATGATATTCTTTGTTTTACATTAATAAAACTTTATTCTATCTGTGTACGGAGAAAAATTATTTTGTGCATTGCGCATTTTTATATGTCATGCATTTGTATATGTATATAAATTTAGCGCAATAATTAGCGTCGTGTCTGTGGCCTAGTGGTTAGCATGTCAGACTACCAATCATGAGGTCGTGAGTTCGAATCCTAGGCGCGTAACATTAATTTTTTTTAATTTTTTTTTTTGGTTTAGGCTACAAAAAATTGATCATGTTCGTCAGATTTACGCACTTAAAATTCAGAAAATGGAAAATTTTTTTTTGCTCTAGTTACTTTTCACTTATAAAATGAAAACATCAATTATAAATGCAACCATGTTTGATCATCAGTTGAACACTGACGTAAACTTGATGTTTTCATCAACTCTACACTGCTCTAGTTATGTGACGTCATGTCCCCCTGCTGTGTTATTTACGACAAGCAGGTAAGACGGGGTAGAATATTTAACATTATAATTGTTAATGCCCCAAAATACTCGACTGACTTATTTTGAAATAAATTTTGCATAACGTACCCCAAGACTATATTTATTTCACGGCGTCTCAACGCCGTGATATTGTGGTGGGTAGATTTTGATAGCAATGGGCAAAAGTCACGTGATAAAAAATGATAAAAATCCTTTCGATTTCCACTGCCGACAAATTTATTGTTTTTAATGCAGTCATAGTACAGCCCATTTCCGTTAAAAGTTAAATAGAAAAATCATTTTTGGGGGAATCCATATAAACAATTTTTCTTGCAACAATGCAACACACGAAAAATCAGCGTTTTATATCAACACATTTCCGCAAATCCTTTCGAATCACACGAAAAGGGGTAGGTATAAATCGCGAACCAACCGGACCAGGAGACCAGTTTAGTATACGGATACAGTTTAACAAATATGCGTATCATAATGTGTGTATAGTACATATATTATTGATATTTGCCAATATTTTATTTGAAAAGATAAGACACCAATATCGAAATTATATTTTAAGAAATAACTTTGCAGACTTTAACTATTAAAAGAATCGTCGATTGCTTCATCACATATTGTTGTAAATATTATATATTTCAACTGTTAGAGCATTTATCATTTGAAAACTAATTTGATATGATTCATATATTTTAATAATATACCTTTTTTTCTTATTAGCCGACTGTATAAATAAAGAAGCGTAATCGTGTAACATTGACTCTTAATTCTTACTCTTACTGAGCTCTATTGGCGATCTTTTCTAACTATGATTAAGTGCAGCGGACCAGTTAATTTTAAGAGCATAAGAGTTACGGACCAGGGTTGAGTTCAGTAACTGCGAACGTTATAGAACGTTCCGCAACGATACATTCGGAAGTCCTCGTCCATTTGCTGCGAATAATCTCGGACATACGAGTTTTTGGACGCTATTTTGAAATGTCCGGCGTTAAAGTAAACACATGTATGACCGAGGAGTTCCGAATGCATCGTTATGTAACGTACTGTAGCGTTTTGTGTAATTGAACTTGCTTCTGGTTATAGATCGAGCAGATGTAAGATTATTTTTGCAGACTTTTTTTAATTATGAAAAGTTTGGTACTATATTGACGGACTATTGACCAGACGGACCAGGTAATTTTAAGAGAGTTAAAATGACGGACATTTACACCTAGGTGCAAAGCTCGCCAGTTTTTAATTTGTTCGAATGGAGTATGTTTTCTCGAGTCCGAGTGAATTCATTATTAAGAAAAATGATTTCTATTCGAAATAGCTTGCCTTTTGTATTTAAGTGCATCTTTTCGGAATTAAAATACATGTTAAATCCTTTCGTGTATCCGGCAACAAAATTCTTCCGTAACAAGTAAAGGTATGACTACTCTCTAATACACTGGTTTGAAAGATTCACTCGCTGACTCTCTACCTCTGCTGAAATACTATGCGCAAACTGATATTTCTATTTCAAGGCAAAGACACACACATTTAGATTGCATGACTGTCTCGTGATTAAAAAATAAATGCAATAAATGCAACAAATGTTCACGCCTGTAAAATCAAAATGTCGAAATTCAAAGATGCTGGACTGTTATGCATTAGTTAGATGATTGGTTACACGGATTGGTAAGAACAGATCCGCAATGTGAGGAGCACTTGACTAAACAGAAGCGATAAGTCATGTAAATAGCTTCTGTTCTGAAGAACTATGTTTTCCCTTCTGCCGATCTTTTTAAGCGTCATGCAAATATGAATTACTGGAAATAAATCCAACTAAAACCAAACATCCTATCGGCATAAAGATGGTGTCTAGATCCAGACCATTCGCGTACTCCAAATTTGTCAAGATTCTCAATCTAACTAGTATCGAGAATCTTACTAGGCTTTGGAACGAGATTGTTACATTTGAACAGAAAAACGTTTTATGACAAGTTACCTTTTAATTACTGAAAAACCTTAACATGACAATTCAATATAATGCTCTTTTGAGTTACCTTTAGATTATACTTAATCATTCTTTTTTGTTTGCCGTGACAATCCCTTTGCTGCATTTAGCAGCAATTTTTTACTTGTATACCTAAAGGTTTAGTCAATTTTTATTTTAGAAGGGTTCTGATGTAATTGTTTTCTTTCACATAATTTATGACAAGCCTCTATTTATTCACTTTAAAGTTTTCCAGTTTGGTCCATTTTCATTTTATAGGGATGCTGACTCTAAAATCCTCATACATGATGGCTTGAATAATCTTAGTTGTTGTTTGTTGTTTAGTTGTTCCCATATCATCCAAATAATATAACTTTATTTATACTAAAAATGTCAACAAGACTCGTCCATTTATATTTACGGGGGGTGCTCAACTGGTACTCATTCTGGATTACTAAATTATATTGAGCAGTTGTATGTTGTTGAGTCATTCTCTTATTTACACAATAACATTAAGACTTTACTAAAACACCAACATCAACAGGTTTGATCTATCATGATGTTAGCCGAGCTTATTCTAAATTGTACAGAAATATTGGAAGTATTTAATTAAAGGTTAATATTGAATGAATTCACTTAGTGTATTAGCTATGCAGTATAGTAAATGCAAATGGAACAAAATACAGTTAATTATGACGTATGTACCTTATGAAAAGCATTTATGTATGTTAACAGCAAATAATCTTTCTTACAACAACCTGCAAAATAATCAAAACTATATGCCCTGTACCCCAATATCAAAATAATATGGTATAATATAAGTTAGAAAGATTTTGACATATTTCATCTTTGAATGTACATGATTGTATCATATCAATATGCTGAATAAATGACCAACTGGTATAAACACTAAAAAGTTACTTATTATGCTTTTTCTGAACTACATGCTATAATGTGATTTTCTGTATAATGTTCATATTTAACATGTATTTTTCCATTTGTATAAAAATTCTCATGAAAATATCACACATTTATTCCTCGCCTTTCGATCGCTTCTCAAAATGTTTTTTTTTCGCTGGCCAGCTCTATTTTTTGAGACAAAATTCATAGAACATATGATCAATTCATTGAGGCCTTAACGCCATAGCAACACATATTGTATAGGTTATATCACGGAGATCAGTCCATCCACTCACTGTTCCTGAAAAGGCAAAATCTCTGGATCTAGCTGTTAACCAAAAAGAAATCACATCGATGACTGAGTGGTAGGAGGGAGAATTACCGTAAAAATTATTTCATAACTAACCTCAACGAAAGTATGCCCCGCCCATGAATAAAACCTACGACCCCTCGATCAGTAGAATAATGGGCCTGTAAAATGAAATATGAAACACAGTTGACTATGAATGATAAGAAGGTAATGAGTGATATCGAAATAGTATCTTTGAACTTGTTGAAGTCATCAACATAATTAATATTTGGAACATATACATGTATCACCTTTTCTAGTTTGTGTGTACTAATGAACTCGGGTATTAAATCTTAGCATAACACTTTGAATCTTAACATTTGTTTATTTTCTTACATAATATAGATAATTTGTGCATATAAAACACTTTCAACTATTTTGCAAAAAAATAACCCCATTCACTTGACGACATTAACCTCTTTGTTAAATCAGTTCATCGAATGAAAAAAAGAAATTTATCATACAATTAATTCTTAATAATATTTGTAAATCTTAACCTTCATCATTAAACACCATCAGTGCAGGTAAAATTAATTTCTAAGACCTTTATGATAAGCAGAAATTGGGGTTAAATACATTACTTTCTATTCAGTTACTATATAAATCATAGAATAGCAGCAGGGTGTTAGTCCAACTTTACTAAAAAATGTGCACTACGTAGCACACATAACAGATAACAATTACATAGTTTTAAATCTCTCCTATATTAGATTTTTTGACACACAGACTAATTAAATAATGTGATAGTCATATTGTAACAGTTAATAGCATTGACTAATTACAACAGTAGTCATAGTAATACGTAAATTCAATCGTTCAATATTGTAAATGACTCAAGCAGATTTTTATTGTGAAGAGAGTTTGATAAAAAATGTAATCACCAGCATTAATAATATCTACGGTCATTCTGTCCCCTTCCCCTGATTCTAAGTCATGTAGGACAGTCGTCAGTCACTGACAAAGTATGCACCCAGTAGTTTGTTAACAGCAAAATCCTGAGATAAAGCTTCTTCAGGAACAGTGAGTAGGTGGACTGACCGCTGTGATATAATCTATATAAGGTGTTGCCACAGCATAAAACCCAACAAAAATTGAATAAATCTAAACACAATGAATACCCCAGTACTTTCAGTGCTTTGATTAAGTCTGCTTCTATATTACGTATACAGCCAACTTAACAATTTTTGTGTACAATAACTCCTAAGCATGGAAATCACCTTCAGCAGGTGATCCCTCACAGTACATGTACGGTGATGTACCCATTTACACCTGGGTGAAGTGGAACAATTGTGGGTAAATTTCTTGCTCAAAGAAATTAGCAGTGCCCCTACTGGGGTTCTAACCCAGGACCTCTTGATCCCAAAGCACTTGTCTTATCACTGGACCACTACTCTTACTATCGTATTCATTCCTATCTAGTTTTTTAAAACTAATTTTGCACTTATGTATCTGTATGCATGGTTTCAATGTACAGTTTTTGTCTATGAATATCGTGGGTTTAGCAGAAAACGGTTGTAACTCAGTACATGAAAAGAGTGAGTTAAAAAATTATGACCATTTTGAGCTAAACCCATGATATACCAAAGGTTTCCAAACCTATAGAACAGAAACAAATCAAATATTTTACTTACACATGAGGTGGTAGTTCATAAAAGTTGACATTCTTATAACTTTTAATGATATCAGAGTTGTAGATATCTAATTCATGGTATGGATTTACTGACACCAATACTGGTCCAATATATGTCTGAAATATCATAGAAAAAAATAGCTAGAAGTCAGCTATACAGTAAGAGCCCCTTAAGTGACATTCTGAAGTTTTTGGCTCTTTAGGTTTATACTTTTTATATTTTCCCAATTATTTCGAGTTCAATTGGTTGTACGGAAATTGTGCAAAATATGGTCTTGAATCAAGTTACTTCGCAAACCAGCATGGCGTCCAGGAACTTAATTGCTAGAATGTTTTGCAGCTATGGGGTGATTGTCTCTTTCAACCTTAGCATTTTTTTTATATGCAAAACATTATATCACAGTTCTAAATGACTGTATAGACTAAAAGAGGCTAGATTCTATCAGTAGCTACATGTATGATTTCCAATGTTTGTGTTAAATTAAATACAATGGAGGCACAATGAATCTAAAAATCGATGCTAGCGTATTGCAATATATTGCAGTACGCTTCTGGCATATTGTGACAGCGCTAATTTTAATATACATATATTTTTAGGGGGATCTTTCATGGAGGCAACCTGTATATAAAGATATAAGGAACATAATCTGTCATATACAAATGGGATGCTGCATAAAATTAAATAATATTTGTCTGACTGCACATTCTTAAGATAAAACATTGTACATATCTGTTTCTGCAATACTAACAAAAAATGTATTCAAACAAAAACATGTACTTACATAAATCAAATCTTCCTGGAATCTTTTCCTCAGATTTTCAATAAAAGCCTCAGGATTCTTATAATCTTCAAGTAGAACAAAGTCTTGTACACCGGTATGATCTCTTTTATGTAAATGATCCTCCATGGTTACAAATGTTCTCTTTTACAGATTACAAACAAGAATACTTGGTGTCTGTTCCTTATTCACTTGTTTCCTATCATTCTATACCTGAAATAGAGTACAGAAAAGAATGATAAAAGTTAATGCAGGTTAGTCGTCCCTTTAACCATTGCCCCTGAGCCATGGACAAATGATAATCATTTTAAGCTAGTGAAAGTGTATTCTTTGTCTATGAAATAAGGGTTACAGTGCTTGCCCGAACAGTTCATTTTAGCAGCAAGCACTATATCTTGTTAGTAGAATTTTGGTGGTCCAAAATAAATTTTTGACTGTCCGAACTAGAAATTGATTGTCCAGGGCAACCAGACACCCACTTATTTCATAGACTGTATTCTATATAGTCAGGCAAGTTGATAGTTTTGCCCTTTACCACATCACATGATAAATTTGGCAAGTGCTTGAGAAAATTTAAGTAGATGACTAATGTAGATTAAGATCAGTTTTCAAGTGAAGAGGTCTGAGTAAAGATTCTATTCCAAAAGAGAATGAAGACACCATTGTTATTACATTGTCAGTCTCATTTTCATTGTTTTTTCCACATATCTTAAAGTTCTAGAGGGAGTATGATAAATGCTGTAATTCTACCTCGTGTTTTTAATGTTGATTAGGAAAGCTAAAATTGGCTTATGTAATAATAATAATCAAGCTGTCTTGATTGAGATGCTCTTAAAATTGTAAGGTCTATTTAAATATACATGTATTTAAAATTTTCTGAAAATGGTTTCTTTTAACACATGTATAGCTTTCATAAGATATAAAAATAGGCTACAAATTTTATTGAACTTAAATATGGAAAGTACTACATTTTGTATTTATTTTTATCGCGGATAGAACAGAACCTTTAATGACTAATTCAGAAGTACTTTTATAGTGGGTACAAATTGTACCTAGTTACTGTCTCACAAGTATGATATAAAAACATCAAAAACTTTAATTCAATGTAATAGTACAATCTTTAAAGTCACTAAAAATTTCATGACCTAAAACATAGCAGAGTATCCCTTTAATGATATGAAAACGGCTGATCCAGTTAGTACTTTTAAAGGAAAAGGGTCAAGACCCCTTCCTCCCCTGCTGGATAAAATAATTTCAAAAAAAGTTTAAAATTAGTTCTAAATTATAATTTTGGAATGTCTTAATTGACCCCCACTCACTTGCAAAAAACAACATTGGGTGATGCCAAAGAAAGTTTTTTTTCCATAGAGGGAAGCTCCAGAGGGAACACATCTTGGTATGCCCCTGTATAAGATTATGTTGTCTTATGTTTGTGTATAGTTTGATACAACCAAGCAATAAACAAGAGTAAGTTAAACAAGGTGAAAGTTTATTATATTTGTAGTAGATACCACAGAATATATTTATCAACTTTGAGTTTATGTGACCATAACTTCTTGTAAGGACAGAAATCTCCTTGGATTAGGTAGGATATCCATGAACTGTGTGGGGTCAGGAAAAGCTCTGATTTATGTTTGCCTAGGTTTAGGTATCTGCCTTTCAGTTTAGATGACTTGTAAGCTAGCTATAATGTCACCTGATATATTGATTACAACCAAAGAGTGTAAGGGAAGCATATTATAAAAAATCTTACGATAATTTAACAGCATACCATGAAGGGTTTTACCACCAAAATCAGCCATAAGTTAGATAGAGAATCTTGATAGCCTCTGGGTAGCAGAATGGATAATACTGGCTCTAGAACTGTATACCGTATTAGTTGGTTAAGGACTTTTGCCAGCCACCTTACAATTATACAGTAAGTACCCAGTATAGGAAACTCATCTGATTTCAAGCAGTTAAGTAAACTGTATCAACTGCATCAGGAAGGGAGGGGATGAATAAAAAAATCTTACATCAAAATCATCCTACATCAAAGAAAAATAAATTCCGGGTACACAATAAATTATGAAGAATAGTGAACCGGGTATTCCATCAGAACATACATAGTAGGTAAAATTGTATTGAATTATTTATGAAAGGTTTTTCTGTAGTAAGCTCAGTGAAAATCACATTTTCCAGTTTATTCATTATTACACTGTCATTCTAAATATTGCATAGAAATTATGATACATAATGATACATTTTGAGTCATTCATCCGAAATTAATAGCCAATATCAAACACTCAGCATGAAATCTAACATAATTTAAATGCATTCTTGACAGACAAAAGAATGGAAAACATTTTGATGAATAGATCAAATAGAATTGAATTGAACAGAACATGTATACATTTTATTAACGAAAGCATAAATATCTTATGCTAGGTAGTTATAAAACAGAACATAATTACAATATATGTACCATAAAATAACAACATATAAGAGAATTAATACATGGTTTATCAAAAAAGTAACAATTTCTTTGTTATACAAATTATTTTGTTTTCAATAAAAAGTTCTATTAATTTTCCCCACTCCAGCCATCCTTTCTTTTCCCAACATATAAAATTCAATTATAAATTTTCTTGAAACAAAAATTAAAATCATATAATGATAAAACTTTACCTTGAAATTTATAAATGAGAAAGTTTATCCAATAAATTCTAGATACAAATGAAAGAGATAACTGTACAAACCCAGATAAAACAAGAATCTGTTACTATGCAACCAAGAATGTGACCACTTGTCTAGAGGGAGATAACTGAGGAGGTTAATATAGGTAATATATCGCCGGTTCAGCACAAAACAGTTTTAACTCAATATATGAAAAGAGAGAGTTACGACAGTTTTGCACAAAGCCCATGATATTGGTTGATTATTTTAACCTTCAACTTTTACTGTCAGTTCATAAAAGTTAACTATTTGTTTGTTTTGAAGTTTAAATACAGCTATAATAATACACTGTTAAGTTTTCTTGGATATAATTAACACCTGAGATCTTAAAATGTATAAATTTTGTTGAGATTTTATGATTAAGCACTATTTCAACAGGCTCAGTCATTAATTGACCAGTTTATCACAGTTATAGTTAGTTTATGACCATTGTTCCAGGGAACCAGAAGTTCCAGATTTTAATCTGCAAGAAAATGTCACCTGCCTTTCTAACGATTAGTACAACAGCAGGGCTAGAAAACGATGGACAACCTATTAGCCAGTCAGGAGACCCTTAGCCTTACAGCACTCTGGTAAAACAGTGCTATGATTGACCATGGCCCTATATACATGTTTATATAGGGTCCTTTGATTGACACATCAAAAATGATATGGGGACCATAGATACACTCCTTGAAAAATACCCATAGTAAAGTGTCTAGAGCCACACCTGTTTAAGAGCCAGACAAGCATAAAATTTCAATGACATCAACTTTTATCATCCTTCCCCCCCCCCACCATCATAAATAAATTGTTTATAACTTAACATAGTTAAGTGATTTTTATGAGTATTACTGGTATATATATAAATTAATGCCGTAATTTGTACAATGATCTAACTCTGAGGTATTTGAGGAATCTACGTCATTTATTTATTGTGAGTTTAGTGCATCACAGTCATAACTCACTCTATTTTTACATTGAGTTACGATTGTTTTCCGCTAAAACACTCGTTATATAGTTTCACATAACAGTTATAATATATATACAAAAGAACTCATTTATACTGTTTACTGCAATTTTTGCTTGTACTATTAAACAAGCCACATGGTCACTGTAAATAAGCCGTAAGGCTTGTCAATTCACTAACATTTACAGGTCTGTGGTTTAATGTAAATTTAACTTTGATAAGTAATTGGTAATAAAATAATTCCAATTTCTTTTAATTTTAAAATTGCCACTGCAAGCTGGTGTAAACCAAAAAACAGATTTACTGCGAAATTAGTTTTTTTACCTAAATCCAGAGACTTGCCCTTTTTGAAACAATGAGTAGGTTGACTGACCACCCTGATATGACCTTTATAGTATGTTGCTTACATCAACCAAACCCAACCCCAAAAAACTTATTTCCCAGTAACTCTGTTTTTTGGGGTTGGGTTTGGTTGATGTATAGGTCATATCATGGTTGTCAGTCAACCTACTCATTGTTCCCAAAAAAGGGTAAAGTCTCAGGATTTAGGTGTTAACCAGTTAATAGGTGCATATTTTCATTAGTGACTGACAACTGCCCTACATGGTTAAGAATCAGTGATAGGAGGGAGAATGGCTGTAAAAATTATTTCATGACCAAACATTACGAAAATATGTCCTGCTTAGGAATCTATAACCCACAACCCCCTTGATCAGTAGACTTGCTTGCTACGTACTGAGCTAGCCAAAGGGAAGTTAATGGATTTACCACATTCTAGAAACACCCATGAAGTAACATATAACTTCAAAGATATAAATCTTGGTGAATTTAATTATGAACAGCTGACACATCTTATGACAAATCAGTTTTGCCTTTATTGATTTACATAAATTGCAATCTATGGAAGAATATTAAAATACCACCGGATATGAGATATATCACTGTTTTATATAAGTTACTGCATCTGTAGTCCTGTTGTAGTATAGATATTATATTGATGGTTCGGAGCTAAACTAATCTATCAACATGCAAATAAAGAAAGATATAGACTTGTTTTGCGCCAACCCATCAATATGTAATAGTGACTGTCTATTTGCAGCAAATATATATTAAGTCTTACATGCTTCGGGATGTTTGGTTTTACCATTTCTTATCATTGCCAGTTTCTTTTAATTGTCTTCAAGTGCTGTTCTAAAATAGACACACTCAGTTAAATTAAAGTGATGCCATCTATACTTAAAAATTGAACACATACATGGCTGTAATAATTTGCCTCCTCTTTGGTAAACTTAACAGTCAAATTATGTATTTTTACTAGATTCAAAATGTTACATACAGTTTTTCTACATTTTTTTTGTAGAATACAACAAAAATACTTGTTTTGGTGCACTAATATTTAACAACTTGTGTTCAAGCACTCTTTATATCAAACCTTGTGCCCATTTTAATTCTACAACAAAAGATAGACCATCACAGGTTATTTCTTAAATCAAGTAATAAAAGGGGAAATAACTCTGACCAGATAAATATAGCCCAAACTGCTATGCATGCAGGGAAGATCATTCCATTGTCTTCATGGAGAGGCAAAAGCTGATAAGCACATGAAAAACATTTCTGTGATAAATTTAAGCTCTGACTCAAAAACTATAATTTTTAGTCCTAATTGCTCTACAGTAAATGTACAGTAAATGTGTATGTATTTTCAAAATTTTGTGAGATAGAGTTGGTTGGTGGTCACTGACTTAACTGGATATCACAAACATGTAAGTGTGGTTTTAGGAAAGTATAATGTGGTTTGACCATCTGTTGCTAAACATCTTATTTGACCGACTGAGTTGTAATCATTTTAATTTCAACTGAGACTTTGAGAGTCTGTTATGATAGGACTAAAATTATTGAAAAAACAATAAAAAACAATAATACATGTAATACATATAACTTAATATTTTAGGCAAAGCATGTTACCGACATGTACAAAAATTATGAATATGATTTTAATCTGCAACTGACTTTAATATTCACAATCCATTGAATTAAATACTGACTTTTAATTTATTTTCAATAATTTTTATTGTCAGTAATTCATACTGACTTGACATGGCTGAATTCAAACTGTAACACATAGACACAGATTGACACATGTGCATTTACCTACATACATTTGTATGTATACTATAATGCTTTTTTTACCATTTTTAGCAAGTCATTTCTACTGTATATCGCAGGCTTAGGGCAAAACGGTTGTAATTACATAACTCACTCTATTTTTTCATTGAGTTTTACCATTTTGCGCTAAAGCCTGCAAAATATAGTTTTAAAACTTCAGTAACGATTGAGGTACCAGATTCATCATTTTATGTATCTCCTGTGCAAATTGACCTGAGAGATCAATTAAACCAGTACAATATAGCACACTTCAAAGTTATACAAGGACTAACTGATTAATGAATGCTTATGATATGTGCATAATATTCCAAGCTTGCATACAGGGTAATGCCCGCTGCTTTTACATACAATTGTGCCTCATGATTTTTGAGAATAATATTTACAAGCAGTGCTTAAATGTAAATGAGTGTTAGTGAAAATGGAATACAACTGATAGACAAAACAATGCAAAAGAAAAACCAATTGATAGATAAATTCAAAATCAAATGTGGAAAAACTAATAAATGTGAACCAAAAGTGAAACAATGAACCCAAAGATTGAAAAGTGAACCCAGTAGCAGAAAGTGAACAAATTGTGGTCAAATAGTGAAGGAGGAGTTGTGTGTACAAGCTATTACGGACAGACAGACAGACAGACGAACAAACAGACAGACAGACGACCAGCACCATAACATAATATGGCCATTTATTAAACGAGCATAAAAAAAGCAACAAAAAATGATTGAAGTTGAACCAAATGTTAGACAATGAGCCCAAAGGGCAAAAAGTGAACCCAGTAGCAGAAAGTGAACTAATTGCGGTGTACAGTTTTTGTAGACTATGCTATGATAACTGAGATAACATCATTAGACAAGAAAATGAGCTTGTCAGGATGTAGACATAAATACAGAGAAAAACTAAATCACTTTACAATAAGGAAGCAGATAAAAGCCAGTGAGATGTGGATAAAAACCAGTAGTTTAATTAGGGTTGAGGATAAAAGCCAATGAGTCATGGATAAATTCCAGTGAAGTAGCAGACAGTGTACAGGAACTTAAAATGTATTTAAATGGAACAGTCAACAATTAAACAACAATCTTCTTAATGATGAAAGAAATTAAACATAACGTAACAATTTGTATTCTAAATGTATCTGATACAGACATGAAATTTAAATTAAACATGCCAGATTAAAGATTTTGAATATGCTGGGTGTTTTCAAAAGTTATACAAAATACTTTGAAAGTATCAAACCTGTTTGAAGCCATCAGCTTTCGTTAAAATGAACTCACTATACTATATAATAAATTATGTGAATCTATATGATTCTATGCAGCATATCAGCATTTTAAAGAGGTTATAAATGGCTACTACATTAAAAACAATCAGTATATCTGATTGACATATATAATGATACTGTCCAAAACACAGCGTGCGATTGTGCCATGTTTTTTCAAAAATACTACCTCAGTTTTTTCCATAAGAACCAATGCAAATTGCAGAAACTACTCTTTGTTAACTCTGGACAGTATCTAATAGGGCACTGTCCAAAAATATAATTCCAGGGTTGTCGGCAAGACTGTAGTAAGTGCTTTGCATTAAAAAGCGAGTTACTACAGTCTAGACGGCAACCCTCGAAATGTTCATGGGGGATGCAGACACTCTGACCCTCCTCACTAAATCTGCCAGTGTATCCAGTACATTAAACATAAAACTTTCTTGACAAGTTCACTGATAAATGAATAATTATGTATCCAAGATACCATGGAAGAAAAATAAGATAAAGGATTGTTTGTCCTCGTTAGTAGAGACACCCATCCGATGTAGAAACTGATCTCCTTTCTCCCATCCATTAAACATGATTCTCAACATGCTTTTGGTACATTTTGTATACAAACTTAGTGTTTAAAGATTAGATAAGTGAGTTTTTAACAGTTTTTAAGTTTTTTAAGTTGATAGAAAAGTAAAAGGTCATGTTAGTTGGTATGACCCTGGTTAACCCCTGATATATTGGTCACATCATATAACATGATGAAAAATATAAAAAATGTGCTTTTTAAAAAAATATTCTTTTGCAATTTCATAAGCTTAGTAAATGACAAAAGATTTTTATTACAAAAACCTTTCATCAATAACAAATGTTTAATACCTATAATAGCTAGTTCACATTGACCTGTCCTGAAACAAGAAGTAAATGTACTTACAATTAATATATTTGGCTAGCATAACCTGTATTCATTAACTACAGTCATTACACTGATTGAGGATAGTTTAATTTTGTTTTTCTGTCTTCAGTGTTTATTTTTGGTCAATTTTATAGCCGTTTATGGGCTATATTCCCAATCTAAATTCATACCTTTTTTCCCAAATTTCAATCCAAAATTCCCAATTTTACTTGAAAAAAAGATTTTTGAAAAAAGACAGCTGTAAGTATGTTTCAGCTAAAAATTATACATTCCAATAATCTTTCTTTTTAATTAACTTACTAACTTAATGGAAAATGAAACTAAAAACTTTGTTAAATCTGCTATTGTTATTAAATTTACTTGAAATTTCATCCCAATTTTAACCAAAATGCTGATAAAATTCCCAATTCTAGGAGTGTGGGTCATATTCCCAAATTTGTGGAAAAAAACATTGGTCTAAGACCAGCATAACAAGCAACCAATAGTCACTTAAACTTCTAAACTATGATCCTGTCCCAGGTCAGAATGAACAACTTATATCTAAAGTTTAGTTACAAACATTTAAAATAAGAATCTGTCCCAGGTCAATATGAATGGGCTATAACCAAAATTTAATCACAAAAATTTCTTAAGTATGATTCTATCCCAGGTCAGTATAAGCAAGCTATAACCAAAGTTTAGTCACTAACATTTAAAATAAGAATCTGACCCAGGTCAATATGAACAGACCATAATCAATATTTAGTCACTACAACTGCTAAAGCGATACAGTAAGATTCTCTCACAGGTCACTTTGAACAAACTCTAATCAATATTTAATTACCAAGTCAACAAATAAATAATCTGTCTCAAGTAAATATTAACAAGCTATTCTTTCATACATTGATTTATATTGAAGCTGTGGTCGTGGCATAGTGGTTAGCATGTCTGACTTCGAATCCGGAGATCGCGTGTTTCGAGCCCAGTCTTGGTAGGTCATACCCTATAAATGAGTTGTCGGCCTCGTGGTAGGGTAAGTTAGTACTTGGGATAGAAAAGTGTCCAGGAAACTTTAATAGGAAGAGCTGGCTGCCGTGTATATAACCTTAATATGTGTTGAATACGACGTTAAAAACCAATTAGAAAAAAAAAATTAGAAAAAGATTTATGTTGAGCATTGACATTACTCTACTCTCAAAGTGAAATGTTTCACCCAGGTCGGTAGCGCAGTTGGTAGCACACCTGGATTTTGAATCTAGTGTCCCAAAGGGGATATGGAACAGAATCTCACCAGGGCCAGGGGAGGATATACCCTTCCATGAAAATTTGACAATAATGTAAATTTTCCTCCATTAATAAGGTACATGGAGAAGTTTACAGTCTTGTGGTCCAGGAAAGCTAGGTTAGGTGTGCTGGACTCCATAAAATAACCTTAAAAATGTTTTGACATGGTGTTAAACCCAGTATGATATAATAGTGACATGTTTAAACTCTGTTACAAGGAAAATAAACAAACAGTACAGTCGATCATTATGCACATGCATATTTTATAATTATTTGTTTCAGGAACTAAGTATTGCCCTACATATTTAATTGCACAAACATGTACCTAAGTTATAAATAAACATATTATTTAACTTGCACAAATTGACCTTCAAAAAGATTAAAACATTCACAGGTTATAGAAACTACACTGCGGTTAACCAATACAGTATAACCTCTGCAGAGGGGCCCAGACTACAGAACAAATCCTCCATACAACAACAGCTTTTGAAATTTCCCTTAGACATAAATAAACTAAATTTAACCTCTTCAGAGCAACAACCTCTATAAAGCAACATACTTCAGTCCCTCCTTGTGGGTGTTGTTCACAAGAGGTTTTACTGTACGATAAAAAAATTATAGCATTATGTACAAGTATTGGTTAAATTTTATACAACTTTCAGTGGCACATATATTAACCCTTCTGATTTAAATTGATGGCAAGTACAGAAGTACCAAAGTAAGTATTTAAATCAGTGGTGTTAATGTAGGTGCCAATGACAGTTAAATAAAAATTTACCAATATTTGTATTTGGGAATGAAAATAAATGAATAGCCTATGCAGATCGACCATTTTAAGACAAATAAATAATATAATACACTTCAGTAACTAACATAATGGCTAACCAATATAATGTCTGTTAATGATATTTTAATATGCACCAATCCTTCAAATTGCACAAATTTTACAAATATTAATTTTCTAATCATTTTACATAAAATTTACATCCTTATATTTTACATCACTTGTCAAATTTTACTAAATATTACCAGCTAAGGTGATAAAGAAAATTAAAGGATTGGTATTGGGCTTGACTCATATTTCTAAGTATTACATACATTATGTAGCTTTTTTATACAATAAATTAACTAATGATTATCTTATACATGCATACATGTAGTTTTATTCACCTATCATTGTTGCACATATTAATCCCGCTGATTTCAATACTTGATATTTGTATGGTAATATTCCATACATAAATATGGGTATCTACTTTTATAATTAACTGATCTGGCTAGTTGATAGTTTTGCCCCAATCTCCGTAAACAGAGATCCTGTTCTACTGGTTAATTCCGTCATGAATATTATGATGAGAAGAGGTCACCTGGACATGACCTCCGTTTGGAAAAGGCCAGATCTAAATTAGCGAGTATGTGAGCGATAAAATTTTCGATCGGGTTTTAATCAGATTGGTTTTGCCCTATACTAAATAACAATAAAAATCAGGCTAGTGCTCGAGGAAATCCATGGCTCTAATTATAAAAATATGACACATTACCCTGATTAAGATCATCAGACAGTTTATGGTGTATGTACTAGACTTGCCTGAATAAATTATATTCTCTGTAAAATTGTGATTGATTTATGCTGATTATTTACAACACTTCATTTTGCACTAGCACATAATATGAAGTACATGTACATTACATATTGATGGATCAGTGCAAAACTAGTCTACATCCTTCTTTATTACATAAAGTTAAACTAGTTTAGCACTAAACCTCTAATTAAAATGTTTAATATTATTATTTTTAATATTATTATATAATAAGTTTTAACAAAATATATTACCTGGTCCAAACTATGAAAAATTTCTTTATTCCCTCAAAAATACCATGAAAAATTATAAATCCGAAAGTCTGCTGTACTATTTACTACAATACTAAGTCCCTATTTTTATAACACAATATTTTTTTCATGAAAAACCACACTTCAACTCATATGATTTTTTTTCCAATCAATTAAGCTTTTGTTTGATGAGTAACAAACAAACACTACATCCGAAACAGGAAAAACTTTAGTAGGTATATTACATTTGCTTACTCATTTTCCACTCAAAGGAAATTCCATTACATAAAACCACTCTCCTCTGATACAATGAGTATATTTTAGCTAGCTGATTTAACATGCATGTTTATAGTATTGTAAACCACAACATTTTTGAGAAATGAGCCTTTTATAAATAAACAAGGTTGAACTTGTCCTCGTTGCAGATTTGTTTTCAATCGTATGCTATACTCAACTGACTTTGTAAACTTGTGAACCCTGCGCTAAATTCATTATTTAAAGGGAATTATTATATACTAAGATTCATTCAATCGGCAAGTTTATGTGATTACCTTAATTGAGAACAAGTTTAATATTGATAAGTTATAACTGAAGTTAGTAATTTTGTATATTAGTGTAATTAAGGTGAAGAGGACTACATCGTAAAGTAAAAAAGTCATAGCACAGTAAAGTTTTCCAATAAAGACCACCTTGGCTTCTAGCAAAACCATGGTTTAACATTTTCTTACTTTAATTGTTTTAAAAATCAGAAGGTGATATTAGGTGTTGACCTTGAAAATAAATGTAAGAATTTAAATAACTTACAAATACAATGTATTTTACAGTAAATGTATAAAGTACAAATTAAACATTAATACAGGGTACATTGAGCAAGCATTTCAACTGAAGAAGGAAGTCATCATCTAACTAAAATTTATCCTTATGAATGATTTTTTTACAAGTTTAAATTTACAAGTCATAAACTTAGAATACAAGCATTTTTTTGTTTTTCATCTTTCAACCCCCATTTAATACAATAATGTGAATTTATTGATTAGGCTATACCTACAAACATATACAGACTTAAACATAGGTGGTACCAATAGGGTGTTAAAGGGGTCATTAACTCAGTCCTGGGTCAAAAGGATTTAAAATATTATTCAAAATTATTTATAATTTTAAGGCACCTAAAATTTTCCTATCCCAAATCCTCTTAAGTGGATCCCCTAAAAATGTTGTTTGATCCATCCCTAAAACAGGTGTGACTTCAAGTAGACAAATAGTGCATGTACATGTATTTGCTAATTCTTCAAAGCAAATGGGAGGGGCATGTTAAAAAGTAATAGTAGAGGTGAAGTAATACTTGGGCACACTCTTAGTCACATTACAAGCCTTGGTTTAGTTCCAGGCAGATAATCATTCAAACAAGAGCTGTCAGTAGAGACAGCATGCTCGACTAAGTAAGTATTTGTCACATGAGATGTGGTTGTTGATAAGGAACATATATATTTTAAAATTTGAAAATGATACCTAAACAAATTTAAAGTAAAAAAATGCTGGCTTTTTTTAAAGAAAATTTTAAGTGTACGAGAGACAATTTTGAAAAAAAAATGTATTTAGAGTTATCATATGACCCTTGTCACATGAGATGTGGTTGATAATAAGGAACATATTTAAAATTTGAAATTGATACTTACAATAATAAAACAGTTTCAGTAAAAACAAATATTTTTTTTAAGAAAATTCTAAGTTCAAGAGGAAATAATTCTGAAAAAAAAAATGTATTTAGAGTTATGAACCTTGTCACATGAGATATGGTTGATAATAAGGAACATATATTATATTTAAAGTTTGAAGTTGATACCTTAAAAAATAAAAAAGTTATAGTAAAATATACTATACTGCACAAAAACTTTAATCAGAATTATGGATGCAGACGCTAGGACGAGTAGGAGAGCTCTCAATTTCTTTAAAATTCAATTACCTGGTAGTTTGACATGTAGAAATTGAGCAATTGTGAATGAACCACACCAAAATCAATTTACAAAAAAAAACAATTGTTGACACAGTGCCTTTAAGAAAATAAAATATAATGTCAGTATTAATAGAGTATTTACCTATCCACTGATAACTTTGTTTTCTGAATGTTCTCATACACTGATAAGCCATTTAGGCAGACAAGGTTATCATTAGAACACACCTGCTGTGATGTTTCTTTGGTTCCATGAAAGAATTTATCAAAATATTCTAAATTCCCCCATGTATTTACCTATAACCAAAATGGAATAAAAAATAAGCACATAATGTGCATGAGATTTTTCCACTTTTTGCTTCAAAATAAATATTTAAAAAATTTCAAAATTTTCTAAATTTTTTTCGTCTACATGATACAATGTATTTAAAATTACAGTTAAAGTTACAATGGTGGAGTTAGATTTTCTTTAAGGGGTATTTGTATGTTATGCTTTTCCAGAGCCATTCTCGTTCCCAGACAACCTCTGGGTACGAGAATGTTCCAGAGCATGCATGGTCATAGAGACATAATAAATAACTTGGAATCAAATTTGAAATTTATTTTTATTTAAAAAAGTTCTGTATTTAGAAAGTTTCAATGGGAGGGTCAGGCCCTGTAAGCCTCTCTGTTTGATCTGTCAGTGTGCAAGTAGATTAATGAGTCTTATTTTTATTTATCTAAACTAAATTGATACTAGACAAGGTGATTTATTATAGACGTTACTGTCCAAATCTAACAAAACTTGAGGTTTAAGGTCATCATATACTCACTCTGAAACAGTCTCACTCTAAAACCCCCTTTTGAAATAGGAGGAAAAATAATAGACTATATCTGGAATTCAAATATTTGGGTTTTCCCCTCCAGTACAAACAAACTTTCACCATTACAATGAAAACACAAGAATGACAGCCTTTAAAACCATGGTTCATTCTATTTAGCAATGATGTGTAACAAACTTTGTACCGCATCTGCACGGATGGAAAACCCCATAAATTTGAATTCTGTATTAGGTCTATTGGCACTTGATGTGAGGCTCAAACCCACAACCTCATGCTTGCATGTTAGACGTTTTACCTACTAAGTTAATCAGGCTCATGAATTTAACACAAAAAGGATTTAAAAATATACTTCATATGCAGCCATGATCCTTTTAAAATAATTTTAAGGCCGGAAGAGCCACTAGTTCTTTAGATTAACCCAGCCTTTGCTTCACCCTAACTTTAGAATTCCAAGGCTAGCATTCCAAAGCTAGACAGCCAACCATTCTATGCTACTTGTCTCTCATGAATTATGTTAAGAAGTTTAAGATTTAAATTATCAATACATTTAAAATATTAAACATTACATGTATTTGTATTCATACACTGCCATGGCAACATAAAGTTGGTTAGTGAGAAATAATCAATTCTATACAATTCTATTTATCAGCTGATAGGCATCTAAATTACTCACCAATCTCCCTTCAGTGGTACTTGACCTTTGTTCAAAGCAAAGGAAAATCAATTTACTAAAGTGTTATATGTTTTATTTTATTCAACTGTCAGTGGTGCATATATTAACCCCTCTGATGTAAATACCCAATATTTAATTGATAATCTTGGTTATATATATATAGTTGGAACAAAAAAACAAAACACTGTTTATAATAACAGTACAATGTACATCTGACCAGCGCACCTTTTCATAAAAAGTCTTACGAAAAAAGTTATCGCAAGTCAATTTCATAATTATGCAGTTTAAAGTCAGAATAATAATAATAATAATGAGTATACTAAACAAATATTCTAAATAATTCAATAATATTTGGAATAAATTGGCCAAAAACAGACCGTATTATGAATGTTTCTTGTTTTAGACTTACGATGATAATTAACGTAATATTTTTGTGAAAAGCCCTGCAGATTGGCAAGTTCTTTGACATGAAATTTAAGTACTTAAAATTTAAGTCTCATGAATAAACTTATTTCACTTACCTTGTTTGGTAAAAATTATATTAACATCCAATTAATTATTTTTTTCCTAGTTGAATAATTAATGAATCTATTAATATTTCCACCACAAATTGAAATATATCAGTCAGTTTAATTATTAATAAATCTACAAGTTAAAGCTGCAAACAATCTTCGATGAAAATTTTATAAAATTGTAACAATTAATATTTTTTACAAAGTGTGTTAATTCACTGTATACTCACTGTTTAGTCAATCTACTATATAAAATGAAGTCAAAGTGAAAACTGTTTTAAATAAAGAACAAACGGTGATTTGTGTTCCGTCATCAAGTGTGTAAACTGAACAGTCATAAATAAACAGTAATTATTTCTTTCTCCCTTGATAAAAGTAATATCAGATTAAGGCCAACCAATGTAACACCTGTAGATTAGGTTATTGTGCAAAGGGCCTCATTTCATCGTTTTTTTTTCTTTTTTAATTGTCCGCTATTTTGTTAATTGTTTATTGTAATATTTATTATTTTACACAAAGTATAAAGTAGCATAAAATCACAGGAGCTTGACATTCTGTATAGTAGTTTGAAAAATTTCTTCCCTCATATAATAAATCAAAGCGCTGAAGGCACTGAATTTGTTCGGATTTGACCACAAGTCACTACTGCATGCACAGACCATGAAATATCAGTTAAATTCCTGTTAAATACCCATGAAAAGAGCAAAAGCCATTAAATTATAGCATTAATTCTTGTATCAATTTATTTAACAGGTTCCGCTAAATTAATGGGGACCAGTTTAAAATACCATGAAAAACATGTTGTATGACCATGGAAAGTACCATTAAACTTGTGAATCTGTATCTCAAAAAATTAATGCCCTTTAAAAAAACCTGAAATTCTGCATTTGCAAATTTTAACAGTCATATTCATGGCCCTTAATTTTATTTAATTCCCATGAATTATTTTTCATAGGAAGGCAAAACTGCTAATGGCCATTTCATTCAAACTGATGGCCATTAAAAGGCAGCTGATTGGTAAAAAATTCAACTTTTGATTTAGAAAACCATTAAATCTCATTATAATGGCCATGAATTCAAACTTTTACCTTTTAATAGCAATGAAAATAAAAATGTCCCCATTAATTGAATATCTCATTTTTAAAGTAGAGTAGTTTAAGTCATTAAAATACAGTCATTCACCTTTTAAGTGCCATGAAAGAATGCTTGCACAGATGATAATGATCCATGTATATGCTACCTTTCAACTGGTGCTATTTTGTTCTTGAAGAGTCCAGGAACAAAAAACTACAGCTTGATGTTGTGACATACATTAACTTGATGTTTTGAATTCAGGTTCAGTTCAATTAAAATTTCCAGCTTATGTTAAAACATGGCTTGATTTACATCTGTTTTGACTATGACAGATATGATTACTACAGTATTGCCTGAACATTGATCAAAATCAAGGTCCTAACACCAAGTTAACATCAATTGCATTCCAAGCTAATCCACATGGCTTTTTTACCTCTGTTTTGACCATCACTGACATGATAACTACAACATTGCCAAATCTTTCATCAAAATCAAGTTGGTAACATCAGAATGAATTCAATTCCATTTCAAGTTCATATAACATGGTATGAACTACATCACTTTTGACAATTTGGTAGGGTCAAGAACAAGCAAATAATATTAATGAGCTTAAAAAAATAATTGTCTTTCACAATTTTAACTAAAGATTTTAAACCTATGTGAATACTTTCTTAGATGATGAAAACTGCAAGTTTTAACTCACACAGTACTGACAATGTCCATGAACTGTTCATGAACTGGTTATGAACCAGAATGTACCTATTAACTGTATGCATGTTTAGTTCATATAGATTAACATAAATAGTGTATCATCAAATAGCTGATATAAAACAGCATGAGAGCCGCCCAGCTAGCTCAGTTGGTAGCAAAGTCTACTGAATGAGGGGTAGTAGGTTCGATTCCTGGTCGGGGCACACTTTTGTTGAGCTTGGTCATGAAATTATATCTACGGCCATTCTCCCTCTAACCAATAATTCTTAATTATGTAGGGCAGTTGTCAGTCACTGATGAAAGTATGCACTTAGTAGTTGGTTAACAGCTAAATCCAGAGATTTAGCCTTTCCAAGAAGAGTCAGTAGGTTGACTGACTGCCGTTATATGACCTATAAAATGTGTTGCTATGGCTTTAAACCAAACAAAAAAAATAAAACAGCAGAATAATCCATCCATTGTCAAATAGTAGTATGATCCTTGAAAAATATTACTAAGAGGCCTAAACTTTCGTTTATCCTAAATTCAGGGGAGACTACTGTGTATTAACTTAATGAATATACTGACTTTTATCCCAATCTTTAATAAATTCAAAGATGGCTGAAAACAGAAAAGTGCTTTACCGCCTATTTCAAAAAAGAAGATTTTTCTAAAAGTTGAATTGTTATAAGGCATATCTATTGTCACCATCAACTGATAAAAGATGCAAAGCCAATATGGAAATCTTATATTTGATTTAAAAAATCTGCAGCATGATAAAAACAAGTAAGTACAAGTGTACATATTTTCGGATAACAATTTTTGGATAACCATATTGCTTTTATGAACTGTTCTTATGATGGGATGTTTGACTCTGTATGTCTTTTAAATTTTCAATAGTAACAGTAGTAGCTGGTTTTTTTCATCTTACATTACTTGCAATCAAGAGTAGAAAGTTCAATGATAAACTTTGATAAATGGTAAAGGAATGGGAATGCAAACATTCTTCTTATTTCTTCAATGTCAAGTCAGGAGTCTTCATAGACTGTAATTAGGACCTAACTATGGGGATGAAACAGTCATCCCAGGGGCGGATCCAGGATTTTTTTTTCGGGGGGGGGGGGGGGTC
Organism: Mactra quadrangularis; assembly: GCA_025267735.1. Taxonomy (NCBI): domain Eukaryota; kingdom Metazoa; phylum Mollusca; class Bivalvia; order Venerida; family Mactridae; genus Mactra; species Mactra quadrangularis. The sequence continues at coordinate 22,349,474 of CM046305.1, forward strand.
TGAACTTTTCTTCAGGGGGGGTCCGAACTTTTCTAGGGGGGGAGTCCTAACTCTTCTAGGGGGGTTTCAAACTTTCGAACTACATTAACATTTTGCATTTTTGGCAGAATAATGCATCATATTTATAATAAAAAAAACATAACCATTAAATCTATATTATTCACTGAGAAAAATTGTTTCGTCATACTTAAAATGACTTACAGTCAAGAAATACACTAATAGACAGGTATGTTTTGGAAATTCGAGGGGGGATTTCGGACCCCCCCTCCCCCGCTGGATCCTCCTACGCATCCTGTTATTTTAAATGAAATTCCCCATATGGAGCTTGTAATTATGAACAGGATTCAAACTATTTATGAGCTACGACTGACTAGGCTGTTCTAGAGGTTGAGGCTCTAAGCTGAGCTTGAGCAGTCTTCTAGACAGGTGGCATCTGTGGCTGTGACTGGAAGCTGGTTCCACTCACGTATGGTGCATCGGTAAAAGGAACTGTTATGGACAGTACATGCTGCTGCGGCCTGCTGTAACCTTGATCTTCCTCAGGGTCTGGTGTCGCCGCATTGGAGGATGGGTCCGGGATCTATGTCTACCAGTTTGTTCTAGATCTTGTAAAGGAGGTCTCTTCTTATCTCCAGTAGTGGTTGCCATGCAAGATCCTTGAGGATACATGCATGACACATAGCCTGAAGTTCTGTCCCAGTAGTTGTTGCAGACGAACCTTGCTCCTCTTCTAATGGATGGCGTTGATTTCATGCATTTCATTATTTCTTTCTTCTTACTTTCTATTGTAAAAATTTAATGGGCATCAATAGGAAGTCATTAAAAACCACTTACTCCTGTTCATTATATTTTAATGGCACCATGAAAAACTAGTAAAACCCATTTAATGGCATAAGAATACCATTAAAAAAGTAATGGCTCTTATCCTTTAACCTGTTAATGGGATTTTCATGCCATTGTTTCATGCCATTTTTATGGCCCATTAATAATGTACCCATTAATAAATATTCATGTTTTTTTTTTAGCCATTACTTTTTTTAATGGTATGTTTAATGACTTTATTTCATGGCACTTAAAATGTAGCAATTTTTTTCATGGTACATTTCATGGTCCTTAAAATGATAGTTTTAACAGCTTGTTTTAACACGATTTTAAAAGGCTGAAGTAATGGGTTTTTAATCAATGCCATAAAAAATGACCATTAACAGGTTAAAGGTTAAGAGGTTTTTTTTAATGGCATAGCATGAAAACATCATGAAAACTGTGTTAAAATATTAATGGTATTTGCATGGCCTATTTAATGGTTGATGTGTGCAGTAGTGAGTCTAAGGGGTCATTCTTAAAACAATTCAATAACTGCTGCTTAAATGTTATCATTCATGCACATTTATTCTACTGCATCCGTATGTAAAATAAATGAAGTCCACTATTCAGACATTCAAAGTCATTTACTACGATCTTTAAACTTTCCTTATATAACAATTCTATTAGATAAGATGATGTAAAATCTCTACGGACAACTGGCACAAACGACAGGTTGTGACAAAATCGTTGATACAACTCTTTTACATAAGATGACATAATCATCCCTACTGAGACGCACAACATAGCAGCGAATATTCTTGCGCTTAAGATATAGTTTGGATAACTAGTGTATTAATGCGCCCGTCATAGCAGATGATCTTTTTGGATTGCTCTATACATTTATACAGAGGGACTACTTCTGGAATCGGTAAATTTTCAAAGTGGGAAAGGGTCTAAAATACGGTAAATATATTTGTTAGGGACTGAAGTCCTGAACAAATAAAAACTATAGAAGGAGGGAACTTTTTAAAAATTTACTGGAAAATATATGATGTAGACCTCTCCTTATTGTCCGAAGTAGGGGCTAGTGGGCATTGATTAGGGCTTGTGAAAATTATCATTTTATGTAGTTGGGCTCTTTGATGATTTTGCCCATGACTATTAAACAAAACACATTCTGCTAATTCTTATAAAAAATTCAGACAACGAATGTGATGTCATTTGAAAAAACGTGACTCATTTGACTTTATTTGTTTTTTTTAAAGATATTGTCATTGAATTAATTCAGCTAGCTAAAGTAATGTATGTAAATGATATTTAAATGATATGCCTTTGCCTCAGGTCAATTTTTACATGATAGGCCTATATATTTTATTTGGTAATTTGGGCAAAAAATGAAACCATGAAAAAAAATATTGTAATGTAATTGACAATTTAAGTCAAGGACATTTTCATCTGCCCTAATGAACTTCCCTAAATTAGGGAAATACATTTACTACATGGTTAACATGTAATAAGTTGCTGATTAACAGCTATTTTCAAATTAAGAAAAACATAAAGTATACCCTGGCCTACCTACTCAAAGTGATAACATAACCAGAACTAGTCAATATTTTCAATCAAACAATCAAGAATTTTTATTATCTGTGTGAACGAAAATGTCTTGAGGTCTAATCTATTATTTCTTAAGATTTGTGAAACCAAACAATGGATTCAGTTTGGGTGGTCTGAAGTGCCCACCTAAAACATTCAAATGAACGAATCCAGTTTTTAAGTTTAGCGCTTTGAAGCGCTAAACTTATTACCAGCATTTGACAGCCGTTTCAGGTTTCGCCAAAAAAGGTCATATAAAAAGTAGTTCTTTTGAACTCTATTTTACCACAACCACTAAGTTTTCCTTCATAGTATGTGCGAATTGTCTCTCTTTTACGAAATAATAGACCAAAATACATCATATGGAACATAAATAATTTAAAATATGCTTTCCCAAAGTTTCCATTTTATATTGGGCACCTTTCACGAGGCGAGCGCTGATATGCTACAAAAAATTGCTTTCAAAAAACGCTAGCTAGCGATAGCCTTGTGAAATGTGCCCCTTGACATGAATACGCGCAAGGATATCGAACTACTTTTTTATGACGTCACTCAACCCACGGAGAGGAACGAAGTTGCCGGAACGAGTCGAACTCTATTAAAGATGTCTGCCGCCTGAACTGTAAAGTCAACACAATGAAATTATCGAGGGGTTCCGTGAAATTAGACGAAATGATCGATATGAATTCGATCGCGATTGATTTGAATATTATCATAGATGTGTTGCAATGATTTTAAAGCGTTTGATCATGACTGCATGGCTTTGTATGATAGCGGTAAGTCGAGTTTTTTTGCATACTTTTTTTTTGCATTACGATTTGACCTTCTTCCGGAATTACAATTTATGGGTTTTCCCGTCCGTGCACAGACGGTACAAATAACGCTTGTTACATAGTAGTGCTAAATTGTACGAACAGTGTGTACAAAGAACAATAGTAATTATTCCATAGTTCAATTATGGAATAATTACTATTGTTCTTTGTACACACGTTTGCATTGGAACGATGAAACGAATTCCGAATATTGTCTGACAATAGACTGCATTGCGAAATGAAAGTGAAACTGAAAGTGAAAATTGCATTGACGCTTTCCATACAATGAAGCTTTAGAAATAATCATATAATGTATCATGCATGAATTGTATGAAGCTTTCACCTGATTTACTGGTGAATCTTGTTGTTACAAGTGTATTATCCTACAAAGTGTCACGACACTTACCTGTGCTGTGGGTTGTTAACATTATGGGAAGACCGATATGTAATATTAAGCGGCCCGAAAGTTCAGTCAAGAGAGCACTCGCCCTGTAAGCGAGAGGTCCTTGATTCGAGTCCCGGTTAGCCTGCATATTTTTCTACCCTGTGACATTTTGCGTCCCAATGTGGGACAGTGGCAATTACTTGGTCAGTTGAGAAACGCTTGTAACAAAATAAATGCTCCTTAAATGGCCTGGAATTCTGAAATTCCAGACGAATTTCCAGTACGTCACGACACTCACCTGTACACATTATGGGAAGAAGGATATGTAAGCGCTCGTATAGCTCAGTCCGGAGAACACTCACCCTGTAAGCGGGAGGTACTGGGTTCGAGTCTCGGTCAGGCAGTATATTTTTTCTTACCCTTAAATACAAGTGCATAGTGCACCCAAGTGCAGACTTGATTGAGCTACTCTTCTTGCGCTTTTCCCTCCAAAGGACAATGAAGGGATGCAGAACAGGTACGCTCAGTGCACTCTGATCTGACTTACGGTCATTTAACCTGTGGCATCTTTGTTGCCTGACAGATACTCAGTTGATAAAAATGTATACACATTAGTTGACATGAAAGATTGCTGTATATCCATATGTGTAGCCTTGTTTAAAACTTATCACATTGTTGTCTTAATTTCACAAAAATACTTTGAAGTTTGTATGAATGCAAATCAATAAAGAAAAATATTGCTTTGATAGAAATATTGCATTAAAAATTGATAATACTTAGTGATAGCCCTTTATTTCAGAGAAAATTGATAACCGGTTTGTATGAAGTGTAATGCAAGTTATGGTACATAAACTTAACCATTATATTGAACCAACCTAACAAGCTGTTACAATTCCAAAATCCAGTAATTTGTCATGCACTCAGCAATGGAAGCAAGGCAGAGCTTGGTAAGGAATCAATGTTCATTTTTCCTCCAACCGCTGATTCTAAATCAAGATAGGCAGTTATCAGTCAATGTTCAACGGAAAAATGCGCCCATTAGCTGGTCAAAATCCTAAGATTCAGATTTCAAGGAAGGGCCGGGAGTTGACTGACCCTTGATTTTTTGCTACAGTTTTAAATCTAACAAAAACATGATAATGATTCTAGTATACATGAATTGCAATGCTAGCCGCATGGCTAGCTCAGTTTGTAGCACGCAAGTCTACTGATCGAGGGGTCGTAGGTAAGATTCTCAGACTGGGCATACTTTCGTGGAGCTTGATTATGAAATTATTGATAAGGCAATTCTCCCTCCCACCTCTGATTCTAAGTCATGTAGGGCAGTTGTCAGTCACTGACTAAAGTATGCGCCTAGTAGTTGGTTACCAGCTAAATCCAGAGATTTATCCTTTCCAGGAGGAGTTAGTATGTAGACTGACCACCATTATATGAACTGTACAAAGTGTTACTAAGGTGTGAAATCCATCAACAACAAATTTTATAGCTTGATCTGTGCGAAACACATTATGTTTGTCAAAGACAGGGTTTATCATATAAACACCAATTTGCATTCTGCGCTCTATGTTCTCAAGCAAACCTAATCAGAATGTCGGTGTCAGGTATGGCACAGAAAGCCAGATAAATCAGTTCTGGCCTTGGATTATTTAATATGCATAGGTTGCGACATTGATTTTTTTATAAATAACTAGATGAATTTACTTTGTATCTTGTTGTTGATTTAGGTCCAAGATTGCTGCTATGCATTGGAATGAAAATTCTAGAAGGCAATGTAGTAAAAGAAAAGATGGGAAGCATAAGTACAGCATTTCATATCCAAAGGTAAGAATTGGTGATGCCATTGTGAAGGAAGAAAAACCTGAGCAAACTTTTCCGATGTATTACTTTTATACGTCTGTTTGAAAAACGGGATGTATTATGTTATGATGTTGTCTGTTTGTCTGTGGACAGTTGCTTGTCCGGATGATAAGTCAACAAATAATGTAGCTAGATTCCCCAAATTTCATGTGTGGATAGCCCTTGGGTAGAGGGTGTGCCCTATTGATTTTGAGACCCCAGGGTCAAAGGTCAAGGTCACTGGGACTTAAAATATGAAAACTTTGTCCGGATATTAACTCAACAACTTCTGTACCTAGGTTAACAAAATTTTATGTGAGAGTAGCCTATGTGTCAAGGATGTGCCTTATTGGTTTGAGGCCCCAGCGTCAACGTTCAAGGTCATAGGGACATCATATGGAAAAATTTTGTCAGGACGATGGCTTTTCCTAGGTTCACCAAATTTTATGAGTGGATAGCCCTTTGGTAGAGAATGTGCCGTATTGATTTTGAGACACCAGGGTTAAAATTCAAGTTCACTGGGACTAAATTTGTATGAAAAGTTTGCTCTTACAATAACTCAATAATGCCTGTACCTAGATTCACCAAATTTTATGTAGGGATGGCCCTTATGTCTAGGATGTGCCATTGTTTGTACATATTTCTAGACTTTTCACCATGTCAGATATATAAATTATGTATAAGTAAACCTTTAAAAGACACTTTTGAAATTGTTCTATTTCCATATGAATGGGGAGTAATAACTAATTCCTTCTTTTTCAGCAGAGTACATCAGATCTAATGAAAGCTGTTGTAAACCTAAGAGAGAAACCTAGTTATATAAAGCTGCGAAGGAAGTATTTAGAAGAAGGACACTTACCCAGTATGCTAGCCCAAGTTCTATGAAGATATGAGAAATTAAAGCAAGAATTGATTGATTAACATGTAAACAGTTCCAACAATATGTCATGAAGAATACCGAGTTGTTCCAGTGTACCAAGACTATTTTTTATTACTTAGTGTTGTGATGAATATAACGGATCATGGAAGACACAATTACTTGGAGACATTGTATTAGGATTTTTAATAATGTTAGATTTTCATATTCAAAATATCTGGATGACTTTCAGCACAACTAGTTGAAAGTTTTGTGCTGAATTCAAATTTTAATATATACATGTATTTACACTTAACAGAATTTAGTCTGAACAAGCTTAGAATAGTTCTTAATGAATTTGTGAGCACAATTTCTGTAAAGATCTATATGTGTTAAAGTTTAAACTGGGTGTATTTAATGAAGAAATGAAGATAAATATTTTTACTTTGGCATTGGTGTAATCAATATGAAATCTGGAGTATAGATTCCAATAGAATTGACAATATATTTATTCATAAATACTATTATCAACTTGACATTTTATGAAAGATAGATTAATGATCATTTGTATTCTGACCGTTATGCTGTTGTACATAAAAGTTTTGTTGTAATTATAAGTGGAATAACAATTATATTACTCTCCATATTTACGAGTATGCACGAATGAATAACAAGTTTTCATTAAATTTTGTGCAAATAGCTAACATCATTTAGACTGTTTTTGTATTCAATCATACTAGACTGTTTAAATTACAAGGGTGAAAATAAAAACTTAATTTCACCATGTCCGGACAAATTCGAACCTACAATACCGGTATTCGATATATATCGTATACCGGTGTAGAGCCCTAATATTTTGCGATGGAAGTAAGAAGGAAGTTATTTGATGATGGAATTCAATTATTTGTATGGAATGAGAAATTAAAGAACTTGTATACTCTTCAAATAGGTAGGTCAAATTAGTTGGATTCCTCGGATTTTACCCTTACTTTTCAATGTCAGCTTGCAAAAAATAATTTTAAATAACTTTTTTGTAAATCATCTAATTTGTTTGAAATTCAAGCCAAGTATTTTTAGGGTAAAGAACTATCTTAATTTCATCACTTCTGTAAATATCTTCATAAACAAGAAAGATATTAGATGAAATATTTTGTGATCCTTAGAAAGGACTTCAATGATATAATCTGAGGATTCCAACTGTAAGGACCTACTAACCAATTGGATTGCTTCAGATTTTAACATGGGAAGATAAATGACTAAAGTCCCTTATTATATTTGTTTACCTCATTTGTTGTTGTTTTTGACCACCTGACCACCCCCTTTTCTAGTTCGGTTGTAAAACGTTTAGATTTTTTCAGGTTACACTGTAGGCCTAAATAATTGTATCCTTTAATGATCATTAATAAATTTTGTGTATGTAAGCTAACTTGTCAATTTGCAGGAAACACTAATTAAATACATAATTATATTTGTTCCAAAGTTCATTGTTCAAATGCATATCTGATATACAGATTTTGCTATTAATAAAAGTAAAAAGTCTATAAGTGTTGTTAGATGAAATTAGACCATTTTAAGATACATATCATGCGAAAATAAACTTAATTAAGGATTCAATTAAACTTAATATAGCATATGAGAAGTAAATTTAAGTGTTAAATATCAAAATTACCGGACACAACTTAATGTGACATTTTGATGATGAAATCTTGCGACACCTTTATTGTAATTATATAACTATACAATGTATTTGTATGAGCATATAATTTAACATCCTCAAAAACAAAGTTATGCAATTAGAATACGGAGATCAAAAATCGCATTTATAAGCAAATCTCGTGTAAAGAGTAGTAGATAGCGTTTTTTTGTTCAGCAATATTTTGTTTGATTCCATATTTGTAACAATATCGATTAAATTGAAGGAAGTCAATACGATCACACTTGAAATAAATTGCCACTGGTGCAAATATATGAAATGCTCCAAACATCTTGATAGTATTTTAAAAATGCATTTTCAAGCACGTTCATATCAATTAATTATATTTTTCTATATAAAGGACATAAGATCCATTAAACAAGGAGATGAAAATTGAGATAGAAAGAAACTCTATAAATAAGCGCTCAGTAAACGATTTTAGATCAAATACAGTCAACGTGAGCAAAAATGAATATACGTTTCTGTTTTAATGAAATGGGGGCTTTTTCAAACTTGAACTTAGAACGCAATATAAATTGACACGTTACATTTGTTGTTTTGATAGCTTAACTTCAAAGTGCTTTTCATGTTCGCTGTAAATGGATAAATCTTCATACAGTGCATGGGCGGATCCAGCGGGGGGGGGGGGTGTCAGGGGGATCCGGACCCCCCCTAGAATTTAGAAAATGTACATGTCCATTAGTGTATTTCTTGCTTGAAAGTCATTTTTAAGTAGTATGAAGTAGGGGTGTAACGGTTAACCGATATACCGGTTAATATTGCAATACGACTTCTGACGGTTTTTAACCGGTTCGTTTTTTTTCTGAACCGGTTTTTCTAGTTACGTTCTATACTGATTGTTTTTATCAGAGTCTGAAATTCAAATGTTTGAATTAATGTTAAAATGTGTTCGGAAACTTGAAATATTTTTCAAAAAGTGAGAGAATAATTATCTTTATAATAATAATTATCTAATAATGAAAAACCTTTTTTCTAACTTATTCAAACATTTGCGTAATACGTGTTGATCATTTGAAAATACAAATATCTATGAACAAAGTTGATGAAATTAAGACGATGCATGTGCATTAATTTATGCTATGCATGTATGCGCAAGGAACAATATGTATTGCAATATATTGCAATATATTGCAATACAGGTTTCGTGTATTGCAATATATTGCAATACGGTTTTTACCGTATTGTTACACCCCTAGTATGAAGCAATTTTTCTCGGTGCTTAACATATATTTAATGGTTATGTTGTTTTTATTATTCAGCGCTTTGATTGATTTTCCATTCACATGTATTTTGGACATTACAAGTGTTCAACAAATTAATTCAGCCAGACTCAACATTAAAATACAAATGTATTATAAACAAGAACCGCAAGTATTATTTTACTGGCCTGCATTTTGATTAATTTTTCAGTGAAAATCGGACCAGCTGTCGAATCTTATATAAGAGTATTTGATAAGATTATGTGTTTATAAAGTAATCAAATTTGTTTATTGAAACTTGAATGTGGTAACAGATTGATTTCCATTAACTGCGACGATGAATATTAAAATGAAGTCCATTTTAATTGAACGGGAGATAATTCAATATATAATAGAATACATACTATAAACAGATACATTAAGAGTTGTCTCCCTTAATTTCAATTATTAACGTTAGAAATATACATATATTTTGAATTTTAAAAACTGAAAATGATTCGGAAGTGAAATCAGTCAGGTCTACTTCGGCGGAAAATTATTGGAACATAAATTTAAGTCCCCAAATACTGAGCTAGAACAGGGACCCCTAGCTAGAAGGATAAAGTTTTTTGCACAAGGTAACAAGATAGGTTTTGGTTAGGATTGGAACCAATGCGAAGTTAGCTAGTCAGTGATTATACCAGTACAAAATCGTGACCACTAGATCACGCCCACTTACAAATGAGTCTTATCGTATTACGTGGAATATTCATAATTGTTTATTATCAGTATCATAAATCATATTTATAAATTGTTGCTAGGAAACACAATTCAGAGATGAAATTCACAGTTAACTGATATTATACGCACCAATTGTATTATACGTTCTAATCTCAACTGAATATTACAGCTTTTAGTGTCATTGATTTTATATAAATAAAACAATGGTAACCATGGCAACCGTTTTAATTAAAACCTTCAATATAGACTGAGCTATTGTGTCCCCAATACAAGTGTTCTTATCGATGTTATAATATAGATTTGTTAACTGATATGAAATTACTGTTAAAATGTTTAATTTTCATAATAGTCTATCGTTTATAAATAGATTTCTGAGGGTGATAAAACAGTACTGTACGTGCGAGATGGACAACGATATTTTTCCATGTTTGATTGTATTGAAAGCATTTAACAGTATAACCAAATTGTCCTTGTACGTATTATTTGTTTGTATATGAACACGTCTTTTTAATGAAGTCAGTGAGCTCTACGTTTTAACATAAGTCAAAGATCTCCCCTGCACACTTTTACTTATTTGCCAACTTCAATTTTCCTTTACATATTTCCTATTCCATTTTAACTGATTACACGAATACACAAAGTATATGTACATGCCGACTATATAAAATTAAAACAACATAGAATAGTTTAAGCAGTATATACCTGTAGCCTGTACAATTATCCCGAACGTTCCAAAACGTTCCGTAACGGCAGTGTCGAAACAACTCAACCCAAAGACAACTCAACCCGAGACAACTCAATCCCCTACTAATGGTTTGAGTTGTCCCAACTTTGAGTTGAGTTATGCACGGGTTGATTTGTCTTCTGGTTGAGTTTTCCCGTACCCATAACGTTAGCTAACAGTAGTTACTGAACACGGGGCTGTATTTTTTAAAGAACATTCTCCAAAATGATGTCTTGTTTATACATGTACATGTATACCAATTAGGGACTTTAGTCAGTTATTTCCCCTTGTATACTCTTCAAATAGTTAGGTCCAATTAGTTGGATTACTCGGATTTTACCCTTACTTTTCAATGTCAATTTGCCAAAATTATTCGTAAATAACGTTTATGTAAATCATTTAATTTGTTTGAAATTCAAGCTAAGTATTTTAAGAGTAAATAACTATCTAAATTTTATCACTTCTGTTAATATCTTCATTAACAAGGAAGATATTAAATGAAATATTTTGTTATCCTTACACGGGACTTCAATGTTAAAATCCGAGGATTCCAACTGTAAGGACCTACTTACCAATTGGATTGCTTCAGATTTTATCAGCCTGAGGGAAAGATAACTGACTAAAGTCCCTAATTGTCCTTCCCCAAGATCATATAGTTAGGAAACGTTATATATTTCCTTAGTGGTATGTTATTAATTATACAGCTGTGTGGAGTTGGGATTCAATAGACCTATGTGCATCAAACTCACTACCGATGAACAACGCATTTATTGTTCGTTTTTTTCCCAACTGTCAAAACATGAATAATTTCACGGTGACTTCGTGCTCTTTGTCTAACACTCGTGACATTGAGATAGTGTGAAATCATTCACCGTGAAATTATTCAAACTTTGACAGTTTAGAAAAAACGAACAATACAAATAAACATGCATGTACAAACGAATGTGATATCAATTCAACAGTTCTTATCAATAGATATCAATGACTTTTGTGTTCAAGAAACAATGAAGTGAAAATAAATCTAAAATATACATTGCAGATTTTTGTATACATTAAAAATTGATTTATACATGGAAATCAACTTCCAAGCATTTAAACCATTGTGATCGAACCAACTTAACAGTCAACGTTATCACCTTATGTACGTGATATAAAAAGTATTCACTATTCATCGTAAATGGTCATACACATGCCAAATAAATGAATTCAACTTAAAATAATTGAAACAAAAGTGGACAAAAGATTTTATGCAAAATGATCCAGAAATCTAGTCAATTGTATGCAAGTTTATCACATTACCACAAAATATAAACATATACATTTGTAAAGTTTTTAACGCTACTAACTACAGTAAATTTTCATTATTAGGACCATCAACATTGGTTATCTTAATATAGCGTAATGGTCTTTACATAAGGACCATTTTCTTCTCTATTTAAGCATTTAGAACTTTGAAATTGTCTTACATCTCAGAAGATGCCAAAAACCAATGTGGTCTTTTCGTGAAACTTTACTGTAACACACCGAAACCAGTAAGAAGGTACTTGAGGTATAAGTGCAACCTATACCATACAGATCATTGACGTTTACATATTTAAATAAGGAAGTTAAATAAACAGTTACCTTGTATTTTATAAAACATAGTATGGATATAACATTTTTTGAATCAGCAGGTATTCAACTTATACAAATCAAGAAAAAAAATCTCATTTACGAAAACAATACGCTATGGTACCTTTTCACATTCAACGGCTCATATATATAATAATTCTCCACTTGAATCCACATATAAAAATATCAACGTACCTGTGTATATATACCTGACACAGTGATTCATTATTGATAATATTTCCATCACACAATGACTCTATGGATCATAAAGCCTTAACAGCATTAATTTATACTTTCACAACGTCATACTTATAACAACTTGACTCTCATATACTTTATATACCTACCCAGTGTATTCGATAATGATAGTGAGTTTATAGTATATAATCATACTATCACACAATTACACCATATGGAATTATGGATCATTACACCTTAACGGCATCATTCCTTGACAACACCACACAACATATTGTCTACCATAGATTTTCTCTCTTTAACAATCACGATAGATCAATTACACTGTACTTTGGAATAAAAATTCTTTTATCGGCTTAAATATGCTTACATTGAATATTTTTACTTTGTTTGTTTGTTTGGGTTTTACGGCGCACCAACACAGAAAGGTCATATCGCACCGAAGAATATTTTCACTAAATATCTTTGTACAACAAAATGTAAAGAATAGCCATGTTCTGTGTTGTTTTAAATTGACCGCTTAACATGTCTATATTTGCGGTAAATAATGATTTTTAAAACAAAACAAAAATAGTTCTTCAAATAGTTTTATTTGTTATCAAAAATATTCACAAAAACATAGCTCACTTCAGAAGTTTTGAAAAAAACAAATCGAAGCAACGTGAAGAAATTATTTGATAATTCATAGGAAAAGTTCTAGAAGTTACCATGACAACTTACTTTACTATTTTTTTAATTATCAACAACATTTGACTGCTATCCACTCCTCGGAAAATTTGGATAAAATTTGTTAATATTTTATCTTGCAATAATATATACTTGTATGTAAAAATACATGGACTTTTTGAAATTTGTGATTGGCCATTTAATGAAACCAATAAGTACCCGGTACTTGAGTTGTTCCCGTATATTTGGTATTGTTAAGGTTTTTAAATCTACCTGTGTTCTTTAGTTGCTCGACATTGTCTTTAATTTGTTGTTAGCCATCTATAAAAATCCTTTGTATCAGTTCCACATATATACATTGTACATGATGTGTCCGTTTTAAAGTCCACTGTACTCGTATATAATTAAATAATGACGAAAGCATTGTCTTTACGAATGTGCTGTTTGTTGTGTTATGAAATTCATTAATGTAATTTAGACTATAATAAACACATGTCAACATTTTGGCATATTATTAGTATGATTTTATTGTACATGTACCATCAATAATAATTTATTGTTGTAATAACTTAAATTATTGTGTAGTTTAATACTTTTATGTGGTTGTATATAACATTTGTGCATAGTGACCACATCCCCAGTGCTTGGTAACGCTTTCGTGTATAATGTATCACTAACAAGAATTATAATAGACAAATTGCATTTCATTCAAAGGCTGATTGTACCCAAACATCGCTTGTCATAGTTTTATATAAGATATCAGCAAGTTATCATGCCACATGTTTGTACATAAATGTATTAACAATGTGTATATTAGATAAGAATATTGACATGTAATAATTTTTAGTTATTTTTAAACTTGTGTAGCATGCCAACAGAGATATTTTGCTACTCAGTTGTAACAAATTCAATGCAAGTTTGTACGTTTCTAAATCATATTGCTACAATTGATTAGCACCAGGGAATTAGATACTATGTCTCTGTTAGCACTAGGAATTTTGTTGGGTCACTTGTTCGGTTGATTTGTACGATATTTACTAAACTTTGCCATAAATTATGTCGGACCGTCGATGTACCAACTCTATTATGCTTTTCAGTACACGTTAAAACTTCTACCATAAGATATCTTCTTTCATATACGGGTAACACTGAGAAAAAGAGCTGCCAAGTTCATGATTCGAAAAATGATCATATCCAATACAAGGGCTTGATAACAGACTTATCAATGTTGGCAGTTTTAACACAACACATGCAAGACTTTGAATATATGATCAGTAACTGTGTTCTGCCAAAGTAACATTGATATAATAGTAACTGTATCATTAAAAGAAACTGTTACATACATACCGGTTTTCAAACGATCTTTGCTTATTTGCTCATACAGGAGTACAGTATATTTTAAAGTACTGGAACACAACAACAGACATATTGATGAGGATTTACGGTGAAATATTATCTTTTTCAAATGAGATGTAGACCATTGATCTTAATGTGTAACCATTTGTTCTTATCACGTGATTATCAAATGTATAAGACATACCATTGTCGGCAAGATAAAACAGAGTGTTATATCTTTGACGGTGTAATCAACTTCCTTCTTAACCACTACATGTAAAATGTTCTGACTAAAAGTACGTTCCAATAAGCATGCCCAGTCGACTTTACAATCTTGATCTTCAATAGAGGATTATTTAAAACCCGTTCAGGCAGGTGTTCTTATCAATACCCATTTACACCTAAGTGGAATAAAGCAATCTTGTGTTATTTTCTGGCTTTGATCGACGAGCAATGGAACTATCTCCTCCTAAAGCGCGTGTGCAGTCATTGGACCACTACTTAAATAGATTCCCTTAATCCTTGTCTCAGAAATAGCGCTCCATTCTATAAATAGACGGTGAAGATATCACCTCTATACTAAGACGCGCAACCGTCTCAAAATTCGGCGTTTGATACGCAACAGAATAAAGTGCGGCGGATGAAGACAAAATCGTTGCATTTTTTCGTTTTTTGACAGACTCGTTGTTGAAATGTAAAATAAATGATTACTCATAGCTACAGGATCACAAATCTATCTATACAAAGTACTTTTAAACCTCTGTAGGTATAGGTGCATAGTTAAACCGTGTAACCTAGTTTCGAATTCAAATTACTGTGTAAAGAATGACAGATGTAAACACGTTATGACGAAGGTTTAACAACCGGTATAAAAGTTTAATTTAATGAGGTTAGTTGGTTGGATAGTCAAATTTTATTGAGTAGACACAAAATTCATACTATTTTTGTTCAGTATACTTGAAGGGGGGAAATTGATAGAATGTAAACATTGCCACGTGTTTTCAGGTAAATAAACAGTTTTACCCGTGATGCGCGGCGTCTCCGTACAGAGGTCAGTCAGACCGTTTGTGTACAGAATGATAGCGCTCGCCTAATTCATGTTAAAAATTGAACTGACAGATCATCCTGACATGTTTTTTGTTCAGATTACACATGTAATAACATGATTACAGAAAAATGATAAGTTATAAGCTTGTTATCACATATGTTACTATGACATAAGCATATTGCTTTGTAAATATAGTTCATATGTATAATATTCATCTTATCAATCTCGAGGCCAATAAGAAAACTTTAGATCATTTAGACATTAGTGAAAATGTTGGAGGGTAGGAAGAATGATGATTTGAGTTATTCTCAAATTAACGCAGGCGACGAAGTGTTTGAGCTATGCTGTACAAGATGTAAAGGAAAGAATAAACAGTGTGTTAAATATTGTGCTCAATGTAAGGAGTATTATTGTCAACAATGTCTAGATATGCATAATAGTTTTAGAGGAATGGCAGACCATGTCTTAGTTGACACAGAAAGTTCACGTTCAATGTCGTCAAAGGCAACAAAGACGTATCAAGCTGTACCAACGCAGCTGTGTGAAGAACATCCTATGGAAATAGTGAACATGTATTGTAAAAATGAAAATAAGGTCGGATGTCATATTTGTTTCACCTTAAAGCACAAGTAAGTAGGAAACTTTCATGCAAGAGTTTTAAATTTGGGTTTAATTATAAAGAAGACACTATCATGTAACAATTGAATTAGTTTGTTTAAAATTGTGAACCATAGTACAGCATCACAAAATGTGATGTGTCACTCATTGTCAATGTCACATGTCCGCATAAAGTTTTTGGTTTTGGAAAACATAATTGTACAGTGGAACCTGTCTACAAAGACCGCTCAGCGGAAAGACCAAAAGTGGTCTTTGTAGACAGGTGGTCTTTGTTCTCAGGTTCTATTATTTTACTTAGAAAATCGGTTGATAAAAAGTTTTGCCAATGCCCGTGATATTCATTGGAGAAATGACTTGTTATTCTTCTGTAATAACTTACAGTATTGTCAGTTTAGTACTTTTATTTAATAAATAAATAAATTTATAATGATCAGTTTTCTACTGGTTGGATCATGAGTGGTCGTTCATTATGAATAATATCAGATGATCAATTTTCTACCGGTTGGATCATGAGTGGTCGTTCATTATGAATAAAATCAGATGATCAATTTTCTACAGGTTGGATCATGAGTGGTCGTTCATTATGAATAAAATCAGATGATCAATTTTCTACAGGTTGGATCATGAGTGGTCGTTCATTATGAATAAAATCAGATGATCAATTTTCTACAGGTTGGATCATGAGTGGTCGTTCATTATGAATAATATCAGATGATCAATTTTCTACCGGTTGGATCATGAGTGGTCGTTCATTATGAATACCATATACATGTTTTCCCTTTAAAACGTCCCCGTAGACGATAAGATTTTCAAAAGGGGCGTTATAAAGACTAAAAAATCTAAACAGGAGAGTTTAATAAGCAAGTATAAAAAGAAAATAATTTAATTAAATACGATACAGTTATTGTTCTGACGGTAACGTCTTTGATAACGGTCGCTTAAACTTTAAACGACCATCATTTATCATTACCGATCAGGTTTAAAGTAAAAATAAAATAAGCTTATTTTATTGATTCTATTTAATTAAGCAAACAATGAAACGTACATGCATGCAAGTTTTGTTTGTGTAACAATAATTGAGTAGCCTATAAGACTGTCAAATTAAAATAGGATACAACAAACTGTCATTTTTTTAAATGACCCCTTTGTTGTGTTATCGATATTTTCACGCCTGATTAATCAGGAGAGGGGTCTAAGATAATACACACAATTAGCGTATCAATCAACTACTACAACAACCTAGTTGTTGTTGTAAATCGATAGTCAATCAAATTAATTTTAGCGGAAATTTATAAAATTTTCAAATACGCGTGGTCGTTGCGGTCAGGTTTTTACGTTTAACGGGACAAAAATTTGTGGTCTTTGGTCGTTGTGGACAGGTGGTCGCTACGGACAGTGTCATTTTAGAGTAAGTTTGATCGGGGGAATTTAAAGTGGTCTTTGTCGGCAGGTGGTTGATCTGGTCAGGTGGTCGTTAGCACAGGTTCCACTGTACATGTATTTCAATTTTACAATATGTTTTTTAAGATCTTTAAGCGATCCTTAAGATAAAAGATATAGTTACAATAATAACATTCTAAAGAAAATAACATTCTAGAGATAAAATATTAATATTTATATCTAAAATAAATAAAATATACTGCATATAAGTGTACATGCATATATGTTTCTTGTCCTTTTAAATGATGTTATCAGTTTGACGTACATTCCGTTATTTGTCTTCACATTTTAAATATGAACAAACACAAAGTTATAGACTTATTTTCAGATCATGTGTTGATACGCATTACGTTCCAGAATACCTTCAAAACTATGATCCAAAGAAACAAATTGACAAAACATGCCAACAGCTTTCAAAAGCAACGGCTAAAATGCAGGAAGTGGAAGATGAAATCAATGAGTTTGAGGAAGATTTGGAAACTAGTAAAAATGCTTGTGAAGAGGACTTTGAAGATTATCGAAAAGAAATACAAAATGTATTAAATGAAATCGCGTTGCGAACGAGTAAACAGGTTTCTGAAAAGT
This sequence comes from Mactra quadrangularis, assembly GCA_025267735.1. Lineage (NCBI taxonomy): Eukaryota > Metazoa > Mollusca > Bivalvia > Venerida > Mactridae > Mactra > Mactra quadrangularis. The sequence goes on from CM046305.1 coordinate 22,367,618, forward strand.
ATGAATATCATAAAAAGACACACAATGAAACCATGCAAAATGTAAATCAAACAAAACAAAGCCTAAACCAATGCCACAGTGATTTAAATTCAGATCAAATTAATACTGCACAAAAGTTCGTCACAGCAGTTTCATGTGAAGCATTAATAGAACAAGCTGATGCATTTACAGCACAATCATTATATAATAAAGACACGTTCATATTCAGTAGAAACACTGATATCATGGAATACATGTTAAACATAAAAACATTAGGACTTTCCGTTTTTTCAGAAAAACAGGCAACAGCAGACGCAAGCATGCGTGTCAATGTTCAAACACCAACAGCAACATTACCATCTACGTCAGACGTATCACTGACAAAAACATCAGATAAATCAAATGAAACAAATGCAGTAGCACCATACATTGGAAAAAGAAATGCATATGAAAATATAGAAATACCAATAACAGGTCAACCTACATTCGCAACAAAAGTATCTGACGATAGTGCAACAACATTAACACAAACTGAAAAAGTATCATTATCAAAAGATACTGGAAACAAGGCTTACAAACCGTTGCCTCAGCTTCCAAACACAAATTATTTCCAAACAAGCAGTCACCATCTGTATAGGATTATAAGGAAGATAGAATATAACACACTTTTACAAAATGACACAAGACACCCAGAAATACGTTCATCTTGTACATTAGAAAATGGTCTTGTATTGGCTGACTGTAGAAATAACAAGATTAAACTATTTAAAAAAGAAACACATAGAATGATGGTATCAGAACTATCTCTGAATGATAAACCACTTGCAGTATGTAAATTAAATGCTACTGAAATAGCCGTTTGTTTAGATAATAATACAATCCTGATCGTTTCTACAAAAGGTACACTAAAGGCAACGCGTTCAGTTAAAATGAAACACGAATGTAAATGCATTGATGTAAACAATAATAGGCTGGTTGCTTGTGATAAAACATGGTTATATGTATACGAGGCTGATGGTGGTGGTATAACACTTAAATCAGTATTCAATGCTTCTCCAGTAGACGCTATAGTATCACATTTAAATGACATTTGTGTAAATAAACATGGGGACATTATGATTCATGTTACTGACTTTAAAGAAGGGTTATGTACATATACTATAGTGGGCAGGGTATTATGGAGGTTTAATAGAAGTATACTAAAAGGAGCAAGAGGTGTATGCTCTGATGAGTTTGGTAACTTATTTGTATGTGGTGAACAGTCCAATAATATTATACAACTTTCACCCGAGGGCACATTTGTTGGAGAGATTGTTACTAAGCATGATGGATTGAAATATCCACAAACAATATGCTATGATAAAAACAAACATCAATTAAACGTAGTGAATGGTGACAATACTGCCATAACCTTTACCCTACAGTAATAAATACCCATAAGAAATTCCATTCAGATAACAAAGCTACCATAAACTGTAATCCAGGTAACAGTTGGTAGCGCGCCTGGATTTTGAATCTAATGTCCCGAATGGGGTACGGGTTGAATACTACCCGGAGAAATTATACCCCTCTATGAAAATTTGACAATTATGTCAATTTTCTCCATTGATATATTATACGGAGGAGTTTCCGCCCTTGTGGAAGGGTAGGTGATTACTGGTTATAGACAAGTATCTAGGAAAGCTAGGCCGGGTGTGCTGAGCGCCGTAAAAGAACCTAAAAATTTGTTGACACGGTGTTTAATCCAGTGTAAATACAATTAACTGTAAATTGCGGGGCGTAGTATTGCTGATTATTAATAAGATGATGTGGCAAAATGTACTCTTAAAAATATCTAGTACACAATCCAGTACTATTTAATATATTTTTATTTTTCATTTAAAATAGAAAATTTATTTTCATTTCTGTAACATGCAAATTTTGAATGAAGTAGCATGTGTGCTTCTATCAATATCAGAATCATTAAATATTATTATCAATAGTTAAAATTAGATAATCAAGATAAATTTACTGCAGTTAGTGATCCACAAAAACAAGACGTGACATCAAAAGCTGTTTTGAAAGTATTTCGGCTAGACAGAGTATTTTCTTGTTTCTATAACAATCCAACATCAAGTTGCATAAAGTAATGTGTTCTTTAACTCTTGATAATTTTGATCGGTGAGTTCTTCAAAAGTTGTTTGCGTGTTCTGACGTCATTTTAAATAGCAGGAATCAATCCGATCGAGTTTTGCAAGAATTGCAGCATGCTAAAAGGTAAATGATAATTTGAAACATCAGCCAGTCAATTCCGTTCGTCTCTTGCAGTTTTGTATAAACAAAATGTTCAAACCGTTTACAAGCACCAGGGAGGCATGCATGTCATTTCTACTCACAATAATTATACAACCACATCTAAGATATGAAAATGTTGACCTACAAAGTATTTAATGCTCTCACAACAATACCATTATTGATGTTACAATAAAAATCATTATAAACACATACCATAAATGTATATTCATCATAACATTGCAATATTGAAATTTCATAACACACAACAAACAGCCCATTCGCAGAGACAAAGGTATCATTTTGATTTGATTATATAACGGATTTCACAGATTGCATATCATAAATACATAAGCACATAACATTTTATACAACATATATTTCACATTAGTTATAACCAAGAATTATTATACAAAAAGAATTGTCTATATTCACCATAAACATTTAACCAAGAGTACATACGTACATTTTAATATCTTTTTTTGTGTCATCCTAAGTGTATATCATATGAATGGCATAATTTCATTACCCATGTTTATCTCATTACATGTATAGTAGTGTTGTGTTAACTTCGTATAATTTATACGGAAATAAAACTATCTCTTTACTTTCATATAAATGACTTACAATGATTATTGTCCGGTTTTTTTTTCTCAACTGTCAAAGCTTGAATAATTTCACGGTGACTGAATGCATTGTTTTTGTACTGGCAACCTAATTGTTATCAAAAATATCTTGACAAAAACATATCATTCGGTGTAAGCAGCTTTACTCGATCACAATACACACTTTTGGAAACTTATGAATGTATTACATTTATAATTTTGTAAAACGCATTCACCGTGTAATTATTCATGTTTTGACAGTTGAAAAAAACCGATAATAATGAAAAATTTGTTATTGTTACAAGAAGAATAAGAGTTAGTAATTTTATATTACAAACAGTGTGATTTTGGGGTTTCCCCATGTTTAACAGCGGACTGTAGCAAATTCGCTTTAAAATTTGTCGCGGGAGATTACATTCTGCTGCGCGTGCGCAATTAAAGGAGCAATTTATTACTACTTCAATTAATATAGTCCTCAATTGTACGCCTTAACAAGCAGACGTCATGCTGTTTGTGAAATTAAAGTATGTTAATCCAGTTTATGTATAGTTAAGTTCCCTAGTATCGCTTCCGTTTGTTATATAATCCCGTGTTTATTATATACATGTATGTTTAATCAAACCCCCATGTCCGATAACGCTATCAGCGCTTTGATTGACTTATTTTCATTAATAAACAATGAATATTTTTTTGCTATTCTTAAAAAGTTAAGATAAACTCAGTGACTTTGTAAAACAGATATTTTGATTTAATGACAAGATTTAATAACAATTAGAGGATTGTCTATGTATATTAATTGACTAACTGAAAACTATGTATTCAAATGAATAAATTTGTATAAATCCATAGGTCTATATCTTTATTGTTATTGTTGTCATAGGCGGATCCAAGGGGTTGGACCCGGCCTACGCCCCCCTCCCCCATAAATTGCCCAAGCAAGGTTTTTTCTATCATAAAAAATGATATTTATAAGAAAATATTCATATGTCCAAGTAACGAGACTGAAATTACAGAAAAACAATGACCTAGCATACAATTTAAAACAATTCCTTTCATTATTGTAAGATTTTAACATGCTCCAACGGCTGTTAGAAAATTATGTGAAATATCTAGATGCTTTATTTTGTATACCCTGTGAAAGGATAATTGAGGCCCTAATAGTGTGCCTGAATACCTTAAAAATAACGAAAACTCAGGATTATACGGGGGCCGCCGTTCCTGGATCATTCGGGCCCTTACGGCCCCTTGAATCCCATTCTGTTTGTCCATTTTACGCGCCCTCTATCTAGAATTGTTCGCCCCCCCCCTCTAACTAGAAATCCTGGACCCGCCTATGGTTGTTTACATTGATATCTATGCATGCATTAAGTCATGCATTTGTCGTGTTAAAGAACTTAAAGTAGTACCAAACTTATCCAAATCGGTGGTGAGACTACATTTTGTTGGTACAATCGAATGTCTATGAGGATGAACGTGAAACAGTTCATGGTGACGTATGTGTACATGTATATATATTTATTTATTTTATTTATTGGAGTTAACGCCGTATCAATACAATTTAGGTCATTTCACGGCGTCCAGCGCACCTAACCTAGCTTTCCTGGACCATTGTCTATAACCAGTACTCACCTACCCTTCCACAAGGCCGGAAACTTCTCCATATTATCTAATCAATGGAGGAAAATCGACATTATTGTCAAATTTTCATGGAAGGGTATAACCTCCCTGGGTGGGATGCGAACCCGCTTCCCCTCGGGCACGAGTATCCAAATCCCGGCGCGCTACCAACTGCGCTATCGACCCGGGTTCATGTGTACATGTATGTATGAAGTATACTTATTGACCAATGGTGCTTTGTCGTAGATTCTTGCGAAAAAGACTCATTGCCTTCCTGCTAACAATAACTATGTAGACAATATGATATCATCATCACAGTGTACTACTGAGTGGTGCCAACTAGAAGTCATAGGAAACTCATCTTTCTGGTAAAAATACCCGGATACTATTGAAATTACTTCTATCAATAAAATTAGTTAGCCTTACGTGATATTCTAAATCTAAGGGAGCTAACTTATTGAATATTACAATAAGTGTTGTACTATTGAAGTTGTCTCCCTTTGATTTATATTATTTTATTTGATTTTAACTTCGTGTCAACACAAAAATGTTCATTTTACAGGGGCCAGCGCACCTAACCTAGCTTTCATTGACTATTGTCTATAACCAGTGCTCACTAACGATCCAACCGTCAGATTTTTATTTAATTACTGAATTGATCGATCCCTGTTTACGGCTTGTTGTTTTACATTTTATCAATATCCTATAGAATTTTTATTCAATATAAAATGCTCAATGCTCAACTATTGTGGCATATATGAATTGGTGCAGATTAATGCAGTTGGATTTTTATCATAAACATTTTAATTTCTACTTCCAAATCCATTTACACTTTTCATATACAGATGTATAATACAAATATCTCAAATGATCATTTAATTTGTTTGTTATTTTGATTTACAACTTTATCCAACATGTTTGCTAGTTAAAAACTGCAGTCGATCGATCAATAATTATATGCTTGCCTATCAAAAACAGTACTTTTTTACCTATCCGAATGGAGTAAACAAAATAACCCTTTACATATAAAGAGACAAATTAATGATAGGATATATGAAGTATTCCATCTAAACATAAAAAACTAGTCTGGAAATTCAAAAATGAACATTATATTCTGGCTATCCAAAATTAATATAAAAACTGATCGCAATGCACTTGTATGTTCAAACGGGTCTATTGACATATTGATTCAAAACTAAAATCTTCCCCTACATATTACATGCCGTCTTTCGTGCATGACCATGCTAGTCGCCTTAACACTAATAGACAACGTACATTGCAGAAATCGCCGAGACTAATTTTGAATTATCACAGAAATCTGGTTCAAGCTTATATTATACAAGTGACTAGTCACAGTCTTTTAATACAGATGGCAACCTCGTCACTCATTGGTATTAGTGTTATGTTTGGATATTAAAAAAGAGTAAGCTGTCCCAAGACCCTTTGATATTAGCAGTTATGATTATGATGTTGGTGGTAATACCAGTGTAGTAATACGTATATGCAAAGAAAGCCCATTGGTCGACGATCTACTGGAAGCCAATAGAGAAACATTACATGAGTTAAAATGATGAAGAATAAAAATTGAGGTAGCTGGCCGATGTCTGGTGTTAGTCTTTGTAAACAAAACAGCAACGAAAGGATTAGGTAAGAATTAAGACCTCTGTATCCTATTATAATGTATACAAGTCCGACGTCAACAAATCACGCTGTATTGACAAGTGGGCATGAACGTACATACAAGTACCTAGGTTTTAAAAATCACGAGGTAGTGACATTGTTCCTATCTCGGTATCACAAGAAGGTTCGAGTAAGTGTTGAGACCATTCGGAACTCCTCTGCTATTCACTAGTAATTCAAAGAATGGTGAAGGTGTTCTGAATGGTGTTAAAACCTCTGTGTTATACGAGCCCGACGTCAACAAATCAATCTGTACTATACAAGTGCGCATGTACGCACATACAAGAACCTACTTTGTAAGAAAAATTCACGTGGTAGTGACATGACATTGTTCTTTATATCTCGGTAACACAAAAAGGTTTGAGTAAGTGTTGTGAACTCGGTGTCCTATCATACAAGTCCGACGTTAACAAATCACGCTGTAGGCTACATAAAATGTATCAGTGCGCATGTACGCACTTACAAGTACCTACGTCGTAAAAAAGCACGTGGTTGTGACATAACAGTGTTTGTATCAATGTATCGCATGAAGGTTTGAGTAAGTGTTGTGAACTTTGTGTTCTGTAGGGCGTGCAGTTACCGCGAACGTTTCGTAACGTTCCGTAACGATACATTCGGAACCTCCTCGTCTATTCGCTGTGAATAATCTCGGACATATTTAGACGCTATTTTGAAACTACCGGTGTTGAAGTAAACAAATATATTGCCGAGGAGTTCAGTATGTATCGTTATGTAACGTTCTGTAACGTTTTTGTGTAATTGAACACGTACTGTTGTACAAGTCCGACGTCAACATATCACGCTGTACCAATTTACAAGTGCGCATGTAGGTGCAAACAAATATCGACGTTGTAAGAAAAAATCACGTGGTAGTGACATGACATTGTTCTTTATACCTCGGTATCACATTGTTTAATAGTTTGACGTTAAACCTTGAACAAACTTCTGACAAGATAGGAAATATCTAAAGATATATAGGAGAATAGTTGAGATCAATACTAACATGTACCGTTGATTTTTAGATTATCGATTTTTGTTGAACATTTACCAAGTTTATTTATTCTATTTTTGAATATTTTAAGTTTAAAAGATTACAGCCAAAGATGTATTGGAGTTTATATACAAAAACCTTTAAACCGCTTGAATAAAATTACTACACATACTTCTTAGCCTCTTGGCTTTATAATTTGTTGGCTGTGTTTTGTTCCACCGATCCATTGGAACAAAAGAATTTAATCTATATACATACGAATCTAGAATTAAGGATATCATATTCGACAGTTTAATATTTGAATCGGAATAAGGTAGAATTTAATATAGAGACTGGGCGATTTTATATAAGGTGTAAATAGCTCGGATCAATTTTTAACCGTGCAGTGAATTGACTTTATATAAAAATGGGCCAGTGTTCGCCTAAATAAATTTCGGATATGAATGAATTTATGACTTGCTAGAGATTGAAAGTGTCTATGTTACATAAAATAAACATCTCATGTAACATTCTTAACTTGTACATAACTGTGAGAGGTGACGGTTAGAAAATTTCTAATTCATTATCGGAATATACAAAGATATATTGATACATTGGATTAAATGAGATATTTATAGAACTGCATTTGTGATGGAAATTGTTTAGACGTCGTTGATATGGATTTAGACTAACCATTTAAAGATTTACATAAAAGTATAAAATTATTCTATAAAAACGATTTAATGTTTTTTTCATTTATGTACAATATGCTTTGATTTCAATGGCTTATAGAAGAATTTGGCCATAACTCATTGAATGCGTTTTTTGTGTACAGTGCCGATCGATGCGTCGATCAATTCAATGATCAAATTTTTGAACATTTATTTTAGAACGTTTGATTGGAGATTCTATTTAACATAGAGTTATTATGTTTGTTATATACTTAACTTCTCCATTGACTTTCTGTGCCGTGTTATTTTATAAGCTTTAGCAGCATTACTGTCTAAACTATATCCAATATTCGACCTATATACTTTCCACAACACTTATTCAAACAAATTTTCGAACTTTAAATTAAATACGAGCTATCGCAATCTATACAGAGTAAGTAAACACTTTTAGTGCTGCCTTAAATCGCCGACGTAATCGGGTTAATTTTAAAGGTGATATGAAATAGAATCACGGTAGAAAATTTAATCGCCTGTCGAAATTGTCAAGTACTTACTATGTACAAATTATCAACGGATTCGCAAGTTAGAATTAATGACAGGAATGACCAGTAGACGAAAAACTAATTTTGATTGAATAGAATAAAGTTTGTCTTCAATTTAGAAGTTATCAATACGATGGCTGACAGTACAAGGGCAGCGGCAACTCAGCGGAAACTTCCAAACCCCAAACTTGCCAGCAACGGCAATCCTTCTCTGAAGGGAATTTTCACACGACCGAAAAGAATTCTTCCAGCACAGCCTGAAAGCCCTCGATCTTCCGGAACGGATGTAGAAAGCCCCAGTGATCTAAAACATGAAGAGGATACTCATGATACAAAAGGTTTGCCACCTGAAAATTGTGACAAAGACGAAATATTAACTGAAAAAGACAAAAGTCCCAAAGTGACAATACCGAAATTATTTATTGATGTTGAGCGGTTAAAATGTAATTATCAATTAAACAGTGCCAACAAAAATGACAAAACTACGGAAGACAATCCTTTGGCAATTTGTAAAAATGAAACACCTAAACAAACTCCTGAATATATTCATTCTGTGCCTTCAATAGGTCACACAGAGAGTGCCTTTAATAGAATAAATGCGGAAGGACTGGCCAAGGTATCAGATTGGTATAGTGCACGTGAAACCGGCAAAATGACCGCGAAAATTACGACGGATCCGTTTGGTAAGTCTGTTGAAAGAAGTATACGATCACCGTCTCCGAAAAGTAATACAACTTGGGAGAGATCCAGTTCCGGATACAGTAGTGACGAGCGTAATGACACTCGATCTCCACTCCTGAATCCCAATACATGCAATACGTGTATCACGAATACAGTGAATGATATAGATCGCGAAAAAATGAACGCTTCAGAAACGAGTGGTAAACAAAATAACGATGAAAATATTGAAAATTGTGATGTGGATAATGACAAAACATTAGAAAGCAGCGATATTGTGGCTAAATTGGAGCAATCTGACATTTCTAATTCTGTTCCAGTAAGTGATGAACCGGAACCTGTGTCACAAGTAACAGACAACGGAAGTGACGTCACTAAGACTGATAATGAAAATGGCGATGGTTTAAATTTAAACCTAGAAAAGAATGAAACGGCAAGTTCTTGTGTTAATTTAACTTTTGATAGTTCCATTGGTGTTACAACGGGAATACGGAGTCACACTTCGCACTCGATATTTCCTAGAAATGGACGTGTTATTCAATACAGGAAACCCAGCAGTGACTCAAGTGTGAGCGTGCTAACATCGAGTGCACATGGTGTCGACTCGACAGATAATTCTATTGAAGGACTTGACGTTTGTGGGAAATCGTTCCAAGCTTCAGCAAGAAGTCATACCACGAGATTTGAACTTGATTCTAGCTCTGACTTAACTGATGACAAAAATAATCCATCAGCGATTACCCCTGTCCCTAGGCTTGTTATGGCAGAGAAAGGAAAAGATTCGCCTGCATTGATAGATCTACGCACCAAAAAGTTTATGTTTCGACCACAGACTTTAATTACCCATAGGGGATTACAACATGGTAAGTTACGTTTTTTAATTTAATAATCGGCTTTGCTGTGATTTAAAATGTGGTCACTTTTCATACTATTGAGCTTCAAGTAGTATAGAAGTCTCATTATGTAGGACTTGCAAAGAAACCTTTTAACGTCGAAACTGAGCTCATAGCACACGTTTGTAATCTGTTTAAGTCGTGCGAGCGGCTGGACTTAGATTTGCATGCGTAACACATAAGAACAGAACAAAACAGATTACATGTATTTAATAAGATAAACACAACGAATATGATCTTGTTTACATTATCACAATAAACATGGCTATGTATTTAAGTGGCGGTGTGGCTTGGTTGTTTACATTAGCCAAACAATAGTAAATGTTAAAAGCAGGATAGTTATCATAACTTCGACTTAGTTTTTAATTAGTTTTGATGGTGTGACATTCAATGTCACTTATCCGGAACTTTAATGTGGAAAATGTCCATAGAAATATCAGTGTATCATAGAACAAAAAACTGGTAACTTAAGCGTGTTTTCGAAAATTGTCATAAATAAGGGGGAAATGTTTTAAATGTTCCGGTAAGTATAAGAGGACAACACACATAATTGCTGCCAGATTTATAGTCTATAGTATAAATATGTTTCTGTTACCTTTAATAGGATTGTCCAAGAGTCTAAATATATATAAAAAATTAAAATCATAGCACAAAAACTAAAATCAGACAATACATGCATTGATTCGCTCACAGGTTCTCATGTCTCAGATACAGTTTTCCTTCATATTTATCATACTCATACAGTAATCTAAAGTACCTACCAGATGTTTGGAGATGAAAGAAACTTACTACAATTCTTAAATTTTGATGGCTATTATTGCTGAATCATTGTATTTGAATCTATATTAGTATGGTTTGTGGTAAAATGTGATAAAACAAATTTCATGAATGCAACACATTTATAAGTTTCAGCATCTGACATTCTATGACCTCCAAAACTATGTCTATTTTCAATTACATACTTTTTTACGATATTTTATAGTCTTGATTATAATAATAACAAAAAATGAAGCAAAATTTAAAGGCACTTTAAAATGAACAGTTACCAAATTTTAGATAAAAGTTATTCAGTAGGCCTAAAATCTGAAAATGTTTCCAAACTTTTAATGGATACTGTACATATTGAGTTAGAAAGAAAAGGTGGGTCTTGCCCATGTGGATTTACGATACGTATCATCTGTCTTTTGACATCAGCGACACTGAAATTGGACCATAGTATTTTGTCTGATTGACAGCGGATTAATAAGCCTATAGGTATATGAAACACTAAATATATGATATTATATTTTGGGGTCATGAAAAGTATTTCATATTTGAGCTACCATCAGTACTACATCAAAACGAACTGCGGAGACTGAAAAAATGGTTTTCTTTGATGAATAAATATTGGCTTACAAATGGGATATCTAGAGGCCTAAATAACATACAAATGTACGTTAATATCACTGTACATAACATAATTTAATGCATGCCTTATGCTAAACTTGTTTTTAATGTGAAACTTCACAAGAAAAGTTTAACCCCCTATTGATCCTCGCGTCCTAAGGTCTTACATTTTATACAGAATATGTTTCACTGACATTTTATAAACATACTTAAGTCTCGAAGTTAAATATTCTAATTAGAGTGTTCATACTAAATATGGCTTCTTATTCCATGTTTTTCAAACCATTTCATGAAAACGTATATGCTAGTACTTAAGACTCGTTTCTTATGAATACAGAGTGGTGTGCAACATCTACCAATGTCGGCGTTCTTGGGGATTATTATTCCGATCACTAATGTTAAGTAACCCCTACAGGTTTAAGACGTGATTAATCAATTATCACTTATCAGGTTTAATATAGGTTACAAACTTATGAGCTTCTGACCGCTGTGGTAAAAAAAACTATGGTGAAACATCGATAAAACAATCTTAATAAAATCAAGCTTATCAGACTCTCGAACCCGGGTCGGTAGCGCAGTTGGTAGTGAGCTTGGATTTCGAATCTAGTGTCCGGAAGGAGTACGGGTTCGAATCCCACACAGGGAGGTTATACCCTTCCATAACAATAATGTCAACTTTTAAGGTACATGTATATGGAGAAGTTTCCGACTTTGTGGAAGGGTAGGTGAGAATGCTGGTTACAGATAAGTGTCCATGAAAGCTAAGTTAGGTGCTGCTCTAGGCGCTACGGCGTGACCCCCCCCCCCCCCCTAGAAAAAAGAAAAAATACTACAAGATGTGAATTTGATAAGGATGACGATAACTAGTATTTTAATGAACGGGCAACTTCAATAGTGCATGATTGTTCATTTAAAACGCATTAAAAGTCGTTTTTGTTTTTCTTAATTTATTATGGTTGCATTATAAAAAGGTCACAAATAAAACCGCTTCCTATTCCTCTCTATAGCATTTAGGAATAAGGATAATAACTTAAAAACAGCAACGAGATGGGTTTAGACCAACATGGGGATGATTATCCGACGATTTATAGTAACTGCCCAGTCACAACGGTTCAAGATTCTTAAAAGTAATGTTACAATACAAATTGTAACGGATTATCGACAAATGATACATTTGTGCTAACCATTTCATGAATATCAGCTATTTGTAACAAATAAAATGAGAATGATATATAACGTATTAAACTGATTTATCACTTGAGCCATAAATAATGAATTATAGGCATTACTGAATAAATGGATACGGTTAATGTTTAATTTTGTGCCTATACAAATCATCACCTAAGAATACAAAATGTTTTACCCGGTGAGGTTATACACTTCTATGAAAATTTGACAATATAGTTTATGTTTCCCTAATAGTAAGTTTTATAGAGAAGATGTCGGCCTTCCGGAAGGTCAGGTGAGCACTCGTTACAGACAAGGGTTCGGGAAAGCAAGGTTAGATTCGCTGGTCGACGTAAAAAAACTAAAATATGTTGACACGGTGTTTAACCATGTATAAAAAGAGACTGTTTTTACCAAACCGTATATCCGAAACAATCGGGATTATCGGTTATCGGGTTACCGGTGTTTTACTGTACTTAGAACGATTCACAAAGATATGATTTAAGTCATAATCGATGTGTTCAAATATTGAAATATTAGTTAAAATTAACTATACACAATCATATCATTTGTAGGGATACGATTTCAAGATAGCGACTATTATGAAAGGTTTCTGCATGAGATATACCAAATTACTAGGCTTCAATGTAATCCGAATTTTTGAAAATTGGTTTCCGAAATATTGCCATTTAACTATTTAACTGTAAACTTAATCGAACAAAAATTATTTCTGTAATAAATCACATTAAAGAAACTCATTCATAGATTTGGTAATTCTTTATACTTTTTGGTTATTCTTTATATTTTGGTTAAACTTTATATTTTGGTTATTCTTTATACTTTTTGGTTAACATTTATATTTTGGTTATTCTTTATACTTTTTGGTTATTCTTTATACTTTTTGGTTATTCTTTATATTTTCGTTATTCTTTTTATTTTTGGTTATTCTTTATATATTTTGGCTATTCTTTATATTTTGGTTATTCTTTTTATTTTTGGTTATTCTTTATATATTTTGGCTATTCTTTATATTTTGGCTATTCTTTATATTTTGGTTATTCTTTTTATTTTTGGTTATTCTTTATATATCTTGGTTATTCTTTATATCTTGGTTATTCTTTATATTTCGGTTATTCTTTATATTTCGGTTATTCTTTATATTTTGGTTATTCTTTACATTTTGGTTATTCTTTATATTTCGGTTATTCTTTATATTTTGGTTATTCTTTACATTTTGGTTATTCTTTATATTTTGGTTATTCTTTTTATTTTTTGATATTCTTTATATCTTGGTTATTCTTTATATTTCGGTTATTCTTTATATTTTGGTTATTCTTTACATCTTGGTTATTCTTTATATTTCGGTTATTCTTTATATTTCGGTTATTCTTTATATTTTGGTTATTCTTTACATTTTGGTTATTCTTCATATTTTGGTTATTCTTTATACATTTTGGTCATTCTTTATATGGTTTGGTTATTCTTAATACTTTCTAAAAAGTGTAACCCGAATCGGTTGCGCAGTTGGTAGCGCGTCTGGATTTCGAATCTAGTGTCCCGAACGGTGTACGGGTTCGAGTTCTACTCGGGGAAAATATACCCTTCCATGCAAATGTGTTTATAATGTCCGTTTGTCTCCATTAATAAGGTATATGTGGAAGAGTAGGTGAGTACTGGTTATAGACAAGGGTCCAGAAAAGCTAGGTTAGGCGCGCTGGGCGTCGTTAAATAACTTAACAAGAAATGTAACGTGGAAACCACATTAAAGACGGATTTAAAAACTTTAACGCAGAAATTACAAAGGAAAATAATCCATAATAAATAAAAGCAGGTATAGTTGCGGTTACTGTCTAATTCTGTTCATCACATGGTAAGTTATCATTGTATGAAGTTTCATAAAGATCTGACAATAAATGGCAGAAATATATGGTAAAGAAAAACTTTACGCAATCGTTAACGACACTGGACACCCGTCCGCACGCCCGCCCGCCCATGTTCCGCCAAACTTTTAGCCGATTTTTTTCGTTGAAAAATCCGGCTAAAATTGTGTTGAAATGGTATCAAACAAAGTATAAAAAACTGCTAAATGTTTAGAGTTTAAGAAAAGTTGAAATTTGTGAACTATCGGCTTTAAATATTACGTTTCGCTGACGTTTAAAGATACAATATAACTATATTTTATATTCTATATCAGTAATAAATTAATTGAACTTTTATACATCAAAATGCCATGACTTGTGTAAATTACGTGTTTGCCAATGTCAACAAAAATAGTGAGACATTTTTCTATTATGTGTTCCTGTGATTTCAGTCCAAGGTCAATGACTGGTTTTAAGTGCCGAGTAAAAGTAAACAAGGAAAAATATATTTACCTTTTAATACCTGTACATGTACCAGTTACCAAATTTATCATGATCAGAAAACGAAAGTGTCTTGTCGGCAAAAATGAATTAGTGCGGTACGAAGTCCATGAATTGCTATTTTTGCATTATTAGTGTAAAACCAGGGTTGCATTTCACGAAAGAATACAAATAATGTGTTTTTAGTATTTGAACGTGTTTAGAAAAGGTTTTAGATGTATTTTCATTAATGAGGGACATTAGTCAGTTATTTCCCCTTGAGCACTCTTCCAATAGGTAGATCCAAGTAGTTGGATTACACGGGTTTTACCCTTACTTTCCAATGTCATTTGGCCACAGTCAATTTTAAATATCAATTTATATATTCTTGAATTTGACTGAAAATCTGGCAAATAATTTTTAGGTAAAGAACTATAGCTCGTTTAGGATAACTTGAGACAAACGACTCAGTTTGTTTACATATTTGGGACTCGGGTATTACATAAAACAGGGAGGTCAGCTGATTTTGTGTGATGAAAGTATTAAACATGTCTTAATGCGTGGAATGTGTGTTCTCGTACTAAATTTAATACAACAAAAACACACTGAAAATAGTCGATAATTACGTGCACTAAACGTAAATCCACGTGTGTATAAAAATGGTATCTTTGTATTTTGTCTCAAGTTATCCTAAACGAGCTATAAGTAAGTTCCATCACTCTGGTGTATTTCTAAAATAACAAGAAATTTCATGAAATATTTAAGTATCCGAACTAAGAAGTAAAATGATAAAATCTAAGAATTCCAACTGATAGGACCTACTTAACAATTGGATCTTCTTAGAATTCATCCAGATAAGATAACTATCAATTATCCCTCATTGAGAAACAAAGAACCGATGGCTTCACTTAATGCATGAGTCCCATAAAATCGTGGCTTGTTGCGGACCCGTACGTGCAGACAGTCGTAGGCCGTTGGAAGCCTTGCGTATTAAGGTGACGGTACGCACATTGCACAAAACAACACACCCACACGGAGCCGTAGCGGGAAGATATGCAAGTTTAATCCATACTCAGCCACGTTTGTGTTCACGACTTGACTTTGAAGCTGATACGTGTATCAACGGCTCATCTAACGGACCCTGGTAAAAACGTAACAGTCCGTACGGGTACGCAAGAGTTCGTACGAGTTCTTGCTCCTTGATCGCACGGTCCCCTCGCGGCTATTTTTATGTTTATGGGACTGATCCATTAAGCACGTGCTGCTATCAAATTTGACTCAGTTTCAGACGAGATTTTGATAACAACATCAAGAAATAGACACTAAATAAAAACTAATTTTGGCATGATATGTAGGTGCTTGCGTACGCTTCAATTACGTAAGTTTAGATGTACAAAACCATGCAATAAGGGACTTTAGTCAGTTATTTCCCCTTGTATACTCTTCAAATAGGTAGGTCTGATTAGTTGGATACCTCGGATTTTACCCTTACTTTTCAATGTCAATTAGCCAGAATTAATCTTTAATAACTTTTTTGTAAATCATTTAATTTGTTTGAAATTCAAGCTAAGTATTTTTAAGGTAAATAACTATCTAAATTTCATCACTTCTGTTAATATCTTCATTAACAAGAAAGATATTACTATTAGATGAAATATTTTGTTATCCTTACATAGGAATTCAATGATAAAATCCGAGGATTCCAACTGTAAGGACCTATTTAACAATTGGATTGCTTCAGATTTTATCAGGGAAAGATAACTGACTAAAGTCCCTAATTAACGTAAGTTCCTCGTTTGTAAGGTTCATTGGTTATGACACGAGTACCAGGAAGCGAACTAGAAACACATTTTAATTTATAATTGTACCATGTTTGAATATTGAACAAAACATAATTGTTAACAGACAAATCAAATTAGAAATATTTCAAGGTGAAATGTTTACTAACTATATAGACCTCGGGTGGCGTAAAAAGTGTCAACTTAAATATTTTTGAATAATTACGTGGAGTAATTTATCACAAGTGTATAGAAAGGTTTACGATTACAATTAAGTGGTCGTTTTTCTAACATTAAATACGAATAGCGTTTTATTCATTTGATCTTATTTAACTCTGTGCATATGGTACGTCTTAACACTTGAAATTGCATATATGCACATAATTACGTAATGACGTCGCGCTAGGCACTTGGATGTGTGTCACTAATTTTTTCTATTGAATTATTTTGTTTGATTTTCAATTATTAATTAGATTCTATCTTGTTAAAATGTAGCATAATAATCAATCATTCTGATAATTGTATAATTCCCTATTTATTTTTAATTAGAATGAAAAGAATAACAAGTAGTTAAACAAATACTCAGCGTTCAATAACTTATTATTTTTTATTTCACTTTTTTATGTTCACATTACCTTGTATTTTGGTTGGAAATCTCACACGATGTACAGGTAATGGCAAAAATGTTAAATTGCATACTTTCTTAATTGAAAATGGTAAAGAAATGTATATGTGAACACTCAGGCGACCGGCACGATCGCAAATCTAAAACACTATATATACCTTTATATAGTGTTTTTGCTTCGGAACCGCGCCGGCCGCCTGTGTATGTACATGTACAAGTATATACTAACGATCAAAGGTATCATTTGTGTTAAGCAAAGTATTAAAGGGATCTACAGGCAAATGACTGTGCCAAAAGTATTGAACCAAGTTTAGTCTTTAAAACAGTATTAAAAACGTTAGAAATCACTTACTAATAACATTTGTCACCTATAACATTCAACTGAACGAATTAAAACATGTGGCATACACATTTTTGAAAACGAAAGTAGGGTACTGAGGGAATCACCAAGCTATTTATAGATTTGTTATATGTCGTACTTGCTGAAATTAAACGTTTTCATTGGTCGTTTCTTGTCTTTTTAACATTCTTAGGTGGTTAGGATATCTTTTTAAAAGAATTATATAAATGTTGCACAATAACAAGCTCTAGTATCTTCTCATCAGTAAATGCTTATCTTAACGCTAATCTATTTTAGCTAACCTGACCCAAGTGGGTCTAGTTAGGAAACACCCCAAATATTACGAGAAAATAAAGAAATAATTTGCCAAGTAATATAACAGTTTGTCTGTTGCAGTCACAGTTATAAAAATATAATTCAAAATCAGGAAATATGAAGTCGAACTTTTGCCTGTATATCCTTTTAAGTAAAAACTCCTCATTTAAATGCATAAATCATAATTGTAACAAGCCAAAAGCTGCAGATTATCTGTGTGATTATATGTGTTTATGATCGAACTTCGGGGTAGACGTGTTAAGATGAAACCAAAGACAAACATAGTGCGCTAGTTGCGTCTAACATAACGTCATTTGATTTTTTACTGATATTTTCTATCATGGAAACCAGTCTCTCTTGAAACTGATCATAAGTCTGGTAGCAAATTTCATAAATAACGCCATGCTCACTGACGAAAAACTCATCACATAAAATATTCGACTATGTCGATGGAAGATTCGAGTCTTGCCACTTTAATTATTTTTGCTTTTCAATGAGCATGCACGATATGTATTTACTTGAAATCAACATTTAAAGGAAAAAATGTACTTTAAATACTTGGCTACCCACGTAACTGTTACATCGAGGAATTCTAATGAGTTTTAATCTAATGCGTAGAAAATTATTAAATCTACAGCAAATCAGACATCCCCTCCCCCTGAAGCGAAGTTTTTTTTCCCAAAATAAAGTGCACTCAACGGTCTACTGCCTGCTGCTCACCTGCAGTTCAGTACCGAATACCAAAAGCCAATAATCAAAACTTTTTTGTTATAATTTTTCCTTATTCTATGATTTTAATACTTGGTTCGATTAAAATTCTAAAAGGCAATTAGAAGCCTGCAAATATAAGTCTGAATATCTGTCTATATGGTGAATAGTAATTTAATATATTTTACCTTTATTGATTTTAGGAATGAATTAAATTATTCTTTACGATCCAACGTTAAGGCTTATCAAATTAAAGGTGCAGTTCTACGATCGATATAATTTATAAAACGGAAATTATATTTTGATAGAAACCTAATACAAATAAATGTTTAGTACTATGCTCCGTATATACATGTATGGGATACCATGGAACCTCGTTTAATAGCCATTATATGATATGATATCTCATAGCGACAATCGCTGAAAAAACGGTCTCCTTTTAAAACG
The DNA here is from genome assembly GCA_025267735.1 of Mactra quadrangularis. Taxonomy (NCBI): domain Eukaryota; kingdom Metazoa; phylum Mollusca; class Bivalvia; order Venerida; family Mactridae; genus Mactra; species Mactra quadrangularis. The sequence continues at coordinate 22,386,629 of CM046305.1, forward strand.
GCTTCAAGTCTCAGAGTTTGACGACAACTTCTCATAACGTGAACTTCAAAACAGCAAGCATTTCTCAATAAATGTTACCTCTCAATAGCAGTTACCTCTCTAGAACGGTATAATTTTAATAACGACCACCTCTCACAAAAGGCAACCACTCAAAAACGACAACCTTTCAAAAACAGCAACCTCTAAGAAATGGTCACCCCCTCAAAAGCGGTCACATTTCAAAAGTCGTTCCTACCTCAATATTGGTAAGATGTTAATAACAACCTTTCATTATTGACAACCTCTCAAAAACAACCACATCTTAATAGCAGTGATTTCCTGTATCAGCAAACTGAAACCTGCAGCGTGTTCAGTTACTCTGAACGTTCCAAAACGTTCCGTAACGGAAGTGTCGGAACAACTCAAGCTAAAGAAAACTCAACCCGAGACATCTCAATCCCATACTAACGGATTGAGTTTTCCCAACTTTGAGTTGAGTTTTGCACGGGTTGAGTTGTTTTCGGGTTGAGTTCTCCCGTACCCGTAATGTTAGCTAACAGTCGTTACTGAACACGCATCTGTGCTCGTTTTCCTATACAAACGACAGTTTCTAGTACAGTAATTAACATAAACATGGTACTGGATGCTGTATAGGGGTTTCACTGTACGCATAATATTCTGTTTATTGCCATGAGCAACTAGCTTATATTTTTATAATACTGAAGTATTATGTGTGGCGCTTTTCACAAAAAAACCTTACGATTAAAATCATCGTAAGTCAAAAGAAAGAAATATTAATAATACGGTCATTTTTTGGCTCATCAATTCCAAATATTATTGAATTGTGTAGAATATTGTATACCTTTTCAATATCATACCATAGTAATGTTTATTATCCTACTGACTTTAAACTACAAAATTCATGAAATTTACGTACGATAACTTTTTTTTCGTAAGAATTTTTGCGAAAAGGTGTACTGAAAGTGGACTTGAAAGTATTTTATTAAAATTGCAACAACGTGTTGAACAATCGTGCTACTATAAATTACAAGTCATTTAAACTATGACAAAAAAAATAAAAACTGAAAAACATGTAGTTACGTACATTGAAACCGATAAAAAAGAATTGTACATCTTTCATTGGTTCGTCTCTTTCACAATAAATGGACTAAATTTTAAACAGTGCTTGTTTATCATTTCTAGGAGCAACAAATGTTTCTATGTAAGAAGTCAAATCTAATTTTGGTAAAATTTTCCCTGAACGGTACAAGATACAAGATTTGTGTTTTATGTTCGGTTTTACGCCATTTTAGCAACTTTTTATACTATTTTACGACGTCCAGCGTACCTAACATAGTTTTCCTGGTCCCTTGTCTATAACCAGTACTCACCCTTTCACAAAGCCTATTTTTCCATATACAAATGTATCTTATTAATGAAGGAAAATTTACATTATTGTCAATTTTTCATGGAAGGGTATAACCTCCCCATGTGGGATTCGAACCCGTTACCCCTTCAGAACACTAGATTCGAAATCCAGACGCGTTACCAACTGCGCCACCGACCCGGGTTGATACAAGATTTAAGGAGATTTATTTAAGATTGGATACAAATAAAACATGGTAACATTAGCTAATAAGCTTTTTTCCGACCTTAAACAGAATGATCTAATACATGTTTATATTTTTTTAAACATAATGGTAAAACCTTTAGGAAACGGGACTTATTTGAAACCATTAGCGTGTTCAATTACACTAAAACGTTACAGAACGTTACATAACGATACATTAGGAACTCCTAGGCCATTCGCTGCGAATAATCTAATCTAATAAACAAATATGCGACCGTTAAGGCAATGAGTGTTGTTTAAAAATTTACGGATTAAAAACGAAACATCACTCGATTATTGCCTAAACGATCATATATTTGTTTACTGCAACACCGGTAGTTTCAAAATAGCGTCTAATTATGTCCGAGATTATTCGCAGCGAATAGCCGAGGAGTTCCGAATGTATCGTTACGGAACGTTACGAAACGTTCGCGGTAACTGAACGCCCTACTGATCTGCTTGTCAAAATGTGTATTAAAAACAAGGCGATCTGCAATGGAACTTTTTGACCCAAACTGATCAACACTAAGTGATATTGATAATTGATATTAAAGATCTAATTATTTCTACATTCTTTACATATCAGCTTAGCTAGGTTATAACACTATTTTTTGACATGGTTGTTATTTTTTCAAACCGGATTCACAGGCCTTGTACAAAGTCCTATTAAAATTATTTATTTTAATGTATTATGATTTATGACCATGCGATAGCGCTTCAAGGAAGAACGTAGCATTGTACGATGTTATAAGGAATGAATATAAAATGTTCTCCAATTTATTGGACAAATGAAAATTTGGTGAAAATGTATCGTTCATAACGCTGTGTATGTTTTTCATTGATATGAGTTTTTCTCATTCTCTCGTTCTTTTCCATTATGGTCAAGTCTAAAATAAGTAAATTTGACCTTTTAAGTATTATCATTAATGTAACTAAGAATGTTCAATTAACCTTATTGTCGGCTACCTCTGAATTTCCCTCTCCTGAATACTTTAGGTATTTATGTTTGCAAGTCTAGAACGAGGCCATGGACAAGGATGTGCAGCGTGTTCAGTAACGACGGTTAGCTAACGTAACGGGTATGGGAAAACTCAACCCGAAGACAACTCAACCCGTGGATAACTCAACTCAAAGTTGTGACAACTCAACCCGTTAATTGGGGATTGAGTTGTCTCGGGTTGAGGTGTCTTTGTGGTAAGTTGTTCCGATTCTAACGTTACGGAACGTTACGGGACGTTCGGGTTAATTGAACAAGCTACATTTAATCTTAGACAAATCGTAAACAATGTGTAGGTCAAAACGTAGAAAAATTTAGACAGTGATGACGAGTATATATTAATTGCAAAAACGATGTTCGTTATGGCTCAACGTCTTGTATATAGACAAACATGGTCATAGTTAGCATATCATAATGGGTTTCAATAAAGATTTAATTATATTTGTTTATCGGGATCGCAGTGATGGGCCCATGGGCAGGGCACATGTTAAAACGAATGATAAAGAAATATATAAAAATTAAGTAAATAAAAAGTTCGTAAGTTTAAACTTGGATAATTTATGGTACTTATATAAAAAGTGCTTGCGTATTTAACAAAGGTTTGGCGCTATAATTTTATTACACTCATATAAATTTTCGAAACAGAAAACTTCCAATTATGTTTACATCGAGTTATAAAAGTTTAAAGGGACGTTATCTATAATTTGTAAAACACTGTGGTGAGAGAGCGAGGATTTAATAGAAATAAAACATCCATTTTCTAGACCAAATTACAAAGCCATGATGAAATCACTCACACTGTACAGTCTCTCATATTTGTATACACTACAGTAAAGTTCGGATATAAAGACCAGCATAATTGATGGTCTCATTAGCGAAACGGTCTTATTATAGGGACCCTTTTGTGACAAATTAAGCATTTGGGTCTTAATAATTGTCAAAAATCGTATGATTTTGAAATAACAAAAGTGGTCTTAATAGTGGAACTTTACTGTATCAGTATTCAAATTTTTTAAGTTTGATAGAAATGAGCTTGAAAGGAAATCTTTTTGGTCGAATGTATTATCAAGGATTGGGATTAGTGGTTATCTCACACCAATTGAGAATGACTCAAGGCAGCTGATCAGTGACCTTTCACTAGGAAATGACTCTTTATCTGTACATTAAGATTCTTAGCGTTGTTTTATGTATAAAATATTACAGTGTCAATATTCATATATCAGGTATCATTGAATACATCTATATGTGTTATTTTTTTTGCAAATGCATATAATATGTTTGTATGTATGATAGCTCTCCTGAATGGAGGTAAATTAAGTATCTATCTAAAAAATGTATCCACTTTCATTTTTCCTAAGTATGCATAAATTATGATTGTGAAGCGCTTTTGAACATATATTCAATATGAAAATAGCGCTATTCAAGTTGGTATATAATAATAATAATAACAATATGAAATCATAATTTTCACTAGCCTTAGTCAACTTTCATTAGTTCTGGTCATCGGGCTAGTGGACCCAGACGACGAATGTTGTAATAGAAAGATAGCATTGGAAAACATGTTAGAAATTATCGTTATGCAACGTATCTATGTGAGTATTAACCTTGGCGCATCAATCTAACAAAAGAAGTGTCGCACTGTCAATACAGTACAATAGGGATGAATACATATTTTCGGAAATTTTCTATTATCATAAATTAAAAAGCAAAGTTTCATAAAATTAGATGAGATAGCGAAACTTATGTTGTTTTCATCAGAATTACATACTTAGAAGGTATGCAGCAACATCTTGGACTTTAGTGTTCCCCCCCCCCCAAACGGTCGAATCCAAAATTTAAAGTACGAAAAACATACCAATGTAATTGATTAAAATTATTTTGTCGCGTATTTTGTCATAGCAAATGTGTAAATATGCAACAATAAACACAGATATACGAAAACATGTTGTTATCATAAATCAACACACGAGTGTTCTGTGCAAATAAAGGTTTTATTTAACCTGCATATCTACTTACATAAAAAGTTAAGAGTATTTTAAATATTCAATGCATATTAAATCAGAAGAGCTAATAACAATAATACACTGAGAAAATAGATTTGTACTTACGTGTCACAAGCTTTTTTTATTGCCAGTACTTCACATATTCCATGTGCAATCAGTACTTATGGAATTCGAACACCAGGGGAGGTAATAAAGCATAATGATTGCTACCTGACTTGACAGAGTTATTTCCCCTACTACAAAATGTATTCCGTCATTCGGAACTGCGTAGGAGAGCGCCGAGGTAGTTCCGAATAGTATTCTGTAACATGTTTATGAGTATAGTCCGATTTTATTCGATGAGCCGTGACAGGTTTGAAGAGTCCACTCATAACCATGACGATATGTAAAACCAGCAAATTACTACATTAAAAGTTTTGACTAACTACGTCACAGTTCTAATTGCTTATCTTTTCTATCAATAAGCCTACACTATATTATATTAAAGGAAGTTCAATTTTCTATATTTTTCAGGCAAAGTTTCAAGCGATGACAAGGAAATTAGAAGAACGTTACACAATCTAGGTTCACATAGAAGTTGTTCACCGGGACGTAAAGCTGTACCAATTAGAGCAAGACATCTGATCCAACCAATGGGTGACTCCAAGACTGTTTCAAATCCACAAATATCCGGATATGGTAATGTGATACAACAAAGCCGATTCAGTAAGAAAATGTGGAGAGCTCCTTCTGGCCAGTCTGAAGGTTTCCAGGGGCGACCGTTTTCGCCGTTCGGTGGCACATTACCTGCCGCCAAAATCAAAGAGAATGAACAAATGAAGCATCACAGTGAAAAATGAAAATGCACACAAGAGTGTAAGAATATTAAAGTCTCGTAAACTCACGTCTCGAACGCTATATGAGATTCTCCGCTTGTATGGTTTTAAAACAGTAGAGCAACATTACCATAGTATATACTTTGTGTAAAAATTGGCTTACAAGCATTACGACACGCCATATTATATTTAATTTGAATTATACACAAAAACTGATGACGTCAGAGGAAGATTTCTGTACGACATTTTTTGTTTCTATTTGAAGAGTACTTTGTTTGTTTCGCGTATTCACATTGTTTAATTTGTTTTCAAGCTAACGTGATGTATAAATATGGAATACTTTCTAGAATAGTAAGTTGTTTTCGTCGTGTTTTGTGTATTGTGCATTTCGTCACCAGTCTACGTCACCAATATTTGTGTACTTTCTAACAAAACAGTGACAAAAAACGGATATAAACAAAGAAGTATATAGGCCTAGAATCTTTATGTCAACTATTCATTCACTTTATGTGTCAGCTCTTTAATTAATGTGCATTTCCAGGCGGACAAATGAGAGAGAGCAGAAAAATTCCAGTGGAGACAAGTGCGTAGTGACCTGAACTGAAACTTAATTATATTTCGGATATCATTAGATTTATTTTTTATTGCAAACAATTTGTTTGAAATATATGCTTCTCTGGGATCACCACTAGCTTTGAAAACGGCTTTAGCATATAGACCTTTCTAAATGAACATAAGTTTTACTGCATACACATATTATTTGGTTTAAGTGCATCAACAATGAAAAGCTTTCCTCCTTTCTAAATTTTACAAAATATGAAGCAATAGTTGCTGTAATGTTTATAAAAGATTGTCAATGAATAGAATGAACATTTGACATTTTGATTCTATAGATTCAGTACTAGGTTTTCTTTGAAAGTAAAAACAACTGATTATTTGTTAGTACAATGCTATATAGCGATTAGTGTATTCAAATGCATGAAAACTGTGATATTTTGTTTGTTATATAACAGGCAGTGTTTTTGATGTGATATTATTTTTACCGCCAAAACAATTGGAGGAGGAGCGATGATGTACAAATACATGTTTTCTCATAGTTCTAGTGCTATTTATATATAAACTATTTTTGTTAATAAGGTTATTTATATTTAATGAAGTTATTTATATAACTAACTTGTTATTGTTTCTTTGTATGTTTGTTTCTGAATATTTTCTCCAAAAGGAGAGTCACGTGGCCATTTACTCGATCATATTGAGATTGGCAAGATGGCTGCTGTTAATAATAATGGCGGCACATTTGAGCATTCGGAACTACCTCGGCGATCTTTTACGCAGATAGCATATCTTCCTAAATGATCGTCGAGGTTGTTCCTAATGACATGTTTGCTTTTCTAATATATTATAGAGTATTCATTCATTTACTGTCTGCTGTTAAGTCGATACTTTCTTGTGTTTAATGAAAAACAATGTCAGTGTCATAGTTATAGTTCGTACATAATAACATCAAGTGTTTGAGTAAACATTAAAAAACCCATCCACACCAAAGGTATGACAGTATAAAAATTAAGTTTGTATAGTTCATTTTAACAATAATGGTATGGCGGATAACCCACTACTCTCTTAGTTAATCATACCTGTAATGGTAGAACGCTTTATCATTACACCAGCAAGACACTCATAAAACATATTAAATTTAATACTTAATAATTGTTTTTTGTTTTCTTGAGCATCCCCTGTTGTTGATTAGTTCATTGTACTGTTTATATAAACAGAATTTTGTTGTTTTTGTACGAACTGTATAGTGTGGCTTTTTGTCCTGTCTGCACAGCTTTGAACAAAGACGGACGCTGACAGTGGCTCTTTATACTTACATTGTTATCGTTGATGTAACAAACATCTAGGTTTTGTATTAGATTTGAACACTTTGAAGACCTACAATGTTTTTATTTGATAGTCCCATATTCAAAACAATACAAAATTCAATCAAACACTTTTCTTTATGGTCCTGAAACAGTAAACGTTGATAATTATTAGACCTACTCGGCATTAAAAGTTCATACGTGTATGTAATATCAATGACATTCTACAATTAAGACTATCATACTTGAATATAGAGATTTTTATTATCAAGTTAAGCATTAGAGACTTACAATAAAGTTCCGCTATTAAGACCAGCAAAATTGATGGTCTCAAATAGCAAAACGGTCTTATTATAGGGACCTTTTTTGTTCACAAATTAAGCAATTGGGTCTTAATAATTGTCAAAAATCACATGATTTTGAAATGACAAAAGTCGTCTTAACAGCGGAACTTACTGTAGTTCTGAATCATCATGTATACATCGCATTTGGCAATAACCAAGATGGTATTTATAGCGGAGCATTTACTGCGTTACGTTTTTGAACTTCATTTGTGACTAATCCCATTTTGATAATCTTTGTGAACATTTAACCTTATTAAAGTAAAAAAATGGCCGAAGGTCGGACATTGGCCGTAAAGAAGTACGATTTTGTTGAACTAAATGTAAACAACAAAGGTTGTATCACTGAAGTTTAACCTTGACATAATAAACGTCGTAAATATCACATTTGTGACAATTATAGGGAACTACTGAAGACATGTCGAAGCCAGTTAGTAAATGCATTTCTGTATAATGTGTGCCTAGTGTAGTATTTTACATATATAGTACAACCTCTCTTGAACAACACCCACTGGGAGGGGCTAAAAAGTATTGCAGTTTAGAGGTTGTTGTACTGCAGAGCATACATTCAATTAAAATTACGCCATAAAAGACATATCAAAATATGTTGCTGTAAAGAGTATTTGTTCTGTAGAAGGCTGCTTTGCAGAGGAGGTTATACTGTACTTGTATTGCCTATACACTAAACTAAAATTGTATGGCAATATACCAAAAAAGAACTGAAGCAAGACAAAGACATAGTAGACTGAATACATAACATTACCATACGATTAAATTAACGATCAGTATAGATTTTATAAATTGACATATTAACGCACTATAGGCATGTACTACATGCCTAAATAAAACATTAGAACAAAATTAATGTTATCTTAAATTATCCTTCTCAAGGTAACTACAGTGTATTATCAAAATACTAGTATATAATGAAAATCAAAAGCAACAAGTCATAAGTTTCTTTCCTTGGTGTCTTAATACCACATTATTTCAAATCCCAGCACTTTGTTCGAGCGTTTTCAAGTAATTTTAATTTCAAGAAAAATCAGCATCACAAGACTCTTGGAATAAATTTGGAAAATTATTTCGCAATGGTAGGAATGAGCACTTGACATCAGTCATTAGACATGAGTAAAGTTTTTTTTTAAAGAAATAGTCAACTTAATGCTACACTGGTCTTATTCATATTTTCAAAAATCGCTGTTTAACCTTTAAAAAAATACTTAAAGACTTAGTTAGATTTAAAAAATAGAGCAACAGGTATCATTTTTCTTTTACTGAAATAGAAATGTTTTGCTTCAATGCAACATAAGGCTTCCTGAAATGTTTTTTTAAAACAGACTTTAAGAGGTTGCATTAAGCCGGCGCAATGTAACAGTGTTACATTAAGTTAAACATACGTACCTTTTTCACATATGACTCCAGAATACCCAGCTTCGCACGTACACATGACTGCACCATATATATTAGATGTGCATGTACCATGAACACACGGGTTGAATGTACAGGGATCAGCTAGAAAAAATATATAAAGGCATCAGCTAGAAAATATATAAAGGGGTCAGCTAGAAAAATGTCACTGGGGCTGTAAAATTGTTAATATCACACAGAAAACAACACATTTATAGTACATATGGGTAACTTAATCGTTCTGCAATATTTCCTAAAAAAATCTCTCCCTCGTAACTAAGAAGTAATACTAAAAAAATATGTAAGGAAAGCCCTATCTTCAGGGTGTGTTGTCATATTATGGCCTACACTTATCACAAATTGCCACGTGATATAAACATCGTTTTATTTTGAAACCGATATAAAAGGAGGCCGCAGTATAGTATGCTTCTCCTCCACTTGCACCAGAGTCATCACACTTGTTAAATACGCACACATATAATATTTTGTCAACAAACACAATTAAAAATCGGCCCGTATACATAACCGTGTACGAGTTATAACCATAGACATATAAATATCTTTACTATGTCTATGGTTATAACTATACTTTCCTAACAATATATATCAGGCAGTGTACATGCATGCACAGGGAACTATATATAGTGACGTACGCATTATTTCATGATCATGTGTTATGGACTCTGGTACCAGTGTTCTCCTCGACTGTGAACATATGCAATGAAATGGTTAGTAAATCGACATGAGATAGGATTCTGTTACTTACTTCTATCACAGAAAAATCCAACAAAGCCTCTTTCACAAGTACATTGTGCATTATTGTTAACTATTTGACAACTACCATGTATACAAGGATCAGGTTTACATGGGTCATCTGTAATAGAAAACAAAAAGGTGATAAAAAACCCGGGTTGGTGGCGCAGTTGGTAGGGTGCCGGGGTTTGGAATCTTGTGTCCCAAAGGGGGTACGAGTTCGAATCTCATCCAGGAACACTGTTAAATAAGATATATGGAGACGTTTCCGGCCTTGTGGAAGGGTATGTGAGTACTAGTTATAGACAAGGGTCCAGGAAAGCTAGGTTAGGTGCGCTGGGCGCCGTAAATGACCTAAATTTTGTTTACACGGCGTTAAAAAAGATTATTTAAAAAAGACAACATGTACGTATTTCCATGTTTTTCACACCGGAGTAAAAAAGACTTTGACATTAAATATGGGTGTGTTAACGGTTCTTTCTAAAATGTAATTACAAAGTATACTAATGTTAGTTGTTGCAAATGTACGTCATTTCATCAAAACAGCTTGATTATACTACAAGATCAATCTCTATGCCTCTGTGTAGTACAAAAATTCTGTTGTTTTTACGGTATGGGTGATTCCCCTTTTGTAAAACAGGAAACCTCTCTTTAATAACGTTAATAAGAAGTTCGTTTCATTGAGCATTAAAAGATTCACTAAAGAAAAACAGCAAAGGAGATCCACCGAACTTGAAAAGGACTATTCTGCACTTAAAGTTGGCACAGTACATTAACATGTCGACATATAAATCTTAGAAGAAAACATCTTCGATTAGTACAGACACTTAGTTGCATTCCTAACGTGTAGACAGATTTAGCTTCCAATTAGGTATAAAAGCATGTACAGTACAATCTCTCTTGAACAACACCCGCAGGGAGGAACTCAAATCTGTTGCTGTTCAGAGGTTTTTGCTTTGCAGAGGGGTTTTCAATTGAAATTCCGCGTAAGGGAAATATCAAAAGCTGTTGCTGTGCAGAGGAGTTGCTCTGTAGAGGGCCGCTCTGCAGAGGTTTTACTGTATACACTTCTAAAAATGGTTGACAAAAACGCTATTGCACATTCGTGTTCAACATTTGAAATACATGTAAGAAGGTATTTACCTATATTACAAATAAAACCAATGTAACCATCTTGACAGGAACATCTGAAGGATCCAGTAGACAAAGGTACACATGTACCATGTACACATGGTTGTACTGAACAAGGATCATCTAGAAACAAAACAAGCAATACGTAAAGTTTAACTCCACACAGCGGTTATTTCTCTTAGTTGAATCAACGGGTGCTGTAACCGCTATGAGTAGTTTGACAAAAAGTAATACTTTCTAGTCTAGTAAAGTAGCGCAGTTGGTAACGTGCCTGGAATTCGAATCTAGTGTCCCGAAGGGGGTATGGGTTTGATTCCCACCCGGGGAGGATATAGCCTTTTATGAAAATTTGACAATAATGTCAATTTTCCTCCATCAATAAGGTATATGGAGAGGTTTCCGGCAATGTGGAAGGTTAAGTGAGTACTGGTTATAGACAACGGTAAAGAAAAGCTAGGTTAGGCGCGATGGACGCCGTAAAATAACCTGAAAAATTGTGTCGACATAGCGGTCAACCGAATTATATAAATACGTAAGAAATATCAGAAATATAGGTACCACACAATTTTTATTTGATAATATAGGTATAGTGCATTACGTAGCTTTTCGACAACGTTCAATTATACCGATGCAGTCAATCCACTCACTCTCCGTACACAAAGGCGTTCTAGATATCCTTAATAAGCATATATCTTCGCCAATGATCGATATAAATGAGTCAAATTTCATACAGCAAGAGGAGTGAGAATGTCCATTATAGCATATAAATCAAGTATTTACAAGTATTTACCAAAGTCCACGGAGTGGGGAATGTCCAGCCAAGCAGTCTAATTCCCCGACACCAGGAACAATAGATAGACGTGCTTACGACACCATCGGTTAAATTGGTTCATGAATTTACCGTGCCCTATATCATATAGGGCTATATAGAAAACAGTGCAAGAGTCTGCACATAATTTATCCGCATGGACCATATCGGACCTTAATTAAAATCAACTAAAGTGCAAGGTGTAATTGATGAGAAACTAATGTTTCTATACAGAACATCTGCATTTGTGTTTTTCGACCCTGTAATATGGGATGCAAGGAAGCGGGGCAGCATTTAATCAAAAACATTACGATAATTTAACAATACAATTTAGAAGGATTTACGATTAAAAAGATTGTAAGACGCTTGATAATATGCACCCCAGGTGTACGATCTAGCACCAACAAAATTATAATGTTACTACTAATGTTACTTACGAATATCACAATGTTCACCCACGTAACCAGCATTACACTGACATATACCAATGGATCCTATGTTCACACAATGACCATGTGAACAATGAAGTCTCGAGCATGGATCAACTGAAATGATCATTATAATTTTTTGTTTTGTATGTGCTAAATATATGAATATAATAATAAAAAGATATTTACTTTTGCTTAAACTGGTGTCGGATTATTGATACAAGTAGGTCTACTTTGGCATGCGCACTGAGCAAAATGGTGTTTTAAACACGCTCACAAACGGATAGGTGTACCGATTAAAGAAAAATAGTCTGAAAGTAGTTTGGTCCTAATAAATGGTTACAGAATGTTATCTCATGCTGTTGTGCAGACTTTGCGCTACCTGATGCATTATCTACTGTTGCTTTTAATTCATTTTATATAAAGATACATGAATGCTAATGGCATAAAAGTACTTCCGGCCGATTTGATAGTTTGAATGTTGAATGAAGTACAAAACATGTCTGAATCATGTTTACAGATGACTGAATCTAAGTAAGTAAAACCAAGATTTTTTATAGATATTGCCAAGAACTTATCGATAAACAAATAATGTAAACTAAATAGTACATATTTTTGCATACATGTATATACAAAATGTCATAACTTACCAGTTGAAGTAACGATGGGAACGGCTGTTGTCGCCCCTGGACACAAGTTACATGTTTTATTACAGAAATTCTTTAATCCGTCTATAACACATATATTTTCACCAGTCCCTTGGAATGATTGGACCAAAGTTTGACAATTGCTGTCATCTTCACAGGCTGAAAATACATGTGCAATGTCATTCGGTCAACTTTGGTCTTTTCCGTCCATAGCTTGAATTCGTAAAAAGGATTTAAATAGATATTAATTAAAATTGAATTGGACCAGTTTTGTCCAGACAGGATGTACACTTTAATAACTATCGCAAAATTTACGGTAAAAATCCTGACAGCTGGTTTCTAGAACTTTTACCGTAAAACTTACAGACAGGACCGTTATTTATTTACGGACCTAACCTTATGTTTACGATAAAAGTCCTGAAAACCAGCTGCCAGGATTTGGCTTATTTAAAAATGAATATAATCGGGATTTATCAGGTTTTTTCGCGACTATTCGGAAAATATTTACCGGAAATAAGTAAGTAGATTTGGTTGGTTACTTAATGGCTGAGTGATAAATGAGATGAAATTCAACAATAAATCAGAGAATAACAAACAGTAACATGTACTCAATGCAATGAGGTATTCGAATTTTTTATACATTTTTAAGATCATTTTAATACATATATGACTATTCTGGACCCGTTCCAAATCTTGGAAAACCACAATCACAGGCGAGTGATACCCGTTATTGAGAGTGTTATTAATTATAAATGTTATCGCTTTTAAAAAGCGCATGATGCCATGCATATGTTTAATACAGTGAACAATAAAAAAATACGTCACTTTTAATTTGCATAAAAAGTATTTATCGCTATCGCTTGCTTCAGTTGAAAACTGATAAGAAAAAGTTAATTCTAATCTAACCAGCTTTTCTGAACTTTTTTATCCTAGGTCCTACTAAATGAGAAGAAACAACTTCTCCCATAGGGAATGAATATATTATTATATTAGTGAATAGTATGCTTAAAGTCAACAATTCTCAGGCGATACGAATTCCTATCGATTCATTCTAGCTAAAACTGTAAAACTAAGACTTACCCCATCGTCTTCATCCGTTCCAAAGTTTTTGACACCAAGACAAAAATGTTTTAGTTTTTGTCACTAAGACAATAAAACACCGATAATAATAAGCGGGTATAATCAAATCACATTTTTACAGTTCAAAACGTAAGCATCATTAAAGCAGGTTTTAACATAAAGGACTCAGAATTACATGTATTTATCAAAACATATTTTAAAAGAAGAATATGGGTTTTTCCGTATAAAGTATATTCGTATAAAGGAAAGATAACTTACTGCCAGTTGGATGACTCTTTGTTGATGTTGCTGCAATAATAAAATAGCAAATTCATTGCACTCGAATATCATCGACTATTTCTGTTAATAGGTGAGTTTTTTAACTTGGTGCGTAAATTTAACGAGTCAAACTTTCAAAAATAGGGTGGATTGTATAGCGCACATGTAATAAGTACATGTACTTCGTAAAATACATTAACAGTCGAAATTATCAAATTTACGAGTATCTTGAAAGTTTAAATCAACAAAATGGACGCAGCATTTGTATAATGGTTTGGAAGATAGCCTACATATAACCACAGGAGCTTGACATTTTATATCATACTACAAAACTTCCCCTCCTTCATATAATAAAAACACCACAGGAGCTTGACATTTTATATCATACTACGAAAATCCCCCTCCTTCATATAATAAAAACACCACAGGAGCTTGACATTTTATATCATATTACGAAAATCCCCCTCCTTCATATAATAAAAACAGTGTTTTTAATATATGAAGGAGGGGAATTTTCGTAGTTGTTATTATATGAAGGAGGGGAATTTTCGTAGTATGATATAAAATGTCAAGCTCCTGTAATATAACTAAAGTGCGCTTAAAATTAAAAAAATAATTAATTTTAAATAAACAATAATGATGATGATACAAGTACATTGTACATGTATTACGTAATAATATTCATAAAGAATAAACCTGTAACTTGTGTCGTTGGTTGACGTGTCAATACAACGGTAGTTTGTTTTGTTGGTTGCGCTGAAATAAGTATATACATACATGTAAATGATCTTGCAGTTATCTTGACTTGTGTACCCGGTAAATTTCAAATAAAAATATTGAAATACATGTAAAACAATCTTATTAAATCCCGATCTAAAATTATCCGCTCGCCTGTATTCGCCAATTAAGATCTGGCTCTTTCGATACGAGGGTCGCGTTCAGGTGACTTTTTTTCTAATATTCATGACGCAACCATAATGTTTAGTTTACATCGACTACGTCACGCAATTTGAAAAGAGCCGACCAATCACAGTCTGCGAATAACACCACAGCAAATTAGCTCTCTAACCTCAGTCTAAAAATTGAAATTACGAAATCAAAAGGTTATTCATAGTGTTTCGTTTAGATGAAAGCTACACATTGATTGGTCGACACCAAGGTCACCTCGACGTGACCCTCCAAACGAACCTTAGAGATCCTGTACAACAGCGCTCTACTGTTTACAGACATTGCATGTTAAACAATTTTATTCATGATGAACAGAGGTCAAGATTGTTTAGGCCAATTGTACTTCCCCTTGGCGTAGAATTTTACATGGTGGATGTTGTCAAAGTTCACCATTGAAGTCGAAGTTGAAGTATTTGGTTTACTTACAGATATCAGGGTTTGGTTCGGAACACAACTGAAAACTTGTACAGTTGTATACTTGAGCAAGAAACTATTTTAACTGTAACTATTTGTACCAAGAGGTCATATAAAGCGGACTCGACAGTGTTAACTCCATGTTGCAAGAGCTTGTTTCTCAATCAAGTTAAATATAACAATCATAGGATAATTAAGCTGATGACTGTACACAGCCTATTTACATTGCACTCGGTAACTATAATCCGAACTAGACTAATTACAAACTTAAGGTGTAAAATGCCAATCATTTTCCGATTGGTAAAGTACAAAAGCGTTAAGATACCCGAGGAGTTCTGAGAAAAAACCATCTCGTTTAAAATACCGTTTGACATACTTTGAGACGTTGTTTACAAATAATATAATTTTGATTGGTCTCAAGTTATTATAAACGACATATACTCGCTGTTTAAAGTGGCGAACATCTCCCAAATGGCAGATTACAAAATCGTAGAGATATCCGACAAGTTCTTAGAAACCGTCAAGTGCTTAGTAATCGGGAAGTATTGTGCGTAAATATTGACCCCGACCTGACCTTTATGCAAGAATATTCATTACATTGAATTCGAAAGTAGTATTAATGCTCGATTACACCGTGGCCGTGAGGATTATGTGTTGAAATTTAACACATATACATACTTCCATAATTTTACAATCGATGCCGAAATGTAGAATAGGCGTGGTACTGATTTGTGTATGTATTTTGGGATATGCGTAGATAATTATTAGATGCAAATGTCAAGGGTCAGATCGGGGTCAAACGTTACGCACAATGTCTTACTTGTACAGACTCCAAGGAAAGCCCTGTAGGTATCCCATGTTATAGCTTGACAGGTGGTTAAGTCACCACTTACACAACACTGTTCTAATTCACCACCTTTATATGATGGTATACAGTCGAAACCACATGCTGTAAACTGTTCTACTGAAGAATACTCTGAAATATTGATGTACTTTAGATGAACGTCAATTGTCATAGCATTTCGGTATTTCCCATTTAAAATTAAGTTAACTGCAAAGTCTAGGGCATTGACTAAACCTGACTACTTAGTTAATTAGTGCTTGTTTGTTTTCGCGTGAGATGCACTGAGAACTCATTGTAGAAAGACTTACTTTGAACGTTGAATTGCCATTTGAAAAAAGCCCAAAATGCAGTAACAAGTTTTTACTATACTTAATTAAAGGTGAATAGATAACACAAGTCGCTTGGTCTAAGAATTTACTGTCAATGTGGATAGTCAAAGAAAATTCAAGTCAATCATGATTGGTAGAGTTAAAACGTTATGATTCTGTCAGGTCATAGCGCCAAGATTCAATGGCATCAGTATTTACTATTCACCCATTATTTTAAAAGTACAAACTATCTCTAAAGAGATTCAAAATGAAACAGTGGTCCCGTCTTTAAAATTTTCAGAGGGTGAAACGCTCAAGAAAAATGTTAATCATCTCCAAAGTAATATAAGTGTCCAACAATACTTACTAGAGCCAATTTCATCTAGAATAAATCTCCTATCTTCTTCTTTTACTGAAACAATAAAATGATCTGGGGCGGATCCAGGATTATTTTCTATGGGGTCCGAACTTTTTCTAGGGAGGTTCAAACTTTCAAACCACAACTGCATTATACACATTTTGCAGAATAATGCAACATATTGATAATAAAAACTACATAACCATTAAATCTATGTTAATCACCGAGAAAAATTGCTTCATGCTTCTTAAAAATGACTTACAGTCAAGAAATACACTAAAGGACAGGTACATTTTGGAAATTCCAAGGGGGTCCAGACTCCCCTGACTCCCGCTATAGCCACGTATGATGATATTGGAATATAAAAGTGAAACAGAAATATATATTAACATATATATGCACACGTAAAAGTGTGTTTCTGTCTTTTTTATTTCGTGATTTGCCCTCTGTTTCTATGTATTTATGCATGCTTCACTTTTCTTTCATTCTAAATCTTGATTATGTGACTATTGTCATTTGTAATGTTCTTTGTATTCTTATTATTGCATTGGTAAATTGATGATATACTATATGTACAAAGTAAAAATAAAATTCTGTTCTGTTTTATTCGGTAAAAGATAATGTTACCTACCATGATTGATAAACGTATTACATGACACAAGACTTGGTATCACCAGTAAATAAATGCCTGAAATATATCGATATCACTCATATCACTTAATATTTGTCAACATGGTTTATCGTATAACTCTGTTAGATATCGTCACTAATTCTATTATTAATAAGTGCATTTTCGGTTTAATGACCAATATAATGTTTTAACTTTATATGTCGCTTTTAACCCAAAATATTACATTATACGGCGTGCGTATCAGGTAAATAGTGAACAACTGTTTTACCCATACGGTATATAAATACATGCGTAAAATAGAACTTTGGAAAGCATTAACCGTTTCAATGCTAGAGCCAAGTATTAAAAGCCTTTGCCATCAGCAAAGAGCCTGGTCTGCCGACACAACACATGCGGACTGACCAGGCTCTTTGTGGTTGGCTGCTCATTGTCCAGTTTTTATCCTGAAATCCCTAAAATGACAATGGATAGGTCTAAAAATTGAAGACAGACTAGTCCATTGTGGAAATTCAGCATTGTAAGGATTAACCCTTTTAAAGAATTTCATTAACTTTTCAAATCTTAATTTAGATCTACGTAAACTTCCAAAAATACATTGAGAACCAATTTACTAAATAATGCTAAATAGAAGTGTTCAAAGTAGGCAAACCACCGGTCCTCTGTTGTGGCTAAATGGGGACCAGTTTAGGTAAATAAAATCGAAAGTTGAACAACCATGACGTTTTAGATATCTACACATGTACTTTGATAAAACACTCCCAATTACCTCCCTTTTTGTTCACCGAGAATTACGTCATCAATTTAGTTACATGACGCAAATAAATGTCTCAGTAAGAACATGGTGATAGGACCCTTAGAAATGAACTCAAACTGGACTCAAGAACAGAACAAAACATTTTACCTGCACAGAATAACATAATGGTTTCTTAAATTTTAGTGTCACATTAATCAATCCTTTTCTATCATTCCATTTATCAGTAAACCGTAAAAAGTCGAAATTACTGATAAGAAAGGGTTCACATACTTAATATTTGTACTTCTCTATATAGGTCCCTTCACTGAGTCACGTGGTACTAAGTTTACACCAAATAAGTAAATAGGTTACTTTCATATAGAACGCTTGATTTCTTCTATAAAGAAGTTTGACCTGACCATGATCTTTTTACTGGTTGACTTTTTTACATGATTTTCCAGTTTGTACGAATTATTTCTTTGTTGTACATCCCTTTCCAACAGGTATTTACGTAAAGAGGACAGTTCACCAAACAATATACGCGCTTTTAAGTGATTTTGAACCACTTTGTATTTAGTCAATATAAAAAAAGCGCTATACAAATGCGGTATATAATAATAATAATAATAATAATAATAATAATAATAATAATAATAATAATAATATTCAAGAAATACATCCTATAATGACAGTAACATAAACCACTTGACAGTGGTGGTTGGTCATTGTGGTCATAGGCAGATCTAGTGAGGACAGGGAGACCGATACCCCCCCCCCCTGAAATTTCCAAAACATACCCGTTAATGGGTGTTTTTTTACTGTAGGCCCTTTTTAAGTAGCATGAAGCCATTTTTCTCGTGCTTACTTTGATCTCCCTTGTGTTTAACATAGATCTAATACTTTCGTAGTTTCTATCATTAATATGCTTCCATATTCTGCAATCAGTGTGTGTATTATGTGGTTCGAAAGTTTGGACATTCCCCTCCCCGCCTAGAAAAAACCTAGATCCGCACCTGGTGGTTATCTTGAACACACATCTAGAATCGAAATTTTAGTCCTTTAAACTTTTTGTAAGGGAGTTAACTCAGTAACATACTTTTGAAGCATAAGGAAATTATCTCCCTTTCTTTAAAAAAATGGACCATGAAGTTCTAGTTAGACACAAATCTCATTAATTTAAGCCAAGGTTAAATATCTGGTCACATTTGACAGACAAATAAGTTATACACGAAATAGTCATTTTATAGATTTGTATGTAAACTGACAGAACTTTTTTAGTTAGATTGAATGATGATTGAAATCAGCTACGAGTTTTAGGACATTTTCAGTACATTTATGAAAATGGTCTCTGGGGCGATTAAACTGCAGACATCTCTGGATTACTCTTGTCTCAAATATGCATGCACATTCAACTGTAATTTGGGAGCAACATTGAATGCATGGGTGAAAGTTCAACATTTTCAAAATCCTGAAATTTCCAAATTTCATGTTTTTAAGGTCACATTATCATATGGAAAGAACCCTTTCTCTGTTCCAAAAATCCTGAACTTCAGGATCAGTCCTGGAAACTTTCACCCATGTGAATATAAATATTGCAACTTCTGATCAATATGATTAGTCTTCCACTTGTACATGTAAGAACAACCATTTTCTAAGTAGTATACTATATACACAATAAGGTACATACATAGGGTTTTTGGCTCAGAGCACTGCTTACCACCTACGATGGCCCGCCCAGCTAGCTCAGTCTATGGTCAAGGTATAGTAGGTTCAATTCCTCGCTGGGAGCTTGGTCATGAAATAATTACTACAGCCATTCTCCCTCCTACCACTGATTCTAACTCATGTAGGGCAATTGTCAGTCACTGATGGAAGTATGCACCTAGAAGTTGGGTAACAGCTAAATCCAGAGATTTAGCCTTTCCAGGAACAGTGAGTAGGTTGACTGACCACCATTATATGACCTATACAATGTGTTCAATGGGGTTAAACCCAACAAACAAATAAACAAACTTGTAAGAACAACCATTTTCTAAGTAGTATACCATATACACAGTAAGGTACAAACATGCGGTTTTTGGCTCAGAGCACTGCTTACTACCTATGGTAAAAAGTGAAACAGTGACCAGACTAAGGCAAGATGAAACAAAAATACAGACAAGATCATATATATTCTTGTAAAACAATTTATTAACAGAAACAACTTCATATAAATAACAAGATAAACCCTTAAATAACAAAATATGTTAATAAAGATTCCATGGATAATTTGGATCTGCTAGGCAAACTTTGACAAGGGACATAACTCTAATGTTGCACAATTCTTCCTTTCCATTTTGGTGACTAAGTTTAGATGTACATTTGTTATGTAGTGTTGTTGTATACTTGCAGTACTTGCATACATGTTTTTTAACTTGGTCAACAGTCTCACAAAAGTCTAATCATTGTCAAATAGGGGATGAATGAATTTATTCAGATATTTTCTTTTATTATTTAGGCCAAGACATGTTGATTTTTTTTGTGAGCAAGCAAGAAAATTAATTTTTTGTGTGTAAAAACCATTAAAATTAATGTGCGAGCAAATCCATAGAATGTATGATCAACTTGTTGTGGCCTAATGTATAAATAAGTGATATATATATAAATATCAACACTTTTATCTACTGAGCCACACATACTGAGCAGTTAATTTTGTTTTCATAAAAATAAATACTTTGAAACTGCACCACACTATTGTGGACTTATGTTTTCCCTCATATACAGACGAGTCCAAAATTAAAAGTACAAAAACATGTCATGTTTACAAAACTGATGTTTATAGTTCGCACAAAAAAACAAAACGTGTTTTGGTAAACATTACAAATGAGACAATTCATTTCAGGGGTAGGCAGTATTGAAAATAAAATTTGTGTAATTCATTTTAACAAAATTAGCATGGTTGATAAACCACCACCACTTGGTAAATCATGCTTGTAATGGTAGAACACTTTTCATTACACCAACAACTAAGACACAAGTAAAACATATCACAATTGTTTATTTTAAAGTCATCCTGGGCATCCCTCGTCGTGGGTTAGTTTATTGTATTGTTATTATAAACAGTGTTTTGCTTTTTTTGTTCGCACTATACATGTATGTGTTGTTGTTGGTGGTCTTTTCATTCAGTGACCAAGTTTAACATAATAATTTACAAAGATTTTTGCCTTATTTATTTTTGAAACAGATTGATGCCCCCTTGATTTTTATGACTCATAAAATTTCACAATAAAAATTTATTAAAAAACAAAAAGCTGGCACTTCAATGGTATGTATTCTATATCATGTCATGGTCACAATCCTGAGTCTTTAAGAAAGTCATTCACAGTATTCACAAACTCTTCGGGTTTATCGGCATGCACCCAATGACCTGCATCGGGTATCATTTTTATCTCTGCTGTAGGGAACAATGCTTTGATTTTTGGGTAAGTATCAATGCTGAAAAAAAAAATTATAAAGCTGTTATAAAACAAGAGCTCCGCTGGGCGGGGCATTATACGCCCGTGTGCAGTCCATGCTGTGTTCTATCTCATATGAAGTCCCTGTGACCTTGATAAATGACCCCTGGATATCAGAATAGGTCCCATCCTTAACTGGAGGGCTATCCTAAGCAAAGATTTTGAGAACCTAGGTACAGCCATGGTTGCGTTATCACCGGCACAAAGTTTTCCCATACAAACTTCCAGTGACCTTGCCCTGGGGCCTCAGAACCAAAAGTTCTCACCTTTGACCCAAAGAGTATTGGTACATAAAATTTGGTGATATAAGATTCAGTTGGTTGTTGGACAAGGTTTTTCCTCATGATTTCCTTGTGACTTTGACCTTTGACCCAGGGGCCTAAAACAAAAGGGGCATATGCTAGACATTTAGGCTACCCTTGAATAAAATTCGGTGAACCTAGGTACAATCATTATTGAGTTATTGTCCAGAAAATTTTCAATATAAATTAAGTCCCAGTGACTTTGACTTTAGACCCTAGGGTCTCCAATTCAAAAGGGAACATCCTCTACCAAAGAGCTGTCAACACATTACTCCTTGACAAATGGGCTGATCCACATAAAATTTGCTTAACCTAGGTACAAGCATTGTTTAGTTATTGTCCTGACAATGTTTTCCATATGATGCCCCTGTGACCTTGACCTTTGACCCAGGGGCCTCAAAACCAAAAGGGAACATCCCTCACATAAAATTTGGTGAACTTATTTCATGTTACTTATTAAATATAGCATTATTTCCATTGTTTGCCATCTTGACTTAATAACATATTAATTGAACATTTGAAGTCACTGCTTGGTAATTTGATACCTTCTGGTTGATGGTTTAAACTTGACCCAGGGGCCCCAAAACCAATAGGGAACATCCTTGACACATGGGCAACTCTCATATGAAATTTGGTGAACCTAGGTGCAGTCATTGTGAAGTTATCACCCGGACAATGTTTTTCAATATGATGCCCCAGTGACCTTGACCTTTGACCCAGGGTCCCCCAAATCCAATAGGGCAAATCCTTGACACATGGGCTACTCGCACATAAAATTTGGTGAACCTAGGTACATTAGTGGTTCAGGTATTGTCTGGACAAAGTTTTTCCATATGATGCCTCTGTGACCTTGACCTTTGAACCTGGGGCCCAAAAACCTATAGGTCACATCCTTGACGCAAGGGCTGCCTTCACATGAAATTTTGCGAACCTAGGTACAGTCGTTGTTGAGTTATTACCCGGACAAGGTTTTTCAATATGATGCCCCTGCGACCTTGACCTTTGACCCAGGGGCCCCAATACCAATAAGGCATACCCTTGACACATGGGCTACTCGCACATGAAATTTGGTGAACCTAGGTACTTTGGTGGTTCAGTTATTGTCTGGACAAAGTTTTTCCATATGATGCCTCTGTGACCTTGACCTTTGAACCTGGGGCCCCAAAACCTAAGGGGAACATCCTTGACACAAAGGCTACCTTCACATAAAATTTTGTGAACCTAGGTACAGTCGTTGAGGAGTTATTGTCCGGACAAGGTTTTTCAATATGATGCCCCTGTGTCCTTGACCTTTGACCCAGGAGCCCCAAAACCAGTAGGGCATAACCTTGACACAAGGGCTACCCTCACATAATATTTGGTGAACCTAGGTACATTGGTGGTTCAGTTATTGTCTGGACAAGTTTTTCATTGTTTGCCATTTTGACTTTATTAACATATGGCATATATAGAGATATATGAAAGGGGAAGTAATTCAAAGTCAAAAGAACAAAACTGAATTATCTCCACTTTACGCACAACTAGGCATCAATGTTTATCATCAGAGGGAGTTTGAAGAAGATTGGCCCAGAAATGAGGGAGGAGTTGTCCGCACAAGGAAGACGGACGGACGGACGGACGGACGGACGGACGGACAGACGGACGGACGAGCGGCGCCATAACATAATACGACCCTTCGGGCGTATAAAAATTGAAGCAGAAATTATCAGAATGATAGATATGGTTATTTTCTTTTTTACATTTTTAAACTATTTGTTCAGTGTATGTTATAATTATAATAAGAAAATAAATTCTTAATATTTTGAGGCAAGCTGACCTATATATTGTGAGAAATATAAAATTAAAGTAAAAAAAACACACTAAATCATCTACATCAGAGGTCTCGCTAGGGGGCGACTCAGGCGAAGTAGTCGCCTTCCGTGTCCAAACTTCACCCTATACCAGCATCAAAGCGAAAAAAACTTGGCCCAAATTTTTTGGCAAAGTTTGAAATCGGCGAAAAAAGGTTAAAATATTTTTCATAGTAGACTAAACTTAAACACCCTAATTGGCCGTTGATTGTTGGGAGGAGTGGTGTTTCGTTATTAGCGGGTTTTAGCGATAATTGGCATTATCAAAACATTGCTTTACAGCATTAAAAGTTTACTTTACAATATTTTAGAGTTTAAGAAAAGTTCATACTTAAACTCAACATTAATTTTTAAACTTTGTTGCCTAATTGGACAATTAGTAGTAGCTATATGGTTTACCTGCCTTAGCCAAATGTTTACTAGCAGTAGCAAGTAGGGGTGTAACGGTTAACCGATATACCGGTTAATATTGCAATACGACTTCTGACAGTTTTTAATCGGTTCATTTTTCTCAGAACCGGTTTTCTAGTAATGTTCTATATTGACTGTTTTTATCAGAATCTGACATTTAAATGTTTGAATAAATGTTAAAATGAGTTCGGAAACTAGAAACATTTTTCGTTACGTGAGAAAATAATAATCTTTGAAAGTTCATTCAAAAAAGCATTTTTCTAACTTATTCAAACATTTGCATAATACGTTGAAAAAAACAAATATCTATGTACAATGCTGATCAAATTAAGACGATACACGTGCATCAATTCATGCTATGCATGTATGCGCAAAGAACAATATGTATTGCAATATATTGCAATATATTGCAATACGGGTTTCGTGTATTGCAATATATTGCAATACGGTTTTTACCGTATTGTTACACCCCTAGTAGCAAGTAGCCTGAACCTATCATAGGTCTTCAGGGAAAATAGAAAAACCTTTAATGTTGTGCCCTGCAGTAGGAAAAATATGTCAAGCTCAGAGTTTACTTACTGTATATAATTAGATCTCATTCCTCCAATAAATAGAGTATCACCATAATACTGTTCATCTTCAAACTTAGGAAATGATGCTAATGTATTAAAATTGTTTATGATAGAGTCTAGATTACATTTCCATGTTAATTGATTATCTTTAACTGTTAGATTGGATGCCAGAAAATGTCTCATGGGTTCATCCTGAAAATATAAATAGCATAATGTATATTGATTATGGTATACTAATCTATTTTAGCAGAATTGTGAAACAAATTCTTACAACTTAGATTTATCACTTTCAAGTCCGCTTCCTGGTCCCCCAGTACTGAGCTAGTTAGTAGTAGGATAAAGTTTCTTGCTCAAGGGAACAACAGAGTAGGCTTTGGATGGGATTTGAACCAAAACAGAGCTGGCTATCCAATAATTACCAGTCCAATGTTGTATTTGCTCTGCCACATGTGTGCATACATGAA
Organism: Mactra quadrangularis; assembly: GCA_025267735.1. Lineage (NCBI taxonomy): Eukaryota > Metazoa > Mollusca > Bivalvia > Venerida > Mactridae > Mactra > Mactra quadrangularis. The sequence goes on from CM046305.1 coordinate 22,412,073, forward strand.
AGCCTCCGTAGGACAACCAATAGCTATGTAATAGTAATTTGACAGCGAGGGACAGTTAACTAAATTGCATGGTTAGGGGGAAGAAAAATCTAGGTTAACTTTGAGAAAAAAATGCATGATTTTAAAGAAATTTCATGAGCTGAAGAAGCCAGTAAATAGCTCCTTTTCAATAAGTAGAAAATGCCATTCCATTATAATGAAACTTCAAGCCATATAAACTTACTTATCATGTGAATACATAGCTAGTCATTTTGGAAAGGTAATCAGGTTGATTAAATAAAGACAAGAGGAAAACCTTTGTGATGCATCAGCTGTGATTCTATGACTTAAACTAACAAATCAAATAAGATATAAAAAAAACCCAGTGATCACCTGAATGGCATCAGCTAATTCATTTACAACTTGTCTTCTTATTTTAGATAACTGTGGAGAGTCATCTTCTAGGTATGTTAGTGATATTCTCATCATAGCTTCAAGATAGATTGGTGTTTTACTAACATTAGGGCTCACTGCTGGTGATACATCAACTACGACTAGACCAGATACTCTCTCAGGCTGAAAAATTATTCATTTAGTTTATAATGAGGGTCTGACATCAGACACTATCTCAGTTTGAAAAGCGGCGGTAGTGGCGTAGTGGTTTGCATGTCTGACTTCGAATCTGGAGATCGCGGGTTCTAGCCCGGTCGCAGTAGGTCACACCCTATACATGAGTTGTCTGCCTCGTGGTAAGGTAAGCTAGTACTGGTGATAGAAGTGTCCAGGAACCTATACTAGGAAAAGCTGCCATCGTATATATAGCCTAAATATGTGTTGAATATGACATTAAAAATCAATTTTAAAAAAATCAGTTTGAAAATAAGAATTGTATATATTTAATGACAGTCTGTCCTCTCTTTACAGATGCATAATACAGAAGACTTCATCCTGAAAGTACATTTTGTATAAACTCTTTGTAACTCTTTGTCCCTTTAGGAGTTTGTCCTGTTAGTGTTTTCTTGGGGGCTAAAGCCTTCGGAGTATAAATTTGCTGTATACATACCTTGTTAAGAATGAATATGTATAAAATGTGTTCATACTTTCCTTTAGATAGGACTCTTTTGGATGTGTCCCTTCCATTTACATAGAAATCCTACAGGCTTTGAACAAGGGCAATTAGGGACTTTTAGTCAGTTATCTTTCCCTGATAAAATCTGAAGCAATCCAATTGGTAAGTAGGTCCTTACAGTTGGGATCCTCGGATTTTATCATTGAATTCCTATGTAAGGGTAACAAAATATTTCATCTAATATCTTTCTTGTTAATGAAGATATAAACAGAAGTGATAGAATTTAGATAGTTCTTTAACTTAAAAATAATTAGCTTGAATTTCAAACAAATTAAACGATATACAAAAAAGTTATTTAAGATTAAATTTAGCAAATTAACATAGAAAAGTAAGGGTAAAATCCGAGTAATCCAACTAATTAGACCTACCTATTTTGAAGAGTATACAAGGGGAAATAACTGACTAAAGTCCCTTATTATTAAAAGACTAAGTGTTTCCATGTTGAAAGCAGGAAATCAAAATAATAATACCAATACCATAGCCATTACATGAATTCTACCTTAATAAAGTTAATATCAATCATTAATAAAACCTACATTAAGTAAAGCTGTAACCATGGCTGTTTTTCCTCCCATACTGTGTCCAATCAGAACAGCTTGTTCTAAATCTTGTTCATCCATAAGTCTTAACAAATCATCACGAAACAGAAAATAATTCATTTCATCTGTATGTGTACTCTCTCCATGATTTCTGGCATCAAGAGCTAATACCTATTAATATAAACAGAATTAAATTAATGCACTTAAACAAATAACGAATACAAGGACTATAAGTCATTTTTTGTTTTAAGTCAAATAATCCAGATGTATTACTAACCATTATGATATCTGCACATACTTGTAATGAGGGATAATCAACTCAATACAACATAAATGTGAATATCATTTTTATTGATATTTAAATTATTGTATGAAAATCACGAAAGAAATTAATATTATTTTGAAAAGTCATTCACATTTCCCCACAAAATACATGTGACTGATGTTCAAAATTAACAAAAAATGAAAACAATACCTTTCTACCTGTTTTCCCAAAAACTTTAGCTAAACTTTGCCAATTCTGTTTTGACCCCATCATTCCATGAAGTATAACCAATGGCTGTTTCTCATAAGTATCAGCTAATTTCTTCTCATAAGAATAATAGGACAGACCTACAGCACTAAATAAATAAGGAAAAAATGTGTAAGTAAACATATCGGGCACAGCAATTGTAAAAATACACAAATCTACCACACAGCAAAAATGCTAAGAGGCAGATTTTCTAATTTTATAAACTTTTGTTATGGAACCAAAGCCATAAACAAATAACTGATGAGGTTTCAACCTTTGAATGGACAGTGGCAAAATAATTGTCACTGGGGGTTAAAATCAGGTTCTAGGGTGCACAAACATCACAATTATTGCCTGTAAGATTTATAAACATATCATGTATTCTTAGGTGAAGTTTTGTAAATCTCAGTTCCTAGACCAAAGCAGATATTCTGACAGTAATGATACCTAGTAACATTCCATGGTCAGAGCTTTGATTTCGAGTTAAAGATAATTCGTAATTGGAATTAAATACATTTAAATAAGTTGTTTAATAGCATATGTGAATAATAGAACTTTATAGCTGGTTTAACAAAAATCACCATTTGAATACTATAACTGCTAAATGATTATCATTTAATTATTTATGTAAATAAGTGTATCAGTCTCTCTGATCTACGATAAATATATTCATAAGAGAGACTAAAACTATACAAATGAGCTGGGATCTACCCACAAGTACAAATAAATTCTTAATGTTATATAAATAGGCTGTAAACAAAATACCAGGTTAAAAACTGATTGTTACAAATTACTTAATATATTATAAAGTAATTTATACCAATCAATTTTTTAACCAGGTATTTTGTTTACAGAGTATTTACCTGCTATTTGTTGACATATATTTACGACATGAACATCTAAGGCAGTGCACAATTGAAGAACTTTTTCTAAACATTGACTTCAACAACATTTTGTCATCTAAAACTGGAAGATAAACAATATAATGATATGATTAACTTTTTGCTTCCAGTCCAACAATTGTTAGATATCAATGAATCAGTGGATAAAAAAAGTGTCAGTCTTTTCAATGTAAGTCAGTTTTACTATGATACGCTTGTGGCTTTGTTGAGCTCTACTGAACAATTGAAGACAACAGCAATTGTCAATGCCAGAGACTGTCAATGCTTCATGAAGGTAACATTCTACGTGATAACTGTTAGCCCATCAGTCATGACGGACAAAAATTGATTCGGACTGACAGAAAATGTTGAAATTCAATATTGAATATACTGTAAACATTAGTTGTTTTCCTAGTTCGAATGACAGGTTTTAAAACTTTCGTGAAGTCTGCATAAGAAAAAAGTAAGGTAAGCAGAAGGGCTGTACCTGAAAGTATAAATTTGCTTAAATTCATCAGCCAGATAAGCTCATTGCTGTAAAAACTTACTGGTAAGCAGGACACCAGGAGGGTGCATGTTCAAGCACCACACTGGGTACTGACAAATTATAAATTACATAGAATACAGTTTGGTTTTTGTAGATGTTTTCTGGTATTAAGCAAAAAATGAAGGGTAAATATCCGAAAATTATATCCGAATGTAGTTACACTATTTCGTTCATTCTAGACCAATAGCGGAGTTAAATGAGAAAATCCTTAAATCAAGAGTTGATTGAGTATCCCATTTCTCAAATTAACATGTTATCAGTATTCAGACGTTATTTAAACAAGAAAGAACATGAAAAAACTTACAAAATCTGTCCAAATTGCCCGAAAATTCCTATTTTCTACATTTGGGGTACTTCTGACAATTTACTTCGCACTATGACTTTTCGTATCCTAGTATTTTCGCACCTCGCTTATGTCCTCAGAGTTAGGGACAAAACGGACCATGACAAAACGGACCAATGTCGGGACAGAACGGACCATATTTGTTGGACAAAACGGACCATAGTCGGGACAAAAACGGACCATTGTCGGGACAAAACGGACCATAAGAAATTAGTATGACATTTAATAAGAAAAAATAAACATTATTATTATAAATTATTATGTGTGTGATTAATAACATCATATATCTTATATAAATCAATTTTATTGTTGACTTTTTATCAACTTAATGACTGATATGAAAGAAAACAAATATTGTGCTAATTATGCGCACACCTGGTTGGTTTGTGACCAAACTTTAATGGGCCAATTGATGACAATTAAGCCATCCAAACTTTAATATAGACGAATATGAACAATCATGATTGTTTTAAACGCACCGGTATTTAATTAGCTAATAAGCAGTCATCAATGACATTTTATCTTCTGAGTGAACGAAGTTTTTTCTACTCCAGTTTTTTTATCGTTTTATGTTTCAGGCTCGATTCTGTGGATATATTGCATATCCCGTCTATGGTCCGTTTTGTCCAACAAATATGGTCCGTTTTGTCCCGACATTGGTCCGTGTATATATAAGCCATTATAATTACTGTTGAAACACAATTTAATGATACAAAGACATAAAAGATATATGTGTTATTAATCACACACATAATAATTTATAATAATAATGTTTATATTTTTTCTTATTAAATGTCATACTAATTTCTTATGGTCCGTTTTGTCCCGACAATGGTCCGTTTTGTCCCGACTATGGTCCGTTTTGTCCGACAAATATGGTCCGTTCTGTCCCAACATTGGTCCGTTTTGTCATGGTCCGTTTTGTCTCATGGTCCGTTTTGTCCCGGCACCATGTCCTCATATCAAGGACATAGTTACATTGATAAAAGTCTTTGGTAAAATCGACAATATACCACGAAATAATTTATTATATTTAGATAATAATAAAATATAATCGAAAAGAGTGATTAAAAAAAATAAAAAGAATGATTTATTATGGGGTACACTGAATTATGATAAATCAATCGTGGTATACATCTATTTCAGAACGACAGAATTTACTCATTGCAGAAGAAAAGAAATTCAAACTCCAATTCGATCTATTACATAAAAATTCGCCAATAGTCTTCATGTAACCAAACATTTAAGTTATAGTTATAAATGAACGAAATAAAAACTATAGTCGTTTTAGAAAGAGGTGTACTTTCAAGAAATAAATTATACAGAAAATATTCCCATTTTTTATCTTTTACATGTGTACTATATATTATATTAATTCATTATTATCTATTTTATTTTACTGATGGTCGGTCAGTCTGTTCCACTGCAAACTTCGCAATCTTCTAATTTATACAATATGCCTCTACATTGTATACAAATATCATCTAGGCAGAGACATAGCTAGCACGGTATCTTAATGTCTCTGAATCTAGCTTATTACAAAATCAAAAGATATTGATCAACAGGTTCATAAAAAGACAGATGAAAGGTAGTATGCGATACCTATATTCTTGTGACACCACTATATATGTTGTTTTAACATTTTCACAACTGATGTCGTGTTGGTTTCTTTTAGTAACCTAATTGCCTCTTCTTTGAAGCTATATTTAATCTTAACGAGACAGACTGTTCTTGCAATCGTGCCCGGGTACCACAAATACAGTATTCCCATTTACAGGCGGTCTGCACGGCCCCGATCCATCAAAAACACTAATACATGTATAAAGACTTAGAGGGTTTGGGACTTTCCAGGCAGCAATTGCTCCCATCCGTAAGCAGCTGTCAATTACCTCCAATAAAGATCGAGTCACATCTGTGGCTGAGCTTGTATCAAAGATCCTCTTTTATCGCGATATGACATTTATTTATAGACGCCGACCTTAACCACTTGAACATGGAGCTAGTTCGATTGGGATAAGTGTTAACTAATCGGAAAATTGATCTTAAGGTTAAAGGTCATATTTTTATTTTATCTTTAGTTGATTTACACTCTCAAGAACGATGTTAAAGCCTTCAACACAGCATGCCCCTTTTCCAAGAAATTACTAAAATGACATAGCATCGTTGCCTCAATCTAACCATGATCTATCTGCATTTTCGAAAAAAAAAACATTTTAGTGAGTCAAACATCCCAAACGATTATCATACCTTGTTCTATCTCCTAAAAGTTTCTTGGCTCTATCCTGCTAAACAGTTAAACAAGTTTATTGTAATATAGGCTGTAAAAGAAACTTTCCTAACTTCAGAAAATGTGAAAAATAGTCTTATGTCCTATGTCTGATAGCACAACGTTAAAGCGATTTTTTAAAAATATATTCTAACAATTATTTCCTTTTTCTGTATTAGCACTCGTGATATTTCGCTAATATTGTAGACATATGCGTTGAAATACTTCATGTATCTACCTACGAAGTCCCTAGTCAATATTAACTAAAACAACAAAGATATAACCCTTTGAACTTTGAAGCTGATTCCCCAAAATTGAAAATCTGGTTGTTTTATGACATTGTTGGATTTAGGCGACGATATGCTGAAGCCATAGTGATCTGCAATGCCATTGGAACTTACATACTTAAACCCAATCGGAACATCTCGTCGGAAGTTGTGCTACATACAGTTTCCAGAATCACCGACGATTATCCCAACGGTTTAAACCATGAAAACAAAACACGGACTGTTAAAGTTTATCACTTTATGATTTATTTTGTTACAACCTTATAATAATTATAAATGTATAATAATGTATATAATATTTTATAAATATTGTTACAATAGTCAGTATATGTTTCAATCAATCATACAAACAATACAACATACATTCATACGGTTACAATAAAATATCACTAAATATACCATATATGTGGTACACACAGAAGCCAGACACAATTTTCTTCCTCATTGTACGTATAGTTCTCTTTATAAACAATAAGAAGAAAAAATGTGTCTGACACCTGTGGTGGTACACTATGGCTCGTCGTATCACAGATATTCTAGTCATTCTAGTATACATTCTGATCTCAGAACCTTACTTGTGGTCGTACCAGAAGGATTATAGGCACACCTGCTGTAGTTCACTGTGGTTCAATTATGTATGTTTGTACATACATTTGTCCAGTAGGTCCCACCTTCTAGAGACGCAAAAATGTATAATAAAGTTGTAAAAGGCGTGCATACATTCGTCCTAACTTAAACTGTCCATAAAATTGTTTAGTTAACAAAGCAACCATGTGCAATCACACAGCACATAAACTTTTGCGCAGCAATGAATAGGAATATTATAACTGAACGGACAGGTAATACTTGCCCATGATTTTGTAAACCTTCTAGTTGTTACGAATAATCCCCCCCTCTTATCCATTTTAAGGTCTAATACACTTTAAAATAGAACGATAACGGTAATCTTAATCAACGTCTGTTTTCAACAGAAAAAAAACAATTGTGTATAATTAAGTTCCATCTCAACCAACTAACGGGAATCGGCAATTCTCCACTTTTTCCATTTTATACCAGAAATGCCAATGCTCTACAAACGGATCAACCATAGATTGGAACAAGCCCTTCGACATTCACATGCTGTACCTTTGTCTTTGTTTTTGAAATGACCTTACGACCTTCCACTGTGATCCTAGCATCATTGAATATAAGTTTATGAAGTGTACGATTTTGTTTTATACTAGAAACTAACCTTGAGCACATTTCAGTATTGAGTTCACATTCACTAAGGTCAAGCTCTTGTAGTGAATGTGTCAGCTTAATGTATTCAGACAATGCAACGATACAAGGCCGATCAAGACGTACGCCACGCACTCGTACATTCTGTATACCCTCACACATCTGCATGCCTTGGAATATAGCCACAAACTCGCTACTATTCAAGTTTGTGTGACTCAAATCAAGTGAACGGATTGCCGTATTTCCATGAAGAATGTTGGCTACTTGTCCAGCACACATCAAGTTAAATGTGCATCCATTAAGTCGTATATGTTGTATAGTTCTAGGCATGTATTGCAGAACATGGTTCAAGATGGCCGCTGTTCGACTATACAAGAACGACAACTGGCTAACAGAGTTCATGCGAGTAATAGCTGACTGCAAAGCAGCCCAAGTAGCTGCCGATACCAGCTTTACTGATATCGGTTTACGCGTGTCATCTTCCTTAAGAACAACCGTTTCCATGGAGGTTGTCGATTCCATTACTTTAGCGAGAAATTTCGACATGATGTCAACAGAAGACCACGTGATTTTCATCGAGTGAACATTTGAATTTTTACCGATATGGTAAGCCAGTTGCTGGAAGAGCGGAAGTTGAAAATGATGATATTGGTGGAGCTCTAATTCTACTTCCTGTACAGCACAATCCGATTGGTCAAAGGCAAGACATAAACCTTGGACAGTCTTTCGTGCTAGTGTACCTTCTGTTTTTATTAGCAAACTGAAAAAGAGACAAAATAGGTATGTAGATTTCTATACACATATATCTCGAAATCGTTCTGAAATTTGTTGCTTTTAAAATGTATTTGAACCAAAGTCATAAGAGTTAAAATGGGAACATATACTCGATTCCGGCATATTCACAATAAAAGCCGGTTTGAGCAAAGTATAATTATTATAACTTACTCCAAAATATTTTAACCAGAGGTTTTTGGAATGACCCCAATGATGTGGTTGTGAAGATACGTTACTACATGTACGTATTATGGCGTATAGTCTGAAAAATAACCTGATACGCAACCGTAATTCAGAATATTTTCACGATCGTTCAAATCTCATCACAAAACAGTTGAATTATTTCAGATCAAAAATACAATTGCTTGCTCATATGATACCGGTAGGTGTTTTTTATTGGCATTCACTTCTTTCGTAAGTCTTTTGATAACTTTCAACAAAACTTCTAGAATAGAATCGATTTTTATGCAGTTAGATCTAACCTGATTAAGATAAGTGTTGAAAAACTAAACTTTAGTAGGTCAAGCTAAAATTCCAAATACATGTAGTTTGAATTGGTTTCTACACTCCAAAGAGTTTGACGCCGTCACGATTCTGATGGCAATAACTATGTTAGTGTACTTAAACCATTTTATATATTGTATGTACTACAGATATTAGAGCTGAAGCATTTTAAAGAGTATGGACAACATTACAGAGAGTTTGTCTATTCTATATTCAATAGAAGACAAAAAGTCCAAAAAGATTGACCATTTAATAGGTTTGACAACGTTCTCGTTCTACAGAGTTTGACAATGTTAAATTGTATATTAGAATGGTACATTTCACCAAAATAGTCGAACGGACTACCTACAGCTTCAAACCGTCTGGAAAACTTTGGCCAAAGTCTTTGGAATTTTAGCTGGACGAAGATTTGTAACAATCAACATACCGTTGTGGTAGAGTTTGTGCTATGGTTTCTGACATCTCTTTTCTTTTTGGACATTCCGACAAACACTGTAAACTTGTCACAAAGTCTGATAGAACTCCACGTGGTATCTTCGTTTTTCCTTCGGAACCTTCCAGTGTGCTCATAGAAGGTGTAGGAAAGTGTAGTCCACGGATACAATATTCATTTCTAGCTGCTATGTGATCAAATAGTGCATTTAGTATAGAAGTATCTGTATCTTCACGGTATTGTCCACAGAGAAATGACATCAACTGAAATATAACCAGAAATGTAAATGAGTATGCTTATCCTTCGATAGTAAAAGTGCAAACCATTCAGTTATAATATTGTTGATATCCTTGCATCACTAATGGTTAGTCGTGTAGAGATTCACTTTCTCTAATTGTAAAAGTATTCCTTTTCAGATAGGTGATCATTTGATGATTTATGCGATAAGAATTAGGACTTCGACATAAACAGCAAGCTTGAAGATAGGAAACAAAACAGAGTCGATTACATTGGAGCAAACAGGGGTTTGTTTTAATCAAACAGTGCATATTTCCACGGTAAATGGTTCTCTGTGGTAAGCACATGTTTACTTTAAGCGATCGGTTTAGTATTATTGACGCATTGGGTTTTAATACATGTATATAAATTGTTGTTATAATTCAGCGAGAACAAAACATGATGTAAACAGGATTGACAAACCACGCGAACAAATTCTAAAAATTCAATTTTTTAATAATTGTGGCGATTTGTTTCTTTTACCTGTTTTATTAATATCATTCGGTCACTTTATATGCCCACTTTAGTTATAAGTACGACTATTATTATCATAACTAAGGACTATCCATACCTGTGTGTATTTTGGTAACTTGATCATTTTACGTTTCAATATCGTTGTTTCCATATCTTCGTAAACCATATCTGCAATATGTCTGGCAGCAAGAAAGTCTGCAGCAATACCACTAGAGAATTTCAACTTTGAATTCTGAGTAAATCTACTAAAAGCGCCAAACTTAAGTACAATCGGATCTTCGGTTGAATTCAGAACATCTTCCTCTGTAAACGTGGTCTTTCCCGCCAGTACACAAGAATACGCAAATATGTCCAATTTTTCTATTGCACGAAGAACTTCCTCAGGAAACTCAAAACCAATAATGTCAATTTTCTGTTTCCGGCAATAAAGCGTTGCCATTGCAGCGCCGTATTTATCTAGCAAGTCACAAATTGTTTCCATTTCTTTCAACATTGTGCTCTTTCTAAGAACGTTGTAAACACCAAAGGCTTTGTTAGCCAATGCTGGGTTAACAAGATGAAGTCTCAGCGGCCATGACTCTTTACCAGCAAGATGGTACAGTTTTTCAAACTGGTCATGTTCAAGTTTAGATAATGACACGTAGTTTCTGAAACATCGGCGAATGTTCAATTCACTAAATCCGAGATTAAACCATTTGGTATCAGGCACGAACGTATTGCCTGCAAGATGATCAGGATTGGCGGCAACGATTACAGTACTTCCTTTAAGCCTAGTACCATCTAAGATATCAGAAATATCTACATCCGGGCATTTATCATAATCATCAACAACGATAAGGACTTCGTTTGCTCTCTTTTCAAGCATATTCCAAAATTCGTTCACGCTTACTTTGAAATTGTCCGGAAACAAACTTTTGTACACAGCGTTCTCGATATTGCCTTTCAGAGAACTCATATCCAGATAAATTAGTTGTTTGAATGAATTCTTAAACGATCCAGGTTGTGTTGCCCACATATAAGATAGCCATGCGCAGAAAACAGATTTTCCACTTCCTGCTCCGCCTTCAAGGAGAATTCTTTGACCACGCCCATTTGTGCAAGGTGGTGGTATCAGTCCTGTCGATGGTATTTTATTCCTGCAAAACATAATAATGGGTTTAAACTTACAAAGCTCATACAAGACTTTCCGATTAGGTTCAGAAGTTGCATTAAACAGATGTCATATTCCATGTAAACATAATCGTCGAATCGACTTTTTCCAGTACATGTAGTTACTTTTTCAATAATTAGGTGAAAGGTTATTATTCGAGTACTCGTCACGAAGACAATCATGAGAAATCATGAGAGTGTTTACTCATTACAATACAACAAACATTTAAGATTTTCAAAATAGGCAGATCAAAGCTTATTTGAACCTTGATCACGAGAATATGACTATGGATTATTCAACTATGGACTATGCCTGTCTCAAAACTCAGGTGCATTAACAAAAGTACAAAATACACAGAGATTGACCCAACCACAATAATTACTGCAAAAAAAAGGTTTCCTGATAGTGAAAACTCGATGATTTTTGTATCTATAAACGCCTAGACGAGAAATTCTCGAACTTACCCATCATTATCTATAATGTCTAACGATGTGTAGATATCACGAACACTTGCGTAGACTGAATCACTCCATGGAAACGGATAGACACGTGAGAACGCATTCTTGTAATGAGTTACCAAAGCATCATGGGTAATTCCTGAAACATCTGAAAAACAAACACCGACAAATAATCACTTAAATGGACTGAATGTTGTTCATATGGCCAAACTCAAACTAGTATTTGAACAAGGTAAGGGAAACAAACAGTGATTTGTGGGAAATGATAGTGAAATAATCAAATTTATTTCAGTGATAAGTCGGCATATGTAATTATTATACTAATGGAATGGATGTTTCCATAGGTGAGCTCCAATATATACACGTAAAAGAAAACGATATAATCAATGCATTTATCAACATCAAATTCGATTTTGGTTGCAGCAGCCATATTCTTCAAAGAATATTCGTTAGTTAGCCCAAATCCTCCGTATGGGGAAATGAGATCAGCTCCTTGTTGAGGAGTAATAAAGTATTGATAAATAAAATACAATGTTCAATTTCTGTATTTAACTAAACAAAACGATTAATTTAAACAAATAAAAGTAGATATATACCAATGGTCATGACAACTCCTTCCTTGTATGTTTGTTTTCTAACTGCCATACAGTGTTCATACAATTTCTTGTATTTAAATTTCATAGCATCAAACAAAGCTTTCAATGAATATGGTAACTTTGAATCACTGATCTTTTCTAACAATATCTGTAAAAGAATATAAAATAGAAAATTTGTGTAATCGACTACTATCTCACTCTGAGTTATGTCTGCAGCTGGGCAAGAAACTGCCAACTGCTGTCAATGAGAGATTACAGAAGAAGGTATTGCCTTCGCATATGTGATATAAACGGAACATGGCAAAATGTCATGAGCGATCATAAAGAATAAACATATTTATGTGAAAGAGAAATAACAAACTCAATATACATTACATTACACTATTTAACTCATTTTTAGAAAAAACATGATTCGCATATTAGTATATTGAATATGGAAATTGATGATTTATTTAATGGTTTAATGATCAGTATATTCGTGATTTCCCTTGAAAATCTGGTATTCCCATGAAAACTTGAGACTTTCATGAATACCCATAACGCATTAGTGTATACCTGCATACGTTCTTGTTTCTTAGATATACTAAGAATATCTTGTCTATCGGAGAATTTGATAACTTGTGATTGTTGTAATCTATCAATGACATCTTCAGCATTCACATTCTCTACTATCAGTTTATATGTCTTCTTTAATGTCACTCTATCCTCAGCTGATAGGCCTGAAACACGACAACGATAACTGATAAAAGGACAATGTTGTTTTGACATTTTAAACATATACTGTTTTTAATTTTCAATGTATATTTATTTCGAAAATAATTCGCAGAGGGTTTTTCTATTATGTTTTCTATTTATGTTGAATGTTACGCCGTTTTTTAACACCTTTTTAAGGATATAAACGGTGGTTGATAACTGTTCCTGGGCATTTGTCTTTACCAGTACTTATTAAACTCTCTTCGAGGAGCAGACAACGTTTTGTTCTACGGAGAAAAATATTTCTAATTGTTGTGTTAGGATCAAATGTTAGAGTTAAAACAATATACAGTGTAAGTTTTTTACGGTATACTGTTCATTATAAAGTGGTGGATCGATATAATGGATGCATCACGCCGACAGTATTCGACGATAATTATTTCACATCAAGTTCCAACGTCATTGTATAGTTGGCAATATTTAACAAAACATATTTTCTAATTGGAACACAAGTCTTTACCTTCTTCAATTCCTTTAGAATCCGAGTAAGCCTTTCTCTTTTTGGAAGTCTTTGTTCGAAATTCGTGAACTTTTTCAAGTTTTTGAATAACGTCTGCTTGCCATGTTTCCCGTAAAGTCTGCAATAAATAAGCGAGATCATAAAAGCCAGGTCTATGTTTAACAATGCATACTTCTTTTATACAGTGACGTTTATTAATGCATGCCTTACCTGTCCTCCCGATGATTTAAAAATGATTACACATTGCAAAAGGTACATAATTCAACATACATGTATCACAAGTCAGACATTCTGTTACTTCAATAGCCGATGGTTTGCGTTTAATTGCGTGACTTTGAAGTTGATAAATCCGATTTCATTTTTCTATGGTGTCGATTCCATTGATAACGGATCCATAAAATGATGGTCTTGTACACAAGTATACAACTTTTTATGTGATTGAAATGTCTTTGATGTTATATTCCGTATATACAAGTGGACATTGTAAAAATAATATCATAATAACCTTGATATAATGTTGTTGCATGTCCAGGTTGATCAATTCTGATTCAATTCTTGTAATCTTAATTCTGATTGGTGGACCACCAAGTCGAACAATGACGTCACGAATCTGAACAAACCATGGAACATACGATTCACCAGCAATGGCTTCTGCAAATAAAATGAATAAAAAAGATGTTTCTAAGTATTTGGTTTCTGAATGTGTACAAGTAAATACGATTCTACTGCATTATGCATAAGGAGGTCACGTATTGATATACTACAGATGTTGTTTTTGCAATAGCACTACTTTAATAACAATATCTGTTATGTCATACCGAGGATCAGCCAGCCTCAGTTAAAATAAAATATATCATAAACACAGCACGTCAGATGAAGGTTAGCCAGCGAAGAAAATGTTTTCTAACTTTGGTTGAAGGCATAATATACTTGAGTGGGTAATGCGTTTAAAATAATCATTGCTGAATTTATACTTATAAACAAAGTACAAATTACTCTTTTTTTTAAATTTATATGTTTAGAAACTGAGCATAACTTATTTTTAAACAACCAATCAAACACATTAATAGCACATTCAAATTTACTGGAGACAATTATCGCAGTTTGGATTATTATGTCAATATCAAAACGTTTATCAAGCAATGTATTCACATACAACTAAATACGTACCATGTCTGGCCATATCAATGAATAATAGTTGAAGACGGACAATATCAGCACTGAGAGAGCCGTCAGTAGGTAAAGGATCTTTACCCCAACCATGTGGATATGGTGGACAGAGATGACATATAGTTTCCAGCAAGATAATTAGAGTACGACTGTCGTATTTCTGGGATGATGTGTGCTTCTTTTTCACTGGATATAACAGTTTCCATTGTTTGTCATTTAGGATTGCCTGTAAGTATAATAATTTCATGAGGTTTTGATATATCTATCTACAGTAATAAATTTGTGACATTCACCATGCATTGTGTGCTCAATTTAACTCCATCATGGAAGGTCATAAACCTGGTTGTGAAAGAAGGAAGATCATGCATAGGGTCAGATCCACCGCTACCAGCCATGTTAAGCAACCATGTCCAATGTCGACTAGGCGATGGACTCTAGATAATGTGATAAAGTGTCTAAGATTATCAAGGAGTAAAGCAAAGCACAGGGGACAAGACAGAACCAAGCGGCAGGAGTTAATCACGGCCTGTAGTCAAGAAAGGGTGAAGAGGATTAAGTAAGTATAGATGTATGTAAGTAATTGTCCTTAATCTTCACGTGGTGCAATTACTTTGTGTCTTGAAGTTTTAAAAACATAAATATGAATATATTTCATCTATGCATAATTACATTGTTATTTAGAGAGCACATTGGTTTATTCTGATTTTGTTATCATTCGTGTATATCAAATTTAACAGACAGACTTTACAATACCGTCAATGAATGACATTTAATTTGGCTTCAGTCCAGGAACAAAATGGTTTAGGTTTGCTTGTACGTGTACATGGAAATAATGTACAACTAGCTATGAAAATGGTATATCATAAATGTCTGGCAAGTATTTAAATATTTATAAAAACAACAAATGTAAATGGATATGCTTTTTTGTTTTTTCATTTGAACAATTTAGTTACATTGTGTTTTCAGCCTACAGTCTGTGCCAAAACTGGTTGGACATTTACCTGCTGTGAAAGTCTTTGTAGTACACTTTTAACATGTGGTTGGGATAGATGATCTCTCAGATTCAATGGTGGATGTATACTGTCAAACGTATTACGGAGAGCAGCGGTACCAGCATCTAGTAAAAGCCATGCAAGTCTAGCTAACATTTCCTTTTCTTTGTCCCGGCCTACTATGCGCACTTGTCCTGACTGCTGGTTCATCTCAGCACTATAATAGATTGAAAAAAAATAATATAAATGACCTGTTTTAAAAGTATTCTACGTAAGATCGTTCCATTGTAGTCAGCCAGTATTTTTTACTTATTCAACAATCTCATGAAGACATGAACGTCTTCGAAGAATTTTGATTCCTCTTTCCTATTGTGAACCCTGACACCAGCCCGACGTATAGACAATGTTGAGAGTGAATATAACCAAGTTTTTACGGCGAAGATTACTAGTAGTGTCCGTAGAGCCACACAGAATGAATGAGACAGAGAATGAACTCACTACGTGACCAAATGCGATACATCCAAGTAAAATATCCTCTCAATGAGGCGTTTCTACTTGGATTTTGTCACGTGGTTTGACCCCTTCAATATATCAGTATATCGAGACACAAGCTGCGTTGAAGTGTAATTATGACAGGGTTGTTCGTGATAATGTATTGCTTACAAACACAGCTTAGAGCAACTCTGATATGACAAATACCATCGTGAGTAGTTTAACGTCAAGTGATAAAGCATTTAAAACTTAATAAAAGGGAAATGCATTTAATGCTTTTTAGCGGTTTCAACATGAGCTTCTTCTGACGAAGCCCATTGTGTTCACAGACCAGTGGTATTTTTACCGTTTATGTCTAAAATGGAAGCAGCAAATCTTGAACATGCACAACGACATTCTTTCGGAATGTACATTGTATTTCTACTACGTCTTTTCCCTGACTTGAAATTAATCTGACAAATCTTTAAAAAAATAACCGGATTAATGTTCATGTAATTTGTATATAGCGTGGGCATGACAATTATCTGGGTTAATGTATTTTTTTAAATATGAATGATGTCATAAACTGATATAATTAGTATATATGTATATATAATGTATCATGCAACTTAAACATGATTGAATTACAAATCTATTGGATCTATAGGTCTGTTACAAGGTCAGACAAAATATTATTAAGGTAGCCGATATGAGGAGCAGATTTTTTCATGCGGTTTTCATGCAGTGTTCTTGATAATGTGTTTTGTTAAAAGTGTTAAATATATCTTGATTGATGAAGAGATATGATGCTTTGAAAGCAATGTGTTAAATGATGAAGTATATAGTAAAAAATTCAATATATAATCTCTTAATTATATTATAGCATCCTCGTAGGTTATTCTCTGTGTGCGAGAATGAAATTGTAAGTGTGTGTATGTAAAATAGACTCAATCATTAGTCTACATTGGTATTGACCAATGGACTCGATCCTCAATTTTATCATTCTTAATATCCAATTAAATTAAGTAATCTAATTAAGTTATATTATTCTTTATAGCATTATTGTAAGGTTGTTTGTATGAGTACTAATTAGCTTGTTAACATCATTTTAGCCTGTTGACAGTCTGGGTCGACTGTGTCAAATTCTGAGTCAGTCCTTTAACGAGTCTATTCAATGGACCATTCCATTATTGGCCTTTTTAATTGAATACCAATACATTTGCCCACAAACATGTCCATGGGTGTTGTTAACAACTTGTTTGTGGGACAAAATGAAATTTTTGTTTAATATGCTAATAGGTAAAGTCATGGATAGGTCCATATACAGTCGTGTGTCAGCTTAATGTTTGTCATCCCCGAACATATTAAAATTCATGTATTTTTATATAGGATGGGACGAAAGCGTAACTTAAAGTTGAATTACAAAAAGAAAGTCTTTTCATTAGATAAATTTTAAGATAAATCTTTAAAAAAATTAACACTTTCTCGCAATAATTTATATTGAGCCGATTTTACGTAAAGCTCGTAAAGTAATAGTACACCATTAACCAAATATTTATAATAGAATTGTCTTAATGTTCGTTTTTCTTAAACCTTGAAACATGAAGTCCTGGGATACGAGATATGTTAGGGTAATAACAAAAATAGAGCGATTATCAATTATCGAATTATATCATCAAAATTGTTAACATATACAATACAGTGAAGGATATTCGATACACATTCAAAGATATTTTTGATGTCAGGCCAGAATGTTTAAAATACAACCATTCGATCGTTTATGATAGAATTAATCAAATCTCAAAATCAGAACATAAGTTTATATACAGGGCTGTGTGTACTTTGACACCGTTTGTAATGTTATCTTTTAATTCATTTAAAACAGTCTATTTTTCAATATTCAATTGTTCAATAATGTTCAATAATTCAACTCTTAAAGAATGCAAGCTACGACTAGATCATCCGAGTTCGTCAATTACCGCTTTTCTTATATACAAGAAGCAGTAGTCCTGTGGTTGGTCGCGCGCTTAGGGATCGAGAGGTCCTGGGTTCGAATCACACTAGAAGCGCTGCTAATTTCCTTGACCAAGAAATTTACCTGCGATTGCTTCACTCCATCTAGGTGTAAATGGGTACCTGCGAGGGTGGTATAATTCCGTTACGCCAATTGTCGGCTGCACTAAGCGGAGTAAAAGACTCCCAAGGGACTTGAAGGGAGATTGACAGATAGATACCAGATGACTAGGGAGGATAGCTGTAAAGTCGGTGAACGTGCGTAAGCATGAAATTAAGACTATATAGAATATGAAAAGGCGCTATACAAATTTGGTATATAATAATAATTATAATAATTACAAGCCAGAATATGTAAATGATTGATAATCATCATTAATTTCCGTGATTTGTCAAAGTTAGACAGTATGAGAATGTGACGAAACGATATTTAATGTAACTGTCCGGGATTTAGTAAATCTTAATCCAGATGAGATCGTGTAAAATCGTAAATCGTCGTAACTTTCCGTAATTTTTATTTTCTGAAGAAATCTAATTAATTTTGGCTATGAAATCGAATTACTGACAACGGCTATGATATGGCATTTTCCTCTTAGTCGAGATTTGATCGTGTAAGATCGTCAATCATCGTCAATCTCCGTAATTACATTTTATTATTTTTTAATTTACTAAATTTTGGCTATGAAAGCGAACTACTGACAACGACTATGATATGGAATTTTCCTCTAAGCATGATTTAAGATCATAATTCAACAAAAACAAAAGCCAAATCAAAGTAGATTAAAATGCCAAGAACCTTTCAAGAATCAGCGGGTAGTTTCGTGGAGGATTTACAGCTTAACTCGGCCTTGTCGCCAACAACTAGGAACTTTAAAGTTCACAATTTTAAACATTAGGTCAGTTTCCTAAACATATCGCTAGCTAGCGCTTTGTCCTCTGGTACCCTTCTTACACCAAAAGTAAGTAATATCAAATTGAAGGTACCAGGGTACAAAGCGCTAGCTAGCGATTTGCTTAGGAAACTGGCCAATTATTCTGAAGTGTACCTAGATTTTTACGTCATAAAATCATGATTACGTAGTGTCGCCATAATAGAAAAGGGATAATTGTATTTATTATGATCTTAATACGATAATAAGTCATGTTTTATTAAGTCTATAATCCATTAAGCCTCTAAGAATGTAGAGGTTCTTTCACATAACAAAATCTTACGACAAAAGTCACCGTAAGTACATATTATGAATTTGTTACTGAACTTCCCTACAGACAAAATGAAAAAAATTATAATAAGACCATCAGACAATGAAAAATAGCTTTCATGACTTAGAACTACACGTTTTGGATTTGATAGAAAAAAGTATGAATATATTATGAAATAAGGGACCACAATGGAAATAAGGGCTTGCCCATTTTTGTGTTACCCCTGGTGATAATGTACTTGTCATAACTATTAATTATCTACTGAGGTAAAATACATGTATGATTTCTGCATGTTTTAATTTTGCTATCTGTACACAACTCCAAATAAAAAATAAACTATTCCAAATAAAAAAATAAGTATTAAATATTTTATAATGGTTACTGGTTTCTAACTACAATTGAATTATTTTTGTCCTATTTCCGTGATTGCCACAGACTTGTTGCAAAATTTGAGACCTCTCTAAGATTCAATGACTGAAAATTTTTAATTGACATTCTAATGATTTTATGTAATGTATGGTTGTTTATGTCACCTTTCAACAGTTTAGTCATATTAAGGCTGTCAGTTGTTCATACACGACCCGTAGATGAGCCTAGAAGTTATGGAATAATTAAACAAGAATAACAATATCATTTTTAAGCTGTTCAAGATTGTACTAGAAGTAAACCGCTTTGTCTCTGTAAAGATAACAGAAGCATGAAGCGATGTTCTTTCTGATGCTTGATAAGGTAAAAAAAAACTTACACATGGATAAATGACAGGCGGACAGACGTAGATAAATACATGCAATTCCTTCGAGTGACCATTCAGAGACATTGTAAATTAAACAAATGGAGAAAAGGAAATAAATGAATTCACAACGTTTGGACATAAGAGCGTTTTACATTGTAAATGCATGCCTGTTTTCTCTGCTTCCAAGGTTGGAAAGCGTTTGCGACCGACTCGAAGTAGGAAGACAAATGCGCCCTTACCCTAACTAAATATGTAGAAGTATATATTATGTACATGTATATCTTAGCAAATGCAGTAACATTTCATCGTAATCATAAACATATTAAATCTTATTATTGATATGAAGTCAAGTATGATATCTTCGACAGTTTGTCAAAATGCAAAATAAATACGAATATAGAATCGCTTAATTTGAAAACCAACAGATAACAAATCACCCAGGGAGCGAAATTTATGTCAAAATTCGACCAACGCAGTGAAGTTGGGCCAGTTGATCAAACAATCACACATCCCCGTTTAAATTGACATGTTAGGGTGTATTTCAATTACTTGTAGGTGTATTTGATCATATTAATAATGTATATTTTCATTGTATATTTTTATTGTATATATTTTTCGCAACAATTTTTTATAAACAAATACATGTAATACGGTAAAGTTCTGCAATAAAGAAAACATTGGCTATTGAAGAAGCATGCTATTGTTTACGATTTATAAGTCCTAAATGCTTTAATTTGAGAAGAAAATGGCTCCTACATTAAGATCATTCAGCTATTAAGACCATCTTAATCTTACAACTCAAAAATATTCCAAAATGTCTAGTAATACATAGCAAAAACTAAAAGATTCATTAAGTAATCAAATGAAATTAGTCACTACTACTTCTCACCCCTCCCTCTCTTTTTCCTTTCTTGTTTAATGTTTCCGAAGTTCTTTGTTTCATTTTCTCTAATCATTTAAACAGTCTAAACCATGATAAGTGTTTAATTACCTACAAAAGGAGAAGAACTATATAAGAATTTTCTTCCGTTTTAATCCTTTCAAGGAATATCTAATTTGTACATTTGTAAAACTTATATGTTTTTTGTAATCTTGTGATATTTTGAGAATAAATATGATTAAACTAAACTAAATTAATATCATCTATTTTGATGATTTCAGCATTGGAACTTAACTGAATTCTCTATACAATTACAATTAGTTTTTTTAAATTTATTCACTTACAACATCATTTGACCTGTCCGTTGCCCTGGAAACCGCACGTAAATTTGTTGAACTTTTCCTCCGTATCCACCAGGTGGCGGAGTGGGTTTGGGGCTCGTTCTCTTCACTGTTTCTCTGTTTTTCAGTTTAGGTGTCGGTGTAGGTCTTTCATATATTTCACTATTCATAGGATCAAATCTTTCATGTCCAATAGGTGGTATCACAGTTTGTTTATGAAATTTCATTTTCTCTCTGTCTTCGGCTTTGTATCCGTCCGGAGTATTTATAACAATAGGTGTTCTACCATTCGATCGGTCAGTGTTTGAAATTTCATTTCCTGGAGTTTGCTTACCCATCGTCTGATCTATATACGGAGACTGTGTACTCACTTTCACAGACATTCTAGGTTCCGGTGGCTCTGTGCTTACTTCCGTTAGCGTCTCTGATGGTATCGGTTCGTTGGACTCACTAACGTTGTTGCTGACTTGCTTAGGCGAACGTGCGCGCGCATCCTCTTTTACCGAACCTTCCGGAAAAGTATCAGTATCCTTACCCTCAGCGTTTATAGTTGCTTTATTGTTTACACTAAGTTCCGCTTTATTAAATTTCTTTCTTCCGTCGTCTTGTTGATCTATATTATCCCCATATTTATTTTCTTCAACATACTCAGTAAAAGTTAAACTCCAATTTTGCATTAAGTTTTCATCATCCTTCACAGAATTATTACTCGTAGAGTTGTCACTTGATTTAACACTTTTTCTCTGTCGCTCAGACATAGTTATTTATTCAGTCGCACGTCAAGTACATAACTATGTATATTTTTTATTCCAAATCCAGCGTTCTTTAGACAGCCCGATTTATCTGACAATGCCTTGTTTAATAAATATCGTCAAATTTATTCCTTCAGGGAGGGTATCCCTCGCCGCTGTCATAAGGTTACTTATATACAATCATTTGTTTCTCAAGAAAGACAAAATAGCCCTTAACAGTCATATTTTCAATACAATATTTACTAGATCTAAAATCCCCAACGACTGAATCGATTTTAAAAATCGGGATATCCTGTGATTAAGATAAAACGCCTAATAACTGCTCGATTAAAATTCATTTATGACAGCGAACTTATAAACAAACATATTTTAGATATGGTCTAACTTTATACATATTTTGATACGCGTTATTACAATAGCAAAACTCCGTTTATCTTCACGTGGGGTAAAATCTTCATTTTACGAACGCCGTAGTGGTTAAATATCGTACAAATCTTGTAGACGCTTGAAATTGTAAAAAACAAGCGTCGGAGTGTTGACGATCTGATAATAATCAACACTATTTAGTTTTAAAGACTTAATATATATGTTTAAATATTTCAACATTGGTGTAAGGTTTTAAGGATTTACATTTTGTTTTGATTCTTTAAATTGTCGAAAGTCAAAATTGCGTGAAATCTTATCTAGAACAGAGCGGCATGCCACAATTGCTCAGAAACAGCGATAAAACAAATAACCAAATACGTAGTTAATGTAATGCATTTTGAAAACAAAAACACGAAGTTGAGTATTTATACTCAAAACTAAATCAGAAATGAAAAGCGATTGCCCAGGAGGTTTTGTTGAATATGATAATGTAACTAGGAGAAGGGGGTCAGGCCTCAGTTTCACAAACAAACTTAAGTACGAACTCAATAACAGACTCAAGTGTTTTGGTCTCTAAATATCACGACAATGTAGTTGAAATGGCTGTTATTAAATAATCATAATAATAAAAATGTATAAAATGTCTCAATACAAAACATCATGGATTTGATTATAAACTTATAGCCACAAACTCAATTTTCACTCGAGACTAAACTCAACATATCATTAACAGACTCAAATCAATACAGTTGAATTAAACCTTATTCAAACATGTAAGTCAGTTTTATTTGATATAATTTGGATTTTAAATCACTATTGGAGTTTCTAACGATACTACATTTGTTGTAACATTGATTAAATAAGTAAAATTAATGATCAAAACATAAGATTGAGTTTGAGTACAAAGTTGGGTTTTTTTCGAGAAACTGGGGCCTGTTCTACTTGAACAAAAATATCGAGTCACCGAATGCACACTTGACAACAATCGATGGGTTTGCAGAATGGCCGTAAAGTGACCTCCTGTGCATGGTGTTTAGTTGAATATAAAATGGCAAAGAATTCTGCGAAATTAGATTTATCAATTTGCTTCGATTTTAGATGAAGTTTGCCAGAGACGTAAAATTTACAAACTTTGGCATTATCAAACCAAAGGGAGACAATAAGGTAATTTGACCAAGAATTTGTGTTTTTCAACTTGGTGGACCTTAACTTTAATTATTTGCAGTTCGTACAAAAAACTTGTTTATGTAAGCAATACAATGAACTTTTCCATGACAGGGGGTGCTCATGATGACAAAAAAATAATATAAAGTTTTAATTTTAGTTTATTTTATGAGTGTCATGTTGGTGTAAGGGTAAAGCGGTCTACTAATAAAAACATGATTGACTAAGGGGGTTGTAGGTTTAGCTGTTACACTATTTTTTTTGCAATAAACTATACACCCTTTATTTTCAATACTACGCAACCTTTAGAATGGATTGGTTTATTTTAATATTTACATAAAAACGTAATGTTATTGTGTACGAGTTAATCTTTTTATACAATAAATTGCACAGTTATCTATAGCGACGATTCAAATAATTGTATTTCCATTCATAAATAAAGTACGTAGTGTTCGATATATTTGGACTATGATATTATTTAATAGTACACAAACCAAATTAAATGTACCTCACGGTGTGGTGAATTTATAAATAAATTTATAACGCAGTGGGGGAGATTTTTCATTTGTGACATTTTCATTTAATCGTAAAATTAACAGAAAAATGTCATGTCATGTCATAAAAAACATCATGCTCATTGGAACTACGTATCATTTTAAGGATGTAATTACTGT
The DNA here is from genome assembly GCA_025267735.1 of Mactra quadrangularis. Taxonomy (NCBI): domain Eukaryota; kingdom Metazoa; phylum Mollusca; class Bivalvia; order Venerida; family Mactridae; genus Mactra; species Mactra quadrangularis. The sequence goes on from CM046305.1 coordinate 22,436,407, forward strand.
ACGTGGGAGTTCTTATATTTGATGTCCTTTTCAACAGCTAGTGCCAATGTGGATAGTCCACATAATCATCGTTTCCTGGCACCACGTACTCTGGTAGACTTATACCCAACGTGGGTAACTATCCACTTTCCCAGATAAGGAATCACATGGTTAGTTACAAGACTCTAACCCACGACTCTGATACAGATTACATAGATGTGAATCAACGGCATTGACTTACATCTCATCTTAATCACAGGCGACCGGCACGGTCCCGAAGCAAAATCACTATGCTTCGGAAAATCGACAGTTGTACATTGAATTTTTTGTTGTTGTTTGGGGGGGGGGGGGTTGGGGATAACGCCGTGCCAACACAATTTAGGTCATTTTACGCGTCCAGAGCACCTAACCTAGCTTAACTGGACCCTTGTCTATAACCAGTACTCACATACCCTTCCACAAGGCCGGAACCTTCTCCATATATTTTATTAATGGAGGAAAATTGACATTACTGTCAAATACTAGTATTCACGAAAGGGTATATCCTCCCCGGGTGAGATTTAAACCCGTACTACCTTCGGGGCACGAGATATATATGATTTTATATAGTTTATACACTAGGCTGACTAGCAAGACACGAGCATGTATCAATGTCGTCTGCGCTTCTCTTGTAAAGGTTTTACTGTTCATGTAAATAAAATATAATATTGTTTCCCGACTTATCATAATTCATAATCACTTAATCTTGACTGATTGATTGTAAAGTTTCAATGTAGTTCTTGTATACTTAATTTTGGACAATATTTAAGGATTGTCGGAGGCCGAATTTTTAACCTTTTAGATTTTTATGAAAAATAGCAATGTATTTTAAAATGTTTAAATGACCGAAGTATAGTAAGTAAAATTAAATGTTTAAATGACCAAAATCTATAAAAGTTATGATTCAACAAACTGTTAATATTGTTTGAAGAAATTACTTCTGATCCAATCTGATTAAAACCCGAGCTAAAATTATGCGCTCGCGTACTCGCTTATTTTGGATCAGACTACTTCATATCACGGGTCACGTTCATTAGCAGCGTGTTCAATTACCCCGAACGTTCCGAAACGTTACGTAACGTAAGGGTCGAGACAACTCAACCCAAAGACAACTCAACCCGAGAAAACTCAATACTAACGGTTTGAGTTATCCCAACGTTGGGTTTAGTTATCCATGGGTTGAGTTGTCTATACGGGTTGAGTTGTCCCGTACCCGTAACGTTCGCTAACAGTCGTTACTGAACACGCGGCTGATTGTTGCTTTTATTATGTTCATGCCGAAATCATTGAGCACAGCGACTTGTTTTCATCGTCTACAAATCACAGCCTATGAATAACACTACCGTCAAATTGACTCACAAAACTCAGTTTAAAAAAAGAATTTTCGAAATCGCGATGCTATTAATACTGTTTCGTCTAGATAAAAGCTACGCATTTATTGGTTGACACAAAGGTCATCTCGATGTGACCCCATATGCGATGTCAAGAGAACCTTCACTACAGCGATATATAGGATATATTTTTTACGGATATTGCTACTTTTCATAACATTTAATACAAATCTACTTTCCATTGTGAGGGAGAAATATTAGTAATCAGCGATGCTTTTCACAAAAATTCTTACGAAAAAAAATCTTCGTAAGTGAAAAGCAAGAAACTTTAATAATACGCTCATTTTTTGGCTTATCAGTTCTAAATATTATAGCATTGTGTAGAATTGTGTATACATTTTGAATATCATATCATAGTTAGTGGTTATAATATGAAACTGACTTACGAAGATTTTTTTTCATAAGAATTTTTGTGAAAAGCACCACATGACTATAAGAGCCTTATGAATCTTACTAGAACTAAATAACAAAATCGGCACAAATAGTTCATCTTAAATCGTGTAGATAAACTGTAGTATGGACTTGTCGTTACTTTACTCGTATTAAGTTGAGGGTTTGTCAAAATGTCAAATTAGATTGTACGAAAAACCAGACCAAGTTTAAAAGGAATGCGTCTCAATGACATTGAAAATACCCAATGAAATGTAACGTTTGGTACTTTTAGACATATTTCAACAATTTTAGCAGTCATGTCGCCGGCAGCGGTCAGTGGTCCTACTCAAGATCCATAGACAGGCGTTGATCTCTGGGTTACGTTTCATTAACGATATTAATGGGATATCACATCGTAAGCTTTGGTTTAACACTAAAATGGTTCAATTTATTCATGAAATGCCATCCTGGACAAAAACTTTAAACCAAATGCTAATCACATATCCTTACCAGTCACAAACAACAGCCCTACATGATACAGGGTAGGCTAAAAAAATCGCCATATCAAATAGCTTTATTCGGCACATCTCAAATATCATAATCTGTTAGAAGTTAACGAACAAAGGAGAATGAAAGATATCAATTTAACGTCTTAAATTTTACATTTACAAATCAATTCAAACTATGACTACTTAAGACGTTAGCATTATCAAACCAAAGGGAGACAATAAGGTAAATTTTATAATTTACATCGTCTTGATTACCTCCCTTTTTGCAAGGATAAGTTTAAATACTTTTGTTCGATTCAAGTCTAGTCTGGATTACCTGCCCCATTCCACTATCGTTATCGGGTCAGGCAATCCGTAATAATGGCCACCCTCTACCTGTCAAGTACGACTGGGAACCAGACAAGATTCAAGTCTAGATTTCAGACTGGAACCTTCATTATATGTGCATTCATTTTGTTCCTACATAAATTATTTGTCAGAGAAAATGTTATTTCTGTAGAATGCTCAACGGAAGTCTGCAATTCGCCTCTCAGTATATCAGTTAACAATTTACAATTTTGATGTTGGCAACGTTTTTAGCGTTGAAGGATGAAGGCTGTGTTTATTTTAAGCTCTTAACTTCAAATACATATTTTATCACTTGACTCCACAAGTTGGAACTTGGGATAATTAGCCTTGCATATCAACTCGATTTATTTCTAAATAACCATTACTTAATAATGGAAAATCCAATAAACGGTTATAATACAGCTAATTTTTCATGAATATATAATACTGTTTGCTTTGTACAGGATATTTATATTCCAACACTACTAATTATTTTTGGTCTGTAATAGTCTTAATTTCAATATTAATGTGTTTACTTATATTGAAGTTATGTCAGGAACGGAGCATGCAAAATGGTCGAGTGTAAAATAAAATCTCTTGAATTTTCAAATTATGGAGTAGGCCCAACAATTTTTAAGCAAGAGGCATAAATTGATGTAGAACACCATGAAACTATTTAGGATTAGGTTGGACCCCTGTAATAATTAGCTAGATGCGCTCTTCTACTTTATTTAAAATATCTCGATTAATATTTTATTTACTAAAGTACATAAGCAACTTCAAAGGCTTTCATTAGAGTTCATTCTACGGAAGTTTTTTCTCACGAACAGTACATTCAAATACACTTTAAAAGTTGACCTTATTAATTATCTGAAATTTCATAGGAAATTTTTCACCATAAAACTGTATAAAAGCTAATCCATGAAACGTGTCGCGTTCAATAAGTAGTAATTTATTTTGTGAATGGTTAAATCAATTTCCAATGTCCCGGATCAATTGAATCGTTTGTACAACGGCTTTACTTATTTACGAACTTCACGGTTTTCGCAATGCTGTCATAAATAATCTAAAGAAATGGCACAACATATCCATGTAATATGGGACATACATGACGAAATAAAAATCTAAATTCAAAACATACTAGGTTATCTTTGTAAATATTTAATTAGCCATTTTTGTTTATCAATCACCAATGGCGATGAAATAAAGTTCCCGCCTTTTTTTCAAAAGTAATTTGAACATTGATGGATAACAAACAAATACATAGACTTAAACCCATACTGTTATTATTTACGTGGGTGAAATAAAGTTCTGTTCTTTACTGTAGTAATTTAGTGAGGAATCCAGCTAACTCAATCGGTAAGGGGGGCATATTTTGAAGCTTGGTCATGAAATAATTTCTGCGGCATTTCTTCCTTCTACCCTTACTTTAAATCAACGTATATTTGTCTTCTAAACCATATAGGACAGAAGTCGGTCACTGGCGCAAAACAAGTATGTGCCAAGTAGTTGGTTAACAGCTAAATCTAGAGATTTAGCCTTTTCAGGAGCAGTGACTAGGAGGACTGACTGCCGTGATATAACCTATACCTACAATGTGTTGCTACGGAATTATGCCCCCCCCCCCCAAAAAAAAAACTTTTATTTATGTTTAATTTGCTGTAAATAATTGCATGATCTTCGATTTTTTTAGAAAATAAACTATATTTATTATGTATATTATATTATGTTTTGTGTCAAAGACATTTAAATGTCGATTTCACAAATAAACTGTAAACTGCTATAAACACACTGTTCCCATCATAAACGCCTACCATTGTGCAACCATGCACTGTCTGTCTAATAAACCTATATAAAGACTGTATTAAAATTACATCAGTGGTACAATAAATCATGGTAATTTTTTTAGTAATAATACACTCTTCCAATGATATTTAATAAACTGATAATAATAGATCTAAAGGAGGGGTTGGTCTATCAATTTTATCTTGTCATAATACATGTAATGATATATAGCATATCACGGGCTTTGCGCAAAACGATCGTAACTCAATTTAAAAAAGACTGAGTTACGACCGTTTTGTGCTAAGTCTGCGATATTGATATCAACAAAATACTTGCACATAATCATATAAATAGTCGATCAACCTTGGCCTATTTTTCATTATAAACAAAATTATTTTATGAAATTGCTATCATAAACAAGACATATGAAATGCTGAATCACGATCTAATTACATAGATGTAACCTAATACAAATCCATGATCCGAGCTGAGATCGAACCTACAACCTAACGAGTCTTTAAATATAGCGTTACTCTGAAACGTCGCCGTATAAAGCTAGCTTGAAAACAAGGGAGAAAATGTGCCGCATTATGGCTCTGCTACAGGCGGTTCAGCAGTAAGTGTAAGATACTATAGTACACGTCTGAGGCTCGAAGGATTACGATTTGGACAATCGCATTATTTTAGTCAGACGAGATTTGCCGCACATTTCTCTTTTACCACACAGGATACTAGTGAATATAATCAAGCAATATGTAAGCACATCATTCTGTCATCGGTAACTTTTAATAATCGCCGACTCATAATTTGATCTATAGGATTCTTATGTCGGATTGGCAATATACAAGAACGCAAATCATTTAATCTTTTTCTATACCAAAGCTCTCTAACACATCCCTAAGCAGCTAACGACAACAATTTCTTTTATGAAGAAACGTCGACCTTCCCGGACGGGTAGGATAGTCTATAACATCACACATCGGTTATTTCCCTTTATTGAGATGAGGTAGCAACTCATGACGAACCCGCTGTGAGGAGTTTTGAAAACAGTCTACGACCAAGAATCGAACCTAGATCGCTAAATTTAAAAGCCAGCGTACTCAACACTGGACTACGACGCCATCGATTTAAGCCTTACTTCATAAACAAATACGCCTTGCTATCTAAACTTAAACAGAAGTCAAGGGTAAAAAATGTCGATATTTAGTCCAAATATTATGGTAATTGATGTAATTAGTATTGGGTAGGTCTACTATTGAAACATTATGTATTAACAATATTATTTGTCACAAATTTCTTTCTGTTTACATTATTAAGAAAAACAGAAATAAGGAAAACAAAAAGTTGGACAAAAGTTACCTGGTGCATAGAGAATTTTAGAGGTACTGTTCATGTAGCCAGAAAATTACCAAGTGGGAATGATTTCTTTATAAGAAACAAAGTATCCTTTAATTTCACCAGAACCTTGCAAACGTCCACCTTAATGTTAAAATACCTAGTTGCTACATAATACGAACATAACGTATTTGCCGACAAAATATACTAGCCAAAGAAGCACATTAATTATAGCTTTAATTATGATAGCCTTCGTCCTTGAATACAAAGTCTTAGTTTCCCAACATTCAGAGGGCGATAGTCTGACAATGCAGCTTGCTCGACTAAAAATGGTTAGCAGTAGGGCGTTCAGTAACCGCGAACGTTACAAAACGTTCCGTAACGATACATTCGGAACTCCTCGGCCATTCGCTGCGAATAATCTCGGGCATATTTAGACGCTATTTTGAAACTACCGGTGTTGAAGTTAACAAATACATGATCGTTCAGGCATTGAGTGATGTTTCGTTTTTAGTCCGTAAATTTTGAAACATCACTCATTGCCTTAACGATCTCATATTTGTGTATTACATTAGGTTATTCGCAGCGAATGGCCGAGGAGTTCCGAATGTATCGTTATGTAACGTTCTGTAACGTGTAGTGCAATTGAACACGCTACGATGTGATCGTTTGATCTAAAAATGTAATATAATTGTTCATCCGGAGACAAACTCATCTCGAGACGGTTTGGCATGAATCTATGTTTTGCAGCCAATATAATTGAACAACCGTAGATGCTTAGCCAATCAGATCATTCAGACGCTTTCATAAAAGCAACTGTTTTTTAAAGTCCGTCTTAAATCCGAAAACCGAAGTTCTTTAGCAATCGATGCCTTGTCCAATTACGTTTTTAGAGTGTACCTTTAAATATTGTTTCACAAAGTAAATAATTATTTATTTGAAATTCAAAATAAGTTCATGTGTGTGAGCTCATTAAATATCACTAACCTTGTTACTTCGATTATTCAATAAAACGAACACAAATTTAACACCTTGAAAAACGCTTAACTAATTATCTTTCATTATCTAAAAAATCTAAGTTTCCAACAAAAAGTATCAAATTTGACAAATGTATTGAATATGCAACATAATGCATTTCTTTAAAGCTGTCAATAGGCAAGTTTAGAAATAAACAAGAACTGTTAATATACTGTTAATACATATCAATATTTGAACGTGTATGCCCTTTCATGTACTTGTTTCAGTTCATTTTGGCCATTTGCATTTTCGCTTCCTGTACGAAGATATCATTTTTAATCGTGCATTTAAGGCAATGGATTATATGATTTAACCACAATTTGGATAGAAATGTTTAATGGCGGCCCCAATGCATGATTATCTAAGAAAAGTGCGTATCAATGACGGCCGACAATGAAAGCCGAAATGTTCTGCATGCAGGGACAAAATCGAAACTTATTACATTAAGAGCGCAGGCTCAAACTTGTTGTCAATAATGCTTTCACCATTCTCAGGCTTGTTCAGAGTGTCTTTGATTTATATCATATGGGAATTTCTTAAAAAAATATTAAAAAGCAATTTTGTATATCGGCTATTATGCTTTGAACTGAATGTATCTTACACATGTATATGAAACTGTCCGATTATGAGCGAGTGTACATATAACAACGTCGACAAAAATTATCTACAATAAGACAATAAAGCGGCGACAAAAGCAATGGCTCTCTAAAACCAAACAACTCACTCGCGATGCTGTAAGTAGTCTGTTAAGCGGATATCTACTGTATTTTATCAAATTAAAAATCAATGGACACTGTTTGAAATAATCGATCTGGTTGATGAATCGCTTTTAACAGTGGGAGATTATCTTTGATATAATATGATGATTTAGTCTTTATAAAGTCAATTTGATTAACTTGTTCCATAGATCATCTCGTATAATCTCCGTACATGTTCGATCTTTTCCGTAACGATATATATCGCTTCATGCAATCGTCGATGAATAAATGGCATAGGTGTTCTGATTAGGTGTTTACCGTCACGATCTGACTTACATTTTCGGTATTTTCCGTCATGGTCTCGTCACAAGCTAGACGCACACGTACGTACATTTCCGTTGAAATTTCCGAATTTCGCCGAGTGCTTGATCAAAACTGTTTTAATCAAGTATACCGGAAATATATTGAATAAAATGCACGACTGAAACAACAAACATGGCAACAAATACATACACTGAACTGATGGAACAAAATCATATTAAAGTAATCAGTCTGCGATATCATTTTAACGATACAAATCATCGTAAGTCAAAAGCGTTAATAAAATACTCAATACTTCTGATAGACGTTTGATTATTATGAAGGTCTGTCCGCTCCATAAGGATGGATTATGTTCAGACTACCCAAAACTTAATCATATAAATTCCATTTTATACAGACTTCAATGACGCAGAAAAGTAAATACCTTAGCAACATATCGTCAGACAATATTACGATAATATAGCAGCAAAACAACAATTTTGACGATAAAATTGGTCGCAAGACTGCTTGTAATACGATAAGCTTCTTGACATTTTGTCATTACTTTTATGTTTATTATTTTCGAAACAAATACGAATAACTTCTGAAATGAACTTACGATTATTTTTATCGGAAGCTATTAATTGTTTCAAGGCCCCTTTACATGTCATTTTGATCAAATAATGAAACTGCTATCATACTATGTGTTGAAACGTCTTTTTATAGAAAAAATACTAAACATATTTTCTCCACAATTCAACAATTATTTACCATGAAAACGTAAGTAAAATATTTATATGTGGCATAGAGTTTTGTCTATGATTTAGACTTAAGTCTATGTTTTATTGCGGAATAAAATACATGCACGAATTTGGATGGATAGGCGCTTCGTTTAAGTGATTTTACTGTACGCAAAACATAGCATTTCCATTCTAAAATGTCGGTTGGTGATAGCTCATACTTTATTGTAAAATAATACATTATACCACATGGTTTGTATAACATGCAATTAAAAATTCCTATAATTATTTGTGTCGAAAACATGTGTCTAATTATTTTCACAATAAACTGTAATATTCTGTTGAAATATAACACTTTAATAAATAATTTACAAAATAAATTAATTGAGTGAATTCGAACTATCATTTCAACAACAAAAAGTGCAGTAAATGATATAAATTATAAATAAGACTAATTAAATGAATGATATCAATTTTGATTAGTAATTATTAAAAGCTTCAGAAACATAACCCTGACCAGGAACTGTGAATATACCAACCACAGTTCACCGCTGAGTGACTTGAACTTTAGTCAGAAAAAAACGTAAAACCACTGTTACTTTTTATATCAATTTATGTTAGCTCGAATGTGAACCAAGTTCTTACAACTTATTCTAATCACTCTCATGTCGGCTTTCTGAACCCTCAGTATTGAGCTAGTTTCTCAAGAAAACAGTGAGATAGGTTTTGAATTTAGTTTGAACCAACGCAGAGCTGGCTACTCAATGATCACCAGTTCAGCGTTGTTACCGCTCGACCACCATTCGACGTTATTGCGTAATAAAAATACGAATCTCATAATTTTATTTATTACAATTCTCGTACTGATGTGTTTTATAAAATATTGAATATTAATAAAATTTTACAACACCAATTGTTGTAAATAAAAAAAAACTTAAATAAATGATAAAAACAAAATATTGAACAAAGGCACCATAAATTACTTATATTTTCATTATATACAATATAACATATGATAACTAAATGCTATACAAGGAGTTTCCACTTACGTATTATTAAATTCCATGTTTAGATATCTTCACAAAATATTTATGATAGCTCCATACCCTTTAAACCATCGTTCTTATTTACATGTTTAACAATATTTTATAGTAATATTATCCGCGTTCGATTATTTCCGATCAATATTAGATAGCCCCGATGATCGGAATTTAAGGTACGGACACCGCCCGTCACTTTTAACTATATATCTTCTAAAGGTGTATGCCACTTTTTTGTTGTTTTTTATGTCACCCATTTTTAAGGTTTATAACGCTTTTTTATTGTTTTTCACCATTTCGAATAGAAAAGTACTTGGGTGTATGACAATTATTTATTACATCTTTAACCGCCTTATCTATAAAAAATAAACTTTTGTAAAGAATGTCTTACTTAACTAAGGACGGCATGAAATTATATTATAGTTGGACGTTCAAAAATTGAAACTGGGCAATGCATAGGTTTTATGACGAGTATGCCCGCGATTCGAGTAATACGTTTTACCTAAATTCATATTTAAAACGTTTCGTTGTGTGACTTTTAATGAGAGCAAATATTATGGACAATATAAGTTAAATATGACAGGAATAGTGAACTGCCTGAAATAAATCTGAAGTATGCATGGCAACCGAGCTGAGCAACTGAGCTACCGAAAATACGGAACGCCTCATATTTAACACTTGCCGACAGTTTTCTGATAACTTATACTCGTTCTTTTTACAGGAACGGGGGGGGGGGTAGGGCCTATTTGGAGGTAAAGTACTTGGACGTAAGACCAGACAGGCCTATATATACGGGAACTTCACCCGGCAAGTAGAGGAAGAACCCTTTCTTGAAATTTAGTCCTACTTACTTACTTATGGATCATGTGATAAAAGAAAACACTAAGGTTATATACATATTTATTTTTAACCTGTTTTATAATAAGTTTGTTGAAAATAACTTAATTGTTGAAAATGTGTGATAGTTTTAGTTATTTAAAGTGCGTATAGTCTTTTATAACTCTATTAAGAGTGATATGTACAGTGTACATGTTTTTATATTGTACATATGTATAAAATATTATTATTATTATTTACCACATTTATATAGCACTTTTTTCATACATGAGTACGCTCAAAAGTGCTTTACATAAAAAATACAATAAAACATGAAAAATACTGATGAAATGACAAGCAATATACAAAACAACATAACATACATAACTAATCAAGTGATCTGAAGAGTATAACTAAAATATATATGTTTTATATACATGTTGTACATAGATAAGACTTAAATAAATAAATAAATATTATACATAATGTAGTATTGTTTCGTTTTCTATGTGTAAATTAATTGAAAGCTCTCAAACAGTAATAATTATACTTTTATGGTTATTTGTAAATGGCAAACGTATATAGGAAGTACTCTTTATTTCAAAAAAAGTTTTAAATCAATTATCTATTAGAATAGTTGAATTCAATGCAAATAAAGTCGTATTTTAGTCAACGCCTAAAACTATATGAATTAATGACCAAAGCACACAAAACATGTCACAAGTCATAAAATCAGCCAGTGTCTGAATAATTAACAAGTAAATAAACATTTATTTTAAAACTAATGACGTCCGCGTTGCTATGACAACTCGTAAACATGAACCTTGCAGTCTTTCATTAGTTGTAAAAATGATAATAGTGCTATATACATAGAAATTTATTTTTGATTGCACAAAACATTATATTTGAACACTAATATTAAATGTAAACATATATTGTTATGAATTATTTACAGGTAATATCTATGTAATGTTATGACTCGTGTTATATATACTCGATGATATCAATTATGTCAATAAATAAACTTGACAAATACATTTGTAGTTGATGACATATCATATGTAACTTGCTATCTTGTATATAAACAATGAAAGTAAAGATTGTAAGTAAGTAGTATAATATTAATGATTAAAATGAAGATGAATATGAATATGATGATGATGATGATGATGATGGTGATGGTGACGACGACTGCGGCGGCGGCGACGACGACGACGACGATGACGATGACGATGATGATGATGGTGGTGGTGGTGGTGGTGGTGGTGGTGATGATGATGATGATGATGATGATGATGATGATGATGATGATGATGATGATGATGATGATGACGACGATGATTATGATTATGATTATGATTATTATGATTCTTATGCTGGTGTTGTTGTTGGTAGTGGTGGTGTTGTTTTAAATGTTTTTGTCGTTGTTACTTTCAGTGCTGTTGTTGCTGTCGTTGTTTGCGAAGTGGTTGTTGTTAAGGATGATATCAGAATGACAATAATGATTATAACTGGTCATGGTGAATCTAGAAGCATTAAACGAAAACATTCATCAAGAATACTATAAATTGCAAACACTGTTACTCTAATGATGTCTGAAAATTAATATGAGCATGTGATAAGCTTCTAACTATTTGTCAGACTCAAGACTGGGTTAATATACCTCAAGCGTTAGACCCATGCAGGTAGTTCCAGGCACAAGTGACAGTCACAAATTTTCCATATTATAGTATATATAGAGGAAAAGTCTCTAACGCCTGGTCAACGGTCGTAGTTTTCAACTCGTCACCAAGCTCACAAAGACCTCCTGATCGTCAAATTCTTTTCACTATCGGTTCCAGAAGGGATTATTATGCATAAAATACTTTTTATTTCACGAAAAATCGATGAACAATTAATGAAATGGTCCCATATATCCCCAAAAAAGCCCTTAAGGAAAACTTGTGACTGGCCCCTGTGGTTCCAGGTTGGAACCAATGGTGTTCGAGCAAATGGTTGTTTACAATACTGTAAATTAATACCGTCATTTAAACAGACTCATTTTATAATTAATCAATGTCATCATTGTATGGTAGTATTTGAACAATCACTTATTAATAAAGTTTGCTCATACTAAGTATAACATTAAATTAATTAAATAAACGAGTCCGGGTCGGTAGCGTTGTCCGTAGCGCGCTTGGTGTCGAATCTAGTGTCCCGAAGGGGATACGAGTTCAAATCCCATCGGGAGGCTATACCCTTCCATGAAAATTTGACAATAATGTCTATTTTCCTCTATTAATAAGGTATATGGAGAAGTTTCCGGCCTTGTGGAAGGGTAGGAGAGTACTGGTTATAGACAAGTATCCAGGAAAGCTGGGTTGGCAGCGATAGACGCCGTAAAATATCTTTAAAAATTGTGTTGACACGGCGTTAAACCCAGTATAAATAAAATAAATTGAATAAACGATATCAGCTATCTAAAATAGTTTCAATAGTGCTTTAAAACAACTTGAGCATTGTTTACCTGTTTCAGAAAGCGAGAACGTGAGCAGTAAACGAAAACCGTAAGTTTCCGAACCATGGTCTGATTGTTTCGAGTGCCTAAATTCTAAAGTTTCAAGAGAACTTTGTATAGTTTTGTAAAATGATATACAAGCCCTTAAAAATGCTTTCAAGAGTTATACAAACTATGTATACAACTTTCAGGTGACTTTCATGTTAATAAAAAACAAGATTCAGTCAATATTAACACAGGTTAAGTACAGACGTACGTTACCACGTTGTTATGGCGACGACAGCCAACACAAGTCGGTTGCCGCCTTTTTAAAGCTTCGATTGAACCAGAGTGCTCGATTGTTGAGGTTTCAAACAAAACAGAAGCGAAGTTAAAATATTTTGAAGTGTTTATTTAGCTTAAAGGCACATAGTATCGGCGATATGTCGACTTTTGTAAAAAAAGTCAATATACTTGTTTAGAAGAGTAATTTAAATAATCAGTCCAATAGGGTGTAAGGTATATACGAAATACAACCGATGCCATTTTTTTTTATTTTGATAATGTTTAAACATTCAGAACACCTCGGTCATTCACTAGGAATAATTCATTCATTTGGTCTAGGTGTTCCGAATGAATGTTTAAATAAGGGAGTTATCGCCCTTTGAAGTTACATGAATAACAGATCGTCTGTCTGAACCTCGTAGAATATATTTGTTATCAATATTTGTATTAGGAAATTATATTTATATTATTGCAGTTTTTTATAACCTATTCAATAATATGCTTTGAAATTATATAAAAATGGTATACAAAGTTTGTTTGCACTTTAAAAATATTACTCAATAAATATTATTCAGTCGTAATACGGAAATTCAAACACAAGTACATCGGCGCCGAAACATTAACAAGTATGAACAGTCATGGCGCTTTTTCTATTAATCTTTACCTTCTAAGGTTATGTGTTAAGTTACAAATTTAAACAAAAAAGAGAAATTCAAATGTTTGAGCAAACTAATCCCCAAACAAAGTGTCAAACTGTCAAAAAAAATGGGAGATTGGCACAATTCAAGGGCCATAACCCTTGCAGTATCCCAACATTATATCAGTCAGATTGCCATAACTCTGGTTTCTTAACATGTAATGGCCAGGTCGCCGAACTCTCTCTAAATACCTTAGTGTAAAACCTTTATAGTGTGTATGGTGAGAATCAGATGAAAACTGTTTCAAAAAGAGATCAAACACCATAGACGCACACATATTCTTCATTAGTACCGGATCGTCACCACTTTTAAATGTTCATCTCTGATTATTGTCTGGCTAGCAACGAATAATATCAAGGATCTCCGATTATGCACTTTCCGGCAAACTACGGAAAACCCCGAGTATTTCCGAGTTAAAATTGTGTATACTCTCTATACTTGATCAGGTTTGCCGAATGAAAACTTTCAGGTCAAGGAATGGACCTTTCCAAGATTTTACCTATAACCATATTTAACAATGGTGTAAGATATAGTTTTATCCCACAAACATGGGGTTAACAAAAAGAGCATAAACCCGGGTCGATAGCGCAGTTGGTAGCGCGCCGGGATTTGGAATCTCGTGCCTGAGGGGGTGCGGGTTCGAATCCCACCCGGGGAGGTTATACCCTTCCATGAAAATTTGACAATAATGTCGAGCATAAGGCTGTGTTTCGGGGAAATGTTTTGATATCTAAATTAAAAGGTCAAACCCGTAAAGGTTATTGCCTTGCCGAGAAGTTGCGATTGGTGTGCATGGTATCATTTAACGAAACATGGTTAAGCCGCGAAGTTCTGAATGAGTCTTTTCTTGCTCATCCCTACTCGGCAGGGTTTTTATGTTTTGAGAATGCTCGAGTAGTTAGCCTACGGTTACTTTCTGGCTCGCCGAATACATTTATAACGCTGGCCTTTTTAGCCAAATTTGAGTATTTACAATTTAAATCTTCGCTAATGGAATAATTACGTTTCTAAATGAAAACTTAAGATAAGAAATAAAATGATATACAACTTTTATCAGATATAAAGTAAATTAGTTAATAATTTATTGACATAAACATGTAATACGATACATTCTATATGAACAATTTCATTTACATATAAATGAGTGTTTCCATTTATTGCATTAATTAATATTTAAGATCGTGCCGTCGTAAATTAAAACTTTAAACTTTAAAATGTTTGCTTTTTTGTCCGAGCGCTTCGTCTTATACGAGAAGAGGCGAATTTGTCGTAGTTGAAATTTCGAGCTTCCTATGCCATTTAGGGTCCACGTAAAAGACACAGTGGTACATGTACATAGAATTTAAATGATTAATGAGAATCTTTACATAATGATAATAAAATAACGACTTTATTTAATGTGGATAACATATTTGGCTAAAACACATTTCCAATATGGTCCACAACATGTATATAAAACGCTGTTATAAGGTATTTTAGACTGTTTTTTTTTTGGTAAAACATACCTTCTCCGCTTTTCGTTGTAACGGTACTAAAATCTTTTGAGATCTCCAAAATCATATACTGACACGCAAAAAAAACTATACACTCAGTAAAAGACAAATTTCTCAAACAAAGTTACATTCAATGTAGGTATGTTTGAATCATTCTTTAGCAAAATCTATTTGCCACTTATCTATGTAAATTTCATCAAATTTCAGTTAATATCTTAAGCATAATTAACGTTTAAAGACAGAGGAACGAAAACTTAAAGTTGCCGACATTCTTTGTTTTTATTTGTATTAACTTAAGAAAAGAGTTTAACAATATGACAATACATTAATATCTGTTATGTCCACCACGTCTACGGATCACGGCAAACAATTTACGCATAGACCTGCCGTAACGTCTAATGGCATCGATGGGATTATTAAGAGTGACTATCATTGCTGCGTTGACCTCTGGAAGGATAATTAAAACACTTCAGAGTGACCACTCCAACTTGACTCATTCAAAAAAGACATCGGCCATGTCTTTCATCTTTGTTTATACATGTTTATATTGATTTACCTATTTAGATTAAGTGAAATTTTATTGTTACTCTTTATATTTATTACTTGATTGTTTGAACGTACTAAGACTGGACGTATGCCCTTCAATATTTGCACAGTTCATGAATACTATATTTACAAGGACAAATTGGCTATTTTTGTCTTAGGTCTTGTTACTCGTGCTTTAAAATCGCTTTTAACAACATTTCAGTCAAATCACAGTGAACTTATTTCTTCGGCAAAGTGAAACCACAATAAAATCCATATGCGGATCCAGGATTTCTAGTTACTGTGGGGGCGGAGCATTCTAGTTGGGGGATGCGGAAAATGAACAAGCAGGCTGGAAGTGTAGGGGCTGTAAGGGCCCCCGATGATGCCTCGGCAATGCCCTGACCAGGGGTCCAGGGGGCGGTGGCTTAGTTTCGATCATTTCTAAGGGATTCAGGCTCATTTCCATAGCCTTAACTATTCTGTCCCAGTATATACAACAAAAAGCATCTGGATAATAGCCGTTGGATCATGTTATAATGAGAAGGAATTATAGTATGTTATTGTATTAGTGTACTCCCAGTCTCGTAACTTATTGCATGCATAGTGTGCGAAAAAGTTTTGACATTAATATGTATTTTCCTATAAATATTATATTTTATGATGCAAAAAAAACACCTTTTCTTGGGCAATTTTGGGGGGGGGGTACGCCGGGTCCGCCCCCACCACCCTTGGATCCGCCTATGAAATCTATTGAGCTAGAAAAACAATGGTAATAGAAGTTTGAGGCTGTTTTTTCTGTATTATTTTAACCATTATTATTATTATTATTATTATTATTATTATTATTATTATTATTATTATTATTATTATTATTATTATTATTATTATTATTATTATTATTATTAAAGTAAGGGCACTCTCACCTTATAGTGTCATCTGGTGTGTCATTAAAGTCTACATCATTTTGTCTACCATCATGTTCTGCAGTGTCATAGTTAACATCATCATCTCCAGCACTATAAACATAGCCTTCGTTCTCTTGTTCCATGTTGGAAGTCTTAAAATTTCCCTTTGGTTATGTAGTCATTAAGTACCTTAAATAGAATCAACATGTACAGTGTATACATAAGTAAGTTGTATCTATGTAATAAAAAAGTTAATGAGCTGTTTATGCTTCCATACGCATGTTCAGCCGACTTTGCAAGTTAGCTCAATAACCCCCATTCTCGTTCCCAGAGGTTATCAAGTTTTTCGATACTAGTTTAGATCGAGAATCTTGATAACCTCGGTGTACGAGAATGACTAACCCCTGATCATTGAAATTACCTTCATTCAGACGACCCACTCAATATCTAATATAATCTGGATGGAGTGAAACAACTGTAGGCGAATCTCTTGCGCAAGGAGATTATCAGCGTCCCTAGTGCCGTTAGAAGCACATCCTGCCAATGATTTCCTGCTCATACAATAGTCCGATAATATTGATGTGATACTGGTGAACCTTATTAAAATTTGAAACAGTTCATGACTTTTTTCGCAGGAAGTTCCGGAACTGCACATGAAGATCTTGATGTCACGTTTTAAAACACAATTGATATATTTACATATATCACCATAGCAACAGAAAATAGTGTATTTTGTGTACTAAGCGGTTATGTACTCGGCGATATTTCTTCAATTTTATTTAACTGTCAGCGGCGCATACATTACATGTAATTCCATCGATTTAAATACTCACTACAGTACTTATACTCTTACGATCGATTTAAATCAGCGGACTTAATTTAATGTATGCGTAACTGACAGTTAAATCAAATTTAGCAATACCACATCCTTAATGCATAACATAGATTTAGTTGAAACCAAGAAACGAAATTATAAATAAATAAACGTCCTGAAATGAAACAATTAAGTCATATTATTATTGAAGAGTACCTATGATAAAACTTATACATTTATTGTTCCAACTATCAATCATACTAAATAACACTAAAATCCAAAATAATTAATTGAGCACTTCATAGTTAAACATATATAATCCAAATACACGAACATCAATGAAAACTTAAGTACAGCAATGTACACATGTCATCAATCAATCATTGACTATTTGACAAAATGAAAGACTGTATTCAGTAAAATACATTCATGATAGTAACACAATATTTGGTCTTCTTGGAGACAGAATGTCCACATTGGTTTCCATCAGTCTTTTGACATGATTATAGAATAATAAAGAAATTGTTCAAAACATAATTTCTAAATGGTATTTTCTATGACTCGAAATTATACGGAGTCCCGAAATTAACATTAAAATATTCTTCTTCAGAACGAATTAAGAAATATCTACACTTAGGCCACAACATTTTGATGTGTTATACGGATTTTTCTAAGAAAAGAATGGGACGAGCGAGCAAAGAAAAACATCTTCATTCTGTTGACCAAATTTTTATGAGCGAGCGAGGAAATACATTTTGTTTTGTAAAACACGTCAAAATTAAGGTGCGAGCGAATCCATAGAACATATGATCAACTTGTTGTGGCCTTAATTAAAATATTTTGAATCGTACTTGAAAAAGATGGAACAATGAATACTAATATGGAATACCAGGAATCCAGCACTGAACAGAGTAGCCTGTTCAATTACCCTGAACGTTCCAAAACGTTACATAACGATATTTCGGTACTCATCGGCCATTCGCTGCGAATAATCTAATCTAATAAACAAATATACGATCGTTAAGGTTATGAGTGATGTTTCAAAATTTATGGACTAAAATGAAACATCACTCATTGCCTAAACGATCGTATATTTGTTTACTTCAACACCGGTAGTTTCAAAATGGCGTCTAAATTTGTCCGAGATTATTCGCAGCGAATGGCCGAGGAGTCCGAATGTATCGTTACGGAACGTTTTGGAACGTTAAGGGTAATTGAACAG
This sequence comes from Mactra quadrangularis, assembly GCA_025267735.1. Lineage (NCBI taxonomy): Eukaryota > Metazoa > Mollusca > Bivalvia > Venerida > Mactridae > Mactra > Mactra quadrangularis. The sequence goes on from CM046305.1 coordinate 22,455,176, forward strand.
GCTACTGATAAGCCTGTCATAGTAAAATCGTGTTTATTTAAACGATGAAAACGACAAACTTGTCATTATTTCTGGTGTCGCTACTGGGACTCCGTATAAAATCTTCGATACAAAAACATCATTTAAAATGATCAAAAAATGAATAGAGAATTCTGTCATTTCTACAAATAATAAATAGATGTCATTTGTAAATACATTTATATATGAAATAGTTTGCATTTGTTTATTTACTTTTCGAGGACACTTAAAATAATTGTATACGTACACGGCTGTATCCCCGCCTTTATTCTAAACTCTTTATAACGGTCTTGCACTAAACCCTATTTATTATTAAACTTGATTTTTATTTCATTTTTTTCTAAAAGACCGTTTTATGGCCACAATAAGCAATCTATTTTTACTATAAATGATTAATGTAGGAATAATACATTTTATATCTATAAACGGTTGCATTACTGTAATTCAAAGGGAGGTAACTATACTTATAGATGTTTGAATTGTCTCCCTTGATTTGAGTGGAATTAAATTTTCGCAGGAATGATGTCGACATGAATACGCTATTCACTGTTAAATCCGCCACAAGTACATACTTATTACTTTAAGAAGTCGTTCAATAAGTTGGATTAAAAAGTAAAATGCCGCAAGACATATCACCTTGCTTATTGCTAAAGATGCGATTTTTTGACGATCTTTAAATCCCAAACCCCTAATTTGAGAAAAGGGGTCCAAATTTTTAAACCATTCCGCTTTTAAGATTATCATTTTGATGGTCACAAAAATGTAACTTTACCGTAGAAAGTTGATAACCCACTTAAAATCAATTATTAAACTTCTTACATCTTAATTAAATATATTAAGATACAAAAACACAACAAGATGTTAGATATTTCTTAAAATAATACTTAATAATATCATCAAACCACTTGCACATAAAGTAAAGTAACTTAAAACAAACATACCGTCAATAAACGTGTAATGAAGAATAAATAAACCTCTCGTATCCGAGATTAAAGATTAAATGACCAGAAAAATCAAAAAGTCAAAATTGCTTTATCATTCTTGATTCGTTAAGAAACAAAATATCCAATAACTCAAACTGTATTTATATTTTCAATATAAATTCCAAACTTTCCTTGTTTGGTAAGACGCCACTGTATGGATGAAAGTGAACAAACTTAGAATGTATATTTAATAAAGAATCATTAGTCTTGGGAACGTTTACCTCGTCAGGTCATATTTCAACAAAATATTTGTTTACGGTCCCCTCCCCGCCCCGAAATTTATGAATAAAGTAACCAATCGGTCACATTCTCGTACCCAAAGACTATCAAGATTCTAGATACTAGAGGTCAAGAATCTTGATAACCTCTCTGTACGAAAATGGCCCGTCATAGCGTGGGGTTTATACATGTACTATAATAATTTTTACTGACAATATCCCCTGGTAGGGGTGTCATGATATACCGGTATATTGCAATACGCAGCTGCGGCAATATGTACCGCGGTACAATTTTAACGTACCGGCATTTGGTGATATTTTTTATTTCATCGCAAAAGTCTTCCCTTAGTGAAATAAAAGTAGCGAAACGTCAGTTCATCAGTTGTTCATCTAACCTAGAGTTTAAAGAATTTAACCGATTGAGACGCGTCACAGTTCTAAATGATCGTATATACTTAAAGAGGCTAGATTCCATCAGTAGCTGCATGTAAGATTAGCAATGTTTCTGTTAAATACAGCGGAGGCACAACGAATCTATAAGTCCATAAAATATCCTTTCGTTTCTTCGCCACGAAGAAACGAAAAGACGAAGATACGACAGATGTAAGGCGAAAACACGACACATTTTATCTGTCGTATTGTTGTATTTATTTTGTCGTGTGTTCGTTTCTTCGTGGCGAAGAAACGAAGAAAGGAAAAGACGAAGATACGACAAACTATGGATTTGTCGTGTCTTCGTGTTTTCGTTTTTTTCGTTTCTTCGCGGCAAAAAAACGAAAATACGACATGGCATAAATCAGCCACCATAATACTTGTATATTCCCTTTGGAATAATATTGGACATAAAACAATTTACAGCTTTATACATATTTATTACTTTCTGGTTCTAAGCGCTATGCAATTAGAAGAAGGGAAATCTTTAATAATTGAACACCAAGTTTGGGATTAGATGGGTTTCCTCAACGTGGAGCTGTCTATAAAAATGGTATAATAAATCCAAGGCCGTCATAGGTCGTCATAAACTTAATATTGTCATGACGACAAATATCATGTGAATATTTATGCTGTACAGAAATAAATTCTGTTCAGTAATGTTAATCTGACGAACAAATAATACACATCTGTAACAAAATAAAATCACACTATATTTAAGTTATATTAAACAATACGATGTACATGTACATAATATAGAAGTGCAAGTTGATTTCGCTTCAAGTATTGTTCGTTTTTTCTCAACTGTCAAAACATGAATAATTTCAAGATGAAAGCGTTTGTTAGAATTATCGTCTTGATACATCCATGAGTTTCAAAAAATGTGTACGATGATCGACTAACGCTGCTTATGCCGTATGATATGTTTTAGTCAAGATATAATATATATGCCAGTACAAAAACAATGCATTCAGTCACCGTAAAATTATTCAAGCTTTGACAGTTGAGAAAAAAAACCAGACTATATAGGGAAGTTAGTAGTGATGTCAATCGGCTGGAAAATCCACAATCGACTAATCGGAGAAATAGATTGGGCTAAACCGACTGACTTTCCGATTTTAATCGGTTGGATGCCAAAATTTATTTAGCTAAATTCTCGTCATTGTCTAACATAACCATGGAAAACACATCTACTAAAATGAAAAAATATGTATTTTACATGCCTTTAAGTTCATTTGTGTCAATGGATTGCCGCAGAAGGACATAGATAAGTTGTTCTTAAACACATTTTTTTCTGCCGAATCCGCCATTACAGCATGCAGACGAACGTGAATTACCTTCTCTGGGTACTGGTTAATTTTCCGCGACGAAGCCGTCCTTGGAAATCGTAATCGATAATCGTCGCTCAAATTTTTTTCTAACCGATTTTGGCGACGTCGGAGATAATCGGTACATCCCTAAAAGTTAGGACCAGTACCTATGAAACAAATATTAATTCTTTGCCCTAACAAACTATTTAAAGTACAATGTACTAAACGAACAGCTCCTTGAATGAAATCAATTTTTAGCTGACAACAATTGAAACTACTTGAAGAATTTTTATAAGAGCCATAATTTATCAATATTCGACATATGTGAATTTACAAACACTTTCAAGATCTGTTGTATATCAAGGATTAAATGATCTTTTTCAGTTTGTATCGAGTAAACAAATCTAGCTTACAAATCAATATTTATTTTGATGCCTTCCTCGTTTTCTAAATAAATGTTCGGATATAGTCGGCTATTATTATAACTCTTGTAGATGTTTATACATTCTCGCTTTTAACTACGATGATATTTTTGAAGTCATATCACGCTGTCCATACATATACATTTGTATTTTTTTCGTCCTGTGTTTGTTCGTTTATTTTTAAACGTCCGTCAGTCCGCTCCTAAGGATGCATTATGTGCCGATCCCAGCCAGAAATAAACTTCAAACTTGGAAGTTAAAGCTCCAGAGAGAATTTCGTTGGAAGAACTTAATTTCTTCCTCTGCTGGTCTTCGTTCAATCTCCGTAAACAGATATCCTGTAGAGCGTTGTCATACAGGATCTCTAAGGTTCCCATGGAGGGTCACGTCGAGGTGACCTTTATGTTGACCAAACAATGCGTAGCTTTCATCTAGACGAAACACTATTAATAGCATTTTGAGTTCGTAATTTTTATTTTTAGACCAAGGTTTGCGAGCTATTTTGACAGCGGAATTATTTACAGTCTGCGATTGGACGGCTCATTTTAAATTGCGTGACGTAGACGATGTAAACAAGTGACTAAACATAACGATTTTGTCATGAATATCATAATGAGAAAAGGGTCACCTGAACGTGACCCTCGTAAGAAAACGGCCAAGTCTAAATTAGCAAATAGGCGAGCGGAAAATTTTAGATCGGGTTTTAATCAGATTGGTCGTCGTTAAGTTTCAAATCTGTGTTGTCCTCTCCATTTCACAACCGCGCTTGGGACCGGCTTTGACTGAGTTTGCCGATGATGCTATATACAAACTTTGTTTTAGTACATAGATGTAATAGTAAGTCTGGTATTGCATCCATTATTTTCATTATAAGAAGATATGGTACGTAAAAAATGGTTCTTTAAATTTCAACAGCCAATCAGAACTGGTGTCAATAATATACGGGCAATCTGAGAATGTCAAGATAACATGGTGTAGTTCCAAAATAAATACAAAATGCATGCTATAGCCTACAATTTTCAGCGAGTGCAGCAACTGTCGTTTCTACGGTAGAGTTTACTAATTTAAAACTATAATGTCACGCAAGTATTCGGCGCGAAAATCAGTTCAGAAATGTGGCAACTGCAGCTCTGGGCAAATTTATATGAAAAATCGCTATTGCATGTGTATAACCATTTTTGGCTCATAAAAGTGTGGCGTTGCAAGGAAAAGTAATGAAATTCAGAAGGGTCCATGTTGATAGTGAAACTATTGAAAAGGCTCAAGTTTGATGTAGTATACTTGTACTTCTCTAAAAGTAAGGTTCTATTGAAGGCTTGTGACAATACTACTTGTCACGAAGTCATGATTGAATTTTCCCTCTTAGTGTCAAACATTTCCGCTGGTGTTTCCCACATGAATAAACGAACAATTGATAAATGTCGGTGGCTAGTGATACAGAATGCTTCATTTGATAGTATTTATCAAACAGGAACACGTCTTTATTGCGCACGCGATGTACGATCCATCTCTCACGCATTTTAAAATAATTCCTAGGAAAACAGGAAAATTTTCGCGCATGCGCACTGAACATCACATCGGAAAATTCCAGGAAAACACCATTGAGCATGTTTTCTTAACAATAATCAATATATAGTTTGTCTGAAGATGAAACATCGCCTGACATAGATCGTTCTTCACTATCAATGACTCACATAGTGAAGTTTTAAGATATTATTCACCGGCTAGGTTTTTGTTATCTCTTTAACCGAGGCTACTTTTGTCCGTTCTGTTTAATAACCTTTGTGAATTTTGTACATGTGTTATAATATCTGTACAGTGTGTGTATATAATTAATCTTCATATGAAGTTCATGTGACACATTTAGCCGATTTCAATTAAGGTTCAATTAAAATAACAATGGAAGGTTTTGAGGAAAGCATCGGAGGAAAATGGATTTTATTAAGAAATGAAGGTTTCGACGAGTATTTAGCTGCCATGGGTAAAGTATAGCTTATTTACTTAACTTGATATCAGTACATGTATAAATAATTCAAGCTTTTAGCAGAGTTCAAATTTTCCTTAAAGGGAGAAGTTGTCTGCCTAAAATGTTGAGGGGTTTGCAAGTACTGATATGTGAAAGTGTGGTAAATTTAATCGGTCTTCGTATATAACGCAGATCAATCAAAAGATTGATGAACGATGTAAAATCCAAAAGCCAAAATCAATGTTTTAAATCCGGTTATAAGACACGTACTCTCAAAAAACTGCTGATTTGGCACAATAACTAAAATGTTAACATAAAAGAAGATGACGTTGTTGTACATATGTAGCATATTGTTGTATATACATATATCTGTACTTGGTAAACAATTGAATCTTGGTTAAGAAATGTCACCCGCTGTGGCATCCGGGTAACCTACGACCGGGTGACAAGAAATTATACTGAAAAACAGTCAATCTTCATCGTCTGAATGGGGTTGCCATAATTGTATGCAAAACATAAAATGATGGTTAGTAAATATCGAATATCTCTTGGTAAGTACTATAACTGAAGCCATATGGCTCGAAATATATCATGCTTACAACATTTGGGGCCTCCTCATCTTTTCTATGAATAACACCAAATTAATGAAAGTTTAATGCTATCATAAGGTAAGCATTGTCAAAATATCTCAAAACAATCTCATTCAAATCAAGACTGCACGATATTTGCTTAAGTGTATTACCACGTATAAGATCGATTCTCACGAGATTGACGTTCAAATTGTTTTGTTTTTGTTGGGTTTAACACCGTAGCAACACATTGTATAGGTCATATAACGGCGGTCAGTCAACCTACTCACTGTTCCTGGAAAGGCTAAATCTCTGGATTTAGCTGTTAACCAACTACTAAGCGTATACTTTCGTCAGTAACTGACAACTTCCCTACATAATAAAGAATCATTGGTATTAGGATGAATGGTCGTAGAAATAATTTCATGACCAAACTACACGAAAGTATGCCCAGCCGGGGAATGGAACCCACAACCCCTCAATCAGTAGACTTGTTTGCTACCAACTGAGCTAGCCGGGCGGCTTGATCATGTTCAAACTGTTTGACCTAATTCCGATCTGAACTAATCGAGCGACTTAATTAAGATCTTTTTCACGGAATTGACCAGTTGTTTCAATGGAGCCTAAATTCCCCCTCTGAGATGACCTTATATTCAACATAGGGGGCATGGTAGATGTTCCGTATCTACTATTTTACGTGAGTTAAGTATGACCGTAAGAAATCAAGGATTACAGGAAATATCAACTGGAACATATTCCATAATGTAAGGCCATCTGTCATCAAGACGCAGTGAACATTGTTAATTAAACCTGAAACATTGTTGCACAGCTGTTCATCTGTAATCATAAAATCTTTTGAATCATATACATTAATGTATAGCCAGAACTAGGTATTTTAATAATATATTCAATAGCTGAATACAATCTAAACACACTGTTTACAAAGATCAGCTGTGAGCACTAAGCTAAATCAATTATTGACGGACATAGTCAATGTTGTCCGATTTAGCCATTGCATTCAATCGTAACAACTCGACAAACTTCGTGAACTGAAAAACGTTTATTTTGGACCAGCCATATCGAGTTCAGAGGGCTTCTCAGATTACATTCGGAAACCCACTCGAGTTATTCCGTAAAATGTCACGGTCAATGTGAAGCGCAACTTTCACCGAGGTGTTCCGAATGAAAATGACCATTGACATCATTCGGAACAACCTCGGCGATCATCTACGAAGATACAGTTTATCTGCGTGGAAGATCGCCGAGGTAGTTCCGAATGCATTGACATAACCACGCTTGAGTCAGGTTACAACAGGTTACAAATATAGGCAGCATATGGAATAATGTGAAGTTAACTAAAAATTTCCTGGTATTAGTGTCTACGGATTCATAGAAGAGGTGTGAATGCAATAGTGAAACTGGTGCAAATCTAAACGACACTGACATCTTATACCAGCTTCACTTTAATCTGCGAGCCACCAGATCGTATCATGCCATGGTCACGTGTTTAAAATACCCACCTTAATTGGTCGACATACAACCACTCCAAAAAATCTCATAATGCACACGTATACTAGCAACTATATCAAGAGTTCTTCAAATGGCTCAATTCAACTTTTTAGCTCACCTGAGCACAAAATGCTCAAGTTGAGCTATTGTGGGATTCGTCCAATGTGCGTGCGTGCGTGGGTGTGAACGTGCGTGCGTCCTTCATCAACAATTTCTTTAAAAAAAAGTTTTTCAAAACTGATGCCCTAAGCATCTAGTTCTCAGGTGAGCGTTCCAGAGCCCTCAGGTTTATCATAACTGTGGAATTATTATCTAAGACCGTTGTTGTCCTTACAGGTATTGGTTACATTAAAAGAAAGATAGCAGGAGCTGTAACCACGACAATGGAATTACTTAAAGTTGGAGATAAACGAATCAGAATAATAACAAAAGGTCCTAAAGATATGGATAACCAAATTAATCTTGATGAGGAAATAGATGAAGTCGATCCATTCGATAACAAAATTAGGGTATGTGACATTAATGTCTATAAGGGTAAACAGGTTGTATTACATTGTTGTAGTAGTTGATTTTTTCTTAAGCGGGTCCGCCCACTTCTAAGGATTCATTATGTGCAGACTGGCCTCGATCAGAACTAAGTTTCATACGTTTGTTCCCGAGTTGAAATATTTGTTTGTTTGTTTTTGTTGGGTTTAACGCCGTAGCAAGACATTGCATTGGTCATTTAACGGTGGTCAGTCAACCTACTTAGTGTTCCTGGAAAGGCTAAATATCTGAATTAAGCTGTTAACCAACTACATGTACTAAGCACATACTTTCGTCAGTGACTGACAACTGCGCTACATAATTAGGAATCATTGGTAGGAGGGATAATGGCCGTAAAAATACATGTAATTTCATGACTAAGCTCCACGAAAGTATGCTTCGCCCGGGAATCGAACCCATGACCCCTCGATCAGTAGACTTGCGTGCTACCAACTGAGCTAGCCCGTAGTACTTATATGATGTTGTATGCGTCCATACGTATGAACGTTCCATACATTAACACGTACGTGTGTCGAGTTATTACTTGATACAGACGACCACTAGTTTGACTGTAGTTTATATTGTACAAAAGATAACAGATAATGTTCACAGACAGTTATCCAACACTAATACGATATGTCTCATTGTTCAGAGATAACTTATCATACATGTACTGCAGTCTAACGTGTATCACAGTGGCAGTCTGAATGTCATGTTTTCTTTTGTAAACCGACCTTGATTTTAAACTATACTGACACGCAAAAAAAACACTATACACTCATTAAAAGACAAATTTCACATACAAAGTTAAATTCATGTTTGGTATCATTCTTTAGCAAAATTTATTCGCCACATATCTATGTAAATTTCACTAAATTTCAGTTAATACCTTAAGCATAATTAACATTTAATGAGAGAGGGATGGAAAGTAAAAGTTGCAGACATTCTTTGAACATTAGGAAAAGATTAGATAATATAATGAATTAAAAATGTTGAGACCATAGACATAGATATGTTATATATATGGTGAAGACCATAGGCGGCTGACCAGGTTATGTATACATGTATAGTGTTATGGATGGATCGGAACCGTGCCGAACACTGAAAATGCGTTTTACTTTTATTTTTGGACAGGAATACGTAAGAATGGTTTGCATAATATAAGAACATATGTTATTAGATGAAACGTTAACTCTTAGCTTTCTTGTTTTCTACTTCAAAGGTAAAGGTCACATGGGATCCAGATTCAAAAGTTATGAAAACAGTATCAAAGCCAGCTGAGGGATCGTCTGCCAAGTTATCTATAGTTGAAAGAAAAATTCTAGACAATGGAGAATTATTAATGGTGAGTGTGTTTTAAACTCTGCGACAGACTCGCCATAACATCTATCTTGGACTATTATTTTATCATATTTTCATATTTTACCGAATTGTGTTTCGAATTATCGCAAAATTTTAACATTAAACATATATGAGAAAATGTCGGGACCGCAGATCTATTTCAAATTTCCCCGAATTTCGAAAAATCGCGTTTCGAAAAATCGTAATTCAGCTGTATTTACAATGAGCCGACAACATAATTATTGAGCGCCCTCTGAAGGCTGTACTATATATGCACGAAGTTTTAGATTAAGCCATGGTAGAAGAGGTTACATTGTATTAGTCAGGCACGTAGGAAGCATTTTCAGATGGGGGGGGGGCTAACGGTATAAACAGGGGCTTTATTCAATAAGTATGGAAGAAAAGTATACTAAGTACATGATTAAGTTTAATTTTACACTGCATTTAAGCATCTTGATCCATAAAAGGTGTGTGTATTTTGATTTTGTCGATACATCTGTGTTTTTTCTATGTCTCTGCTGTGACAGATTAATGTAAGATCCTCAATCACTGTAACTGCTGAAAATATTGGGGGGGGGGCTAAGCTCCTACGGGCCTGTTAGTTAATATGACAGACACCTTGATTTTTAATGATAGTGTCACAGTGTTGTATTCAATTTTGTCTTAAATGTAGGAAATCAACATCCTAAGGGAGGTATCTCAATACATGTACTATGTTCTGTCATTTGTTTGAAACTCGGCATTGTCGATTACTGGTCTCTGTCCAGGTTGAATTGCAATTTCCATTAAGGAGAGGGTCTACACTATGTTGCTGGAAGTCATAATGAAAGCTCGTTTAAGTTCCTTGAAACTAACAAGTAAATGATTGAAGTTATTGCCTTTATTACTTTGCAGGAAGTTACGATGCCAAATGACAATATTGTTTGTAAACGATATTTCAAGAGAGACAGTGCATGAACAAACTAGTAGTCACGTGATCAAGATTTAGTGAACAAAGAACAGAAAATTAAGTAAATTAATAATCCGGAGCTTTACAGATTCCGTACCAAGAACACGAAAATTCGATGTCTTGGTTTTGTTATGGTCTAAGGGAGGTAACAAAGTATGGCAATGTTTATTGACAAGTATATTTTCCAAACCGAGTTGTCGCCCTTAGATAAATGTGATTTTTGACAAACAGTTTGTTTTTTTATTGATTAAAGCGATTTTTCGTGTTAAAATATGTTTTGAATGATTACTTACCTTATTTTACCTTATTAACTTAAAGCTTGTGCATTCATTGTATCATGCTATTTGAAAATACATGTACATGTATATGAAAGTCATTAATTATTAATATGGCAAATAAGTATGCATACATGTATGTTTTCTTTGCTACAAAAATATTGAAAGCTCACTCCATTGTCTGTTTCAGTTAACAAAATGAATTTAAGAATTTTTAGTAGACTTTTACAAATGTTTTTCACCTAAGACGAAGGTTTAGGCATATGTAAACTATGATGTTAGTATTTTAATCATTGGTTGCTTGCTTGATTATAAATAATTTTAAAATATAAATGTGTATATTATACTAGGTGTCAATGAAAACTTACCACTTACATCAACCTAATTTAAAAAAAAAATGAAAACACTTACAAATATGAAACTCTTTCATGATTTTGAATATTATATTAGAAAATAGGATTTTTCTTTGCAAGTATGGAATCTAAGCATAAACGGATCAACTTCGCAAACCAAGACGACCACCTCAAAAATGAAAGTTACAGACCTCAGTAGCAGGTATGTCCTCCCTCTGCATCAAGCTCAGCTTGACATCTACATCTCATACTCCGTATCAGACGCAGATTCTGTACTTTGGTATTGCATCCCACTCCTCAGTTAGTGCTTGTATACGTTGCTGCAAATTAATGACGTCACGTCTGCCGTCATAAACCCTTCGGTCAAGTTGGTCCCAAAGATGCTTTATAGGGTTTAAGTCGGGACTGAATGCTGGTCAAGGCGATGTGTGGACATTATTATCCTGCAGGAGATTGTGTGTAACGCGAGCCGAGTGGGGCCGTCCATTGTCTTGCTGGAGAAGGTTGACATCAGCGTCAGTCTGAATAAAAGAAAGAACTACTGGCCTCAGCACATTTTCAATGTAACAATGAGCAGTAAGTGTTACAGGCAATACAATAAGTGGGGTCTTGTGCCTCCAAGGAATGCCTTCCCACTCCATGACACTATCACCACCCCAGCGTACAGCAGGAGAAATTGACGATCGATACGTCCTGACGTCACCTTTTCAAGACCTAGGCGTGACCTACCTCTTACTGAGCCAGCCTGTTCATGTCTCCTTACCATATTCATGATTGTCTGATGGGAGCAGTCCATGCGACGAGCAATCTCATGAAATGAAAGCCAGGCATCAGCACTGCCGAGAACTTGGTGACATTTGAGTGTCTCCTAAACGTGGCATTTGAATAGCAATAGTTGAAAATACGAGGTTTTTTTCTTAACCTGTTGACTAACACTCATTAGAGACAAATGATTTACACAAACTACTGGATACATGTCGTCCTTACAAAAAATCTTATTTTGCACGTGCAGTCCGGGACTCGAACATTGTAAATCGATTTTAGATTCTTTTGGCAGCAATGACTACATGTGTATGTCAAACATGTGTCTATGTAAAGTTTTTACTGCACTTCAATTCTATTATCATAAAGCGAGGGTTGGTAGGGTGGTAAGTTTTCATTGACGCTGAGTATATATACATGTATATACGTGATTCAGCAAGTGAAGCACAAGATGCGAGACACTTGAACAATCATTAGCAACATATTTAAAACTAATATAAATACATTGATTTTATAACATATCATTCAATATTATTTATGTAATGTACACTTGAAATGATCAATTAGATAATTAATTATACACGTCAACTTAAAACTTCCTTTTTGTAGTTCATTCTCCAAGGACCTGTAGTAGATTTAATAGAGTTTGGGAATTCTGCTTCCCAGAATATAGAACATAGAAACTGCCATGCGTTCAGTTATTGCGAACGTTACAAAACGTCCTGTAACTATACATTCGAAACTCCTCGTCCATTCGCTACGAATAATCTCGGACATATTTAGACGCTATTTTGAAACTACCAGTGTTAAAGTAAACAAATATATGATCGTTTAGGCATTGAGTGATGTTTCATTTTTAGTCCGTAAATTTTGAAACATCACTCATTGCCTTAACGATCTCATATTTGTGTATTAGATAAGGTTATTCGCAGCGAATGGCCGAGGAGTTCCGAATATATCGTTATGTAACGTTTTGTGTAATTGAACACGTTACTGAGCTGAGAACTTGAGTATAGTTTTTTTTTTTCTCAACGGTCAAAGTTTGAATAATTTCACAAGAACTGAATACATACTGTTGAAATATCAATGAAATGTCACCAAAAAAGTATTTACCCGGTCTGTCTGACAGTTGAGAAAAACGAACAATACTACATTGTTACATGTATTAAGAATCAAAACCATTAAAACCATTGCATTGAACTAGGTCAATGCAAAAACATTATTTTAAAAAGGTTATTTCCACAAGCAACGGACTCATGATTGACATAAACCCACAACCCTCGTAAAAGTGAGAGTGTTTATAATAACTTGAAGTCAGGTATATTAATTACTGAACCACAAAGGTGGGTAAGTAGACCTACAATGTGTAATAAAGGACAAATATAGATGGTTACAAATAACTGAGAGACAAAATCAATTTATTTACAATTTATTTATACAAATCATATAAGCATGTATGATAATGCATTTTTGTATTGATTCAAATAAACATGATAATATATGTATAGTGAATGTATTTACAATTTAATGAACATAGTATAAACAATGAGGGTCCTTAGGACCCTTGACCCCTCACCTGAGAACTAGGTCAAATGGGCATCAGATCATAAAGTGGGGCTTATTTTGGCCCTTTGTGCTCAGGTAAGGAAACAAAGGAGACCAGCACTGTCCTGAGTCAAAGGCACTATTCTTGACTAAGAACCATGCTGGCAGCCTTTGTGAAAACCCATTGAGTTTAGACTTAAATGCATATTGAAAAATCATATTTTGAAAAAATAATAGTTCAACAGTACATTGTATTGTACATTGTTTTTGCTAAAATACCACATATTTCAGTGTTTTTTCGTAAATGAAATGTCTTGTATAAACATACTGAATAAACACACAAAAAAACAATGCAAGTTGCATTAGACACTGAACTATACAAAGATAATGGCAAGAATTCATTGTAAAAATATTTCATGACCAATATACATGAAGGTGTGAAGGTCCTACCAGATAATCCAACCAACTTTCCCTGGATTGGTTGTCAGATGCCTTACTCACAATGTATTGCGATGCGCTAGAACAGAACAGCGATACGTACCCCGATATACCGTTTGCAAACCAAAGACACGACTGCATAATATTTCTGTCTTAAAGAACTTATTCAACTGTTCAGTAGTAAAGTATGTTATAGGATTTTGTAGGGAAAGTGCCTGTAGCAGACTGGACTAAAAATACTCAGCCTCTAAGAGTAATGAGAACATCTCGAACACGCCCAAATTATTTGAATTACAGCTTTCATCAAATGAACCATGGAAAACTGACGTTTCCCTATTTTCATTCAGTGAAGGGAAGAATTTTTCGATGAAAATAAAAAATATCTCTAAATACCGGTACAATAAATTCGTACCGCAGTATGTATTGCCGCAGCTGCATATTGCAATATACCGGTATATCGTGACAGCCCTATGAAATAGGTAATTTTCAAAAACTCGAACCAATTTTTCCCATGCTTTGTCAGTTTGGGCTAGTGGGTTAAGGCAATGGCTGTAACATATGTAAACGGTCTACGAAATTAGTGGGTGACCGGTTGCCAGAGACAACCAATTTCTAGTTTGGGCAACCAAAAATTTCCTTTGGGCAACCAAATTTCTAATAACAAGACATAGTGCTAACTGCTAAAATGACCTGTTCGGGCAACCACTTTCATATCCTAATTTTGTAGACTGTATGTACATGAACAGAAGCTATGTAAGTTATTAAGGCACTGTCACAATATAGCATAAATCACAGAGTATGCAAGTCAATAGTCATCACCTGTAAGAGTCAATTTATAAAGAGCTGTGGTTTCAATTAGTTACTATTAATATTACCATTTCACAAGCAAAAATACATGTATTATGTTCTTTCTACCTCAAAGATATCATAGTATCAATAGTAAAATAAGGCTCTCATTCTATCCAAAAGCCGCAATTTTGATTAAAAAATATACAAAAATTTACTCATTTTGTTTTACCCTTGTAAAGTTGATACTTTAAAACAAATTAACAAACAGTGAATCAGTCATTACATAGAACATATTGCGGACTTAGCCCAAAAAGGTCGTAACTCACACTTTTGTTCTATTGAGTTACAACTGTTTTGCACTCCCCACCAATATTATATATATCAATAACCAGAGTACTGTAACAACTTAGCCAAGTATAGCACTTTCATGCATTTTTGCAGTAATTTTACTTTCACAGTAAATCTGTTTTTGGATAACACTAATTGACTGTGTGGCCTGTTTGAATTATATATTTGACATTAAAGGTCGTCTTATTGCCCCAGACAACCTGTGATTGGATTTGGGCAACCTATTACTGCTATTAAAGATATAGTCTGGGCAAGTGAAAATATAGCTGGCTGTTCACTTGGGCAACCTAAATAAAAAATTAATGTCATGCCCTGCAGCAATCTCCGTAAACAGATATCCTGTAGAGCATTGTCGTACAGGATCTCTACTTTCTCAATGCAGGGTCACATCGAGATGACCTTTATGTCGACTTATCAATGCGTAGCTTTCATCTAGACAAAACACTATTAATAACATTCTGATTTCTTAATTTCTATTTTTAGACCAAGGTTTGCAAGCTAATTTTACATCTGTATTATTCACAGTCTGCCACTGGACGGCTTATTTCAAATTGTTAGGCGTAGACGATGTAAACAAGTTACGTATCATAACAATTTCGTCATGAATATTGTGATGAGAAAAGGTCATCTGAACGTGACCTTCGTTTGAAAAAGGCCAGATCTAAATTAGCGAGAAGGCGAGCGGAAAATTAAAGATCGGGTTTTAATCAGATTGGCCCTGCAGCTACTGTATCAGTTTGAAAAAAAATATGTAAAAAACAACTGAAAACATATAAGTAAATCGACAAGCCTGTGACTTGCTAACAAGAGAATTTTAGCTAACAATAAACATCATAATTTTCAATTAAATATATACACCAGTTTCCCAGCATACATTGTGAAATATTTACAGAGTGACAGCACTATATGACTTACTTCTTTGTTAAATGCATCAAACATGTACAAAATGTCTTTTATAACTATGTCTCTGACATAGAAATGGAACCAAGTATCTTCATCAATGAAGTTGAGTACATCATGTTTGAATGTCTGGTGTTTTCTCTTTCATATTTAGAATTACATTGTTTTCATCGACTTGGTTCACTTCAGCTACGACGTCAATGCGACTTGCAGGTTTGGGAATTTCTGTTTGAATCATATCACTGATTCCATGTTTTCTTAAAAGTCCTCTCAATGATTCTATCTCACTTTCTTGTGCAGCACAATATTCTCTATACTTCATTAGTTCCTGCTCACAAGCATTGCGCAATCTCTTTTCTCTTTGGACTCGTTTTTCAGCTTGGATTTTCACTGAGAGAACAATGCCTGGAATTCAAACAATTAAAAACAAGATTATAGAGAAAACTTTCAATGATTGTAGTCATTGTACACCAATAAGGCCATAATGCACCATTAACGTTTCAAAAAAGATATGATATTTCTTTATGACAGGGTTCGACACTTACTGTTTTGCCAGAGATCCAGAAGGAATCCCAAGTCAGTTTTTCAGGGATTCCTTCTTACTGTCAGTGATTACTTCAATTAAAAACAAAAAACTTAAATAGATTTGCAGTCACAAATTAATGAACAACGTGCACCATATGATACTAACAATATACAGCTGTATGTTTGCAATCAGTTTTTCCAGATACAATGTCAGCAAAAACAACTAACAACAATTGACAGAAATTAGTTACAGATCTATTTAAACCCTTTTTTTCAATACTCTTTAATTTGATTTTATTGAATTAAAAGAGTTTGTATAGATCTGTGAATATTATTAACTATCCCTTTATGGATAAAAAAAAAGAAATTAGATATACATGTATATGGCAAGACAACAGCAGGGAAACAACTCCAAGGTACCCATGTAGTCAACAGACTCTAGAATATAGAAAATAATTTACCATTCAAAATTCTAGTTACTCTCCATAATCTCAGTAATATTAACAATCCAACACCACTTTCAATTCCTTCTTTATCTCGGAATACAATATCGAGCACAAAAGACACAATCACGACAATAGCATCAAAACATTCCAGTTTGTGTTTGAAAAATTCCAGTCTGAAAACAGCCACACGAACAATAGTTTCAATGAGGAAAAGCCCCAAGATAGAAATGCTGGCGTAATGCAATATATGTGGAGCAAGTGACTCATTGGCACTCTCTGGAAACACCTTCAAGTCTAAGAGCAACTCAGTAACCACTAAAAGGCAATCAACTACAACCATAAACACAATGAGTATTTGGAACTTATTTGAATGAAAGATGTGTTTCATTCTTTCATTAAAGTTCCTAAACTCAGGCTTCGTCTCTTCAGAGTCTGTAGTGATAGAACTTGCAGAGTCATCTTTCTCGATAGCCTTCTCCAAATTGTCCTGCAATTTGTGGAAGCCTTCCATCTGAATCTGCAAAATACAAAGAGCGTACAAATTACAATGCGAAAAGATGACACCAATATTTTGCTGTATACATTCATGGTGTTTATTAGCAATATTCCAAATTGACTGTTGTAACAGGAGCCTTACTATTGGCTTCATAAACCCAGGTTCGAATCAACTTATTTCAATATCTGTGGTTCTCTGTAGATCTTAAGTTATATTTATTGAAGAAACAAAGCCAATTTAATTCAAATTATACTTTAAATTATATTATAAAGTTCTTTCAACAAAACATGATTTAAACAACAGTTTAATATACAAAATATTTACATCTTTTCCTTAAAAGTCAGCTTAAATCATAATAAAAAGAAAGAGCAATTGACCGAGGCCTTACCGGCCTATATGTCCAGAGACACAGGCAAAGTTTCAGTCATTTCGCCCTGTATTTATAGTGTTCGGCTACACAGAGTGGGTGCAACTTGCAAATCTTCCTGGGCGGATCTAACCACATGCTAAGGGGTGATTGCCACTGATAATTATGAAATGCACAACCACAACTGAAGCTTGTAACCATGTACAGTAATAGGCTTACAAAATTACAATTAAACCATATATACTGACTGATATTAACACATTGAATAACAAAAGTAACAATACTAAGTAAAATATTGCAGACAATAAGTAAAATGAAACATTGAACAGCTACACTACTGTTTATATAAAATTTACTACACTAAGGCCAGCGTTTTTTTATAATCTGGTTTACGGGAGCGCCGGTCCTAAATTTTGCAGAACCCAAATAAAATTAATTTCAAAAATCAGTATTTTAAATTTATTTTCTCCGACGGTTCTGTTAGCTTACCGTGTTCCAAAATAAATTGCTGGAGCGCAAACTCCGTTCTATTAGCACATCAAAGCGAAATGAAGTCGCCGACATTTTCAGAAAATCAATAAAACAAATTATGACCCAGATTATGACGGTACTCGCGACCTCGATTCAACGACGGATGGAGCGTATGTTACATCCGCATTTCTTTAGTTATCTACCAATCAACTACGCGGGAGTTGTGCTGTTAGTATACACGCTTCAAAAGTCGATAATTAGTGACTCGTTAGTTTATTGATGGTCCCTGTGTATATTTGTCACCTTCAAGACCAACCAGCGTCTGCTTAATAATCAATAGTGTTATATGTCGGTCCGATAAGATTGATATCGTAATTAAACTGTTGCAATTTTAACAAACACGTGTCAAACTGTGATACTACAATAATAAGAGTAGATAAGCTTTTATTGATGCTTGCCGTTTAATTGATAATTGTATTAAATTATGAGCATGTTGTAAGGGAGTTAGAATAGACGTAATTAGCAGTTTGCCAATGATTGCAATTATTTGCTTTTAAGCGATTATGTTTTCGCGACCCACGCTATCGCCAATTAAATGAATGTTAAATCTACGTTAGTAATTTAATAATCTTATATTTTGATTATTAGTTCTTCTTAATTAAGCAATAAGTAACTGGAAAATTCAATCAATTTTTCGATTTCAAGAATAAACATCGGTTGGTTCAATTGAATTTATGAAAATTGTCAAAGTATTCGCCACGTGGCGTTGCAGACTAAAAATCAATAATAAGCATAGATTCATTGCTACATAATATGTTATATTTAAAAAAGTATGTTATTTACAGCTGAACTAATTAAATAAAAAAGAATTTATGCAAAGAAGGGTCAATAACAAGGACACTGATAACATTTTTTCCCAAAATGGTCTTTTATGCATTTTTAATATGTTTTGATGAACATATAGCTCTACTAGCAAGTAAAAATGCTAAACCCAAAAGACGAACCTTTTATTGAAAAGAAAGTTGGATAATTTAAGTTAACAATTCGATACAAAATCAATGTATTCTGTGAATTTTGTGTAAAACATAAAACAAATAACTCAGTAACCAAACACCCAGGGAGTATTTAATACTCACACTACTTGTGAGTTACAGAAGACCTAATATTTACAAAATGTAATAGTAATTGCATGTATTTAAAGGATAGAAGTTCTAGAAAAGTTTGCATTTGAGAAGTTTGAAAATACTGTTCAAAATATTCCATTCAGCTCATTGAACTTTTCCCGCTTGTCTATCCTCCCAACTTCACCCTCACATCCCTGCACTTCTCCCTGAATTACTAGGAGGAAGAAGTCATTTCTCTGTGTACGCATCGGCATGGAGACTGCGTCAAGCTTATTTATGAATCATGTTTTTCCCGAGGTATGTATATTTGATACCAGTCAACCACGTTTTTTCGGGGAAATGGCTTTCAGTTATTGGTATAAGGTATCCTTTCGGAGCCCAATCCGGAAGGATATATGTTTATATAAACAAACTGTTGTCATGATGATTAATTTCCCCCAACTTCCAAGTTCAATCAAACAGGCCCGTAGGAATTGACATGTGGGGTGGGGCGTGGGAGTGATTTAATAATAATGTTAGAAGCATTCATGCTGGAATACAATTCATGAACTACCAAGCCAAATGTCTCGCCAGTAATTGCAAATGCTACATGTACTAAACATGGTCTGGGACTTTGAAACCAGCTGTTCCCAGTTGAATCCCTACAATGCAGGTCCATGAAATGAAAAAAAAACTGTTAAATGCCCATGTAAGGAACTACTTTCCTGCACTAATTTTTGCTTAAAACAGAACCACTACATTCACTCCACCAGCTGGGCCGGGGGGGGGGTACTGATAGAACATGTCATTTCCACTGCTGCTCCTGGATCTTGAGAGGATGGCACTTGCAAATGGCTGCTACATTACTATCATATTACACAGAGATTCAGCATGAATGTCTTGTTGTATTGCCGACAAAGGTTGACTATTATTAAAAATTGTCAGGGTTGGTGCCTTTTATATTCATTATTAAAGCTAATAGCACCTGCCAACTGTAGGGGACGCTCTATATTATTTGACTGTAAAATATTGGTTAATCACTTTGATGAGACCCCTCAAACTTTTCAGGCTTGGACTGTCTGACACATACATTGTATTTATATTGAAATGATAAATGTCAGAATAGAAAAAGAGTAAGTGTAAATGAAAAAAAGTTTCTCAACTAGAGTTAATATTTTTACACAAATTTTGATACAACACAACCAAAACCATTTGCATAACACAACCAAAACCATTTGCATGCATGTGCCAGGTGTGTTTAGTCTCTACAAAGGAAGCACTATAAGCTTATGACAGTATATATTGAAGTTATTTACTACAGCTAAATTCACAACAGCTTTCGTCTGTGAATTATACATGCCAGGCGTGTTTAGTCTCTACAAAGAAAGTACTACAAGCAAGCAAAAGGTATATGTATGTTTATTCCTGCACAACAAAAACATGAGACAAACAAGTTTTTGAGATCCCATCTGCAAAAGAGCTGTCGGAACTATTGTGATCATCCTTAGTTAATATTAATTTACCCTTCTATGTGAACTTACAATAACTTATTACAGTTACAGTTCTAAGAAGCATTATCAACACAATACCTCCTAAATAGACTGTACATACCTTGGTAGGATGTTTTTTTATTGAAACAAAGATTTTAACATTATACTTACGCTTTTTATCAAATAAATTTTTCTTTCATTTTTTTCGATTTATTTTTATTTATTTTTCCGATGCTCACTTTTTTGCATTTTTATTTTATTTTTATTTCCTCCTCCTTATGCTCATGTGTCCAGAAGTTTCCCGTAAACCAGATTATAAAAAAACTCTGGCCTAATCAATGTGTATTCATTGAGTTCATGAAGTATAGTTCGAACAAAAAAACAAAACACTGTTTATAATAACAATACAATGAACTAACCCACGACTAGGGATGCCCAGGATGACTTTAAAATGAACAATTGTGATATGTTTTAGGGTGTCTTAGTAGTTGGTGTAATGGAAAGCGTTCTACCTTTACAAGCATGATTTACCAAGTGGTGGTGGTTTATTAACCATGCTAATTTTGTTAAAATGAATTACACAAATTTTATTTTCATGACTGCCTACCCCTGAAATGAATTGTCTCAATTTTAATGTTTACCAAAACATGTTTTGTTTTTTTGTATGCACTATAGAACTGGGTGTTTCTTATGAAAACACAAGAAAACTCTAACTCTATTACCATATAAGGAAATAAGGTGGTATGTACAATTAGAAAAGACACTAAAATAAACATAGATTTTAAGGTATTATGTCAATTATAATTCATTCTTGCTACACTATGTATGACACCTTGTTTAGTCAAATCAGAATATATATCTGTCTTCGGAATAAAATTGACTCGGGTTTTAATATTTAAAAGAAAGTAAAAATATCCTTCTTATAGTCTCTGTCAAAATATTCTTTAGACAAGTAGGATTGACAATGAATATGGCACTTCAGTAACCCTCGAATTCTAGGTTAGAATTACAGTTCTATATTACTAGCAACTGCCAAAAGTAAACACCTTGCTGATTAATTAAAACTAATATTATTACAATATTATATATACATGTACATTAGTCCCTAGTTCAAATCATGAACCCAACTTCGAGATATTTTTTGACGGGCCGAAGTTGGGTTCAAACGTAATTCTTTAAAAACACGGTGCAAAGTAAAAATCATGAAATATCCCGTAATACTTCAAACTTGCACTTAAAAATGTTTTAATTCAATAACATTAAACATTGCTAGCTTAAAGTATCAAGAAAAAACTTTGCATTTACCCGAAATCGGCAATAATCCTAGTCGCTACCTGTAAATTCCGTTAATGAGCGTCCATTGTTTAAACTGTATGCAGTCACATGACTGGTTGTATACATAAAATCACTCCAACCGTTTTGACAGACGAAATTTATTTTTTCATTATTTAACTCGCAAGTCAGAAGTTCATAACTTCAATTTCGTTCAATTTACGCTCCGTCTAACAATAAAACATGTCCTACTTTAAATTAACCATTCAAATCACTGTATGGTATACCGTCATTACAGAAAAGTGAAACTGGATAGGGGTGCAGGATTTAATGCTTAAATATGGATTTAACCTTTATTTTTGGGGATGACAGTTGGATAAAGTGATAAAACGGTAATTTCTTTATCATCTGAATGTTATTTTAAGTGAGCAAAATTTGATTAAAAGGGTTTTAGATGCAGTTAAATGCTGATTTCACGGCGCGCAGTTCGAAGTGTTTTTAGAGAATTACGATATGACGATGCATTATGAGAAATGTCAAAATGATAAAAAACATGCATCGTCGTAATTATAGGACTAATTAGTCCCATGCAGAGAATTTAAGCATTAAAGTAAAAAGTTCTGGGCTGGGCTTTTGTCAATAAATTTAAGACATACTTGTGGTTTCCTTAAATCTTAACATGCATGTTGACAGGCTTGGAAATGTAGATAAACAGTTAGACATTAAAATAATTTAAAAAACAAACATTTTAATTGCACTAATTGAAAATAAATTGGCTGAAATTACGCCCCCTTTAGAAAGCTAAATTTCTGTACACGAAAATGCAACTCTGCAATGAAATGAATTACTTTAAGAAAATAAAACATAAATACCTTCATTTTTCTGGTAATTTAGCTTCAGTGGAAGAAAAACATCGCAAGGAAACGAAAAACTAATCTATTTCGTATTGTGTTTTGTTTCGCAGTTCACCATTGTCTCTGATTCGGATTGGTTCGTCCTTATCATACAAGAATAAAACGCAAGGTACTACGAATCCGTTGTTTATGTTTTTCAATTGGCCCAAATGGACGTATAAAGCGAAAAGAGTATAATTGTAACAAAAGGTGGATACAATGCAGCGTGAGGTTTCTGTTTCGAATTAACAGAACATTATAGTGCTTAAAATTTAGAACTCTTGTCTGATTCAGATCGAATGCAAGTCTTTAGTAAACTAGTTTATATGGAAAAGGTCGGGTTTTAGACAAGGGAGGCAACTTTTTACATAGTACAATCATCAGCTTAGTTAATTGTATCCCTTTATAAAAATGCTTTTTGTAGAACCAGAAGTAATAAAAGCTAGCACAGTTGCTTGAATTTCTGTATCCTATTTAAAAACCTCCTTTAGTAATAGGAGCGATTTTTCTAACTATAATACAGAATGCCAAGCTCCTGTGATGCAAGTATATGTTTTAAAAATATCCCCCACTGAAACATTTTAAATACGTCAAAGTTTGCATCCAAATAATTCTAAGTCTTAGTATAGTTTCAGTTTAAAATATGATACCTTATTATTCAAATTTTTATTTACCTTTTTCACCTGTACCAAGGACCCATGCCTGCATATAGAGTTGAACTAAGATTTGATCCAATTCCAATAAATCACAATATCATATCGATATATTACTATATTTTTATTCTCACTTACCAATTTACATATAAGTACCGCTGGTATTATTGTAAATATGTTATATTTTATGCAACATTTGAGGGAATAATATAATAAGAATTACTACGTTTTCGCAAAAAATACTTTATATACCACCGTATAGATGTGAATACGTAACACTTTAGGGCAGCACTTGAGGAAATAATATGATAATAATAATATTACACAACATGTAAGAAAAGTCATTATATACCACCATTATATTTGTAAATATGGTATAATTTAGAGCAACACTCGAGGGAATATAGCGTATAGAATCATAAGTTCATAACATGTAAGAGAATACATGAAATACATTTGTATATATATATGTAATGACTTTCCCCCATATTTTCCCTCAACGGTTGCTTTAAAATATCTATATGCAACGACACCAGTGGTACGTAAAGATTGCTCTTACACAAGTAATAGTAACATTTTGTCCTTATCTTGACAATAATAATAATAATAACGACTTTATTTAAACAGGCTGCACATTTGGACAAGTCCAATCTTCCATGTGGGCCTCAATATACAAGTATATACATTTAAACAATCAAATAGATTTAAGCAAACATAGTTTCAAAAGTACAATTATATACATATAAACAAAAACAGATAAATCAAAAGTACAACTGTCATGACATAATATAAAGTTTCAATTTTCAAATTTACTAAAGAATACAAGTTACATGGAACCAGAGTACTTCCATTGTATATAGGCCAATGTATATGCTACGCTCCCCTCGCAGCTCAGTGAATCCATTACATTCACCCGCTATCTTAAAACGTGTCGATTTATGATATTGACCTTTACTATGAATCCATAAAATACATTCTTTAATCAAATGCTAAAATGGCTTTCTGACATTTAATGGTCAAAACGATCTCACTTTTAATTTGAGTATTATGGCTTTGTAGAAGTTTGGTCGATTCAAATATTTTGTAATCACGTTTGTTTTAGTATATATTTTTTCTACACTAGCTATTTGGGTATATATTTCGTATTCGTAACAAAAGATCAACGTGAACTTCAAATCTGTACATTATATTGCAAAAACATTTGAACAATATCTAGTCCAAGAGGGGGGTCATTTCTTAATTTGATATTTGTGGCTGTCTTTTTATCAGAACATTTAACAGTTTTTAAATGTAATTGTCATCCTGGCATTATGAGTACATGTACAATGTTCTAAAATACGTACAACTGTCGATGTATGCTTCTTTCACGCACCATTAAGATAAGATAAAGATAAGATAAAGTCGGCAAAACATGATAAAAGATAACATAAACCATGTAGGTCTTTGAACCGACTAAGAAAAACATATGTATATATAAAACTAGTATAAACAGTTAATATTGAATTTACATGCAATCTCCGTAAACAGAGATCCTGTTCTACTCGAGTTGTCGTACTGGATCTCTACTTAGTCAATGCAAGGTCACGTCGAGATGAACTTCACGTCACGTCGACCAATCAATGCGTAGCTTTCATCTAGACGAAAACACTATTAATCACATTTTGATTTCGTAATTTCTATTTTTAGACCAAGGTTTGCATACAAATTTAGCAGCGGTATTATTTACGGTCTGCGATTGGGTGGCTCATTTCAAATAGCATGACGTAGACGATGTAAACAAGTTACGTATCATAACAATTTCGTCATGAATATTATGATGAGAAAAGGTCACCTGAACGTGACCTTCGTTTGGAAAAGGCCAGATCTAAATTATCGAGTATGCGAGCGGTAAAATTTTAGATCGGGTTTTAATCAGATTGATTTACATGTAAATATTTATATTTTAACAGAACAACAAGGTAATTTGAAATAAACATGACATTAAAATGATAGCAAAGTTACAATATAATAAAAAATGCATAGCATCAGGGCAGGGATGGGGTCAATTACTTGCAAAGTAATTAATTATAATTACAAAAATGTACCATTATTCTCAACCTCAGTAATTATAATTAATTGTTAATTACACTGAGTAAGGACAATAATTAATTACAATAACCATTATTTACCAATCTGATTTCGAACACCTATGACGATTTACAGTTGACCCTTGACTTATTTAATGATTATTGTCATGCATGGCATTTAACAGTTAATATTGCTAAAACTAAAGTTATCGTTTTTGGAGCACGTTCAACTCACCAATATTCTTTTAAATTAGGTAATGAACCGCTCGAAATCGCCGACTGCTATACATACCTAGGCGTTATATTCTCCAAGAACGGCTCCTTTTTAAAAGCACGTAAACGAGTCTGTGAACAAGCAAATAAAGCATTACACTTACTATTTACTCGGTCGAGTAACGCGAATTTACCTATAGATTTAATTATCAAACTATCTGACCACATAGTTTTACCAGTTCTCACGTATGGCAGTGAAATATTTGGATTTGAAAATCTTTATATGCTTGAAAAAATACTTAACTCATTTCTCCGTAAAATCACTAAAGCGCGCCGATCTACACCCATAATGTTTTTGCACGGCGAGCTCGGTCGTTATCCGATTGAAATAAACATCAAATCGCGAATGATAGCTTTCTGGAATCGACACGTGACGGGCAAACGTGACAAATTTCTTTTCAATTGTTCCAGTACATGGTTACGAGCAACTCGATCACCTCTTGCAAAGTTTAAGTGATTAACATGATTAAACAAGTCCTAGAAACGGCCGGTCGCCCTGACTTATGGGAAAACCAATTTTTCATAACTGATAAAAACATACACAAGCAAATTCGTAGGACGCTTATCGATCAATATAATCAAAATTGGCATGCAAAACTTTCCCAGTCTAATAAAGGGTTATCCTATCTGAAGTTTAAAGACCATCTTTCTTTTGAACAATACTTCACACTGTTGGAATCACATGATATTATCACTTTATTTAAATTTAAAACCGCTAATCACTTTTTACCTATTGAGACAGGACGTCACGACGGAACACCTTACGATGATAGACTCTGCACATTTTGTAATGACGGTCTAGTCGGCACTGAAATCCATTTCTTACTGCACTGCAAATCTCTAAAAAATGAAAGAATAAAATACCTCGGCTATCCAAACTTTCCAGAAATCACATTTAAATCGTTATTGTCTTCATCTTCCAAAATTGAGTTAACAAAACTTTGTTTCTTTATCAGGATAATCTTAAATAAATTTTGATGTTATCTCCCCTTCTCATTTTCTGTTTATTATCTTTCTTAGATATAAGCTAAACCAGTTCCCTCTCTCTTAAATGGAAAATAACGTACCACTTTATCGACATTGACTTTCGTTTTACCTTTTTTTTCTAAATGTATACACCCTTCTCATGAATTAGTATAATATTTCTATGTATATTAATATGTATTTACTTCTCACATATTGTTATGTATATAACTTGTGAATGTTAATAAAGTTCTGTTCAGTAATTGAAAAATAATTAAAATCAATTAATTATTGCCTAAATTTCCTAAGTAATTAATTATTATTACCATTGTTTTCCATTTTTTGATAAAATAATTAATAACAATTACCATTGTTTTTCACACAGTAATTAATTGATAATTAATTGTTCAGAGCAATTAATTAGTCCCGGCCCTGCATCAGGCGCAAGATACACTCAATAATACATTTTGAAGGAATCTGCTGATCTGGACTTAGCTTATAGGGTATAAAAGCTAAATTAATCCAATTACGGCGAAAACTTTTAGTGCTACAATTGATTTCCGACAAATGCTTGGTCCAATAAAGTTTAAGGTAGTGCTTAAAGTGTTTCGTAGGAAAACATTTAGACGATATGTTTGAAATTGTGTCAGCCAACTGCTTGTAAGCAGAGTCCACTATCAATATCGTAACCAAATAAGAGAGCTCGGTCTTGTAAGTCTATTAGCACATTAGAAGACCCCGTAAGTTCCTTGTACATTTGAAATTCACTATGTTTAATCCGTTTCCACTTAATATGTGTAAAGTGTGTTGCCTGCCACAGTAATTATCGATATACCATTTAACTTAATCGTACAAAACACAGACCTATGCCTAGAAACATTCATACAACTATTATCAATTATTTCTACATTGTCGATACAATACAGTTTTTCAGCAGTAAAGATGAATATTTATCATCATAACTTACATATGACATAATATCACCAGTCGCTAGGAAAATTATACAAGAACCCAACAAAACATTGTGTTCGTATGGATACCATCTACCTATTCCTAATACATTGCCTCTGCAACCAGCAAAGCTGAAAAGTTTATTGAAGCGATTGGATCAAGAAAAGTACTACAAAGGAGTAGATATGACAGATTGATTATTGTAGCAGATAGCAAAGGCAGATACCTGGAGGAAGAATTGAAAAACTTTGATCTAAGTGGGAAAATAGTAGATATCTATAGTTATCCTTCTAGGAGAGTTATTGATGGTCTTAATAAAGTCTCCAATATTATCCATGATCTAAAATCTACAAACAAAGTAGTAATTCTCTTTTGGTTTGGTACATGTGACGTTACAAAAAAGGAAGGTCAATTTATATCACAACGTAATAGTGATACCAAAGAGTTAACTGATCTTCTAAAAACCAAATTTGAGGAATTAGTAGAGATTAGCAAAAACAGATCAGTTGATCTAGGAATCTTAGATCTGCCACCTATATTCACCAGAGAGTATAATAAATCTAAAGGACACACCAACCCTGATAATATAGATGATAAACCAATAAATGAGCAAGTTAAGGCTGTGAACACCCTCATAAGATTCTATAATTTCAAATTAAAATATATTTCTCCAAAAATTCACACAGATTTCCTGATAGCTAGAGGTGGTAAGAAAAGAAAAGGGACAAAATATTCTTTAGACCCGAGAATACTACTGGATGGTGTTCATCCAGGACCCACAATAGCTAAGAAGTGGCTACTGAAAATTTTTGACAGTATAAACCACTAAAATCTTGAAAATATTTATGTTTATACATAAATGAAAATTAAGGTTGTTTAACCATGTCAAGTTTGATGTGCAATGACAGCATTGTCGTCATAACTTAAAATATATATTAAGGTTTTCTATGAACGTTAAGCTAGTTGTACAATGACAGCATTGTCAACTGACTTTAAATGAAAATTGAAATACATATCTTACTTTATGTTAATGTATATATACAGTATTGCCAAGAAACTTAAAAAGGAAAAGCTAATATAAACAATATTCACTGTAAACTAGTAAAAAAACAGCGATAGTACACTTAACGCCACTTATTTTCATTCAATCTACACAATGGCTTCTAACTGTCCAGAAAGTTCTAACCAACTACATAGTACACCTATAAGAGGAAGTAACTTCAAAGGTATTTGAGACTGGAGACCAAGACAAGAAATTGAAAATAAAAGGAAATTTGTGTCTAGTCCAGAATTATTACAAATGACTTGTGCTAAATGTGAAAATGACCTTGATGCAAACAGGCTTGACTGTAAAGGCTGTAAACTATATTTTTGCCATAGATGTACTGGTCTTAATTCAAAAGTAATCGAGCTTATCCATAGTGGAGCACTGGATGACTATGACTTTCACTGTAAATGCTGTAAACAAGTAAAACCAACCCTAGAAAATATTGATAGAAAATTAACCCAACTGAATGAAAAACAAAATATAAGGCTTACAACACTTGAAGAAAAAGTTAAACGTATAGATCTGACAGTTAAAGACAAAGTCAAAACAGAGGTTGCTGAAGCCAAACTTGAATTAATGGAAAATATTGAAGATAAAATTAGAAACATAGTACATCTGATCTCAAAAGAAATGGAAGACAGAAGACGGCGTGTACTCAACATAATTATATATAATCTACCAGAAGGGTCTGAAACTAATGGTCATCTCAATAAAGAATATGATGAAAATAATTTGAAAAAAAATCGCATCAAAACTCGGTCTTGAAAGTTTGAAAATTGAAACTTCATATAGGCTTGGTAAAAGGACCAACCAAAATAATACCAGGGTACTAAAAGTCATCTTCTTAGACAGAAAACAAAGGAAATTTCTTCTTGAAAATTCGAAGCATATCACAAATAAGCTTGATCCAAAATTTGCTAAAACTGTAATCTTCAAAGATCTAACACCACAACAAAGGAAAGAAAGAAAGCACAAAAGAGATCTTAAAGAAAATCAAAATAGTAGAATAGTCATCCAACCTACAACAAATACTGTAACTAATAATACCTTCATCCACTCTCAACAAGTAATGGATACATTGACAAATGAAACAAGTTTGGACACTAATGTAGATACAATTCACTCTAGAACAATAGATGTGGACAAAACAGTAATAGGTGGTATAAGTCTGGATACTTCAACTGTGACCCATAACCAGCAGTTAAACCAATAAGTATTTTTAACAAAACTGTGAATAATGTAAATAGCTGTGTTTTTAAAAACAATAATTTGTTAACTCATAACATACATAAGATAAATAGCATAGAAATACTCTATACTAATGCTGACTGTCTCACCAAGGACAAATTACTTGAACTTAAAACCTCAAGCAATAATGACAACTGCTCAATCATAGCAATTACAGAGATATTTCCCAAGAACACTATGTTTGATAGAACCCAAGAAGAGCTCTATTCAATTACAGAATATGATATCTTTCTCAATGAAAATGGAAAAAGGGGTACTGCCATATATACAAAAAAGGAACTCAGAGCAACAAGAGTCACAAATGAAATTATTGACAATTTTGAAGAATGTGTATGGACTGAGTTGAATCTTCACAACAGAGACAAATTACTAGTTGGATGTATCTATAGAAGCCCAAATAGCAGCAGGGAAAATTTCCAAAAAATGATTAAAATGTTAAGATTTATGAACTCATTAAATTTTCACACATACTCATGGGTGATTTTAATCTTAAAAATATTGACTGGGAAATAATAAAAGCAACATCAGGGGAAAAACAAATTGAAACAGAATTTGTAGAAGCAATAAAAGACATATACCTATTCCAACATGTAAATGAACCCACAAGACACAGGACTGGTAATTTACCATCACTTCTTGATCTCATATTCACAAATAAAGCTGAAATGGTTGACAAGATTGAGCATTTACCAGGACTTGGGAAAAGTGACCATAATGTATTTAAGTTCAAATTCAACTGCCACAAATAAATAAATAAAATCCCTAACACAAAACTTAACTACAATAAAGCCAACTTTCCATTAATAAATGAAAAAATAGCACAATCTGATTGGAAATCTCTAGATCAACTAGGAATTCAATCATTCTGGAGTAGATTTGCAAAAACACTTACCAATATACAAGCACAAACCATTCCAAGAAAATCTACCAAGAAGACTGGAGTCCCATACATCGATCTTGAGACATCAAAAGCAATTAAAGAAAAAAGAAGAAAATGGAACAAATACAAAAACTGTATAAACCTATTTACTTACAATGAATACAAAGTAGCTAGGAACCATGTTGTTCTCCAGCTTAGGAAATCTAAGTATAAATATGAAAAACTCATCGCTGTAAACGCTAAACAAAACCCAAAGCAATTCTGGAAGTACATCCGATCTAATTCTAAAACCATTTGTGGAATAAATTCTATAGAATCTAATGGTAGCATGATAACTGATGATCTAAGGATAGTGGAGGAGCTCAATAATCACTTCCTGTCTGTATTCACTGTAGAAAATGATCAAGTCCCTGATCTGGATGACATAACTGACATAATAATCACAGACACTATAATAAACGAAAAAACAACTATGAAAGCAATTAAAGAAATAAATCCCACTAAAGCTGCAGGACCTGATGAAATTCATCCTAAGTTGATTTATGAATGTAGAGAAAATCTTTGTAACATACCTTGTAAAATGTACAGGAAATCTTTAGATGAAAACCTACTACCAACACAATGGAAACATGCTAATGTGTCAGCAATTTACAAAGCCGGTAAAAAAACCTGCGTACAAATTTATAGACCGATTAGTGTAACATCTATCTGCTGCAGAATCATGGAAAAAATTATAAGAAACGCTATAGTGAAGCACCTTGAAGATAATAATCTACTTTCTACATGTCAACATGGTTTCAGAAAAGGCAGATCATGCACAAAACAACTATTAGAATGCTTGGATGACTGGACTAGCGCCATAGACCAAAATTGTAACATTGACATAATATATCTTGACTTTAAAGCAGCCTTTGACAAAGTACCTCATAAAAGATTACTTAAAAAAATATGGAGCACCGGTATAAGGGGCAAACTGTACAAATGGCTAGAAAACTTTCTTACAAACAGATTCCAAAGAGTATGTGTTAACGGATCAAAATCCTCATGGTGCAAAGTAACAAGTGGAGTACCACAAGGAAGTGTCTTAGGCCCAGTTTTGTTCTTAGTTTTTATAAATAATCTTCCAGAAGTTGTAAATTGTACCTTGAAAATGTTTGCAGATGATACAAAACTTTACAGGAAAATTACTTCAGAAGATGATAAACAAATACTTCAAGATAAAATCCTCGATGCATGTGAATGGGCAAAAAAGTGGCAAATGACTTTTAACAAAAACAAATGCAAATATTTCCATATTGGTCAAAATGAATCTAATGAGTACTATATGAAAGATCAGTCAAATAATATACAAAAGATACAGGAAGTAAGCCAAGAGAAAGATCTAGGAGTTATTATTGACAATAAATTAATATTTGATAAACACATCTACAAAAAAGTTAACTTGGCCAACAGAAATCTTGGACTAATTGTCAAAAACTTTACTTATATGAATAAAGAAATGTTCCTCTCTCTATATAAAGCACTAGTAAGGCCACATCTGGAATATGCTTCAGTAATATGGTATCCACTCTATAAAAAGGAAATGCTAGCCATTGAAAATGTCCAGAGGAGAGCAACAAGAGCAGTTCGTAGTCTCCAAGGTCTTGACTACACGAACAGGTTATTAAATCTCGGCCTCCCTACACTTGAATATAGGAGAACAAGGGCAGATTTAATTCAAGTATATAAAATAATCAACAAGTTAGATATTATAGCTAATGAAATTTTACTACAAAACCAAAGCTCAACAAGAGGTCATAATGTAAAACTCTACAAACAAAGAGCAAATAGAAATGTTAGAAAAAATGCTTTAAGTCACAGGATAATAGACACTTGGAACGCCCTGCCGAGCAGCATAGTAGAGGCCCCCACATTGAACTCTTTCAAAGCCAGACTCAACAAAAACTGGAACATTCCATGCAAATTTAGATCTACATGCTACCATCCCTATCAGTAACCAAAACAAGTCTTAGTCCATATCTTAGTCTATATAAATAGACTCATGCTGAAAAGAAATGTACATAGTTTTAGATACTTGTTTTAACTGTTTATAACTCTAAAAGTGTAAATGTATGAAAAGAAATTACGATGACTGATTTACATATCCTATTGAAAAAAAACTATAGTGCCTGTATGAAAACCACTAAACAGTGTGTGCAGTAGTGAATAACTGTTTGTTAGGGAAAACAAATCCAAAAATGGCAAGAAGCATTAAAATGCTTAACTCAATGAGTATGCAGCATGCATTAACTATATGAACTATAATGGCGGTAGTCATTAAGTCATGACATATAAGCTCCAGTACAGCTATCCAATGAGTTAATGGCTACAAGACTATTATTATTAATAAATTGTAAGAGATACATATCTCTGCTATCTAATACATATTTAATACATGAAGCATTAAAATCGCCAATAAAACATACTATTCCACTTTGGGACAACATCATCATAAATTTGAAGAAAAACCCCAACAAAATCAACAAAGCACGTAAGCAATACAGTCAATTTTAATCCGTTCTTTATTAACTCGTCAGTTAAGCGCACTTAATTTAACTCCTCAGTGTTTTAGGAGGACCCTCCATACATTTTGATTATTATTACGAGCCGAATCGTGTTGGTTACGAAAAGTATCGAGTACGACAAGCCCGTTTATTTATAAACAGTATGGTAGAGGTTTTTAACTAGTTTCTTCGTCATAAAGAAAACGCGTGTACTGGTTGATGATTAGAAATACTACAGGAAACATCGATGAGCGTCACTATTTTGTAATAAACATCATTATCTGTGATTCAGACAATTTAAAGAACATTTTATACTTGGTTTACGGAAGAAACAAACACTTCTAGTTTATATCAAAAGTTAAAACAGGTATTTTCTTTGTTGACTTGGCCCTTAATTACGAAATTCGTGTCGAAGCCCGTTGTGTGAACTCACGACCCCCTAGCATGGCTAACGTTTTTATTTTTCAGTGAACGAAAACCGTTTATTACAGCTAAGTTTACGGTCAAGAACGACAAAAGTTGCTCGTGTAAGTGATGATTGTTCTAACTAAGTTGGGTGTCTCAGGCTTGAAAGTTTCATTCATACCTGGTAAGAACTGGTTCAACATAAGTGTTGATCAGTTAATGAATGAAATCTCAATAAATTTGTCTCTTTCTGACAAACTCAACATCTGTACAACAAGGTGAAGCCCTAGTAGGACCACACTTTAATCAGAAGGAGAAGAACAACTACAAATATTGTAAATGTGGGTCGGTGACCATAATGTAAATAAGACTTAAAGAGAATTATCTCTCTTTAGGGTCATCCCTGGTATTGATGCGCATGACATATGGCATTTTACATACTGTGATATTCACCATTTGTATGCCATGTGTCATGTCATTGTTACCAAAATAAAATTATTATCATAACTCTGAAGTCAGTGATATTTTTATCTCAGCTGTATAATTATGACTCACAATATGTTTATCACATTGACCTTAATCTTGATTGATATTGTTACGATTGTAAATTTGTATACAAATTTATATTGGCTGGATCATGAAGCAAGTTTTTACAGCTCGGATTAACCACTTTTGATCCTGCTTCCTGGTCCTCTAGTATTGTGCAGTAAGGATAAAGATTCTTGATCAAGGTCTGGGTGTGAATCACGCTAACAAGGATTAGCCTATACAATAAACAATGATTACCAGTCCAACATCATATCCATTTGGTCACGCTTATTTCGAAATCTTCGTTTACAGTTTATTTAAATCATCAATCAAATATTATATATTTTCTTGAAGAAAACAGTTATCAACCCTGAAATGGATGTTCTAATTATGGCTTGATTTTTATATTTTCAGAAAAGATATGGCTGATATAAGTGATTTAGACAGGTAAATATTCATATAAAATTTTTTGAATTGTGTCGTTCTATATTTTTATTCTGATATTTATACCTGTAACATTCTGAAATAAATTAATAATAACATGATTTTTTTTTATTTTCTTCTATTTATTGACAATGTGACTTAGTATGTCGCTGTCAATAACTTCTCTGCCTCTGATAGACTCTAGTAGTTTCTATGTGACTCATAAACTGGTGTTGATTATGAAGAATGAAAAAAATAGCAATAGCAATCATCATTAAACAGAATGAGATGATGTAATACTATAACTAAATAACAATCAATGTAACTCCTTTGTCTGAAGTTCTGAACTGGGATCAAACCTATGATCTCCCAAACAGTAAAGGGGCATGCTACCACATTGCCAGCCATGAAAGCTAGGGGGTTCAAGTGCTGTATTTTATCTCTGCTACAATTAATCATATATATTCTTATAAATCCCAATTTACTCAATAGTAATTATTGATGATTATTAATTAACTGTCAATGATATCTTATATGATTAAATCTTGTTTACATTTACAGACAAATTGAACAATTACGGCAATGTAAAATAATCAAAGAAAGTGAAGTAAAATCATTATGTGCGAAAGCAAGAGAAATTCTTGTAGAAGAAAGTAACGTCCAGAGAGTAGACTCTCCAGTCACAGTAAGTTGTTCACTCTCACATTAACCCATCTCTAGTCTGAAGGCTGAAGCTGGTCAAAATGATTTGGGCTTGTAAAATTTAATTGTTTTATATAATTTGATAAGTCTACAATTTTGCTTACTAAGTTCTAACAAACATGATACATCTGGCTAGTGCTTGTTAAAAACTCGGGTGAAGACTTGTCTACTCTGTGTACACTATTATCTTTCACCCTGAAACTCAACAGTTTATTACTGGACAGTAGATCCTGTGAAGATCAAAATTTTACAGGCCTAAACCAAGTCTTACAGTATCAGAGACATTTTTCATATTTTGATAAATTAAAAACTGTGTGGATAAGATCAATTTTTTTGCCAGATAGTTGGTCCAACATCATTGTCATAATTTTATTGGTATTCAGTGAGTTTTCCAACTTTATATGTTGAAAACTGATCTGTATCCATAATGATTTGGTTTCCTGAAATTAAATGTTTCAGTCAATGAAATAAAAGTTCTAAAAAAACTTGTCCAAAAAAGTCATTTGATTGCCTGAACTGAAAAAAAAGTTGTTCCAAATTACATGTTGGATGTACTCTGATCTATTTAAATTTTGTACTGATTACTTACAAGAAATGTTTAATTTTGCAGGTATGTGGTGATATTCATGGCCAGTTTTATGATTTAAAAGAATTATTTAAAGTAGGAGGAGATGTTCCAGATACAAATTATTTATTTATGGGTGATTTTGTCGACAGAGGATTTTACAGTGTAGAAACATTTTTACTTTTATTAGCTTTAAAGGTTGGTTACTTTTCTTTTTTTATATTTACATTTTATATAGGAGATTTATAGCTTGTCAGGTGAACTGCTAAGTTTTCTTTTGCACTAAAATGGCCGTTGATGATTCATGTTGACATCTGACGATAGTCCTATTTACTATCTATTTTCTAGCCTGACATTTAATTGAAGACCCCAACTAATATATCACCTCCTTTGGGTTAGGTTGAAATTAAGTTAATCTAAGATTTTGATCCATTAAGGTCCAAGATGAGACAACTATGCGGGGGTTATTAGTTATTAAAGTAGGTTGCCCAGTTAGACAACCAGCTATCAGTTTTACTTTCCCAAACTAAATACTAGCAGTAAGATGTGCAAACCCAAATATATAAAAGTCATCATGACAGAATGTTCCATATTCTTACAATTTTTAGCGATATAATATTATCAGAGCTTTTTTTCAGTGGTTGGGGAAGGGGCCTGAGGCCTTTTTATATATAGAACATTTGGGGAAATTATTATAAGATGCTTGATAATATTAGGCCCAGGAGCATCTTAAAATATTGCAACTTAATGTTTAGCCCTGGTATGTCATGTAAAAATCAAATACATTTACCATCAGCTACTTAGTACTTGTGCATTAACATTTAGCCTAGATCCATCAACATTCAGATTGACAATACAACTCTACTTTATATCATCTTGCAGGTTCGCTATCCAGACAGAATCACATTGATCCGTGGTAATCATGAAAGTCGACAAATTACACAAGTATATGGTTTCTATGATGAGTGTTTGAGAAAATATGGATCAGTAACAGTGTGGAGATATTGTACAGAAATATTTGATTATCTTAGTTTATCTGCTATCATTGATGGAAAGGTAAGCTTTGATGGTTTACAATATATTTAGCTTGAATATTTGGAGAAAATAGGGACTATCCTATTCAATTGTATGTGTGCATCAACACCCTGAATGTTCCAGTGCATTGTCTGTGGACTGCTGTTGTTTATGTTAATATCTAGGATGTAGGCTGTTTTTCAGCAAGGAATTTTCTACTTATATGTTGCATCCACTGAATAGTCAAGTGTAAATGGGTACTGTATGGGTCACCTGGTTCAAGCAGATTGAAGATGATTTAAATGATCAGGGATTGTTATTCATGACTGTAATGTTAGCTGAGCTTGTATGTTAGTGAATCTTCTATAACTCAGAAAAGGGAATGGAGAGAAAAAGGACCAGGTGCAGTGCTATTCTGCATTCAGATAATCACCATCTTATTATCTATATAAACTGAAGCATGGTTTAAATTTATGTTTAACTTTTACAGATATTCTGTGTACATGGTGGTCTATCACCGTCAATACAAACATTGGACCAGATTCGATCTATTGACAGAAAACAAGAAGTACCTCATGATGGACCTATGTGTGATCTACTTTGGTCAGACCCTGAAGGTATGTAGTGTGTACATTATTCTTCTACAATATTTACTATAATGTCTGTACTATAGTGTCTGTTTTTTACCCGGCTGTCTACACCAACTTTTGACCTATATTTTAAACCGATACAATTTGCTCTACCATACCTGTTTGTCCAATGAAATACTCTTTTGGTAAAGAGAAATGAATAAAAAATATTGTATCATTGGTTATTTTTTATTAGCTGCAATAATACTAAGACAGGAGTGGAAGATAGAGGACTAAGGAAGGTTTTTTATCATTACATATGTTAAATTATGTCTTGTTCCTGATTATTTTATAAAAGAGGTGAAGAATTATAGGTATGCATGTATTCAGTGATTGAAAGAAGAATACATAACCACATGTTTGTTTTGTTCTTTTTAGAAAGCTTGGCCTGACAATGAATTTAGAAATTATATGACTTAAGTCAATGAAATTTCTCTTTCGGCACGATATGACCTTTCTGTGTTGGTGTGCCGTAAAACCCAAACAAACGAACAAATAAATTTCTTGAGATTCATTATGAAAACTATTAATTATATACTATGCTCTGATGGTCCATGTTACTTTGTAGACATGCAAGGATGGGGTGTAAGTCCAAGAGGAGCCGGTTATTTGTTTGGTAGCGATGTAGTAGCCCAGTTTAATGCAGCAAATAATATTGATCTAATATGTCGAGCACATCAACTTGTGATGGAAGGATATAAATGGCATTTTAGTGAAACAGTTTTAACAGTCTGGTCAGCTCCAAATTATTGTTACAGGTATGTTTCTTACACTTGATTTTATTTTACTGTAGTAAAGTTTATTGAGCACAATAAAAACAGACAAGTATTAATTTTCATTCAGTTAGGGTAATCCCATAAAAGAATCTGATTTGAGAATTTCTCCACTGTACCAAAAAAAAGATGCTAAGTTAATGGATATAAAGCTACATTTAGCAAAATAGGTTGTAAGACCATTGATAATATGGACCCCAGGTAATTATACCCCCGCTTCAAAGAAGAGGGGGGTATACTGTTTTACCCTTGTCCGTCCGTCCGTCTGTCCGTTACAAAATTTCCGTCGCAGTTTTCTCAGCAACTATAACATGCAGCAGACTAATACTTTGCATATTGCTTCATCCCATAGTCCCATGTGGTGTAAAGCGATTTCATGCTCCTTGCTCATCTACTTCCTGTTTGTCGCATATTTTTAGATTTTTGCGGGGGTATCACTAGTGAGCATTAGCTCACAGATTTACTTGTTGCATTAGAGTTACTGACAAATTGGATTCATCTTTGAAGAGGTAAAATGAATATAGTATGGTTTCCAGCCTACATCAAGGTCAATGAAGCAATACCCATCATCTTAAATGCCAAAGATGTGTAACCCTTGAGAAATGTTTGTGGAAAGCTAACTGAATTTTTGTGTGCATACAACTTATGATTTATGCCTATATGGACTCATGATCCTATTTCTGGTTAATCCAAGAAAACAATACAATGATTTCTATAATGTTTTGTTTTACAGATGTGGTAATGTTGCTGCAATATTAGAACTTGATGAACATTTACAAAGAGATTTTACTATATTTGAAGCTGCACCACAGGTAAAAGAATCTTTCAATAATCTTTTTTTTTATGGGGGGGGGGGAGGTGGAGAGTTTACACCATGTATCAAGCCTTTAGAAAGGTTATGTTCAGCAGCCGGTTGGCCTAAACAGCATTCCAGAACACTTTGCTTTAATCAGTACTTACTTGACCTTCTACTAGAAGCTGACAAGTTTTTGTTATACAGAGGAAATTTGACCACATTTTTATAGCATTTCATGTAGTATCAGGGAATTGAACCTTGATAGCCAGAATCAATGTCAAAGGTGCTACTACTCCACCATAGGTAAAAGTGTACAGGACTGGTCCTAGATTTTAGGGACTAGAGAATGAACACTAATGAATCTATGAAATTGCAGAAATTTGAATTTACTGCCTTGCTCTACCATTGCAGAAACTACCTTTATGAAATAACTGGACTAGATTTTCATGAAATTAAGAAATTTGTTAATAACTAAGTGACAACCCCTAAAGTGGCAAAAATAAATTAGGACCAGTGTGTTTACGGATGTTTGAAAGTAATTTAATGTACATGTACTTTAATGTTGACTGTATATTTATGTACAATTGCTATCTATCTACTTTGTGTAACAAGTGAACATCTGTTTATGTTTTCAGGAATTACGTGGCGTCCCTTCAAAGAAACCACAGCCAGATTATTTCCTGTAGAAGAGAATTTATGTATAGAGTCAAGATAACAAGTGAAAAAGTGTTCTCTATCATTTTGTATTATAATTGACAAACATTTGAGTCATTGTTGTATAATTTAAAGAAGTAATTATATCAGTCAGTACATTGTATGTGGCATTTTCAGCCATTTTTTAAATCAAAGTCCATGCTTGTGTTTTTTTGTTACCTCACTCTGATAGAGAGGGAAAATTAGACTGCACTTATGATATTGGATATGTGTAATTTTATTTCATATTTTCATAAGGTATTCAATATTGTCTCATGTGCCTGAAATCTACTTTTATTATAAACAATAGTTGAATTTATCTACAAAATTAATGGGGGTCCAGTTGTCTTGGACTGCCACTGTTTTGTTTGGGCAATTAAAAATTCTTTTGCGTAAGCAAAAATCTGTGAACAAGATATTTTGCTTGCTGCCAAATGACCAGGTCGGACAACTGCTTTCATATAATAATTTTGGACTTACGGTTATATAAGTGCTGTCAATGATACGGGCTGAAAAGGTTTTACTATATAGTTCAAATTAGCTGTAAGAATTTTATATTTGGTGCAAAGAGAATTATAGCAGTGTGAAATGGGTCATTTTTATGTTCTTTTAGATTAACAACCTATTTTGAAAAAAGAAGCAATCAGATATTGTCCATTACATAAAATTTCAGAGCCAGTTAATTATTTCATGATCAAAGCATTTGATGCAATATTCTTTAAAAAAACTGATGATCTTGAGCTTTCTGTCTTGTATTTTTATTTGACATAGGAGGGATTTTATATTTTTCATGAAAGCACTTTTATCTTTACCTTTTCACTCCAATTTACTTACTTTTGTCTTACCCACAACTTTCTATCTACTTAAAATGTTCATTTTATTTGTATTCACTATGATAGATTATTTGTTTAGATTTCAAACAGAAATTTAGGGTGCGTTGCATAAGCAAGTGGCTATGTATCGCTTTGTACCCTGGTACCCTTAATTTGATGTCACTCACTTATTCCCTTTGTTGTAAGAGGGGAAGCAGGACACAAAGCGATATGTAGCGATTTGCTTAAGCAACACGCCCTTAATGTTCATGATAAAGGGAGGTAATTAAGTACACTATCATGTATCATTCGGAACACCTCGACCATTCATTGAATAAATAATCTCGGAAGGATTTGAGGGGTTTGACCAATAATACTGGGTTTTTGCTACATACACAATGTGAATCACAGGGTTAACTTGTAACGGTTCTGCAAAATAGTTCTTGTTGTAAGCACATACGGCTTTGTAGATACATTCTTTATGCTATATATGTGACTATACACTGTTTAGTGAATATCATTGAATCCTGCCTTTTAAATTCATGGACTAAAAAATGAGACATTTATCACTACCTAAATAATCGTGGATTTGTTTACTTTAAAACTGGGTAAAGTATTTTGTTTTGGCATGTGACACAAATGTAGTTCCAAAAAAGTCGTCAAAATATGTCT
This sequence comes from Mactra quadrangularis, assembly GCA_025267735.1. Lineage (NCBI taxonomy): Eukaryota > Metazoa > Mollusca > Bivalvia > Venerida > Mactridae > Mactra > Mactra quadrangularis. The sequence goes on from CM046305.1 coordinate 22,496,528, forward strand.
AAGGTTAGTCTGATAGTGAATGGTCGAGAAGTTCCGTATGTTGCATGTTTAGTTTTGTATAAGTACTGCATTGTACCACATTGAGTAAGCTCAAGTCATGAACCTCAGTCCTTGCATTTTACTCTGTTTCTGGAACCATACAATGATTAGGATGTGAACAAGATATGACATAGTTCATATAATTTAGTGATAGGTTATATAGGTCCATTGTCATTGTTGTATCTTGGATATAGTTACTTCACAGTTGAACATATATTAATTTTCTTACATTGTTGAAATTTATCAATTTTCTTAAATTCATTCTTTGTACAAAAAATAAAATTTCATATAATTGTATGTACAATAGATCATATTTGTTCGTGTACAGAAAATAATTGATTTGTAATCAAGAACAGTCATGTTTCAATAAACTAGTCTTAAATTATTGTAATTTTCAGATTGTAAAAAATTTCATTTATGAATAATAATAAAAATATTGGTCCTAAAAAAATAACTGAAATAAAACAATTTTATTGCTGGTACAATAATTTTGTCTCTGATTCTTCTTTTTTGTAATCTATTCCTTTTAACTCTCATGGTTGTCTCTAGAGAGAAGATATGTGTTATTCTTTCATTCAGACAGTTTATAAAGTTACAAATGACCATGAATTTATGCTGATTTTTAAACTGCTACATGTGTCTCAGAAGCCAGGAAAGGCAGCAAATGGCGAATGTGTCCAACTTGATTTATTTTTCAAACCAATTAAAATGGTAATATTTTTTCACAATATGAATTCATTGAAAATGTTCACTTTTTATTGAGTTAATTTAGCTTGACAGAAATTGTTGTATAGATATTGTTTTAATGTTCAGTAAAGATATAGCTTGTTCAGTTTGGACAGAGAGATATTTTACTTTACACATTGTAGTAGTGTTGTTGCTAACTGATATGATGAATTTTGACATCTTGGGTCAATGCTAATAAGCTATTCATTTATCTAAAACAGATCTTACATTCTAAGGTATTATTTTTCTTTGTTAAATTTAGCATTTATATTTTATCAGTCATAAGTCACAATTTCCACCATATTGTCTAAGATTCAGTTTTTCCAAGTAAAAAATGTCTGACACTTAACTACATGTATATTGAACTGCAAAACCTATCAGTTTTTTTCAAAAGATTGAACGCTAATCCTTGCAATTTTAAGTTCAATTTTCATATTAATTTGTGACGAGAATGGGCATTATGCATGTTCAAAGTATTTTTTAAAAATCTCAACATTTGCTTATAAAACCCAGATTTTACTGTCAATAATTGAATTTTTTTTGCATTATTGAAAAAAGCTTTAATTTATGCCTTTAAAAATTAATAATTACATGTTGTATATAAATGCATAGGTAAAAGTTGGCAGGACTTGTCCTGAAAGTAAATACATTTGGGACCTGAGAAGGGATTCTTTTCCTATGTTTAACCTACTGAAGTTAAGAAATTTGTGCATTTCAGAAATTTGAAAGTTTTTTACTTTTCACACATGTTAAGGTAATGTAGACATGTATTTTAATTCCTGGCAATAATCAGTTGTATGACTCTTAACACACATTATATGGTATTGATACGGCGATGCAAATATTCAACAACTATAAATAGCCCTTAATATGTAAATAAATTCTATTTTTAGTTGATACTATGTTGTGTTGTCAGGTCTACATATATATTTTCTTTAATTATTTGGTTTTTAATTAAGATGAAAATGAAATCTTATTTTAAATCTAAAGGGAGAAAACTCTTAAAGAATTTTGTCTGGAGTAATTTCCCTTTAACTACAACCATTGTACTTTAAATATCATTTCGTGGAAATATCATTTTTGTAAATCAATAAAAAATTACATGGTGAGCTGTCTCACGTCACAAGCTCTTGTAAAATGATTGTCATTTTTCATGCGATGAAATAAATTAATTTTTATTACAGATTTTGTATCTTATTTATTTTCCTGGTTAAGAAAGATCACAAATTTCTTGTATGGTCTCTGACTCTCTGGATATTTAATTGGAAAGATTTTTAGCTCAGTTATTGTGGTGCCAATACTGAGAACATGTATATTAATCAGTCATGCAAAGCAAAGGGGATTTTTATTTTTGGGCAAAGAAACAACAAGATGGGTTTGAAGAAATCTGACCAGTGAATTGGTGAAACTTTTCAGTGTTTTGAAGATGATATTCCAGTATTTCTTAATAAGAAATCAAACGTTTTAGTCTTAGACAGAACACATTTACTGAAGCATGTAAATTCTATTCTTTCTTATAAGTCATTCAAACCAATCTGACCTTGCTGTGGAACCACTAATAGTAAGGTGTAAGAAAGGCAGATTTGAGATTTAATTAAAGCCCCTTTCTTGTACAGTTGTATCTATATACAGGACCACCTATATTCAGAGGGTCAGCAGATATCAGCCCCTATGATCACATGGCTGTCAAGGGTTTCATGGCTTCAGATGTGGGATTTGAACGAAGGGGGCTGATAGGCCAACACCTTAGCCAAGGAAACCATAGGGCCCAAAAGCTCCTGAAAAATATTTATTTGGATCCTCTGAATTTCCACAAACATATCTATGAATGGCTATGTACACAGATCTGTACTGTTTGAATGTAATGATATCTGTTGGATATACTTGGTTTAATGCCAAGTCAACTTGATTTATGTTATTTTACAGTGACCAGCTCACCTAATTTAGCTTTCCTTGACCCTTGTCTATAACTAGTACTCACCAACACTTCCACAAAGTAGGATATTTCTCCATAAACCCTTACACCTTTTGCTGTAGAGAATACTTCTCTTGTGGGAAGTAAGAGGGTTCCCCTTTAGTGCATCCCAATAGGGCTGCAAATGGCAAAATCCTTTTCAATTGGGAAGTTTCTGGCCATTTTTGATGTACCTCAAGACTACATTATTATCGAATATATGAGTTGTGCAGAACGTAACACAAACCAATAGATTATGATATGCTTATAGTGCTTTGATTTTTCGTGACGACAACGATGTGACCATCAGCTACTTCGTTAGCGTATTAGAATTACAACATCAAAACATGTGATATTGAGAAACAAGTGTAAATTATTGTAATAAACGTTAAAATGTCTCGATTAATCATCAAAAATCTTCCAGCTAAGGTAATGTATTGTTATAGTATCTCAGATCTCTCATTTTCTTCAAAGAACGCCCAAACGCATGCTTACCTGAAGTGGTACTATTTCGGCTAGTGCGGGTTTCGGATACATGATTTCAGAGACATAGATTACATCTAATTCTCTGATAAATTTACAAGATTTTCATGCATTCTCTTAAATTCTTGATGCCCGTTTGTGAGTGTAAACTAATGTAGTCCCAATTTTCATCTGTTTAAATTTAATTGTTCTTTCATTTGTGCGCTATTTAGGAAATATACAGGGTATACTATATACAGGTGATACTATTTGTAGACCGTATTTTCAGTTACCAACCAAAGAACTACAAGCATGTTATATTTACTGATTTATCAGTCCATGTCTTTTAAACATATTATAATCTTCAGTTTTCGAAAAACCTGACAGAATAAGTTAAACTAACACCATTCTTGTATCAGTAGTGTAATCTGCCATCTTTGTTCCCAAATATGTATTACTGGTGATGAGGTAAAAAATCTCCCAAGGTCAGTGACGTCATACGTAAACGGCAAAGTAAATGTGGGCAGTTAAACTTCCAACCAATTTTATTCAATCGATAAAGGAAAATTTCTAACTGTTATTTATTTTTCTTTTAAACAATAACTAAAAAAATAGCATGTAATATTTCTCTATTTTCTGCCGGATTTATATAGAAAAATGGCAAGTAAAAAATATTTATATTCATTCCCACGTAAAAAATGACATTTTAAAACAACTTTCACTCCAGAAAAATGGCGGAAACCAAGGTAAAGAAATTACAAGAGACAAAGAAATCTGTTAGCTGCGCATGCGTCAATAATCGAGATATCTTTGTAATCACCGGTGTTTCAGGTTCACCGGTAATTGCCATATTCAGTATATATGCAATTAGTATTTCCATTTAATGTAAAAGAAAATTCCTTATCTTGGAACCTTTTGATGCTAAATTTGGTAGCTGCATAAGTCTGTACTAGTTCCGTGATGTTAAAAAATCTTGATACACCAAAGTATAAGTTATTTGAAATAATGTGTCAATACAGATTTGATGGGGGCTCACATCACTTTATATGAACAATAACTTACATAAACAACAAGTAATATTCATTAGCAGGTTCTCTAAAATCGTTGGATGACATTATCATGATTTGGAACTTGGCTTTTTTATGTTTCAGATAAAAGAAGAGAAACTAAGACAACATTTTGGAAGTGTAGGCACTATCACTGACTGTAAATTGAAATATACAAAGAGTGGTGTGTTTCGAAAATTTGCTTTTATTGGATATAAAACATCTACAGAAGCAAATACTGCCTTAAAACAGTTCAATAATACATTTATTGATGCTTCTAAAGTTTGTGTAAGTAACAAAACCACTTCAGACTTTCTTTTGAATGCATAGGTTAAAGTTATTGGGACTGATCCAGTGGTTAAGGGTATTTAAAATAAAGTAAAAATTAATGGCATTTTATTGTCTTAAGTTTCATGCTTATGCACTTTCCCAGCTCTACAACATTACCCCTGGTCATCGGGCTACTGGTATCTACCTATCAAGCTCCCTGGGGAGTCTTTTACTCGGCTTAGTGCTTGGTGTAACGGAATTATACCACCTTCGCAGTTACTCATTTACACCTGGATGGAGTGAAGAAAACGAAGGTAAATTTTTTTCTCTAGGAAATTAGCAGTACCCCTAGTGGGACTCGAACCTGGGGCCTCTCTATCCCTAAGTGCACATCCTACCACTAGACTTCTGCTCCCTACACAAGCAAGTGTCTGCACAAAAGAAGTCTGACTTCATTTACTTGTAAAAAGAAAAGGATACATAATTGTTAAGTAAGTTACTAATGTTGAATATTGTATTTTAAATAATTCATATAAACAATAAAGCCATTGCCCTATCTTACATGTGAGTCTCTTAAGAAGAGTATTTACATATTACTGACATGTATGTACATCGAGCATGTTTAAACATTTTGATGGATCAGTGCAAATCTAGTCTACATCATCTATATTTACATGTATTTAGACTAGTTTTGAGATGACCCATTGATTTGACATTTGATAAAATATATCTTTGTTTAGTTTCTAAGTATTTTTGTATTCATTTTATATTTTAGATTGAGATAGCTAATGATTTAGGTGATGGAAATAAATCAAGACCATGGAGTAAATATTCCAATAAAATTTCATCTGAACAAAAAACTGACAAGACATCAGAGTCTAAAAAGGTAAAAAACCTAGAATGGTTATTAGTGCTGTCAAGATTTCAATAAAGAGAAATCATTTAGCTCTTTGTTTTGATATTGATTTTGTATCGATCAGTTAATTGCCATTGATCTAATTTAATCTAAGCTTATCACAGTATAAACAATCAGTAGTAGCTTTTAATGGATGCAAAAGTAAAACCAATCTGGCTAATGTTGCCATGTAACATTTTTTCATTATCTTTCTTTATATGGTCAGGAATCATTACCTAACTTTTATCAGTAACTTTTGCCATGTGAGCCTTTTCTTTTCTGAATTCTCGGATGTAGAATGCTACAAGACATGGCTAAAAATCCATTTTTCCTAAATTTTAGAAGATTGATTTATTGATCTATGATGTTGAAATTGATTTTTTATGGAATTTGATTTGGAACTTTTTCTCTGATGTTTTATGTCAAGATGTAAAGAAAGAAACTATCTGATATGAACAGATTTTACTTGTAGTTGAAAATGTTCAAATTACATGTATATATGTAGATTAATAATTTGATTTTTTTTATTTTTTTTATTTCTAGAAAAGTGGTAAAGAGAAAAAGGATAAAAAGGGGACAGAAGGAATATCAGATACATTTGATGAGGTATGTTTAATGTAAGGGAGAAAATTGTTACCTAGAACCATTGGTTTAGTGGTTGGATGCAGAATTAGGATTTAAATCTCTGTTTATCTCCTCCTGCAAGAGACCTAGCTAGGATTGCTTCACTTCACTCTGATAAAATAAATACCTGAAAGTTTGATATATATATATATATATATAGTGGCTTTTTAGTAGCTGCAGGATAAATTGAATAAAAGAACCCTTAGGGGTATTGGTAGATAAATACGAGCAGCTCAAAAGCAAAGGATAGATATTTATCAGCGTTTGACACTAACAGTTTCCCTGGATACCGGGGATCCCAAAAAACTTGTGAGGAATCCCAGTGATTTTTAGCTTGGCATTCCCTCAGGATACCTGAAGAATGTATTCTTATGTGAATTTGATTTTCAATTGTACATCATAAACAAATCAAGAGGGCTTCATTTAGTGCAAAAAGTGCAATGTCAATACTTTAGAATTACATTGTCAAATTTCAAAAAGGAGTGACTGTCCTTAGATTTATACAGACTTAATTTTCAATGCAATATTAAAGGTTTGATTTTAAATGCTGTATTACCCATCTTAGATTGAAACTTTCATGTGTTATAATGACTTATTTTCATATTTGTTCTTTGATAGTTAAAAGATGATCCTTTATTTAATGAGTTTCTAAAAGTCCATAAAAATGTACGAGAGAAACAAGTTTGGACTAATGATGGTATGACTGCATATAACGAAGATGCTGTAAAAACTAAGAATGATGATGATGATAATGACGATGATGATGATGATGAAAACAGTTCTAAAAATGTTGAAGAAAAAATGGAAGGTAGATTTTAAAATTTTGTATCAAAATATTGTATCAAAATTTTGTAGTCAATAATTATATCACATATTTTTCGTAATATTGTGATTATTTTTTAGCGTTATAGCAGGGCACTATGACACGCCCCTTTTTTAGCTCAACAATTTGAAGATCCTACTCAGTTGTGTGTTGGTGTTACACTTCTCAGCTAAGTTTTTAGGTTCAGCATTTATATATTTCTTATAACTGCAACTACTCAAGGAATTCACATGAAACTTCACACATATTTGCAGGATTACCATTGGAGGTCAAATATCATGTTGTAGAGCTTTAGCATTAATAATGACTGAATTAGGGTCCTTTTTATACTTTAAATTTCTTGGTTAAGTTTACTGTTTTAAAAATGGATCTCAGTGAGTTACCGGTCCTTATATTCTGTCTTTGTGTCCTGTCAAAGTTTTTAACAATCTCTATTTAGTGCATTGAAGAGTAATAAATTCCTATGATGTAGAGTGTCAACAACCTCATGTTTGATATTGTGTATTTTTCAGTTGATGAAACAAAAAAAGACAATGCTTATAGCAGTAAAGGGATGTCAGATTTAGATGTAAGTTTTTTATGAGTTTTGTATTAATATTTATTGTCATTAATGTGTCTGGATTTTCGAATTTAGTGTTCAAAAGGGGATACTGGTTTGAACCCCACCTGGGAGGTTTCCGGCCTTGTGTAAGGGTAGGTGATAACTGGTTATAGACAAGGGGCTGGATGCTGGAAGTGCTGGATGCTGTAAACACGATGACATGGAGTTAAACCCAGTATAAAAAATTGTCGTAATGTATCCATGGTTAAATCAGATTTTTTTTCATCATTTATTTATGAAATGGAAATATCTACAAGCAAGCATTTTATAACATTGTAAAGATCTTGTTACAATGTTACCCATATTTCCTAGTACTCAATTTCAGCATAAGTTGAGTTACATGCTCATAGAAATTAGTTGTTTGACTCATTATGAACCAACCTGGCCTGACACTAATATTTAAGTAGGTTGCCCTGTTAAACTACCTGCTTTATATTTTACTTTACTATCATTTTATGATATACCACATCTATAGCACTTTTTAGCCGGATTTTTCAACGAAAAAATTCAGCTAATAGTTTGGCGAAAACACGGGCGGGCGGTTGGGGGGGCTGAGGTCCGGTGTTGTTAACAATTGTGTTAAAGTTTTCAATTTCGCATATATCTCTGCCATTTATTATTTTTATGAAACTTCATACACTGATAACATACAATGTGATGAACAGAATTAGGCAGTAACCACAACTCTACCTGGCTTTATTATGGATTATTTCCCTTTGTAGTTTTTGCGTTAAAGTTTTTAAATCCGGCTTTAATGTGGTTTCCACATTACATTTCTTGTTTCATATTGAAAAGATGTTCAAAAGTGTTAAAAATATGTTTAAAAGTGCTAAAAATATATTCAAAAGTGCTAAAAATATGTTCAAAAGGCTGTTTACTAGCATTAACTAATTGCCAGAATCAAACTAGAGGTTGTCCGGGGCAATCACATGACCTTTAATGTCAAGCCCTAATCACAACTGTCTGCTGCCTATGCAGTGATAAACTGTCCAATATGTGATCACTATTTGATACACTCAAGTCTTTGCACATTTATTAAACCAGTTAAAATGCTAATCACGGAAGTGTATAAAATCTATTTTTCAGTATTTGAAATCTAAGATGGCTGGACAGAATAAATCTATGGTTGATGATGATGATTCTGATTCAGATAATGAGACAAAAGATTCTAAGAAACAGAAAGATACATCTCCTGGAGATGTAAAGGAACCCAAAGTATGTTTATATACTTTATACTTCTTTCTGTGTCTATGGTTGCTTTTTGATTAAAATGAAAACATACAGTTTAAGAATAATGATAAAGGTGATTTGTCACAAAACTTATTAAATTACATTTGATCGTAATTACATGAAGAAAGTTCTAGATAAGCAGACAACATAAGACCTATTTAAATATGTAATTATGTTGCTTTAAAAAAGCCTTAGATCCTTGTTAACATTTTTGGTTTGTAGAGTCCTTTTTATAACAAAAGCTCAACAATCTAAAATATTTACTCCTTGTCTTTTTGGTGGTGGGAAAAATCTGTGTTTTTACTGTTATTGTTTCTGATTATGTTTTCAAACTCTTTATAGATGCAGAATCTACATTTTTGTTGTACTTACGTGCGGATTTTTCAACGAAAAAATACGGCTAATAGTTTGGCGAACACGGGAGGGCGGATGGGCGGGCGGGCGGGCGTCCGGTGTCGTTAACAATTGCGTTAAAGTTTTTAATGTACCATATATTTCTGCCATTTAAAGTCAGATCTCTACGAAACTTTATACAATGATAACATACCATATAATGAACAGAATTAGACAGTAACCGCAACTCTACCTTGCTTAATTATGGATTATTGCCCTTTGTAATTTCGGGTCTCTGGTGTCGTTAACAATTGCGTTAAAGTTTTTAATTTAGCATATATTTCTGCCATTTATTGTCAGATTTTTACGAAACTTCATACAATGATAACATACCATGTGATGAACAGATTAAGACAGTAACCACAACTCTACCTGGCTTAAAAATGGATTATTTCCCTTTGTTTTTTTTGTGTTAAAGTTTTCAAATTGTTGGATATCTCTGCCATTTATGGTTAGATGTTTATGAAATTTCATACAATGATTACATTTCATCTGTTGCAAAGAATTAGACAGTAACCACAACTCTACCTGGCTTAATTATGGATTATTTCCCTTTGTAATTTTTGCATTCAATATCAAATTGTTTGATATCTCTGCCATTTCTGGTTAGATGTTTATGAAATTTCATACAATGATTACATACCATCTGTTGAAAAGAATTAGACAGTAACAGCAACTCTACCTGGCTTAATAATGGAATATTTCCCTTTGTTTTTTGTGTTAAATTTTTCAAATTGTTGGATATCTCTGCCATTTATGGTTGGATGTTTATGAAATTTCATACAATGATTACATATCATCTGTTGAAAAGAATTAGACAGTAACCGCTACTCTACCTGGCTTAATAATGGATTATTTCCCTTTGTTATTTTTGTGTTAAAGTTTTCAAATTGTTTGATATCTCTGCTATTTATGGTTAGATGTTTATGAAATTTCATACAATGATTACATACGATCTGTTGAAAAGAATTAGACAGTAACCACAACTCTACCTGGCTTAAAAATGGATAATTTCCCAAAATACTCAGAAAAAATACAATAGGACATATATATATAGTTAATGAAACTCTTTATTCCTTTAAGATTGATTATTGCCCTTTGTATTCCTTCTGATAAGCAATATATCAAATGACTTTCTTTTGTAACAATGTAAACTTGTTCTCAATGTTTCCATATGCAGAAAAATCTGGCTTTAATGTGGCTCCCACATTATCTTTCTTGTTTGTGGAATCGACATTGAAATGTCTTTTACATTAAACATATATACATAATACAATTTGAGCATAAAGAAAAGTAACATGCATAAAAAATTTACCCAAATTTGTTACATTAAAATTTGATTTACTTAGTTCATTATGCATATATACAATGTACATTTCTTTATTTTAGGAGAAAGATAATTATATTCATATGTTAAAGTTGAAAGGTCTTCCAGTTAACTGTGGTGAGGTAAGTTATTTGAATTACTATTTTAATATGTAAGTTAAAAAAAGTTTAAGTGCAGTTAGAAGTCGGCTTCCATGTACATGTTCAGTCGACTTTTGTACTATAATCCCTTATCATTGAAATCACCTTCAAGCAGGTGACCCCCTCACAGGACTCATTCACACCTGGGTAGATCAGAACAACTGTAGGTAAATTTCTTGCTCAAGAAAATTAGCAGTGCCCCTAATGGAGTTCAAACCCAGGACCTCTTGATCCCTAAGTGCACGTCCTACCAATGGACCACTGCTCCTACAATGCAAGGGATTTGGCTTTCAAAGTTCAGTTTCTTATCAGTCAGTACTCATATGTATAATTTTGCCTTAATTGTGCTGTAAATGTGAGTCATTTTCAGTGACAATGTTCATATATTATCATAGATTTATGTTGTTTTCCAGTTTACTTTTCATTGTTTTATTAGACTATTTACCATCTGCCTTTTTTCTGAGAACTTAGCTGGTTACAGTGTGGACCAGGGACCAGGAAATCGCCGGTTTTTCGGTTTTCGGACCGATTTTTTCATTTTGGACCGATTGAGATTTCAAAATCCGTAAAAAAATCGGTCCGGGGAAAAACTCGCAAAATTTGACCTCAAACCTTTAATTTTCATAATTTTCAAGAAAACGTATTGATAAAATGTTATCATACATCGATCAGTTGAATAAACCCACTTGTTTATTGCAGTAATATCCTGCTTAATTGTCCATAGGTTATATCAAGGACCCTGTATATGTATCCATGGTTACATGTATCATCGGGGGTTGACGCAGTGATATTTTTTTAAGATCGAGCACAGCAAGGTACGCTTGATTTGCACTCGATTAATTTGAAGAACAGCAGAAGAATATGTTCTTACTTAATAGTGTCCATCGAACCGATTACGTTTTTCAATCGGTCTGTTTGAAACCTGTAAACTTGTTAAAAACAATAATGTTTTGTAAAGAATGTTTTATGAATAATTAAAGAAAACAATTTAATTGCTTTTGTTGTCAATTCCTGATTGAGGTAATCGATTAATCTTTAATTTGTTTGACTTGATTCTTGATTTATTCAGGGAATTAGATCTATGTCTCTGATTTATTTTTACGTCTTAAATTGAGGTGTGCATAATAAGAAATTATCTAATTAGGACATGTATCTACGCAAATTCTTATAAATCGAAGGTACAGTTGTTGATGATCAAAATTCAACCTCACTTCTCTCTTCTTTGATGAACAAATGATAAAGGACCAGTTTACGGATGACGTCACAAGCACATGCTACCTATATTTTGGCTGATTTACTGTTTGGCAGAAAGAAACCAAAGTTTACATACATTTGATAGCAGCAGAATTTTTAAATCAAGATAACTTTTTTATTTGTTGGCCGATTTTTATGATATTTATATTGATAGAAAGCTTTTAAAATTCATATTTTTAAAAAAATGCCAAAATTTTGATTTTAAAAAAATATACGAGGTGATTTAAACCTGTCATTTGAACTATCATTTGCCTATCTTCTTGCTGGTTTGAAGCACTAGGTTTAAACACTCGCTTATAAAAAACAATTCTTTTTTGACAAATAATTTTTAAATATTCAAAATATGAATTTCAAGACCTTTCTAGTGATATAAAATACTTAATTGTTTGATGACAAATGACTTAGTAATTGCAATTTTATATTTACTGTGTTTTCATTGTATTTACTCGCTATCATTTCTTGCCAACCAGCAAACGGTTACCTGTAGTTTTTATCATCTCCTTGTTACTATTTATAGACATCATAACAATAACAATGAACTGGTCTAAATTCCAAATTCAACGAAATAATTTTCAAAACGAACAGTTTTGTCATTAATTTATCTATAAATAGGTGTACTATGCACGATTTGATAATCTTTTGTGTGTTAAACGAAACCGCTTGAACCATTGTGATGAGATGTCATACATTTTCGAGACCCACGCTAAATCGTCACTTCGTTTGAGAAACGTTTTAATCTACGTGTGTAATTAAAAAAGCTTATCATTATTTTACGTTTGCAAACGATGCTTAAATGAGAGACATTTACTTTGGACCCGTTTTTTTGCGCATGCGCAGTTAAAATAATTCCCCCACATTATGACGGAGTTTTCCAACAACATTAGAACTAGATGAAACAGCCTTTTTCAAGTTCTGTTTATTGAACTGAACGATGATTGCGGGGAGTAATTTCGGAAAACACGTTTTTATGCTAGATAGAAGTTAAGTTTTGTAAAAATTTAAACAAACAATGCCAATGTATCGTATGCATTCCTAATAAAAGGGAGCAAAAGATAAGTACTAACATGGTCGTGAATAAAGTACAGTAAACGGTCGGGTCCGTACGGTACACGTTACAACCCGTATCCGGTACTCGGACGGCTTTGGACCGATTGACTTCGGCGAATTTCCTGGTCCCTGGTGTGGACCAATGGTGGCATGTCTGATCAACTCATATTAATGTTTCAATCTGGTTACCCGATTTGTTCCTGGCCTTTCAAGCGTAAGGCCACAACAAGTTGATGATATGCTCTACAGATTTTTCTAGAAAAAAAATGGGGCAAGCGAGCGAAGAAAAAAAATTTTGAAAAATCTTAATTCAGTTGCTTTATATAGTGGTTTGACCAAATTTTTATGAGAGAGCGTGGAAATTAAAAGAATTTTTTTTGTTAAAACCGTCAAAATTAAGGTGCGAGCGAATCCATAGAACATATGATCAATTTGTTGTAGCCTAATGTATTGATTGGGGATTTTATATGGGATGGGAGAGTTTCAAGACCAAACTTTTTAAAAGGGGTTAGTTTTTGTTTGGGTAAGCAGCCGTTTTTCGGCTTCTTCAAAAATAAGTGTTTTGATCTTGGGAAGTGACCCAAAGCAGTACAATATGAGCATTTAGGACAAGCATCTATTTATAATACACAAATATTTGTATTTTCATTACAGAAAGCAGTGAAGGAATTTTTTCATCCGTTACATATTGTTAAACTTAATGTTATTAAAACAGCTGGTAAAAAAACTGTTGGTAAGTTAAGTTTTTTATCAAAACTCCTGTGTATCGAAATTTGTGTATCCAAAAGTTTTAAAAACATTGTACAGGTTATGGTAGTTAGTCAACCTACTCACTGTTCCTGGAACTTTAGGCTAAATCTCTGGCTAACAACTGCTCTACATGATTAAGAATCAGTGGTAGGAGGGAGAATGATGGTAGAATTTTTCATAACCCTAACTCACAAAAGTATGCACCATCTCTGAGAATCTAACCCTGAGACCCCTTGATCAGTAGACTTGCATGTATCTGACCTAGATACTTGAGCAGGATGTTTATTTCTGTACAAATTCTGAAGTTTAGTGCATTTGAATAACTTATAGTACTTTTTCTGCTCATTGTACAGTACTGTTTATAAGTATAGTACTTTATATACTATTGATTTTTACAGGTACTGCCTATGTTGGTTTCAAAACACAAAATGAATTAGATCAAGCTTTAAGACGTAATAAGAATTATATTGCTGGTAAGAAAATATATCTGAAAATGGCAGAGAAGGAAAAACAAGAGGTTGTGGAATCTGAAACACGGCCAGCATGGAAACTGAAGGTACAGTGTAGCAGTCTATTTTTTCTCCAGCTAATCTTTCCCTGGGGACGGGATATTTGACGTCATGTTTATAAAATGTATTCTTAACCGTTATCATGCTAAGAGCAATATCAGGTCTCCTAGATGGTATTGACTTCTCACTTTTTTGCGCCACCTAAACTCACACTGCAGGTAATTGCTCTGATCAATATTAGCTAAATTAATTCGGCAGTAGGCTGAGCTTATCAGTAGTTTGGAAAACAGCATGATATCGGTTGAAAGTATAATTGGAGTACTTTTAGAGTTGGCAAACTAAACATTAAGCAGACTCATGAAGTTGATTGGTTTCTTTGTATGAACAAGTTCTATTTTATAACTGATGAATATCATTGGCAATAATAAATTTCAGTTTTCAACTTTAAAATTTGAAAATTTAAATAACTGATATTGCAATTTAAAAATTTATAAAACCTAATCTATTTAAAGCCTGTTTTATTTTATTTTTTGTGATTTTTTTTTAATTTCTACAGCAAATCATGTTGACCAGGAATGAAATGATTTGATTATGGAGTAAGGTCTGTATTTACAAAAATAAACTAAATATCTCTAAAAAATAACATGCAGGGCTCGACACTAATTTTATACTAGGTTGTCTGAATAACGGTAACAGTTTAATGAACCCAAATATGGGCTGTCAGGGGGCAATAGAACAATCTTTAATGTCGAGCACCGAACATATCATAGGGTTCTAATATAATTTTGTTACTACTTGTATTTCAGAATGATACAGAAGTTATAAATGATGTAGCCGAGGTAAGATCTGTATTTGCTTTTACATACAGTTAAGTCTTTTCATCTAAAAGTTAATGTAGTCAGGTCTATAATTCTTCTTTTCCTTGAAGTGGTCAAATTTATAAAGTCAAGAAACACAGAGTTTAGATTAACTATTCAAATCCAATCAAAATTGCTGAAATTCACAAAGGAAATAAATTCACTCTAGAAGTGAATTTTACAGAGTTTGATTAACATCTACTTTGGCAGGTTATAAAATGAATGGTTTAAACATGTCTTATGTTGGTATGGTGTCTGCATAAATGAAAGTTCACATGACTGGTCTTAAAGTTCAGAAGTTCAGGATTTGTAAATAATTATGTCAAACTCCCACTCATGTGTATGTACTAACTCTCTCATTTCATAGCTACTACCGATGTTCTGTATTGACTGTGTGTCCACTTTAACTGTGTTTTAGATTCTAAATATTGTATTTTCAGACTGGTAGATTATTTGTAAGAAATTTACCATATACATGTACAGAGGATGATCTTGAAGAGGAATTTAAACAATTTGGTAAGTTTGTGTAACTTTAATTAGCAGAGCTCCACATTGATTTCTAATCTAGGTGTCCCGAATGGACAACCAGTTATATGTTTTAATTGTGCGTAACCAAATGTTTGCTAAAGGTAACAAGGTGTCTGAAGCCAAATAAAGGCCATCAGGGGCAAAAGGACAACCTTTTATGTCAAGCCCTGCACATGTATTTATTTCATGTTTTATAATGGGAATATTTTAAAGTATACTAAATATTTACAATACAGTGAATGTATTCTAAGTGATGTCTTGCAAGCAAGAGATTATGTTACAGTTTATTTGTATATTATATATCTGTAACAAAAAATGGTAAAAACATGACAGAAATAGATTTTGACAAATGTGGCATTACCTCATTGAAAATACATTTTCTGAGCTCCATCAATAATATAAATGTTAAAGAATATCCTCTTTCTTTGTCTTTTAATTTGATTAAGTTGTTTCCATTATTATAAAAGTGTATTCTGTTAGTGAACTAATTTGTTATCATTGGTAAACATAACACTAATATTGAAAACTTAAGAGTTCAGATGAACAATTCTATAAATGTGTTCTTTTTTTTGTTACAGGTCCATTAACAGAAGTCAAACTTCCTATGGATCAATTTACTAAGAAGTTAAAAGGTTTTGCATTTATAACATACATGATACCAGAACATGCAGTAAAAGCATACACAGAATTAGATGGCAAAGTTTTTCAGGTTAGAATTTTCATCTTTATGTTAGAACTAGTTTGAATTTGGTCAACATTATGATTTTGTAAATGCTGGTTGAAGATTAGTAGTATTTGTGTAACAACCATTGAAAAATTAGTGTTTATTCAATGTGTTTATGTCATGATTAAATTTCAATCCAAACTTTACCCAAATTTAGAATGTTTGTCGTTAGATAGAAAACCTGCGTCGATAGCGCAGTTAGTAGCGCGTCGGGATTTGGAATCTCGTGCCCGAGGGGGTGCGGTTTTGAATCCCACCCGGGGAGGTTATACCCTTCCATGAAAATTTGACAATAATGTCGATTTTCCTCCATTGATTAGATAATATGGAGAAGTTTCAGGCCTTATGGAAGGGTAGGTGAGTACTGGTTATAGACAATGGTCCAGGAAAGCTAGGTTAGGTGCGCTGGACGCCGTGAAATGACCTAAATTGTGTTGATACGGCGTCAACTCTAATAAATAAATAAACATAAGATAGAATAGATAAAAGCTGACAACTTGACCAGTCTATAGGGTCTTAGTTAAACTGTGTTAGTTAAGACTCTTCGGTCTTAGTTAAACTGTGTTAGTTAAGACTCTTCGGTCTTAGTTAAACTGTGTTAGTTAAGACTCTTCGGTCTTAGTTAAACTGTGTTAGTTAAGACTCTTCGGTCTTAGTTAAACTGTGTTAGTTAAGACTCTTCGGTCTTAGTTAAACTGTGTTAGTTAAGACTCTTCGGTCTTAGTTAAACTGTGTTAGTTAAGACTCTTCGGTCTTAGTTAAACTGTGTTAGTTAAGACTCTTCGGTCTTAGTTAAACTGTGTTAGTTAAGACTCTTCGGTCTTAGTTAAACTGTGTTAGTTAAGACTCTTCGGTCTTAGTTAAACTGTGTTAGTTAAGACTCTTCGGTCTTAGTTAAACTGTGTTAGTTAAGACTCTTCGGTCTTAGTTAAACTGTGTTAGTTAAGACTCTTCGGTCTTAGTTAAACTGTGTTAGTTAAGACTCTTCGGTCTTAGTTAAACTGTGTTAGTTAAGACTCTTCGGTCTTAGTTAAACTGTGTTAGTTAAGACTCTTCGGTCTTAGTTAAACTGTGTTAGTTAAGACTCTTCGGTCTTAGTTAAACTGTGTTAGTTAAGACTCTTCAATCATCACATTTCACTTGCTACTTGTATCCCTTTTACTAATGCCAAATCATGGACTATTAGTTAAACAAATACTCACCAGTGACCAGTAGTTAACAGACTAACCTTCCATGACAATAAGGTTAATATTTCTTTATATAGAGAGAAGTGATTAGCTCCTTGAGGAGGATTATTTCAGTATTAGTAAAGAAAACTGGCCAGTATGTGACTGAAGAAAATGTTCCTTTAGTTATGTAAAATTGAAATTGACTTTTCTAGTTACTACATTTTGTACCCTTACTAATTTCAGGGAAGAATGTTACATATTATACCTGGTAGAGAAATCAATGAATCAACTGAAATGGAATCAGGTATTAAAATAAATTTTAATATTATACTGTTCACTGCAAGATTTGCCAGTCTTCACGACAAACTTTCAACAGCATTGGACATTCCATCTAGCAAAATTGCATTTTTACTGGACCAACTGAAAGCTTACTGAACCAAAAAAAATCTTAGTTATTTGCTAAAACATGCTGGCCATTTTAATGATTTAACAAAATATATTGTGAAATTGAATTAACATTATACATTGTAATTATTTGATATACACACGGAAAATGTCTGAAGTTTACAGCATTGTGATGTTTTTTTTGTTCATACATGAAATTTCTCATTAATAAAATGATTTTTGATGAATTGTGAAATTTGTGGCTGTAAAAACTTGGTGGGCTGTCGGACCACTCACATTCTAAAAGTCATTGGACCGAAGACAATTTTTATGGACTTGGTCCACAGGCTAAATTCGAAGACTACCTATCAATAAACTGGTCTTGTCAATTCATTAACATGATTTCAGTTTATTTTACATTTATTTCAATTTGAAACAGATACTGGGAATAAAAGCAAGTTAGTTTTTGTTTTAAAGGTGACTCTGTTGTTATCTAAAATCAAGTTTACTGCTAAGGTAAAATCAACAGGAAAATACCAGAAAGAACTTTAAGGCAATAGTTAAGAATTCCTTTAATTTCTTGCTCCAAACAAAACTTATACTTGTTGAAGTATTATGACATTATTTTTATTTTTACAGAAGGGTCATCATTTAAGACTAAGAAAAAAGCCAAGGATAAAGCTATGGCAACAAGGTAAGTTCTTGTTCTATAAATTTAAAACAGATTTACTTTCCTTTTTCACCAAGTTCAAGGTCATTATTGTGACTTCTCTCAGACCATGTTTCTTTATAGAGAAGTTGTTTTGATGTTTTAATACAGCGTCACAGACTGTTACAAGAATTATGGTAAATTACTGATCTGAATTTCGGAAAACTAGATCTTAGGTAAATTTATTTTGAATTCATATCCAATGTATGTATTTGTGGAATACTTGGCTAAATGTGAAAAACATGCATTGAATATGCAATTTGCAAGATAAAGGTTTGGTTTCTGTAAAAAGCAGGACTGCAGAACTTGGAAAAATAGAATTGTGATGTACATATTGTAACAAGACCAGTCATCAGATTGTTGTTGTTGTTTAACACTTGAAAAAAAAAATAATTTCTTTGTTTTGTATTTGTTTCAGTTCACATAATTGGAATTCTTTATTTTTGGGCTCCAATGCTGTAGTAGATGTGTTGGCAGAGAAATATGATGCTCAAAAAAGTGATATATTAGATACAGTGAGTAGTTTTCATGATTCTAGTTATTACCATACTAGGAAACTTTGTATAATTAAGGTGGAGGGTCTGATCTTTGATCAAATTGCTTGACTTGAGTTTCTTTCTAAATCATTAAAGTTCATTATAAGTTCAGTGTAAATAAGTCATATTCTTGAAAATAAAAATAAAAAAAGTAAAATGTTATTTCTAATTTGTCATTAGAACAATAATTGTATCGTTTAATATTGGCTTTTTAATTGTTTTATGGTTCTGATGCCGACTGCCAAAAATGCCAATATGAAACAGACTCACAAATTGTGGGCTTAGTGCAAAACAGTCGTAACTCACCCTTTTTTAAACTTATGTTATGACCGTTTTGGGCTAAGCCTGCTAAAAAATCAAGACATGTTAATTCATATAAAAAAATTATATTTGTATATATAACTGGTAATGTTTTGTATTTCAGAATATAAAAGGTAGTTTAGGTGTAAGAATAGCATTAGGTGAAACACAACTTGTACAACAAACTAGAGACTTTCTAACAGAACATGGTGTATCATTAGACAGTTTTACTCAAGTAAGTTAGACTCTCCTAGAAGCAATGATTTATTCAACATTTTATTTGACTCCGTGTAAAAATATGTTGTAACCCA
This sequence comes from Mactra quadrangularis, assembly GCA_025267735.1. NCBI lineage: Eukaryota > Metazoa > Mollusca > Bivalvia > Venerida > Mactridae > Mactra > Mactra quadrangularis. The sequence continues at coordinate 22,516,136 of CM046305.1, forward strand.
GGTTGGTAGGGCGGTTGGTAGTGTGCCAGGATTTTGAATCTCATGTCCTAGAGGGGATACAGGTTCAATCCCATCCGAAGATGTTTACCCTTCCCAAGAAAATTTGACAATCTCAGTTGTGTTGACGTAGTGTTAAACCCAATATAAAAAAGCATATGTAACATTCCTGCTTTTTAAATGTTTTACTTGATTGTTTGACTTTTCACATAATTCTTTACACAAGTAATGTACTGACTTGATAGATTCCACAAGCCTTGACAATATCAAAATGGCCTCATATTAACTTATTCAGATTAATTTCAAACAGTCATGTATTATAGCCAGATGCAGAAGGTTGTCACTACCTTTGTTTCAAGGTTGCAAAAGTGTGATTGCAATTTCTGAAAATTTCAGTATATGCTGAAATGTAGCAAACCATTGCGTAGGAAATGGCTTTGTAGTGCTTGAAAGCAATATCCTTGCATAAAAGGCTCAAAATTGCATTCTTTGTATCTGTGATGGTTTTTGTTAACTTTTGATGGAATTTTCAGTTGTCAACATTCTACTGGTGTTGAAATATTCAGAAAATAAGCAAGGGAGCCTTTAATGGAGCATTTTTCTAACTGACACTATTATATGTATGATAGATTTGATGTTTTATGAACATTGCAGGCTAAGACACCTAGAAGTAAAACAGTAATACTTGTAAAGAATTTACCTGCTAAAACTAAAGTTTCCGAAATAGAAGAATTATTTTCCAAATATGGTCAACTAGGACGGACGTTATTACCTCCCTTTGGTATTACTGCTATTGTTGAGTTTATTTCACAGACTGAAGCAAGGTCTGCATTCACTAAACTGGCTTATAGCAAGGTTTGTTTGTTTTATTTGTTGTTTCTAAACTAATATAAGTTCTGATACCTGGAAATTTTAGTTAAATTGTGGCCATTTTGTAGAAGTTATGTACTTGTATTTATAAATAGCACAACCATATCAAGGACTTCCACTTTCTTGACAAATCAGCCAAAGCTTTTTCTCTTAAGATTTTGAGAATATCATTTTTTCCTGTGTATAAGCCAAGGCCAAATGTTGAGTTTTGAAATTCAAACTATTATACCCAATTAATACCTGTTTCAAGACTTAGATAAGTTTTCAGGAGACCTGAAAATTTAGTTATTGTTTAGTGCTTTAATTTTGTGATGCCTATATTTTGTGTTTTCTTTATTCTTAAGGATTTAAATTCTTTGGGTTTAGAATTTGTGCATTTGACTTATATCCCATCATTACAGGTATCATCTGTATTGATCCAGATCTATTCCCAGGGTTTAGAATTAGTCCTCTGTTGACCTCGAATAGAGCGAAAATTATTCCCTGCAAAAATTAACTATTATACAGTATATTGCTACAAGTAGTGGTTGTGACTTAGGTAGCAATTGATGTATGTGTACAGTAGAAAAAATATATTTGTTTGTTGTATTACGTCATCTAAATACTATGAATAAAGATGTGTATCAGATTATTGATACCTTGTAATTTTGTATACAATATGTCGTGTTTTTATCTTACAGTTTCATCATGAACCATTATATTTAGAATGGGCTCCAGTAGAAGTCTTTAAATCTCCACCACCAGAAGTTAAACAAGACACAGATACAGACAGTGACAAGTCATCTGAGGTACGCCGTCAAAATCATCCCTGTCCAGGGATACATCCAGTGACAAAATCTGTACTTTTAAATATCTATTTGCAAAAGGGCTTGTTTTCCTGCTAAAGGATCATCGTTGTACAAACACTACATTTCAAAAGAATGAGCCAATAATAGCAAATGTTTGAAGCATTTAACTGTGTCCATTTAAAGAAGTTATTTTTACATATCGCATTATTTGTCAATTTATCTTTTACAAGTTCTCTTGTCTGAAACTGTAAGCCAAAATTTTATCTTACCCAAGCTATTCTGATAGTGAGAATCCTAGCTTTTGTTTACAATTTTGACAATTGAAATATGTTAATACTTTAGAACTCTAAACTAGTATCATTACAAATTGTCATAACATACATAAAGTGATGATGATGATTTTTTTATGATGTTTAATGATTAGGAAATAAGTTTTATATTGTTTGTGTATGTTTAAGGTTTCCTCAGATAAAGATGTTAAAAAGACGACAACAACAACATCTGGTAATGATGACGATGATGATAATGAAACAGAAAGTATATTATTTGTTAAAAATCTCAACTTTGACACGACGGATGAGGAACTTAAAGAGGTAATCTTTATTTATATACTTTAGCAGTGGCATAGGAACATTGCTCTAGTGGTAGAACACATGATTAAGTGAATTAGAGGTCCCTGGTTCAGACACCACTAGGGGCTCTTTAAATTTCCTTGCGCAAGATATCTACATGTACCTATAGTTTATCCACTCTACCTGTATATGAAAGCAGACTTTAAACTGCACTTTTAACTTTTCAATTTTTACTTTTTTTAGCTTTAAATATGATCTGGCAGTATAGAGTTGGCTGGAAATAAAATCCGGCTATAAAGGTTCAATTTTTTATCACAGCTAGGCATACTGTAGTACATTGTTAAATTTCCTCCATAAAGACAGTTGTTGGCCTCATGTGGAAAAGTAAGACAGTATTTGTTACGAAGAGTTGCTAGTGTTACAACTTTTTCTTATATTCCTCCATTCTATTTTTCAGCACTTCAGTGAATGTCGTGGTTTTAAGACAGCAAAAGTTGCTTTAAAGAAAGATTTAAAAAGACCAGGTCATATGTTATCTATGGGTTATGGTTTTGTAGAGTTTACTACTGTGAATGGTGCTCAAGAATGTATAAAAACTATGCAGCATACAAGTTTAGATGGTCATACACTGGAACTAAAAGTCTCTGATAGAGCTACTAAAAGGTTTGTTTACTTCTTTATTGATTGTGTGGTCGAATGGCAAATTTTGCTGACATCAATTGACTATAAGGTCTTACTGATTGAGAGTACATGGGTTAGAGACCAGCTTTTGATGTTGGCTATGTATTTAAGAAAGTAGACAGTTGCTTATGGAGGATGTGTGCCTGATGCTGATGTTATACAGTACAACATCTCTTGAACAACACCCTCTGGGAGGGACTAAAAGTTGTTGCTGTTCAGAGGTTGTTGCTTTGCAGAGGTTAAATTCAATTAAAATTACACTGACAGGAAATATCAATAGTTGTTATTGCTAGAGGAATTGTTCTGTAGAGAGCTGCTCTGCTGAGATGATACCGTACTTACCTGAATGTTTTACTCTATCTTCCTAGCATTTTCCATGCAGGGAATCTATTAATTAGAAGCAATGTGATGACATGGGATTGAGTGAAAATTGATTCCAGCTAGTAAAAATTACTTATATAGTCAGGGTTGTCAATAAGTTTGCCCTTTTCAGTGTAATATTAGGCGGATTCTCAAGAAAATGGAAGACATTCACTGATGTTATCAAATATATAAACTCTTTGTATATCATTACAGTACATCAAATAAACAAGATCACAGTAGAAAAGGTGGAAATGTGAAGAAACAAACAACTACTAAAATATTAGTGAGAAATATTCCATTTGAAGCTAAACATTCTGAAATTATGGAACTTTTCAAGTATGTATTTTTATGTTTAGAAGAAAGTTTTACTTTTGAAGTGCTGAATTATAGCCATATAATAGTATTATATTTACTGGACATATGTATGAAAATAATATATTTCTAGATTAGAAGAGTATTTTATTTATATATAAATTTATTTTTATTTTAGCTCGATTGTTAAACAAGTTCTTACAATTTGAATAAATTACTTTCCAGTCCGCTTCCTGGCCCCCAGTTCTGAGCTAGTAGAATAAAGTTTCTTGCTCAAGGAAACAATGGGGTAATTAAGGATGGGATTCGAACCAGTGCAGAGCTGGTTATCCAATTATTACCAGTCCAACGTCGTTACTGCTTGGCCACGCCTGCTCCTGACTACAAACACTGGGGTGCCTACATACCTTCTTGGTATTTGGTTATGAAATACTTTCTACAACCATTCTCTCTCCTACTTCTTTATCAAGTTAGGCAATTGTCAGTTACAAGTGAACATAATTATGTGCTTAGTACTAAGTTAAAATTATAGGTCCAGAGATTTTTAGGCCTATCATGGGACAGTAGCAGTCCAAGACGGTAAAAGGTAAAGCCCTGCTTGGACAGTAAGAGATCTAGGCCTGATTGGGAACAGTTGTTGGGTTGACTTAACCACCATGATATGATTGAAATAGTCAGTGTTGTGAACGACAATAAATTTACTTTGTGCTATTATGTTGAGACGTGCTAAGGTACCAATTATTTGACATTAATGTATGTTTTTCTTTAAATTTACATTGTACTATTAAGTTATGATGTGCTAAGATGTCAATTATTTAACATTAATTTCTATCTATCTATATATAGGGTATTTGGTGAACTAAAGTTTGTAAGATTACCTAAGAAGGTTGGTGGTAGTGGCTCACATAGAGGATTTGGTTTTGTTGATTTCCTTACAAAACAAGATGCTAAGGTATGATTGGTTCTATTTATAAGACATACATTAATATTTGTAACATTTTCATTATTTTTATGAAGGCTTAGATCTATATCAGTTGGTAGCAAACAAGTCCACTTATTGAGGTGTCATATACTGATTTTAAATCATGTAGATCTGTTGTCAGTCACAGATGGAAGTGTGTCCCTATTAACTGGTGAACAGCTAAATCTAGAGATGAACAAGACCTTTAAAATTCGTTTTCCACAGTGTTCATCCATGATTTTTCAAGAAATTTCTTTAAACAAAATGTTTAGATATTGCATAGTGCTGTATATAGATTGTTTTATAAAAGAACTGTGTGCTTAGCGACTATACCTATTTAAATTGTTGTAAGACATGGTTATCTATACAATGTACATGTATGCATATTGGTGTCACATTTCAGTCTGTACTGTTTTTACATAAAAAAATGGACAATGTACAATGAATTTTAATGTAAGACAAAATATCTAATTCAACTATTTTGGGTGTAAAGTGGTTAATTTTTCTGTTCAATATTTTTTCAGAGAGCATTTGAAGCATTATGTCATAGTACTCACTTGTACGGTCGTAGATTAGTATTAGAATGGGCCGATAGTGAAGATAATATTGATGATATAAGAAAACGTACTGCTGAACAATTTCATGATGGTTCTAATTGTAAGTATTTGAAGAATGACAGAATATAGTGTTTTGTTGGTTAGTGATCGGCTGATCACTAAGTATGGTAAAAACTTTAAGATTTGCTGTCCTTACTCTTTGGAATACATTACCAAATGATTTCAAATTATGTGCCTAATTTTACCTAGTTAAAAAATCTTGTTTCAAATTGGAATGGTAAATGTTGTAACTGCACTTATTGTAAGTATTTGAAGAGTGCCAGACACAGTACTGTGTTGCTTAGTGATGGCTTGATCATCAATTTATACTAAGTTTACCAATAAAACACATGTACATGTATGTTTTAACTTGATATTTTTTCTAGTTATTGGTTGTAATTCAAAATCAATTTGTTTTATACCGTGGGTTTAATGCCATGTCAACACATAGTTTGGTCATTTTACAACAGCCAGCGCACATTGTATACATTTTGTAACTTAGATTTTCTGAACAAATTTTCTGGACTTTGTCTATAACCAGAACTCAGCTGTCTTCCACAAGGCTAGCAACTTCTTCATATACCTTCTTGATGGAGGAAAATTGACATTATTTTCAAATTTCATGGAAGTTATACCAACTGCTCTGTATGGGTTTCTAACCAGTATTTATCAACATATAATTTATACTATTTTGAATATGCATATTCAGTATACATGATCAGTTTTTCTCAAAATTTCATTTGTCCAAGAACTTTTGGAGGGCACTGTATATAACATTCATTTATAGTCCAACAGAATTAACCTGAGCTTGACCTTTATGCAAGAATATATTAAAGTCAGTATTTACAGTCTATTTTTGTCTTCGTTTGTAAATTGCGCTTTATCGAAAGCTTTCGGCAAAATACAGGTACTGAACAATTAATGTTGTTTTCATAAGAATAAATACTTTGAAACTGTGCCATAATATTACTGACTTACTTGTTTTCCCAAAAACTAATGTGTCCAAAATTAAACGTATAATAACATGCCACTTTTAATAAATTGATTTATAGTCACATCCGTTGTTAAAAACATGTGTATTACCGTATACACGCATACAGAAATTCACGATTTAAAGTAAGTGAAGTGTGTAATTATTATAATTAGGTAGTTCAAGCTCAGGTCAATTCTGTTGAACTATACATCATGTTGAACGTAAGTGTTACCTACAGTGCCCTTCAAAGGTTCCTGTTCATCATCGTTTGATTTGATTTAATGTTGATTTCAGATGGTGGAAAGAAGTTCAAGAAATCCACATTAATGGACACTTTAGATGGTACGGGTGCTGAATGAAGGATTATGGGAAACATTTTTGTATTATATTGTATATAGACTACATTGTATGTGATTACTGTTAATGATGATATTAATAAATATACTTGAAATACACATTATTTGTTATTACTTTGTGTTGTTATTTTCACTTCAAAAGTTATCTAATACATTCAGGCATATGATTGTTTATATTTTCTCTTGGTTTGCATATATGAAGTACAGCTGAAATTTCTAGCCCTAAAGGTTTATTTCTCTCTATTGTCTCTTGCTAAAGTTACTACATTCTCGTTCTCAGAGCCTAGTAAGACTCTCAATACTAGTTAGATTGAGAATCTGATAACCTCAGGGTACGAGAATGAAGTTACTGAACTGCTGAATTATGCATGTTGCACATATCTGAGGAGTGATTTTACTGGTGTAAGGAGTGAAGGTACATGTAATTACAATCTTATTGTTTTTTTACATGAGGACAACTGCAAGACAAATAGACTGATAAATACTTGGTGCAATGAAAGTTTTAGTCAAGGTTGAGTAGAATGTTTGAAGATGTTTTACTTGAACTTGTGGGATGTAAGTTTACTAAATATAATGATAGAACAAAAGGTGACGATCAAAATGGAATTGCCTTGCTCTAGTGTAATTATACAAGTGTACTAAAGTATTGTTTAAATCTATTCAACTGTCAGTGGTGTATATATTAACCTTGCTGATTTAAATATTAAAGACGGTACTTCTGTATTTATCAATAAAGATAGTTACATATCTATGTCTGAGGATTATCAAACAAATTCTGAGTATTTAAATCAGCAGGGTTTACGTATGCACCACTGACAGATAAATATAATTCAACAATATAGTACTACATGTGTATATGGTAATATGTGTATGTGGTATGTCATGACCATTCTGTACAGTTGCTTGTGGATTAAACAACATATTGAAGTACAAGGATAAATGAAAAATACAGTCACTTTAGTTGAAATTTACAGGGAGTTACTTGTTTGGCATTCAATACATCAGGCTTGCAGGTGCCCTACTTCTTATCTTAAACAACAACAATTAAAAATTACATCCAATTGGCCATGACAATCTCATACAGTCACATTCATGAAGTGGGAGAGTTAAAAGTCGTACGTCTGCCAAGGGTGTATTCAAAGGATCTTACAATATTTGAAATGGGAAGGAGGAATTATGATCGAGATTCCTGATTATGAAACACTGGCAGTTGATGCTTGTTTTAAACTTATTTTGTATCATGATATAAAGGTTAATTGTGTTGGATAAAGGTTAAAAAATTCTATTGGTAATGTCATCGTCGGAAACCCACAGTTGTCATGCATTGACGTTTAATACCCTGGGTTACCAAGAATGTGCAGTTGCAAGATATTTTTATTACATTTTAGTGTTTAACGCTTAATCAAATACTGGGAATTTTAAGCATCTATAAATTCAAACATTCATTTATAATTTATTAATTATAATTACAAAGCAGTAAAATGTTATGACCTACCATCCATGACGTCTGTTTCAAGTCATTAGCTTTTCTGACTTCATTTCCAATACTGATCAATTGTTGTGATACGAATGTTACATCTCTCAGAGCTAGAAAAAAAACGATTTTTACACGGATAAAAGTATTTCCATCGTCAGCAACCACAGTTTTTTTTACGTTACACTCCATAACGCAGCAAAGTGGAGTAATGTATCGTGGGATAACCGACGATGAGTATTTCAAGAATGGTACCAAAGTGCAGTATTTCAGGGGCCTGAGGTTGGCCTTTTTCTAAGTTAAAGTAAAATCCTTTGAAACATTCTTGACTGCCTCCTGCGCGTACCACATATTGTACGGCCATGAAAACTTCATTATTAATCTATGGCTAAAAAAACAATTGCAATCATTTAGAAAGTCACACTATATTTATTGGGTTTTTTTCAAATTACGACCATACATCAATTTTATTAGTACAGTGAAAATAAAATAGAAAACATCACTCTTGCAGTAGGACAAACATCGTCCCATGAGATTTGCGTGTTTAATTTAATACACTCTGATCAACATCAGATTTTAGAAGTCAGACACATATGGCTGGTTATGTTTGAATTATTAATATTTTCCATCATAATATTATCCTCATGCTGTCATGGCAACCAGGTGCCTGGGTATATCTAGTGAAAGTCATTTGACGTATCATTTACAGCCTTGTCCACGACGTCCTTGGATCAAAGTGGAATATTTGTGTTGTAGTGTAAAAATAATCGTCGTACCAAAATGGTGAGTGTTTTGAGAGCATTATTTTCACAGGAGTTGGGCTTTTGTAATTTTGTACAGCAATTTTCTCCTCTTTAATCACGATGCATATAGCACTTGGCAATTTCTAGTGCAACTATTTGTGATCAATGTGATCAAAACGAGCGACCGTCAAAGTATTTTTTTCTTCCATAACATTTTTACTTTTTCCACCAGTTTCTATGGAATAACACGGAGTACCCTCTACTTCTAATAAGAAACCCAAATGAAGAAGATTTATCGGACAAAATTATTCTTGTTTAGCAGATTGAAATAGTGTGCTATTTTAATTATTTTCTCTTAAACTGTATACGTTATCATATAAAATATAGCGAGCTAATAAAAGTAATGGAAGAAACATTTTACACCGACGGTCGTTCGTTTTCTGGCCCATACTGATCACAGATAGTCACGTTATATAACTTTGTTAATTAGTTTAATTTCACGACGGAGAGTTTTTCATAGAATGATAAATGTCAAGGTCCTGTAATATGTTTAGTGCAGAAGGGGATACCTTACCATTTATGAAGTAAAACTAAATGAAAGACCCAAGCTGTGCCAGTTGGGCTTCGCACCCAGGTTCCGCCAAGGTAGCTGCATTTGGTCAGGTCTGAATGAGCTGAACATTACTGGGCAAATCTTTCAATTTTCTAACTTTTTATCTTATATTGCTTCTTACTTCTTTATCGCTCTTGTTATTTTCTTTTTTATATTTTTTTGCTTTATACTTTTATCATGCACACTATCGAAAAATCGTCAATTTTCTGACAGTCCGACGAAAAAAGGTATATGTACATATATCTAACCTGAAAATCCGGACACCTCAAGTTTGGACAGTAAAATGTTCGGAATTTTCAGTTTCAGGATTTCACAGGTTTTTTTAGAGTTTTCAGGTCATTTCAGTACTAAAAATTTAGTATGAATTCGCGTATGTCTAAATAGGACTGAGGAAATTGCGTTCGGAAAACCGATATCACCGAGGTGTTCCAAATGAGGAACGTTTCCGGAATCCGTAGATGTCCTGATTTCTCTCATTGACCGAATTACTCTGGTTATACTGCGCATCGCATCCAAGCTGTTTATCAATAATTATATTGAAGACACCGAGCAATCATTATAGGTGTATCTTATCATGAAAATCGTTGTTTACAAATTCATGTATGCAATAAAATCAGGAACAAAGCCTATCCTGGCACTACACTTATTAAATATGTAATAACTAATTCATGACTGAGCATAGCCTAGCTTCTATCATTACATGTACAATCAATTATGCACATCACACAGCCTCATTTATGGATTTCTCAATGGTGGCATTTTAGCGTTGATTTTGTTTCGATCAACTATTGAGATTGCCGCTGTTGACTCGTACCTACGTCCTGGTATTTGTTTGTCACTACAGCAGTTGACAATAACAGAACAGAACATAAGCGTGGCTTACTGTAGTCATGGTTATACCAAAACAATAGCATCATTATGTATACCTGAAATTAACTGAGTATATATTCAGTAATGTCAAACAACATTGGTTATTGTTATGAAAGTGCTGGTCAAAAAGGACCTTCACGGTCCAAAATTACACATATATATACAGTGTCTATGTATGGTTCGAGACCGTCCCATTTGCCTTTTCTCAATACTCTAATAACAATATCAATGTTAAAATTATGTATGCTTGAACTCAATTTTTAATCAGAAACTATTGCTTACTTTTGGTAACTTCCGTAATTAACAATGATACTTTCTATATTTTAGCGTGAATGTATATCCATCCATGTTGGTCAAGCCGGTGTCCAGATGGGCAATGCATGCTGGGAACTGTATTGTTTAGAACATGGTATCCAGCCTGATGGTCAGATGCCTAGTGATAAGACAATCGGACATGGAGATGATTCCTTTAATACTTTCTTCAGCGAAACAGGTTCTGGCAAGCATGTACCAAGAGCTGTATTTGTTGATTTAGAACCAACCGTTGTGGGTATGTACAACTGTAAAATGTCATCAGTTTATATAGGCCTAACGATTGTGTCTTGCTAGTTGCGAGAGTTATACATTCGGTAAACTGTAATTGAATTATTGTTAGAAAACGGGTTATCAACTTTGCAATAGATGACTATAGACTATCAATACGAATGTTTAGTTTGACATGGACAGTTTTAAAGCCAAAATATTAGCATTAAAACCATAAAAATGCTCGAACATCAGAGTAACATTTTTGTAGTTTATTAATGTCTATGCTAGGACCGGGAAACTTGAAAACACTTTACATTGAGTAATGTGCAACACTAAATATAGACGTTGAATCTATGCATGTGGCGTTTTTAATAAATTCCGAATTACTTATACATTTTTTGTACATGCTTCCTTGATTTTTATTGACTTACAGTTTGAACATTACAATCTTATTTTTCAGACGAGGTTAGAACCGGTACCTACCGTCAGTTGTTTCACCCAGAACAACTTATCACTGGTAAGGAGGATGCCGCTAACAACTATGCTCGTGGTCATTACACCATTGGCAAAGAGCTTGTGGACCTTGTCTTGGATAGAATCCGTAAACTAGCCGATCAATGCACTGGACTTCAGGGATTTCTTATTTTCCATTCCTTTGGGGGAGGCACCGGGTCTGGTTTCACTTCTTTGTTAATGGAAAGGCTCAGTGTGGATTATGGCAAGAAATCTAAATTAGAGTTTTCCATTTACCCTGCCCCTCAAGTTTCAACAGCTGTGGTAGAGCCATACAACTCTATTCTGACGACTCATACCACACTAGAGCACTCTGATTGCGCCTTCATGGTCGACAATGAAGCCATTTACGACATTTGTCGTAGAAATCTTGACATAGATCGACCATCTTACACAAACCTAAATCGTTTGATTGGTCAGATTGTCTCATCAATAACGGCATCACTCAGATTCGACGGAGCCCTGAATGTTGATTTGACAGAATTTCAAACCAACTTGGTACCATACCCACGTATACATTTCCCTCTTTGTACTTACGCGCCAGTTATTTCAGCTGAGAAAGCGTATCACGAGCAGCTGTCTGTCGCCGATATTACAAACAATTGTTTTGAACCAGCCAATCAGATGGTTAAATGTGACCCACGTCATGGTAAATACATGGCTTGCTGTATGCTGTACAGAGGTGATGTGGTACCAAAAGATGTCAATGCCGCCATTGCAACAATCAAAACAAAGAGAACCATTCAGTTTGTAGACTGGTGCCCGACCGGATTTAAAGTTGGTATTAATTACCAGCCTCCTACGGTTGTTCCGGGAGGAGATCTAGCTAAAGTCCAACGCGCCGTTTGCATGATGAGCAATACGACCGCCATTGCTGAAGCATGGGCGCGACTAGATCACAAGTTCGACTTGATGTATGCCAAGCGTGCCTTTGTTCATTGGTATGTCGGCGAAGGAATGGAAGAAGGTGAATTCTCTGAAGCCAGAGAAGATTTGGCTGCTCTAGAAAAGGATTATGAAGAAGTTGGAGTGGAAAGTTTGGATGAGGAAGGCGAGGACGAAGAAGAAGAATATTAAATGACTTAAATAACTTAACACAATCGGACACCTCATTTTTTACCACAGTGAGGCGGAAAATTAGACACTTCAGATCGTGCTATTTTAAAGCATGTAAATATGAAATTCACTATTTGTTTTGGTTTTTATATATTTATCATTTTAAAAAACAATTGTCTTTAACTTTTGAATTGGCTTTTTCACTGGGTACCGCGCAACTACATTAACAATATTTACTCTTTAGAACCCTTTCTTTAATAAAGAATTGTTGACATTGAAATGCGTATTAAAACTATCTATCTAGTTTAGTGGCTTTATTTTCTTTGTAGCTGTAAGACTTTAATGCAAACACCATTCCTCACTATGTATACATATGTATTGCAGTGTAACATGTGACACCCACGCATGTGGAACCAATCAAAATGACAGCTTTTTACAGGTTTCTGGTTTTCTTTGGTCATTTTGGTATTCGCATGCCCAAAATGTGACTATGGAAATTGTTTGAAGTCAAGATGATTCTTCACTTCTCGAAGTCCGTTCGAATGTTTGTCAACACAGTTTAACATTTACTTTCTGTATGTACAACAGAATACAATGATATTTGGTCAAGGAAAATTATTTATGTAAGGTGAATTTTGAAACCAACGTTCAGTTGAGTTTAGTTTGGGTCCATTTAAGATCCAGTTCTTACAACTTACATTAACCACTCTCTAGTCCCGTAGTCAAGCCACTAGCGCAACTTCAAAATTGATTCTGTTCTTATAATATGGATGGTCAGCTACCGTAAAATAAACATTGCCACTTGTTAGAATATTTTAAATAATGATCATAGCAATATCTATATTTAATATTAATGAAATAGATCAACGAACAAATGTTTCAATCTAGCATTTCTATTCTGTTGTAAATATCATTGCTTTAGGCGAACTTCACGTTGATGTTGGTCTGCTGTGAGATGGAACAGCGATAGCTACAAAAGTTGGAACTGATTACAACAAAGGTACGTTTTATGGGAATCGTTATTTGTGTTTGGGTTATTTCAATTTGATGTAAATGCGTAAGCAGGATATGATACAACATAAAAAGACAAGAATAGCTTTAATGTAGAATAGTGTCGATATGTAGGCTGGAGCATTATTGAAATTATTTTCATACCGATAACTTCCATGACCTCTTACATTAGGAAGGTCAAAGACCATGAAAATCTTATATTGGTACTGAAGGGTATTGCCCTATGGCACACTAACTGATATCAACTGTCTTGATAACCTCTGGGTACGAAAATGATAAACTGGGAGCCTTATATCATAATTTATTAAAACATACATGAAAAAAAACATGCCACTGAAGTCAAAACTAAAAAAAACTAAATATTTCATGAGACCATACTTCACGGGCTATGTAAGGCTAATTGTTGTAGTTATACATGTAAAAAATGTGAATAATTAATAGGGAAACAGTTTGTTACCCATGATAACAACTCTAGCAGGTTATCTGATGGTCTTTAGATCACATGGGAACACAATCGGAATACCCAAGTCATACAACAATTACATACTAAATAATACATGCTTATTACAAGCGTCTGCCAGGGGAGAATACTAAAATGTGGATCTTACAAGGGAGATAAATATGTATGCTTGAAAATTCGTAAAAATATGAGTCATCAAAGGGAAGTAATAAAAAATACGAAAATTTTGAAATGAAAAATATGACTTCCCCTTTTAAACTTTTTCAGATAGAACGGAGAGGACATGTCGCTCACTTGAACTATTTATCACTTGAGCATCTCTTGTTTTTTGGTTTCATATTCATTCTTTTTGGTCTATTAAAGATGGATTTAATCACAATTTACAATCAAAACATTCAGAAAATCAAACAATTTTATTTTGAACACACAACTAGACATAAATACTCAATAAAAAAATATGTAAACAAAACAAGATCAATTTCAGCATATAATAAAACAAAATATAGAAAATATAATATAAAATGAACAATAACACCAGGCAGTATGAGATTCTCATCTTTCTGAGTAACTTAGAATGTAAAACTTAAAGAGCTTACACTTCATGTAGAAGATGGTTCATTGACAAGAAATATTTTTATATATACATGAGTTCAAGCATATTACAGTAAATTTCTGCTATAAAAACCACCGTGGATATTTTAAAATCATGCAACTTCTGACATTTTAAGATCAAATGCTTAATTTGAGAAGAAAGATCCCTACATTGAAAATGTTCCTCGTGATCTACCGTGGATTTGGGTGGTCTTTATGGAGGCTCTTTACTGTATAAACTAGAACTGCCACCAGTGGCGAAAATACCCCCGCAACAGCAACATTTCAAGATAAAAGCAAGTCAACATTGTGGAAGTCCAAAAGGGTAAATGTTGTAAGAAGCATAAAAACCAAGAAAAGAATAGGATGCAAAAATCAAATTGGAAATAAACAGCAAATTACAGTGTAATTCACTATAGATTTATGAAAAAGCAAAATGAACAGAGTTGTCATATGTCAAATGATTTTTTACATAAAAATGAACACCATTTGGTCATTATGAATGTAAAGTGGGACAACAGACAAAGAGTGATCACATTTAAACTCATCATGTGTATGTTGTAACCAGAAGAGCAAAATGTAGAATGTGTTTGTAATTTTTGATAAATAAGTAAAAAATAAGGCAATTGCAAAAATGCACAATTTAAATCAAACAATTAGTATTTACAATATCTTGTATCAAGAATTTCACAAACACCCCATAAGAAAGCTTAAATTACCGATCATTATTTTCACAGAAGTAAAGTTAAAATAATATCTAAAATCTCATGTAGCTATAACGCCAATCAGCCATTATGAATTTGATAAAATATCAATACATCAAAAAAAAAAGTTCAACAATAAGAATTTGATAAAAATAGCAGTACATAATAGACTTCAGCAAGTCAAAATGGCAAACAATGTGGAATAATGCTATATTTAATAAGTTACATGACATAAAGCCATAAACCCTTGATTCATCTTCGTCAATAATTTTTGCTAATCAATGAGATAAATAGTTACTATGAGATGTAGAATTGGTCATACTATATTAACACATTCATACCTTCTCAAAAGAAAGAAAGCACCTAAATGTATACCATGTGACGAGCATTTCAATGTCAAATACGTTCTCCTTGACTGCAAGGATCTTAAATACATCCGTGACAAACATTTTTAAGTTAACTCACTTGAAGAACTTTTTGAGTCTGTACCATCATATGCGATACTTAACTTTTTGAAGGAAATAAATGTATATAATAAGATACAGAGCTTTACATCATTAATATTGATTTAATAAATAGTATCATTGATTGGTTTCGACACGATATGACCTTTTTGTGTTGGTGCACCGTAAAACCAAACAATACTTGACAGAAATAAATGTTTATCATAAATATAGGACGTACAATCTTCATTATCTATTGAAGTAATAGTATCATCAATTGTTTTTGGCATAATATGACCTTTTTGCATTAATAAGCCGTAAAATCCAATAAATCAATCAATAAATCAATCAGACTTCAGCAAGAAGAAATTGGTGATGAAATAAGCTTACTATACAGTTATTTAAACAAAGTCAAAATGGCTGCCAGTCTGCCATAATGAATTTGTATCCTAAGTAAATCCATGTACAAGTCAACTACATCAATAAAGACTTTGGAGCGAAATTTGGATAAAATTAAGTAAAAAAACACATACATGTACTATACAGTAATTTAAATAAAAATTCAAGATGGCTGCCAGTCAGCCATATTGAATATAAATTGATGAAGAATGGTCATCCTGATCAACTGTATTAGTGAGACCTTGTATGCAATTTCTTTTCAAAATATGTATGATAATAAGTCAAAATAAGACTGTATTAATTTAGAAAAAGGACGACAGCCAGTCAGCCATTTTGAATTGGAATTGAGTTAAAGTGTATGTACACATCAACTGTGAACGCCTGTGCAAAATTCTATCTAAATCAGTTGAGATATAAGCATACAGTAATTAAACGAAATTAAAAAGAATTCAAGATGGCCGCAAGTCGGCCATTTTGAATTTGGAATTGATATAAAGTGTATGTACACATCAAATGTAAACGCCTGTGCAAAATTCTATAAAATAAAAAAAATAAAAAATCTGTTCAGAAATAAGCATGCAGTTATTAAATTAAATTAAAAAAATCAAGATGGCCGCAAGTCGGCCATTTTGAATTGGAATTGATATAACATGCTTATAACATCAACTGTAAACGCCTGTGCAAATTCTATAAAATAAAATAAGACAAGAAAAAAATCTATTAAGAAAAAAGCATACTATACAGTTATCAAATTAGATTTAAAATATATAACACCATTAAATATCTTAAACAAGTGAGGTATGTTTCCATAGCTACATGAGTTTTGTATACACCATTAAGTCATGGTATATAACAGCTTCTATTAAAATACATTAAGAAATAAACATACTACAAATGTATTAATTTTTTGGGACAGACCACATATCCAACCAACCAACCAACCAACCAACAAACCAACCAACCAACCAACCAACCAACCAACCAACCAACCACCAGGGTGATTCCAGTATACCCCCGAAAACTTCGTTTGCGGGGGTATAAAGAAAGGCAAGCTTCAATAATGTTGAGTGAATGCATCACTGCTCTAAATCTATTTTGCTGTAGT
Organism: Mactra quadrangularis; assembly: GCA_025267735.1. Classification (NCBI taxonomy): domain Eukaryota; kingdom Metazoa; phylum Mollusca; class Bivalvia; order Venerida; family Mactridae; genus Mactra; species Mactra quadrangularis. The sequence goes on from CM046305.1 coordinate 22,533,112, forward strand.
ATTCCTGAGGCTAGAAAAGCCTATCCAATCTGTTAACATTTTTAAGTTAAAAAATGCCAATTTGCCCTCATGTCCCTTAAATAATTCAAATCTGGTTATATTCTCTCTTACTTTTAGATTCATGCCATAGAATTGTTTACAAAATGTAAAATATTATTTTTGGAAATAAAATCAAGATAGAGCAGTGTTGCATTCATTTGAAGATACATTAAAACATTTTAACATTCAAGCATCATTAACCATGTTTAAATTACAAAATATACAAAAACAAAATAATGCCATTTTTTAAAAAAACAACTTAATGTCAATTGGTAATATGTGAGTTCTAGAAAATGAACAACAAAACATTGCACCAGAAACAATTAGGGACTTTAGTCAGTTATCTTTCCCTGATAAAATCTGAAGCAATCCAATTGGTAAGTAGGTCCTTACAGTTGGAATCCTCGAATTTTATCATTGAATTCCTATGTAAGGATAACGAAATATTTCGTCCAATATCTTTCTTGTTGAATACGATATTAACAAAAGTGACGAAATTTAGATAGTTCTTTACCCTCAAAATACTTAACTTAACAAAAAAGTTATTTAAGATTAATTCTGGCAGATTGACATTGCAAAGTAAGGGTAAAAGCTGAGTAATCCAACTAATTGGACCTACATAATTGAAGAGTATACAAGGGGAAATAACTGACTAAGATCCCTTATTAAAACCTTAATATCCATCAATGCTAATTTCACTACTATTGATGAACAAAAATTTAACCCTTTACTAGTCAGGACATAGTAGGTGCAGTGGCCCAGTGGTAGGACGCGCACTTATGGATCGAGAGGTCCTGGGTTTGAATCCCACTAGGGGCACTGCTAATTTCCTTGAGCAAGAAATTTACCTGCGATTTACACCCAGGTGTAAATGGGTACCTGTTAGGGTCATGCACTGTATGCTGTGGCTGCAATCTGCGCCGTATGTTAACAGTTAGTGTGTGACTCGATGATCGGGGAAGTAAATGTCAAGAGTCGACTGAATAGTGATACTAGAAGTAGACTTTAAAAACCTTGCTTTAACTTTAACTTTAACAAGACATGGGAAAAAGTTGGTCACTTTTCAGTTAACACTATAAGGGACTTGTGCCCCATTCAAACACTAGCAATTATGATCATCAGTCAATTAATTGTCAATGGACTATAAAACAACAGCTATTATACATTGTCAATATTGATTGCACCATTACTAGTCATTCGGAACACCCTCAACCTTTCATGAATGAATAATAGTGAATAATCTCGGAAGGATTTGTGGGGGGGTGTCTTCACTGGATTTTGATGATTTTACTACCTACGCGAGGCAAAGCACGTAACAGTTACACCAAATAGTTCTTGTAGTATACACACAGATCTTTGTCTAAACATATTTATTTGTTTTAAATTGAACCAAATATTGTTCATCGGTACCAATAAAATGAGTAATTTCAAATTTACGGACTAAAAACGAAACTTCAGTCATCGCCTAAACGATCGTGTACTTGTTTACATAATTTCAAAATGGCGCCTAAATATGTCCGAGGTTATTCGTAGCGAATGGCCGAGGATGTTCCGAATGCATTATTAGTATAATTTCAGAATTATATTTGAGTATTTGTTGACAAGTTGCATAAAATTATATGTACATATCAATGTAACATACCAGTCATTTGTAAAAGTACCCCTAAACCCCTGAGAAATAGTGGAACATTTGACTTCAGCAAATTCCGGGTAAATCCCTGCTCTGTGGGGATATATAGAGGGTAAAATCCCAAGTAAATACCAACCACTGTAATAATACAGGTAATATCTGACAATAACCATAGCTATGGTCCCACTATTTTGAAGTGAAAACATTTTTCATGCAGTCACCCAGCAGAGATGGGGAAGCTGAAAATAAAAAACACAGCTTTTTCTCCCACACCACCCTGTGGTTGGGTTGGGGATGTTACAAAATTTTAATGACTGGTGCAAAATCAATTCCTTTCACAGTAGACTTTGCATCCCTTTAATGCCATCATAACCATTTACACCACATTTAGCTCCTGCAACTTTACATCCAAATGTTATGGCTTCTTTTATTGATTTCCCAGAATTCAAAGCTAAAATTGTTGATGCATTGAAAGTATCCCCAGCTCCTAGTGTATCTATGACTTTCTCTGGAGAAAATATGGATGATGTCACTAGGTCATGTGACTGACTGTATGCTGCGGCACCATCCTCACCCCAGGCACAAATAACCACACCACTAAAATACAAATCGTATATATACATTCATATGACAAATTGAGAATGCAGTTTATTGTATTTATAATCTCTGGATTTAGCTGTTTACCAGTTACTAGGCCCATACTTCTGTCAGTGACTGACAATAGCCCTACATGCTAAAGAATTGGTGGTATGGGGGAGAATGTCAGCAGAAATTTGTTCATGACCAATCTTCGTAAAAGTAGGCCCTACCTGGGACTCGAACCCACAATTCCTCATTCAGTAGACTTGTTTACTACCAAATAAGCTAGTCAGGTATGCAAAATTATGTTATAAATTGCATTAACTAAGCATTATACATAACACAATATATATCAACTTAATGAGGTTTTCAGAAACATCATTCTTGTACTCCGCGGTTATAAAGATTCTCAAGAGATTCAAATATAGCTGTGATAGATATTAAATGTAATAATTTAAAAAGCTGGGATACATGATGAAGATAAATCAAATCAGACACCTGAAGGTAGCATTATAATGGATACCACAAGGAAAAGAAGCAGAGATCATGAAAAACCAACATGGAGATGAACAATAACCTAAGTCTTGAAAGACATAAGTTACAGTTGGGCCCAGACAGAACCTGATTGTATAAACTTGTTGAGGCTGTATGTTCCTGCAGGCATGAAGAGATTAAGAAAGTTTGTAAAATAATCCCACTCTTTCATGAAACCAATCTGATAAAAACCTGATCTAAAATTATTGTCTCACATACTCGCTTATTTTACAGCAGTCTATAGAAGATCTCTAGTGTAGCACATTGAACCTATAGCTACACTGATAATTTACTCAAACTACAACAAAAACATCTTTAAGGAGATGGATGTTAATAATTATACTTACCCAGGTTTTATTTTATCAATAAATCCTTTAACAGTATCTTCTTTATTGTAGTAATTAAAACATTTAGCAAAATCTTTACTTATAAATACATAATCAGCATATTTCATCAAAGGCACTGAAATGTAGAGACAAAATACATGTCAACACGTTAAGGTGGCCATACTAAATTGAATCTTTGTTTCGTGCTTGATAACAATGTTAAACCTGTCTACTAGAAAGAAAAAAACTCAAGCAAAACGAAACACACAAAAGGTTTTATTTGGTATGACCATAGGACTGGGTACTGCAAATAAGAATTTCATATCAGTATAACTGTGGTATCTTGTTAATATACCATTATTATATATAAACAGTGTGGCTCTAACTTTGGCTGCCAGTATTTCAGAAGGGCATATCTTTCAAGTGCCCAATACTCCACATTATTTCTGCACTGACAAGAAGATACTGCTGGAAACATGTCGGGGAAAGAGAGAGTATTTTGCAATTGTCATGGTGAGGTAACTTGTTCAATACAAAGTTATATGTTAGCTTTAACATTGGTTTGGACAGGCTTAATATTACCTGAAAGCCTTACCATGTAACCACTTGCCATGTGTGTCCAAATAATATCCCCACAGCTCCAGTACTACATAAAAATGAACATGATAACTGAAACTAACAGCTGAAGTAATCAGCCCAATGGATGAAGAAAATAACTTACAAAGTATTCTAAAACTAACTTAGGTTAAAGGTACTAGTTCATAGATTTGGTTTATTTTTTCTATAATTTCAAAATACCACTCGGTGTCAATAATTGAGTAAAAAAAAAAATTCTTACTATTTCAACACAAACTGACCTATATATGTTGCAAGAAATATACAATAAAAGTCACATGAATACACTAAAGTGTCTATACCGTGACATATGGGATAGATTTTTACTACATGAAACACCATCATTTGTAGTTGTATGTCAATTTGCATTAAAATTGTCATTATCAGTTTCAGTTTCATTATCAGAACTCTTCTTTCCTTCTTCCAAAAATATTTCCATACAATTTTGCTAGTTTTAGAAAAAGTTGATATTTAAGTTGAAATCTGTGAATGAGTACCTACTAGACAGGATCTGTACATATTGCACCTTTATAGAGTGGGTGGACCTCAATAAACAACCATAACCTAAACAAGAACAAGTATGTCATGTACCTACCTATATGAGTAGTTTTAACTTTTTCTAATTCTATAGATATTTTTATAATCTCAGAATCTTTCACATTTTTATTATATTCCATAATTCTCTTCATCATTTTCTCAGTGTTTTCCATATTATTTCTACCCTGCAAAATATAGTATAAGTTCAAGTAAGTTGATGAAACATCAAAAATAGCAAATAATATCACAAATGACATGGTACTTTTACTTGGCAAAAAACAAAAAATAAAAATAGGTCTGTTTAAATTCTGCTTTTATAAACATATATATTAGTCAATTTTGGAATCTTCATAAGTCTTGATCATTGAAGTCACCTTCAAGTATTACCCATTAAAACTTGGATTAAGTGAAACATTCCCTAGTTAATTTCTTACTCAAGAAAGTAAGCAATGGTAGGATTCGAACCAGAACCTCTTTATCATTAAGTGCATGTTCCCCTTATAACCATTACAGCAAAGTCAGTGCATAGAATAAGCTAAGTAATGAGATAGGGTCTGTTCTCAAATTTTATAACCTCAGACACACAGTATTGTATCACAGCTTACATAAAACTATTTGTAACAAATTACCTCAAAATGTATCCATGAGTATTTCTTTAAATCAATATTTTCAAATGATGAGTATTGTAGTTCTATTATATTCCTGAAATAATAACATTGTATGTATAAAACATCCTGGCATGACTTATAAGTAAAACTAGACTGTTTAGCAAAATGAATCCTTGATACCATATCACAGGGCACTGAGGCACGGAAATTAAGACTTCGTTCTAAACAGAAGCCTCACAATTGTTAGTGAATAAGCTAGGGCCTTAATAATCAAAGTAAGATGTTGATGTTGAATACAATTTATAGATATAAACAGTATTACATTTATATATCAACCATGAATCATGGGCTCATATACAAGTACAGAGCAGTAAGGGCTGAAGTTTTATGCTCAACACTGAGATGAGTTTGAATGTGTTTTGAATCAGAGAGTATCTGGATACCCAATGATTATCATTCCAACATTGTAACTGCTCCGCCAAGCCAACTCCTTGTTTTGTTGAGAGATGACAGAAAAAGCAGGATTTACTACATTTTGTAAAGGTATATATAAACTGTAAATGTATAAACTTACTTTAAGGCAGCCATGACAGTTCTAGAACCATTTTGTATATTTATTATTATTACAGCTACAGGACATCTGTATGTTTTCTCCTCATATATAGCACAATTTTCTATATTGATATTATATTTAGCAAAATCTTCAACCATGAATCTAAAATAATATTATATTACTTATGATTTTAAGTAATTGCATTGTATAGTTCAAATTGCTAGCCATTGCAAGCTCAACAACTATGCTGCTATTAACCTTGGTATTCAGGATACTATTATCTATCAAACAGTATCAACATTCCTGATGAGTCTTTTACTCTTTTTATATGCAGACGACAATTGTGCAACAGAAATACAAATATATACTATCTTTGCAGGTACCCATTTATATTTAAGTATAGCAAGGCTTTCACAGATTACTATGGAGAAACTGTCTACAAACTGAACTTGAGTAAATGATCCACAGGCGGCTCAGTCCAAAGGCAAAAACACCATAAATATGTATACATTGTATATAGTGTTTTTTCTTTAGGACCATGCCGGCTGCCTGTGAAGTAATCCACCATTTTTTGGAGTAATATACACATATCTTGTATATGTGTACATGTATTTATAGTGTTCGTGTCAAAGAACAATGCCTGTCCTCTATGTTCATATGTAGCTGACTATTTCCTTGCTTGATATAGATGGTACGAAAGCCGAATGGTGTCACATAAAAATAAAAAATAAAATTGTACTATGTCGTTATAACGAGATAACTAAGTCGTAATAACGAGATAATTAACTTGTAATCACGAGATAATTAAGTCGTTATAACGAGACAATTAAGTCGTTATAACGAGATAATTAACTTGTAATAACGAGATAATTAAGTTGTTATAACGAGATAACTAACTCGTAATTACGAGATAATTAACTCGTTTGCAAAAACACCAACTGCTTAAAAACAACAGTAACAGCAAGAAATATTGGCAGCAACAACTAAACTCCATCAACAATATAGTATAATTAAGAATTTAGAAACAACAACAACTCAAGACGACTGCAACAACATTTTACACAACAACAGCAGCAACAACTAAAACAGTTACATTTAAACACTAAGCAACAGCATTAACAACTAAAAGAATCAACAGCAACAACCAAAAACAATATAAAAAATAGGAACAACAACATCCACAACTTAAAACAAAAACAGAAAAACTCAAAACAACCGCAACAACGCCTTCATTAACTCTAAACAACAGCAACTACAACACAGAAAAACAACATCAACTCAAAACAACAACTTCAATTCAATGCAATACCATCATTAACTCAAAACAACAGCAACAACAGCGAAAGGCAACATCAACATAAAAACAAACTATCAACTCAATACAACTGCATCAACACAAAACAGCAACAACAACTCAAAACAACAAAATCATTTACACAAAAAAAAATGCAACAACTTAATAAACATTGACAACAACTAAAAACTACAACAAAAGCAACTCAAAACAATAGCAATAACAGTTTAAACAATTAAATAAACAACTCAAATCTACATACTGAGAACAACTAAAACAACAACAACGGAACCTCAAACCAATAACATCAACAACTAAAACAATTACATTAACAACTTAAAGTAACAGCAACAACAACTGAAAACAACAACAAAGACTCAAAACAATAGCAACACCAACTAATACAATTACATTTATAGCTCAAAGTAACAGCAACAAATATTGTAGCTGATCTTTATAGTTGCCGGATCTGTTTTTTGTTTTAATGCTGTATTGACTAGTTGTCATTTATGTTGTTTTCAAATGTTGTTGCTTTTGTTATAAGTTTGTATTGTTGCTGCTGTGTTTTGAGTAAATAATGCTATTGTTCTTGTCACTTTGTGTTGATAATGTAATTATTTAATAAGGTGTTGCTATTAATGCTTTTGTAAACGAGTTAGTTATCTCGTTATTACGAGTTATTTATCTCATTATTACAAGTTCATTATCTCGTTATTACGAGTTAATTATCTCATTATTACGAGTTAGTTATCTCGTTATAACGAGTTAATTATCTCGTTATTATGAGTTAATTATCTTGTTATTACGAGTTAATTTTCTCGTTATTACGAGTAAATTTTCTCGTTATTACGAGTAAGTTAGCTCGTAATTACGAGTTAGTTATCTTGTAATTACGAGTTAATTATCTCGTTATTACGAGTTAGTTATCTTGTAATTATGATTTAGTTATCTCATTATAACGAGTTAATTATCTCGTTATAAAGAGATAATTATCTTGTTATTACGAGTTATTTATCTCGTTATTACGAGTTAGTTATCTCGTAATAATGACATAGTTTAATTTCATTTTTTATTTTCATGTGACACCATTTGGCTTTCGTAAGATGGGAATATGGCTGTAGAGAAAATTTCGATCATGACCATGACTCTACTATGGTTCGTAGGTCCTGCCAATGAATTGAACCAAAGACTCACAGATTCATAGTCAGAGGCCCTAACAACTGAGATAATCAAATGGTCAGAAAATAACTTACTCATATTCTGGAGTCTTTACAAGTGTACCAACAAATTCAGGCTTACTACCTAGTAATGATAATACTGTACAACTGTTGGATGCATTACCTCCCCTTTGCCAGTAATGCTCTAATGATCTGTAATAATGTCAAAAAAATGCCACAACATATAATTCTGTGAAGCATAAATATAAATGGCAGTTAGTTTGAAAAAAATTTGTAGAGTAATAGTTAGACCTATTTGGTGATAGAATATTAATTATTTAAATCTAATCTGAATTAATTAAAAACGTGTAGCACATATAAATGGATAAAAAGTTAGCAGACACAGCAGAATCAGCAGAAACTATAGTGCGACAATAATAACCTGAGCTTGAACTACCTAATTACATACTTCACTTACATTGAATCGTGAATTTCCGTATGCCTGTATACAGTTATACATGTATTTATAACAACCTATGTGACTATAAATCAATTTTATAAAAGTGGCATGCTATTGTACTTTTGATTTTGGACATATTAGTTTTGGGGAAAACATATTAGTCCGCAATATTGTGGCACAGTTTCAAAGTATTTATTCTTATGAAAACTAAATTATTTATTTAGTATTGTGTATTTTGCCGAAAGCTTCCGATAAAGCGCAATTTACAAACAAAGACAAAAATAGACGATAAATACTGAGTTTAATATATTCTTGCATAAAGGTCAAGCTCAGGTTAATATTGTGGGACTATAGCAAACTATGCATTTAGGGAAAGATATCTTAGAAGCAGATTGAGTTGTTAACTTTTATATGTTGTGTTTTCTGACAGTTTCATGTTTTATAAAAGGTTATTTGAATGACTTAAAACTTTTTACAAAAGTGTCATTCTGAACAAAAATATAGATGAGAGAGTGGGGCCAGTGGAGATGAGTATCCAACAATTAAATTTCCGTGGCCTAACCCATCAAATTTATAATGACTAAGCTCTTGAAAAAATATAGATCTAGGAAAAAAACGTACCACATGATAACAATGATGTTTGTTTTAATAGATAAGATTTTGTACATTATATTTATTTATATTTTATGACATAGACATGGTACTGGTACAGTGAGCAATACCGGTATGATGGTAAAGTATAAAGATAAATAAAGATTTATACATAAAAGATTTCATATATAAAAACAGTCTATAAAATTACATGTTCAGTAAAATGAGAATCGTTAATACATCATATTATAATCATTATAATTTTATGAGTCCTTTCACCTTCTTTTTGCAACAAATAAGGCTTTTGAAATTTGTAAAGAATAAACTACTATATAACTAAGGGAATTAACTCTGTATGAATCAATCAGTTTATACAAAATTATCTCCCTTTGTTTTATACCCTTTTACAGAATCCTCAGTAGGAAAGTGTGGACATACATTGACTATATCAAGACAACATAAACCGACACACATAATTCTTTTATCTTCATCTGAAGCCATCATCTACTATATCATCATTAGCTGGAAAATAATTTAATAATATTCAATGGAAGCAAATCATTTGTTTGTTTGTTTTGTTGGGTTTAAGTTTAACCGTTTAATGCCATAGCAACACATTGTTTAGATTATATCTCGGTGGTCAGTCCATCTATTTACTGTTCCTGGAAAGGCTTAATCTCTGGATTAAGCTGTTAACCAACTACAATGCACATACTTAGTGACTGACTACTGCCCTACATGATTTAGAATCATAAATAGGAACTAGGGAGAATGGCTTTAGAAAATTATTTCATGACCAAGCTCAATGAAAGTATGCCCGCCAGGGAATTGAACCAACGACCTCTCGATCAGTAGACTTGTGCACTACAGAATGAGCTAGCCGGGCGGGCTCCAAATTCTTTGTCAAGTTCTGCCAAAAACCAAATCATTGATTAAACATCATTGCAACAAATTCTTTGTTTAGCTAATTGCTATGGCATTGTCAATGACTATAAAGTTACTTTAACTATCTATTCTTATATAAGTTTATAAGAACTGGAATTTCCACATTTTAATAACAAAGCATGAGAATCATAGTATACAAATCTATGTTAAACTTTGATAGAACACAAGCTGTGTCAGTTAAAAATCTCATAACAATTTAGTATATAAATTAATATATACATGTACTGGTACCAAGTCTAGTAGTATATACATGTATATAGTCAAATAGTGTACATAGGTATTTTATTTATAAATTACCTACTTAACAGTATACATACATATACTTCAAAAGTTATGGTATACGATTGTTATGAACTTACTATCATACATAAATCAATAATACAATATCATACACAAAGCCTTATATTAAGTTATAAATTAATATCCTACATACCAGTACCAGTATACTTACATGTAGAATAAATAGAAAATTTCCAGTGTTAATAACCGTTCTTTTACTTTCATTTTATTGATTGCCTTAAACAATATTACACATACTGCATGTTATACTGAAACAGGAAATTTAATCCATTATGCATCCTATCATATGATATATCACAGGTTCACAGCTGCATAATCAATAACATCCGACACACAATTGAGTACTCATCTCAAGTGTTAAAGCAAAATGGAAACTAATAAAACCTGAATAATATTAATAGTTTTTACCTAATTCTGGGTTTCCAGTCTGTTCTATATTTCACCTCAGCTAGTAAGAGAAATCTATTTATAGAACTTCTATGAAATATATAAAATAGCTGAGGATTGAATAGTGCTAACATGACTAACTTAATGAAAAATCCACAGTTTATAGCTATAATGTTGCAATAAAAGTTTTAATTAATAAGTGACAATTTGCTAAATAAATTGGCTGAAAGGGGTAAATGTACTAACATTCAGGATCCAATCAAATCCAAGGGAAATTACTCTGATGTACAATTGATCATTCCATACAGAGTTACCCCCCTTTGAAATCCTTCCTATTGCAAGCAACTGGAATTATATATACTACAATTATCATTAACATGAAGAAAGACAATTCACTATAAAGACTAGGGGTGTAACAATACGGTAAAAACCGTATTGCAATATATTGCAATATGCAAAACCTGTATTGCAATATATTGCAATACGTACCGGTTTTTGCGTAGACATGCAAAACTTTAATTATTATGCATGTTCATCATCCTTATTGGATCAGCACAACACATATACATACATAAGTGTATTTTTTAACGATCTCTTGTGTAAAATGATCTATAATTTTGGAAAATGCGTGTTTTGAAACGGACTTCTCTATTTGACTAAATGTTTTAAGCACAATAAGATTATTTCAAGTTTTTAATGCAATTTAACATTTATTTAAGCATTTAACTTCCAGATTATGATAAAACAAACAGTAAGACACATAACTACAAAAACCGGTTCAAGGAAAAACGAACCGGTTAAAAACCGTTAGAATTCGTATTGCAATATTAACCGGCATATCGGTTAACCATTACACCCCTAATAAAGACCATCTATGTTGATAATTGAAAAAGTGGCACTCAGCGGTAATAAATATATCTAGACAAAATGATTCAGTGAATGTCTTAAGCATTTTTATTGAATTCCCTGTCCCATGCTAATTAGAACAAGCTATTGTAAACATGGTTCAGCATTACCGTTTTGACTATGCAGAGAATCATAGTCGTAGAATTGTGATCATTGCTTTTAGTTATTATTATGCTAAATTGAAATGTTAAAATAGTGATAAAGAAAACACTTAAGTCTGATTAATTTTCATTATATTTCTAACAAAATAGACATATATAACACTTCCTAAATATAACTAAATAAACTAATAATAAAAATATAAATTGGAAATTCCAAAGCTATCAATAGTGTCTTCTATATATAAAAGCTATGTACTGATTGGTCAACACAAAGTGGCTCTGAAAGTGACACCTGTGGGATGTCAGGAGATCGTTTGATGGCAGTCTATAGGAGATCAGAGATTTACAGAGATTGTATGATATTGCTGATGATCAATGACATCATCTAGGGTCCAAATGGTACATGGATTTCATAGCTATCCAAAAAGGATATGTCACAAAACACAGGGAACTGACATACAAAATTAAATATAATGCAGAATTCATTTTGGGACTAGCTTTGAATGTTTATAGATATGTAAAATATTGAACAAAGCTGTAAGACATAATCAAGGTTAAATTTCATTCAGGTTATGGTCACGATCTATGTATTCTATAGTCACTATGAAATCATATCATAAGGAGTATTGTGGCAAAATGGTAAGGGCATTAGATTGGTAACCATTGCATTGCCTTGTTGGTTTGAACAAGCCACACACAATATTTTTCCGTGAGCCAGAAACTTTCATGATGTTACCTATTAGCATATTTAACAAAGGTTAACAGCAACACTTAGTCTCACAATCAATATATATAAACAATAAAGCACATGGTATTGTTTGTTGGCCAATGATATTCAAATAAAAAGGTCACTCATGGAAAGGTCAATTACTTGAGAGCAAGAGATTAAAAGAGATTACTGTAAGTTGTAATACCCAGTTTCACAATCCAGTAAAAAGTTACATAAAACATTACTTCACATAACAGAGGCACTATTTACACTCATTTAACAATAAGTTAAAAATTAAAAATAACAGACCTAATAAAATTTAAAATGCATGTATCAGATCAATAGGTATAGTGAATGCTTTAGAATAATTGCAAGCTATAAGTCACAGGGTAAGAAAAATATGCCTAAATGGGACTTGAACCTGGGACCCTCCCCCTCACTTACAAGGTAGCATTTTACATATCCTTACCCTATAATGTAAAAAGGTAAGTACAGTGACATTTAGACCAGGTATAAAAGCATCCCTAATCCAATGTTTTTATAATGAGCAAAGTTTAATTTTACCAACAACACAAAAACATTGTCACAACTCTGAACGGTTGAATTTTGATTTTTCATAACACAATTTTATTTAAATTCTGTGAATTTTGTAGCAAATTAGAGGTCCCTATATACAGGTACTTTCCTACATAGAAACCAACATCACAAGTATGATTGCATTCCTTTAAGATCATCAAAACCATTCATGCCACATTTAGCTCCAGCAATTTTACATCCAAATGTTATGGCTTCCTTCAATGTTTTCTTTTTGTTTAACGCTAATATTGTTGCTGCATTGAATGTGTCCCCAGCCCCGAGGGTATCAACTACCTTCTCAGGGGAGAATACACTTGATGTCACATGATCATGTGACCCAGATTTAGCTGCGGCACCATCAGAACCCCATGCACAAATGATAACACCACTGAAATAAACCAATAATGTCATTGTGATTGAGGCTAGTCATCTTAGAACTGACTAATGAGAGGGCTTTAAAACCTAGTAACAAGGAGCCGCCTGGCTAGCTCAGTCGGTAGCACGCTAGTCTACTGATCGAGGGGTCGTGGGTTCAATTCCCTGGCGGGGCATACTTTCGTGGAGCTTGGTCATGAAATTATTTCTACAGCCATTCTCCCTCCTACCAATGATTTTTAATTATGTAGAGCAGTTGTCAGTCACTGAGGAAAGTATGCGCTTGGTAGTTGGTTAACAGCTTAATCCAGAGATTTAGCCTTTCTAGGAGGAGTGAGTAGGTGGACTGACCGCTGTTATATGACCTATACAATGTGTTGCTACAGTGTTAAACCCAGCAAAACAAACAAACAAACCTAGTAATAAGATGGTCCCATTAATGTGGCCATTATAAATTTAAAGGTCTTGAATTGAGAGAATTGTTTTATTAGTAAGGAACTGATTCCACTATACTCATTCATATACATCATGTAATTTTTGCATCAGTAGAGATTTTTGCTTGTAAGAATTTCGCTCATAAATTTCTCTTAACACATGTATCCTTTTTCATAAACATAGCCATATTATAAAGCATTAAGGGTACCCTCCAAAAGGTTAAGTGGGTATATAGAAGTCGGCTTGCTGATTGGTCCGTCAGTCGGTCTGTAGCTTTTTCTTGTCTGCTCAATTTCTCAGCACCTATTTTACAGATTAGAATGTTTTATGAAAACCAAGGAAATATCTCAAGGACTTGTATCAAAGTCTACTGACAGTAAAGATTTAACGATAAACAATAAATACATACTCAGGTTTACATAACTCTATTAAACCATTCACAGCATCTTCTTTACTTTGATAACCTTGTTCTGCAGCAAAATCTTTACTAACAAATACATAATCTGCTTTCTTCATTAATGGTACTGTTTTAATATAAAGACATACTTTAGAGTGTAAGATGATTACATGGAAGAGGATTTGATGAAATGGATTATTAATACTATTTTAAGGCAAACTGACCAAAATGATCAAAAATAAGTACAAAATAATAATAGCCTAGAACACCAAAAAAAACACACTTAAATCATCTACTAGTATACAGTTACTAGTAGGGTATGTTTTTTTATATTATATAAAAACACCATCTTTTACATTTGTAAAAACAATTGTCATTATCAGAACATAGCTTTACTGTATCTAAAATGTAATTTAAATTTTGAGAGCTTTAGGAAAATGATTTTGCAACAACCAAATTGATCTTTATTGCAAAACCTTATCATAATACAAATCAATTAAAAAATGGTGGCCTTAGGTGAAAGCTTCCGTGAGTTGTACAATGTCATCACACTGAATGAATTAACTTACCTAATTGTTTTCTTTTAACTTTCTCCAGTTCCATGGAAACAGTAATTTTATCAGATATATCAACATTGTTATTATAATGTTCAACCATTTCCATCATTTGTTGTATATTAGATAAATTATCTCTACCCTGTAATATATACATGTAATACAATTACATATCTATTAAAAGTAATTGGGCAGGTATGGTCCAGTGGTTATAATTTTGGATTGGTATTCATTGGATAGCCAGCTCTTCTTGATTCGAAGCTCATCCAAAACCCATATTGTTGTTTCCTTGAGCAAGAAACTTATCCAAAAGAATCAGAAAGCAGACTCTTAGATCAATCACTCTTGAGTCCACGTCCTGAGCCAGTATGATAAGTTTCTTACTCAAGGAATGAACAAGGTGGGCTTTTGGATGTAATTTGGACCAAGTAGAACTGGCTATCCTATGATTGATCTAAGTTGAAAGAATTTGTTTCAGAATCAAGCTAAAATAAATTAGTATGTTGTTTAAGCTAAGGTAACAAAGAACAATACAATTAAAACAAATAGTACTGTAACAAACCAAAACAAATTTACAATTCAATTCCAATTTTCAACAGGTATCTTTTCAAACAATCTGATTTTTGTGAACATGTACATGTATTTCAAAATGCAATTGTATGAAATGTTTGCATAATGAAAAAAATGTTAGTTAACAAAGAAATTGTATGAACTCTAACTAAGAATAATAATTTGAATATGAAATATTCATTTACAAAAATCTTACCTCAAAATGAATCCATGAATAATTTTCGAGTTGAATTTTTTGAAATGATGAGAACTCTAACTCAACTATGTTACTGTAATAAACAAAAAAATATATAAATAATGAGATTAGTTAAAGAGATTAACACCTATGTCATTTATATAGTATTTTCAAGGCAGTATTCATGAGTTAATTTATGAGAATTTACATCCTAATTATTTATTATACATGAGAAACTCACAAAACTGTCATCATAAAATATATGTTCTTATGTGATTCAGTCATCTTACCTTGACATTGATTTTGAAAAATGGGCAAATAAAGGAAAGCATGTAAATCATGAAATCATAGAAGTGGCTCATTCTAAATAGTTCAGCCTAACATCATTAGGTTTTTTTCATAACTCAATCCTATAAATACTATGTGTTTCGTCTTTCATATATTTATAAACTTTACAGGCTTAGTAAATCTATATCTCAGGTAAATTCAGTTTAACAGTACAAAAAATTATTAGAGCCATGTAAATGGTCCAGTAGTTATTTCACTAGAGTTCAATCATGAAACCTAGATTCAATTCCTGCTGGCAGCAGGTCATACCTTTCCAAGAACATTTGAAAAATTGTCAGTTTTAATCCATTCATAAAGAAGATGTCAACTCGTTTTTTGGGTTGAGTTTAAACCGTAGTAACACACTGTATTATCATAGTGGTCAGTCAACCTACTCACTATCTTGGGTCTAGCTGTTGACCAGTTTCTAGGTGCAACTTCCATCAGAGACTGACAACAGTCTGGCATGATGTAGATTCTAATTCATGCAAGGCAGTTGTCAGTCACTGATGGAAGTTTTTGAATCAGTGGCAGGAGGAGAATGGCCACATAAATTACTTCATAACCAAAATCCATGAAAGTATGCCCTGACAGGGAATCAAGCCTAAAACCCTCAGTAGACTTGTGGGATTGATCTGAATGAGCTAGCCAAGCGACTTGTCATCTACCAGAAGAAGGTTAAACATGCCCTAGTAAACAAACAAGTTCAGGTGGTTAAATAAGCAAGTCACTGTAAATGAATGGAAAAGCTTGTTAAACTTACAAACATACTTTAATGCAGTGATAAGTGTTCTAGAACCATTTTGTTTATTAATGATTGCCACGGCAACAGGACAACTATATTTACCACCATCATATATAGCACAATTATCAGTTTTAATATTATACTTGGCTAAATCTGATGTCATAAACCTGAAGAACAAAAAAGATGATTTATAAGATCTAGAAGTCTATGTTGTGTCATGTGCAATACATGTAATTGCAACTTTTACAATTGCTGTAACCCAGAAAAAAAACACTCAAAAAAGCTCACCAAAGACACTTAATAAAATTCAAGCTGAACAACAAAATAAATGATTAATTAAAGCTGGAAGTCTACATTGTGCCATGACTCTAGGGTTAGCACAAAACTAGTCTAACTACATGTATTAAAGAACGATTTAGACTTGTTTTGCACTGACCATTATATTTGCAATTGTAAACAGGTGAACATTAGTGGCCCTAAACTGTCTTTTGAACTAAAAACAGACACTTATTAAAATCAAGTCCACATTGTATCAAAGTAAAAAACATGGCAAAAAATTGGAAACCCCACATCCTTTTAAATCCAATACAAAAACAACTGTACTGCTATAAAAGCTAGCTAGAAGAAAATTGGAAAACACATGAACAGAGATGATGGTTGACTTTCTAAACACATTTTTTATCCTGCCCAAATAGTGCATCAAACTAATTACTGTTAAATTTCAAGTCCATTTTAAATTTATCTTTTAAGCTGAACTTGATATGAAATATCATTTTATCATTGGTTTATCTCAATCAACTTCCTTAACTATTGATAGTACTATCTTTGTTATCACTAAAGAGAAAAAAGGGACAAATGCTAAGACAATAAATACAGTGTGTACAAACCCATATTCTCTTGTTTTAACTAAAGTTCCCATGAACTCAACATTCACACCAAGTAAAGATGAAACTGTACAACTGTTGGATGCATTGCCTCCCCTTTTCCAGTAATAATCTAAAGATCTGAAAGGTTGAAAAACAAAACTAATCATCCATCATTTACATATTGTTTGTGGAAGCTAACTTTGTTATGTAATATAGGGTGCTTTAAGCCAAATTTTAACATTTTTCAGTCATATCACAGCAGTCAGCTGTCCTACTTTCTGTCCCTTGACAGACTGACATGCCTAGACCAAAGCTTTTAACTAAGTGCTATTTATGTGCATACATTTATCAGTCGCTGAACAAACTCTCCCCAGCAGTTATTTCCCTTCATTTTCTTTATTGTATTTCAGGGTTATGGTTGCAAATTAAAAAAAAAAAATTCAGAAATGACGATGATTCTGGCAAAGGCTTTTGCATGGAGAGAGATAAAGAGCCTAACAACTTGTCTATGAAGTATGTCTTACAAAAACAAGACAACCCTTCTCAGTCCAACTATATAGACATCTCAGTAGGAGCAGTAGTCTAGTTGTAGGATGCCAGCTAGGGATTGAGAAGTCCCAAGTTTAAACCCCACTATGGGCACTGCTAATTTCCTTGAGCAAGAAATTTACCTACAATAGTTCCACTCCACCCAAGTGTTAAAGGGTACTATCCTGACTGAGGAATCACCTGCTGGAAGGTGATTTTAATGATCAGGGGTTATTGCGCAAAAATGTAAATTTGGCTGAATATGTATATGGAAGCAGACTTTACTGCGCTTAAACTTTTTAAGTTTAAAAATATATTATACAACTCACCTTTGATCTGAATCTTCTTCAGGATAAGTATTACATATATTGATAATATCCAAACAACATAAACCTACATACATAACTCTCTTATCTTCTTCTGATGATGTCATTATGTCAATCTGAAAATAATAAAATGTTCAGCAATAGAATACATTTGTATATTGTAGCAGAGAATAATAGGCTTTTGTACTCTCTTGCTTATAAGCTAGCTTTTATGACAATGTGTTTGAGTGTCCCCTGACATCTTAGAAGTTGTGGGTTTGATCCAAACTCAGACCATGGGTTTTTATGGGGTAATAATGGCACTGGTCATTTTACCCAGATATACAGAGGGAATTCTAAAGTACATTTGTACTGTCAATACTTCTGACTGCAGCCAGGAATTGATCCTACATTACAGTTAATTTATTATGAAGCTTATACAAAATTTAATAGAAAAAATATACTTCTTAATCTAATAACAGAAAGCATACATTACCTTTGCTTTTGTATTGAATACTGGATATTCAATTACAATATTTACTTTCCAAAGATCACATGTACTTTATACACAACATTAATTTTGAAAGTCTAAAAATGATAAAACAAAGTATAAATTTTTAAGACAATCACTTGACCTATTTTCTGATAAACAATAGAAATGTCACACAAGGTCATGCTATCTTTAAGTAGTTTGATATGAAATGTAAAAAGATTATCATAAATTTAATTATGTGAGAATAATAACATCTGTGATCAAAGGAAGTAAACCCAACCAGAGATAATAATGTAGTATACATTTTCTTTATTGAATTAACTCCCTTGAAAATTAGTTGACAGTGGGCGTGCTCGATTGGGCTGTCAGAACTGTGCCAGAATAAAATTCCGACTCTTTCACAGAATCTGCCAAACGAGTGAAATTGGATGTCGGAACTGAATCAAAAGGCAAAATCCGTAGGAAATGTAATCGGTTCTTACTTTATTTATGGAAAATAGATAAATTGTTATCGTAAACAATCGTTCAAAAGTATAATTTTAACAACATTTGCTTTCAAACACCAAACTCACATGTTTGCAGTCAGATGTCGCCGCCATCTTGGGTATGAATAAACCGCGACCGATTCCGTTCACACCACCTATTTTTATGGAATGGGTAGAACGCTGCCAGAACACAGTTCCGACGCACTCGATTGGAGTTCTCCCAGTTCTAACAGTCTGAATTTCCAATCGAGCACGCCCAGTACATGTATGTCTAACAAGAACATTTAAGTTTAAAGGGACAATTGATAGATCTATACAGAGACATAAACTCCTGAAGCTACATGTATCTGTTACATGGGCATCCTTGTAAGCTAGATAATTAACATAGATCAAGAGGTTACAATTGAAAGCCTGATATGACAGCTATAGGCAAATAATCCCCTTGGCAAAAATCACATTTTAAATGTTCATTACACACTTGTATCAACAACAGTGCATATTAGCCTTCATAGCTGGTCATTTACCCTGGTCAATTTTCCCTGTTGATAAAACAGTTCTTAGTTTTGATACATTATTAACTCATTTAGTCATTATTTATATACAATTATATATATGCCTATTTTCCCTTGTTGATAAATAGATCTTTAGAAGTTTATACTAATTTAATTTAGCTCGATAGTGAAACAAGTTCTCACAGCTTAGATTAATCACTTTCAAGTCCGCTGCCTGGTCCCCTATAGTACTGAGCTAGTGGGATAAAGTTTCTTACTCAAGAAAACAATAGGGTAGGTTTTGGATGGGATTCAAACCTACGTTGAGCTGGCTATCATATGATCTCTGATCCAATGTGGTAACCACTTGGCTCTTAACATATTATTTTACAGCTCCCCACTAGCTCATTTGGTACATGTAGCATGCAAGTGTACTGATCTAGGGGTCTTGGGTTTGACTCCCAGGGCCGCAGGGGCGGCGAAATCAATTGTCCGTATTGTCTGTGTTGTCCAAGGCAAGAACAGACAAGTGGATTTTTCCATAATAGTCAAACGGACAAGTAATCTTAGAAATTACCAAGAATGGACAATTAAACAAATTTTAAGATTTCGCCGGCCCTGCTGAGGGCTTACTTTTGCGGAAGGGATTTCTACAGCCATTCTCCCTTCTACCACTGATTATATTCAACACATATATTTAGTAAAAATGTGCAGACCCAAGGCCCACCATGTAGTTTACCCATATAAAAATGTGTCCAATGAGTTGCCCTAGGTGATATTCTTATACAAGGAATGACATGATACAGAAGGGGGCTTAAATAAATTTCTAAAAGTCATATTTTACTCACGAAATGAAATCCAATTCAATTACAAGTTCAAAACTGTGTGTTAGTAGAGTCAATTAACACCGACATCAATAACATTTCTGTTAATATTTTTGTTAAAGGGAAGTCACTGGAGACGAGTTGCAAATGGCGTTAATTTATCAAAGGGGAGTAATTGAGACTTCCACACATTTCGCGCCATTTAAAATGCCAGCACGCAAGAAAAGAAAGTCGGCTACAACTGACGAAGCAAAACAGGATTCTAAGGTTGAAAGTGATTCACCACCAAAAGCAAAGAATCCGAAACTGAATGTAAAGTTCAGTTTAAGTATCGAGCATTGGTAATTAATATTTATTTTGAAAAGTCATAGGTTTTCGCGACTGCATTATGTAATGACTAATATTTTGGTTTATTTTTTGTCGAAGGCTTAAACTTACTTATTGATCATCTATAGGATGACGATGAAGTTCTAAAAGTTGACAGATCATGATATGAGATCCTTAAATAATAATCAGTTTCTATAGGCAGTTACAGTTTATATTTCTCCTTTTCAGTCTTTCGATTCAGAGATTTTATCTAAAATGTTTTATAGCATCCCTGTTAGGTTGAAGCATTTATTAATATACAGTGGATGAACATATGAGGCAATCTACTTGCTCGATTGGGCTGTCTGAACTGTGCCAGAATCAAATTCTGACTCTTCCTTAGAATCTGCCAAACGTGAAATTGGATGTCTGAACTGAATCGAAAGGCAATATTGGTAGCAAATATACCAAGGGCGTCGGCAACGGTCCGGCCATGGCCGGACCACTTTTTTGGCCGGTCATGTTTCACGCAAATTACTTCTTTTCAGTTTTTGCCTTTAATTGTTGAACATGTCTAATCTGTTTAACAGGATTATTTTTTTTTTGACATGCGAAATCAAGTATCGATAACAACTGCCGATCAAATATGCAACGCTCGAGGGCATGATTAAAAATTCGGTGACACTTCTGTCTATTAAGACGATAATTACCTAAGATTATCTACCCGCTTCTTTAATGCACCCAGAGACATAGATAACAGATCTAATTCCCTGATGCACCAAACGTTAATATATTTAACAATAGCGTTTTTTTTTTCTTGGCGTAATAGATTGAAATTCGGCTCAAGTGAATATTTTTTGATGATACAATGTATGTACTAATTAAGAATAATTACAAACAAATCAAATTAAAGAATTAACAGAGCGGTATACATGTTAAGAATGTATATATATTTTGGAAAACAATAGTTTGGTTGTTTGCTTTATGTGTATATTATCAAACAATATTCCGACAGACACTGTAAGAATAAATATGCTGGAAAGGCCGGAACTGCCTATTCTTAATTTTGAAATTTTACGTTGTCATAATCAAGGATATACCTCTGTTACCAAATCAGCTTAAGACTTTTAAATTTCCTCAGCGTACATTTGGTCAGAAAAATCCAGTTAAAAGAAGTTTTCAGTCGTCGTGTAGGTCTGGTGCCACCGCCTGATGAGACTCACTGAGGGGTCGAAATAGTTGTATTTTTCCTAAATTGCTGACATTCAAAATGAAAAATAATCGTCTCCAGATGCAATAAAATCCCATCTAGGGGCAGAAGAATTTCATTTTTTTTCGGGGGAGGTCCCCCCCTCGTACTCTCCCCCTTCACGATTAATGGCCGGACCACTTTTCAAAAGCTGGCGACGGCCCTGTATACCTGCTATTATTGTAAACAATCGGTCAAAAGCATAATTTTTACAACATTGGCTTTCATAACACCAAACTCACATGATGTTTGCAGTGGAGCTGATGCCATCTTGGGTATGAATAAACCGCCACCGATGCCATTCACACCACCTATTTTGATCGAATGGGTAGAAGTTAGAACCCTGCCAGAACATTGTTCTGACGCACTTGATTTGAGTTCACCCAGTTCTAACAGTCGAAATTTCCAATCGAGCACGCTCCTATCGCTCCAAATTGTTCGTGCAACTGCTACACCCATTGATCGGCATTGATAACTAACTTGGATCCATAGGTGCCAGACAAAAAATTTAATTTACCTTATTATAGTACGTAGAGAAGGAATAATTTTGTATTGCACCTGTGCTTTGTTTATAGACTTATTTAGATTCAAAGATCCGTGTTAGGAATTATTGAAAGCATAATTAGCCAGATTTTTCAACAACAAAATTGGGCTAATAATTTGGTGAAACGTGCGGTTTGGCGGGCAGTCTTGGGTGTCCAATGTCTTAAACAATTGCGTTAAAGTTTTGAATTTCGCATATTTCTGCCATAAATTGTCAGATCTTTATGAAACTGCATACAATGACAGTAACCACAACTCTAGCTTTATTATGGATTATTTCTCTTTGTAATTTTTGCGTTAAAGATTTTAAATCCAGCTTTAATGTTGTTTCCACATTATATTTCTTGTTTTCCTTCTGGATCAACAAACAATAAAAAAAATTTCGTGTAAGTTATAAAATTTTAACAGTTAAATTTGTTATATTTTCAGTAAATCCTGACAAGTATTCAAACGCAAGGCTTTAGCTATTGTTGAAGACTTGCGTGAGAAGTATGGAGAGTTTGAAGTTGAGTTAAATCCTTCAGCTCCCAGACGTGGAAGTTTTGAGATAACTCTGCTTCAAGATGGAGAAAAAGGTTATCACTTACCTTAAGTATCTGGCTTAGAAATTAGATCCTAAACTTAAACTCAAAGGCAGGGTTTGACACTAACAGTCTTTTACAGGGATCCCAAAGGAATCCCTTGTCAGTTAATCAGGGATTCCTCCTTAACAATAGGGATTCCTCTAATTAAAAGACAAAAAAATTGGATCCAAGTCACTAATTGTAATAAACAATTCATGGCAATTTTCAGGAATCATCCGCTGGTATCACTGGGAATCCTCCCAAGTTTTGGGGATCCTCGGAATCCTGGGACACTGTTAGTGTTGAACCTTGAAAGGTCTATACTGAACTTTCTTTTTCCCAGTCATGACTTATAAAAGGCTTTTATCAATAAACTTGGATTTTAACTAAGAGTTTATTGAAGCTTTGGTTGAGGTTTGAAATTCTAACCTTTGAAAAGTTTGATGGATAAAATAGAACTTATAATTAAAATAAGTCTTGTAACTGTACTAACCATGACTTAAGACTTGAATAACAAGCCTATTGAATTGATCAATTTTAATTAATTTCCTTTTTAGCTCGACTTTACGAAGTAATGTAGAGCTCTCCTACTCGCCCCGGCGTCGGCGTCGGCGTCCACACTTCTGATTAAAGTTTTTGTGCAGTAAAATACTTTCTTCTATATCTTTGTTATTTCTTAAGATATTAACTTCAAACTTTAAATATATGTTCCTTACTATCAACCACATCTCATGTGACAAGGTCCATAACTCCAAACACATTTTTTCAAGAATTATCTCCCCTTGAACTGATTGAAGTTTTTGTGCACAGATTAAAGTTTTTGTGCAGTAAAATACTTTCTTCTGTATCTTTGTTATTTCTTATGATATTAACTTCAAACTTTAAATATATGTTCCTTTCTATCAACCACATCTCATGTGACATGGTCCATAACTCCGAATGCATTTTTTTCAGAATTATCTCCCCTTGAACTTAGAGTTTTCTTTAAAAAATGTTTGTTTTTACTGCAACTGTTTTATTTCTTTAGGTATTGATTTCAAACTTTAAATATATGTTCCTTATTATCAACCACATCTCATGTGACAAGGTTCATAACTCTGTATACATTATTTTCAAAGTTATCCTCCTTGAACTTAAAGTTTTCTTGAATAAATATTTGTTTTTACTGCAACTGTTTTATTTCTTTAGGTATTGACTTTAAATATATGTTCCTTATTATCAACCACATCTCATGTGACAAGGTTCATAACTCCAAATATATTTTTTTCAGAATTATCTCCCCTTGAAATTAGAGTTTTCTTTAAAAAATGTTTGTTTTACTGCAACTGTTTTATTTCTTCAGGTATTGACTTCAAACTTTAGATATATGTTCCTTACTATCAACCACATCTCATGTGACAAGATTCATAACTCCTTATACATTTTTTCAGAGTTATCCCCCTTGAACTTATAGTTTTCTATTTATTTCTTTTTTTTTTCTTTGAATTTGTTAAGGTTATATTTTCAAATTTTAAAATATGTATGTGCCTTATCATCAACCACATCTCCTGTGACAAACACTTACTAAGTCGAGCATGCTGTCTCCTCTGACAGCTCTTGTTTGTTTAACTGAGATTCATTTTTTTTTGGCATTTGAATATTTACCTGTTATGTTTATTTTAGATGTGTTAGTATGGTCTGGTTTAAAGAAAGGGCCACCAAGAAAACTCAAATTTCCTGAGGCAGAAACGGTGATAACTGCTATTGATGAAGCATTGTAAACAATTAATGATGAACAATATGCAGATTCAAGAAACAGGTAAATGTTAAATTAAGTGACTTTTCTGTTTCGCTTATCGAGCCGACTGTTATTGACAACTTTCACTTGGCACTTTTCTTTCAATAGTACTTGCTAACCTTTCCACTAGGAGTAGGCAACTTCTGTTAGGTTTGATTTTTTATTATCAACTTGAAATTATTAACACATAGTCTTTAAATTTTCCAAGATGTGACAAAATCACACTAAAGGCAAATGGGAAATTCTACATTTTAAGATGTGATTTTAAGAGTGAAAATTTAAAAAAATAGTTTTAAGAACAATACTTTGTGCATTTTAGAGTCTTTGTAGATGATGTAATTAAACTATGTTAAATGTATGGCATAGATAAAATGACATTTCATGAGTTCTCTAATATTAATGTTTCTTTTGTTATTTCAGATAATTCTTCAATTTGACTCAAGTCTTCAATAGAATACAATTATATGAAGTTAACAGTTGAATTGAGACCGACTCAAGACTGTTGATGGATGATCTTATTGATTTGTTGATGACAACTTGAATTGAAGAGTGATCTTAGTTCCAGATACTCTGTTGACCAATGTATCATAGACATTCAATGTGTTGTATTGTTGTTTTTGTGTAATCCTAGACTTGTAGACATTCATTCGTTTAGTAGAAATTCATTCATTTCTTTCATTATGTAGACATTTATTCATTTCATTCATATAGTAGAAATTCATTCTTTTCTTTCATTATGTAGACATTCATTCATTTCATTCATATAGTAGAAATTCACTTTTCATTCATTATGTAGACATTCATTCATTTCATTCATTATGTAGACATTCATTCATTTCATTCATATAGTAGAAATTCACTTTTCATTCATTATGTAGACATTCATTCATTTCATTCATTATGTAGACATTCATTCATATAGTAGAAATTCACTTTTCATTCATTATGTAGACATTCATTCATTTCATTCATTATGTAGACATCCATTCATTATGTAGACATTCATTTCAATCATAATATAGACACTTGAAGACATTCATTCATTTCATTATGTAGATATTCATTCATTGTGTAGACATTTGTTGATTTCATTCATCTGTAGACATTCATTTCAATCATTATGTAGACATTCATTCATTTCATTCATTATGTAGACATTCATTCATTATGTAGGCATCCATTCATTTCATTCATTATGTAGACATTCATTTCAATCATAATTTAGACACTTGAAGACATTCATTCATTTCATTCAATGTGTAGACATTCATTCATTATGAAGACATTTATTGCATTCAAAATAAAGACATTTGCAGACATTCATTTTATTCATAATGTAGACATTCTCTTCATTCCGCAGTTTTTGGAAATATGGCTTTTTAACTAGGTGTAATATTTGAAATCATTCCAGGTGCTAAATTGTTAAAATCATGGTTATTGTTGTACTTTGTTTAATAAATAAAAGTGTTCAGTTCAAAACAACATTGTAATTATTTATTTTATCATTTTGTTAGATGAACAAAGGGGCTCAATAACAATTTGTCCTATGGTGGTAATACTTGGTAGGAAGGTTGGCCACAGACAGTAGATTACTTGCTGAACGAATGGTCCAGTGAACTTGACCTTTTATCCAGTCACCCTAATTCCAATAGGGATTATCTACTATCTGTGGCCAATCTTCCTACAAAGGATGATTACAGAAGGCCTAGTTTAGGAGTTACCCTGAGAACAAGGATTTAGAATGCAATGTAAAGATGACCCAACTCTCATTAGAGGTCATCTCCTGCCAGAGGTCAACCTTCGTACCAAGTATGATCTCCATAGGCCAGAAAATTGTTGAGTTATCGAGAGGCAAAAAATTTGATTGCTAAGACCATCTTCACCTTGAAACCTACTAAAATCATCTTTAGTTGGATCACAATACTAGGCATAATAGATGCCGAGTAAAGCAGAAATGAAATAGGCAGAAGAGCAGCATGTCATAATATGTTGCCATGGTTTTCTTCAGGCATATAAAAAGAGATTTGTACTGATACAAATAAATTGAATAAGTTCAAATATATTTAACTATAAAATTTTATTAAAAACAAATTTTGTTCAACATGATAATGTTAAATATCTATAGGTAAGATTTCTAAATCTACATGTATTATATCACATCATGATTTCCTACTCTCAGGTAATAAACTATAAGCCAATATACCACTGGTTAGAATTACACCTGACCTGTAAAAAAGAAGAAAATATTGAAAGCAAAATATCAAATCTACAGATTTTAAGAAGAGGCAGTAGCATACTAAGATTAAAGATAATTAAGGTTATTAGATTATTAGCTAAAAAAATATGAGTACATGAACTCATTATTGTTATGCATGGTATTTTTTGTTGCAGTGAGATGGCTAATTCACATGCTGGGATGTCTGGACCCAATATTTTTACCAGTATTAAACATAAATTTTACGTGAGTGGCTGTCGATACTCCTCCTTAATATAGAAGTAGTTAGGTAAAAGGCAGTAGAGAGTATTTCATGACCAAACTGCACCTAAGTGTGTATGTCCTGTCCTGGAATCTAACTCATGACCCTCAGATACTGAGTCACATAAGCTATCAACTGAGCTAACTAGGCCAGCATAGAGCACCTATTGTGTTACCCAAGAACGGTTTTGTTTCAATGAAGAAAAACCAAGATTGCAATCTCCAAACATATCAGTGTTCCACTTGTATTCATGTAGCAAAAGCAAATTAGCTAGAAAGAGCTACAATGTAGCAAACCAAGGTAGCAATTCCTCACTTAACTGGCTCATAGCAACCACTCGGCCATCGTCTCCTTATAAGGATATATGACATCAGACCTATGTCTGATACAACATTTATGAACTTACCATAATATTCCACGTACAACTGGTGAATGTTTCCATACACTGTATTTTGTTACTCTTATTAATTGATGTTTCTTAAAGGCTTGTAATATATCTTTAGAACTGAAATATATTATATTTTAAATATAATAAATGCAATCTATGATGTAAATAGAACAAGAGGGCCATGATGGCCCTTTATCACTGTACCATTGATATATATACATGAAAAAGAGTAAAATAAAAAAACTAACAATCAAACTAATTTGACACTACTGTGTTCATAAGGTTTTTCCATATATGGGTTAAGTGACCTAGTTTTTAACACCCCAGGTGACCCATGTTCGAGCTAATACAAGCAATTACCTAGACAAGCATCCTGATCAAGTTTGATTACAATTGAGGCAAAAATGTGACCACAAGAGTGTTCATAAGGTTTTTCCATATTTGGGCTGTGTGACCTAGATAGAGCCAGTCTTGGCATACTGTTTAACATTAACATTCCCATACAAAGCATACAAAAAAGCTTTTCTTATTAGAATAATCACCATTTATTAACCTTTTACTTGGTCATTTGCAGCTTTCTTAGAAAATTTTTTCCAGTCTTTGCTTTATCCTCAATTTAGTAGCGGACAACTTCTCTCAATTGAATAAATAGGAAAATCAACATCATTGTGGAAGTTTCATGGAGGAGTCAGACCTGACACAGCTGAGAATCTAACTTATTTGCCAGATTAATAGTCAAATATTGTTATCACTGCACTAACACAGTGACTTAGAAGATAATAATTGTGTAACATACCATCGATAATTACTACAGGCTACCAGAGCTCTTGATGAAGTTAATGGTTTAACATCAACTGATCCATAAGATGAAAACCATTTAGCTAGCTGTAATAAGTATATGTATTCAATAATGAAAATCATCATCTTTTATGATAACAGAAAATTCAGCAGATCAAGATTTTTTGTCCAGGAAGTATCAACCTAGATACATTATGTAATTAGAGGACTCATGTAATTGGTTCAAAACTCAAAAACTGGATTTGAGTAAGAAGAAAAGGCATCAGTGATATGCAAATTTTAAAGAAACTATTTCTGTTAAGGGTGAATTGGGAGGCAATGAGAGAAAAAATAAGCAGGGTACATCTCCCTTCTCTCCTATGTTATAACAGTTAGTTGTTTTTCTATTAAACAAAAAAATAACATGGGTACCTGAAGACTTAAAACAAAGAGATACACAAAACACACAGAAATATTTCTTCAGAAATAAAGAACAGTCAGTTGTTATTCTACTTAAACGGAAAGTTAAGATGGGTACTTGAAGACTTAGAACAAAGAGAAAGACAAATACACACAGACTTTAGAAATAGTGATTTCTAACCTGTACCTGATCAATGTTTAATTTATAATTTAACATTGAACTTCTAACATATAATAACTGTGGTCTAGTTGATACTTCATCCATACCTCCAATATTCTGAAAGTATAAATATTATATACATTTTAATTTATGTTGGATCAGCAACCTGGACACATTATACCTTACATACAGAATTAAACAGAGGGTGGTGTAAGACACTTGTTGTTAGCTGCCTAACCAAAGCTTGAGACACCTTGAAAATCTACAACAGTTTCCAGACATCTAGATACATGTAGTATGGTCATGCCACGCCTTCTTCAGCCTGCATCAATTACAAGCATAAGGATCCCATGCCCAGGAAAACATGGGTATCCAAGAAAGACATGGTTGGAGTGTGTAAAGACTGATCTAAAAACAACAACCATGCGAACACTGATCCAGTAAACAGGATTAAATGAAGATCAAATTTCTGGGGATCTAGCCACCATTTTGTGGGATGCCAGCAACAGATGAAAAAATATATCAGGATTTGGTTGATGATGATTGACAAGTACATTGTATTACCTTAAATGTGGATCAAAAGTGATCAAGCTGGTAATAAAAGGAGAAATAAAATGTTTTATTACATATTAAGGTAGTGGCAGTACAAATGACATATCACTTTAAAATAATACAACCTACGAAATGATAATACAAATCCAATCATAACAGTCAGACACTCCCTTATCAATCCTAGAAAATAATTAACTGTTGTCCCTTCCTGTTCCAAAACATTCACTAATTTGATTCTGGTAAGTGTGTTATATAATTAAGCCAAGTTTTTACATAAAATATACTTACAATATTGTTTACAGTTGCTCGTATCACATTTATTTTATTAACATAATCATCTAAAGATTGTAAATATCTTCTAAACATACAAGGTATTACATCTGTTGACCTGAAAATAGTCACACACACACTATTCATATAATACATTATATAGTTAGGGATAAATTGTATGGCAAAATATAGTTTACACATGCAATTTTTTTTAACCATAAGCATGAAAATGTAATTGTATGCTTTTAATTGGTTGTAAAATCTTATGTTACAGAACCACTGACAAGGGGCCACCTCTGATGAGGGTAAAAGAATCGACAATGGTCAGTTTTCCATATCCAAAATGAATGTCTCTTGAGAGAGGTGAATTAGTCTACCTCTGCAAAGGGACACTTTTCCAAATCAGTTGATGTCCCTCTGCAGAGGTTGCACTATAGTAGGTTTTCTTTGTGTTGTACACAAACTGATTTCAGAGAGATTACCATTGGTTATTTGGCTACTACTGTATATGTATTTATCTACTTCTCACTATTACATACTTAAAGACTGCAATTTAGTTACAGAAGGACAATGAAGACAAGATAGATATAGATTACTTACGGTGTGTCTTTAAATGTTAATATATGTGCTATTCTTAGGAATACTGAAATTAAAGGAAAATAAAGATAGTTTTAAAAGTAAAGGAAGTAATATGCATCTTACTGAAACACCTTTTTTTTCAAGTCAACTTGCACAGGCAAAAATACATGATGATGCTAGACTGGAATATGGATCTTTCCCTTTATTAGCAGATACCTGACCACATGGTCATGAAGCTCATTTGAAGGTTTGGGAGTAAAGACTCTCAATATAACTCTGCCACAAATCTAAAATAAAAACAAGAAATGTAATGTGGAAACCACATTAAAGCCGGATTTAAAAACTTTAACACAAAAATTACAAAGGGAAATATTCCATAATAAAGGCAGGTAGAGTTGTGGTTACTTTCTAACTTTCTAATTCTGTTCATCACATGGTATGTTAGCATTGTATGAAGTTTCATAAAGATCTGACAATAAAGGCAGAAATATATGGTAAAGAAAAACATTAATGTAATTGTTAACAACACCAGACGCCCGACCACCCGTGTTTCCCCAAACTATAAGCCTAATATTTTTAGTTGAAAAATCCGGCTAATAAAATGGATTATACAAGTACTGACAAAAAATAAAATAAATCCAGTAAATACAAACCGAAACCACACATATAAGCATCAAATCCTGCCTCATGAACAATCATTTTATCACCTGAAATAAAATTTTAGGAAATAATATTTGTTCTCCCATGGTTCATCGTAATGACATTGATTCTTTAAAGCAAATCCTATAATCCATGGCTGCAAATATTAATTTATCTTGTACATAAAAATTCTAACCAATCATGTCCATGACATTACACAACCTATACATACTTACAGTCATTTTAGCTTCATTGTTAAACAAGTTCTTACAACTTAGATTAATCACTTTCCAGCCTGCTTCCTGGTCCCCCAGTACTGAGCTATTAGGATAAAGTTTCTCACTCAAGGAAACAATCAGATAAGTTTGAGATGGGATTCCAACCAATGCAAAGCTGGCAATCCATTCCTATTTACACAATTTATGTATATAAACTTTGAAGCTTTAACAACCAGTTGATTAAGCAAACCTTCAACGATTTTAATTCGCCTTTAGTTTTGAAAAAGACCGACTAAAAAAGTTTTAATTGGTTTATTTAATTGTTGACAACTTACAGTATCTATCAAAACCTTCAGCATGAACAACAGTAGGTGGATGTATAACTAAATCTCTACCTTCATCACTGTAATATATAAAACATTACATTTATATAAGTTTTACCAATAGAAAAAAGTATATATACGGTGTGGCTGTGAGGAGTAAAACTGAAATGAAAATGTCTGTACAAAAAAACAGATTTATGTATATTCGTAAATATATATATCCCTAGTAATTTAATGAAATTAATATGCCAATGTTTTATCTATCTTATATACTCTGTGGACAAAACACAAGACTGCACCACAAACCCTTTCTAGTCATCACAGTATATATTTTCCGACAATATTATAGCCGTTAATGGGCTATATTCCCAATCTAAAATCATATATTTTTTCTCAAATTTCAATCAAAAATTCCCAATTTAACTGAAAAAAAAAAATGTTTCAGCTTAAAAGTTTATGTCCCAGTAATCTTTCTTTTTAATTAACTAACTAACCAAGTGAATAATAAACTATATTTCTGGTTAAATCAGCTATTTTTATTAAATTTGCTTGACATTTTATCCCAATTTAAACCAAAATGTTGATAAAATTCCCAATTCTAGGGGTATGGGTCATATTCTTAAATTTGTGGAAAAAACATCACATCATCTTAAACATTCTCAAGCACTAGTCTAATTTTTTATGTCACATAGTAAAGAGCAAAAAAGGTCATGCCATATAGGAATTTTGTTAAGCATCCACACGCACATAGTTTTAGAGTCCTCAATCAAAAAAAAAAAAAAAATTGTTGGAGAATTTTTCTTAAATAATTATTCTGATTTTTCTCAGGAAATACTGATAGTTCCTTGTTTCTGTGTGTTTGATTATTGAAAATGTACATGTGTATGTTGTACATACTTTTTTTATATAATTACTTTAATCTCACATTAATGTCATAAACATTCATATACTACAAAGTACTTATTTGTGAATTCTAGCCAGAATGGACATGTGTTTTTGTTTTCGGTGTGTTTTTGTGAAAAGGTATCTAGGTTTGTCAAACTTGAGTTGACGCTTAACGAAATTCCAATTTGGCATGGCCTAATTAAGTGCCTGAGTAGATGAAATAAGTAATTTTTACTATTCCAAATCAATTTTCACTGGTCCTAGGATTTGGGTTAGTGGATTAGGGCAACGAATGAACAACAAACCTTTCTAAATCGGTGTAAACCTGTCCTAGACTTGTAAACTGTAATAACTCTGTAGACTCCAACCCCTTTAATATAAATACAAGAAAAATATCAACATTATGATGAAACTCTGTAATGACAAAACCAAAATTAAGGCAAACATTTTTCTAGCTATCTGAATCAGCTCACCTCAACCATTCATGTACAGATTCGATTTTCAAGAAAACTGACTTATTGCTCTATAAAATAACTAAAGGATTATTTCTAAAGCCAGTTTAAATTTATACATGCACTGATTAATTATAATGTCCATAGTTTAACAATTTCTAACTTAAAATTGTGAAGGCCACAATCTTGAAACTGCTAGTTTAAAGCATAAATGTTTGCACAGAAACTAAATATAGTAAAAATGTTAAAAAACACAACTAAGTGACATCAGTGGCATAGCTTGGCTTACTCTATCACTCATGTACAAAAGATAGAAAGTGAAAACAAAAATGTTTTTGAAAAACACTTGGTAATGTGGGCACATAGAAGAAAATAACACTTGGTATTTGGATTAAAAGAATAAGAAAAATTGACTTTTTTCATGATATTGGGTTTTTTTGTAAAAATTTGGAGATAAAATATATAAGAAATGCTAAGTTTTTACTAATATTTCAAAATTTCCAGGAAGTACCTATAACAAACTCTCCTCCTGCATATATTTAAGTCATAGCTGAGCTTACACACCAGAGGGCCCAAACTACGCCACAGTAGATCATTAGACAAAAGGTCTCATACATAAGTAAAACTTAAAAATCTTTAATTTACCTTTCTTACTCTAAATGCTATATGTTTAGTATCATATATTCTAGGAAACATCTCATGTAGATTATGTTTAAATTCTTTATATGATACTGGTAATGGTTGATTAAATTTATCATATATTAACAATAGATCCATTAAACAATTGTGAGCAACTAATGGCTGAAATAGAAAATAAAACATGAATGTAAGCTAAAGTTAGCTAAACATCAAAATGATAATATCAAATGAATATGTAAAGTCAACTTCACATGTCAGGGGTGGGGTATTACTAAGCCCAACTAGTCTGACTCAGGACTTTTTGCCGACGGACAAGTAGAGTTACAAATTGGGTTTGCTCCCGGCAAATGAACTTTGGAGAGATAAAATAATCTACACCCCTGCATGTGTATG
Organism: Mactra quadrangularis; assembly: GCA_025267735.1. Lineage (NCBI taxonomy): Eukaryota > Metazoa > Mollusca > Bivalvia > Venerida > Mactridae > Mactra > Mactra quadrangularis. The sequence continues at coordinate 22,567,139 of CM046305.1, forward strand.
AATGTAACTCAATGAAGAAAAGGTCCCAGCTGAAAGAGACCGACAACCTTCAAAGTCATAAACAGACACACTACCATGTCACAATAAAAGTATATCTGAAGGCAAGGGAGTACTAGGGTCAAAATTTATGCTGCCACATTTATATTAACCAAACATTTGAATATTAATATACCTTTTTATATTGTTTCATAACTTGAAATATTCTTGTAAAACCAAGACATTTCTCTATGGTAGTTTCTTGTTGTAATTTCTTATCTTCAACTTCTGTTGTTTCTAAATTTAATCTTTCTTCTGTTGATACTTTCTTTATCTCTATCTATGAGGAAAACAAAGTTCAAGGTCAATCTAAAATAGGTCAGTCCAAGGTCAATCTAAAATAGGCCAGTTCAAGGTCAATCATCAATAGGCCAGTTCAAAGTTAATCTTCGATAGGTCAGTTCAAGGTCAATCATCAATAGGCCAGTTCAAGGTCAATCATCAATAGGTCAGTTCAAGGTCAATCTTAAATAGGCCAGTTCAAGGTCAATCATCAATAGGCCAGTTCAAAGTTAATCTTCGATAGGTCAGTTCAAGGTCAATCATCAATAGGCCAGTTCAAGGTCAATCATCAATAGGTCAGTTCAAGGTCAATCTTAAATAGGCCAGTTCAAGGTCAATCATCACCTTTTTTCACATAAAAGGTCAAGGTCAACATCAATTTTATCTAGATCATCAATCCTGATTAAAATTTGTCATAGACGATTAGATTCGGCTCTGGGTGCGAAATTAAAGGGACAATGACTACTGCAATTAACAAAGTCCACATTATGCGTTAACAAGCGGACAATAAGAAGTATATGTATATTTTATCTGGCTATATGTAAGGTAAAGTTTCCCTTGTGTCGCTTCCGTTTGTTGTATGAGACATATATTCCACCAAATCCCATGTCTGACAGCTCTGTAAGTGCTTTGATTAGTACAACCAGCTGCAGACTGGAATCTAACTACAAACATCAAATAGAACTGCTAACCGTAACAAAAAATCTGCAGCTTGAAAGTCTGACATACAAATGAGGTACTTAAACATCTATAAATTAAATACCTGCACATATATCTATGTATTGAATACTTACATATTTATCTATCTTGTTAACAGTTGTCCAAATATTTGGAAATCTTTCTCTTAACTCACTATTTAAAAGAAATGTTGGTATCTGTTCCATGTCTAAAATATTACATAGAATTTTGAATATTTAGGTTTACCCTGGTTACTAAGTGGGTAGGACATCTGAATATAAATCCTGATGTTGTGGGTTTAATAAAGCTTAGATCCTAAAATCTAGTCCTGTCTAAAACAGAAAGTACATTAGATAGCTAGATAGATTATTTCGCCATAAAATATGAGGATAAACATGGCAATTACATTAAAACATACATAATATTAATAACAACACATGCATCATTGACTGACTGCTGCAATATGACAAAACAATGGCCTATTAATTTATATAATCCGCTGGTATATTAAAGTCAATTATATTTATAACTTTGCAGTAAACATGATTTTGGATACAACAATTTGCAATGTCCTAATTTTATGGCCAGTTAATGTGCCAAATGGATACAGTCTTAAGAATCAAACTGAAAAAATGCAATTCAGTCAACAACCCCAGTTTATCTATAGCAATCATATGACTTGTTATTAACATGAAAGTTTCAGCAAACATTATATTGAGGGCTGAACAAAACACTATTGTAACTTCCTTTATTTTCAAATGGACTTACAATAGTGTTTTATCAAGCCCTCAAATTATGGTTATCAAACAAATATATTTCAGAATATCAAAATACCATCTTTCTGTAACCTTTTGACCTCATCCTCAGAGTTAACAATCCAATCAGCTACAAATGAACATACTTTCTGTAAAGCTTTCTCGTCTATGTCTCTGAAAGTTGAAAGTTACATACTTTTACATTGGGGGAGTTTTCTAGACATATCGATGACTAGCTCTTTGTGCTCTGGTACCTTTCTTACACCAAAAGGAATATGTATGTGATATCAAATCAAGGATACCACAGGGGCAAAGCACTAGCTAGCAATATGCTTAGGAACCTCACCTATTATCTCACCGATTTCCTAGCATACAACATGATTGCATACCATATAAAATATTGGTTTACAACAAATATATTATCCACAAAGATGAAAGTCATTAGTATCATAATTATCATTTTAAATTCAAATTGGTTTTTATTTGAAGTTAAATATATTTCATGACCAAAATTCAAGGCAGCATATTATCAAAAATCTTACAACAATTTAACAGTACAATATAGAATGATTAATGACTAAAATTGGCCATGAAACGCTTGAAAATATAGGCTCCAGGTCCTCAGTCCAGGAAGATAAGAAGGTTCCATCTAGGAATCAAAGCCACAACTATTGTATTCATAGCCAGATGGTCTACCCACAGAGCTAACCAATAAAGATAAATTAAATTTGTACACTCCATTTTTTATGTACATTTTTTATGTTTTTATTAGCAAATACAATAAGGTTCCACTATTGGGATCATTCAAATCAATGGTCTGACTAGTGCAATTATCTCATACATAAGGTCCTTTTCTTTTTAAATTAAGCACTTGGTACATAAAAATTGTCACAGAAAATGCATGACTTTGCATTAACCAAGGTGTTTATAGAAGAATGTGACTGTAAAAGAAGATATATAAAATTAGAACAGAACAAATTAGAGATGATTCAATAGAGACACAAACCTTTCTAATCCTATCCTACTAGCCACACCAATATGATCTCTTATTTGTTTCTCTTCCACTTCATTCACATATGATACACCCTCATATATAAACTGTAAAATATAACATACATATACAGGGTCCAACTAAAAGTTTAGAGACAAAGGTAATTAACTATAATTCCTACAATATCAATTATTGTTTTTGGTAGAACAAATAATTTTAATACATTGTAGTATTATTTGTGATAAAATGAAAACATAATTCGTGAAAGCATCACATTTGCATAGGTGAAATTATAAAGTTTTGAAAATACTGAAAACCTACTTTCAAAATACTGAAAAAGACAAGATTTCATACAAATTACAATTAAAATACTGAATTAGATTTAATACTGAAAACTTCCACCATGCATTTATAATATTCAGCATCTGACATCCAAAAGCCTCCAAAACCATGATCAATGTAATTTTTGAATTATAGTAATCCTAAATACACAGTTTATATAATATTGAAAGCAATATCTACATAATCGTACATCTCTAGGTGTTCTACTAGTTGCTATGCCTAGTCTATTATATATAACATGAAGCTGCAACAATAAGAGTACGACAAAGTTCTACTACAAATAACCCAGGTTGGTAGCCCAGGGTAGCGTGCCTGGATTTCAAATCTAGAGTCACAAAGAGGGTACAGGTTCAAATCTCGCCCATGAGGTTATACCCTTCCATGAAAATTTGACAATAATATCAATTTTCCACCATTAATAAGGTACATGGAGAAGTTTCCTGCCTTGTGGAAGGGTAGGTGAGTACTGGTTATTGACAAGGGTCCATGAAAGCTAGGTTAGGTGCACTGGATGCCGTTATATAACCTATAAATTGTGTTGCTATGGCATTAAACCCACCAAAACAAATAAATAAATCCACTACAAATAAATAATGATATAAAATACTAACCTTATTAAAATCAAAGTCATATCTGCACAGAAACTTTAAACTAGATGCCTACAATGAGAAATCAAGATAATCTATTAAGAAGACTAGGAGGTGTATCATAGTCTAAGTTATGGAATTGAAGAAAATATTACTTCATTAACTTTACGGTCACTTAGGATCATATGGAAATCACATTTAGCTGTCTCAAAACAAGGTAGAGAGGATTAAGTAACAAATAGCTGAACCAATAATGTTTTAGCCCTAAATTCTAAAAGTTATAGAGGGTAATACATGTGGTAGGTCGACTGAATGGTGAAAATCAGACTGCTTGTATGAAAAAATTCCTAGTAGCTTCAGCTGATGCACATTCACCAACTTCACAACAATAACTCCTGGAACACCTGCAACTGGTATTTATCAATCTTCAAAGGAAGTTTTTTATTCCTAACGAATTATACTATTTCAGTGGAGTGAAGGCATCATAGTTAAATTTCTTGCTAAAGAAACTAGCAGGGTCTGTTGCAAAGTTCAAAACCCAGGACTTCTTCATACTATAGCACAAACTCCTCACAGCGGTTACGTCACGCGTTGCTACTTTAACCACTGCCTTCACATGAATCATGTGATGCAAGTAGTACCATGTGACTAATGTTTAAATTTAAACGAGCAATAACGGTTAGCCTAAAAAGCGTTAGGCGTAATGTAGCGAAAAATAACATTGAATGATAAAAAATGTGGTTGATATACACGTTCTGCCAAAGAAATAAGACAAGTTAAATAGAAATATATCAATATATCATCATGAACCAAAATTGTTGAATTCATGGATGAATTACTCCTGAAAGTGAGCAAGATCAGGAATGAGCTGCGTTGTCCACCCAATAGGGTCCTTGGTCCAACTCACGCTACTTATATGATGCTTTTGGTTAGAAATCTTAAGTAAGTAGGATAAAATTATATGTGTATGATACTGAAAAATATAACATTTATATATTAAATGACTAGAATAAGTACAGTTATCCATTTAATATTTATTTTGCGTAACATTTTGTTATTCATGCAATTTTACACACTTTAGGTAACCAATGTCAGGGTAAAATTAATCTTGTTTTTTTTTCAAGTTATTTATTCATACTATTTATTTTTTCCCTTTCTGTACTTTGAACATCATATTTTACTAAAAGAAGACTATATTTATTAAAAATATTAAAATGTAAAATAAAGATGAAAAAAGTTTTTCGGCTCTCTGAGGGACGAATTTACTTGTGGTGGCAGTGGTTATTGATTTGATAAAGGGAGATAACCACTGCGGGGAGTTTGACTATAGCAGTGTCCTACCACTGAACGACTGCAGCCATACAGTGCTTTAAACACAAGTAAAGTAAGGAAAAAAAGAACTTTATACCTGACAAATAAATCTTTTATCAACAGACCCATATCCAGTTGATGGATACAAGTAGAAATTATATGTTTTAGCTTCATATCTGTAAAGAAATAACAACACATTAACAATATTTGTGACTCGTGCCACAAAATTCAACTCGGTATAATTCTCTTGATTTTTAGTTCATTTTACATTGTTTTATAAACTCATACCCATACTTAACCTAAGTCATATTATAATTTCATCAAACCATTTTACCATGACATCAAAGTTTAAAATAGTGTTCATTCAGCAATATATGCAATCCTTCTGATTTCATCTTAAAAGGAGATAATAGATAACTTGTATAACTCTTTACAAAAATAACCCAAATCAAACGTTATTGCAAAACTCTGACACACTAAAATGATATTCCCATTATATTCAATCATTTCAAACTAATGTGAAACCTCCTTCATTATCCATCTCTTAAATTAACTACTTATTAATAACAGTTTATCGGTTTTCACTGAAATTACTAATCCTGCAACAGTCACCTCAATATGTAACACAATGGCTCGCTGCCAGAACAATAGAGAGTTCTGTAGTGGTTATTTGACCAAAGAGAGCGTGACTGATCACCACGTGATCATTGATACGGTCTGGTGGCCCGCAGCGTGAGTTAGTTCAGAGAGTTGCTTTCTAGCTCCGAGAGAGAGCGGACGTAGTTTTGTAGATATGTTAAATCTCTATTAATAATAAGTTATAAACCTATGATGAGTGTTTGTCGTTATGTTCTGGTTGAGTTTAAGATACTGAGTTAGTTAAGTATGTGGACGGTAGACATGTAGTGCCACAAATATAGCTGCCAAGATAGTCAAGACAGTTCTACCACTGGCATTTCCTCACAACTTTGGGTGCTAGAATGTGTCAAAAAGCGATTTCACAGTAGAGTTAATTTTAAAAAATACTTACCTATTATCTGTCGACGTTTTTGAGAATATTGATAAGCCTGAAACATACAAGAACAATACATCAATGCCTGTTGCTTATGTTCTTAACAAACCCAATTATTGAAACACCCAGGTCGGTGACGCAGTTGGTAGCGGGCCAGGATTTGGAATCTTGTGTCAGGAAGGGGGGTATGGGTTCAAATCCCACTTGGGGAGGTTATACCCTTTCATGAAAATTTGACAATAGCATCAATTTTCCATTAATAGGATATATGGAGAAGCTTCCAGTCTTGTGAAACGGTAGGTGAACACTGGTTATAGACAAGGGTCTAGGAAAGCTAGGTTAGGCGCGCTGGACGCCGTAAAATGACCTAAATTGTGTTGACATGGCATTAAACCCAATAAAAAAATTGACACCACAACATTATGTCAAGAAAAAAAAATTACAGACTCTAGCTTGTGAATTTTTTTATCTGTAAGGGGTTGTGCTTTTAACTTGTCAAAATTCCTATGCTCTAATTTCTTTGCATATTTTCAGTTAATCCTGTGAAATTATCAATTGTCTCAATGTCAAGACTGGTTGTTTTGGGCTAGCAAACAACAGCTAATTTTTCTGACACTATAACAGAACAGATTTTCATGGATTAATTATATATTACATAATATGTAATTTTTATATTTCGCATATTTAAAAACAAAAACTTTGATTTCTTCACAAACAATATTCAATCAAATGTTGAGGGTCCAAGTGTTGTCTTTAAAAATGGTAAATCGCTATAAGACACATATATAGTTTTGGTCATATCAATGTATTTACCCAATCAAATATCCTACAGACCACTGTCGTAATTAACAATTAGGGGATAGAATTTTAGATTGGGTTTAAATTAGATAGATATCTTACCTAATTGACAAACTGTTATTTTTGTGACTGTTTCTCTAAGCTTTTGATATCTGAGAGCTCCATCATCAAACAAACTGAAACAAGATTTTAATGATGAAAAAGATAATCTCTTGTAAAGTAATGCAATCTTCAGCTACACCATTAAAAGTTTCCAATCACCTTTGAGATTCCGGTAAATCTTACGAGGTATTCCAATGGTACTTTCAGTAAAACAAGATTTTATTCCAAAAAATAAAATTTAGCCAGACTTTCGGACAAGCTACGTCAGACATTTTGCAGGATCAACTGGATATCAGTCAGGTCTGACCGACTGGCACTTTTCAGAATGTCCGACAGTAGCCACTAGTGTAAACAAGATTTTTCTATTTTAAGCTCCTGTGACCTAGTTTTTCATCCAAGAGTACCCATGAACGTTTTTTTTTAACAGAACAGATACCTTATTACAGGGTTGGAGCAATACTAAACCAAGCAATTACCTAGACAAGCATCAGCGCAATGTTTATATACTACATAAAAAACTTATTTATATCTGACAGCCCTATTGACACTTTGATAGTAATTATGCATCAGACAAGTGATAAGTATGACATCCTTACATAAGACAAAGACATTACTTTCGTAGTGTCCAAGATTTTATCTTACCTAGATTTGATGTTACTATCCACATTAAGACCAGTAAATTCTGTATCTAAAGCTGAAAGAAAATTGATCACTCATTTAACATGACTTCCACACAAACATTTGCAAAACCAAAAGTTTGGTTCTCATATACAGTCTACGAAAATTAGGATATGAAAGTGGTTGCCCGAACATGTCATTTTAGCAGGTACTTCTAGTTATTGTTTGTAGAAATTTGGTTGCCCAAAAGAAATTTTTGGTTGCCCGGCCTAGAAATTGGTTGTCCTGGGCAATCAGACACCCACTAATTTCGTAGACTGCATATATATATAATTTATAAGTTTAGGCTGGGGTAAGTACAGTACAATATGTATTTAAGTCAGCTTAAGGTCTTCAGCAAACAGTGTGTATACAGAGCTATACTGTTGGAAACCGAAGTCTGTAGATACCTAAGTCTGTAAACAGTGTAATGTTCTTGGGTTTCATGTCAAACTAGAGAAGCCAGGTAAAATGATAAGATGAAGTATATTGTTAGAACTATGTTTAGAGAGTGAGATCAAATCAGCATCCACAAGTTTATATATTCAACAGGGGTTCCATCTGATTAAAACCTGATCTCAAATTTTCAGCTCGCCTACTCGCTAATTTACATCACGTTCAGGGGAACATTTCTCATTAGGATTTTCATGAGGCAATCCTTATGTTTAGCGACTTGTTTACATCGTCTAAGTCACGCAATTTGAAATAAGCCGTCCAATCGCATACTGTGAATAATACCGCTGTCAAATTAGCTTGCAAACCTTGGTCTAAAAATAGAAATTACAAAAGCAAAATGCAATTAATATTGTTTTGTTTGGATGAAAGCTATGCAATTATTGGTCGAAATAAAGGTCATCTGAATGTCAATCTGATTAAAAACTGATGTAAAATTTTCCCTTCGCCTACTCGCCAGTTTAGATCTGGCTGTTAACAAATGAGGGTCACATGCAGGTGACCTTTTCTCGTCATAATATTCATGATGAAATTGTTATGATTAGTAACTTGTTTACATTATCTACGTCACAAAATTTGAATTGAGCCGTCCAATCGCAGACTGTGAATAATACCGCTGCTAAATTAGCTCGCAAACCTTGGTCTAAAAATAGAAATTACAAAAGCAAAATGCAATTAATATTGTTTTGTTTGGATGAAAGCTACGCATTGATTGGTAGACATGAAGGTCATCTTGACGTGACCCTCCATTGAGATCTTAGAGATCCTATATGACAACGCATACTCAGGATATCTGGTTACGTAGATTGTCTCGACGTGACCCTGTACAACAATGCTCTACAGGATATCTGTTAATAGATATTGACAGGGATTGTTTCCCTTAATAATCAATTATGGAGGGTTTTATATATAGGACTAGATAGGACCCTGCCGTAACAGAACTATGTCCAAATGTGAAACGAGTTTTGAACACTTTTTAAACACTCAGTGAAACAGCTGAGTGTAGTTGAAGCTTAATCATGAATACTGCTTGAGTAGAGGATGGAACTGAAAAAGATATCAGAATAACTCAATAAGGCATAATAGAATTAAAAAAGGAAATAGCATACATTCATTGAACTTGAAAAATGAAATGTTATTTTCTTACCAATAAAATCACATTTTTTAATTGCTTCAACTATAAGCGGATATTGTTCAGTAAACGTCGACTTTACAACTTCAACCATAATTTCATCTCTGCTAAATTACCAATTGTTATTTTTCTAGTGTTTACATCTTACACGTGCACCGGTAAGAACTCTTCATTTCGCCAACGTCTCCTTCATTTCGCCAAAAAATCTGTATTTCGTGTTTTAGTTATACCCATTTCGACCCGGTATGACTAAACAGCGAATATGACTCATATTCGCGAATATGAGATAAAGTGCGAATATGACTTTTATTTTTCAAATAACTCTTTATGTATACAATTATTTATATTGAATTTATTTCCCTATGTTAAATATGTCGATTATCTCCTGAATTTAAAAAAATGCATTTAATCTACTGATAAAATGATGATTTTTTTGAAGTTTTATCAGTTTTCAAGTCATATTCGCTAGGAAACGATGATAATAACAATGCGAATATGAATGGTTTTTGGGCATTTTTGCTTTGTTATGAGATAATTAATTTATTTATTATTACATAACGTCAAATATGAAACTGTGACTGTAATTAGAAAATATTAGGCAACTGTGTGAGTTTGTGATTTATCGTAGTTTGAAGGCATATTCGCTATGTAAATCTCATATTCGCTCAGTGTCTAAAAATAGATCATTCTTCTTCGATGAATATGACTTTTAAAATCTTAGTTTAAGATTTAATAACTTGAAAATATTTAAATTCAAAAAAGTTTTTGTGCTAGATTATTTAATAAATAAGATTTTTTGTTTGATAAGGGTACATATAGTTGAATTCTTTAAGTAAACTCGTCATAAAATCTCATATTCGCTCAGTTTCTAAATATAGATCATATTCGCTCAGCGTTGTCTTACCAGCGAATATGACTTTTAGTATTAATTAGTAGAATTAGATTATATTTGCTCAGTGTTCTCCTACAATCGGACATGACTTTTAGCTGTGCGAATATGACTTGAAAATAATTTTTTTATTTAAGATGCTAGATATTTTCGTAGTTAGTGATTAAAACGCTAAAATATATGTTCAGATTCAATAGTTTGCTATATTGAAAATGTTGTAAAGACAGATAGCCAAAACAACTTTTATACTAAAACAACAATCGGTTCATCTTATGAAAACAACGTTGCTAACATTACATATGAAGTTCAATTTCAATATTTTATTTTGCACAAACATAATCTTTTTTGTCAGTTTACACGTGTCACAAGCCGAGTGACACTCTGCAAAGCTTTGCCTGTTTATAATCAGCTTGTTGATAATTATTAATTAGCCAAGCACAAGACAATATCTGTTTTAATTGCTATTTTATACTGAAATATTCAATGTAAAACGGTACATGAATGCAGATAAATAATGATTTGATGATAATCGATAACATATTGTGTATTGCTCTTTATTGGCACATGGTTGTATCGTTGAATATCATGTCAATCAGAATCGGTGACATATTGTGTATCGCTGTTGATTAGCTGTTGATTAACAACTGATTTTTATCAGTGTCGTTGTTATACGCGACGCGTGTCTATAATGGGATTATATTATGTATACCATGTTGCGCTGTTGACTTACTTGATATCGACATGGTTGTGTATGATGATGATATGTTAATAAAATTATAAGATACACATTAATTATTAATTAATTATACGACTTAGTACTTATATATGGGTGTTCAGAAGAGAAGCGCTATTATAGTTCTATTACGTTAACCTGTCACAACTTGAATAATTACACAGTCTGTGGTGGAGTTCTACAAGATGGTTCCCTGGTTGTACACCACACAGGAAAGGAATATTTATTAAGATAGAAAAACACTGATTAAAACCACATTATTTATTATTTAAACACTATTATTTGATATAATTCGAGAAACTAAAATCCAAATGAATAAAACATAAAATCCACGATAATTAAACAAAAACGACTATGGTGGCGACTGGCAACTGGCAACCTTGGGCCTAGGCAGCTAGCCTATATATAGGGAGGCATCCCGCCAAAATATTAGTTGCTCATGAATATAGTGAAACTCGTGCATACCGGAGCACCATTCCATGGGTACAGCAAACCATTTCGTGGCCCGGAGCACTTGTTAGTAATTATCTTCTTTTAAACAATTGAGCCACCCATCCATATTAATTATTAATGATCTAATTATATATGTACCAACTTTGAATATAGTTGAAAAAAAAAAAACAAGTTCAAAATAACTTAAAAAATAAAAAAGTAGCGACCATGTAATTAATTAAGTTGTGACAGGTGAGTATAATAGAACTATATATTACGAGAGTAACCTTCCCGTGGTATGGCCTGAATATTGTCTTCCACATTGACGGAAAAAAATAAAGATAAAGCTTAAAAAAGTACGTACAATTTTTAGCAGTTTTGAAATTTTCACTCTAAATATTTCGGTCGCAAAAATGTGGAAGGCGATAACTGATAGCTCTCATGTCACACAACATTCATATTCACAAAGCTAAAAGTCATATTCGCTGGTTGAAGAACGCTGAGCGAATATGATCTATTTTTAGTAACCAGGGATGGGGTACTCGTACTTGTACTCGAGTATTATGAGTACAAGTACCACTTTTTCCAGTACTCGCCTGTACTCAGTACTTGGGAAAATAAATTGTACTCGTACTCGTACTTACTCAAGTACTGAACTAGCAGTACTCGATACTCGTGAGTATTTCTGAGTACTGGCCATCTTATTTCTATCTAGTTACATTCTTGATTGAGTTTTCTTTAAAACTACTTTAGAAATGATAATGCATAGTACATGTAATTGGTTATCTGATTACAAGTTATATAGGTAGCTATTGTTATGGGATTATGCATATCAATGGGATGTCTGACACCTTTTTGCAGTTTATACCTCTTCATAAATTGTGAAAACAATGTTTGTCACAGTTTGATCCTCACATAGCTTATAAATTATTAAAATCATCAGCTAGTTATATGCATCAGTCATAAGAATTTTTTAAGTGAATGACAAGACATTAAATTCTCTGAAACAGTCACTTTTGTGGTGAAAAAACCCTGCACAATGTTTTGATATAAATTGAGATGAAATGTCATGCAAATTTGTAACAATAGCTAATTCAACAAAGATTTTAGTTTTGTTTTTCATTAAGTTAGTTAGTTAACTAAAAAAAGATAACTCAATTATTTTAAGCTGAAACAAACTATCAGCTGTCTTTTTTCAAAAATCTTTTGTTTAAGTTTAATTTGGATTTAAACTTAATCTTAAACTTGTTCATTTGATTAAACGCCTATTTCTATATTACATATTCAATGGCGTTATACAAAAGATAAATTATAAAATCTAAGTAAGTAAAAACCCTCCACCATAAATATATAAAATAACACAGAATAAAATAAAATTCATTCGCATGATTTTATATAGTGTGATTATGCATTCAGTTTTCATATATCAAGTTTATAAGACATATCTTAATCTTAGTTCATGATTTGACTTTATTCTTACATTTGTTTTTACTTATTTGATAAGTTGTTGTCCTGAAACTGAAATGTGGGAAAAAAAGATTCGATTTTAGAATGAGAATATAGCCCTTAGACGGCAATAAAACTGACCAAAAATAAACACTGTTGCATAAAATATTTGCAGCAACATTTTGACTGTCTTGTTTAAAATCGAATTTGAAGCTTGATTTGATGTTTAATTGAATAGATAAATAAAATTCGTCTCTTTTATTTCTACTAAAAATCTTTTATATGCTCATGCAAAACAATCTGGTACTCAAAAATACTCATGAGTACTTAAGTACTACTCGAGTACTACTCAAGTACTGAAGAAAAACCAGTACTCATTACTCATAAGTACGAGTACAAAATTTGAAATACTCAAGTACTACTCGAGTACTGGAATCCAGTACTCGACCCATCCCTGTTAGTAACTCAACGAATATGAGATTTTCTAATATGTTTAACTTTAATTAATAACATTATTAAACAAGATATTAAGATTTTTTAATACATTTTCCTAACTTGTACATTAATCTTATCTCTTAAAAACTTAAACATAAAATTCATATTCACTAAGCTAAAAGTCATATTCGCTGGTAGAAGAACGCTGAGCGAATATGATCTATTTTTAGTAACTCGGCGAATATGAGATTTTCAGATATATCTGTAACTTAAATTTCTAGCAATATAAAACAAAAAAATGATTATTAAATAATTTTCTTTACTTGAACATATATTTTAACTCTTTTATACTTAAACTTAAACACAACATTCATATTCACAATGCTAAAAGTCATATTCGCTGGTTGAAGAACGCTGAGCGAATATGATCTATTTTTAGTAACTCAGCGAATATGAGATTTTCTAATATGTTTAGCTTCAATTACTAGCAATATGAAACAAAATATAAAGATTTTTAAATACATATTACTAACTTGTACATATGTCTTAACTCTTTAAACTTAAACTTATACATAAAATTCATATTCACGAAGCTTAAAGTCATATTCGCTGGTAGAAGAACGCTGAGCGAATATGATCTATTTTTAGTAATTCAGCGAATATGAGATTTTCTGATATGTTAAACTTAAGTTTTCTAGCAATATAAAACAAAATATAATGATTATAAAATAATTTTCTTTACTTGAACATATATTTTAACTCTTTTATACTTAAACTTAAACACAACATTCATATTCACAATGCTAAAAGTCATATTCGCTGGTAGAAGAACGCTGAGCGAATATGATCTAATTTTAGTAACTCAGCGAATATGAGATTTTCTGATATGTGTAACTTAAATTACTAGCAGTATTAAACAAAATATAATGATTATTAAAAACTTTTCTTAACTTGAACATACATTTTAACACTTTATAATTAAACTTAAACACAACATTCATATTCACAAAGATAAAAGTCATATTCGCTGGTTGGAGAACGCTGAGCGAATATGATCTATTTTTAGTAACTCAGCGAATATGAGATTTGCTGATCATAATGTTTTAATTAATTTACTAGCAATCTGAAACAGAATAAAAATATCAATTATTATTTATCAAATATTGTAGCAAATATACTTTATTGAATAGTAATTTAAACATATATTTTCAATTTTTAATCTTTAACAATAATAAAGAAGTCATATTCGTTTAGATCGTAAGGCGAATATGACTCAATTAATATATTATCCTGGATAAAAACTTTATTTCTTTACAAAAAAATCATTTTAAAAGTTGAACTTATACTAAATAACTTTATTATAAGTAAATACACAATATTTGTTCGACATGACTAGTATATTTAGAGTTATTTGAAAAATAAAAGTCATATTCGCACTTTATCTCATATTCGCGAATATGAGTCATATTCGCTGTTTAGTCATACCCAAACACCGACCCGGTGTTTACGTAAAACTAAGTTGAACGTGAAAATCACTCACGGCGTAGTGATGTATAAACAAACTGAGCACAAGCTGGCGACCAATAAGAACGACCAATAATTTCCATCGACCGATAAGGAAGAGTTATCCCGCCTGATATTTTGTCGACCGGTGTGTAAGTACAATAATTCCATTTCCGGTCTACTGGCTAAAGTTAAACACCACTAAAATTCTTGCACGTTTTGTTTAGTAAGATGAATTCCGAAAAAAGAATGGAGGTAAGTGTATATTTTGTAATAGTGTGACTCCATCGTATTTTTGTGGCAACAAATAAAGGTTTAAAGCATCCCATTTGAGTCAAAACTGTGAAGTGTGACCTAGGTAGTTAGGTATACTGAAGTTGCTTTGTAGTTTGTATGGCATGCTTATACCAATTCAATGAGCTTATTTATAACTCTATCTTAAGTTGGCACTAAAACCAGGGGCATGTTTTTTGATTAACTATGCCTGCAATGTTTAATAGATGTTTAATGTGGATTGGAAAGTATGAAGCCCCTAAATGGTAAAATTTGACTGCGAAGACTAAGGTTTTGTACTTTGGGTTTTACGTCTTTGGATCACATCCGTAAAAATGTGTTTGATTTAGAGCTTTCATCGATTTGGCACGAAGCGTATCAACAATATCACGAAGCGTATCGACGATATCAATATATCATAAAAGTAATATAGACAATACACCAATATATAGGGTCAGACTATTTACCTCAAGACACCCCAAGACGGACCCAACACCTCTTGGACGTGTAAAATATGCCATAAATATACTTTTTTACTTGTTATTTATATCTTTTATATAAAAAATGACTATTTAATGAATTAATATCGAGTTTAAGACCGAACAGATACGTAAGATAGTCTAGTAAAAGAAAGGGGAATAACTTTGTTTGTACTATTACATCAGTATGACGGAATTATTCCCCCTTAACAATTGATATCTGTTAATTGAGATTTTGAGTAAAGCAAGCTGATCTTAGAAAACATAAGAACATTTTGTTCAGCGATTTTTAAAGAAGCTATTTTGATTATTAATTAAATAATTCTGAGCGACAACATAGCCTTTCTATTGTATATGATAAAAACTATTCAATTTCTTCTCTTCATTGATTTGAATGTGATTTTGGTGTTGTAACATATTTTAACTTAATTATATAACAGTGTTTAGCAATATCTTTTTTTTAATTCGAAGTGTGCAATATACAATATAGATTATCTCCCGAAAATTCTCGCAAAATGTCAAGCTATTTAAGGGAAATAATTCAATACGCATCAATATTATGAACCAACTGAGTGACCTCCCGTAGTTTAAGGACAACATTTTTTTTGCAAAATCAATCGTTTTTGTGCTATAAAATTCGTTAGTTAGACGTTTTAAGATAAAAGTGAAACGGAAATAAGACTTTGAAGCCGTCTTGGTGTGTCTTGGGGTAGTCTGGTGGTGTCTTGGGGTAGTCTTGGTGTTTCTTGGGGTAATTAGACTGACTGCCAATATATATGGATACCTTCACTGCAGTACTATACAACCCATTCATGTTGTCATTAACTCAAAATAGTGATATATTTGTCATGAATGTTATACCATCTGTGGACTAAAGCTATTTCCACAATGTTTTTGACCCATCAGTTCATATAATGACATGTTTCCGCTTATGATAGAAGGTTAGTCTCACAAATATGACCCTTGAGGGACTTTAATTTATTTATATACCTATGTAGGCTTTGTAATCGATTTTTCAAAATGCATATGGCTTATTGATTGGAAAATAAATATCAACAATACAGTGATTTCAATGTAATAGATGACAGCTTTAGTTTG
This sequence comes from Mactra quadrangularis, assembly GCA_025267735.1. Lineage (NCBI taxonomy): Eukaryota > Metazoa > Mollusca > Bivalvia > Venerida > Mactridae > Mactra > Mactra quadrangularis. Next base: position 22,583,563 of record CM046305.1, read on the forward strand.
TTTTATAATTGTATTATTATTATCACAGATTATAAAAGATTACTGGTTTTATTTTACAGCCTGTAATAATGCCATATCCAAGAAAGGAACTGACTGTTACATTTGGTTTTTTTGAGGTATCTATTACTTTTTATTAATCTGGCATTTCTGTAATTATGTTCATTATCACATTTTAATTAACTTAATCCAGATTTTTTTGCAACCATAAACATCACCTTGTAGTTATTCATGATAAAATCAGAATTATTTTTCATCACTGAAGCCCTTTTATTCAATTAATCATTTCATGTTAAAGTTTAAGAAATTATGAAATATTATGAGAAGATAATAATATGCAACATATAAATAATTGGAACTCTTTCTTGATTAACCCTTTACCGATTGCAACAGGAGTGAAAAGTGACCATTTTTTCACCTTAACGGCACCCCCCCCCCCTTTGGGACTTCCCTGAGACATCTTTTGATGGGGGATGCGCGCGGAAAAAGGGTCATTTTTTTGAGACAATGTTCCTGAATTAAATTCACTAAATACGGTTAAAAGCACCAATTTCAAGGCCTGTGGCGACCATTTTGAGGGGGGGGGGTCCAGATGTGTCAGAAGGCGTTGTTGATCAGTAAAGGGTTATTGTAGATTTATTGCCCTTTGTATAATTTTCAATGAAAAGTTGACAATAAAATTGATTTTCCTCCATCGTGCTGTGAAAAAGGTAAAGAGAACATGAATATGATGGTTCTTAAAAATATGTATTTCGTTTGATTGAACATAACATTGTGCTCTACTTACCCGATCAAGATAAAAATCCTAGCTTTAATGTGGTTTCCACATTAGTTATCTTGTTAATGCTGAATTCATAGGACTCTGTGTCATTACACATAGTTGGTAGGGATACAAATTTCAATTCCATATGGACTCAAACTTTTGATTAATAGAGGTCCTGCTACTTATTTTATGTGTATTGGTCCCAAAATTCTGGGAAATGTAAAACCATGCAATACATAAATTTGTAATACAACTCTATGTCCATAACAGTTTTTATAATTGTGGATGTTAGATAATACTTTGTTGTTCTTACATTATTAGGAATATACAGAAGAGAATGATAAATTGAGAAGAGATCAGCAAGCTCCTAGGGAAAAAAATGGTTTTTTCATTGCTGAAGATAAGTGCTTGTAAGTTTTAAATATGTTTTTACTTTGACAGAGCAAAACGTGCTCAAGGTGAGCCATTGTGATCATTCTATGTCCATTTTGGGACATGTTTTGTGCATTAACAATTTCTTAAAAATCTTCTTGTAAAAAATAAGCCTACAGTTAACAGCATGTAGCTTTGTCAGATGCCCTTAGAATCTAGATCTTAAGAGAGTGATCAAGGGTTCTCAGACCTCAGAACCCTCTTGTTATTGTGTGCTTGCAATTAGAGTACTTATATCAGATTTTGACTGATACATTTAGAATGTTAGTCCAGATTATTGCATTGAGGTCAGTAATTTAAATCTGCTAAACATGCTGAAGATGTCAGTCTGCCAGTCCAGTCTGATAAAATATGCCAAGGTCTAACAAATTTCAATGGTACATTAGACCAAATTCCAGATCAACTTACCGGTAAAAACTCATGTTGACGGCATGAAAGTGTCCCCCTCCCCCCGAAAAAATAAATCCCCTCTAAATTTGTCTTTAATATTCAAAGGTTTGTCAGGGCAAGTATGCCTTAGGAAAATATTTGCTCACTTGCTAGGGTTTGCAGTTCGGGACAGGGTTGGGTTAGTGTGCTGACTTAAAGAACATTTGCCCTGCTTCATAACCTTTTTATTTAATCTGTTGACTATAATGATTTTTCTATAACAAAAGCGCAAAGACTGCCAGTGGAAAGATATGACAAGGACACAAGTTTAAATACTAGTATAGTATACTTTATTCTGTCATCGTGAATTTTAAGAGTATGACCATAAGGATTATAATAATATTACTGTTTACAGAGATATGCAAACAAATATTACTGTACAAGATGAGGGAATTAATGAAATATCAACTTTGAAAGATGTAATACCTGAAGAACTTACTAAGGTAATGTGATAGTATATGGTAGGGCTGTTTTACTTCAAACATTTGTAATTAGACCTTGGTATTGCCAGCTTGTTTGTATCATGATATGTATCACAATTGATTATTCGCAATAGGCACCTACTATACAAAGGAGACAAAGGCTTGCAAAAATGGTAGTATTATTGCACTAGTATAAACTGCTAAGTGATGATGAATGATCAATTCATATGAACACCATTCACTTAAAACACTTATTTTTAAACTAAAACTTAAACAACCGTCAATTTTCAAAATATGTAGAAAGTTTTTCATTGCAGCATGATAACGAGTTGCTATCCATAGTTTAAGGTACTATCATGATACACTAATGTACACTATTGCCCCAATACTAATTGTGAATCAATATGAATCACCAGGTGCTAGTTGCTATATGATATACTTTCACAAAAGTATACCAAATTTGATGCATTTGTGCTCAAATTGTTGCCATAATTAGCTTGACTTGACAGGGCTCAATATTAAAGGTAATCCAGTTGCCTGTGACAACATATACAACTTTTTACTGCTATTAAACCTTTGGTCCAAGCAGGTTAAGTATGTTGCAGATTATTTAACAAGGCAACCTACTTCAAAATTTAAGTTGAGCTCTGCTTTTTAGAAAAAACCGAATCAAACTTACTTTAATATGTCTTTGTCATACTTCTAGGTAAAGTATTTTGGTGCAACATTTTTTACCTTTGCAATGACTGAAGGGATCCACTTCAAACTTTACACATTTTTATGGGGTAACTAGCATGATTTTTTACAGGAATATGCATTTGCTTTCTGTAGAATTTTCTTGGTCAGTTTTTATTGCAACACACAAGTTTCATAATTCTTCTAATCATGACTGGATTGTGGCTCCTTTTATACTCAGAAATTCACAGATTCAATTTGGATTTTTCATGAATAGAAAGGTAGTAGTTTTTTTAAGTGCTATTTAATGTCATTGAATTTTATGTCTGGAGAGAGAAAATGGCTTAGATAAAACGTTGTTTGTACCGGATGCACCCATGCTAAACAAATTTGATACACAATACACAATTGTGTGTTTACAGAACAATGAAATTTACTCTGATAGTTATTTTTACAGATTCAAAACCTGTTAAGTGACAAGCAAGTAGAGCGCCAACAAACAGCAAACAGATTAAATGTTACCAAAGAGAAGTTATCAGCCACTAAGACAAACATAAAAGAAACAAAGATACTTTGTAAAATAACTGAACTGGACAGAAATGAACAGCAATATCTGGTTTCTGATCATCCAAAGAGTGAAAAAGTCTTGCTTGAGAATGCTGTATTGGTAAATATAGATTATGATAATGTTTTATTTCCAAAAAAACAACATAAATCATTATACTCACCAAAAAAGATTTTTGTGGGGTATGTAGGAATCAGTTTTTTGGTTGGTCTGTCTGTTGCTCTTTAGTTTCTGTTCAATTTCTTCCATGTTGATCAGGGTACCAATAACATTTGCTTGATTTAAATTTGTTTTAGTAGGAGCTGTGGTCCAATGGTAGTATGCACACTTTGGGATTGAGACATTTAGATTTCTCATTTTGGCACTGCTAAATTATTTGACAATAAAATTACCTTCAGATGTTTCCATATACCAAAGAAGTGCTCATTGGAGTGAAAAGGGACTGTATGCAGTCCATATATAGATTGAACATGTTCTGATGTTACAATACAATTTTCTTACCATGTATTATGTATTTTTGGATGGTCAGAGTAATTAATTTGTTGAAATTGTCAATGATGTGGAAATAAGGATATGGGGGTATCCTTTAAATATTATATTCAAAACTTGTCCTTATCTTCAGAGACCACTTGCGAAATATTTACCCCACAGGTACAAAAATAGATATACTGTCATTTGGAACTCGTCCGCCATTCTCTATGAATAACCTCAAACATGTTTAGATACCATTTTGGACTCCCCTTACTTTAGGATGAAAAAAACATTTTACCTTAACAGTTGCATTCTTATCGCAGGTCTGAAAAATCAATGTAAGTTTTTTTGCAAAGCTGTCCAGCTAGCTCAGATTGTAGCACATAAGGCTACTGATAGATGGGTCATGGGATCGATTGCTGGTTGGGCTAGTAAAAGATTAACAGCTAAATCCAGACATTTAACCCTTTCATAACATTGAATAGGTTGACTGACTGCCATGAGATGACCTATACAATGTGTTGCTATTGCATCAAACCAAAAAAATAAAATTAACAGTGTTATTTTAATATTCACAGGGAATGGAAGAAGTGATACCAGTTAAAGAATGGTCCAATAAATTACAATCAAGATTTGAAGATAATGAATCCATGACATTTTCTAATTGTTATAAACAAAACTCCCAGATTGAATCAAGACAAATTCTAAACACTTCACAACAAAGATACCAAGCTGATAGTGAGGTACGGGTTTCTTTGTTCATTTCCAAAGCTAAAAGAAACACGATTTGACCATTAAGGCAGTTAAAATTGTGTTCCATTCAGCCCTCAATTTCTTGTGATGTTTTATTATTGGATTTTTGGTTGATAGGACATTTATGCAGGGTTTGATGTATAAACTTACAGTGCTACTTTCGGTATCCCGTTGGTTTTAACTTATATCCTATTAAATTTAATGTTTACTACTAAATTATCTGCCTAGAGGAAGAAGTTGTTCATGTTAGTAGGTTCCTTCGAATTTTGCTAGATTAATTTTTATTTAAACTTGTTATGTTTGAAAATAACATTTTCACTTGTGGCAACACCATTCTATAAATATATGTTCTTATCTCCCTTAGTTTTATGAAATCAATCATACACCAAAGTCAAGTGGTTTTTTTACTCTGCGGGGAAATGTGGCGGGCCCTAATATGAAAATTTACGAAAAAATTTTTATGAAAATAGGGGGATTATTCAATACTTTGTTTCTTTATTTTTGATCTACTTGGTTCAGGTTGAACTTTAACTTCAACAAAATTTACTTGATTATAGTTATTTCGGTTACAAAGAATTTATTGGAAAATGAAAATGACCTTTTCAGGAAAACGGCAATTTTTTTCTACATTCTTTTTAGAACAGGAATATGGGGAAAATATATACTTTTTTGGGAGGGGAATGGGGTCGAAAATGGCTTGAAAAAAACACCTGAAAGTCTACAAATGTCAATTTATGTTTAATTCCTTAAAATGTTGATTGTTTTTCAGGAGATTGAAAAAAGGCTTAAAGAGAGCTCTCAACTATGTGAAAGCTGCAATGAGACTGTACAAGAAGTTGCAAAACAGGTGAGTTCTACTTTAAAAGGGAGATTTGAAACACATAAAACACGGATATATTTCATTTGCCATCAAGCAAAATGCACACACTCAGATTTCTGTGAGTGCTCAATGTCACTCTTAGGTCTTGCACAAATTACCCTCATAATCCATTCTATAACATTGGGTGCGTTGCTTAAGCAAACCGCTACGTATCGCTTTGTGTCGTGGTACCCTTCTTACAAAAAAAGAATGAGTGTGTGTCATCAAATTTTGGATACCAGGACTCAAAGCGATACGTAGCAATTTGCTTAAGCAACGTTCCCATTGTGATGATTTATAGTTTGATGAATAGAGACTTAAAAGGCTAAACCTTAATTGATAAAAGGGTTGTGGAAATGTTAGTTTTTCAATGGACAATTTCCACAAGTGAAATCTAAAAATCAACTTGCTGGGGATCAAGTTGTGCTTATCTAGAAGTGCAATACACAAAAAGAAATATTGAGAATTATGATTGACAACAAGATACAATCAGATTAAAAAGTTAATTTCAAGTCAGAATATTACTGAAGCAATGTATCATACATACTATAAGTAATACATTTTTTGGTAATAATTGATAAATAGAGCACTGTTGAAACTTATGAAATATGTTGAAACATTGTTGAAATGTCAGTAAAATACTGAAAATACAAACAAGAGGGTAAATTACATGTATAACAGCTGTGTATATGTTAAAAATTGAAATAAATACTATGTCATGTTAAAGATAGAGAAAAAATGCGCATGCCTATTTTTGAATTTTACTTTAATTGTATTTTAGAAGAAGATGTTAGGAACACCGCTACAAATTGACAGTGAAAAATGTAGTAGCCAGGTTGGAGTGAAGAGACATCATTATGATGATATGTCTAGTCAACATGTACAAAAGTTCTCATCAATTAAAGCTAAACATTGTAAAATATCACGGTATAATGTTTCCAAGGTAAACTGTGGTGTTTTTTTTCTCAGGTTGTTTATGTGCCAACTTTGGACCTGTTCCCTCCTCAAAAGCTACATGTTTTTCCTCTTTGGTCTAGCAAAATTCCTGTTTTTTAATGTTGTCTGTTGAAGGCATTTTTTAAACATTCATAATAAGTAGGGGTGTAACAATACGGTAAAAACCGTATTGCAATATATTGCAATATGCAGAACCCGTATTGCAATATATTGCAATACGTACCGGTTTTTCGCTTAGACATGCAAAGCATTAATTAATGCATGTACCTCGTCCTAATTGGATCAGCGTAGCACGCATATGGGTATTTTCAAATGATCTCTTATCCAAATATTTGAATTACAAATGTAAAATGGTCTATATGTTAGAAAAATGCGTTGTTTGAAACAGAATTTTTTCTTTCAATTGACTAAATGTTTAACCTTTAAAAGCACATTAAGAGTATTTCAAGTATTCAATTCATTTTAACATTTGTTTAAACAATTAACTATCAGATTTTAATAAAAACAAGCAGTATGACACTTAACTACAAAAACCGGTTCAAGGAAAAACGAACCGGTTAAAAACCGTTAGAACTCGTATTGCAATATTAACCGGTATATCGGTTAACCGTTACACCCCTAATAATAAGCCAAAATAAATGGTGGTAAGAATCATCTATCCAACACTTGTCATTGCTTTGTGCTTATTCATAGATGTCCAAGCTAAACATTATGAAGCTCTTGAGAATGTAAGTTTCAAATCAGTTATTAAAGCGTTGTATTGTTAATTTTTGATCTGTAATTAATCATTTTCTTAAGTCCATTGGGGATATTAAGTCTTGGCGTACAACATCCAACAGTGTTCAATTTACGACAGGTGTATAATGCCCCAATTCACAGTGCTCTTGTTATGGATTGGAGAGAGTCAATCGCTTGAGTAATCATTAATGAAGTATTGCAAAAGTTTTATCAATTTTTTTTCAATTGAATTACTTGATTTACTCATAGTTTTGGTGTTATACAGGCTGGACATCAAATCGTAAAACAGTTGCCCAGTTGGACAGCTAGCTATAAAGTTTACTTGCCAAAGTAAATGGCAGAAAGGAGTTACCCCAATCTGAAATAAGTTGTCATGATCAATAGGCAAGCCTGTCAAGTCTATTCCTGAGTACATAAAATGCTGTTTTTATTTCTATTTTTGTTGTTGAATGGGTGATTATAAGAAGAATATTGTTTTTATTTTTTTTCAGGCAGTAGAAACATGTAAATCACCTGTTGCTAGTGGTTACAAGCTACAAGAAGATATTGTCAGTGACATAGAAACAACAACAGATTCTATCAATGATTATCATAACAAACTAGAATCTATTGTGACACTATCTACCAATGATATCAATGCTAGTTATAATCAACATCTTACACTATGTAATGTAAGTATTGGTTTTGTGATTATACTAGTCAAAGTTCAACACTTGTTATTTAGTGATTCCTTCTTAACAATAGATATTCCTTCCTTTAAAAAGATTTTAGATACAAATTTTCAGTCATAAAATGTGATAAACAATTCATGAAAACCGGATTTTACATAACAACAGGGATCCTAATGGAATCCCCTTATTAAATAACAGGGATTCTTCTCAATGTTTGGGATACTGGGAATCCTGGGGCACTGTTAGTTTTGAACTATGCTAATTTGTTTCAGCTTGATTTTGAAACGAGTTCTTAAAACTTCAATTAAATCCTTTCTAGCTTACTTTCATCATCCTCAGATATTAGCTATAAGGATGAAATTCCTTTCTCAAGGAGACTACAGGTACGTAGGCCTACGTCTAGGCTGGAATTGGATTCAAATAAATATAATATTTCTGTTAAGTGTTAAAGTCACTAATTTCAAACAAACTCTTCGACAAATACAAATTAAATTTTTTATAATGCATGGTACATTTTATTAAGATTGAAATGATATTTTGCCAGTTCTTAATAATGAATTGTCAACACAAATTCTACTTTACTTGAACTATGTGTTTACTGGTGAAAAATTTAAATGATGCTCCTTATCATGGAGAGTATACTGTATTAATACATCAGGTGTCCTGATTAGATGATTAACCAATATTAATTATGGTTAATTAAAAATTTTATTTATAGGAGATAAAGAGGTGTGTTGACAATCTCTTTTGAAGAAATAGAGTCAGCTTTCTTTTATGTATGTTTACCATCACATCATTGTATCCAGAAGGCCATGCCTACTCTGCTATTAATAGGTAGTTGTAGACATCCATGTCGTGTACGTGTACATTGATAAATGTAACTTTAAGAATTTTTTTGTGCAACATTTGGCTATTTTTATTTACACATAAATTATTTTTATGCCTTATTTAGAGTGATGTTGATGATTTGCCAGAAGAAGATTGGCATAAATGTCGCAAGTTTACAAGAAATGTAAGTATATTACAATCTCAGCTGTACAGTAGGGATGGAAATATTATGTTACTCTAGTACTAATTTTACTGCATGTTTCCTTGCATAGCGCTCAAGGTGTGCTTTTATGAAGGGTAACACCAATGTGCTTTAAGTATGCGTGCATTAGTCTGTTGTCAACAATTTCTTAAAGATCTTCCTGTCAAAAACCATAAGGTCTACAGTTAAAAGATTTGGCATGTAGCATCATAAGAAGGTACTTAACAACGATTCTTCAAGTTATGCTCTTGGGTCAAAATTGGCCCCAGCCAAGGGGTCAACAGATATTAATAAGGAAATATTCGAAATTCTTCTTCTATCAAACTTCAAGGCCTAGAGCTTAGATATTTGGCAAGTGGGGTGCCCCACGGGTCAAAATTGGCTAAACCTTAGGGATTGCAGTTTTCCTCAGTTAAAACTGTTAAACAATCTTAAATCAGATGCCCTAAGTTTCAAGTTTTCAGTTTGGGGGTCTAGGGTCCCCAGGACCCTCTTGTTTATGCTAGCATCTATAATAGCCAATATTTACATGCATGTATGTAAAAGATAGTACATGTAGTCCTGATTTCAATTCATATTATTGATTTTCATTGGGTAGTTTATAAAATGAGTTTGTAAAATTTGTTTACAGTATAGCGATACTTGTATAAATGATAAATACACAATGTTATTGCATCACCATAAAGAGTAGTTTTATTTACAAATACTGATGCAATATTGTTACATTTTGAATTTGTTAATATATTAAAAATTTAACTTGATCTTAAAAATGTGTATTTATACAGACATTAACAGGACCCTCTGGGTAAATTTGTTAATTAGTTAAAGTATTTGTTAAATTAGTGTTACCATATTTCTTAAAATTAGCAACTTGTTAGTTATCATTATTTTATAAATTTTCATAATGCTGACATTTCACTTGCATGTAATTAGTATGTAAGAAAGTGTTAAATTAAATGAAGAATGGAAAAAATATAATATGAATCTTTTGTACAAATTTGAATAACTTAATCAATAATTTTACTTTAATCGTCTGTGTTTTTTCGTTAATTTTATGCATTAGTTCTCAAAACATTTTGTCTTAAGAAATATGGTAACAGTTGTTCACATGTTCATTTAAAATGGTTTCAAATCCATACAGTTACAGTTATGAACCAGTTCTGGTTCACTTTTAAACTTTAAAATATCCCACTATGAAATATGTAAGGAGAAAGAATGAAATTGCTTATTTAGTAACCAGTCTATAAGTTAGCTGGAGGAATGTGGATTGAGTCCACCAGTGACTTTGCAAAAGTGAGTGGTCTGATAGTCCACAAACATTTTACACAATTATCCTGATTTGATAAAACAGATTGGTATCTGTTGTTTACTGGAATTTTTTCAATGAATAAATTTAGATTATAGTTTGGCACAACCCGGGGCGATTTTCGCTGGCCTGTGTCTAGTGGCGTTAACATTATTGTTTAAGTTTTTTATTTATCATAAATTTTTGTCATTTACTGTCAGATCTGTATGAAACCTCTTTCAGTGATTACATACTATGTGATGAACGGAATTAGAAAGAAACTGCAACTATATCTGGCTGTATTATGGATTATTTTTTTCCCTTTATAGTTTCAGCATAATATTTTTTTGTTTATACTTTTTTTGTCAAATAATATTCGGATAAAAAGACTTGTTCTTAATTCATGATGGTTTAATGCCCTTTATATATCTTAACATAAGCAGTTAATCAGATATGACTTTTTTCGTAACAAAATAAACTTGATCTAAATTTTCCCCATATGTGGAAAAATCTTTAATGTGTTTTCCAGCACATCATATCCTACGTTCTTTGTTAATTAGATTTATTCTAAATTGTTAAAATTCTGTCTTGATTACCGTTTGCTCATCATAATCCCATGCTGGCATCAATTTTTAATTAGTATGGAAGCGTATTTATATCTATACATGCTTGAAAACACTTGTCTGTCAGTTTATTGGGTTTCATAATGCTTGTTTTGTATAAGTTGTTGCACAGATGATTTGTAAAAATAGCTCAAAATTCTAAATGTTTTGTTTTGTTCCAAAAAGATCAATTTCATGCTTGTAGAAACATGAGCCGGTGGGTAGGTGGGCATCCGGTGTTGTTAACAATTGTGTTAAAGTTTTTTCTTTGCCATATATTTCTGCAATTTTTGTCAGATCTTTATGAAACTTCATACAATGATAACAAACCTTGTGATGAACAGAATTATCTACCTGCCTTTATTATAGAATGTTTGCCTTAGTTATTTTTGCCTTCAAGTTTTTTAATCCGGCTTTAATGTGGTTTCCACATTACATTTTTTTGTTTGGATTTCAGAAGGAAAACATCACTATGTATACCTTAAATTATTGCAAATATTTAAAAGATCTAGCTGAGCCACTGTCCTAATTTTAATAGGGGAAATGTCCCTACAAATACATTTTATGTTTTATCAATGATGCTGCATCAACCTATGAATCCTCCTGAGTACCAGACTTTTTGCCCAGTCTAGACAAGATTTATTTTCTATTAATTGATTTTTAAATTCAATAATGATTTTTAACATTTTTTTATATTAAAAGTCAACAAGGTTAAATAAATGTTATAATCATAGACTTAGTCATGATGTGTTAAAAGTAAATGAAACATTTTTTTTAACTATCCATATCTCTATTTTCAGACAATATCGTTCTGTTACAGTTGAAGATGGAACATTCAGATGTTTAGTGAAAATTTCTGGATGGTATTTTGGCCCCTCAAAATATGCTTTGAAGGTAACGTTTAAACGTTCTTAAATTTCAGCATTGGATATCCACTGAAAATAAAATATAAAGTACAATTTACTTGTACAATTTTTGAACGGGTAGAATGAAGTTCATATTATCCCAAACTAACCTATCATTAATTCCAACCATGTTAGCTCGAATTTTTGAAGAAAATGATAGCTTTTGCTATCATATTTGTGTAAGTGCTCTTGTGGCTTAAAGTAAGTGAGGTTAAAGGTTTTTTTATAGTCTTATATCTTCAACACTATCAACATTATTTAATGGACAATGGATACACTTATTTTGTGGGACTATATCAATTACACAGTAAAGGGACATAACTCTTGACAAACCTGCATTACCCTTTTACCCTTGAACTAATGCAAACTATGAAATCATAATTTTGCTATGTGCAATCGTTCAATAGTATTCATTATATTTGACTTTTAAAGTTAGTAAATTTATTTGTAGGTACTATATCTTATTGAATATGTAGGCACATAACTATTAAAGAAGTAATTTTGGAGTTAGGCCTGTTTGAACTTAAAACATTTAAAATTAAGATTTGCTGAATTTCAGATAAATTTTCGACAAAAAAACATATTTGTATGAAGTTGGTCAGCCTATTAACAGTTTTATATGTGTCTTACAGTCAGAGGATGTGACTCTGGATTTATCAGTTATACCCCTTAAAAATTGAAATATTCCAGGTTGAAATTTGTTTGAAATGAAAATTTTAGAACTATTAAAGATACATGTATATGATTGAAAGTCAGTATGCTTTAATTAATAATACAATTACACTCTCATTAAGGAATGTAACCCTTGTTTAATACAATTTCAGAGTTATCCTTTATTTTAAATGTTTTATTGAAGTTAGAATATTAAAAATTTAATATTTTAATACTCATGAAGATATTTAACTGAAAGTTGGCATGCTTATCAATTAGTTATACATGTACACAATTTTAAATTGATATAAGTCTAGGTGAATAATTTAATACTCATGAAGACATTTAACTGAAAGTGGGCATGCTTATCAATTAGTTCTACATGTACACAATTTTAAATTGATATAAGTCTAGGTGAATATTTTTGAGTTATGATCTTATACCTTTCTGTATACTGTTTTAATTTGTTCCAATTTAAATATATTGAATTATAATATAGAAATTTTAATGAAAGTTAGTATGCTTATTCATTTATACTACTCCACACAACTATGAAGGGACATTACTGTGGATGTAAGTTTTAGAGTTATGTCCCTTTTATATTTTTGCAAATAACAATTCATAATTATTGTTTGACTGGTTTAATTCCTTTAGAAAACTAAGTCATGCCTTGAAAGGACTTTTGTTGAAATATAAGTATTGCCACACAAAATGTCCTGTGCGCTGTCCTTGGAATGCCCTTTTTTCGGTAGTAAGTAGACTCATACCAGACTATTAGACTTACAGTATGCTAGAACTATAACCAAATAAGGTATTTGTTAATGTGGAGCTTTTTTGTTAGCAAGATGTAGCTTTGCGTTAGTGCAAGAACCTCAAGTGTGTGACAGCTCTTGTTCATATGGTAAATATGTTATATGTCGCAACCTAGCACAAGATTTAGTAGGTTTGATTTCATGTATGTTATACACCAACTATATGTTTAGATAAATTAATAAATTAATAAGGCAAATATTTATATGTTTTTTCTCCATCTAGCAAAGAACACTGGTTGGTGGTGGTGATGGTAAGGCAGGAGAGCAGGTAAAGAAAGTTGGTAAGTCTAAAAAGATAAATTTGTCGAAAGCTTTTGGAATGTGGTCAACTTTAATAAACAAGTCCAATGAAAAAAATTTGACAAAAGGTGGGCCCTATGCGTTAGCCTGTGAGCTTTTGAAAATAGAAAATCTAAAAAAAAACAGAAAACGACTCCAAACATTTTATTTCAGGCATACCCATTTAAGGTCAGAATTATCTGAAATATTGCCTCCAGTTAATAACACTCCATTGGTAACTGTGAGTTCTGAAGAATATGCCACCTGTGTTAACAAGCAATCTCCTGATTCAGATAACAAATCAATCAAATCAGATCCAGTATCTGCTTCTGCCAATAAATCATTACCTGTTCATATGAATTCTCCTGAAAAATCTATTGATGAAAGTATAAAATCATGTCAATCTAAACCAGAATTGGATTTAACAAATAATGTTTCGAAATTATCTGGCAATGAACAATCATCTTATTGCATCTGTATTAATGATCCTAACAGGTGGTGTGAAGGTGGCTCTATGGTTGAATGTGAAAGTTGTAAACAATGGTACCATAATCGTTGTATATTAAAGGAAAAAGTAAATGATAATTTTTTTCATAGCAAATCAATTAATTTCATTTGTGGGTTAAAGGGTTGCAATTTTAGTGAAGGATATTTCTTTGTAAAAGGTGCTAAGCTTCCAACAGTGAATAGAGCTGACGTAGATATTTTGTTCCTTAGTGCACCAATAAAATCAAAGGCATTATCTGATGATTGGAATAATTTTCCATTGCATTCTACTCCCGTAACTAACAAAGAATCCTTAAAGAATACCATTCATTCATTAAAAAGAAATTTAAATTTAAAAAACAATGCTTCTATTTCTTTTGATAATTCTTCTCCCCATTTAAGTCCTATTAGTAAAGTAAATAACATTTCTGAAGAAAAAGACATACATTTAGATAGGCATGACATTGACACTTTCTCTTTTCCTTATGATCATAAAAATAAAAATTTGAAACCACAAATAATTGATTCAGTTAATAATTGTTCCAAATTGGTTGAGATTAAAGAATGTGAAGATAATTGCAGTACTTTGTTAAACAAAGAAGTAGGTGGTAAGCCTGAATTTGAAAATTCTAATGATAATACTAATAATAGTACATCAGAAACTGTGGGAAATTCTTTTGCGGAGAATGCAAATGTCCTAAACAATATAGATATTGATACGTTAGATAATGTAACAGCAGAAACCTCCAAAAATAATGATGTAACCACGGATTCCCTCACACAGTTAAATGATATTGCAGATTATCAGTATGAATATGATTCTGATGAAAATGTTACTGTAAATGACCGATTTTCAAATGCTGCAATTTCGAATGTATTAGGCTCGGATATTCCAGAAAATTACTTTACACATAAATTAAATAGAAATTCATTCACATTTGATATTGATAACAAAGTTTGGTTGCAACTGTTGAAAAGTAGGAATGGGCGATATTTAAAAAAAAATTCTTGGGAACATGTTTTTATTAAAGGAATTTCTAATAGTAACCCATACTGCGTATTTATGTTTAACCACCATTCAGTGTCATGTGCCAAAGAAAGGAAAAGGAAAGTCAATACTGCTATTTTCAGTGCTGTTGCAAAATGTAAATTTGTTCACTGTACTTGTAAAGTTATTTTAAAAATGTATCAAGAAACGTTAGTTCATGTCACTTATTCCGGCAAAATTAAACATGACATTCATGAATATCATGATAGGCCTTTATCGGGAGCTATAAGGAGTCAAATAAAAACTATACTGAAAGATGGACAAAAACCTCTTAAATATTTTTTGACAGAATTCAATGAAATGTCATCCGACAAAATTTTGGCTGGAAACTTTGGCGTGCTGGGGAAAAGTAGTAAAAAATTACAGCAAGTAGGCGTAGAATCACGGCATGAAGGTCGAGAAAGTAAAGACTTGTTAGAAAGTTTAATGTTGCAAGAAAAAAATATGCGTAAACAAGATGGGGGCTTTATTCAAAAAATAGTTGTGTCACCTTTTTATTATATTCTTTATTGGAATGAAAGCGGTCTCAGATTGTATAATGATAGAGCCAAAGATAGTGTTTTGTATTGGGATGCTACTGGTGGCATGATTCGAAAAACTGAAAATAATAAAAGATTTTTATATTATGAACTTGCAATTGCAAGTCCAGTAAAAGGCAAAATGGGAATACCCATCACTGCCATGGTGTCTGAGAGACAAAGTCTACCAGTTGTTCTGGACTGGTTAAGGGAATTTAGGTATGGTGAAAAATCTTTATTTGGATATTCTAAAATTGTTCAACACCCTAAAATGATTGTCAGTGATCAGTCAATGGTATTTTTATTAGCAGCCTTGACTGAATTTAATAATGAAAGTATTAAAACTTATTTACAACGCTCTTATAGTATTATTACTGGAAAAGCCACTGTACCAGATATAAATAAAACAATAGTTTATGTTTGTAAAAGTCATTTTATGCATAACATTAAGATGTATTTAAAGAAAAAAGATGTATCATTGAAAAAAATTAATTTTTGTTTGTATTTAACTGGCCTTTTAATGAAATGTGGGGATTTAAAAGAATTACAGGAATTGATGTTTGATTCTTTCATAGTTCTTTCTTCTAAATTCATCTCAGAAAAAAATAAACCCTTTTTTGATAGGTTACAGAATAAATTGAACAATTTTGAAGTAAGCATTTCCTGTCAAACTGATTTTAAGATAGAAGAGATTAATGAGAAATTTAAAGAAATCAATCCAAATATGTTTACTGAAGAAGAATATCAAATTATGGGAACTTCTTCACCCTTCAAAAATCTTATTCAACATTACAAAAACATTAGTGTAAAATACATTGTTGCGGATGAAAAAGGTTTTGAGTTAAACAAATATTGTTGTGAAGTTTTCATGGAATATTTATGTAAAAATGCCCTGCCAATATTCCCATTTTGGTCTACTATTCTACTCGGAGACTTAGGAAGATTCAATAAAGATTATGCTTCCAATAAAAGTAATATTGTTAGTACTACTAATAGTTTAATTGAAAACCGTTTTCGTATTTTAAAACATATTTATTTAAATGATAGGTCTCAACACAGGTTAGATGAATTTTCTGCATCTTTAAGAACTCATATGATTCAAATTCATAAACTGTCTGTTGTTGATTGTCTTAAATATAAACATAATAAAAAGAACAGAAAGAGGAAACATATACTTGAAAACAAATCTATAAGTTCACAGCCACCAACAAAAATAAAAAAAATGAATACCCTAATAACTGAGCATTGGGACAAGAAAAAAGATCAGCCAGATAATATTAAGGATAACAAGAAGTCAGGGAAATATCAGAACCAGCCTAAAGTAAAAATAACTTTTGATAATACAACAGACACTAATCAGAACAAAAATAAGAGTAGTTCTGATAAACCAGTGACAGAGTATCTAAATATGAATTATAATTATAAAATTAACATATATAAGAACACATATAGTCTTCCAATATCCTTAACTGATGTTTGTAGATTTCATAATTTTGGCAGTACATGTTGGTTTAATTCTGTTGTTCAAGCATTTTTTTACACAAAATTAGCTGACAAAGTTCTTGAGTTGCATTTTTCACAAAATTGTATACTAATTGATGCTGATCAATCTACTTTGGCTGCTCAAAGTATAATTGATGTATGGAATTTTATGTTTTGTAATACAGGAATAAAGGTACCAGACCGAATACTTAAGAATTCATTGTTACAGACATGCCTTGCAATTCCTGGTTTTTCACAATCTCATCAACAAGATGCCCATGAGTTCGTTTCTTATGTTATTACTGAATTGGGTAATAGAATTTTGGATAATATTGAAATATGTTATAACAAGTTGTGTACCAACTGTGGAAAAAAATCAATAAGAAATGAAAATGAAGGTCACAGTTTAATTCTACTAATTGATGAATGTGTTTCAAATATTTCAATACAAACATTAATAGATAATAATTTTATGATAAGTGAAGACATTAATCAAGAATGTTCTGAATGTAGGCTATCATCAATACATACTGTAAAAAAAAGAATATTTCAACTTCCTAATACTTTGGTTATTGTCTTGAGAAGATATTCCCATGATCCAATAAGTGGGCCTATTAAATTACAGAATGATATTCATGTAAACGAAGAACTAAATTTTTCTAACATTTCTGATCAGAATGAAAAATATCTACTTAAAAGTGCCATTTGCCACAAAGGAGTAAGCTCAAGGTCAGGCCACTATGTTACTGTAGTTAAAACAGCCAATGAATACTTGTGTTGTGATGATGAAAAAATTAGTAAAATATTACCTGATATGCTGTGGGATACTGGTTACATACTTTTGTATAGTAAAGTTAATGATCCATTGCCTGAAATATTTGGGAATAGTTTGACATGCCTTTTGTATACAGATGCTTTGAGTCAATGTTTAAATGATGACCGCTTTGTACATGTACCACCTAAACAGAAAGAAATTTGTAATTCTCTTATATCAAATGGTGTTACACCTGAAATTTTAAACGTGTTTGAAAATGATCTTTCATCATTGTTGAAAGACACTAGTGATACATCAATATCTGGTGTTTTCTCAATACTTAATGAATATTTGTTTTCAAATTCCTGTAGAAGTGCTAAAAGTTTAAGAAAAGAGTACTTTGAAATTAACTTCATAGGACTTAAAGGGTGCAAAAACTGTTGTGATTTGTATATAAAAGAAGTTTCAATACAAAATGTAATATCATCAACTTCACATGATATCGGTAAAAATCTTTACGCTGAAGCCTTCAAAAAATTTGTCAATTTGAATGAAAAAACTTCAATGTCAAAGTGTAAATGTAAAATAGGTTCTTCAGTTGAAGGCGGATTATTGTTTCTTTCTCTTCCTCATGTGTTAATACTTGTCACTGAGGACACATCAAAATTTGTCATTAAGGAAACTATAGATATAAAGAATAGTATTGAAATTTGTTACCCTTTGAATTGTACTGAATTTAAATTGAGATCCATAGCCTGTGGTAAAATTGGGAAACATTACTCTTTAATTAGAAAAGGTCAAGTATTTGTTGAGGCTCAATCCCAGAAGGAATATGATTTGGATTTTATAAGACGTTGTGACTATGCTTCCCTTTTTTATCAAAAATGTGCATGTTCATTAGATTTACGTTCCATTAATTTTTTAACAAGAAAAAGACTTGAAAATGCTAGATTACCAGAAATTCCATTATGTAGTAATTACTCACCTGAAAAAAGCATATATGGGAGAAAAGTTTGTGGTGTTAAGTTAACAAAAAACTTTTACTCCTCTTTGACAGATAAAGATACATGGCTTTCATCTGATCACATAAACATATACTTAAATGCTATAGCAAAGAAATCACCTCGTAAAATTCACATAGTTGATAGTGTATGGTTTGCTAGTACTCTCTTTAAAAATAGTAACCTACAACAACTAAACTGGCTGATAAATGTAACAGAAAGTAAAGTTATTTGGTTTGACAAGGACATAATTGTAATACCAATTAATGAAGATAACTCACATTGGACCTTAGCTATAGTTCTTATAAAAGAAAAAACTATAATATATTCTAATTCCTATGGCACTAATGTAAACACAAAGTTTGTGTGCTTTCAGTTGTGGAGATACTTGTGCTACGAAGCTCTGATTAATGCATCACTATGTTTAGAGTCTTCTGAATGGTCTCTTGTTTTATACTCTCTGGATGGAAATTTTCCTGTTCAGACAGACACAAGTAGTTGTGGTGTTTATGTTTGTGCAGTGAGCTATGCTATTATTTTTCAATATTCAATGCCTACTGAACCTAACCTTGCCAAATTTCGTATACATATGGCGAATGAGATATCAAAATTCAAATAAAAGATATAATGATTAATGCACACTTCAATAGCCATGCTCCCTCCATATTAACTACCAAATCAATAGGAGGTCACTTTAAAGGTAATGTTTGGACACCTTTGGGGAATTGTCTCGTAAACAATGGTGTTATGTTTAGGGATGTATACCAATACCAGGTATTGTTTCCAGTATCGTTATCGTGTTAAAATTTCCGGTAAATACTGTTTAGTTTTTGAACTGGTACTTAAATCGGTACTTAGAACAAAATAGTGCAGATTTAGTATAAAAATACGAAAGTCTACAATGCTTTAATCTAAAAACTGTTGCATATTTATCATATCATAAAGGGATTTAACTCGATTTAAACTTTTTATTACTTTCCCAGGTAGATATATAGTATTTATTGATACAAAATGACAGTAAATGTAATGTTGCAGGGCATTCACATGCTACTCGGGCGTCAATATTATTTTAAAGAGTAGTTACCGATGATGTCAGTGTCTGAAAGGTCTTTCAATTTTTTCCCTCATGTCACATGACTACATTAACCTCCGCAATACAATTTCAAGTTCTGTTATTTTGTCTTTCGATTGTAAATTCTATATAAAAAAGTTATATTGTTATTTTGTCATAGCATGAGTGCACTGTCACATCTTCATCGCATTTTCGTTTTATAGACTGACTGGATTTTACAATAAAAAACGTTCTTGCCGGAGAACATCTATGTTTATTTGTTTAAAAATATATTCTAGGATGACACTCTGATATTTTGTTTGTTAACGGACACCAAACAACCCTAAACAGAATACTGGGTTACAAAAATACTTATTTAATTGCGACACAATACTTACTGACATTGTTTTGGTACGAATGTCACACATGAAGTGTTTGTTTTGTTCTAGCTCTTGGTTACATATTTATAAGTAGTTTTTCTACTTTGGCTATCAGAATAGCACGATAACATTATAAACTGCAGAGCTTGCATTGGAATATTTCGGTTTCTTGGGTACAAGTGTACCCAGTGAATGTGTGTTTTCACACGCTGGTAACACAATAAGACAGGAAAGAGTATGTACCGATGTATTGATAGCTGATATGCTCATAAAACTATTCTAACGTAAATATGCTGATTAAAAACCTACAGCGGTATACAATCATTATGAGTCTTTAGTTATTTGTATTTTAACATTGTAATATGTACTATAGTTACATATCGGTTTTTTTAAAGTACTGTATCGTTTAATTGGTATTGGTATCCATCCCTGGTTATGTTACACTATTCATGACACGTCCGGTTAACAATATGTAATTTACATATTTGTAGTGAAGTGTTTTTACTTATTTATTATTTTAATTATTGATTTTTTGTACTATGCCATTGAATATGTAATATAGAAATAGGCGTTTAATCAAATGAAGAAGTTTAACTATTAAGTTACTACTAGTATTGGGTTCTGAGGATCCTAGATTGCTATTAATCTGGTAACTAGATTACAAAATCTTGTAACACTTTCATTTTAGCTGTTTTCAAATATGAAAGCTCTTGGCCTTATAGTATTTGAGAAGCAGATTTTAAACGTTTCATGCATAATTTGATGCGAATTCATGGGCATATTTTGAATGATCCTTGTGGAGAATCTTAAGGTGCTGTAACATACTAAATTCATGTCCCACATTGATTACTGTAATCTAATCATGTATGGAATCTCAAAATGTGATCTTAACAAATTGCAGCGAATTCAAAACATGTGTGCCAAACTAGTATTAAGGCTAAAAAAATCAGACAGTTTAAAGGATGCTTTGTACTCACTGCACTGGTTACCAGTCAAAGCAAAATCAACTTTAAAATATGTTCTTTCATGTACAACTGTTTTTCTGGAACTGCACCTGCATACCTGACTGAAATTCTTCAAAAGCCTGTACAAAGCAGATCTGGTCTTAGATCTGCAAAATCCAAAGACCTCAATTATTTGATTCCAATAAATAAGAAAAAAACATTCAGTGACAGAAACTTTAGTACAGTTGGTCCCATGCTATGGAATAAGCTACCAGATGATATCAAATTATCACCTACTTTGGATGTATTCAAAAAACGATTGAAAACTCATTATTTCTCTACTTTCTATGATCTATTCTAAAACTGACATGGCTTGCTAATGCCTCACCTTACAATTACGGTAAACATACTAAGTGATTGAGTGAGTGCATTGTGACATGGGAATGAGGATTGCCTCGCTCTTGGTCATTTAATACCTTGTTTCATATGACTACAATGACAACCTAAATAAATTGTCCCTTTAAAGGTGATGTTTCGACACCTTGGGGTTGTATTTGTAAATCAGTTTTCAAGTGTAGTGTTGGTGAATATATCTTCATACAGTGGCTTTAAGGTTTTGATTTTGAATGATTTTAAACTTGTGTTGAATGTTTCAATAAATTTCTTGTCTACGCATGCTTTTTTACTTGCAACATTAAACTCAGGTGATGCTACCTTACAAATATAAAAGCTCTAGGCAACTGAGTTTAAGAAAATAAAGACTTTTCAAGATTTCCTTTCATGACTTAGCCTGAAATTTCACACCTGAAACAAATGTTTTTCAAAATTAAAGCCCCTATATCAAAAGTAACATTGATTTTTGACTGCAAAGAAAAAAGACAATTATCTGTATCAAACACCTTTAATGAACAAGATTATTAAATAAATGCAAATATTGTTTAGATATGTTCATGTTATTTATTGTTTTTCAAAGTGAAAGTATCTATCGAAACCGAAAGTAGAATTTGGTTGTCAATACTCGAAACAATGGTTTTTATCTTAGCATGCTAAAGATGAAGTCTTATTAAAGAAAAAAAAACTTACTCCAAATTACATAATTAAGCTTTTAAACTATTTTGGATCAGGTATATTAAACAGCGTATAAATGAATATAGTGTGCTCTTATAAAAATACCCCACTTTTTTAAGAATTGGACACTTCGTTAAACTCAAATTAAGAAAGCAGAATGGTTTGAGCTATTAATTGTGTCTTTAATGCATGTTATATTTTGATAACTTCATGGTTGTGAAACAGTTTTCAAGTCTACTGTTAATTTCAATATGTCTTCATATAGTGGCTTTAACAAAAATAACTGTTCTGCACTACTTAGTTTTTATTGTCCGAAAATGGGTGACATAAGAGCAAGTTTTGCCAATTCTTTTAAAAAATTTAATACCACCATATACTACATATATTTTTGTATACTGTTAACACTGTACAATCAGAAAATAACAAGAATGTTGGGTGTTTCCCATGATTTCATGGGTTTAATTTTGCAATTTCTAAGGTACCTTGAAATTTAATAGGTATTTCTGTGTTAGTTCCACAAACGCTTTCATTTGCATCTGACATGTACTTTTCTGGAATATCTTGGTCAATACTGTTAAAACCAATTTTACTGAATAACTGAAATGCAATACTAGCAGCTGAAACTTCAAATCATGCAATCAAAATATTTAAAACCTCATAAATGCATTTCAAATGCAATAAGTTATGAAATTTACTTTTCTGGAATATCTTGGTCAATACTGTTAAACCAATTTTACTGAATAACTGAAATGCAATACTAGCAGCTGAAACTTCAAATCATGCAATCAAAATATTTAAAACCTCAAAAATGCATTTCAAATGCAATAAGTTATGAAATTTACTTTTCTGGAATATCTTGGTAAATACTATTAACCAATTTTACTGAATTACTGAAATGCAATAGTAGCAGCTGAAACTTCAAATCATGCAATCCAAATATTTAAAACCTCTATTTTGAATGTTGACCCTGGTCCATACGGCAAAATCTGTGGTGTTCCGGGTAAGCTTAAGTAAGGACTCTAAAAAAGCTGGAGGCATTATTTTAGTTAACCCATTACTCTTAAGATGTTTAACATACTTTGATAAAAATTATGTGATAATTGTTTATCCCATGAAACTATGTTGGCATATTTCTGTCACAAGATAACCACATAACTTACACATAATTTAAGAGGTTAACTAGTCACTTATCTAGTGACTTAATTGGTTACTTGTTTTTTTATGAATTAATGATCATTATACGAAATAAATGCAAGTATATGCTTACAACTGCCATTTAGTATTGTATCACCATCTTAATGTAGATTAGTTTAGTGGTTAACAAGTTTCTGTGACTAATTCATCTCTTAATTGAATTCAGTGAAAAGTTAAACTAGTAACCATTAATAGTTAACCTCTGAAATTAATTTAGTAAGTGGTTAACTAGTTTTGACAACTAGTTATTCACTTAATTATCTACTTAGTTAAGAGAGAAACTAGCTATAGTAACTAGTTAACCACTTAAATAACTAGATAACTAAGAGGTGAACTAAAAATGGTTACTAGTTAACAACTTAAGTAAAATAATTTAAGAGGTTAACTATTTATGATAACTAGTTAACCACTTGACTGAATTGTAATTAAAAGGTTAATTAGTTACAGTAACTATTATTTATCACTTAACATTTAGATAGTAGAAAAAAAATAATTGGCAATTGAAGGCATTAACCTGTATTTATATCCATTTTATTAAGCTCATAAATGTTTTTGGGGAAAAACTAGTTGTGTAACTAGTTAACCACTTAACCACTTAATTGTCTGGTTAACTATATAGCCATTTTAGGCAGATCCAGCAGGGGTCAGGGGGTCTGGACCCCCCTTGAAATTTCAAAAACATACATGGTCATGAGTGTATTTCTTTGAATGTTAACCAAGAAGTATAAAGTGTTTTTTTGCGGGCTTGCTTCCCTCATCTTTGTGTTCAATGTAGATCTAATGGTTATGCAGTTTTATTATATATTTTATGTGAATAGAACTACATCATTTAATGACATTTGGCATAAGAGGTTTGTACATAACTTGAGCTTTTGATTTAATATTTATTATTTTGAAAGCAAACATATTTGTCTTAAACTAGTGGTTATAACTGAAAATGTTTAAAATTGCGTTATTCTGCAGAAATTATTATAGTGTGGTTGTGGTTCGAACGTTTGGACCCCCTCCCCTTGGAAAAAAACCTGGATCCACCCCTGAACAAGTTTTGTAACTAGCTCCTAAATCAGTGATAGTGTTGTGGTTATCTGGTGGCAGAAATATGCCACCTTATTATTTATACTGTTAAACATACTAATCTTTACTTTGAAAATGGGTATGCTGCAAATTTTGATTTTTTAATCTTTTCTGTTTTGCAGCGACCTTTGGTCATATTTTTTACAGTTTCAGCTCTGTCATGTATCCAGTTGACCTTACAAGTATAATGTGGTTAAGTACATTTTTTGTGAATGGTGTGGAATAACAACAATACTATCCTAACATGACTAGACTTATGTGATATACATTTATAACTTTTTTCTCAGGCTTGCTTTGTTCAGACCGAAGCCTGATTTCAGGCATTTAATTCCATCAATTGTCTTCTTTTGTGAACCAGTAAATGTGGTATTTTCAGATTTAAAAGGGACATTTCAGGCACAGTTATGTTGTCGATGACAGGCCTGTTCCTCCATATATGTGACTTTTATCGCTTGAGAGAACATTGTAGGTAAAGTTCAGCTAAATGATCTAGATCTACATGCTTTGAATGTAGTTATTACCAAGAAGCAAACAGTGTAAATCCTGATCTGAAGGAAAAGATGTTTCTGCTGATCTGATTCATTAAATCAGTATATATTGGTTTTCTTATACAGGGTCAAAAGAAACTTTAAGGGATTTTTGTCTTGTCTAACACAACTAACCTACCTTTTTATGATCCTCCTACAATGTACCAGTTTCTACGTATGATTCCTAAAAGCTCGAATATTCTCCATTTACCTAAGGCTTATTGTGTATGTCTTGTTTGCATTAGAGGCTATTTCTTTATGTGGCTCTTTCTTTAAAATAATATGATATAATTAGATGCTTTCTATTGTTTGTTCTCATTTATACAAAGATGCATAAGTATATTCAATTAAATAATTATTTCATGAAAATGCAATAATTTTCAGACAATATCAACCCAGATTGTAAACAATTAAGCCATCTGATTAGTTATAAAAACATAGCCTGTTCTTCGTTGTTGATCTGACATTGTAACATTGTAATATTTCATATTTTTATGAAGTGCTTCTTTAGTGTGAGGTAAACTTTAAGCAATACTTTTTTCTACTTAAAAGAGCCTTATATGATATTTTTAATGTACAAGACATTTTTACCTATTCTTTTATCATAGTATCTTTGACTTTTTAGAGAATATTCTGACGTAAATAAGAATGGAATTATTATGGTTGACTTTATACACCTTTATTTGCCTTGATGACCTTTATACCTGGAAGAAAATAATTGAACAGAAAAAAATGATACATGCTTAGCATGTAAGTTCTTAAAATGTATTAATAATTCATTTTAAGATGACTTGCATAAAAAAGGTCAAGGAGACATCTCAAAAGAGATTATTGTCCAAGTTAGTACAGGTCTGTGGCCAATGACGAGTCATGATGTGCCAGAAAGGGCATCGGCTCAACAGGAACAGCTGACAACTTGAGCGAATATTACAATTGGAATTTATTCTCAGCAAATGTGAAAAATCAGACCAGTCATTATTGATCATGGTCTTACGCTTTGACAAGTTCTCCTAACAAGATATATGTATGACCTACCTCAAAGAATTTGAGAATAAAGGATTTATATTGTATCAAGTCGATGTAGGTGAAAAATCAACAATAATCTATTCTGTTTATGTAAAACCTTGTCTTTACCTTGCGTACAAACAAGTTTGGATTTCAAACTGCAGAAAAATGTTGTTGTTTTTTTCTTGGAATAATTTCTTGGACTATTCATATTAGTTTACTTATTATTTCTAAATCCTTAAATAGTTTTTTCTTCTTTAACTCATTACTACATATTGTTTGCCAATGTCTAGTGACTAATCAGATTGCTTATTTTATAAAATCTTGTCTCTCAGTGTCTTCAGAAATATACTTAATCATAAATTTATTATGCTGACTGCATCTGTTGTACTTATATATTGAGAAAATTATCTAAAACTACCTACCTTGTGAAAGCAGATATATAATATACAATAAATTTCTTAAGTTATCTACCACTCGGTTACTATTTTGAAAGTGCTGGTCCAATGGACATGAAACCATAACAGCAATTAATCCTAAACTGGTCAATCCGGCATGTTTACTTGTCTGGACCCACCCTTCAAAATAGCACCCATGTTGGAAAAAAAGTCACCCAGGAAATAACTTAGTCAAGTTGTAATTTGTTCAGTAAATTAGTAAGGAAATAAGAGCATCTTTAAATAGCGTTAAGATGAAAGAATGGCCATAGTCCATCCATGTTGCATCCAGTAAAGGGTTAAATAATTTTTAGTTTACTAGTTTTATTTTGTCACAACATAGTGGTAGGTAAACTTGGCTTTGGCATTTTAACCCTTTCATTCATATTTATGGATGCAGCATTAATTGCTTGTTAAAACAGCCTAGATCCAGTTTAGCCAATCAGCATCAGTACTGTCTGACCAGTATATATTCTGTTCCCCTTTTGATTTATTAGGTTGTTACTGATAAAAAGCAAACAATACAGATTCTAATCAGTCACAACAGATGTGTTGGCAATAACTATCATTGACCCCAAGGGGCCTATATCATTCATTGTTTTATGGTTAATAAAAAGTTCACTCTTCATTGTATGGTTTATTGCAACAGAGTTGTAAATGCTTTTTGATGAAGTAATGTGCATGAGTGTTTTGTCACAGATTTCATAATACAATTAAAATTTATTTAATTATGTGATGAATGGTAGTCTTTCCATAAAAAATTATGGTAATCAAACTTGTTATCTTAACATTTAACAGTCAGACCCAGATGAATGATGTTATTTCAGTAGCCTTTGTTGTAGAAAGAATACTGTTTACTATTTAAGAAATATATCTTTTGACTTTTAAATAAATGTTATGTTCATGTATGCTTTCAGAGATACCGAGATTGTGCTCATTGGTTTGAGAATGATCCAATTGCATCTGGTGAATTGAATTACCGGTATGTAAAGGAAGTCATCTTGGAAGCAAAAATTAAGGAAGAAATGCAGTGGTGATTTTATGTGGACATTCTAGACATAATCTGATTAAAACCAGATCTAAAATTATACTGCCTATTTTAGATCTGGCTACTAATTTTAACAAGACATGTACAGCTGGCTTTTTCATCCTTATGTTCATGAGGAAACCATTTTGTGTAGTGCAGTAAAAAATTGCCTTCATTATTGAAACATTCAAATTGCATTTTACATTTTTGCTCCGCCCAGCTTTGCCATGGTGACTGGGATCTCTCAGGAAGTAACTTGGCCAAGTTGCAGTCAGTCAACTAGTAATGAAACTTGACCATCTTGAAATAGCCCTAGGGCATTGAGGTGAAGAAATTACCACTTTTCATCCCTGTTGCATCCAGTTAAGGTTTAAACAAGCGTTCATTTCAACAGAGGTTAACCCTTTATATAACTATATGCACTTCATTGCATATGTGAACAGTGTAAATCCAGATTGTATCCCTCAGAGTTTTCATATTAGGTATTTTGATTTGGCCAAGTGACTTTTAGAGGGTTTGTGGCCCAACAATCGACCAACTTTTTACAGCTTACATTTTCCATATTCTTTATAAAATCATTATTCAATATTATATTGTTAATTTCATTTTATGATATGGACTGCATGGTTCAATATGGCCATTTGCTGAGGTTTTATAGTTGACCCCTGCCTTATACAATATTGTTGATTTTTAAGAATGAACTAAAATTCATCATTATATTTTTATGATAACATGTTCATCAATATGCACACTTTGCAGTTAATTTTTTTTTACCTTTGTTGCTTTTGTATTCCAAAAATAAACGTAGTAACAAACCAGGTGTTATTATTATTTAGATATAACCTCAGAGTACCAGAAAGTTCTCCTGCAACAAATTGGTGTATTATGCAGAATTAAATTCTAAATTTCCGAACACTTATGATGTGCATGTTTCTCAATTGTCAAAGCTTGAATAATTTCACTGTGATTGAATGCATTGTTTTTGTAATGGTGACCTAATTGTTATTAAAAATATGTTGACTAAAACATATCATACGGCATAAGCAGCTTTACTCGATCATTATACACTCTTGCAGAAACTCATGGATGTATAACGACTAATTTTTATAACAAACGCACTCACCATGTAATTATTCAAGCTTTTGACAGTTGAGAAAAAAACGAACAATACTGACATGCAATTGATAATTACATTATACCAGAGTATTTGTCTTCTAAATACTCGGCAGGTTGTGACCATCCACTACAAGTGAGTCAATGAAGTCATTCTAACGAACCACTTGCTAGCAAATCTACCACCTGACACCCCATGGAGACATCAGACAAACAAAATCCAGCAACTGGTTCCGAAAGCAAAGGTACTAATGTACTAAGTTGAAATTAATGAAGTGAGACCGTGTCCACCACCCATGCCAGATTTTATTGTGAACAAGGGAGCCTACTACGATAAAACTTTGTAACAGTTGCACAAGATTTGTCTTTCTTATTAAATTCATAATGGGAGGTTGCAAGATGGACATGTTGTATGGGACAAGATTTGATGACTGGTAAAATATATATTCTCTCTTCCCCCAAAAAGCAATAAATGCATCTGGATAACTCTTGTACATGTATAGTACGAAAATATTACCCTGAGATTGAGTATTTTCCACTTTATAATCATACGGGGTCATTTCTGTGCAATATTCTGTGAGAATCATCATTTTGAAAATGTATAACTTTTTTCACGGCCAAGGTACAACCTTGCTTAAGATGTCATTTTACTGCTATTTCTATGTACTTCATACCTATATATGGTTTTATGGGGTCACATTAGCTCCTTCATCAAGTATTTTCCACTTTATTATCATAGGGGGTCATTTCTGTGCAATGTTCTGTGAGAATCATCATATTGAAAATGTATAACTTTTTTCACGGCCAAGGTACAACCTTGCTTAAGGTGTCATTTTACTGCTATTTCTATGTTCTTTATACCTATATATGGTTTTATGGGGTCACATTAGCTCCTTCATCTAGTATTTTCCACTTTATTATCATAGGGGGCCATTTCTGTGCAATTTTCTGTGAGAATCATCATATTGAAAATGTATAACTTTTTTCACGGCCAAGGTACAACCTTGCTTAAGGTGTCATTTTACTGCTATTTCTATGTTCTTTATACCTATATATGGTTTTATGGGGTCACATTAGCTTCTTCATCAAGTATTTTCCACTTTATTATCATAGGGGGCCATTTCTGTGCAATTTTCTGTGAGAATCATCATATTGAAAATGTATAACTTTTTTCACGGCCAAGGTACAACCTTGCTTGAGGTGTCATTTTACTGCTATTTCTATGTTCTTTATACCTATATATGGTTTTATGGGGTCACATTAGCTCCTT
Source organism: Mactra quadrangularis (assembly GCA_025267735.1). Taxonomy (NCBI): domain Eukaryota; kingdom Metazoa; phylum Mollusca; class Bivalvia; order Venerida; family Mactridae; genus Mactra; species Mactra quadrangularis. The sequence goes on from CM046305.1 coordinate 22,613,238, forward strand.
CATCAAGTATTTTCCACTTTATTATCATAGGGGGCCATTTCTGTGCAATTTTCTGTGAGAATCATCATATTGAAAATGTATAACTTTTTTCACGGCCAAGGTACAACCTTGCTTAAGGTGTCATTTTACTGCTATTTCTATGTTCTTTATACCTATATATGGTTTTATGGGGTCACATTAGCTCCTTCATCAAGTATTTTCCACTTTATTATCATAGGGGGCCATTTCTGTGCAATTTTCTGTGAGAATCATCATATTGAAAATGTATAACTTTTTTCACGGCCAAGGTACAACCTTGCTTAAGCTGTCATTTTACTGCTATTTCTATGTTCTTTATACCTATATATGGTTTTATGGGGTCACATTAGCTCCTTCATCAAGTATTTTCCACTTTATTATCATAGGGGGCCATTTCTGTGCAATTTTCTGTGAGAATCATCATTTTGAAAAGGTATAACTTTTTTCACAGCCAAGGTACAACCTTGCTTAAGGTGTCATTTTGCTGCTATTTCCTTGTACTTTATACCTATGTATGGTTTTATGGGGTCACATTAGCTCCTTCATCAAGTATTTTACACTTCATTATCATAGGGGGGGCATTTCTGTGCAATTTTTTGTGTGAATCATCATTATGAATTCATATAACTTTTGTCACGGCCAAGTTACAACCTTGCTTGAGGTGTCATTTTACTGCTATTTCTATGTACTTCTTACCTATGTATGGTTTTATGGGGTCACATTAGCTCCTTAAGCAAGTATTTTCCACTTTATTATCATAGGGGGTCATTTCTGTGCAATTTTCTGTAAGAGTCTTCATTTTGAAAATGTATAACTTTTTTCACGGCCAAGGTACAACCTTGCTTAAGGTGTCATTTTACTGCTATTTCCTTGTACTTTATACCTATATATGGTTTTATGGGGTCACATTAGCTCCTTCATCAAGTATTTTACACTTCATTATCATAGGGGGGGGGCATTTCTGTGGAATTTTTTGTGTGAATCATCATTATGAATTCATATAACTTTTGTCACGGCCAAGTTACAACCTTGCTTAAGGTGTCATTTTACTGCTATTTCTATGTATTACTCACTTATATATGGTTTTATGGGGTCACATTAGCTCCTAAAGCAAGTATTTTACACTTCATTATCATAGGGGGGCATTATTTTGCAATTTTCTGTGAGAATCTTCATTTTAAAAATGTATAAGTTTTTTCACGGCCATGGTACAACCTTGCTTAAGGTGTCATTTTACTGCTAATTCTATGTACTACTTACCTATATATGGTTTTATGGGGTCACATTAGCTCCTTCATCAAGTATTTTACACTTCTTTATCATAGGGGGACATTTCTGTGCAATTTTCTGTGAGAATCATCATTTTGAAAATGTACAAGTTTTTTCACGGCCAAGGTACAGCCATGCATAAGGTGTCATTTTACTGCTATTTCTATGTACTTCATACCTATATATGGTTTTATGGGGTCACATTAGCTCCTTCATCAAGTATTTTACACTTCTTTATCATAGGGGGGCATTATTTTGTAATTTTCTGTGAGAATCATCATTATGAATTCATATAACTTTTGTCACGGCCAAGTTACAACCTTGCTTGAGGTGTCATTTTACTGCTATTTCTATGTACTTTATACCTATATATGGTTTTATGGGGTCACATTAGCTCCTTAAGCAAGTATTTTCCACTTTTTTATCATAGGGGGTCATTTCTGTGCAATTTTCTGTAAGAGTCTTCATTTTGAAAATGTATAACTTTTTTCAAGGCCAAGTTACAACCTTGCTTAAGGTGTCATTTTACTGCTATTTCTATGTATTACTCACTTATATATGGTTTTATGGGGTCACATTAGCTCCTAAAGCAAGTATTTTACACTTCATTATCATAGGGGGGCATTATTTTGCATTTTTTTGTGAGAATCTTCATTTTAAAAATGTAGAAGTTTTTTCACGGCCATGGTACAACCTTGCTTAAGGTGTCATTTTACTGCTTATTCTATGTACTACTTACCTATATATGGTTTTATGGGGTCACATTAGCTCCTTAATCAAGTATTTTGCACTTTAATATCATAGGGGGGCATTTCTGTGCAATTTTCTGTGAGAATCATCATTTTGAAAAGGTATAAGTTTTGTCATGGCCAATTTACAGCCTTGCTCAAGGTGTCATTTTACTGCTATTTCTATTTACTTCATAACTATATATGGTTTTATGGGGTCACATTAGCTCCTTCATCAAGTATTCTCCACTTTTTTAACATAGGGGGCATTTCTTTGCAATATTCTGTAAGAATCCTCATTTTGAAAATGTATAACTTTTTTCACGGCCAAGTTACAGCCTTGCTGAAGGTGTCATTTTACTGCTATTTCTATGTACTTTACTCCTATGTATGGTTTTATGGGGTCACATTAGCTCCTTCATCATGTTTTTTCCACTTAAATTCATAGGGGGTAATTTCTTTGCAATATTCTGTAAGAATCCTCATTTTGAAAATGTATAACTTTTTTCACGGCCAAGTTACAGCCTTGCTTAAGGTGTCATTTTACTGCTATTTCTATGTACTTTACACCTATGTATGGTTTTATTGGGTCACATTAGCTCCTTCATCAAGTTTTTCCCACTTTTTTAACAAAGGGGGTCATTTCAGTGCAATTTTCTGTGAGAATCATCATATCGAAAATGTATAACTTTTTTCACGGCCAAGGTACAGCCTTGCTTAAGCTGTCATTTTACTGCTATTTCTATGTTCTTTATACCTATATATAGTTTTATGGGGTCACATTAGCTCCTTCATCAAGTATTTTCCACTTTATTATCATAGGGGGCCATTTCTATGCAATTTTCTGTGAGAATCATCATTTTGAAAAGGTATAACTTTTTTCACGGCCAAGGTACAACCTTGCTTAAGGTGTCATTTTACTGTTATTTCTATGTACTTTACACCTATGTATGGTTTTATGGGGTCACATTAGCTCCTTCATCAAGTTTTTCCCACTTTTTTAACAAAGGGGGTCATTTCTGTGCAATTTTCTGTGAGAATCATTATATTGAAAATGTATAACTTTTTTCACGGCCAAGGTACAGCCTTGCTTAAGATGTCATTTTACTGCTATTTCTATGTTCTTTATACCTATATATGGTTTTATGGGGTCACATTAGCTCCTTCATCAAGTTTTTCCCACTTTTTTAACAAAGGGGGTCATTTCTGTGCAATTTTCTGAGTGAATCATCCTTATGAAAATGTATAACTTTTTTCACGGCCAAGGTACAACCTTGTTTAAGTTGTCATTTTACTGCTATTTCTATGTACTTCATACCTATATATGGTTTTATGGGGTCACATTAGCTCCTTCATCAAGTATTTTCCACTTTATTATCATAGGGGGTCATTTCTGTGCAATTTTCTGTGAGAATCATCATTTTGAAAAGGTATAACTTTTTTCACGGCCAAGGTACAACCTTGCTTAAGGTGTCATTTTACTGCTATTTCCTTGTACTTTATACCTATATATGGTTTTATGGGGTCACATTAGCTCCTTCATCAAGTTTTTACCACTTTTTTAACAAAGGGGATAATTTCTGTGCAATTTTCTGAGTGAATCATCCTTATGAAAATGTATAACTTTTTTCACGGCCAAGGTACAGCCTTGTTTAAGGTGTCATTTTACTGCTATTTCCTTGTACTTTATACCTATATATGGTTTTATGGGGTCACATTAGCTCCTTCATCAAGTATTTTCCACTTTATTATCATAGGGGGCCATTTCTGTGCAATTTTCTGTGAGAATCATCATTTTGAAAAGGTATAACTTTTTTCACGGCCAAGGTACAACCTTGCTTAAGGTGTCATTTTACTGCTATTTCCTTGTACTTTATACCTATATATGGTTTTATGGGGTCACATTAGCTCCTTCATCAAGTATTTTACACTTCATTATCATAGGGGGGGGGGCATTTCTGTGCAATTTTTGTGTGAATCATCATTATGAATTCATATAACTTTTGTCACGGCCAAGTTACAACCTTGCTTGAGGTGTCATTTTACTGCTATTTCTATGTACTTCATACCTATATATGGTTTTATGGGGTCACATTAGCTCCTTAAGCAAGTATTTTCCACTTTATTATCATAGGGGGTCATTTCTGTGCAATTTTCTGTAAGAGTCTTCATTTTGAAAATGTATAACTTTTTTCACGGCCAAGGTACAACCTTGCTTAAGGTGTCATTTTACTGCTATTTCCTTGTACTTTATACCTATATATGGTTTTATGGGGTCACATTAGCTCCTTCATCAAGTATTTTACACTTCATTATCATAGGGGGGGGGGGCATTTCTGTGCAATTTTTGTGTGAATCATCATTATGAATTCATATAACTTTTGTCACGGCCAAGTTACAACCTTGCTTAAGGTGTCATTTTACTACTATTTCTATGTATTACTCACTTATATATGGTTTTATGGGGTCACATTAGCTCCTAAAGCAAGTATTTTACACTTCATTATCATAGGGGGGCATTATTTTGCAATTTTCTGTGAGAATCTTCATTTTAAAAATGTATAAGTTTTTTCACGGCCATGGTACAACCTTGCTTAAGGTGTCATTTTACTGCTATTTCTATGTACTACTTACCTATATATGGTTTTATGGTGTCACATTAGCTCCTTCATCAAGTATTTTGCACTTTAATATCATAGGGGGGCATTTCTGTGCAATTTTCTGTGAGAAACATCATTTTGAAAATGTACAGGTTTTTTTCACGGCCAAGGTACAGCCATGCATTAGGTGCCATTTTACTGCTATTTCTATGTACTTCATACCTATATATGGTTTTATGGGGTCACATTAGCTCCTTCATCAAGTATTTTACACTTCTTTATCATAGGGGGCATTATTTTGTAATTTTCTGTGAGAATCATCATTATGAATTCATATAACTTTTGTCACGGCCAAGTTACAACCTTGCTTGAGGTGTCATTTTACTGCTATTTCTATGTACTTCTTACCTATATATGGTTTTATGGGGTCACATTAGCTCCTTAAGCAAGTATTTTCCACTTTTTTATCATAGGGGGTCATTTCTGTGCAATTTTCTGTAAGAGTCTTCATTTTGAAAACGTATAAGTTTTTTCATGGCCAAGGTACAACTTTGCTTAAGATGTCATTTTACTGCTATTTCTATGTATTACTCACTTATATATGGTTTTATGGGGTCACATTAGCTCCTTCATCAAGTATTTTCCACTTTATTATCATAGGGGGGCATTTCTGTGCAATTTTTTGTGTGAATCATCATTATGAATTCATATAACTTTTGTCACGGCCAAGTTACAACCTTGCTTAAGGTGTCATTTTACTGCTATTTCTATGTATTACTCACTTATATATGGTTTTATGGGGTCACATTAGCTCCTAAAGCAAGTATTTTACACTTCATTATCATAGGGGGGCATTATTTTGCAATTTTCTGTGAAAATCTTCATTTTAAAAATGTATAAGTTTTTTCACGGCCAAGGTACAACTTTGCTTAAGATGTCATTTTACTGCTATTTCTATGTATTACTCACTTATATATGGTTTTATGGGGTCACATTAGCTCCTTCATCAAGTTTTTCCCACTTTTTTAACATCGGGGCCATTTCTGTGCAATTTTCTGTGAGTATCATCATATTGAATTCATATAACTTTTGTCACGGTCAAGTTACAACCTTGCTTAAGGTGTCATTTTACTGCTATTTCTATGTATTACTTACTTATATATGGTTTTATGGGGTCACATTAGCTCTTTCATTAAGTATTTTACACTTCATTATCATAGGGGGGGGTGCATTTCAGTGCAATTTTTTGTGTGAATCATCATTTTGAATTCATATAACTTTTTTCACGGCCAAGTTACAACCTTGCTTAAGGTGTAATTTTACTGCTATTTCTATGTACTTCATACCTATATATGGTTTTATGGGGTCACATTAGCTCCTTCATCAAGTATTTTACTCTTCTTTATCATAGGGGGGCATTATTTTGTAATTTTCTGTGAGAATCATCATTATGAATTCATATAACTTTTGTCACGGCCAAGTTACAACCTTGCTTAAGGTGTCATTTTACTGCTATTTCTATGTATTACTCACTTATATATGGTTTTATGGTGTCACATTAGCTCCTTCATCAAGTTTTTCCAACTTTTTTAACATAGGGGGTCATTTCTGTGCAATTTTCTGTGAGAATCATCATTTTGAAAATGTATAACTTTTTTCACGGCCAAGGTACAACCTTGTTTAAAGTGTCATTTTACTGCTTTTTCTATTTACTTCTGACCTATGTATGGTTCTATGGGGTCACATTTGCTCCTTCATCAAGTTTTTTCCACTTAAATTCATAGGGGGGTCATTTCTTTGCAATATTCTGTAAGAATCCTCATTTTGAAAAGGTATTACTTTTTTCACGGCCAAGGTACAACCTTGCTCAATGTGTCATTTTACTGCTATTTCTATGTACTTCTGACCTATGTATGGTTTTATGGGGTCACATTAGCTCCTTCTTCAAGTTTTTCCCACTTTTTTCACATAGGGGGCATTTCTGTGCAATTTTCTGTGAGAATCATCATTTTGAAAATGTATAACTTTTTTCACGGCCAAGTTACAACCTTGCTTAAGGTGTCATTTTACTGCTATTTCTATGTACTACTTACCTATATATGGTTTTATGGGGTCACATTAGCTCCTAAAGCAAGTATTTTACACTTCATTATCATAGGGGGGCATTATTTTGCAATTTTTTGTGAGAATCTTCATTTTGAAAATGTATAAGTTTTTTCACGGCCAAGGTACAACTTTGCTTAAGGTGTCATTTTACTGCTATTTCTATGTACTACTTACCTATATATGGTTTTATGGGGTCACATTAGCTCCTTCATCAAGTTCTTTCCACTTTATTATCATAGGGGGGGGCATTTCTGTGGAATTTTTGTGTGAATCATCATTATGAATTCATATAACTTTTTTCACGGCCAAGTTACAACCTTGCTTAAGGTGTCATTTTACTGCTAATTCTATGTACTACTTACCTATATATGGTTTTATGGGGTCACATTAGCTCCTTAATCAAGTATTTTGCACTTTAATATCATAGGGGTGCATTTCTGTGCAATTTTCTGTGAGAATCATCATTTTGAAAAGGTATAAATTTTGTCATGGCCAAGTTACAGCCTTGCTCAAGGTGTCATTTTACTGCTATTTCTATTTACTTCATAACTATATATGGTTTTATGGGGTCACATTAGCTCCTTCATCAAGTATTCTCCACTTTTTTAACATAGGGGGCATTTTTTTGCAATATTCTGTAAGAATCCTCATTTTGAAAATGTATAATTTTTTTCACGGCCAAGGTACAACCTTGCTTAAGGTGTCATTTTACTGCTATTTCTATGTTTTTTATACCTATATATGGTTTTATGGGGTCACATTAGCTTCTTCATGAAGCATATTGACTTTCAATATTATAATGGTCATTTCACTTTGTTTTTGTTTTTATAGACTTATTTACCGGTAAGTTAAAGGACAACAATATTTTAGATTAACCTAGGACACAAAATATAGATCAAACTGTATTAAAATCCGCTTTAGTAACCTCTATGAGTTTTGTAATCAGTAGCTAATCAGTTATTAATTAGTAAAAGAAATATATAAAAGCCGATTATTTAGTGGTCTGTAGCCTTCCTTATTGGTCGTTGGAATGTATATATCACGCATAGTAAATTTTTCAAGGAAAGATAACTGGCGAGGTTTATTGGTCGATACTATTGGTCGTTACACTATCGGTCGCCAGGTTGTGCTTATTTATAAACAAATGGCGACTGTTGTCTTTTCATATGATAATCAATAAATATGCGCTCAGTCTCATGAATTGCAACCATGATGAGTCGAATTATTTTGTTCTGTCTCCTTTTCACAACATTTCAGATTGTTTCAAGTCAGAGTAAGTGTCTGCTGGCGTTCATTGTTTTGTAAAAATGGTCGCCGCCTGTCTTAGATCCTGTCGTGTCTTGTTTCATATGACTATGTTTGTTGTAATCATCAGTTGTATGAATCGGCTTGCACTCAGACTGTTACTTCTTGTTAGCACCTTTGTTAAATTAACTGTGATTGTTTGGTACAATTTGGAATTTTTTCTGTTCTTGTATTTGTATTTTGTCATGTATATTCTATGTTAGATTAAGACTGTGACAGCCACAGTGAAATTGATAGTTCGGGTCATCGAAACATTCATCGTCAATTCGGAAGTCATAGTCATGAAACACCTGACACTGTCGTTTCCAGCCAAAGGGAAAGTACATGAAGTTTCATCCATGTATTCGAAAACACAGCGATTTATAACCACAATTTAGATAACATAAGTACTTATTGCACGTCATTTTGTTGGAAATTTATCGGTGAACACAATTTAAATCATAGATTTTTTTCATCTAATTACTGTATGACAATTATGCAGACAATTTGACCTGGTTAGCGCATCACAATTTCGGGTTTTCTGATGGATATTATCAAGGTTATGAATGTTTCGCAAACCATTTTCACTTATTTTTATAACGATGACTCATAACCCAACGGATCAGGTACAACCCGTGGACAACTAAACCCGCGGACAACTTAAACTGCATTATATATAATCAGTTTGTTTGGTAAAAAGTATTTTTAACAATTAAAATTTATTTTATACGTAATTTTATCGCATATGGAAGATATGATATGTGAATAAAATACAATTATTGTTTGGTATTTTGAGTTTTACTTTTTACATGCGATTAATTGCATTTATTGTACATGTTTTTATATGCAATAGGTAATTGCAAGTGACATGTTTAGATCTTTCATTTACGAGTTTTATTTTTGTTTAACTTGGAAGAAAATGTGAGATAAAGTCTTTATTGACAATATGTCGGCTGTTTTATTGATTATTTAACACTGTTGAGACCACCCCTGATTAAAGAGACAAGCATCTGTTACATGACCCAGAATTGGCAAGTGCAACCTGTAACTATCGAATTTGCAACATGCAATTTCAAAATTTGCAGAAAGTTACTATCAAATAAACACAATTAATTTATTATAGCACGGTAAGGTGTAATAATATTCACAACAATAACACGTACGAAAGAGACATGCATCGTTTTTTTTGTTACTGACCTGGAACTGTCAAGTTCACTGTACTTTTGATCATCATTCTAATATGGCTGTGGCTAGAGTTACCGTACCGTAACTCTAGACCCAGGGTCTAGAGTTACAGAAGTTCCATAAGGCCATGCCATATCGGAATTTTGTTAAGCGTCCACGTGCGCCTAGGTTTTAGCGTCCTCAATAAAAACAAAAAACAAAATTGTTGGTAATATTTTTATAAATATGTCCAATGTTTCCGGATTCGATACGACAATTTAATTCAGGAAATTTGTGATCAGCAACGGCGTTATTCATCGTAAGCAATTAATCTTAACCGCGTCATTAATACAATATATATTTCACGTAAAAAAAAACACTAGTCATTTTATATTAAATACAGACTATTGTTTCATATTATGAGGACGTTATTTCATTGAAAAAAAATAATGCATTGCTTTTTGTCGTAAAAATATTTGTGTTTTCGTTTTCGGTCTGTGTGTTTTTGTAAATAGTACGTAGGTTTGTCAAATTTGAGTTGACGCTTAACAGAATTCCAATTTGGCATGGCCTAACTGTAGACAACCCTTGCAAGGGTAGGCTCGAGTATTGAAAAAATATTCCCTTTTTTTCATTTTTGTTGTATTTTGCTCTGTAAAAGGGCCCCACCACCTTTCCCCTAATAGTGAGGAAAAAAACACTATTCATTATTACTAATAATGAATATTTGGCTGTTCATAACTTGAAGCATATTATTTGACTTCTGTAACTCTAGCAAGGGTTGTCTAAAGTTACCGGTACTGTAACTCTAGCCACTGCTTTCTTATATAATTCTTTCTTTCTTAAACTGGCAGGAATCCATAGCTGGAATGTTAGTTAATCCATGGATCATTAACTTGAAACGTTACATTGGATGTGTACGATTAATTCTAAGTCAAACTTATTGTGTTTTTATATCTTTGACAGGTAATACTGATAACAATGATACAAACAATGACCCAAATAACAGACTAGAAACTGTTGTAAAAAATGCTGCCTTTGAGGAAGTAGCTCCATGTCCCTGTGATCTTACTAGAGGTGCTTGTGATATTGCATGTTGTTGTGATGGGGTAAGATCTTTAAGTTTTTAAAAACGTTTGAAAAGTTCCTTTATTAATGAACATTTTCCTGACCAAACCTATTTTGTTGCACAAGCCATAAACAAAAAGCACATGCATTTTATCACAGTTAATTTTCTGGCCAAATGTACTACATACATACATACATATCCTGAGTTCATTTGTCATCTGCTGCAGGCTTCCCAGATACTGAGGTAGGCAGCAGGTGGCTTGAACGTCTAACACCAGCTCTCCATTCGTCCCTGTTGTGTGGACTGGTATTGCCCATACCACATACACTTAAATCGGTCTTGATGCAATCAGACCACGATTTTCTAGGTCTTACACGCCCACGGGCGCTTGGAATATCCATGTTCATAATGGTGTTGGTACAATTTTTCCGAGAAGCATGACCAAACCACATCAGGCGTTAGGTATGGAGAGCTATGGCTACCTCTTGAATTCCTAATTTGGCGTACAGAGAATCTGTGGTGACATTATCATTAGACTTAACACCGCAGATCCAACGGACCATGGCTCTATCATCACGTTGTAATCGACGTAGGTCTGAAGTGGACGGTGCCCAGGATTCACTGCCATGAAGGAGTGTAGACCGGACTATATGTTTAAATTAAAAGGTCATTCAGAGATCAAACTGTGGCTATTAGGAGCCACTAGACTTTATCTTACTGTCTTTATGATTGACAATGCTCTGAAAGGGATTATTGTAATTTGTATGAAACTTTGTGTATTGAAATTCTCTCTAGTGAGATACAATTCACTTAACTGGGTTTATTAGTAATAAACCCTGTTAAGTGAATTGTATTTCACCTTGTAAACAAATGTCTGAGAAAGGCTGTTAATTTTTTGTTCTCCCTAATTGCAAACTCTGCAGTACAGTATATGTATTTAGATATTTTAATCTTTGAAAAAATGCATGTATTTAAGTTATTTATGTACATGTACTTCATAACACTGTCAAACAATATCAAATACTGGGGTGTGGAATTCCTATGTCTGACTTTTCTGATTCTCATGTTTATTTCTGCAGACCAGCTAATATTTCCAGCCCACTTGTCCATGGACTAGTAATATTTTAAAGCTGTAAATGTACTAACATAGTTATACTTAATAATATAAATGCTTCAATCATATTCAGCATTGACCTATTTCATTAAATTATTTATTACTTAAAATATGCATTTTATAACATAGTTTACTATATTTCTTTTTAGATATTACACCTCAGGACAGTAGCATTTTGATCATCCACACCCCTGGCGAATCATGGCTAATGCTATTTGTTCATGTCATATTCCAACTTAAAACCAAATTTTGTATGTAAATCAATTTCAGGATTGCAGTGCTAATCAGAAGGACACATTTAATGGATGTATTCCATATCTTGAAGGAGGTCAAGATGCCAAAACACAAGAATACAAATGTTCATCAAATCATCTGAACAAGGCTGACTGGTTCCCATTCCTTTGTGTAGTATTTGAATACAATGCTTTCCTAGGATACTTTTATGATTGGCAATATAAACTAGCTAACAATACACAACAATTTTTTGCTAGATTGTTGCCAAGATCATTTTACTGGTACAGGTAAGGTATCTTTTTGTTCCATGGAACACTTGACTATATCATCAACTTAAATTCATGTTTTCTTTTTTTTAAAGACTGTTCACTAGGACACAATTTTTTATTATTCTTAACCCAACGTTTCAGGGGGATAATCCCCTCTTCAAGGGGCTTTTAACCGGATTTTCTTAACAATGTTTCATTCTTGTTTTAATTTATACTGGTTTTAATACCAAGTCAACACATTTTCAGGTTCTTTTACGGCACCAAGCGCACATAACATTGCTTCTTGGACCCTGGACATAACCAGTACTCACCTACCCTTCCACAAGGCTGGAAACTTCTCCATATACCTTATTAATGGAGGAAAATTGACATAATTGTCAAATATTCATTGAAGGGCATAACCTCCCTGGGTGTGATTTAAACCTGTTACCCCTTTCAGGACACTAGATTCGAAATTTGTTTTCTACTTAATATTACAAAGTACCCCCTCCCCACATATTGTACATAGATTATATTGTTGAAAATTATTATTCATTATATTTTTGTTTTATATCATCATGTTGATATTGTAATTGTTGCATTTTGTATGAACTTGTACTGATTTCTGAGTTTAGTTTAAAGAAATTTTAATTTTTATTTCAATTATTAAATACTTTTAATATTATTAAGATTTGATAAATCCAAACAAAATAATCTATGTACAATATGTGGGGAGGGGGTACTTAGTAGTATTACTATTAGTATAAACAAGCATTTCAATAGGTTTCTGCATAACTGATTTAGCTACATACATTTAATAAATGCTTAAGAATGTTGTCTAATTTTGTGCCAACCCAACAATTTCTTGTTAAAATGAATGAAAATATATTTTTGTGTACTGGTAAATTGTTTTAGCAAACAACAATTTAGAAACTTTGTATCTACTGGAGAAAAAAAGGATGAGGGACTTATGTGTGTAATCAGGGCAATTTAATGGGATTCTGAAGGATTCCTTAGCTAAGCATCACTGGGATTCCTCCCTATTTTTTGGTTTCCTCGAAAACCCAGGAACTGTAAGTGTCGAATCTTGCATTATATTTCACCGGTAGTCCTTATTTTACTGTGTAAAATCTGACTTATAATGATAACATTTAACTGATTTCAGGGAGGAAGAAGCACGTGGCGTGTTTGAGACTTCAAATACTTACAAGTATGGAGTGACTGTAAAGACTCGTCAACGTGACCCTGGAAGGACTGGACTTTTAACCATACCTCAGAAAACACTGAATGGCCAGTGTTTGTCTACAGCTCCGGTTCAATACTTGAAAAATCTTGATCATAGTTGTACTTATACTGTGAGCAGAGATCTATGTGACTCTTCCAGCGTGTTGAGTTCTCTTTTCTATATTCAATCCTCAGGATTGAATACTTCCTTCAGTGTCTTGGAGAAGGACTCTAGCATTGTTATAGCCGAGACAAATGTGGTATACAAATGTGCAGATCAAGCCTACCTTCAGTCGTACTTAAAATCCACCAATACATTAAGTAGCATCGTGAGTGAAAATGTTGTGTATAAGTTTAACTATCAACTTCCTACCAATACATGTATGGATAGCTGTGGCAATGATATATGTATTGATTTGAACAATTTACCTGATCCAGATGTGCCAGCTACCAATACTTTGTCTAATTGTCCGTCCCAGGTTCCTAGTCAACCTACCCTGACAGCAGCAGGTGTATGTAGTAATGCAGTGATTGATGTTGACTATACGATAACATGGACTGGTGACACTATTGCTAAACTTGATGCTGTGATAGTTTTGGCCGATATAAGTGTACTCAACGCAGCTGGGTCTCCAAACATACTTACTCAAAAATATAAAACAACATTTACCCATAATACAACAGCAGTGGGCGAAGGGTCGACAGACAATTTCTTGAATATTACTGATTCATCTTATGAAAGGTCTGGACGTGTTGGTTATAATATAGGGAAACCGATCTTCACAGGTTCTGAAGTGTTTAACACCTCTGTGTCACCTCCAGAGTTTATGTATGTTAATACTAACACTACACGACAGATGGCCGTGTTTGACACCAGTAAGTCATTTACAAGTTGTATATATTATGTTTAAATAGGAGTGGGTGTGGTCTAGTGGTAACAATGTTGGACTGGTAATCATTGGATAGCCAGATTCTACATTTGCTCAAATCAATTAAAAATCCACCTGAATGTTCAGTTAGCTAGAAACTGTCTACTTACTGCTCAGTATTTGGTGACCAGGAAGCAGTCTTGAGAGTTATTAATCTAAGTTGTTAGAACTTGCTTCAGATCAAGCTAAACAAATTTGTATACATGTAGTTGAGTATAGTCTTTGAATTTAAATGCCCATAACTTGAGATATACATGTAATTAACTGAGAAAATCTGAGCTTACTTCAATTTTCCTTAATTTAAACTTTTGCTTCATTGAACATAAACTCTATCCTCAATGCTTTGTACTCAGTGATCAGGAAGTTGACTTTAGACTTCACAAGTAATATCTTTTAAAAGATTTTTGGCACTATGCAGGATTCATTTTGTTTTTAAGTACAGTCATATTCGCTGTTCAGTCATACTGCCAAGAGCATACCATGACGAATGTATTATCAATTAGTATTGTGAGTCACCTATGTTACACAGAGTATATAGTCAGCAACTATTGTCCATGCTACACATCTTTATCACAAATAACCAATGGTACCATATCTTTTATCCATTTCTCTATAACCAGAAGAGAATTTCAATTGACAAACAGATATGGTTAAGCAAAATGTATTTGTTAAAAAAATGGGCTTAGACAGCTTCCCTGAAAAAGATAGTTTGTAAGAACTTGTATTACAGTTGAGCTAAAATGAATATTTATAAACTACATGTAAACTAAACTATTGATATATAAATGTGAAATTGTTTACAGCTGCTGATGGGCTATGTATGAATGCTGGTAGAAGAATGATAAATTTTGGTGAAGATATAAGCACACAATGTAAAATAATGTTAAATATCACAGAATTCTCTGATTGTTCCAGTTTAAGGTATGTATGATTTTAGCAATGTGAAAATATTAACCTTTTTTATGCTGTTTTCCTAAAAACTGATATGCTCAGCACACTGCTGATTTAATTGACCTGATAAAGTACAACCTCTCTCGAACAACACCCACTGGGAGAGGTTAAAGTTTGTTGCTGTTCAGAGGTTGTTGCTCTGGAGAGGTTAAATTCTACTAAAATTAAGCATAGAGGAAATATGGAAAGCCTTTGTTATGTAGAGGATTTAGGGCCGCTCTGCAGTGGTTATACTGTATCGATCAGAGTGATTACCTGCTGCACAAGTCTAGGTCCCCCTAAGCAGTGAGAAGGTTGTTGCTCTTAGCATGATATGGGTTAAAAGATACTCATGGTGCTGTAGAAATATTCTGTCAAAAATCCATTAATGCTTGGAGATTAGTGGCTCTGCATTCAAGACCATCATGTGACACAACAGCAATAGTTAAGATCTGTGACAGATTGAAGTTAGCATTAATGAGATGACAAAGTCTGTTTTTCTGAGTCTGCCATACAGTGAATTGATCAGTCTTGAAAGATCTTGGGATCCAAGAGACACCCACATAGGAATCCTGGCTATAATGATCAGTTGTGCTTTTCACAAAAGTTCTTACGAAAAAAATCTTCGTAAGTCAGTTTCATATAATTAGCACTTCGAAGTCGGACGGATAATAAGCATCACTATAATATGATACTCAAAAGGTATACACAATTCTACACAATTTGTATAATATTTAGAAGTGATAAGCCAAAATATGAGCTTATTATTAATGTTTCTTGCTTTTGACTTACGAAGATTTTTTTCGTAAGAATTTTTGTGAAAAGCACCACTAGATTATAATGAAGTCAATGTATACTTTATCATGGACTCATTAATATTTCAAATTGTGTATGTGTGTATTCTATTTTATTTTGAACAGGAAACTGGTTCTTAATCGTTTAAATGCATCAATGCCATCAGATTTAATTGGTCGCCGTGGTTACAATGATCCTGAAAATAGAGCTTATTGGGTTAAAATTCTCAGGTATAGTTATGTTGATATTTGATAATAATAAAGCCCCATTTTCAAAAGTAACACTGTCCATGAACTGCAATAAATAGACATTTAAATCTATTTCAGTCACTTCCAATGAAAAAGAACATTAAAATAAATGCAATCTCTTGATATGTCTATAATACTTATTGTACATGTATTTCAAATACTAAGTGAAAGTAGATTGAATCCGAAAATAAAATTTGGTTGTCAATACTTAAAGCAATTAACAAATAGTTTTCATCACAGTATGCATAAGATGAAGCATACATAAGTTTGCTAGTGATTAAGGTTCATTTAAAGGGCATTTTTGCCAAGATTTAATTAATTGTTCTTATAATTTTTATCTAACCCAAGACTTTGGGATAAGAAATCATGAGCTTTACCATTGTGCCAAGGCTACAGCTTCTAGTTTTGGAAAAGTTTGTAAAACTATACCAAGTTTATATGGAGTCCATTATATTTTCAGAGATGATCTATCCCAGTACTGTATAGAAAGTGAACTCTTTCCTATAGGTTTAAGTCCCATAGATAATCGTACAGGTATATGTCATAATATGACAAATGGAATAAATCTTGAAATATTTTATGGCAAGACTGGCAGAACAAACAATGATTCTATCTATGAGATCTTAGGAAGTAAAGTCAGGTATGTAATAAATCTGCTTTAAAGTATCCCCTCACATTAATCATAAAATGGGACTTGAAATAGGGAGGAAGGTAGGCAGATAAAGGGCAGGGTGCAGCCCTTTGCTATCCTGCTTTCAAATTAGAATAATATTGAATTCAAATTAAATGGTCAATATATAACCCATTTATTTATTATTATAATGTATTTATTATTTTTATGATTTTGGTTAGAATGTCACCATTGCAATTCTTTTTTCTATTCAAATTTATTTTAGCTTGATAAATGATTGTGAAACAAGTTCTGACAACTTAGATTAACCCCCCTTGAGTCTGCTTTCTGGTCTGCGAGTATTGAGCAGTAAAGGTCAAGTTTCTTGCTTAATGAAACAACAAGGTGGGCTTTTGAGATATGATTCAAATCAATGCGTTACCACTCAACCCACCCACAACCCTATTTTGAAGCTCTATGAAATAAGACTATGTATATGAAACGGAAAAAAAATGAATGAAATAATTTGACCTATTGGCTACTAGTGTGAATTTAATTTCATGTGACATATTTTACAAATCTTGTTTCAGTTTCTCAAAGACAATGTGGAAAGTATCATGTTCTGGACCAGCTGGTAGTGTGTGTTCAGGCTCAGGTACTGAACCATTCTATCTATCTAGTAGTGTTAGATTTACACAAATACCACCTCAGATACCTGAACCTGTAGCACGGTAAGTTTGATTATCTTATTTAAAATCATAGGAGGGCTAGAAATTAAGGTCATTCAATTGCCCCTGACAACCAATATTTGGGTTCAGGCAACCCGTTAGGCTATTGCTAGTAAAAATTTTGTTCATGCAAGTAAAACATAAAGCTTGTTGTCTAACTGGGCAACCTAGTTAAAAAAATTATGTTTAGTCCTGCATATTCAACTACATGTATGTTAATTAAATTTCATGTATATACACAAGTACATTTTTAAAAGATTTCGTTTTGCTGTTGTCAATAGACTATGAGATCAATTCATCTTTTAAAAGCATATTTGACTGTGTGAATTAAATTATTTTATCCGTTCGAACATGGTTTTTACCAGCCTAGACCGACAAATTTTCAGATAACTCGACTAAATCATGCTTCACATCAAAAATAGCGATTTGAATTCAGTTGACATTACACCGGACCTCCCATTTCTAAATATTCATAATCTGTTCACCAATAAAAGGATTTGATATACTTGGACAAATAGTCGCTTGTCTTTGGACACAAAGGATAAGATTGTTAAAAAAATTAGCCACTTGTCTAAGGACATGGTTATAGTAGCCTCAGTGTAATGTCAGTTCCTGGCCATGACTAGATTGTTCTCTTTCATTTTCACATAACTGTCACTATTCATGTCTACAAGTAGTTTACAGTCCAGCCAGGGTTTTCACAAGCCAGTACACCTTTTTACAAACATTCTTTTGAAAAGTCATTTTCAAAATTTGCATTTCTGAGATAGGAGTATAATAAAAATAACAATTAACAATTTTCAAAAGGTATGCAATATTCTACATAATTTGGAATTGATTTGCCAAAAGATAACTGTATTAATTATGTTTCTTGCCTTAGACTAAGGATGATTTTTATTATAAGATTTTTTTGTGAAAAGCGCCATAGGACTGCCAGGCTGACATAATTTTCAGATGACTAGACTTGAGTCAAGCTTCACATCAAAACTAGCAATCTGGATTCAATTCCTGGACATGTCAGGTCATACTTTTCTGCTATCTCTCAGACTATTCCAGACACCATGGTCTCTTCCATTATCTGTCAACTTTCCTATGCATGTCTACAAGTAGCTTACAGTTCTATAATTTTTATTCTACTATTATTTCAGTTACTATGAGATACCAAGAGAAGAAGATAAAGAACTGTGTCCTGGTGACAGATGCTGGGATAATTTATTTTATCCATTTACTCATAGATTTAAATCTGAAAGTAGAGAATATGTATTCGGAATGGTCTCACTGACAATTATATTCTTTGTTGGCTATCTACTTGTGTCTCGACCATTTTGGTAGCAGGGAGATTTGTGATTGACTGATTGAATATCATATAACAGTCGGTAGACATTTGGACAGTAGGAAGTAATCATTTTGTGAAAACATGTTTATTAGTGAATGGCTGTAAGAACATCATAAATATGACAGTTTGTAGGCTTATGGCCTGGAGGATGAGAACATTTTGTGGAATTTGTTTTTATGAATGGATGCTCAAACTTCATCTGCCAGTTTGTAGGCTTATGGCCTGGAGGATGAGAACATTTCGTGGAATTTGTTTCTATGAATGGATGCTCAAACTTCATCTGCTCAAACTTCAACAACAGTTTCTAGGCATTTGGAGTTTGGACAGGAAATGAACAGTTTTGTCTTATGATTATTTGTGATAAGTTATCCTATAAACATGAATAGGAATTTGTAGGAATTTGGACTAGGGAAAGGAAATATCAATATTATATATGTAGTGTATGATTGTGAGTAGCTTTTCAAACAAGGAGTTTTGTAGGTTTTAAGCAAATGTATGCTCACAGTGTTTGATTGACAAATCGTTTGAATGAGGTAGGATTTTAGTTGCTTCAAATGTTACTAGAAAGTCTTGATGGTTGTAAAGTAGTTTTGATAATTTTGATATTTTATCAAGCTCTTACATTTGTTGTAGTTGTGGTCAGTTTTGCTTTTGATAACTGTCTAAATATGGTTGTAAACGTTGCATCATGGTTGACATTACTTTAACATGAATGGGTGGTTGACATAGATTTATGAAATTATTCTTAAATACGCAACTAAGCCCTTCACTGTAATTTCAGGTTAGACAGACATTAGATGCCTTTAATTCAATATCTATACCCAATCTTGTAGTCAAAATGAGGTTGGCTGACTTTAGGAACTAAAGCTTTGCTGCAACCAAATAGTAGTGAGTGCTTTACTTGTTTGTTTTTAGATTGATAATGTATATGTTAGATATTACTGTGTACAAAATATTGTATATATATTTGAATTGTGTATAGAGATTAATTTATTTTTTATGTGAATTTTATATAAAATATATAATTATCAAACCTTATCTCTTTTTGTTATGATTTTTATAACTGCAAACCATGCAGGTCTTGGTTCAACCATAAACTTGTGAATGTGCTTTAAAGGAGCAGCTATGATGTTGGATCAGTAATCATTGGGTAGCCAGCTCTGCCTTGGTTCGAATCCAATTCAAAACCTATACTGCTGTTTCCTTGAGCTAGAAACTTTATCCTACTAGCTCAGTACTGGAGAACCAGGAAGATGACTTGAAAGTGATGAGTCTAAATTGTAAGAACTTGTTTCACAATCGAGCTAAAATAAATTAGTATACCATCATTGTGCTTTAGTTTGCTACATTGACCACTCAACCATAAAGACTGTTACCCAATGACTGTGTCTTACATGAAACATACTGTATAAGCAACTGCCTACATTCAAATCCTATATAAAAAAACATGGCTGATAGCTTGATTAGAGCATGCAACCCTCTTCAATAGTGGGAGGTTAAAGTGATCTGAAGTTTACTTCTTTGACCAATAGACTGGCATTCAAATATTTAAGATTTTC
This sequence comes from Mactra quadrangularis, assembly GCA_025267735.1. NCBI lineage: Eukaryota > Metazoa > Mollusca > Bivalvia > Venerida > Mactridae > Mactra > Mactra quadrangularis. The sequence continues at coordinate 22,633,431 of CM046305.1, forward strand.
CCAGAGTAACAAACAAATATTCACCATTACAATAAAACCATGAGTACAATGCACAATAGGATTTAATCAATGATTTTCACCAATTATGCGTAAAGGACTTTGTTTGTATTGCCGGAGCACGGACGGAAAAACACCATAAATTTGAGTTCTGGATATAGTTTATTGACCCTACATTGAGGCATGTTAAACTTTATATAAAATATACTCTATAAGCAAGTGCCAACTATAAGTAATGGTTGGTTGCTTGATTGAACATACAACCCTCTTCTCATTTATTTTTTTATATTGGGTTTAATGTTGTGTCAACAGTTTTTAGGTTATTTTACAGTGTCAAGCGAACCTAACCTAGCTTTCCTGGACTCTTGTCTATAACTAGTACTCACCTACTCTTCCACTAGACAGGAAGCTTCTCCATATACCTTAATAATGGAGGAAAATGGACATTATTGTCAAATTTTCATGGAAGGGTATAACCTCCCCGAGTGAAATTGAAACCTGTTACCCCTTCAAGGCACTAGATTCGAAATCCAGGCGTGCTTCCAACTGCGCTAACGGCCTGGGTTACCCTCTTCTAAGTGAGAGAGCAGTGATTTAAGTTTGGCTTCCTTGACCACTCAACTAAGGAGAAGTGTTTTGTTTTGGTTGGGTTTATCGTCTTATCAACACCCTTTGTAAAAGTCATATCACAGCAGTAAGTCAACCTACACACTGTGAAGACTAAATCGCTGGATTAAGTTGTTAACCAGTTACTATCAGTATTCACATACTTCTGTCAGTGACTACAAACTGCCCTGCATGATTTTAGAATCTGGTAGGATGGAGAATTTTTATGCAAATTATTTCCTTACCAAACTCCACATGAGTATTCCGTGCCCAGGTATGGAACTCAAGACCCCTCTATCAGTAGACTTGTGAGCTACTGACTGAGCTAGCCAGGCTTTATGGAGGAGTGTACAATCATGACTAGCTTGGGTCAAAAAAACAAGTAAAATAACTGAGAGAGACATAAACTCTTTATTCTTGCTTTACTTTAAAAGCACCAGCAAACAATCACAAAGACTCATATATTATCAAACATACAATCAATTATTATATAGGAGAGTGTTATCATATAACAATATATAAAATGTACAACAATATACATATAGTATATAATATAATCATATAGCGCAACAATATTAACCTGAGCTTGAATTTTATTATAATTACACACTTCTCTCACATTAAATTGTGAATTTTCATATGTGTGTATAATTATGATTATACCCATGTTAATTACAACCTTGTGACTATAAATCAATTTTGCTAACATGGCATGTTATTGTACTTATAATTTTGGGCTCATTCATTGGGGAAACACTAAGTCCACAATATTGTGGCACTGTTTCAAAGTAATTTTTTATGAAAACAAAATTGTTCAATGCATGTATTTTGCCGAAAGCCTTTAATAAAGCACTATTAACAAACGAAGACAAAAATAGACAGTAAATACCTAGTTTAATAATTATATTCTTACATAAAGGTCAAGCTCAGGTTAATATTGACGGACTATACCACACAGTCGACTACCTCAAAAATCAAATACAGTAAAGTTCATCTAGATTAAAAACACTTTTGGTAATGCAAAATCATGCAATTTTTGATGATTATTTAGTCCCAAGCACATCATTTAGGAAGAAAAGGGTTCCTACATAAGAATAATCATCATCTTTTGACACAACAAAAAATGAATTAGACATGAGGACATTTAACTGATTTATCACTTTAGTGAAACTGTCTTCTAACATCATTTTAGGGTTAAGTACATTATAAATGTACTGTTACACAGCACTAGTCTCTCAAAAACAGAATATAAAAACTTGAGAAAAGAAATGTCATGTAAAATATCTAACATATAAAAGTATAAAATTATGAAAACTCACTTGCTCAGAAAACTCAAGTTTTCATGTATGTAGACAAAAATTAAAGTTTAACAAAAGTTCTTTAAAATTTTCATTGACTAGGGCAATAGTAGTCCATAAAATATCAATACATGTATATTTTGTATAATGTAAAACTATCATAGTAACATTAGATGCAAAATTTTTGTATTTATAATTAACAATGCAAAAATATACAAAAGCTTTTTTGTCAAGTACAAAATTCGTGGGTGTAGCACAAAACGGACGTAACTCACTATTTTCTTATATTGGGTTACAACCGTTTTGCACTAAACCCGCGAAATGTACTAAAATATACATTGGACACACATAATTATAACAATCAAGAGTTTTGATCTCTAAAACAGACCCTCCTCCTCCTTCTTCATAGGTTTAACTACAAAATAAAACCCTCCTCCGTTTGAAAGTTCCAGTACAAATCTATGAGTGTCAATAAAAAAGTCTGACATTATGTTTCCTCATAATACATAAAAACAGAGATAATAAAATGTCTAGAACAAAAAATGACATTAACATTTAAAGTATGTATAGTCAGGCAAACTTGACCAAATAGTTCATATTGGGAAGGTTATTCTAGCAGAATAAGGATGATTTGTACTGAATGCACACGTGTAGAATGAAGTTATTTACAATTTATTGCTGAAAAGCATGCAACACTATTGAACATAGGTTAAAAACTATTGTTCTGTGCACACATGATTTTCATCTCTCCCTCTTATTCATACATAATATCACTCTATACTATATAGATGTATAAGAACGAGAGATAAAGATCGCATGTGGCTCTGTATGCACATTTTTATTTCAACTTTGTTCTGCATAGATACATCCAGTAGAAACCAAGTTTTTCAGCTGGAAAAACCATCAACTTGAGTTCCAAATCAAATCTATAAAGGTCAACCTCATTTAAAAATTCTATAATTAAGGTTAAATCTGTCAGATTATAAATACTCCTATGTCTAATAGTATAAGGGAAACATGGTACGACAAACAAACTCATTAATGTATTCACATTACGTTGTCTTAACTTTTATCTTGTATTATTGTCACATTTCTAACTATGTCGCACTGGCCTTGAAGGCAATGTCTCATTTAGGTAATCTCTAACAAATGAACACACTAGCTCTGTAGTTATATTTTTCTCCTCGCTGATGTATACTTTCTGTTCCGGGAAATCAAGAATCGTAAGTAATGGAACATGATCTGGGAGAATAGCAAAATCACGAACCGAGTCACAAATATCATCCTGAAAAATAAAACGAGTTAGAATTATTAGATGACAAGAAAGAAGATGTGGCTTATAATTTGATAGCTAGTGCACCTCTTCACAAAAAGTCTACAATAAAATGTTATCATAAGTCAATTTCATAAATTTTGCAGTTCAAAGTCAGAAGAAAAATAAACATAACTTTGATATGATATTCTAAAGGTATACACTATTCTACCTAATTCAATAATATTTGGAATTGTTTTGCTAAAAAATGACCGTATAATGTATTATGAATGTTTCTTGCTTTTGACTTAGAATAATTTTCATCACAAAGTTTTTTGTGAAAAGCACCATTGCTCTGTGTTGGTTCAAATTGCTTCCAGAACATACCTTGTTTCCCTGAGAATCAGACTTTACAGCACACCAGGAAGCAAACTTAGAGTAATATTTCTTTGCATTTTAAAAACTGTCACACTTAAGCAAGCATACAAGAATTGATGCATTAGAAATAAATGCAAACATTTTCTTTATATTCAGAAACTTTGTATAAAGGGAGACAACTCATACTACAGTAAATCAATTGATAGAGTAGTCTCCCTTTGTCTCCTAAGATTTTGGCTTTCATTTGAAAGTAAGTTGTTCAGAGACAACTTCAAAGTTTATAATAAGTCAACTTCAAAGTTTTATAATATGTTTAACTAAGAAAATCAAGGCCACCACTTACATCAGCTCCAATAAAAAAGAACAAATCTCTATGTTCTCCTTTTTCATGTTCTGCAGTAGCAGGTTGAAGTAGAAGATCTTTAGCTCTGTCTACTTCTTCATCTTCTGGCTCTGTTACCATGGAAACAATAACAAATATAACTTTGAATTAAATATAAATAATGATAATAATATTACTTTGAATTAAAATACAAATAATGATAATAATCTGTTATCATAGATAACAAGTACCTTAACAAATGCAAGGAATGCACTGTTTAAATAAATCAAAGATGAACAAGTAAATCTGTGAGCTAATGCTCACTAGTGATACCCCCGCCAAAATCTAAAAATATGCGACAAACAGGAAGTAGATGAGCAAGGAGCATGAAATCGCTTTACACCGCATGGGACTATGGGATGAAGCAATATGCAAAGTATTAGGCTGCTGCATGATATAGTTGCTGAGAAAACTGCGACGGAAATTTTGTAACGGACGGACGCACGCACGAACACACGCACGTACAAGGGTAAAACAGTATACCCCCCTCTTCTTCGAAGCAGGGATATAATAACTCAATAATTGCACCAGAAGGAGTTATGGTTCTTGGTCAAATCAATCTGCTTCAATATGACAAACTTGGGCCTTTGACACTAGAGCCACATGTCCATCCACCCTTCATAGGTGATCACATAATATGTTCAGAGCACTATGAGTCGGAGAATTACATGTACACCTCCAAAAGTATTAGCTGTAGTAAATGACCTTTGCCACCAGACTGACCTTGACCTTACAGCCTGAACATGATATTGCTAACAACAGAGGAATGGACATACAATTCAGATCATTACATAATAGGTCCCTTCCGGTGTATAAAAATGGTAGGCTTGGGAAACAACGTTTTAAAAATACAACTTCCAGACGTCAAATACAAATCAATTTTAAAAATTTAGAATCCATAAAAAAACTAGTCAGACATCATCCAAGGATGCTAAAATTGATTAAATACACCATAACTATTGTTTTTTCTAGTTTGAAACCAAAGCAATACAATGTACAATCATTGACTTAAAAAGTTTCTGAGAAGAATATAAAAATGTAATGAAGTAATTAATGTCTTACCAACAAACAATACCAGACAAGCTGACTCATTTAATTGTATAGCAGCACCCTCTGTGAGTTCTGTGATTGGTTTAGGATACCATGGAAATTCCTGAAATAGATTTTAAAAATTTGTCATCAATTGATCCAGTACATCTTTGATTAGACTTCCTAAATAGACAATCTTTATTAATCTAAATAGTTATTTTTTATAGTATGGCTTTAGATCACAGTTCTTTTTTGGGCTGTTGGAGGTTTTTTTTACTGGGTAAATTCAGAGACATAGATAATGTTATCTATGTCCCTGGTAAAACTCAGAGCAAAAAAAGTTTGAATATTAACCTTCTTAAAGGTACATAGAAAATTTGTTGCGGTTGTGTCTAATTCTGTTCATGGCATGGTATGTTATCATTGTATGAAGTTTCATAAAAATCTGACAATAAATGGCAGAAATATATGGTAAAGAAAAAAGCAATTGTTAACAACACCGGACGCCTGCCCACTTGATCGCCCTCCTGACCGCCTGCCCATCCCCCCCGCCCGGGTTACGCCAATCTAAAACCCGAATTTCTTCGTTGAAAAATCCGGCTAATTAAAACTGTATTCCTTGTTTCAGGTCTATGTGAATAATGTTAAGAATGATACCAAATTGAACTAGTAATCTTATATCAGTATGAACATGCTTTGGATGGTATCAAAATTGTATCTGACTGTCTCAAGTCAATGGATGATAGCAAGCTATGGATGATATAAAAATAGTATTTTGTTCTCTCAAGTCAATGTGAAAAAGCTGTACAGGATTTGACACTAACTGTTTTTAGCAGGGATCCAAAAGAAATCCCTAGTCAGCTACTCAGGGATTCCTCCTTATCATTAGGGATTCCTGGCATAAAAAAGAAATATTTGGATACAGCTTTGTAGTCAACAATTGTAATAAACAATCTGTGGCAATTTTCAGGGATCTAGATGGAATCCTTAGTTGAGAATCACTGGGATTCCTCTCAAGTTTTTAGGATCCTCGGAACACCGGGACACTGTTAGTTTCGAACCCTGCTATATAGAACAAGGAAGGAAGAAGTAAAGAACTAAATAGAAGAAGAAATAATAAACATCAGGATATATTATAACAAACTAAAATATCAAACTAACATAAGAGATTTATATCTATGATATGTATTGATGAAGTATAACAAGGTTCTCTTTTAATCTCAACAACAATTAATGTCTGGTATACTTTATAAACAATACAACTCTTGTAGTATAGAGACCAGGTGTGAGTTGCCTAAGCATATCGCTAGCTTGCGCTTTGCCCCCCCCCCCCCCGTTACCCTTAATTTTATACCACATACTTATTTCTTTTGGTGTAAGAAGGGTACCAGGGCACAAAGCAATACTAGCATATGCTTAGGCAACTCACCACAGGTGTAAAATAACAACAACAACTCAATGCAGGTCTAGTATAAAACTCTTACAACTATAAGAATCTTCTTACAACAGATATATCACAGAATCTGTGATAGATGGGTTCAGTGCAAAACTAGTCTACATCCTTCTTTATTTACATACAGTTAGACGAGTTTTACCCAGGACCCATCAAGATGAAATATTCTGACAACTATACCCTTTGATGATTTTTTACATCTGTTTGAAAAAATGATTTACCCCACCAGAGTTGTAACCAATACTAAATATAATTGTTGCATATTACCCATAATAAAATGCATCATTCCTTATAGTGCATGGCATGTGATAGTGTTTTATTGCATGTGTATTATGATGTTATATTATTGACTAATATTCCTGTTTAATGACTTTGGCTCAGTAACATGATAAAATATCAAAGGTGCTTGATCTGATTATAACACAGTAATAGTCAACAATGCATTTTCATACGTTTTACCCTCTTCCCACAATTCAGAATGGCTTTCCAAGGATTTATATGATCTGTTTTGAGCTGGATTCAGTGCATTTCACTGAAGGGAAGTTTGCCCCTCAAATTTACCAATGCTGTCAAAATTTTTACCAAAATTCATTAAAAATTTCAAAAAATGCTTCATCGAATAAAATGCCCAATTTTTTTATTTTCAGTAGGACCCCTTTTTGTTTTCAAATTAGAGACTCGTAATAGATACAACATAATGTAAAGACCCCTACCCCTTGATAAAAATCAAGATCAGTCTGTGCACCAAAAAAAGCTATTGTAAGTCAATTTCATCAGAAAGTTTGCAGTTTGAAGAAGTCGGAAAGATAATAAACATAACTAGATGATATTCAAAAGGCATACAATATTCTATGTAATTCAATAATATTTAGAATTGATTTGCTGAAAAATGACTGAATTATAAAGGTTTCTCGCTTATGACTTATGATTTTATAGTAAGATTTTTGTGAAAAATACTGGTAGTAAGATTTTTGTGAAAAAGCCCACTGCTATTCAAAGAAAGTTTTTCAAACCAATTTGATTCCAAGGAAACAGATGTCTAGCTATTTCTTTGATAGTCTAAAATCTCCCGGAGGTTAAACAAACACTAGGTTATGTAGAACAAAATCTTGTGTTCATTTTCAAGTCATTTCACTCATCAGTATAAACAGATATTTCCCTCTCAGTCTCTCATCTATCAAGACCACACAGTATGATCTAGTGTATTATAAAAGATCAAGGAAACCTTTATTATTACCCAGTATCAATCTTTAACTTGCCACCTGATTGAGTCCTTGGTTTGGTCCCTTAGTTTGATCATCACAAGACCTACTGTCCAGTAATAAACTGTTGAGTTTCGTAGTGCCTGAGTAAAGTGTTGGCTATTTGACACCAAGATCGCAAGTTACATTCCATGCAACAGCAGGTTATACCCTTCCATCAAATTTTTGATAATCGATTCTAACATAGGCACATGGGTTTTCACTATACATGTATATTTATATTTAACGTGATGTCATCTATATTTTAATATTGGACACATACACAACTGTTATAATTTACCCCCCTCATTAATATAGAACATAATTGGAAACTTATTCATTTTTCTATTTAGAATCGAAATAACATACCGTTTTTCTATACATGTAGTTTGTCGTAGATTAAAACATAAAATCTTGTTTTGATATGCTTATACAATAACTCGTGCTAAAGCACTCAGTATTAAATTTTGGTACTCCAAAACTTGTGTTTACGTTTTATTCAACAACAAAATATAGACAACTTATTTCTAAATCATCAATGCTGTGACAAATATAAGTGACACCCCCTGAATCATCAACATCATTATCATCATTACTATCATTATCTTCAACATTGAAGGAGCAGTGGTCCCGTGGTAGAACACACGCTCCAGGACCTTATTACTTAATTAAAAACTTGCCTATTATTGGTGACCAGTATAACAAATTACCAAATGACTTCCACCAGACATGAACCATACTGACAAGGTAAGGAAGTCTCTGACGGACCATAAAAACTGGTTCAAAGCATTCCATCATGTTCTAGATAAGATAATTACTGTATTATGAACATAGAACACTTCCTGGTTCAGTTATATTGTAATAAAAAATATCTGGACTCATAGTTAGCTTCTTCCTGTATTTACTGTGAAACATATGAGGGATTTTTAGGTTTTACACAACAGCCCTTCCCTTGTCTTTTAATTTTGGATTTTTTTCATAATGATCTTCCAAAATTGTGAAAAAATCTGCGGGACAATTATCAAAAAATTGAAAATTCTCAAATGTTTAAAACATTACTGTCATAAAAAAATACTTCAAGAAACATTCTGATCTAGTGACCAATTAAAAACAGACAGTGCTCCACAAAATAATGCCGATTGTGAAATTGCAGTAATATTTCTGTGAAGTTTAATCATTACTGTAAAAAGGTAGAATTTCAACTAATTTATGACAAAAAATCAGTGCACTGACAATTATGTAAGTACTGATAAGGGAGAGATAGAAAATAACAGTATAATTATTATACACTATAGGGCTGTCATGATATACCAGTATACCGGTATATTGCAATACGCAGCTGCGACGATAAGTACAGCCATTCGAATTTAACCGTATTTGGCGATATTTTTTATTTCAATGGAAAATATTTCCCTTCGCAAAATAAAAAATAGTGAAACATTATTGTTCTTTAATTTAAGCATATGTTACAAGATTAAGAATTTAACGTATGGGCGCGTTCGATAAGTTGTGCAAAACATGTTCTTAAATCAAATACTTTGGGACAGGAAGTTGTAAAACCAGCATGGCATCCATGAGCTTGATTGCTAGGACGCTCTGCAGCTAAGGGAGGGGGTTGTTTTTTTCAACTAAAGCAAGTAAGTTATTCAACGTTTCTTTTAAATACAGCGGAGGCACAACCAATCTAAAAAAACACAATATATTGTGGTACGAATCGTGGTACGGTGCTAGCGTATTGCAATATACCGCACTTTTGGCGTATTGTGACAGCCCTAACACACTATATCAAAATATAAGGAACTCAGCATTGATGATTATGGAGTAAAATTATAAAATATATAACCATGTTTTGGGCCCAGTTAAATATAACTTGAGGGTAATGTATACAGTGGAATAAGACATGAAACTTATTTTTCATTCCTGCTCAGTCTCAATATTTCTAGGAAAATCTTTCCAATCCAATCAACATACAGGAAATATAAAGATAGATTGTTCCAGAAGACATTGTCAATTATACATTACATATGACTTTCCAGCCAATAAGTTTGAATATATCAGATTATGTAATATACATATACAAATACAAGTCCATTTATAAAGCCCCAAAATTTATAGCAGTTAATTTGATCATGCTTTACGAAGTCATTTTCAAAAGTCTGGTAAAATACACCATAAAACGTATATGCACTTTTCATGACACTGATAATTACCGGTATATGTTAGAACTTTGAACATAAGAATATGTTTTGACTTTTTGTTTAAACTGGACTATATATTTTATGTTACTGGGGAGAGTGTGCCACCATTTTGGACCAACATCTCCAAGGGACCTATCTGCTATCTTGGTCGAGTGTTTGGGAACAGCAAATTTAGAGCTTTTAGAATATCTTAGGCAGTACATTGGGTTTGTCTTAGTAAATAATTCAGCCAGCCCAGCTAGCCTAGTTGGTCTATGGATTGAGGGGTGGTGGGTTTCATTCCCAGGCAGGGAATACTTTACTGAAGTTAGGTCACGAAATAAATTCTACCACCATTCTCCTTCCTACTTTTCTCAGAAAAAAAATTCATCAATTTAGTCTGGTGCTGTTTATAAATAAAGATGAAAGTAAATAAGTAAGTAAGTAAGTAAAAATAAACTTATAGTCCAATAGTTAAAAAATAGGATATTTGTTCCAAGAAAAATTATCTCAGAAGAGATTCCATAATGAAAATCTAAGACAATATATTACCATAAAAATGACAAATTCCATGGAACCATAGAACATAAAACTGCCAAATGTGAGTAATTAAAGTAATTTATATACAATGGTTTGTTTATACAATATACCTTCACATACTTGGAAGTCATCTAAACAAATATAAGTAAACATTGGTGAAAGGAGATTTAGAATTTTTTCTAAGACTGTTGAACAGGGGGGGGGGGGGGGTCCAGTCAAACCAAGGAATTCTTTACAGAGGGAAATAAGGTTAGTGTGTGTGAAAGACCTTGGAAATACACTGAGGTCCAAAAGTTTCTTTGTATTTTTGTAGATTCTTTTATCTTTTATTAAAACAATATTGCAGACAAATTTTGTTTTTACATTTTTTTGTCACTTCCATTGTTCTGCAAGTACATGTACCAGATTCCTATAAGTTTGCAGATTGTATGCTAAAAGATCTATTCTAGATTCTGAGCTTAAACCAAAAACCTTAAAACAGTGATATATCACAATGTTTTGAAGTCATCATCACAAACTAATTGACCACAGAGGTGGTATTTCCAAATCTGACTTCATTATTCTTTACCTAGCAGTACCAAATCAATGGCTCAGCACAAAACAAGTCTACATTCTTCTTTATTAACTTATAGTTAGACTACGTGAGTGCTTACAAACGGATTTTTGTTTGTTTGTTTGTTTGTTTTTGTTGGGTTTAATGCTGTTGCAATACTTTGTATAGGTTATATAACAGCGGTCAGTCACTCCTCCTGGAAAGGCTAAATCTCTGGATTTAGCTGTAAACCAACTTGCAACTACTAAGCACATACTTTCGTCAGTGACTGACAACTGTCCTACATAATTAAGAATCATTGGTAGGAGGGAGAATGGCCGCAGAAATAATTTCATGACCAAGCTCCTCGAAAGTATGCCCGCCTGGGAAACACAAGACCCCTCGATTTGAAGACTTGTGTGCTACCAACTGAGCTAGCCAGGTGGCTACAAATGGATTAATGTGCTTCTCAAAGATTAAACTCTCAAAAGAAATAATACAAACTTTAAAACTTTATCAATAAATTATTGCTTTGTACAGAGATACGAAAGGCCAATACACAAGACTTATGTTACTTCACTGCCTAGTGTTTACATAGTCTCAAAACAATTTTAGAAAATATAATAATTTAAATTACTTTGTAATTTAATAGAAAATCATTATTGAGTAATTTGAATGATTAGTTTAACCAACCATGAACTAGACTGGTTATATAATTGGTTACATAATTGATTATAATGGTAGAATGGTACCGAGTTTTCTCAATGGTACTTGATGGCTCTCCATATAGTATCACATTATCGAGAAAATTAACCTTATTGAACATAGGAATAGATTTTATCTAATTTAGCATGATGATGGCAATGTTTTGATCGAACCCCTATTCATGCATTCAACTATCAAGGGAGCAAGGTTCTGCGATAGAGAATTTTTTTGCCTTCATATTGACTAGAATTTGTCTGGCTCAAACACATAGGGGGCATTTTCATAAAATTGTTTTATTACCAATTTGCCTAATGTAAAATCAGCATGGCATAGACATTGTTACTGCATTTAGGAATTGTGTTCATTTTTGTCTCAATTCATTTGTTTCTATGGAAAGGAATGGGGTTAAAACATGGTAGATTGTAAGATTTAGTACTTTCTTTAATTCAATTAAGACGGAAATAGATTTTAATACATGTAAATTTTGTAAATTTAATTTTACAGCATGAGTAATTCAGAAGTGTGAAACAAGGATTGTTTCATTAAAACCAACTAAAGATACCTAGCATGGTCACAAGCTATCAAAGACATATAAAGAAATTCAAGTTTCAAAATGAATCAAAATCCTAAAAAGGAACCAAAAGATTCAAAACAACAAGAAATTGGAAATTAAATGAAGATACAAATGATAACAACATAACAATGTTCATCTCCATACTACATGTGCATGTTCCTGTAAAATGTACATATTTATTGTTGTTTAAAACTATAAACTTTATAGATATAATGTTGTTTTCTATCCTTGAAAACGCATACTCAACTCAAGAGAGTTTTAAAATTGAGATTTAGAATTGCAGGAATTCTGCAACTTAAATGAGAAACATATGTCTGCAAAACTTGCAATAAAGATAATGATATCCAGTAATTGTAAAGTACAGATATTTGTCAGCCAGGTTCAGTTCTCATACAAATTTATAGAATCAAATATTTTGACACTCCTTCAAGATCTTTTAGAATTTACAGAAGTTTAAGAAACAGAAAGAATAAGCTCATAAATTATGAACATGGAACTTTTATAAAGTGTATAATGTTCTCAGAAAGTAAGAATGACTTAGAATGGCTTAAAACATGCAACACATGCTTGAACCTTAACAAAAACAAATAGAATGAAAGTCAAGATTAAAAAAAACTAAATAGTGTTTACATTCATCTCTGATTCATAAATTCTTCTCCAGATCTTTCACACTTTCTCTCACCTTCAATTTACACAATCTGCTCCCAATTGTTCACACTTTTCCCCACCTCCAATTCACACATTCTTCTCCCTATCTTTCACACTTTCTCTTCCTTCTAATTCACACATTCTTCTCTCAATCTTTCACACTTTCTCTCATCTTCAATTTACACAATCTGCTCCCAATCTTTCACACTTTTTCTCATTTCCACTTCACACATTCTTCTCCAGATCTATCACACTTTATCTCACCTCCAATTCATAAATTGATCTCCCAATCTTTCACACTTTCTCTCATCTTCAATTTCACACATTCTTCTCCCAATCTTTCACACTTTATCTCATTTCCAACTCACACATTCTGCTCCCAATCTTTCACACTTCCTCAAACTTCAATTTCACACATTCTTCTCCCAATCTTTCACACATTCTCTCATCTCCGATTCACACATTATTCTCAAGATCATTTACTCTTACTTTCACCTTTAATTTACACAATCTTCTCCCAATCTTTCACACTTTCTATCAACTCCAATTCACACATTTTTCTCCCAATCGCTCACACTTTCTCTCACCTTATAATTAAAGTATTCTTATTCTGATATTTCACACTTTCTTTCACCTTCCAATAAACATTCTTCTCCAGATCTTTCACACTTTCTCTCTCCCATCCAGACACACTCTCACAGACAAATTAAACATGGTAGACTTTCATAGACAGAATTGTTTCAATGATCTAGAATACATGTACATGTATATATTTATCCAAACAAAAACTCTCCTTGACATAAGAACTTCCATGTTTCCAATGATTGATGGCCGTAGATAGATCCCTTAGATAAAGTATGTTATTCTCTCTAAAACTCACTGATGGAAAAGGAATTTATGTTATGAAATAAACATTACTTGTCTGCTTACATTGTACAATAAAAAACTTGAAATGTTTAACATATACATGTGGAATGGTAGACTATAAAAGAAATTTTTGAGAAGATTTTTCTCTCAAACTTGGGAAAACCCAAGAGAATGTCAGGGAGAAATGTGACTCCAATCATTAGACCATGATCTACCCCTATGAAAATTGAAATAGGTCTTAAAAGTTAAAAGTTTAACATTCTTTACAAGCCATACTTCAGTTTTATCATTATTACTGATAGCTTCTTATATAAGTCATAGCCTTAAATTTTCTTGGAAGCTAGCCCAATTTATAAGGTTACATAGGATATTGCAAAATTATCATATCACAGCGGTCAGTCAACCTTCTCACCATTCCTGTAAAGGCTAATTCTCTGGATTTATCTATTAAACAGTTATTAGGTGCATTATAGTTCTGTCAGTGACTGACAACTGTCCCATATGATATAGAATCAGTGGTAGATGGGAGAATGGCCATAGAAATTTTTTCATGACCAAGCTCCATGAAAGTATGTCCGTGACCCGAGAATAGAACCTAAGACCCCTAATTAGTAGACTTACGGGACTTAACCATCTAAGCTAACCAGGCAGCGCTAGGGAAAGTGAAAACTTTGTCAATTATTCCTTACAATGAATGTCTGGATGCCAATAACTTCTATTTGCTCTAAGAACAACACATTTTGTAATCTGATAGATTAATCTATAGTTGTCAATTATCTTCAATAATTACAATGACCTTCTCTGATTAGATTCTGTCATTGTTCATTAGGCATCACATATCAGAACAGTTAATTGTTCATTGCTCAAATATTGACAGACAATTATATCAATGATTGTATTTCAAAGGACATCCCTGTAGCGAGTATTCAATATAATTCCTAGTATTAAACATTAATGCAAATAAAATGCCTTGATGCCAGGAAGTTTCATCCTTTTAATTCAGCTACCTGAATCAGACTTTGATACAGCTTTTGGTGTCTTTTATCATTAGTCATCTACGGCAAAATGACCCAACCATACCAACTATATCGAGGGTTGCCCCCAAGACTGTAGTAACTTGCTCTTTAAAGCAATGCACTTACTACAGTCTTGCGAGCAACCCTCGATATAAAATGCTAGTTATGAGCTATAGACAGGTAGATTGAGGCAATGACTGCAAGTGATTTATATTTCTAATTGAACAATTGACTGCAAATGATTCATTTTTGTAATTCAATAAGCATTCAACTACAAATGATTTATAATTCTAATTGAACATTCCCAAATGTGACAAACAATTTTGTTTACAAGGTCTATGTAAGTGAAACACCCATGCAGTACAAACTCCCTCCAGGCTCTATGTCTCTGTAATATCCTAGTACAGTTTATTTTCATCCTTATTTTGATTATATTTATTTTAGAATTTAAATCTATTCACACTTCCTGCTATCAAAGTCATTCAGAACACTTCAGCCATTCAATGAATCAACTCTCATAGAAAGGCCAAGGATTTTCAGTGCTATCAAAGTACAAAGAATGAAATCAGGTACAGTGCCCTCCAAAAGTTCTTGGACAAATGCAATGTTGAGAATTTACTGATCATGCATGCTGCAAATAATTTCACTATGATCTAAGCTTATTTATGTCACAAAGTTTGAATCATATGTTGATAAATTTATTATAGCTGATATTGGAATTCATCTATATGACTTTTTCTCACCAGTAAAATTAATGCATATTAGCTTATCTTACTGACTGCGGGTTTAGCGCAAAATGTCCTAACTCACTGTTTTCTTATATTGAGTTATGACCATTTTCCACTACACCCCCGAGACAGATTTTCGCCCAGGGACTTTTGGATGGTACTGTATATATAAGTGTTATTGATGTATTATAAATGATCTGATGTGAGAGATATTTATCAAATATTTGTATTACAAGCTTGTATGAATGATGTTACTTTATGTCTGTTAATTGATGAGTGGATTTCCCTCTAGCTGAGTAACAATATATATAATGACAGAAATTAACTTATATCTATCAGTATATTTGTACTGCAGAAAAGCCTAATTGTACTGAAACTTTCCTATCATAGATTGCTACAACTGGAAGAAAAAATGAGAGGACATGACAAAGCTCATTAAAATCCAATGTGCCAAGGTTTTAATACCACACAAAACTCAAACATAGTACAGTCTACTACTGGTTCCTACTCAGGCTACTGTTGTCCCCCCTTCTCTTAGATGAATGCAATCAACTGTCCTTTGGGAAAATGGAATTTAACAAAACTGCATCTACATCTAATATGCCATACAACTTTACAATACAAAATGAGCAAACAACTAAATCAGAGTAGAGTGAGTATGTCAGGCACCTATAATGTGTCCGCTTCTCTCACAGATGCAATTTCTGTAAACAATTATTATGTCCCAAATGATCATAACAACATTTTGTACCAATGTCACCTTAGAGAGATACATCAATTAGTACAGAAATCTTGGTGTGAGCATCTTCATTATCATCTAAAATAATATTATTATCAATATTTATATATATTTTTGTAGTTTTATCAGCAAATTTAACACCAATGTACCTTGAGTATGAAGACAAGATTTTCATGCTTGGTTTTATAGATTTATCAACATAGAGATTTCATCATTATTTTTTCTAAGTGCATAAAAAGTTATAATGAGAAATACATAACATAAACAGAACCTCTGTGAGTATTATGTTTTTATAGAAAAATCACAGGAAATTGGTGAGACTAAGTTCTATTCTTTCTCTTTCCAAAAGCCTTAATGATTTAAAGAGGTTCTCCTATTTGTCCATATAATGGAGACTTCTTAGATTTGTAATGGGTCCCCTTTTTCTATCAGTAATTTCATACTCATTTAAGTATCATTCCAAGCAGAAATCCGCTAGTTCTTGTTCTCATTATTTGTTCATGGCATCCTTTTTTATAAAATCTCAAAATCTAAAACATCTCGCTCTTTGCTTTTTTACTGTGTGGAAGGTCTGAGTTTTTTACTGTTCCTGATGTTTTCACACTCCTATTTGTATTAAATTGTATTGATCAAGATTCAAAAATTTTACAAAATTTTATGCCGAAATAAAAGTTTTATTTTTTGATAAGTTTTAAAGTACCCATGACTACACAATGTATAAAATAAAGTCTGAAAACGTTACTGCATTTTGATGGGGATGATACTTCGCTGCAACAGCTGTTAATGCAATAATGTTAGATGCAAGTTTTAATAACATACCAATAATCCTCGAGGCAATTTCCTAATCTTTGTGCCTGCAGTTGTAATTTGCTACAACAATGCTGCAACATTTATGCAGGATATAACTCATGTACATATATACACTAACTTAAAGGATGTGATTTTTTACAGCAGAGAAAAGTTTTACTTATTTCTTGTTGTCTTTTTTTATTTTCAAAGCTTTTAATATACATATTGAAGGTTGCCTACAAGACTATCATAACTCACTCTTTAAAATTAATGCAATGCACTTACTACAGTCTTGAAGGGAACCCTATTATACATCGTTTAGGATAACATGAGACATTGTTAACATAGAATAACATTCAGATTTGTCTTAAGTTATACTTAATGAACTATAGCCTGGCTTCATGTTTTCCAAAGATAATTGGTTTAATGATGTAAGCAATGCAGACAAACATTGCATAAAGATTTTACATGAACAGGGCTATGTGTATTACCCGGTTAGTGACATAATATATTGACAAATGTCTTTTATGATGGAGCATTATCAACTTCAAACACAGATACTAAAGGGATTTTTGCTTTTATGGACTTAAACATGGCTTTTATTTCCACAGTTTTTCAGTCAAATCTGTTATCAAACAAACTTGGTGAACTAATTGTCACTGGGGAGGTTTTGAATGCAATGAAAAAAAATGTAGATAACAATGCTTCAAAATCAAATCATGTGACCTATAACTAATGTTCAAAAATCAAATTTTTAAATCAAGTTTTAAAGCGTAACTTAAAAAAAATGTTAAAAATTTCTTACATGTTAATTTGTTTACTTGGAAATTATTTTGTTCTACATATAGGACAGAAAACTTGAAAATAATTACTAACTTAAAATTTCACACACATAATAAACAAAATGTTTAAGCCTGCAATTCTAAACACTTGAGCAGCAGGTGAAATTAATTGAAAATACATTTTCTATTTAAATAAAACTAACATTTTCACAATAAGAATGTTAATCCAATCATAATCAATAAAGAAAGTTATGACTGTAAACATTAAAGAATTCAAAATTTGAAAAACAAACAAATAAGCTCTTCAATTAGGGAGATATGAATAGTTACTCCAGTGAGATAGAAAGTACATTGCCCATTATAAGAGTTTCAGATTAGTTAAAACATATTTATTCTCAAAATAAAACAACAAGATTACAAAACAATATAGTTTGTACAATACATAAATAAAATATTCCTTGAAAAGGATGAGAATGAAAGAAAATTATTATAGAGTTCTTCTCCTTTTCCGATCAGTAAGATTGGGTGTAGGCAATGCTAAGAAGGTCCATAAAATTGTGATACTTATAAGCCAGAGTTTAAATTGTAACCAATCATTTTATTAAAACTAAATCTTTACCACTATAACTGATTTCTTATCACAAAATATTGTGCATGAATTGTTCAGTAATCATCAACATGATCATCATCTTCATAGAGCATACTATAATTATTTGCCATTTGTCATGTCATTTGACCAACGATGCATGGATTCAACACAGGCTCAACTCACTTGGAATTTTATAACAAAAATTTAATCATAAATCTTTTAGGTCTATCATTATCTTGCCAGTGAGAAAATGGCACTTAAGTAAGTTATTTTAGGTGTTTCTAGTTTTAACCTTGTAATTGTTTTGCAGCTTATTTTCATTCTTTTCCAAGAACAGTGTTGCCTTTCTTGTGCTTCTGAGTTTCATTGATATCTGGACTGTATTTAATGCTTTCGTCTTTCATACAGTTCAGACAATCTGAGTACCCCTCGTCCTTCAGACAATCTGAGTACCCCTCGTCCTTCAGACAATCTGAGTACCCCTCGTCCTTCAGACAATCTGAGTACCCCTCGTCCTTCAGACAATCTGAGTACCCCTCGTCCTTCAGACAATCTGAGGTCCCCTCGTCCTTCAGACAATCTGAGGTCCCCTCGTCCTTCAGACAATCTGAGGTCCCCTCGTCCTTCAGACAATCTGAGGTCCCCTTGTCCTTCAGACAATTTGAGGTCCCCTTGTCTTTCAGACAAACCGAGCACCCCTCATCCTCCAGACAATCTGAGGACCCCTCATCCTTCAGACAATCTGAAAAACCCCTTCCCTCCCATTGTCCCCAAACACACAAGTGAACACATTAATTTTACACTCCACAAAAAAATACATTTTCTGACTCCAAACTTGAAATACCCAATAGTTCATTAACTCATCTCTACAATGTTAAAACAGGCATTTGAATAATGATTTTATGAGATTTTAGTAAGTATATAATTATATACAATAAGCTTCATTCAGACTGTGCTACTATTATGATGAGAACAGTTGTATAAACAATTAAAAGAGAGGTAAACCAGCCTACCCTCTCTGGAATAAAAACATTCTATTATGTTAAATCTTCACAGCTGTGTGAAAAGAATGTTTGTTCACTTTTTTCGGAACAAACAAGACTGTTGCTCAAGAGAGCAAAAAATGAACAATCTGAAAATTCCACAAAAAGTCTGAAAATGCAAAAAATTGAAAAGTTGATCAATTGTTATCATCAAAAAAAGTTTATAGGAATGATCCAAACATGTATTTAGTGAAACTAATCTCATAATAATAGTAATTATTAACACTCCACTGCATTTCAGCAACAGAAAATCTGATGGTTTTTCATTTATGGGATATGTTTAGTTGAACTTTCATTTGCACAAAGTGGACTGGCATACAAAATGGCTTGATAGAAACTTCTTCAGTGATTTCTGAATTCGAGGAAGGGGTCAGGGGGCTTACTTTATAAGGAAAAATTGGGGCAACACCCAGTATATCAATGTTATTGATAGGGAAAGACACAAATAAGGTTAACTCCAAATTCAAAGAAAACTGCAAGATTTCAAAGAAATTTTAGAAGGGAAGGGGTCTAACATGGCCCGTTATATAAGGAAAAGATCCCTGAAATATAGATACCAAATATTTCATTAAGAGTTTACGAAGCAAGAAGACAAGTTTTACAGAATACTATACATGTATTTTAGACTAGTACTGTTGATGCATCAATAAAAAACTCCTGTTACTCTTGAGATTTTAAAGAATTTTTAGGTCATTAAATATTAATGGAAAAATAATGGCATACTTTACAGAATTGCACTTAAATTTCACTCATACATTTTAGTTACAGAAACTTGAAGTTTCCGAAGTAAAAAAAAATACTCCATTAAAATGTTACTTTTAAAATATTTCGCTAAACCTCTCAGAATACTATCTGTTCAAATGGGATCAAGAAATTAAAATCTCAAAATGGGAAGTGTATGGCCAATAAATATTTTAAAAAATAAGAACAGAATTGGATCAAAATATAAAAACTGATTTTGCAAGATTTCCGGATTCTGGACTGAGTTTGAATAATCACTAGTTTTCAATTACAATACATGTATTAGTTTAGCTTATATGAAACAAGGGCATTCCTACAAATCAGTTGTCATTTTTACAAAAATTTGAATGAAAAAAATTATTGGAATCAATTCAATACATTTGCCATTCTAAGTCTGAAGGATAATGAAAATATTTATGATTTGATGTTCAGAAGGTTTACAATAGTCTACGCAATTCAAGAACATTTGGAATTGAAAGGCTGAAAGAATGACCAAATTATGAATGTTGACTGCTTTTTAATTATGTTGATTTTTATTGTAACCATTTTTGTGAAAATAGCTATCAGAATAATCCCCTTCTAGTCCATTAGGATGCCCAGAATGAACTAGTAAGGATAAACATCTTGCTCCAAGAAAACAACAAGGTAGGTTTTGGATGAGTTTCTTACCAAAATTGAAATCTTTACTCGATAACTTTTTTATGATTACCCATTAACAGTCATTATCATGCACAGATAAGGAAGCAACTGCCCAAATGGCAGAACCTGTATCATAGATGCAACAGTACAGAATGATACTAATTTAATGAATGCAAAGTATAAAATTACTATGTACATTCAGTCAAGAAGATATTTTTATACCCCTATAGTTTCACATGAGAATAATATTTGTATATTAAATGAATATAGATAATAATGTCTATTAGTATAAGATAAGTTATCAGTTCTACAGAAATTGAAACCATTCCTAACATAATTCAAATTCAAGTTATGATCCAGACAGTAACTCACAATCTGTAACAAGGTTTTATAACACTAGAATTTCAGAATTTTTGTTTCAATGCTATCAAAATGGAATTACATAGGATCATACAAAGCTTTGTTCAGTTTCTGACTATTAAGTTATGGTAGAATTCCTCAATATTGGAATTCTGGACTAGTATGTTTTGATATGGCTACCGACTTTCATAAGTTCAATGTTATACTAACTTGTAATATATACAACATAGGGACCTTAGATATCAAAAATGGTAAAGGTAATTGGTTCAAAACTTAAGGTAGTCAAAGGTCAAAGGTTGGAATTCCTCAGAAATTGGGAAATTGTAATAGATTCAAATCTTACCAAAACTCAAAGATAACAGGTTCAAGTCTAATACTAAATGTAAAAGTTTTTAAGTTCCAATCTCACATAGTCACATGTAAATAAGGTAAAATCTTATGGAAAGACAAATGTAGTAAGTTTGAATCTCAAATTTTCAGAATCAAAACTACAAACACAAGGACAAAAAGTTCAGTATTTTAGAAATAATACCACTCAACAATCACATACCATTATAGTTTTGATATCTAAAACTTAATAAAACACTTTCTTAACATTTTGTTTTTCATATAATTAGTAAATTATCACTGATGTTTAGTATTCATCAGTGTTTATTCTATTATTTTTGTATTCTTTAAAAATATATCTTTTTTATCAATTATTCATGACTTATGCATGTAATTGTTAAGCACTTTTGAACATATTTTCCATATGTAAAGAGTGCTATACAAATATGGTATAAAATACAATAATAATATGATGCGGCATTAAAACCCATTTATATAGAAACAAGTACACAGAAGACTCTAAACTAATACTATTCAACTCCTTTCCAATGTAAGTGAATACTTTAACATAACAAATCAAATCAGGTGAATCATGTCTGAGACTGTTTGCCATTTTGGCATCAAGATATAACTTCAAACCAGACTTGTATTTTCATTTCACACTGTGTTATCAAGTAAGACAATCTTATCAGGACAAGTAAACATTAAACATACAGTATAGTTTACCAGTAAACATTTATAAAGTTAGGATACAACTTGATCCCTGGAAACATGTAACAAAATGTTGCAATGCACTCACAATTTTAATTCAAGTATACAGAGCAACTTTCCTGGATGAGGTCTGTCTAAAATTGACACCTCTGGATAAATCACAACAAAGTTCACTTCTTTTTAATGTTAGGAGCAGTTATCCAGTGGTACGACACACACTTTGAGATCATGAGGTCGCGGGTTTTGATTCCCACTAGGGGCACTGTCAGTTTCCTGGAGCAAGAACTTAATTTTTCCACTCCACCCAAGTGTAAATGTACTGTGAGGGATCTTCTGTCTGAAGATGATTTTAATGATCAGGAGTTATCATACATGATTATAAAGTTGACTGGAAGCAAACTTAAAACTGCACTTTCACTTTTTTTAACTTTAACTTCTTTGCAGCCTTTTAACAAATAAATCACTCATAAACAGTCACCTCTCTGTGACTGAAAATGCATTGAAGAGAGGTTTCACTGTATTATCGTGATATAAACAGATTGACAGTTGTCTGGATCCTAAACTGTTAAATACCAACTGTAACCTTCTTTTACATAAACATCATAAATAGAATATTTGTGAACTTTTATTTGCAAATACATTTGTAGGCGTCAAGCAATAAACAGTAAAACCTTCATATTAGCCAACTCTTGATAACAGTCACATCGCAGCCACCGAAGTCATCTATTTTCTGTCATAAATGACCCACTTCACAACATTCATAGCAGTTAAATCTATATACTAGATCTTAAACTGTCAGTTGTATTTAGTGAAAAGGTAATGATGATGATTATGACAATGCTTAAGCCTATAATACTGATGATAGTGATGATGACGATGATGATTATCATAATGTTTTTGATGATAACAATGATGATGATATAGCTTGTTTAGGATAACTCTAATGACAATTCTAACACAGTTAGGGATTGAGAGGACCTGGATTCCAACACGGCTAGGGACATTGCTAACTTCATTGAGCAAGAAATCTACCTACAGTTGTTCCACTCTACCCATGGGTTAAAGGGCAACGTGAGGGATCACCTGAAGGTGATTTCAATGATCAGGGGTTATCATACAATTTTGTAAAGTCCACTGAACATGTATATGAAAGCAAACTTTAAACCACACTTTAACTTTTTTATGCTTGTGATGATAATAATGATGGTGCTTATGGCTAAAATGATGTATATAACCATAATAATAATTATTAGTGAAAAAAAACAATACAATGTACATTTTATTGATTAATGGCCACTAGACCATTACAAGTATTTTCAATTATCTAAGGAAATGAAACATACAAACATAAATCATTGTAACAATTACATTATACTGATGTTAAATATCTATCCATGTTTTTCTCAGTCAGGAAATATGACAAATAAATATTGCTAGCTGTGTAAATTTTGAGAAAGCATGACAAATATACATTAATTCAAGCAGTGTCAGTTTCCATAATTTCAAGATAAATATGTAGTTGCATCCCCTACAAACAAATAATGCAACATACCCTACAGCCGACAGTACCCAGTTAACTTAAACTAGGTTAAACATCGTGTCAACACAATTTAGGTTATTTTACAGCATCCAGCGCACCTAACCTAGCTTTCCTGGACCTTTGTCTATAACCAGTGCTCACCTACCCTTTCACAAAGTTGGAAACTTCTCCATATTTATTTATGGAGGACATTATTGTCAAACTTTCATGGAATGGTATAACCTCCTGGGATTTGAACCAGTACTCCTTTCAGGACACTAGATTCAAAATCAAGGCGCGCTACCAAATGTGCTACTGACCCGTGTTAGTACCTGGTTAAAGAAGCCTATAAAGTATATAATAGACTTACCTGTCCATCAATATCTTCATTAACAGCTAATCTTCCATCTACAGTTATAACACCACCTTGTTCATCTATCATCACTAAACTTGGTATACCTTAAATATATATACAATAAATCAGGGTTATATAAAATCCCTGAATAAATATAGTAGAAAAAAGGGTAAGGAATACCTTAAAATATATACATAGTAGAAAAAAGGGTACAGAAAACAATAGAAAATAGAGAAAGGAATACCTTAAAATATATACATGGTAGAAAAAAGGGTGCATATTTACAGTCTAAGTTTCATGCTAATGCATATTCACAGACTTTAAAGCTATTACCCTTGGTCAGTGGGCTACTGGTATCTATTTCCCTGAGGAGTCTTTAATTCCCCTTAATGCAGTTGACATATTAGTGCAATGGAATTATACCATTCTCCAAGGCACCTATTTACATCTGGGTGGAGTGAAGTCGGTCTTCAAATTTAGCCGGTGGACCATGGACCCAGTCCATCAAAACCATCTTAGGTCCAGCGACTTTTAGAATGTTAGTGACCCGACTGTCCACCAAATTTTTACAGCTAAAATTTTCCAGATTCAATAGAAGTTATTTAAAGTTATATCTTTTATATGATTCTATTATATATGATGCTAAATCATTATTATGAACTGCATATATTAATATATTGCCATTCACCAAGATTTCTTTGGTCGAGTAAACTTTCATTCAGTCCAGTAAAAATTCCATTTTGCTGGACCGAATGTCCAGTGCTGACCGAAGTTTTTCATGAAGACTGAGTGAAGTAATTACAGGTTAATTTCTTGCTCAAGGAAATAAGTAGTGCCTAAAGAAGGGCTCAAACCTGGGACTTCTGGATCCCTAAGCAACCCTCTAACCACAGGACTACTGCTCCTACTAAAATATAGAGAAATAATAAAGCATATAGACCAGTCAGTACAAAACTAGTCTACATCCTATTTTGTTTACATGTGGTAAGACTGTATTGCACTGACCTCTTAAATAGATTTAAGTTAACTCACTTAAAGAGCTTTTTGAGTCTATACCATCATATGTGATACGTAACTTTTTGAAGGAAATAAATGTATATAATAAGATATAGAGCTTTACATCATTAATATCGTTTGAATTAATAGTATCATTGATTGCTTTCGGCGCGATATGACCTTTTTGTGTTGGTGCGCCATAAAACCCAAACAAACAAACAAACAAACAAACAAACAAACAAATAGATTAAAGAACTTCGTTTTTAAATAGATGA
The DNA here is from genome assembly GCA_025267735.1 of Mactra quadrangularis. Lineage (NCBI taxonomy): Eukaryota > Metazoa > Mollusca > Bivalvia > Venerida > Mactridae > Mactra > Mactra quadrangularis. The sequence continues at coordinate 22,658,719 of CM046305.1, forward strand.
CAAGCAAGAAGGCATGGTAACTGATTGTATGACATCATTATAACAAATCTCAGAAAAGCAAACTTGCCTTCAAATCATTTTTTATCACTTCTCAAAAATCTCCAAATATTTATCACAAAAACTATAAACCATTGATAAAAACAAACCCCTGTCTTGTTTAAAAATGATTTATTGTGCAATAATTTATCAAAAAATGGCAAAGGAATCCTAAAATCTGAGATATGTGTATTAAATAGAGACAATGAAACAATGCCTGATTGATTGTTGGAGTATATTAAGTTATCTCAATGAATTCATGGCTTCATATTGTCATAGTAACAATCATATTTTGATTAATGATCCAAGAAAACAGACAATAAGATTTCATCATATTTTTTGTCTTATTGTCATTGAGACATAACACTGATTTGTAGATTCAACAAAAACAGTTAGCTTTTGAATGTTTTTTTTTACAAAGTATTTAATGCAATGTCAATGGTCATTAAAAGGTGTCAAGATCACCTAACCTAGCTTTCCTGGACATTCAATAACCAGTATTTACCTACCCTTCCATAAGGCTGACAACCTCGTCATATATATGTACCCAACTTTTTGAGGAAAATTTACATTATTGTCAAACTTTTATCTGAGGGTATAATAACCACCCAGAGTGAGGCCCAAACCATCAACCAATTTGGCACACTACATTAAAAAAACCTGTGCGTAGTATTGTGCGTACAGTTTGACCCCGATCTGACCTTCATGCAAGAATATTCATTACATTGAATACGAATGTAATATCAAATGCTCGACACCGATCAAGTATATCGTAAAAGTTCCAATGTAATTATTACACAGGGATTAATTTTAAAATATTTTAAAGCGTACAATGAGTGTCTATAACACAGTGGCTGAAAGGAATATACAAAGTAAATTGATTGTTTATTTTTAATACTTTACCTGCCGAAGCGTAGAATAGGCTTGGTAATGATTTTCTTAGGGATATGAGTAGATAATTATTAGATGCAAATGTGAAAGGTCAGATCAGGTTCAAACTGTACACACAACATAATGTGCCACAAACTGTTAAAACATATATAGATAATGTTTTTTTGTTTTGTTTTTTTATTTATTATGATGACTGGGTTTCAGACTGGGTTTTTTATCTAGCATCAAGCTTTAAATCCTCCGTAAGCTACAGTCATAAGCTGAGGACTTCAACCCAAAACCTTCTTTCACTAAAAAGTTTAAAGAAGTCAGTGATCTTAAGTTCTTAACCACACTTCCACACAGCCAAATGAGGTATTTCTGCTATTTGTAGCAATGATATAAAATTCTTCACCATAGACTGACTCCGCCCACTATACTTTCACTGGTGAAGATTTAATGTCTTCCTTACATCAGCAACTTTTACTGTCAATATTATTCACACTGTTTATTCTCGGAGTATAAAAGCCTAATGTTTCACTAAGAGAGAAAACTCACTAAACTATCATTTATTCATGATATTCACCGGAGAATCTTGACAATAGTGAAGGGTATAAATTTATTGATGACCTACAAAATCACAAGTCAATACTTTTATAGATATTTATTACTTTAAATGTTTCCTGGCATTGCTTTGAATGGCAGAAATGTAAGACAGTTTAGAAAAGCTAAGTTCATAAAATCTGAAGATTACCGTATACTCTCCATTAAAAGCCCTTCACTTTACACCCTCCCCCCCAAGAGTTCAATAGAAAATAAAATTGTTTTTTATTCTCTTTAGAATGGCATTTATGATACCATGATTTTGTAACAATTCCCGAGAGCAAACAGAATCAACCTTTATTCATATGGGAAATAAGTTTGGTAAACTACTTTGCCTTTCCACAAAAGTAATGATTGCTGGCATCAAATGAAAGAGCAATACCTTAGCTACATGTCCAGGCAAATTTCCTTCTTAAGGAAATGTGCTCCTGGTGAGGTTTTAACCTGGGCCTGTGGGCCATCTTTATCAGCAGCACAAATCCAATTGACCATTCCGAGTGCGACCTTTTTATTTGAATAACAATACATTTACCCAAAAATATAACCATGTGCTCTTTTGTTAACTTCTTGTTTGTGGGACAAAATATAACTGTAAACCTTTGTTAAATATGCTAATAGGTAAGGTCATGGAAATGTCCATTACTGTGTCATAACTTACTATATATCAATAGTTTCTTCAGTCATTTGAATTGTACTTCATTTGCCATTAGATCTTTGCAAATGTAAGGCCAAGTCTAAATGATATTCCAGGAGAAAAAGGATGAAACAAAATAATGACTTACCTTCAACTTCATACAAGTTTTTCAACATTTGGTTTCTAGGATCAGCAAAAGGAACAGCTAACCATGGCATAGAGTTATAGAAACTTGTATACGAATCTTCAGAACGATCAGATGATACGAAGATTATCTCAAACTTTTTACCGTCTGCCTTTAACTTTTCATACGTCTGCATTAACTCTGGTGTGAAACCTCTACATGGGGGACACTGCAAATAGAAAATACCATCATTAATTGTCAATTTTTACAAAAAATATCAAATTTCTCAGGGATTTTTTTTTGTTTATTATTATTATTTTAAATGGATGATCAAGCTAGAGCATTAGGGTTGGATACCAATAAGGATAAACAGATATGATAACAGTACAACAGAGCAAATGAAATGATACAGTATCTTATACAGTTTCGATATCAATATTGAAACCATTGAGAAACCATTGTACAATGTTTAACTAAATAGCAAAACTCAAGAACCAATTAATGCTGTCAGTTCTCTCAACCATTTGAATACTAATTTACGTATCAGTATTTACATGCAATGGTATTAATCAGTACTTACATGGGGTTTCCCCAAGTTTAGTAGCGGACTATCAAAATTTGTCGCGGATGATTACATACGGCTGTGTGTGTGTGCCATTGAAGGGGTAATTACTACTTCAATTAATACAGTCCACAATACCCGTTAACAAGCAGACAATATGCTGTGTGTGCAATTAAAGTATGACTAATCCAGTAAATGTAAGGGGAAGATCCCTTGTATCGCTTCTGTTTATTATATAATCCTGTGTTTATATAATTTTATAGTCTATCAAATACCATGTCCGACAGCGCTATTAGCGCTTTGATTAAAGCAAATACCAATACTTATACTGGTGACAAGTAATCATGCACAATGTTAAGCTGTGAAAGTCAAGAATCGAAAAATATCAGTTAAATAACAGTATTTGTCTTCAATTTTTACAAATATTAAGAGCACTAGCCCAATTTATTGTTTCAAAGCATTAGACTAAATTATCAACTAGTTTGATAATAATTTTATGAAATTAGAAAATTTCACAGGCTTGAATAAATTTTCACAAGGTGCAGACTTATGGCTAGTGGGTTAAGGCATTGATTGGTAAATGGATAATACAATTAACTAACCAAGCCATTAAGAGGTTCAGGCTCTCATAAAATCCTTGCTTATCAAGAAATTAGTCTCCGACATTTATAAACAATATCATGGGTTGCCTGCAAGACTGTAGTAACTCGCTCTTTTATGCAAAGCACTTACTACAGTCTTGCAGGCAATCCTCAATGTGTTTCTGAGGTCTTTTTGGGACAATCAACCAATATATATTAACAGACAGAAGGTGCCATACTGACACAAAAATCTACTTAGTAAATTGAAATCAAAGCGAAATCTGACTGCCATTGATGATTGTGGTCTGTTATTCCAGGAAATTTCATTAGAAAATAGCCCACAGTATTCAAGTGATGTTGTCAAAATAAAGACAAATGTAACAAGCAAATCAGGGCAACATTTGACAGAAGTAAACAGATAAAAGCACCAGAACAGCTTTAATCTTGTTTAATACATAAAGAACGAGAACACTGAATTGATGAATGCTTGCTTTCAGTGCAAATTCATTACGAAAAATCCTGGTACAAAGATTGATTGGAAACCTTCCATAAAATATCTTCATTGAAAACCTAAAATAAATGAATGTGTGTATTTTCCATTGGATAATTAATCTGTTTGATTGCAGTTGATTGATTTCTGATTTAGATTGGTTTGATTCTTTGATGACAAAAAAGTTTAACCGAGTTGAGAACAAAAGCCTAACTGGCAAAAAAACCTTAAGTTCTGCAAACAAAAAAAGAACTATAAAACAAAAACAAAAAGAAACGAGAATTATTTTACTAAGAGTTTTGAAGAGAATTTTTTTTAATCAAGGTTTAAATGATCATGCTGGAATTGTTTACAGAAGAGAAAATTATCAATATAGCAAAGAAAGGAAACAGGAAACGCACCTGAACTATTTCAATTGAAAATTTATTGATTTTTTGTTAATTTAGTCCACTTGTTGAAATAGGAGAAAAGTAATGACGCATATTTAATGAAAACTGAACGAGAGAGAAAATCCTTTCATGTTTTATATCAAGGGATGCAAGAGGCATCCAATCATGGCAGTTATTGTAATTCAATGATATGCCTGCATTATTATAATGGCAGTATTGTTGAACATATCATTTTCAAATAGATTTATGTTCAGTGCTAAACATACTGAACCTCTAAATTTGAAATTGAAGATTCAAATTTTAACTTGATCATTACTTTTACCTTCTTGTACAGACTTAAAAAAGACTTAAAATTGAGATTATAAGTGTTTAAGCTAATTTACATCAGGTACTTTATTAAAGAACGAAAGTGCAGGTTTTGTGCAAAAGGGTCGTAACTCACTCTGTTCTTATATTGAGTTATGACCGTTTTGCACTAAACCCGCAAAAGACGCTTCAGGAACGAAAGCCAATTTTACATCTTCCACAACCATTTTAAAAGTCTACAATATCTGACTCTTATTCAGCAAGCTAGCTTGAATGGGAGATAAAAATAAAGAAGGATTAATAAAATAGAACAGAGAGTAAAATGTAAAATATTGTGGCATATAAAGTTTGAAGAAAGTGACATTTTTATTTTTTTTCAAAGTTGACTTAAACTAGATTTCCTAGTAGAAAGTTGGGTTCATGAACAAAATTTATCAACATGATATGGTTGAGATGCAGACGACAACCACAGAATATTCTTGTTAATACCTAATTACATTGTAGCATTGTATAAAAGATAACATTATATGTTTAATTAACATCATTACCATCAGTGATTCATCAAAGGACCAATCATTATGTTAACATTGCTCATCTAAGTAGAGAAAATACACTTGTTTCATTGAGCAAAAGCTGTAAAAGTTGAGTCATTGAGGAGATTGTCCTGTTTTAACAAGGGCTATAACTCTGGAGTCACTGGGAATATTGGCCTGTGTCAACAAGGGCCATAACTCTGGAGTCACTGGGTAGATAGGGTTGTTTTTTACAAGGACAATCACTTCCTCTTTTTCTCAATCATGTTTAATACCTCAGCCCTAAGCCCTAAAATATCTTCATCAGCCCCAGAATTAAATAAACCTCAAATTGATTAAATAAGTCTTGACAATTAAGCTAATGTTTTGCTAATGCTATTAACAACGAAAAACGAGTTAATTGCATGATGTAAGTTTACACTCCATCGATTACTAGAATAACAATATCCATTATGCTCCATGTCATAGATTTTAGAATTCCATCAGTAAGTCAGTCATATATGTAATTTATTGCTCCCTAGTCACAGTGCTTTCATACTTTTTATGTAACTTGGATATAGTCAAATTAGATAATGGTTCAGTATATTATGTATTTTTTGCCAAGTATGGTTACTATTACAGTCTAAATAACAATAAAGGAAATTGGGGTTTTCAAGCCTCATTGATTTAAGAGAGAGATAAATATATCCGCTTCATGTGGTGGGGCAAACTTTCCTGGAGTTTGGTCATGAAATAATATCCATGGACATTCTCCCTCCTACCATTGATTCTTAATAATGTCTGGCAGTTGCCAGTCTGTGACAGAAGTATGAGCATAGAAACTGTTAAACTGCTAAATTTAGACATTGAACTTTTCAGGAACAGTAAGGAGGTTGACTGACCACGGAAATATGACTTATACAATGTATTGCTATGGTGTTAAACCCAACCCATCCAAGAATTGAACCTAAGACATTGGGATTAGTAGAATTGTGTGTTAGAAGGAATGTTTTCGGTCATGATACAACCAGAAAAAGCACAGATTAAATATTGTTGCACCATATTGACAGTATAAGCACTCAGTGAGGATCAATAGAAGATCTTAACATGCTAATATTCATGTAATATACTATAAGAATCTCTCCAAAATTTCTTCAGTTTTTTCTATAATAAATTTTCTATAAATCCTAATTTACTGCTGTACAGTGGTCTACAGGAATATTTAGTAATCTATATGAATTGTCAAAATTTAAACAGAAATGAATGTTTAAAATAAGTCATATCATGCTTCTTCCATGCTTTATGATGAAATATGGTGTTATTTAATGAAAACATATAATGAAGTATAAAGTCTTAAATTTTCAGTGTAGTGAAAATACAACAACAGATTCAGAATGGCATCATCTTAAAAGATGAATGTTGCGATCTTGGCAAAGATCTTATAATAGTTTTAAAAAAACAAAATTTCTCCCACATTCTATATAATGCCGCTAATGCTCTTGTTAAATCTTATTAAACTGTGAGTGGCGCAAACATTAACGCTGCAAATTTAAAGAGATATTTGGATAACTTTTTTATTGATAACAAGTATGGAATTACTGTAGTATGCATTGAAATCCATGGGGTTAGAAATAAGAATAAGAAAGTGGTTGTCCAAACAGGTCATTTTAGAAGCAAGCACTATACCTTATTAGTAGATTTTTGATTGCCCAACATAAATTATTAGTAGCTCAAACTTAATCAAAGCGCCAATAGCGCTGTCAGACATGGAGTTTTGATGGAATATATGGCTGTATACAACAAACGGAAGCGATACAAGGGTCCTTTACCTTACATAAGCCAGATTAGATATACATGTACTTCTTATCGTCTGCTTGTTAACGCGTAATGCGGACTACATTAATTGCAGTAGTAATTATCCCTTGGAATGCACACGCACAGCCGAATGTAATCGTCCGCGACAAATTTTGATGAGGATTTGCCACAGTCCACTACTAAACATGGGGAAACCCCATGTAAAAATGGTTGTCCCCTACAACTGTAGACTGTTAATGTATGCACCATTGACAGTTGAATAATATTAAACAATATCAGTCTGTATCTCTATTAGTTTTAGTATAATATTTCAAACATCATCATGAGTAAAGCTTTATTATATTATAAAGGTCATACACTATCATGGTGGTCTAAAGGGATGAAATAATTTCAAACATCAGACACAATTAGAGTGTAACAGACTGTAACTTGTTGTATTTCTGTTGTTTTTAACTTCCATACATCACCAGACACATGTCACATAGTATAAAACAACCTGCCACTTATAGCTTGAAGTTATTTATAATTTAATTAAACTTTCAAATTTAGCTAAGGTCAAGGTCACTGGGTATAAGTTTAGACTTTTAACATTGGTATACCTGTCCTTATTCATTTTATTTTCTTATTTGCTAACTAGTACAAACATTTTGGTCTTTTTTCACCATTTTTTTGTGAATAAAATTTCTTGTTAAGTAAATTGTTTACTAACTAACATCAAGGCAAGTGAACTATTGTTCATACTATTTAAATTTCAATACAAAACAAAGATGTTATGTGAATGAAAATAAAATAAATAAGGGACTGTACACCAATGTTAGTATATTTTTGGTTCCTGTCTTGGAATATGTTGAAATTTTAGTTCTCATAGACTAGACACATGCTGATGAGTATAAAAGTACAAAAAGATGAAAATCACATAAAGCAGACCTGGTATGAGATTATTTTACCTTTATACTTTCAAGTTAGATGACCTACTGAGTTGATGAATATTACAGACATTTAATTTAAAATGTTGTTACAATGTTAATATTATTGCTTTTTGGTTGGGTGTAATGCCATAGCAACACATTGTATAGGTCATATCACAGAGATCATCTAACATACTCACTGTTCCTGGAAACCATTTATAAGTGCAAACTTCTGTCAGGTTGACAACTGCCCCACATGATTTAGAATAAGTGGTAGGAGGAAGAATGGCCGTAGAAATTATTTTATGACCAAAGTCCACGAAAGTATGTCCCGCCTGTGAATTGAAACCTCATTCAGTAGACTAGTGTGCTACCAACTGAACTATAGCAGTACGAGCTTGTTAAAATGTCATATAATATATAATCAATCATATTTTAATAATAAATAATACCGGTAATGATAATCATAATAAGAATAATAATATTAATGATAAATGAAGATAATGATGATAATAGTGGCAAGAAGGAAGAACAGAATAATGATGGTAATAATAGTGAATTTATACATAGTGTGGCTACAGGTTTTAATAAAACTAATCTTCCATGTTGGCCTCAAGTAAAATCATTACACAAGGTGACCTTGACAATAAAAATATATAAATGTTTAAAGCACCTATAATCTATGAAAATTTCTGTGCTTCCTCACCATAACTAACAGTTAAACAGTAATGTAAATTCTACTGTATTCAACACAATGTAAATCTACTGAACAACTATTTTCATCTTACATAATCAGATAATCACCAAGTTATGAATTTCATGCTTGTCTGAAACTTTCTCTCATTAATAACAGAATATTATGAGCTAGTAGCATGCTTGAGGTACGATCACTCTAACATTCTGACTACAGACATTCATCAGGCAATGAATGTATAAGTTTTTTGTTGGCTTCAAGAAAATTCATTTCTACTTTTTTGCTATATCACCCATCATCCTATCATCTTTGATGTCTCCTTGTTTTTATAAACTGTTCTCACTTCAGGTATCAGCAGTTTTAATAGAATAAGATTTAAGAAAATAAATTCAATCTTTATAACATTAAAAGTTAAAGTGCAGTTTAATGTCCACTTCCATATACATGCTCAGCCGACTTAACATAATCATGGAAATCACCCTCATAATCCCTCATAATACCCATATACTCCATTCTTGCGCAAGGAAATTATCAATGGGTCCTTTGTTTGTTTGGTTTTTTTAACGTCGCATTCAACACATATTTAGGTCATATACACGACGGCCAGCTCTTCCTACAATAGCTTTCCTGGACACTTGTTCTATCACCAGTACTAACTTACCCTACCACGAGGCCGACAACTAATGTATAGGGTATGACCTGCCGCGACCGGGTTTCGAACCCCCGATCTCCGGATTCGAAGTCAGACATGCTAACCACTAGGCCACGACCCCGGCTATCAATGGGTCCAGTTGGATTCAAACTCAAGACCTCTTGAACCCACAAGGGACTACCTACTGCTGGACCACTGCTCCTATAATCAGTAATTTCAAAAGCTCCATTCAATATTGATTTTGTTTTTTATTTCATATCATAAATGCTAATAAGATGGCACAAAATATGCCTGACATTAGGTCAAAGATAATTATTTGAGATGTCTCTGGGTAGATTGGCCTGGTTGCAGGCAATCAGGACACTTAACATACAGGAAACATAATTGAATTAAAAAACCATAGGATTTTATACTATAGCATTACAATACAGCATGGTTGCCTAAAAATTATCTGCTATGTACAACTAAAATCATTTTTAAAACCATTGATAATTCAGGCCCATAGATTTAGTACATCAAATGTTTTAAATACTTGATCTACTACAAGTATAATAAAATACACATAATATGTAATACTTCCGTGAATCAAGCTTTGAAAGAACAAAGATGTACTACATGAAAGAATGGTAATGCTTTCTATACCCAGTAATCAAGTATACTCAATCTGTTATCAAAAAATGTCTTGACCAATAAATAAAGATAACAAACAATATAAAGGTTTTATTCTATTTTCTACAACTCGAACATAAAGAATACACGAAACATCAAACAAAGTTCTAAACATTTGAAGATCCAACTAAAAAGAAAGCTTTTATAAACTCTGTACACAATGAGAGAGAAATTGCAAAAAATTGACAACTATAGATAAAAGATTACAGCAAGGATTGAATGGCAAAAACTGATAGTTTTTTATAAGTGGGTTAAATGTGATATATAGGAGGAAATAAATCAACACAACTTTCCTATCTAGATGTTAAGATAGGCAACACCATATGAAAACTTTCTGGCGCAGCATGCAGCATCAACGGTCGTCTGATTACCCGTGACAATCTAACTGACAGTTTGGGCACAAGTCATTCTAATGAGCTAATATCAAGTCAGGTTATCAATATAAAAGACAAATACTTATACAGCCTGCTACACTTAAAGTTCGTCAGAGCCTTTTTTCTGTAGGTAGGGAAGGAGTCTACGGTCTAACTTAAAATGTAGTACATATGGGATTTTTTCACATCTCAAAATTCAGAACTTAATGTCAGATTTAGAGAAATTGCAATATCTGATGAAAAAAAGGCATTTAAATGACCCTGTTACACATGTACTAGAAAAAGCTCCCACTTAAAATAATTGGGGATAATGCCCACATTTTAGATAATGAGTATTTTTATCAATGCAGCATACTGGTATTATCAACAGACGCAGCAGACGCAACATCACCATAGTTCTAATTGTTACAGATCTGACAGTGAAGAATAGTGTAGCACATTTTGCATACCTCTTTTAATAACGATTAACATCTATTTCATGATGTAATGTATACATACATGCAGACAACAGCTGTAGGAATACTATTACCAGCATTTAACACTTAAACCAAACTTCTCCAAATAGTTTTACGCATCAAGATTTGAGAGCATTCTTAGAGTATTCTGAGAGAAGCCAATACCGTCTTGGTATGTATTAGTATCTTCATAAATGTGAATAGCATCTCCCTTACCATGATTTGTGTTCAAGTCATTGTGACTATGATTGAAGAAACTGCATACAAAGGTCTTATGACCAATTTTACAAAATGTATTTGTAAATACTTCTATTTTGTATTGTAAAATTATCTTTGAGTAATATCAGTCTTCACCATAACCCACTAGACCAAAGCCCAGGGCAAGTGAAAACTGATTTGGGCAAGTGAAAATTACTTATTTTACATAGTCAGCCTAGTTGATAAGTTTGCCCTTTACTATAGCATGATAAATCAGACTTGGGCTTGATAAAATTTAAGGCAAAGACTGTGAATGATCAACAACAACACATATATCTTATATTGAATGTATATAAGCTTTTTTAACATGATTTTAAATCATGAGGTTCACTGGAACCCATCTACTTAGACTACAAACTTGTCTTTCAAAAAATGGTCCTATCAGTGGATAGAACATAATAAGTTGAAAATGCATAAGAAATAGGCAATACAATACAACACATAGTTAGCTAACGAGAAAATTTAAAATTTAAATACCCTTCTCTCCCAAATTAAATTTTACTCCAAAAATAGACAATACATGATCACTAAGTTTCAGAAATACTGATACATGTACCACTAAAGTCTTAAACACAAATCCAAACATTTTCATGTAACTAAGGTAACATTACCATATTTTATAAGTCTGGCTGTTTGTGAAGTAATAAATGAAACAGACTACCAATGTCAGAAAAAGTAAAAATACTGAAAATGGCCAAATTCTAAAAACATAGTAAAAAAGACCATTTACTTTATTATATTAAAATTGTATTATATTAAACTGACTTATTTTAGCTTGATTGTGGAACAAGTTCTTACAACTTAGATGATAGATCCATCACTTTCAAGTCCGCTTTCTGGTCATCGCTGAGCTGGCTATCCAATGATTACCAGTCCAACGATGTAACCATTTGGCCATGCCCACTCCATTTAAATAAGACCTTGGCTATCATCTTCATTCACAACACAGAGGAAATTATCCTAAATCACAACCTTAAATTCTGAAGTCAATTGGACGAGCGAAAAATACATATTGCATGTATAATTTGGCTAGTGGATAGTTTTTACCATTTACGTTAAAAACATTACAAATTGAGCTAATGCACATAAATTTAAGGCAATGACTGTGATAAAGTTACTAATAGATCTTACACCAAAAAACATGTACATGTACAACATACTATACCTGCAAGAGCAGCAGACCTTACATATGGTTTATACATTACCATGAATATATACATGTAAATCAACAAAATCAAGATAAAATGCAATCAAAATGAAGGACTAAACCCATTATTCTATGACTACAAGTATTTCCATACCCATCATACTCATAAATACGATTATATCCCAACTAATTAAATCATACATAAATAAAGATTTGTGTGGCAGTAAAAATTCTAGAATTCCCCGAAAACATTACTTCAATGCATGCATTCCCTTAACATTGTCATAGGAAAATGCCAGTAAAAAACACTGGAATTTATCTTCTTATGATTACTTGATCGCTTGTCTTGCATAAAAACCATCAAGTACGGCATCTAGTAGACAAATTATTCATTGACTTAGTGTATAGAGATGAAACATGTAGTAATTAACCTAAGGTGATGAAATATTTATATAGAATGTAAAAGGTATATCCTAGAACACTGTGGTTTTGATACACAATGTTTTTAAGGTTATTAATTCATATAACCATGGTGGTGAAGCGATGGGCAGCACACTTCCCTCCGAATTAGGGTCCATGGTTAATGAATACAGAAATCGGATAATAGTTTGCTTAAAATTACTTTTGTTGATAAATTGTACACATTTAATATCTTTCTATATATTGTGTACTTGATTTTACTGAACTAACTTTGTCATCAACAGTGTGTGATTATCTTTGACATTTGTGTCGACTAAACAATCTGCTTTGATTGAGTTATTTGAATTCGGCTTACAGATTCATTATTTGGCATATACAAAAGATGATGTTGTCATTTAAAAGAGCAAAGCTTTAGCAGCAGCTAAATGAAGAAAATTGCCACTTATTGAACTTGGAGGAAAAACTACCATTTTGTGGGGTAATATACCTTATATGGACATAGGTTTCTGACTAAGAACCATGCAGGCTGACTATGGAAAACACAGCTTTAAGATCTGGAACATTCATATAATATCAATAATACACAGTCCCTTTAAGATATAAAATCATACATAATATTCATAAAACTCATGATATTGCTCCATCCCTTTAAGATGTAATTTAAACATTACATTATTTATACAGCACAGTACCTTTAATATATAAAATCTTACATTATGTTGATATTGTAGATATGATAGAGCTGAGATTTGTTTGAATTCTGTCAATAAAAATGTTTAACTTGGCACTAAGTATATAATGTGAACCTATTAGAACAACATTCAATTACTAGGAACCATGTAATATAGTGATAAATACAGTGATAAACTATATCATTGATCTAATAGTTTATATAGCCTATCAGTTACAACACAGTCGTCTCCAGTAAAGAAATATTTCTTTTTTATATTAGTTTCAATCTAGTTGGAAGCAGCAGGAAGTCAATTCAAAATTGAAATCATACCAGGTTTCACATTAGCTCTGCTGAAAAAAAAATATTTCTAAAGATGCAAGGATCATCCTAGACAAACCCTTTGATGAACCATCTGCTGATCTATTCAGACAGCTACAGTGGATGACAATACATGAGAGAATACATTACAGACAGCTACAAACTGTATACAATGCTATTAATTCTGGACTTGAATACCTTACATCAAAATTTAACTTCATCAATTATCCACAAAGGACACTTAGATCATGTACAAATAACACTCTCTATGTACCAAAACCAAATTTGGAATTATTCAGAAAATCTATATCTTATTCAGGTGCTAAATTATGGAACTCACTACCATCATACGTACAAACTGCCAAAAATATTAACAATTTCAAAAATCTTTATCTTAAATACAAGTACCCTGAGTGGGATTGATATGTGACAAAATACTTGCTTCATTACATGGCAAATTTGTAAATATTGTTACATCCTTTTAATGTTCCATGTTTTTAAACTTTTGTTTCCTGTTTGTTTGTTTGTCTGTTTATTATTTTTTATTGTTTGTTATTTTACTTGTTATTCTACTTTTTCATTTATTATGTATGTGGACCATATTGAAAATTGACATATATTTGTTAAATGTGTTATCCACTTTAAATAAAGACTTTACTTACTTACTTACTTACTTACTATACTAAATGGACATATTATAGGTAAAGCCCACTTAACCATTCATAACATTCCAACACTAATGATTATATCAGCAGCTTGTTAGCTGTAATACATGACAGTCTGGAAGATTTGCTAAATATTTGAATATCATTGTATCATTCATAACTGCAATTTCGAATCATTAAGTACAAAAATAACTGTTGAATTGTAAATAGGGGGAAGAAAAGATAAGTGAATACCTGATGTGGAGTTTAACCCATTAACCCACAACCTTCTACTTGCAGGTCAAATGCTCAACTATTTAGACAGACTTATATTACAGCATCTAAACATACTGATTTGTCAGCACAAATTGGTATAACTACATGTATATAAAGAAGGATTTAGACTATTTTTGCACTGACAATAATATTATTTACTGAAGACTAAGGAAATAAATTGCTTCAAGTAAAAGATACATAGGCATGTATCCGCATAATTGTTGGGTAAAACTTCAAATTTTTTGTATCCTTAACTTTTTGGTCTTCTTGATTCAAGCAGGTTTTACAAAGACTAAGAATCCTTTCTCCTGAATTTCAGGACCAGTTCTGAAAACTGAAATATGGACCGTGGGACAAAGACAATCACCAAATAGCTATCATATGAGAAATAACTAATCAAAAGACAAGACGATTAACTTCCAAGATTTTCTACTACAATAAACCTACCCAATGTGCAGCAAAGTATAATCCAGTGACTTTTCCTTTTAGTTCTTCAATAGCATCAACTTCTTTCCCATCCTTCAACAGTTTCCCTTTAATAATATCAGAGAACTTCTTCCGTCGCCATGGAAACTCCTGACCATTTTCATCTTCCATTAAATGTGCATAACCATCTCTGGTAATAGTTTGTCCAGTCTCCCCATCTATTAAGACTAGTTTAGGAATACCTTGAACACGAAACTTCTTGCATAGCTTGGTCTGAAAAGAATATAATATCATATTTCTAAAATTGTTCAAATATTCAGGGTTTGACAATAATTTGCAAGTAGGTTGCCCAGTTGGAAAACCACCTACATGTATATTATTACCTGTATATATATTTTACTTGCCTAAACCAAATGTATAACAACAGTAGCAAGTTGCCCATACCCAAATATTCGATGAACTTTAATGCCAAGCCCTGATATTGGATAACTAATATCTCTTGGCCCAAATTTCAGAAGTGATAAGGACGCTGGACAAAAATCCATTATGTACCAAGTTAACTTTCCATTCTGTATAAACTTAAGCAAGAAACATTTCTGCACTTGTGTAGTATTGCCATGAATAAATGAGGCATTTCAGTATTGGCTTGAAATTTATTTGGAGCTCAATTCATCGTGTTTCCTTCAGCAAGAAACCACACCACTTGATATCATAACTTTGAGAAAATAAATAAGTGAGAAGAGTTTATAAGAACTGTTGGCACAAAAAGTCAAAGAAGTTTTTTAAGAGTTTCTGGCAATATCATGCAGCTTGTTTAGCAACATGGAATATTTTGTAACAGCCTCAGAGAACTGCAAACAAGTTGTTACAGAATGTTATTTTGTTTATTGGCAAATCTCTATCAAAGTATATGCCTGACAAAAGCTTATTATCCAAGCATACATGTACAATACAACAAAAATCTCAGACCATTTATCTGCTACATTTCAAAGTATAAAAGTAATCAGCAATGAATACTCGACTCTTTATCTACGCCATACACGCAGCTTTCATATTCGTTGAAAGTGCAATAGATGTTAAAACTGCAATACAAAAAAAATTTCTTGCAGACATCTTACATGCTTTTCATCTCAGGAAAATTCAAAGTTTAAGTGTATACATTCCTAAATATTATTGTTTATATTGCCCGAGGGGTATACCACTTCAATGCTAAATGAAACATTCTTTCAAAATGTTGCACATTCATGTAACAAGCATGTAAGCTTTGCTATATTGATCTGATATCTTGCCAGCTGTTGATGATTTGCATCACGTTATCTGTTTTAATTATTGTTTACTTTAAACCAACTATTTTACTTTATGTAATTATTAAGCAGGTAAAATTTTCAATACAAGTGATTGTTTCTATTGTTGATTGGTGCACAATATTCATTGTTGTGTAACATTACGTCAAGGGTTGCCTGCAAGACTGAAGTAAGTGCATTGTGTTAAAGAGCAAGTTACTACAGTCTTGCGGGCAACCATTGAAGTGTTTCTATCTAGGCTTCAAAATATTTTTCATGATTCTTAAGCCTCGTAGAGTTATCTGAAGAAACTACATGTCCTGCTAGATGAGTCAGACTAAGAAATGCTTCCAGAATACCAGGAACTTATTCTAACAGCTCAGACAGCAAACTGTTTTCATAAATTATAATTTTAGAACCAGCTGCTTTTATTCTGCATTGAACTATTATAAATCTTGACTCATGAAATCACATGAAATAATCACTTGACCTTTTTAAACTGAGAACTGAAATCTGCAAATATGACTTTAATAGTGATACATCTGCAGCAGAATAGCCGGGACATTTACCCTTTCCTTCTTTCCCTCCGATGTGCTGTGCCCCTTTACCTGCTGCTCTTGCCCTTTTGCAAGTTCTAGACTAATCACTAACTTTAAAGATGCATGAAGGTGTGTTTGTTTTAAACTTAACTGTTCCTTGATTGGTAACTTAAGATCTTCAGCCACCTATGTTTATATTGTTAATGCTGCATCAGATGCATTTTATAAAGTTTTGGAAGCCAGAAATACTAATTGGAAGCAAATTAAAATACTTATTAGTCAGTTGTGCTGTAGTTACTCCATGGCAACAGTGTCTCATTGAAAAAATTGAGCACAATAAAATACAGAAAATGTGGAGACCAAATTTGTCTACAGAATTATCTGTGTGTCTGAAAAATTAAAACTTGACAAAATTCAGTCAATTCTTAAATCAAAACTTGTAATTGCAGAGAATTTCAAAAACAATGCTTTCAACATCATAGCTTTTAAGCATAACATATTGAAATTGGAAATTTAGCATGCATCTTGGAATTTCTTAACATTAAGGGCACTGCACTAACTTGATATTAATGAACAGTTCAATGTGGGACTGTGAAGTCATTTGTATGCAGATTTCTAGCAAGTAACTCTTAGCTCATAAATATTGCTCTAAAATTGGTTAGGGTCCTTCTGAATTGAATTAAATTACACATGAACTTCTCTTATTGCCAATAACACGTGAATTTTGGGAATCTTCTGAAATTGAAGAAATTTTGTCATGAGCCTTACACATTCAATATTGGTAGTTTGATTGACTTGATATTCTGTAATATTTAACAGAATGAATTATCAGGAATATTTATGGGAACAGCTATAACAATGTACAAGCCATTCCATGTGAAGGGGAAGGAGCAAAGGGGAAGTGGAAGCAAGCAAAGAAGCAAGAAAGAAGGAGGGTCTTTGAATTAAATGGTAAGAAAAGCATTTGACAAATCTAGAGAAATCCTTTTTTTTTGAAAGGGGTTCTGGTGAAGAATTTTTCATGGGAGAAGTATAAAAACCATGAATAATAGTCAGAATCTAATTCACAATGTTTGCAGAATAATTCAAAACATTATTTCATTAGGAATCACCATCGGATAACCACTGCAAATACAACTATGCCACAGTAATCATTAAGCCATTTAAGTGTATCTTTAACCATGTGGTAACAAGGGAACATAATTACTAGCCAATCATAGTCTAAGATACAGGTGTGTATAATTATTACACTAAATTATATTACAGATAATTTCCCTATAGGAAACATTGATAATAATTATAATAATTATCTTTTTCTAATAATTTCTACAGAGACCTGATAGCGTTAGAGGGAAGAGAGAGAACTATTAGTACGAAGAATGAAAGAAGAAATACCTAGACTACTGAAATAACATAGCTGAAATATTTACAAAGAAAGATATGATTAAAATTTCGAAGATATTTAGTTGACTCAAAGTATTTCTGAAATATTTTTGACAGGTGCCCTTGTTAAATTTTAATTACAAATTGGACATGTAGTAGAAATATGATATTTGCAAGCAAATGCAATCTTAATGCATTAGAGGATGAGGATCAACAGATTTCATTTCTACTCTAAGCTTGCTTTGTGATTTGCAAACAGCTTGGAACCAGGCCAGATGCATAGTAACTTGGCATCTGGTCAGGTCCAATGCTGTTTGTCATTTAAACATAAAGTATTTCTTCCAAATTTCATGAAAATTGGACAAATTTAAAAAATAAGCAGGTCTGAGTTACACAGCATGCAAAGAGTTAAGTCTTCAAATTAATTATATATTTAGAAATCCTGTGTGGTCCTTTGTCTTACTCGAGATCCCATCCAATGGCTATGTAGGAACAAGATTAAGATTAAATGCAGTTGAATCAGTACGGAGATTAAAACATCTAAAAGAATAGAGGTGATTTAAGGACTGTAAAAAAGTCTAAGATAAATGTTTTGTAGGATATCTTTGATATGTTTACTGAATCAGGTTCTTTTCTTTCATGCTTTATGGTGAAATGTCACATTATTCGATGAAAAAATACGATGAAAAAATAAATTATATATTTTCATCGTAGTGAAAAAATAATTCGATTTTTTCAAAGTAAATGACGTCATCTTAGAAGATAAATGATGTCATCTTGTAGAAGAAATGACGTCATGTTAGAATTTGTATAAAACACATCTAATAAAACACAAAACTAAGCATGAAAGAAACATCAACTTTGATGTAAGATCTTTTTTCATTTCAACTTGTGAACTCAGAAAATGACATTTTCACTTGTGGCTATGCCACTCGGGAAAATATGTTTTCTGAACTTACTCGGTGAAATAAAACTTGATCTTGCATCAGAGGTGACGAATATCCTCGATATATAAAATATACATGTATAAAGTGACAATTGGGACAAAAAATATCAAGAATCTGGGAGAATTCTTTCAGCTTCATTGATATTTTTTTGCTTAGTATAAAACTTAGCAGGACAAAAAAATCTTCCCAGCTAATCATGCAATCACAAAAGCTGAGCATGCAACATGCATTTATGCAAACAATCTAAATTGCTCAACAAAATAGTACAATAAATACAGTTTCATGCAAAAACAAGGATGACAGGTGTTGAAACTGTTGATAGAACTCAGTTAGGAGTATCAGAAAAACAGAACTCTGAGGGTTCTAACAAAAAAATTGCAAAAAACTAAAACTCATATATAATTCAACTAATATCACCATGGCAACCACAAAATATTGAGTAGATATTTTAGAATTAATTATGGCGGACAGATTGAATAGCTATCAAGTTTATGGCTCATTTATTCCTATATGGCTCATCAATACGCTAAGATGCAATACGTTTAATGTTGGAACACTTTATGAATCTCCAGTTGAAGAGCTCACTTGTCAGTATTTGTAAGTACCTGCATTATTCCTTTCACTAAAAACTTAACGTAGCCATCAAACTTGTATCAAAAAATGACTATTTTTGTAACTCTATAAAAACAAAAATAATAATTTCTATGGGAAATTTAATGCATGTTTTACGCAATACAATTGCTTTCCTTTCTCATAATGATGAGAGTGGGATTTTGGGGTTGTTTTTTTTGCCCATATTCATATTTATTCAGTTGTCGATATTGTGATATATATAAACAAAAGTCTTTAATCTTTAATTATTGTATTTATTTATAAATATGTACTTTACTAGGCTTAGCTATCTGTACATTGCCTAATGTGCTCACAAAGTCATAATGATAAATGTCAATTAAAATTCAATTATCTAAAGATATCATTATTTTGTTCACTCAAGAGAATTATTTCATTTTTATAATTATGGGAAAATTATGAACTTATGACATCAATTTAATCCTGGATCATTTTATTTGATTATATGAGCATCTTCATAAAATTAATGATTTTTAAGTTTTTGTTACACTTAAAACAATGTCAACTTTTGTCACAATCTTATACAAGACTCAAAGTGGGTGACTTGTATGGTTCAAAAACAGAAACCAGAGGCAAATTTCCTAAGCATATCGCAAGCTAGTGCTTTGTGCTCTGGTACCCTTCTTACACCAAATGGAATAGGTATGTGATATCAAATCAAGAGTACCAGGGGGCAAAGCACTAGCTAGCGATATGCTTGGGAAACTGGCCCCTGGAGATCAAAAAAGAATTAAATAGTTGGCCTTGCTGCATGGGAAATAAATGCATTCACTGGAAATCATTTTTATGCAAAAAATAGGTCACTCAAGATTTATGTGCCAGAACTTGGAAATTCAAAAGTGATCAATTTCAAGACTTCCATTAAAGGATGCTCTAGTTGTATCAAATATTCCATTTAAAGAAGATTATAAACCATTCATCAACAGATTTTAAGAAAAAGAAGATCCTCAATATCCCTACACCACCATTATGTAGTGATGAGCAAAAAAGTAGCGCAAATGAAACAAACAGCTTCCTTTTAAACACTTAGATATTGACATAAAGAATTAGCTGAGATGTAGAAAGTTTCCTAGAACACTCTTTTATGATACCTTATGTGGCATTCGTAAGATATATGGGACATATTTGTATACAAATGTAGTAGAAAGCTACAGTATAGCATTAAGCTGCCATCAATTTATTACACTGCATGAAAACAAGCTCTTCCATTTCTCAAACTGAAGGAAATTGGTTACATATAGAATGTCTTATAACTATATCATCAGTTAAGGCTAAAAGCCTGCTACTTGACATAATAATATAATTTTAGAAGTGAAGGTCAATTGAAGTATTTAATGTTGATTTCAACTCGCAAAATGAAATCTCCAAATTTTAATAGCATACATAGTAACTAATCATTTAATGCAATATAAAACAACATTTTGTGCATATGCGAGCTTAAATTTGAGCCATGGCATATATATTCTACTTTACAAGTACGCTGGCATAAAATAACAAACAGAACACCTTTATTTACATGCCATTCAAAGCCATCATTTCTGACCACAATTTTTACTGTCCCAAAATACTTATTGCACTTATCAGCAATTAGGTAAGGAGTTCAAATCAAGGCTGACCTTCCTGGTAAGCTAAAGTAAATAGTATGTCTGAATACTACAAGTCTAGGGAGTGTGGGTTTCATTCCCAGTCATGACCCGCATACTTTGCTACATTATAGCCTGATACTCCCTTTAATGTAGTACTGCATAATTAGACTGATGCAAGGTAGTTCCATTTGGATACAGTAAATGAGAAGTGTTAGGATGAGATTCTTGATACATCCATGCATCTTGATATTCGCAGAACAATATCCTCCTAACCATATATACAGTAGGTGAGTGTCACATATAAACTATTGTGATACATATTGTGTATTTATTTATTGGAGTTAACGCCCTGTCAACACAATTTAGGTCATTTTACGGCGTCCAGCGCACCTAACTTAGCTTTCCTGGACCATTGTCTATAACCAGTACTCACCTACCCTTCCACAAGGCCGGCAACTTCTCCATATTATCTAATCAATGGAGGAAAATCGACATTATTGTCAAATTTTCATGGAAGGGTATAACCTCCCCGGGTGGGATTCGAACCCGCACCCCCACGGGCACAAGATTCCAAATCCCGGCGCTACCAACTGCGCTATCGACCCGGGTTGATACATATTGTGATACAATGCTACTATCGTGATACAATGCTACTACCATGATACAAACTAGCTGGCAATGCCAAGCTCTATCAATCAGAAATCTTATCCATTCAGCAACTATGGACAGACTAGGAATATATCTCTTAATTGATTAGGTTAAAACAGTCATACATTAATCAGCAAGCACATGTGTCCTATTATACATCAAGACTCAGGTTTTTTATCAGTAACTATTTGTATAATGATATCACAAACTTATTTGATGTTCTATTGATTTATTAAACATCAGCCTGAATCAGGTGCCAGCTCCCGAGTTTTTTTGGCATGAGCGAAAGTTCTATTTACAAAGTAGCTTATCTGATTACAAGTAAAGATTCTGTTTGATTGAAGCCAACACTTGTACCCTGCATGCAACTGATTAAGATACTCTGGTACTAAGTGTCTCTGGGTTGAGATTTCTAACGCAAAATAAATCAAGATAACTTAGCATCGGATTTTCTAATTCAACTCAAAAACTCTTCAAAATGATGCACACCACAGGAGATAGCAAGAAATTAAAACCTGCTTTTCTCATTGGGTTCATTGAAAAAATAAATTTGCTCATTTATAAAGTATAAGAGGATAAAGTACTGAATTATGGCATTTATGAATAAAAGTGACAAATAACATTACTCACTTGGAAGAGAGAGGGGGCAAAATAGATAAGAGAAAAAGCACTGAACAGTCAATCATATAGTTATGGGGTTACATTGCCGATGCATCCATCGATCCCTTCTACGATACTTCTTGCAACACATTGTACAGGTCATATCATGGTGGTCAGTCAACTTACTCATTATTCCTGGAAAGACTAGCTGTTAACCAGTTACTAGGCCCATACTTCTGTCAGTGACTGACAATTACACTAAATGATTTTGAATCAGTGGTGGGAGGGAGAATGGCAGTAGAAAATTATTTGATGACCAAACTCCACAAACAGTATGCCTCATCCAAGAATCGAACCCACAACCTCTCAATCAGTAGACTTGTGTGCTACCAACTGAGCTAGTGGGCGGACTAATGGAAGGTCTGTTCTATTCTAAAATATTTTATCCCTAGATACAAAATCTAAAGATGTTAAAAGTTAAAACCAAACAATTTATCATGGTATCCCTAATCCAATGCAGTCTGTATTTAAATCACAAATGCATGCATACCGGTACATGAAAACCTTTCTTCTACCTAGCAACAGTAAAAATGTGTAAAAACTTTCCCTTGTCTACATTCTTAAGTTAATAATAAACCTTGTAGTACAAAACATGTAAATTACAACATAATTATAAGAGAATTGCATTTTTATAGGTTATAACATTAGTACTGTTACATGAGATGGTAGAAAAATGTGGAAGTATATAATGGTGTTAGGCAAATGTTAGTGAAACGGCCCCTTTGGTGTATACATGTATTATTGAAATCTAGTTGAAAGTTAAGTACATTTACCGGGTACATGTTAATGCAGGGCTAGACAATGATTTTTGAAGTTTTAAAGTTACAGGTAGCCTGGTTGGACAATCTGCTACTTACTTCACTTGTCCAGACAAAATGTTTACTGGCAGTAAAACAAGTTGCCCAAACCAAGTTATCGGGGGTGACGAGCCCAATAAATTCTTAGCATTAATGAGCAATACGTTTTAAAAAGAAAGCTAAGAGACTTTTGGGGGGAAAGGATTCAGACACAAAGCGCTGCTCTGACATTATGAATAATTTGGTTTTTAAATAAATTGGCCAAATATTATAGTTATATACCTTAATAAGTAGGACTAGTGCTCTATAAAAATTGGGTGAATTACTATATATGGACAAGCAGAACAAAACAAGAGTAATAAAAAGAGTGGAATCAAACTGAATTACAATGTACTGTGAACATTTCATCTCATGGGACTCCAGAAACATGACAGTGTAACTGTCTACAAGGGTGACAAAAACAAATTTACAAGCCTTGTAATATCTTATTGAATGATCGCTAGATGTATTAGTCAGATAATTAAAGGTACTAGTTCACTGATTTGGTTTATTTTACTATTATTTCAAAATATCATCCAGTGTCTGTAATTGTATCAAAAAAATGAATTATTATTATTTCAAGACAAACTGACCTATATGTTGCAAGAAATATACAATAAAAGTCACAAAAATGCACTAAAGGTGTCTATACTGTGACATACAGGGTAGATATTTACTACATGAGACACCATCATTTGTAAAATTGTAGCTGTATGTCAATTTGCACTAAAATTATCATTATCAGAACACTACTTTCCTGCTTAAAAAAATATCCATACAATTTTGATAGTTTTAGAAAAAATGAAATTTTAATTTGATAACTGTGAATGAGTACCTTTAAAACATCAATGCATGTATTCAAATCATGAATACATTTTAATCAATTCGAGACTAGAGACCAATATGTCAGCCTCAAAGAATTGGTATAAAAGATTTTAAGCTTAGATAATCACTCTCTCAGATAGCAGAGCCATTAGGACTGACATTCACTAGCTGTTTGTCATACATAATTTATATATAACACAAATTTACAGCTGTTTTAAAACCTTTATCCCAAATGAGCCCCTTCTTTTTCCTATGCATCTAAAATACATAAACATGCACACACTCAGTGAGAGAGAATGGTAAGCATGTCTAGTTACATCAGACTTGTGAGCATAAACTATGCTTGATTTTAAAATTAAGAGATGCGAAGTATGACTCTATGTTTCATAATAAAGGCCATGGTATGGTAAATAAATTGGAGAATATTGGTTACATATGAATAAATGACCAGGAAAGTGATGCTTGGCAAATCCAATTAGATATTACTGGTTTTTGAACTTGCCAATTGATATTACTTTAACACTAAAAACAGTACTTATTGAGCAATTTAACAATTACTGGGAATTTATCAAAATCAAAGAAGTATAAAAGAATGAACTTTAGAAAAAAAGGTAATGTTCTGTTGGGTTCTGTCCAAATGTACAACCAAAAGAGTATAGTAAGTATTCCAAGTGGTTTTTACTTGGAAATTTGAGGCTTATGTTCCTTATGTCACTCATATGCTCCTAAATCTCTTCAAAATTATCTTCTTAATCATGCATTTTCCCCAAATCTTAAATAAAATGGAATCAATTTTCCCAAATGCAATCCAACACTCCTCGTCCCTTCTCATTATACTCAATAATTCCCCTGGAAACACCAATAATGTTTTGTCTAAGAATTTGTCACTTTCAAGAATAAAAAAAGCTTGTCCCAGAGACTTGTGCATTCATCACAAAGCAATTTGTAACCCTCTCCCTCTCTCTCAATAAATATAAAGGCAGCATGTCTTAAACTAGAAATTATCTCTGAATAATTAAGTATAATGTCTCTTTACATCTGTTACTCCCAATAATCAGTCAAGGAATTTCCATAGCTAACAAATTGTTTCCTTTTAATGCAAAGAAAATGTTAGAAATTAAATGACCCCTATTTGTCGCACTGTTGTCCCATTACTCATTGATTCAGAAGGGATGTGACTAAACTTATAAATAATGCATGGGCAATGTCTCCTGATTTGTGAGTCTGGTTTAATTTCACTGCTATAATTACAAATGTAACACCAGTCTTTTTTCGCAAATAGTTAAAAAAAAGTGTAATCAACATTACAAGTTATTATCTTGATAAATGATTGTATGGATAATAAGGTAAATGTTCTACATGATCCATAAAGTCTATACGAATACAGTTTTACTTTAGTTTGATTGAGAAAATTAAGATGAAATTAATGTTGAGGATTTACTCAGAAGTCATATTCTCTCTAACGTCCATTCAGACTCAGTCTTTGATCATCCAATAATGAGCAATTTGCTGCAATTAGGATGAATTTCTTTATGTAAGGAACCAACAGAGATGGTTTTGGGTGGGTACTGAAGCAATATGGTCATCAAGAGAAATATCAAGCATTATATTTTGACAGTTCAAAATTCCAACTTCAGAGCCATTCTAAATCCATCTTTTACATACTAAAGTAAAACCTGAAACATTTCTCAATGAAAATACAAACCATATGTTTTTTCTGGGATAAATAATTGTAATGAGTCTTTAGTTTTCCTGGTTGTTGCTTAGTTCATGATATACCAGTATGGTACTTGTGTATAGGCTCCTGAATAACTAGGGAATAAACCAGGGACATGGCAGTAATTTCCAGGAAGTTAAGGATTTCCAGAAAGTTCAGGGAAATATTTTTTTCTGAGAAAGGTTTCAGTGCATGAAATACAAATTCAAAAGGGATAGCTACAACCCTTAATTCTTACATCCCCCACTGGTCCAACCATTTAAAAGAGGCCTGGTACAATTCTGTGCATTCTACATCAATTAAAGAAAGAGTCTCAGCCTCCTGTGAGTGATGACTCATTTAAAACACATGTACATTTCAATAATGATATTGTTACACACATCACATGCATTACATTTGATGTGCTACAAAAATGATACAAGCTATCTCATTAGTCAACTATATTGAAATAGTTCTGAACTAATAAAAAATACATGCAGGCAGGAGATTTTTCAATTACCATAATAAGTCAAGACTTGATGCAGACGACAAACTCACAAAACGGAAAGTCATACATTGAGAAATCAGTCAGTCAGACAGACAATTATAAATCTAGGCATCACTTCTCATAGAAGTTGTCACCTGCTCATTAAGTCTAAATTAAAATTTAATTGGATTTTAATTGGTTTTCATATTTGAATAAAGAGTTTTAAAGTTGAAATACCTTCTTTTCTAATCCATATGGCATAGCCAACCAAGGCATGGTGTTAAAATATTCACTGAACGTATTTTCATCTTTATCCCAACTAACAAATACAATTTCAAATTTGGGACTATCCTCTTTCACTTTAACGTTGTAAAAATCCACCAATTTTGGTGTAAATCCTTTACATGGGGGACACCATTCTGCAGAAAAATATAATCCTAATACACGATCTTTGCCACATAATGAACTTATTGATACTTTATCACCATTTTGGCGAATTACATGATCGCCCAACAAATTTTCTAGCGTTCTTGCCATGTTGAACAGAGCACAGCAATTTAAGAAATGTTAGACAAACCGCGTAACTCACACAGCACCTGCACTCACTGGGGAAATTCCATCGGTAGCTATTTTTAGCAACACAGTGACATCATTGTCTGTCTGTTTTGATAAATCTGAGTTGTCTAAAGGCTTGCAATAAGTATACAGGAGTCGTCTCCCTTAGATATATAGTAAATTTGTTGTGCACGAGTTTCATGAGTCACAGCTCTTCAACCCGAGGGTGAACAATTGCTGAACACTAAATAATTGTATATTGACAGGTCATATGCCGTGATAGTGGACAAAAGATGTTATGCATTTAGTTGATACAAATAATGATATTTCTCATGAAAACCATTAAATTTTTTACATAATATTATGTAACACTTAAAGTATCATGTACATTTAGCATCATTTTCAATAGTCTTTATACAGAACAGAACATATATTTTATTTATAAGGATTTAAATATGTATATTTATCATCCATTAATAATTTTACATCATATAAATTCAAAAGTTAATATACATAGAATAGAATAATCTTTATTTTAAGACGGAACAAATACAATAAATAACATAAGCATCTGTGAGCTTTTAAACAGACTATAAAAATAATATAATCATAAATGTGAAAAATTAATACATAATTGTAAAAAGTACCTGTTTTTTTATTTACATTTAATTTCCCTTTTATCAGAAAAGATATAGAAATGAATTACATGTCATTAGAACAGTGCAAAATGTAGATTTTGTAAATTACAAATCTGAATTCATTAGGTGCTTATAATGGTGTATTCCACATGGTGTATACATGTTAACAATAGCATAATTGAATTGTGTGTTCATAAAAGGTGATAATGACCCTATCTTATTGAATTGTCCCTCTCTTTATTACTGTACATATCGAGAGTTGCCCGCAATACTGTTGTAAGTGCATTGTGTTAATAAGAGAGTTACTACAGTCTTGCGGGCAACCCTAGATATGTAGGACATGATCTCCAAATTTCGGGACATTTTCGTCGTGGGACATCTTCGTATGGGGTCCACATGATCTCCTGCATTTCATCTATAAAGGGAGTTAATGTATTAAAAACGGAATAAAACGTTTTATGTGGACTTTATAGTCAACTACTTAAATAGTCTCTATGCAAAATAATTAAATTATTTTTGTAGAATAAATTATCAATGGATTATTTCATGTTCATATTACCAAATGATTTACTTATTTAGAAATTATTTTCATAAAATATTGTCTCACTTTCTTCACGAGTTCTTACAAATTGTTTTGCCTTAGAGACTTTACGAAGTATGTTGCAAATGGCGGCGTCTGTAGCAACAGAACACTTCAATAATCAATAGCGCTTTGTCTGTTTTCTTGACAAATATTTGTCTGTACATCAAGATATCTTTATATTGTGGAAAGTTTCTTTATTCTGTGGAGGTGTTTGATGGTACTTGATTTTCTCTTACGCATTGTATCTTTTCCTACCAAAGACGCAATAGACTCAGTCAACATGGTCAACTCACAAACTCTCATTCTCAACAGTCAACTGCTCAACCGCTAGACTAACCATTTACGTACACTGCTTGACTGGTTTTGAAACTGTACTATTCATCATTCATTTAAAAGACTGGATAATACATCATATTTATGAGTATCGTCTTTTCTCACAACAGTCCACGCAAAACTCAACTCTGGTCCTGTGTAGATCAAAATTTTACCTATTCTTACAAGACTAAAGACATTTTACATATTTTTGAGAATTGAAAAACTGTGAATGACATGTAATTCTTTTCTTGACAGTTGGTCCTGTAGACCTGCAGAAATAGACAGACCTTCTAAATTTCCATAGGATTCGTATGTAAGTTCGCCATGATTGGCGGTGACAGTTTCACTATGTTGAAACCTTCAACATGCTTGTATCCTGATGATAAGTCTTCAAATTTGTGAATATTCCCTGTCATGAAGCCCATCCCTTGCCTTGACACAGCCAAAAAGCAAAGCCGAAGATATTTTTACATTTTTAATCTTTCTGTTACAACAATGATACCAGAAAACTAATAACCATAGGTTGAGTAATGTAAAGTCTTATCATGAACCATAAACAAAAAACTATTGTCACTTGATGCAATAGAAAATCTGATCCACCACACAGCTATTGAAGTGTTTTACATATTATTAAAGAGATATTCATCCATTAAGTACTATCTTCCACATTAAGTAGTGGCATCCAACAATCAGCATAAGCTTGATATACTAATGTAGTTTAACTCCAGCCCAAATAGTAGAACATGTGCATTACAAATGTTCACACTGTTTTTGGGACAACCAACTTTACCCCATCACAACCTGTGGTCATTTGATCCCGAAGTTGACCCAGCTGAGCAAGTTATAGTTTGAATAATCGGGGTTAATTGCTTATTGTGAACTGTGTTTAACTACATTAAAAAAAATTTTTTCATGTTTTTATTTTCCTTGCAGTTGGTGCTGGACTAGTGTTTGATATTTGGACGGGAATGGTCATTATGTAGGACTGACTTTAGCATGTTGAAACAAGGTGTTGTGCAAGAGAAGATTTCTGATCTTACTTCCATGAATCAATTGCCCCCACTCGGGTAAACGTTTTGTTTGATCATTTTGTGTATTTACATTTAACATTCATGTAAGCAACCACTTATTTATTGAGCTTTGTAAATTACCAAACTCAAAGTTTTTGCATGTAAATATTTGCTTCTGTTTCAATATTTATAGTCATGACTACTGATATCTGTCTATCAATCTGCCTGAGGAGTCTTACTTTGCTACTTGGCAGCCAACAATAGTGTCATAAAGTTATGCTATCCTTGCAGATACTCATGCACACTTTGGTGAAGTGAAGCAGGTGGTTTTAGATGTATGATTGATAATTACAATCTTTTGTTCTGTCTTTAAATAATATTTAAAAGTGTTTAAATCTGTTTTCAGGACACTGCCTCAATGGTCAAGGGTGAATACTTTGAACAGAGGGGGTTACCCCAAACCTTTTACAAAAGACAAACTCATGGTAAGATATGTAAAATGTTATAATGTACATAGATATTAAAACAGTCAAAAATGTTTATGCATCCTGTCTAATTTTCATTTGAGTATGCAACACTAAGCATCTTACAAGTTGATTAATCAATTCTCCAAATGGACATCTGTTTCTTCTTCTTCCAGTTACTGCGCAAGATCCCTCTCTGGGGGTATTGTCACACAGGTGAAAGGTGAAAGACGTAGTGTGGCATTAAAAGTTTAAAATCTTAAAAACCTTTAAAACTTTATACACTTATATCATTGTTTGATCACTGTTTGATGCTCAAATTTCGATGATCAGGGGGCCAAGTGTCAGAGATAGTTGCGCGCGCATATGTCACCAACGTCCGAACTAAATTTCTCTCCTCTGAAAACTTTATTTTCTACTGATTTCCGAAGGCTGCTTATGGGAGACTTGTCCATTCCATGAACCCATTGTATCTGAGTAATTTTCCCATTCATGATTTGTGTCAAATTTTAATTTTTATTGTAATTAATCGATTTTCTCTATTGCTTGTCAAATTTGACAAGGTCAAGGTCGTCCAAATCGCTTACTTCCTGTTTGAATTTCTACTTCCGGTATAACTTTCGAAATAGTTATCAGGTAAAATCTTTGACATTTATTGAACTGAAGTCATGTTTATTGGGCCTTTTATCCTCTCATTGGCTTTCATTAGCTTCATGAAGGTCGGTGATGGTATATACAGTAGTATCTCTTGTAAGCTGACTCTAGACCGAAGTATTGCTGGTGAAAGAAACAAAATCTTAATGGTCTGCTGTAGTGTGAAACTTAAGAAACTTCTAAAACCAAGAAGTATGCACAAATGCTCGTATAAAACTGTCTTATTTCTTAGTATGCTCCTGTTGATCATGTCTCTGGACATAGAGCTTAACCCAGGCCCCACTACCATACCTGAAGTTGTTGGAAACACGTCCACTGTATTCCCCTGTGGTAGCTGTGAACAACCAGTAACATGGTCTTGCAAGGGAGTTGAATGTGAATTCTGTTTTATATGGTACCATGCTAACTGTCAAAATATTTCTGATAGCATGTACGACAGACTTGGATGTGATTCTCATGTCGGGGCCTGGAAATGCCTCCAGTGTGAAAACATAAACATCACATTACCTTGTTCAGCTTGTCTCAGCACTTTTGAGTCACCGAACAGATTCAGTTGTTTAAATAACAGTATGGACTCTAACATAACAAGCCCAAGAATCCAAATACCCCAGACTGACAAATCAGCCGTCCCAATCACTTCTACTCCAAAACAAAAACACAAGACACCACCAAAGACTGAAAAACATAAAAAGGAAAATAAAATTAAAAGATCTCTTAAAGTATTAATCGTTAACTGTAGGTCTATCGTTGATAAAAAGCAAGAATATGAAAACATGGTAATGTCAACAAAGCCAGATATCATTATTGGGACTGAGTCTTGGCTGAAGCCAAAACATTTTGATAATGAAATCTTCAACCCAGATCTTGGTTACACACCATTTAGAAGGGATAGAATAAAGCAAGCTGGGGTGTTCATTGCTGTTAGCAACTGCCTGATTGCTCAGGAGGCCTCCTACCTTCACACCGATTGTGAAATTGTATGGGTCAAAATAGAAATTCAGGGAACCAAGCCCCTTCTGATTGGCTCTTATTATAAGCCAAAGGAAATTGACCCTTATAGCCTGAATGAATTCAACAAATCTATTTCTATGGCATCTAAGTCAAATGCAAACGTCTGGGTTGGTGGAGACTTTAACATGCCAAAAATGGACTGGTCATGCAATGCCCCCTCTCCTGACTGCAAAAACCCCTCATACTACAAGGAATTTAATAACATGATTCTTGACAATAACCTAACTCAAATAGTCCAAGACCCTACGCGTGGGCATCACATCCTTGACCTCTTCCTCACTTCCAATCCTACCACTGTAAACAGATCGAATATCATACCCGGTATTAGCGACCATGATGCTGTGCTGGTTGACACAAACGTCTCAGCCAGAATTAAGCCGGAGAAGCCAAGAAAAATCCACCTATTCAGCAAAGCTGACTGGAATGGTCTTAGATTACATGTCCGAAACCTTCATGAGACATTAAAAACCACAAATATGTATACCACAAGCTCTGTTGAACAAATGTGGCTAATCATCTCCAATTAAATTGAAGAAGGTGTAAACACTTACATTCCTTCAAAATGGACCTCAAGAAATAACAAACTACCTTGGGTCAATTTCACGCTGAAGCGCTTGTTCCGAAGACGAAACAAAGCATACAAAAAGTATAAAAAACAAAACACAAATGAGCATAAGAAACGATATCTCGCACTGAAACATCTCTGTAGAAAAGAAATAAAAATAGCTTATCAAAAATATCTTGAAGACATCCTTAAGGCTACAACAAATTGATCTTTTGTTCGTCGGATTTCCCGCACCTAAAAATCCGAAAATGGAAAAAAAATATTTTTATTTTTTTTTTGCTCCCGCACTTCAAAATTTTTACCGCATCAAGATTTTTTTTGAAGTCAATTTTTTTTGGCACTCAACCAAGAAGTTTTACGGAGAAAATCAATAATTTTTGGTCTAAATATCAAAGCTTATCACCATGACATTGCTATATTTGTAACGAAACAGTAAAGTATTCACGTTTACATACGTCACTATGATGATCGTGTCGAACCTTTGTTCCTTTGTTTTCTAAATCCTAAATTATATTTAGTACACGTTTTAACACATGTATACTGAATTTATACGTAAATGCAATGCTTAACTTCCATAAACTTTTACTCTTGATACACACAGAAGTTGAACAGTGACGTAGACAGAGCGGCTCCATCAACCCTAAAAAGATGATCTGGATGTGTGACGTCATATGTTCACCTTCTGTGTAAAAATAATTTACAATAGAGGTCGACTCATGTCTTATGAATTGAGGTAGGACAGGATAGCAGATTTCCTTTTCTAATTATGTTCATGCCGGAGATATTCGAACAGACTGATTTAAAATTAAGTTGTATTTTGTATTATTTACCAAAAGGCTATACTTTCGACATCAAAACGTATAGTCCATTTAATTTTATAGGGGTGCTGATTCTATTTTTCCTTCAGGATTACTTAGGTATACTTAGCAGTTGTATGTTGTTTAGTCTGTAGCTTAATTTGGTTAATTAATAATCTTCTTCTTCTTTCTAACCAATAAGACTGTATTTATGCACTTAAAAGTTAACAGGATTTGTTCATTATCATTTTATAGGGGTGCTGATTCTATTTTTCCTTCAGGATTACTTAGGTATACTTAGCAGTTGTATGTTGTTTAGTCTGTAGTTTAATTTGGTTAATTAATAATCTTCTTCTTCTTTCTAATCAATAAGACTGTATTTATGCACTTAAAAGTTAACAGGTTTTGTTCATTATCATTTTATAGGGGTGCTGATTCTAAAATTCTCATTCAGGAACTTAAGTATACTGAGTAGTTGAATATAATTTGGGCCCATCCTTTATTTACTGGAATAATATTAAAACTTTATTTATACACCAAAAGTCAACAGGTTTGGTCCATCATTTTATAGGGGTGCAGAGCCTAAAATTTTCATTCAGGAGGATTTAAATTTGCTGAGTAGCTGTTTGTTGTTGATTCCATCTCTTATTTATTTGGTTAATATAGGGATTTATTTTACATAAAAAGGCACCAGGTTTGGTCCTTTATAATTTTAGAAGTGCTGATTCTAAATTTTTACAATGATCTTGGAAGTTTTGAAGTTCAATATTGAATGAAATCAGTATATTTTACAATATGATAATATAGTACAGTTCATCTAAATGCAAATGGAACAAAATACAGGCATTTATTTTGTATGTATTATATTAAAAGCATTAATTTTATGAATATTAACAACAAGTAATCTTTCTTACAACAAACTACAAGATAATCAGAGCTAAACAGACATTTCCTTGTAAACCAAGGTCAAGATAATAAAACACAAGGAAAAAAGACTAAATATGAAACTATAATTGAGAGAAAAATAACAAATACATGAAGTGCTTTTAAAATTGTATCGTGTAAGAAAAATAGAATAAATCCATAGTAGTACAGCATCAATCCATGTTTTATATTTAAATAAGCATGTCTATATCCACAACTATAATTTAAGTGATTATTGTGGCTTATATGCACTTTGAAATAATACAGAATGCTATTCATTAAAGTTTTTTCTGCATTTAAGTGCATTTTGACTTTAAGTAAATGAATATTCGTAAAAAAAGAACTTTTTTTTTATTTTTCGCTTTTCGCTCGCTCCTCAAAATGCAAAATGTGGGAAAAAAATATTTTTAATTTTTTTTCGCTCGCTCGCTCCAATTTTTTTCGGACAAAATCCATAGAACATATGATCAATTTGTTGTGGCCTAATATTAACAATGAAAATACAACTGAAAATGAACACACAAAACACAGACCAAATAATAAAAAAACTCTACTCACTCCTAAAACACTCAAAACAAGACTCAAATGGCATTGACTCATTAAAGAAAAACAACATACTTTACACCGATGAACAGGACAAAGCAAATGTCTTAAATGAACAATTTAAATCTGTTTTCACCCCTAAATCCCCTGTCTCACTCTCATCTCTGGCTCAAATGGAAGTGCAGGATACCACAGATACAGGCAGAGAGATACCAAATCCCCAGCCAAGCCCCCACAATTGTATGCCTGATATTGACATCTCTGAACAGGGTATAGAAAAACTATTAAAGGACCTAAATCCCCACAAGGCGGCCGGTCCTGATCAGATACGTCCAATAGTTCTAAAACATCTAAGTAAAGAACTTGCCCCCATCCTGAAGGAACTTTTTACTAAATCCCTTCAGACAGGTTGCCTGCCGAATATCTGGAAAATGGCAAATGTATCCCCAATTTTCAAAAAATGCTCTAGGTCTGACCCAGCCAACTATCGTCCAATCTCTCTGACTTGTATCCTGTGTAAGACCCTGGAGCACATCGTAGCATCCAGTATTACAAAACACTTTACTAAGTCAAATATATTCTATGATTTACAGCATGGATTCCGAGAGAAGAGGTCATGTCAAACCCAACTCCTCATGCTCGTTGAAGACATACTCCAAGCTGTAAACATGAAAAGTCAAGTTGATCTAGTTCTCCTTGACTTTTCAAAAGCCTTTGATATGGTCAATCACGAGAAACTTCTTTATAAATTACACCACTATGGAGTTAGAGGCCGTAACCTAAAGTGGATAAAGAGTTTTCTTGATAACAGGTCACAGTCAGTAGTTGTAAATGGCTACAACTCCAGCACCATACCAGTCTCTTCCGGTGTGCCCCAGGGCTCGGTTCTTGGACCGCTCCTATTCCTAATATATATTAATGATCTCCCAAACCATGTACAGTTCTCCAAGGTACGTCTTTTTGCAGATGACACTGCACTTTATATAACTCTTTCTGTGTCTTCACATTCCAGCTTGCTACAACAAGACCTCAGTAATCTGGAACTCTGGGAAAAAAAGTGGGACATGAAATTCAACCCATCTAAGTGTCAGGTTATCCAAATTACTAAAAGAAAAACCACTATACCAACACAATATAAACTTCATGACACAATATTAGAAACAGTGTCTTCCGCAAAATACCTTGGAGTCACATTATCTAATGACCTCTCGTTTAATAAACATATTTATTGTAACTCTCAAAGCAAACAGAACTTTATCTTTCCTCTGCAGAAACTTAAAAATCCACTCAGAAAAGTTAAAATCCACTGCATACAAGACCCTGGTCAGGCCTCAGTTAGAGTACAGTGCTACTGTCTGGTCCCCACACACAGCGGTCCACCTTGACCAGCTTGAGTCTGTACAGCGTAGGGCTGCCCGCTGGGCTAAACATGACTTCAACAGAACCTCAAGTGTTACTGATATGCTCTCTTCACTAGAGTGGAGACGCCTTGACCTTCGTCGTATTGACCAACGACTCACCATGCTCCATAATATTGTAAACAATAAAGTTGCCATCCCACTTCCCCCCTATGTAAAACCCCTAGAAAGGACCTCAAGAAAATCTCACCCAAATGCTTTTCAAAATATAGCCACAAAAACCGATTATCACAAATACTCCTTCTTTCCAAGAACCATCTTCCATTGGAACAACCTACCCCCTGATGTTGTCACCTTACCAGGTCCCAGGTTCAGTCTGGCTGTTAGCCAGATTGAACATGTCTCCCCATAATTATGCCTGCCCTGTTTTTAAACTGTTTTTAACCTTAACTATTTATTTCATACTTTTATCATCTTTTACTCATTTCTTACTAATATTCTTGTTGGTTGACGCGCCAAAAGTCTAAGTCCCCAATAGGGGTTTGACTTAATGGAAGATAGATAGATAGATTTAAATGAGTTCGACTTTTTCTGTCATGAATGTGACCTTTTCACTTTTGATATTCAATTTTTCCTCTGTCATTCAAATATGACTAACATCAATATTTGTATTTACAGCCTGCCACTGATAAAATTGCTGGGCTTGATGATGATGAGAGGATCCTTGATCTCTCAGAATTAAATCCAGCTCAGAGAATACATCATCTAGAACGTAGTATTTTGTTTCTAAAACAACAACATGCAGAGGTGCTTAAATCATTACATGATGAAATTGACAATCTCAAGAAAGAAAATAAAGGTAAGTGCATCAAATGTTCATGAAGACAACCCCTCCCCTCTCTTTCTTGATTAGACTTGCTGACCTAAAACCTTAGTAAACTCTTCCTGACAGGGGATTGTGGGTTGAGTCTAATGATTATAAGAATGCCTGCAGGAAGTTAATTGTGAATAGTTTAAGTCTATAACTGCTGAATTGTAGGAACAATGGCTTGGTGAAATGTACACTATTATGCTGCGTGACATATGTTATTAACATAAAATAACATATTCTTTATTTGGCATCAAATATACAATTTATAGCCAACAGAAAAATAATATTACAATATAATATAGCACCAGGCGTGTATTTACACGATACATAACAAAACAAAACTAAAGTCTGAGAATGTAAAATACAACTTACAAGAATGATTAATATTAATTCAGTTACACATTATACAAAGTTTTATGACATCCATTGTTATTCAGTTGTGTCAGTTTTTGCCTAAAATTTTCTTGAGCACATACTATTGCATTATCCGA
This sequence comes from Mactra quadrangularis, assembly GCA_025267735.1. Classification (NCBI taxonomy): domain Eukaryota; kingdom Metazoa; phylum Mollusca; class Bivalvia; order Venerida; family Mactridae; genus Mactra; species Mactra quadrangularis. The sequence continues at coordinate 22,695,854 of CM046305.1, forward strand.
GGTGACAGGCTAGTGAGTTATGTTGATGACTGTGGTATTATTGTGAAACAACATGTAATGTTATAACAATTTTATGTGGTATAGAAATATTTTTTTCCCCACAGATTTGCATTTCAAAATTATAATGAGTCAAAAACAACAACATCAACAACACTATGTTGAAGGTGGAAGTGCTAGTAGTCGAAGAAGTCGTACAGGCAAAGATGCTCGACTCTTAGAAAAAGGTAATTAACTGTATAATTTATTTGCTTTTATTTGATTGATTTTAACTCAAAATTAGAATAATCACGTAAGCAAACTATGATTTCTGATGATCCTGTATGTATATTTAGTTGTAGCAGCATTTATTTTTTAATTGCCTTTACTATTGTTGTTTTCAAATCAAATTCTTGTTAGTTCAAATTTTTCATATAATTTTTAGTTATTCTATAATTATTTGAATGTCATTTTAGAGGTCTTATTCCAGTTTCAATATTTGTAGCAGATTAAGCACACTAGTGTTATATTCAATGTCTCCTCCGCTCAGTTTTTCCACATGAGAAAAACTGACTGAAAAAACCAGGCCTGTTCAATGGGATATGCACACTTGCATGACTTACAAAACAGGCAAAATTTTAGATGTTTACTATTTCTACATTGTCAATCATTTACTCATAGTTGTTTGACTGCTCATGATTTTTCAGAGTCTTCTTCATTGTCAATACAATCAGGGATTTTCTACAACTTTCCAAAGAACCCTGATGGCCCTTCTAGAGGTTTGTTTATTATCACCATAGCAATGGTTGCTAGGTTATCAGAGCACTTGCACTGTCATGGATACAATATGTCTTGTACATTTATCACTTGTTTGTTAGATTTTAGACACTTTATATGTTTTTAGCTCACCAGAGCATACTGTGCTCTAGGTAAGCTATTGTGACCAATCTTTGTCTGTTAACCTCCTTTCGACAAAATCTTACGAAAAAAAGTTATGATAAGTCAATTTCATAAATTTTGCAGTTCAAAGTCAGAAGGATAATAAACATAAGTGTGAATTGATATTCAAAAGGTTTACAATATTCTACATAATACAATAATTTTAAGAAATGATTGGCCAAAAATTGACTGGTTTTTTTTTAATTTTCTAGCTTTTGACTTGTGATGATTTTTATCGTAAGATTTTTTGTGAAAAACACCACAGTATGTACATTAAATACTTTGGCTTCTCTAAACCACTAAAACAAAGTTGATTATTATTGTTAGGATGTTTCATGCATGAATGTGTGTTAGATAGATTTAAGAATCTAAATCAATAAGGAAATAAGGTTGCCATGACAGTCAGAAAATCTCATTCATAATGGTTGCTGGTATTTTGGCAGTAATTTTATTTAGCAGTAAATCTGCTTGTAAACAACCTGCAGTGTCACTCTTAAATTAAAAACATGGCCTGATTTTATGGACAATAACTGTGTCAGAAAGAAAAAGACATTAAAACAAACTGAAACATGTTGGAGTGTCAACAAATCAGCTTATTTATGGTGATTATGTAACTTGTGAAAATGTAAGCGAACACTTGAAATTGTATAATGTTATGTCAGACAATTTTTTATACTTTTATCGTCTTAAATCACAATGGTAGAGCTACCATATTTGTATTATCTGGTATTCTTAGATGACTTATAAATCCTTTTTGCCTTGTCATCAGGTGAGTGATATAGGGTCATCTGACCCCTCTTGTTTAAATGTACATCAATATAAACAGAGATTACTTAACAGTAGGTTCTTGTAGTCATCTTATATATGTATATATTATATGTCTGTAACTTTTATTTAAACCAGCAGCATGTTCAGTTACAACTGTTAGCAAACGTTACCGGTACGGGACAACTCAACCGAAAACAACTCAACCCGTGGATAACTCAACCCAAAGTTAGGACAACTTTACCCGTTAGTATGGGATTGAGTTGTCTCGGGTTGAGTTGTCTTTGGGTTGAGTTGTTCCGATCCTAATGTTACAGAATGTTTTGGAACGTTCAGGGTAATTGAACAGGCTACAGGGACACTGTTTTATGGTTTTCTTTGTTTAGGTGTTAACAGTTATTACATATAATATGTTTCTTTATTCCTTAAAAAATAAATTTCAAATTGACCACATTGATAAAGAAAAGGCTTGAGTACTTTGATCCATTGAAGTATACTCAGATTATAAATGAATGAAGAACATTCTTTTATAGCATTTTTATATAGAATGAAATAATGTATATTTTAGGGAATTACATATTTCTACTATAAATCCATGGGTCAGAGCAAGACTAGTCTTACTACATGTAAATAAAAAAAAGAAAGAATAGTTTTGCACTGACCATTATATTTCTCTCATAATTTTAATATTCATGAAAAGTAATAATGGATGAATATTCTTAATGATATGGATATACATGTACAGAATTATTTGTTTTTATATAAATTAATATATTAAATGCATTTTTTGTTATGAAAAATTGGAATCCAAGCACATGGCATGCTACTTGATGAATAGACCTAACCCGGAATTCAAATTTATGGGTTTTTTCTGTCTGTGCACGGCCGGTACAAACTAAGTTTTCTACACATTATTGCTAAATAGCATGAACTATGGATTAAATCCTTTTGTTCTCTGTACACATGTTTTCATTGTAATGGTGAAAGTTTGTTTGTATCGGAGGGAAAACCCAAATATTTGAATTCCGGATATAGTCTATTATTGTCTGACTTTCTTGGTCTCTTATTGTTGGTACATATGTTTATTACTCTTCACAACTTTTGTCTTTTGGTTCTAATTTTAGTACTTTGTATTTTTATCATTGTGAGAAAATCACTGAAGTTGTTTATAAAGTACATCTTACAACCCATTTTGCTATAATAACCTGAAATATATGGTAATACTTTATTACTAACAGTGTTACAATGTTAAAAATTATTACATTTCGACCACTAGTTCACAGTATCACTCCACAGGAGATAATTAATTGTATAGGGTGTACAATTTGACCCCGACCTCACCTTTCACATTTGCATCTAATTATCACCTACACATATCCCGGTGAAAATCAATACCACGCCTACTCTACACTTCGACTCGTTACGTATTTAAAATAAAATTTAACATGTATAGAGTATACACAGCCCGCATGTATAACAACTTACGATTCAAATGCATTCAAACGGGAAACTCGTGTTCTTACATTTTTGATAACAATTAATAATAAAATGGGTGTGGGGATAGTGATTGTGGGGCTAAAACCAACAACCTTTGAATTGGTAGCTAGCCTCATCGTACAATCCTCTAGTCTGGCCTATGTGCAATAGACACTCATTGTACGCTTTAAATGTACTTTAAAATTAATCCCTGTGTTAAAATTAAATTCGAGCCTTGTCAATAAAATCCGATTGTTATCGAGCATTAATACTACATTCGTATTCAATGTAATGAATATTCTTGCATAAAGGTCAGGTCGGGGTCAATGTGTCCGCACTATATACACTAGTTGTTTTATGTAATATTCTATGTTCGGAGTTCATTCCTTTTTTTGAACACTTTGATCACTTACTGTTGCCTTCCTACAGTCACCCTGAAACTTTACAGTTTATTACTGGACAGTAGGTCCTGTAAACCTGCAGATCTAGAAGGACCTTCTAAATTTTCACAGGAGTTGTCCCTGGGTCAGCCATGTTTCATGGTGACTGTTCCTAGTTACTGGTAAAACATTGGTTGCTGTTTACAATGTTTCCCATGTTGTAATATGGAACTGTGATTTATTAGTAACTTGTAGGAACTTAGTACTTCTGAATAAGTATTAGAAGTTTTAAACCATCATTTTTTTACAGTTTTAAGATAATATAAATGAAATTTGAAAGGATTTCATGTTATTATTCTAAACTATTTTCTGTGTGGAGTCAAATAGAAAAAGTTTGGTCTCCCCCTAAAAAAATCCTAGATCCATCCCTGGTGCCTAATAGTATAGACTAAGATATGATTTTTCATCACAAGGAATGTTCTCTATAAAATGTTATAAATTTTCTTATTCTACTATTACAGAAGACAAGACAGATGAGTTAAAGATTATATTTCTAGAAGAAGAAATCAAGGAACTAAAACGTGCTTTACGTGAAGCTAGAAATAGAAATACTTACCTCAGTCAAGTTATAGATCAAAGTGAAGATATTAAAAAGAAACAGTAAGTGTACTATGTAGGCTGATCCAGTTGTAGTCAGAATGGTCTTAGTAACTTGCTATATGGACTGATTCATTAGAGGAGTCCCAGTTGTCTGAATAACCTTTTAGCATGTTGAAAACATGCTGGTAAACTTTGATACTAAGACTTAAATTGGTGTCAGATGTCGGTCACCACAAAAAATGGTGGTCCAACGAACAAATCCTGTAAAAAATTAGAAGGTCCGTCTAGATTTTAGGTTTACAAGACAGACTGTCCGGCAAAGAATTTGATCTCATTCACACTATTTTCAATATATTTAAGTATGTTAGATGTCTTCCGTCCTTTAAGAATTGGTTAGGTCCTGTAAAATTTTTATCTTCACAGGACCTACTGTCTAGTAATAAACTAGTGAGTTTCCCAGTGACTATCTGATTCCCTCAAGCAAGTAAGTCACTGTTCAGTGATTGAAGACTAGAGGTTACTGTCAGTTTCGTGTTATCCAAAACCTTAATATGATAATATAGGGGTCATCGGCCTGGTTAAAAGTGTGACTTCGTCATAAGACCTTTGATGGTAAGGGGTTTTAGCGACTTTTAGCGTCTATGGATTTCTTTTAAAATGTACTATCAAAAACGATTACCTATCAAGTACATTAATGGAATTTCATCTTTTAAATTAATGTAAATATTTTGATATTTTCAGACAACATACAATAGATACATTAAAATATCAGATGTCACAAGGTGGTACAGCCAGCTTGGCTGATCAGATCACATCAGGTCCTAGTTTATTTAACCTTTCTGGTGGTAGACAACCTACCTTAGCAGAATGTGAGGCTATAATACGTCGATTACAACAAATAAATGAACAACAACAACATGAGGTGAATTCTCTCAACTTTTTACTTTATTGATATGACCTTTATTATACTCATCAAAGATCAATCCAGGGCTGGACATTAAAGGTTATCTAACTGCCCCTGATGACTTATATTTGGGTTCAGGCAATTTGTTACTGCTAGTAAACATTTGATTCAAGCAAGAATTATTTTTAGCTGCTTGACCAATTGGGCAAACTACTTTGGAAATTTAAAGTCAAGCCCTGCCAATTATGTTATGTAAGCGCCTGAGGTGGGTGCCTTGCTGGACAACTGTTAGGGTGTCTGTGCATATGGGTTTCTTGTTCGTCTGCTCTCATTAGAAAAAAGTCCTACGATTTGATCCAAAACTCATGAATTTAGTGGCAGGCATATTTGTGACATTTTGACTTGTTGTTGAAGATTTATTTGTGTTGCATATTTTGGAAGAGGTGTTATGATCGTAGGTGGCCTACACAGTTCCAAGTCCAAACAATTTGTATTCATATAACATAAATTATTTTACTCTGGAAATGGCAGTTTTTTACCTAAGTTCAATTAGTGGCCAGTTTCTCAAGTATAAATTATTGCTCATGTCAATTTTAAAACCACACCGATTTTTTTAAGTCATCACAAAATTCAACTTGATTAAAATTATGAAAATGGTTTTTGCTCTACCTTATTTTTCTTATATTCATTTAATTGTTTTTCATATTTTCATTAATACCTATTTATAAAGATATTGATAAATACATTTTTATTATTTTCACAGTTGGATAATTTAAAGTCAGATCTACGTGATGTATTATATTCACATAAATGGACACCTGATGCTTATTTACTTGCCAAGGCATACGTAGCAGAAGAAGAAAACAAAGATGGAGGAGACAGAGATAAAACATTACCTAAATTACAGATGAAAAACCAGTCTAGAAAACTGTAAGTACACATGTATACATGTGGTGTGAAAAGTCTGTGAAAATTGGATTTTAAAGCATTTTTGGCGGGCATACTTTCTAATGCCTTCTGTTTGATTGTGTTTTTTTAGCTTACCGGGTATCTATTTTTGCAGAATACAGGGGGATATCCTTAGTTGTGTGTCAGTGTAAGCTTCATGGTTAAGGAATTGTTCTTGTTACTACCTAAGGGATTCACTTGAGTCCTCACAGTACGAGGATACATTCGAAAGTCAAACACCCTAACTCAAAAATTGTTTTTACTGAATTATATCCCTTTTATACTTACAAAATGTTTTCTTTAGGTATTGCATGTTTTATCCATTCATCAGAATATTCTAGACTGATGTCTGTGACTGCTCTTGCTTGAAAATTTGTTGGGCTGAATTGATTTTTCAGTTGTCATGTGTAAATCTACTGCCAGAAGTTGAAAAATTGGAAACAGAATAAAATATTATGATTGGTCAGTCAATTAGGGATCAGAAGTTCATGACCCTCTTATGAAATTCTGTCTTATTTTTTCATGAGTGATAAACTTGTTTAGTTTTTTTACTTTGGGTAGACACATGGTGTCTAAATGTCTCTGTTTGAGTCTTGACTCAATCATTAATGCCTGTTAATGAATACTTTTTGTCTTCATTTTCATTTTTTAATTATAAAAAAGTTGACTCTAAAATTGATTAACTGTCATGTTCTCCTGATGTATAGACAGGGTTTTATAAGAGATACATTTTTTACTATTTTATAATTTATTCAGGACTACCATAGATATAGAATCCCAAATTATGTCGTAAGTTTTTCAATGTATAATGACAATTGGTTTTTATTGTACACCATCTATAATATGATTAGTTTTGCACCTACTTGATTTTTTATCCAGGGAATTTGTGCTCTTCTTATTTATAATTTTCTTATTATAAGGCATGGGCATGTTGCATGATAACAGTGAATATTGCTTTTTTAGATTGGAATGGATAGGCATAGCTTTGCTCTTGCACTAAAATTGGACAGTTCAATCATTTAAACTCAGTCATTCACTTTCAGGATTTTGGTCTAATTTTTTACTGATGATTGGTATCTCAAATTTATCTTTTTGGCACTTTTTTATTACAAATTTATCAATGTAGTTTAGCTTGATGTGGACGCTGTTTTAACCAGTTATTAATCACTTTTTAGTACATTTTTTGGACCCATGCAGTACTAAGCAATTGAATGAGAACCAATATGAGAAATTGTGATTATATAAGTCTGTCTACTTCTCAAGCCATGTTTGACTTGCTAACATTTTGATACTTAAATTCTAAAGTTGAAGTTGATGACAAGTTTGATTTTATTGAGGGTCAAATTTAGGTCACTGGGTCACACTTTTTTATATAAAATTCAAAATTTATAATTTTGTTGAATTATTATTTATTGATCATATAGGGTCAAACACAAGAATAATGAGTAAGTATGTGGGCGTCTTAGTTAGGTGAGCATTTTCAGGTGTTTTGTGGCCCTTTTTGATCTTTGTCCTCACAAGGGGTTCCAAATGGTTTAATACATTACTTTGTTATATTAGTAATGGCATACTAAATATAGAACCCCATTTATCTCCCCTGCATGTTACATTATGCACATTTTTACTACATTATTCTTAAGTATCTATTTTTCAACATCAACACATTTAGATAGTAAATTTTGCACAACCCACATATTCATGTAATTTCAACTTTTATTGAATGTTAACCATGTTGATACCAATCAGTAGATTAGAAAAGCATGATACTTTTATAAACTTATTTAATATCTTTAAAGTGTGCGAATATACAAAACTGGCTGTCTGAAACTGATTAGTAAGCTCTATGAATTTTTTCTTAAACTTTGGTTGTGTTGCCCTGATAGAACTGTTAGGCGTAAAAATGTGAAACCAGTTACTGCCAAGTTTTTAAGCTGTTAGGACCCTTTTTCTTTGCTGTTTTTTCTCCAAAGTTTAATCATTCAATTGATTCTATGATACATTGTTTAAAAATATGGGCAGTGTTTCCACTCACTGTTAATTTGAGAGCAAGTAAAGTCGAGGGTGTTAGAACACTTTTATAAAGTGAATAATGAACACAATATTCAAATATGAATCTTTATTGATCTATGATTGCAAAAAAAACAAGTTGTTGTCATGGCAACTTTCTTTCATGTCAATGTCTGGCTGCTTGCTATAGTTTAATATAGCACCCAGTCAAATTTGATTATGTGAATCATGTAAAATTTTATGAGAGTGGGAACACTTGATGGGTGTTTCTAGTAGTAACTTATAAAGTGGGTAACTGCTGGTAGCCTTGTTCTGATAGTTATGAAGCTTGAATGTTTGTCTATGTATGCCGAAACCAACCAATACTTTCATTAACTAAAACCTGTATTGAGTTTGAAAGAGTTTGGACCAGTTTTTAATGAGAAAAACAACAACTTTTGATGTTAAATTAGAAGCAGCAAAGATCAAACAAGATAAGTTATTAATATGGATAAAATTATGTTTGTTATAAGGAGACTTATGATTAAAATATTTTATTTTTCTAATTACAGTCCAGATATAGCCTACATTCAACGAGACTCTGTAAACCTTCCTGCATTAAAGCAGACAGTCAGTAACAAAGCTATAGAAAGAAAGAAGAGAACTCAAATATTACAGAAAGCTAGATTGAAAAAAGAAGTAATGCAGTAACCATGGCTACCAATGTAGTTTTTAGTCATATATTGTTCTTAGACCTTATTAAATTCATCTATTTTGTTTGGTCTTTGTACTGTTGTTTTTTTCGACTTGTCAAGATAAATTGTATGTTGGTGTGGACCATATTGAAAATTGGTTTTAGCCAAATAAGTTATCTACTTTAAATAAAGTCTTTATCATATGTATTTTGTACTCTGACGATGATAAATTGTCACCTGTACAAACTGGTATACACAAAATCAAATATGGTGTTATAAATGTTAGGACAGTTAGGGTGATACTTTTTTGTTGTTGATATGTAAATGTTATGAGCTGATATGATGTTTAATTAAATGTATATTGTTATTTGGGATATTATGGGACCAATTTATTTGTTGTAAGTTTTTAAATGTATGTTATTTTATGTGAAATAGTTTTATCTTTTATTTCATACAATCTATCTGATATGTTTAAATTAATTCAGCTGAATTATATCAATTTATTAGTCCTGTCACTTTTATTCAGGTGACCGGTTTAACACAGCCATGACTGTAACTGTTCAGTTTGTTTTAGTCTGCAATGACTCCATATAAAAGTTTAACCAACTTGGCAACTATATATGCTTACTCTTTATTTCAAAAACAACATATGATTAAGTTACTCTTGCAATACCCATGTACACCTTAGTAGAGACTGGTAATCAAAAAAAGTAAATCTTTAAGGTAATTAGCAATGATCTTGGTTGGGATACAAGTTGGGACCTTTTGATCCCCAAGTCTGCAACCTACTACTGGACTACTGCTTCTTTTACATGCACTGCTAAAAGTTCTTTTTTGGGCATTTGAACATAGAACATTATCAGTTTGTCAATGTACATGTATTTGTTCCATATTTATAAAAGTGGTATACCAGTAGTCTTTGTAAATATTGTAATAGCATTTTAAAAGCATTGATATTAGGTTGATATTTAGTTGAATAAACCATGGGGTTATATGGATGAAATATCTAACATCTTTATTTTAAAAGTTCATTGAACAAAACATGTATTTAACATATCTTACAAGCCGCCTGGCTAGCTCAATTGGTAGCCCACTAGTCTACTGATCGAGGGGTCGTGGGTTCGATTCCCAGGCGGGTCATTCTTTCGTGGAGCTTGGTCATGAAATTATTTCTACGGCCATTCTCCCTCCTACCAATGATTTTTAATTATGTAGGGCAGTTGTCAGTCACTGACGAAAGTATGTGCTTAGTAGTTGATTAACAGCTAAATCCAGAGATTTAGCCTTTCCAGGTGGAGTGAGTAGGTTGAATGACTGCCGTTATATGACCTTTACTATGTGTTACCATGGCGTTAGACCAAACAAAAACAAACAAAAACATATCTTACAAATCTTAAAGCACTTGTAATCTTTACCTATGGTTTGTGCTGTGATAAACATTTAAATGCTTCAAAACCTAAAGGGCAAAATGGCATAGCCATATAACATATACAGATATTTTTATAAATGCTGTTTTTTGTTTGTTTCTACATTGTTCTATAAGTCTTGATAATTGTGATATAAACATGTTTTGTGATACTTCATCTAAGTGGTGTTTATATTTGTGTTACATGTTATATTGATGGGCACTTTTGGTTGTGAAATCTTGACACCAAACTTCACTATTTTCAGAACTAATATATGAGAATCCATCTTCATTTAGACATGTAAAACCACATAAACCATGTACAGTAAAACCTCCATAAACGGCCATCTCCTATCAAACAAAGCTGCCTCTTTACAATTGTCACCTCAAAGTCCATTTTTGCACTCAGACTTTTTCTCACCTCGGGCTATTATTATCAAGCATCTTACGACAAACTTTAATTGTAAATTCTATACTGTATTGTTAAATCATCATACGATTGTTGATAATATGCTGCCTGAGCACAACATTTTCATACTACTGAATATGTAAGTGTTTTAGAAATTTGTGTTAGATGTCCTTAGGATCTAGTTCTCAGATGAGTGGTCCATAGCCCTCTGGACCCTCTTTTTTTAATGAAAGTGACCTTCCCTTCAATAGTCATATAACCACGTTTACTCATTTTCTCATGAGTTTTTCTACTGACTGCTGTTGGAAGGTTAAACCATTGCTGTTAAATGTACTGCTGTTTCTTTTATAGGATTATATTCTATTTTTTACATTAATGAACATTTTCAGGACTATTCTAAAAGATTGTCTCAAATAATATACTGCATGAATTTCACTAAGATTCAGAATTCTGGATTTTTATTTTTTAACTTTTATTCATGAACTTAAAGAGTTTCTTTGAAACATTTTGATTTATGGTAAACTGTGGTAAAATCATTATTTGTTTCTTTGAGCATGTTAATGCATATACTTGTACTTGTAAATAATTTATTTAGAGAATATATGACATGTATGATTTGTTAGTAGAATCAGAAATATTGTGAAGATGTGAATTTTTTAAAAGGTATTTTAGATCATGTTTAGATTTGTGATTCTTATTTTTTGTCTCATTTGTTTTGAATAGTTCAAAGTTTTAACCATATTCCTGTGATGCTTTTATAACCTGTGATAAATACAGAGTATATGTGAACCAAAGTTTGTACTTAGAGTATAGTCTGTAGATGAAATTCTGTCTCATTATAATCATGATAGATTACGTCATGCTCCACTGTATTTCTGCTACTGTGGATTTGATGGTTTTCATTTAAGGGTCAATTTCAGTTTTAATGAGATTGGTTGAATTTTGTCTTTATATTTTGTTGCGTAAATTATTCAATCAGGAAAAATTAACCCGTCTCTGATTGATGAACAATGAATGTTATTTAATGTTGTGAAAGTTAAATTTTATAATGTTATGATTGTCTTAAGCTTTATATTGATTCATTTATACCATATTATGTGTTTTAGAATTTATTGTTACAAATTGTTAACCTAATTATGCGATGTAAACCATATTTCTTTACTGCCAAGAATTTTACTCTTTATTTTTGTGCATTTTGAAATCATTTGTTAACGATAGAATCTTTACTGAAGCTTTGATCATGTATGTACCATTCTGAATTTAATTCATCTTTCTTTAGTAGTCTTTTACATCATTTCTTCATGTGTAGCTTTTTGTTTAAGACAGTGCTATTGTAAAATAATGGTCTGAATTGTTTATTTTTACTGAACCAGTATTTTTGTTTGGAACAGTGCAACTATAGTACAAATAACCAAGTAATCACTATTTTCCTGGAATTTTGATATAATAATTTCTATACCAGACATCACCTTATATTTTAGAGAACACTTGCCCAATTTATTATGCTGTATAGTAAAGAGCAAAATTATCTACTATCCAGACTATGTTAATAAGTTATTTTCACTAGCCAAATTGATACAATGTATATATTAGTCGTGAGCTTCAGGCTAGTGATTTAAGGTGATAGATGCTCCCATGGGGAATCTTTCAGTATTAAAACTGTTGTCAGTACACAGCAAATACATGTAAATTACTATATGTGGTTTATATAAAGCCTGTCTATTTTTGGGTGTTTTGAAATTTGCTTTTCAGTATTTTCAAAACTTCTACTTCCGACTTCCACCCATGAGCTGAGCTCTGCTGATTTTCTCAGGAAGTTGTACTATACAGTACAACCTCCCTTGAGGGACACCCACTGGAAGGGACTAAAGTGTGTTGCTGTTTAGCAGTTGTTACTCTGCAAAGGTTAAATTCAATTAAAATTTTACCCAATGGAAATATCAAAATCTGTTGTTGTGAAGAGAAATTGCTCTGTAGAGGGCCGCTGTGCAGAGGTTATACTGTAGTTGTATTGTTCTATACTTGATATTGTGTATTTTTAGATGTTTAGATAAAATATATTTTAGTTAAGTAGACAACAGATATATCAAAAAACAACCAACCACAAGTTGGTAAAATAGAAAAACTTTACTTTTAGTCAGATAATTTGTGTGCAATTATTTTGTTTTGTCTCTTGTAAATACTTTAGTAACGTTACTTTAAATACACCGTAGATTAAAGATACCTGATAATTCCAAGCTAGTGTAGAGACAGTATCATTGAAATCATTTCTTATTTAAAGCTTATCTACTTTCATGTAATGATAACAAAGACTTTGTCGATAGAGGCTACATTAGGGCTGTCATTGATAGAAAATTTTGTATTGATGTATCGAAAGGCAAGTATCAGTGATATATCAATATATCAAATCAGACAAGGAATGTAATAGAAGCTGCTAGAACTTCAGTATATACATACTATATAATGCTCTGATGATGTTATGCATGATGTTATAAGTTGTTTCATACATAAAACAAACTGTATTTTCTTACTATAACACTTAACATAAAACATGAAAACTCAGAATATAGAAAAGATAAATACAACCCAGAGATGTTAAATTAAACCTCATTCTTAGTTAGTTTATAGCTTTATAATATGTTATTATGGATATTCAAAATTGTGAATTGATATCCGATCGTCTGTCAAGAGTTGGTGAAACATCGATATTGCAATTCGATGACGGCCCTAGGCAACACTGTCAGACAAAGCCCAATCTTTCTTAGAAACCTCAGTTACCGCAGACTGGAGCAATATTTAAGAGATGATTTTAATGAAATTGTTGTTGTAAATATGTAATATATTATCATATTTTGATAAGCCTCAAAGTTTGTATTTCTCCTCTTACTTTTCTGTTTTATTAAGACTAAGGGCCATCCTTAAAAAAGTGTTGGTTAAAAGTTTTCAGTCCCACCTACTGAATGCGACTCTATTTATTATTTTATGTCAGGAAAACTGCAAACAAACACTATATGGATGGCCTAGACATGCAATATGGACAATTCTTTCATTCAGATGATATATATGTATGTCATAAAACATTTATTTTTTAAAATCTTGCATTCATTTTGATTAGATGAGTCTTTCATTATTTCTTACTGTCAAACTGTCACAGCCTGTGAGTTTAAGATTTGAAAATATGTTGCCTGACTCTGTGTTTTAGTTGCCCCAGAAGAATTTTTAGTTGTCCAAATGAAATCCCTGGTAGTTCAGGGCAACTAGTATGTTCATACTTCACAGTCTCATTTTGATACCAAAGATCATAGTTATGTTGGCCAGTCTACATATTGTATTACCAACCTGCAATCCTAGTGAAATAAATTCTTTCATAAATCAAATTTCAAGAGAAACTATTCTACCTTCAGTCAAGCTATGAAGACTTTTGATTTTGGAACAAATAAAAGATTTTTTATACCGTTTTTTCACCATCTACTTTAAATACATTATTATTCGAAGTACAGTTATGCTTATACATGAACAGTACCTGCCAAAAGTTGGGAGACAAAGGAAATTTAATATAATTCATGTATTTTGATGATTATCTTTGTAGAATCATTAATTTTAATATATTTAAGTATTTTTTTGGTGAAATGGAAATAAATTGCGTGTATGCAACACATTTTATAAGATTCAGCATCCGTATGGTAAAGCCTCCAAAAACATGTTTATTGTAATTATTTTCCATAACAATGCTTTTATGATATTTTTGAAGTCTAAGTTATAATCATAATGATAACCAAAAAAATGAAGCAAAAGTTAAAAGCATTTCATAATAAACAGTTATCATATAATTCTAGTTAAAAGCTATTCAGTTGGCCTACAAAGCGAAAATGTCTCGCAACTTTTGGTGGGTACTGTAATTTTATGTAAGTGCAGTGTATATTCTCAATTCTAAATAATCAAAACTAAATTTATTAATTCGCACAACTTGGTGCAGTTTTATGTTCAATGTTTGAACTTGTCTCTTTCTACTAATAATAAAACAAGTGGCAAGTTTCCTACCATACCATTAGCTAGCATTTTGCCCCCTGGTACCCTAAATTCGATGCCCTATACTTGTTATTTTTTGTGTAAGAAGGGTACCGGTAGACAAAGCACTATGTCGTTGACTAGTCAAAACCATGTAATTTTAATTCCAAAAAGTGAAGTTATGAGGACTTGACTCGACAGTGATGACTAAGTAGTGATATCCTTTGGAAACTGCCCAAAGGACTTGCTCCTATAGATTAATTTGAATATTAAGTTGTATAATTTTCTTAACCTATGGTAATCTAGAATTTTTGTAGAAATATCCAGTAGGTGCTAAATGCTAAACCATTGCTTCCTTGTAAATAGCAGACATGGAAGACTTAGTCTCATCATTTCTCTGACTGGTTCACTTCTGTACTTTTCATCCAGTACATCATGTCACATGTAGTTATCTTACATTAGCTTCATTCTAGATGATGGTGACAAATGTAGCTATATCTTTTCCCTATTGACAGAGATCAGCTTAGACTCTTGTTTATTTTGACTCAGGACAGTTTAGACCCTTGTTCATTAATTTCTATTCTTTTGAGTTCTATCATTATTAAGACTGATATTATAGTGCGGACACATTGACCCCGATCTAACCTTTATGCAAGAATATTCATTACATTGAATACGAAGGTAGTATTAATGTTCGAAAACAATCAGATTATACCATCAAGGCTCGAATGTGATTATAACACAGGGATTAATTTTAAAGTACATTTAAAGTGTACAATGAGTCTCTATTACACATAGGCCGGACCAGAATATTATACGATGAGGCTAGTTGCAGGTTTTAGCCCCACAACCGCCATCCCCGTCAATTTTATTATAATTTGTAATAACAAATGTAAGAAAACAAGTTTCACGTTTGAATGCACATATATACTCTATACATGTCTTGTTAAACTTATAATGTAAGCCATAGCCGACATTACACCATCAAAACCTACAAGCCCCATGCAACCCTACTAAGTACCCGCCAATGCTATTTACAATTGATGTACATCGACTGCTTATTTTAAATACGTAACGAGCCGAATTGTAGATTAGGCGTGGTATTGATTTTCGCCGGGATATGTGTATCTGATAATAAGATGCAAATGAGAAAGGTAAGGTCGGGGTCAATATGTCCGCACTATACAATGTCACCTAAACAGTAAAGATTTAAGTATCATGTAAATTTTCATGTTGTTTTAAGTATTTTACTGTAATTATAATAATGTCAAACAAAAACCAGCAGCATGTTCAGTAACGACTGTAAGCAAATGTTATGGGTATGGGACAACTTAACCCATAGACAACTCAACCTGTAGATAACTCAAGCCAAAGTTGGGACAACTCAAACCGTTAGTGAGGTATTGAGTTTTTTCGGGTTGAGTTGTCCTGACCCTACCGTTACAGAACGTTTCCAAACATTCGGGGGCTATTGAACACGCTGCTGACTCATTAATTTGTTAATTCAGCCTTTGTGAAATATTCAAATAAATGCGTTCATAATGACTAACACACATGTTTTAAACCCCAGAAAACCATGTTCTATGATAATAGAACAGAAAAACCATGTTCTACATTAAATCTCTTTAGTGTTCAATGTACTAACAACAATGTTCAGTGTGTTATGTTATATATAGGTGTGACTCTATCACGGACACTATGTGTCTGTTTTCTTATTTTACATTCTACATACATATTCTGTCCACTTAGTATCATTCTTGCATTGTCACATAACAAAATTTTGTAATAAAATTTTTTGATCTCTATTATTATGCTTGTTTCTTTTTTTATGTGGTTTATGTATTGGTTAACGTATATACTCAGTTATAAGACACCTTCGCCTGTAAGAGGCACCCCCACTTTCAGGCTCATCACTAGGGTATTTTATGTGGCCCCAGGCCCTCATGTAAGACAAGGTCATATTTTGACCGTACAGTCTGATACTGGTTCATGGATTTTGTCGAGCAAAATTGCCAAACATTTGTCAGTTTTGATCTAAAATATTATGAATGCCTAAAAAAAGATGTTTTTTTTAATTTTAAAAATTCATAAAAGCCATAGGGTAAGACAGATATGGTAATAATACATGGCTAATCATGCTCCAATATATCATGCCTACGGGCAAAGAAGATAGAAGACAATGATATTATTTTTAACTAGAGATTAGTTTTAAGGCTACATTATCCATGATGCTCTATGCATCTTTTCAACAATTTGATATATTGAGGCAGTCAGTCCTCCTAATTACCTTGACTGGACAGGAAAGATCTATGGATCTAAGTTATAACCAGTATAAGTATGTACTTTACCCAGTGGATGACAAGTTGACAACAGTCATTGGGCACGTTCCGCAAAGCGATCGCTAGCTAGCGATTCGTCTCCTGGTACCCTCGATTTGGTGTCACATAGTAAATACTTTTGGTGCAAGAAAGGTACCAGAGGACGAAGCGCTATCTAGCAATTTCCTTGCGGAACGAGCCCTAATTTCATGCAGTTGATCATTAGAAAATGGCTGTAGGAAGTATTTAAAGAGATGGATCATCTGTATTGTTGCATCCCACGAAATAAATATCCTTGATGCTACAATATATTGTTTTATTTCTTGTCAGTGGTCA
Source organism: Mactra quadrangularis (assembly GCA_025267735.1). Classification (NCBI taxonomy): domain Eukaryota; kingdom Metazoa; phylum Mollusca; class Bivalvia; order Venerida; family Mactridae; genus Mactra; species Mactra quadrangularis. The sequence continues at coordinate 22,712,999 of CM046305.1, forward strand.
ATGTCGCCAAAGAGGACATGAAACCAGAAACTGGACTCTTTTTAAAGCCTAAGCAGTGCCTCTAATAGGATTGAAACTCAAAACATTAGTTCTCAGTGTGTCATAAGTACTGCTACAACTTTCAATAATTTGCTAATCAATGATCATGTGATTGCAGTTTGATTAAACAGAGAAAACATTTGAAGAATGCCAGCTCTATTTCTGCAAATTGATCAGGGCACAGATATTATAGCTTTTAGATATATAAATATCTTAATTTAAATGAACACATGCAGTTGATCTACATCTGCAAAATGGCAGAAAATAAAAATAATATGAACCAAATACAGAAAGTTTATAATTTATTTGTAAAGAAATTAAACAAATGTACACGGATTTGGACAAATAGTTAAACAAAGTACATGTACACAAATTCAGACAAATAGCACAATTATATCATCCCGTAAAGGTCACTAACAGTTATCTATGTTAACACAGAATCTGTCCCTTGACATGAAATACAACACAGTATCACAATATATGACCTCAATAGCTTATTACTTGTCTTTTTTGTGTTAGCTTTGAATCCGACAAGTTATTTGATGGTTAAACACAATCTTTTATTTTGATAATTAATAGAGAGGCAAGTACACATTAAATCACATACACATGGATGAAAACTCGAATCCCTGATTTTCACAATTCCAGTAGCTTTTAGAACCCCTTATCAGGTAAAAAAAATCCAGAACATCAGAATTGGCACTGAAAACGTTCACGCATGTATGAACTTTGTGAAGGATTTATCTACCAAAAAGTAACCCAAAACATTACACTGATAAATCACCACAGAATTTGAACAGAACTTAATGTTCATGTAATTTTCTTCTTCAATTCTTCAGGCATAGATTTGAAAGTTTATATCATCATCACGATGCCAGTACGTTTGGTTCAGCAGATTTTTTACATAGTCTAGCCAACAGTCCTGACATTTGTAATAATGAATGAATTCCTTCAGCAATCCTCATATGTGTATAACCTATCTCCTGAAAATATAGTAAAGAATCCAATAACTAAACAGCATATAGCTAGTATTTATTCTGAAGCAGGGCACTGCACCCTGTCCATGGACCCTTTTCTCTCTTCCCAGCCCATTTTTGCTCCTCTCTTTTCAAAAATAGTCCATTTAAAACATTAACCCCCAAATGTGTCCTGCTCCTTTTTTAGGCTTTTTTTGCCTCCATGCCCTTTATGAGTTCTAGAATAATTGCTTATATTACAGGGGTATATTCTACCCCATTTGGGACTCGAAAGTGATTAATTCAAGTTGTAAGAACTTGTTTCACTACCCAGCTAAAATAAAACAAGACATGTAATGTGGAAACCACATTAAAGTCGGATTTAAAAACTTTAATGCAAAAATTACAAAGGGAAAAAATCCATAATAAAGCCAGGTAGAGGTGTGGTTACTTTTTAATTCTGTTCATCACATGGTATGTTATCATTGTATGAAGTTTCATAAAGATCTGATAATAAATGGCAGAAATATATGGAAAAGAAAAACTTTAATGCAATTGTTACCAACACCAGAAAAATCATTGAAAAATCCAGCAAATAAATTAGTACATGTATAAACTAAACTAAACTGATATAGGACACATATTTCATGACAAAAAATTCAGGTATGTTGATCAAGCCAAACAAGTAAATCTGTGAGCTAATGCTCACTAGTGATACCCCCACAGTGAGAAATATGACTATCATAATGTAACTTTCATTTAACGAAATCTAAAAATATGCGACAAACAGGAAGTAGATGAGCAAGGAGCATGAAATCGCTTTACACCACATGGGACTATGGGATGAAGCAATATGCAAAGTATTAGGCTGCTGCATGTTATAGTTGCTGAGAAAACTGCGACGGAAATTTTGTAACGGACGCACGCATGCACGGACAAGGGTAAAACCGTATACCCCCCCCTCTTCTTCGAAGCGGGGATATAAAAATTGAAAAATCAATGCTATTATCAATAGTCAAACATTCTACCAACAGAGCTAACCAGGTGACCAATAATGTAAAAGAACTACGAGAACATTTAGTAAAAGAAAAACTTGTACTGACCTTTATAAATTCTAGTTTTAAGTATTCTGGCATATCATGATTTTTACAGACACGAAATATGATACCAATGATATCTTCAGGAGAGTACCCAAGCTTCCAAAGATGTGCTATGATCTTATAGGCTTCATCTATGTTTCCTACCACACAATGTTGTAACATATCCTTGATTAATAGTGGGTGAGGTTCATCACATACCTGCAACAATCATATGTAACAAAATTCTAATATGACAGACAAATATTCACAAATGAAAAATATCAAAATTCTTAAAATAATAATGTAATGTAATATTATAGGAGTTACCATGAAAGGCATTCATCAGATGATTAATATCTTTGATAATATGGGCCCCATGGTCTTGTGAAATGATGGACAAATCTTTTTGTCTGTGAGAGAGTACAGTAGTTAGAAGTTTGTTACCTTATAAATTTTCTCATGCATGATCCCTCATCCCAAGATGATTTTATAAGTATATAATTTTTATAAGCAATTATCATATTAAGTAAAATCAGACCATATGCCTTCAAGATTTTCCAATTTCTTTAATTATTAACTGGTCCCCAAGATAATGAAAAACAGATTGTTCCTTAGTCAACCTAAAACTGACTGGTCCCTGAGTTGACATAAAACTTTTGTTTCGTCCCTAATTCAGAGCAACAGATAAAGAAGTATAAAGTTTAATCAAAGTAAAAATTAATTCATAAATAAAGCTGACCAACATACTTTGAAGACATTTTCACTGTTTACATGTTCAAATCCTTGAAATGTTGACTGTAGATTGTTTAAAGCCTGAAACATATTCAAGAAAGCTAAATACTAATCAAGTGATGTAATTACACTGTTGGTTGAGAATTATCCACGGACAGACTAAATTTGAGTGTTAAAGTTCAATTTAAGTCAATAACTAAGAGAGTGCTGGAAACTGGGATACTAGCCTCTAAATGATTGAAAAAGGGATATGTGTTGTGTAACACCATTTAACTGTGAAATGATAATTTAGTCATTGAAAGTGATATATGTGCCCGAGAAGTTGCAACACATTTTTAATATAGAAAGAGCCATGATGAAAAAAATGTCAACATTACCTAGCTTTGATAACATTTTAAATTAATATATAAAAGTATTTCTACTTATCTTTATTCATTTTACAATACATACACAGTAGCTGGTTTTGTTAATTTAAGCAAGACTTAAAAAAACAACAACATCAAAATTGATTTTTAATTCATAAAATTATATCATTATGCAATTACTCTATCACAACTTGCTTGAAGATACATAGCCCCAGACATGACAACAGATGAATATAAACTCTAGGTGCTTAAATACAAACCCTTACCTGTCTCATATCACCTTGTGCAGTAAATATAATAGCTTCCAATCCATCATCAGTATAACTTACAGTTTCTGATTCTATTACTTCAAGTAAACGTTTCATTATTTGTGCATCTGATAACTTAGAATAACGTAAGACAGCACATCTTGATTGTATAGGTTCTATAATAATTATACAAACATTTGACAACAACATAGCTTATATGTATATACAACCCGGGTCGATAGGGCAGTTAGTAGCGCGCCGGGATTTGGATACTCGTGCCCGAGGTGCGGGTTCGTATCCCACCTGGAGAGGTTATACCCTTCCTCCATTGATTAGATAATATGGAGAAGTTTCCGGCCTTGTGGAAGGGTAAGTGAGTACTGGTTATAGACAATGGTCCAGGAAAGCTAGGTTAGGACGTATTAGGTGCGCTGGACGCCGTAAAATGACCTAAAATTGTGTTGACACGGCGTTAACTCCAATAAATAAATAAAAAATAAATTATATGTATATACAATATAATACATGTACAGATGTAACTCATAACTACAATATAGTTTGAAAAAATAGTTAAGGCACGCTATTATTCATAATTCTATGTAACTATTCGATGAAAACTGTTGTAATTTAGACAGCAGGCATCAATGATCATGTATGTCCCATGACAAGACCAGTCAGCAATCTGCTATGAGAATTCAAATTATACAACCAATTTTAGACAGGTATATAATTACAAGACATTCAGACTACAGCAATCAATAATACAGTTTTTCCTCAGCTGTCAAGACATGAGTAATTTCACAGTGACTTAGTGTGTTAAAATGTTTGATCTCTAACAATTGTGATATTGCCATAGCTTGTAGTCAATTATATAAACTTTGACAGGCTATTATTTTGATATAATATCAGTATTTTTAGTGAAAACTATAACCCATGATTAAGATATCAAATTATTTACCAATAATTTTATCAGAAGCATTACAAGCTAGAGCAAATCTTGTTGTTTTAGAATAAATTTCCATAGTTCTTCTTAAAGCTTGCTGTGCACCATCTGTCATACTGAAAATTTGAAATAAAATGATTAATGATTGATGACTAACAATCAAAGCTTGTATTCTAAGTTAAGTTGTTGCTGTCTTAGTTTTTACAGCTCAAATAACAACATATAACATACAGAATTAATTATTTTCAATTTAGTAAGAAGTAAGGAAGGGCTCAAAGCCCTTATAATTTAGAATACAATCTACAGTAGACCACTGGCAGACACAATACACATTATTACATGTAAATCGTCTGCTGTTATCTAAAATTTTGAAAATATAAGAAATTTATCCTGTTACTAATTTTTTGTCACTATTTGATCCGTTAACTTCCCCCTTGGTGTGGAAACGGACGCTTTTAAAGAAACATCACTAACCTGTCAGCTTCATCTAGGATAATAATCTTATGTCTTCCAGGAGGTAGGGTAACTTTCTGTTGAGCAAACATTTTTATTTTATTTCTAACAACATCTATACCTCTGAAATAAATACAGTACCAATTACAAAATATAATAATAGTAATTTGTATCACAAATGTAGTTGGCACAAAAATAACAGGTGACACATTGCCTAGAACAACCATGGTCTTCGTTCAATGGTTATAACTTATATGACTGCTTGAGCAAGAATAATTTTACAAAGAGATAATAGAGTAAGTAGCTTAAAAGCAGTTGTTCAATAAAAAACACGATTTCAAACAGCCTCACGACAGCAAGCAGCACATATTACAATATAGTCAAAGTTTATCTATACATAGAACTTCTTGTAAAGGATAATTTACACTGAAGCATGTCAATTTTATCTTAATTGGGTAGTCTTATGAGATCATGGACTCCAAGTGTAATGTAAAATTTGAGATCTATTATTCTCAATTATAGTCGAAGTGATAGTAGGAGTTTAGTATTACTTTTAGTTGTTTTCAGGAAAATAATTATGAAATTTGACAAGCCTTAAAGAAGAGTTTTAAGTATTATCAAAACAATCTATGATCGTAATACAGTACCTGTCATTTGATGCATTCAGTTCAAGGACAGCATCACGATAAGATGGACCTAACATTGCACGAGCCAAGCACAATATACTAGTAGTCTTACCAGTTCCTGGTGGACCCTGAAATACAATACAAATATATTTGGCGTTATCTTATTTCTTTATCTTTGAAATATCAATGCATTGTATCATCAAGATAAAAACTTGTCAGTTACTATTCTAGCATCAATAACAGTCTGAACTCCTTAGTGTTTTGAAGATATAAAAAAATATTTTTGTGTCTATTTCTCAATGGAAAAATAACCTCCTGTCTTAGCCTAAACCCACTAGCCCAAATTGCAGGCTAGTTAAAATTGATTCACACTGAAATTATCCCAATTCTTGTAGTTGTGAAAGTTAGTGAGAAATGTAAATTTGTATAGAAAATAGGGCAAGTCAGGCTAGTGCTCACAGGTATTTAAGGAAAAGACTGAACTTTGCTTGGACAAACTATAGAAAAAATCTGGTACTATTGTGTGATACGCCCTTGGAGAGGATTAAAAAAGCTAATAACAAATTAGAGCATAGTGTAAGGGACTTATAAAGTAAAACATAAAATTTTATCAGAGTTCTGACTTTACTGAGAAAGTTAGTACAACTCAAGAATATCTTACAGCAATAATGACATTTGGTACATTTCCTTCTCTTGCAAACACCTCTAGTCTTGAAATAGTCTGCTCATTACCAACTATATCACACAGCTTACTTGGCCTATACTTTTCAACCCTGAAATATATAAACACAAAGATTAGACACAATGGTTTTAGAAAGCATAACAAATTTACTCTATACAATAACCAATTTCTGTGAACAGATATCCTATAGACCGATCGCTGTAAGGGTCACATTGAGATGACCTTTGTGTCAACCGATCAATGCGATGCTTTCATCTAGAGTAGAGGAAACACTATTATAAGCATCTTGATTCCCTAATATCTATTTTTAGATTTAGGTTTGCAAGTTAATTTGATGGCCGTGTTATTCACATGCTGAGATTGGATGCCTCTTTTCCAATTGCCTGACATAGACAATGTAAACAAGCTACTGAACACAACGATTATGTCATCAATATTATGATGAGAAATGGTCACCTTAATGCAACCCGCATAATATAAGCATTTTGATTCCCTAATATCTATTTTTAGATTTAGGTTTGCAAGTTAATTTGATGGCCGTGTTATTCACATGCTGAGATTGGATGCCTCTTTTCCAATTGCCTGACATAGACAATGTAAACAAGCTACTGAACACAACGATTATGTCATCAATATTATGATGAGAAATGGTCACCTTAATGCAACCCGCATAATGAAATAGCCAGATCTTAATTAGCAAGTAGTCGAATTGTAATCAAATTGTACAATGACATACTTAGCCTGAAAACTTGTTTAGACATAATCACTCATTACAATGTAAGATCACACTGCAGAAATCGGTTAACAAATTGGAAACATTATCAGTTAAATAACTTAACCGGGAAATTACAGATTGAATCAACTTGGGACGAACTGACTCATCGCGAAAATATATGACAAAAACAATTAAACGAAATTACCAACCATGGAACTTCATTGGGACATGAACTTGACTCAGGTTTGCTTTGTTGAACAGTAGAATCATTCGTTTCCATTTTTTCTGTAGACATTTTTGTAAACAAAAGTTATTTTCTGTTTCAATTCTATTTCCCGCAAAATCTATTGTCACGACGTGTTGTTCTTACGCCGACCGATTTAACCGGAAACGAAGCTCAAACGTAGAGCGCCATTGTTTCGGACAAACAAAAACAACCTACAAAATCCGCCGAATCTGCTATTATTTGTGTGTGAAGGTTTATAAAATTTAATTGAACATTGATTTAAGACATCAAAATGTCGATTGGTGTTCCAATTAAGGTGATGCATGAGGCTGAAGGCCATATTGTCACTTGTGAAACAACGACCGGTGAAGTGTACAGAGGAAAGCTTGTAGAAGCTGAAGATAACATGAACTGTCAAATGGCAAATATAACCGTTACATACAGAGATGGACGTGTTGCACAGTTAGAGAATGTTTATATTCGTGGCAGCAAAATAAGATTCATGATTTTACCTGATATGTTGAAGAATGCTCCTATGTTCAAGAAAGTTCAGGGCAAGGGTCAGTCGGCTGGTAGAGGCAAATCTGCAATTTTAAGAGCACAAGGTATGTTATTGCTGGTTCAGAACTTCTGTTCTAATGCTTTACGACATGTTGATATTTTATCAGGTCTTCTGTTTATTGCTTGACTTTGAGGAAGATCTTTATGCATTATCTTTGATCTAATAAGCTGTGGTTAGCCAGTTATTGGAATAGTTATTTAGATTAATAGACTATGCACAACCTTTGTAATCTGAAACTTTCAGTGAAAGGCAATTACAAAGATGCCACCTGTAATCCAATTGTAGCACATCCAATTTAGTGGACCCAGGAAGCAAATAGGAGCCTGCTCCACGCTGTTACTTTCAGCAGGTACGCGTAGCGATTTTGTGCTGTAAGTGTAGCAGATGTATAATACGGCACTTGTACTCCCTTGCCTTCAAGCTAGCTTTTATGGCAACGTGGAAGAGTGTCGGCTTACAACTCGAGAGGTTATGGGTTCGAATTTCAGTTCAGACCATGGATTTTTATCGGGTTATTGTTTGTTTTTTCTCAACTGTCAAAGCATGAATAATTTCACAGTAAATCACAGGGATTCCTAACGATAATCATTTATACCTATAATATATACAAGGGGTCCAACATCAAAATTATGAAAATTAACCCTTGCGTCACAGAAACATGCATAATTCCGTTATTTTTTCGAATATTCTCATCAGGTCTTCAGGTTTCGATACAGAAGACATTTATCTATCCAAAAAGCCTAAGGTTTTTACAACAAATTTACAACTTTTTACATTATTCAAGCTAGTTTCTCGTAAAACGCACTGAAAATGGTTAGTACGACACGGGTCCGTCCCCTAGTCTTACCCTTGTAAAAACCGTCTTTTCCGCGAAATACCGGCCAAATTATGTATTGGTTCGATGAAATATGTTATTTTATTCAACAATCCTCAACTAACCCGACTAATCTTCGTCTTTCAATGATGATAATCGTCCTTTTTTAATTTCCGAGACGAAGTCGCTACGGCACAGCCATCTTACGTATCACGTGAACATTATGTATCGCGATCGTTCATTGGTTCTTGCTGATAATATTGGTTGGTTCCCCGCTTATCGTATGTCGTTAAGTACAAACGTATATGAAACAGAAAACCAGTCAATAGTAACCGTTGTCGTACATTCTATATATAGAAACAAACTCTCCGCAGTGGTTATCTCCCTTTATCAAATCAATTACGTAGCATAGCGTGACGTAAGCACTGCGAGGAGTTAGAAGGTGAAGTCAGACCGTTTACGTAAATTTTGTTGACAAGGTGTTAAATCCAGATAAAAAAGGATGAACCATAAGCCACCCTTTCCATCAGGCCTGATATGATATATGGTTTCACAGTGTTCAAAAATTAGTGATATAATGATTTATAGGCTTATAGAGTATTCATCGAATAATTCAATGAAAATAAAATTTGGCCTTATAGTTTCTAATTGTAAATCATTACATGATCTTAGCTCACCAGTTCATACTCATTTTGGTTAATGGGCAACAAATGTTGTTATAAATAATATTTATAGTTTGTATTATATAAAATCTATAAATAAACTCAATATGTATGAAGGTTTGTGGTATTTTTCTTGTTTACAATGTACTTTGTCCCGATGTTGAAGCCATTTATATATATTAAACGTATAGAAAATCGAGAACCACTCACCTGTTTGACGTCATCCAATCAGATCGCTCGTTAGTACAGCAGTATGGCAAGTAGTCATGTGACTCGTTGATGATTTAAGATGGCTGTGCCGTAGCGACTTCGTCTCGGAAATTGAAAACGGACGATTATCATCATTGAAAGACGAAGATTAGTCGGGTTAGTTGAGGATTGTTGAATAAAATAACATATTTCATCGAACCAATACATAATTTGGCCGGTATTTCACGGAAAAGACGGTTTTTACAAGGGTAAGACTAGGGGACGGACCCGTGTCGTACTAACCATTTTCAGTGCGTTTTACGAGAAACTAGCTTGAATAATGTAAAAAGTTGTAAATTTGTTGTAAAAACCTTAGGCTTTTTGGATAGATAAATGTCTTCTGTATCGAAACCTGAAGACCTGATGAGAATATTCGAAAAAATAACGGAATTATGCATGTTTCTGTGACGCAAGGGTTAATTTTCATAATTTTGATGTTGGACCCCTTGTATATATTATAGGTATAAATGATTATCGTTAGGAATCCCTGTGCAGTAAATGCATTTGTTAAAATTATTGTCGCTATACACCCATGAGTTTCCGAAAGTGTGTATTATGATTAAGTAAAGCTTCTTGTGCAGTTTAATAAGTTTAAGTCAATATATTTTTAATAAAAAATTAGGCCACCAGTACAAAAACAATGCATTCAGTCACTGTGAAATTATTCAAGCTCTGACAGTTGAGAAAAAACGGACAATACATTTGGTGACCAACGTAAATAACCCACCAGGAATTGTTTGATTGCACCCTTAGATAGTCCCACAGACTATCAAGCTCCAAGAATTTGAGGACAAATTCTGTTAAGGTGGGGGTGTAGTATGTAGCAGAAGTATAATACGGCACTTGTACTCCCTTGCCTTCAAGCTAGCTTTTATGGCAATGTGGTAGTGTCCGCTTACAATTCGAGAGGTCATGGGTTCGAATTTCAATTTGGACCATGGATTTTTATCGGGTTACATAAGTATGAGAGGTAAATGTTATTAGGTTATATATACGGTATATATGGTTAAGTTCATTCTTTTCACTTGTGCTGTGAGCTAACATTTATAACTGTGTGACAGAGCCAGCCTTGGTTAAAATAGCCATCAACTTGACATTCAAATCTCTAATTTAAAATATTTTTTGTATTTTTACCCAAGTAAGTTAAGAATTAATCCAATATTTATTTTAATATTTCAGCTGCTAGAGGTAGAGGACGAGGTGGCGGCGGCGGCGGTGGTGGTAGAGGACGTGGAGGTGGTGGACAGATGGGATTTAATAGAAGATAAACAATTATTCCATTAAAAAATTCTTCATCTTTTTGAACTGTGTATCAAAAATACATTGTCATTCATCACTGTTATCAACAACAATCATGAATTCATTCAGCCATAATGTAGACAAAACATGAAAGTGAAAATGTGTTACATTGGAAAAACTATGTGATCATCCTGAATTCATGTTAGTGTGTACATGAAGCTCTGTTGTTGATGGATATACAAATCCTTTAGAAGGATGGGAGCACTTTTATCCTTTTTATATTGTGACTTATTATTACTTACAGGTGTTCAATATTGTGTGTATGAGTGTGATTATTGTGATATACATGATAAGATGTTTCTTTATCAACTCTGACAGGAAGTCATATAATGCGGGAAACATTTTAAATGGAAATTTTATCTGAGAAGAATTGTCTTGAATTCTGTTTCTTCACTCCTTATATTTGTATATACAATTTATTGGACTATATTGTGTTACGCACCAGTCAAAACTGATTCCAAGTTTTTCTCTTTGTATATTAATTTGATGATAAACTTATATCTTTGACTTTAAACAAAACTTACGTTACATGAGTCATCTTTAATCACTAACTTTCAATATCTGTAGCTATATGATATCCAAAAGGTGAGGTCACCAGTAAGCAGTAGAAGTGCAGAGTTAAATATATAATAGGCCACTATTTCAAATTGTTGATAATTTATACAAAAAATATCTTAATGGATTCATTTTTATGTTATTGAAGTTTCATTTTTGTATATGTGATAAAAATATTTTGGTTTGAAAGTAGGAGTATGTTTTATTTTGTACGTATGAATAAGTCACAAGAAGTTTTAATGTCATGTTGTTTTTATATAATGTACTTGTGGATCATGTAAATATTTCTGATAAAAGACTTGTCAATGTTACATGATGTAATAAATTTGTAGATTGTAAATTTTGTTCTTTTTATGATTGTACTTGGTTGTTTTATGTTATCTTGTGGCTTGCAGCTTGAGAATGGTGTTTATGTCTCATAAAAAAATTCTTTCTTGAACAAATAATTACACTCCATTCTCTATCATGGTCTACTTTTAATATAGTCTGTTTTTCTCAACGGTCAAACTTTAAATATTTTCATGGTGACTGAATGCATTGAATAACATTTATTCTCAAGGCGTAGTCTTTATTGAAATATCTTGACTATAAGCCTATCATAAGACATAAGCAGCTCTACTCGATCATAATACACACACTCCGAAAATCATGAAAGGAAGGCAACGAATGAACGATAATTTTAACATACAAATTCAATGTGAAATTATTCGTGTTTTGACAGTTGAGATAAATTGGAAGTATACTGTTAAATTTCCTCAGTATAAAAGTTGTTGCTATCTTGGGGTAGAGTGGATGATTATTGGTTTTAAAGGAAGAATCCAGAAAAGTTATCGTTGTGTCAGCTGTGACATTACCAAGCCTTGTTACATTGCTACTTTATTGCATATATTATTACCAATTTGTGTGAGTCAGTACACCAGTGGGCACTGTGCATGGACTGACCTGCACAGTAAGGAAGCTTGTCTTCTATAGTGTCCAGCTAGATCATGTGGTCAAATAAATGTGCATAAACTAGTCATTTTGATGCACATATGAGTTCATTCCAAGTGACCAGCAATTATCTAGTGCAGTCAGACAAATGGTCACTAGTTGAAGTCGTACCATATTTATTTGCACTAAATGACTAGTGATTATACAGTCAATTATCGTTATCTCGACTTAGTTGGGACCGTCGAAAAATAGTCGAGATAACGAAAAGTCGAGACAAACATAATAAACAAAATATTCTAAGGGAGGTAATTCCGATGTCTTCAGTAGCAGTTTTACCTGTTCAGAGAGTGTAATTTAATATTATCTCCTTTCTGCACCTGTGAATAGGAATTTACCATGAACTTGTACTCTAAAGGTTTTGTGACACTTTTCCCGCTGGTACAGTTCTCTCTCGACAAGTTATTGAACAAAATCGCGTATTTTCCGAAAATCTACTTTCCGTTTCTACTATTTAACAGACTGTATCTAGATGTAATGACTAACCAAACGTATATTCTTCTGAATATTTGAAGCCACTCAGATAAATTGTGTGTGTATGTGTTTGACGTCATATACTATTTCGTACAACCCCAGCACCGTCATCGTGTATGTCGGCCTCTCTTTGATAGTTTTGAGTAGTTGCTGATATTATCCAGTTGTGTGTGTGAAGAGAAGTTGACTATTACGTCACGAAAAAATATAGACTTGAACTACAAGAATGTCAGCATATCTTTTAAATGTGTGTCTTTCTATTATCGATCCATAACAGTTGTAAACATCGTTTTTCAAACAGGTCTGTAGAGTGATTAATTTATCATGCAAAGAAGATGCCGAACATTTATACCAACTTAAATGACGAAATTAAATAATTAGAAATAACAATAGTATTTGTTGTTTTATTTTTATTGGACAAAATATTCATTAAACAAAATATAATGAGTGATAAGCATTAATGTACACAAAAAAGTAACGAGTATCACAAACAGTGTTTTTTTGTATTTTTTTTACATCTGTCAATTAACACTCGACTTATTTAACAATGGTTTCATTTAGTCATGTCAATTAGTTTGTATATTACAATGACATGTTAATTCAATCTTGACACGTTCTTTTAAACAGATTATCTATACAGTTGCTAATCGATAAACAATGGGCGTGTGTTATTATTCGCGCCTCAACGGATCGCTGATAATGTCTTTGTCTAGTCGACTTAAACATTATATTTTCATAGTAAAAAAAACATTTTGGGACTCAAATTTATAGTCGAGAGAGCGAAAATGTCGAGACAAAAAGATCGAGTCAAACATGATTTTTTCATATAGATAAAGAAGGAAAAAAATCGGGACTTTTGATTTTCAATCGAGACAACAAAATGTCGACACAAGAGTAGTCGAGATAATGCGAATTGACTGTATTACATCAGCTGACATACATGCATATAATCTATTGGAAATGTAGATAAATAGGATATAAGTCAATTTACTTGTCAGAGTTTGTCACCAGGATTACTGAGAAGACTATTGACCAGACTAATACAGGAACACAAGCCCCTTAAAATTTACTGCGATTAACAGTGATGCATAAGTTACATTCTGTAGTATAACATGAGTTAATTGAATGTTCTTAATCAAAACCAGGGACTACTGTAAGCCGACACATTTGGAAGTTAGTGTGCATAAAGATGCAGTATTATTTTGCCATTGAAAAAATACTGTTGAGTTATTAACACCATAATAAAGTGGTAACAACTACTAAATCTGTCAATGGACATTGTTATGTTAACTACCATAACCATCCATACAGTGTTGAAGCAGTAAAGTAAAAATTTTAAATTTATTTACATTTTTGAAATAAAAAAAATACTCAGGATTGCCAATATTATATTCTGATCCTTCACTTGCACCTGACCTCTGCTGTTTATTATCTATGGTCAGAGCTGTGGTCTCTAACCCTCAATCTCCGATCATTGAGATGTGAAAGGGAATTTAAAATTGGTTACTAACTGATTTATTTCATGAAGGTGAGTTGCCGTTGGTAGAATCTGGAGCAGGTCTGTTTATTTTATATTTGGGTTCAGACGTATTTCTTTTTCATACCTGTCAAGTCAAACATTGTACGGGTGACACAAGCATTTACGCCTTGAAACATGATGCCAAAAGGTGTTGCGTTTCAGACATCACATATCACTAAAAAATTTGGATGCTTACAAATACATGTCACTTATGTATATACTACATAATAATTACTTAGTACATAGTATCAACATACTGGTCAGGTAACCTGAATCGGACAGATTTGACTTCTTGCTGTGAACATTACTGATATTGAAAATTCTGAATATTTCCATGGTTTGCATGAAAGAAGATTGCTTTGTTAATGTACTTAACTCACTTTTTTTCTAAATGTTCACTTGACTTCTCTCTGAAGTCTATCAAGGCATAAACTCTGATCAAACTCAAAGTGGTGAGTACAAAGATTGTTTTATTATTTTTTTAAAGTTTTAAGTTTTTCTCAACTTGCTTGACCTAATATTGTAAAAAAGGGTTTCAGGACTTGCTTATGTTTTTATTGACTGCCATTGGTCTGAAAACAAACCGAACTTGAATATTTTAAATAGTATTATCAATATTGATTGTTCTGTGAACATTGATACGGGTACTTGTTTTTAACGTTTCCTTTTAAGAATGAGTTAGTTACTCCCCTTTATACTAAAACGAATGAGTTAGTTACTTCCCTTTATACTAAAACGCCATTTGTTATGTTTACACAACCCACTAGAAAACAAATTTATCATAGAATTTAACACCTTGCGGAATTCTTAAATGGTAAAAAATATTGAAATGTTGTTTCACCCTTTACAGTTCATCAACGAGTTAATTTAATAACATGACATAACTTGATTCCTACTGAAAATTAGGTAGAAACTTTGTCTTCTTTTGCTGTTTAGGGTCATTTAGGGACAAGGTTTAACAGTTCATAATATAGGACATGTAGGCCGAGTTCAGTACTCTATGACAGGCATGTTGTTTCTCGTTTAATAGGGCCATCATTTCTGTACAGTAGTTGTACAGTAACCACTCAACAATGTTCAATCACTCATTTATCAATCGATCAAATCTATCAATCAAATTTAAGTTTATTTTTGTCAACTGCTGCTGGCATCCCAGAATCTTGGGTAGGCAGCAGACGGCTAGATCTTCTAACATCTGATCTCCATGAAATTCTGTTTAGAAGATTACTTTTATGCAGGTTGTATATTTTCAAATCAGCCTTCACACACTCTGACCATGACTTTTTTGGCCACCCATGTTTTCTGGAGGATGGGATGCTCATACTAGTGATTGTTGATGCACCAGAAAGAGGGCATCACATGACCATATCATACCATCTTGCAAGAAGTTTTATACCTGTTGTATACCTATATCAACTAGAGACAGTTCAACTGAAACCACTTTACCACCTCATAACTGACTTGCAAATTCTAGTAAAAATTTCTTGAATTGTAAAAAAAAAATGTTTTTGTAAGACTGATGTGAAATGAGCTGTGCTAGACAGTTTGAATTATGTTTAGGACTGTCACGATATACCGGTATAATGGTATATTGCAACACGCAGCTGCAGCAATACGTACCGCGGTACGATTTTAACGTACCGGTATTTGGCAATATCTTTTATTTCAGTGGAAAATTCTCCCTTCGTGAATTGAAAGTAGTGGAACGTCAGTTTTTCCATTGTTCATTCCATCTAACGTGAAGTTGCAAGAATTTAACCGATTTGGGCGCGTATCAGTCCTAAATGATCGTAAATACTTAAAGAGGCTAGATTCTATCAGTAGCTGCATATAAGATTTGCAATTTTTCTGTTCAATACAGCGCAGGAACATAAAATCTAAAAGCCTGCAATATATAGTGGTACGTATTGCGATACGATGACAGCGTATTGCAATATATCGCGGTACGCTTCTGGGGTATCATGACAGCCTTAATTATGTTACATCAGAAATCCTTATAAAAATTTGCATATATGGTGTAACATCAGGCTCTACTGATAGGTTTATAATAAATTGTATGCTTTTAAATTATGATGTAAATTGATAAAATGATAAACTTTTTCTTCATTTTCAGCTCTATTGTCAAACAACGTTTATTCATTCCTACCTAAATCCAATACAAAATGGCAGAGAGCATTGACTCAGAGCCACAAACTGAAAGTCCTGGTATTGGAATGAGAATGACCATTGCAGGTTTAAAGCAGAAATTTCCTACAGTCAAAAATCTTACTACCACAGCATTGTCTGCTCTTGTGAAGAAATGTAAACCAAATGAGAATGTAGAGAAAAGTGAAAATTTGTTGATAATTGTAAGTAGTATAAACAGGTCTAAACTTGGGATTATAGTTTCATGATTTAATTGCGTTACAGCAACTTGATGCATGTGCAATTTCTTACTGTTTTACATATGTAGGCCGCCTTAAGTCAAGATAGACAAACTCTTATTGCAGTATTCATAAAACTCATGATTTGGTTGTTTTTCTAGTCTTTATTTTTTTGTTACAGTATATTTGCATGTTTGTAAATTACACATTAGGAACCACATATCATTATTTTAACCCACTAGCCTAAAACTCAGGACCAGTGAAAAATCATTCATTTATTTCATACAGTTGAGCTATTTGATGGTTTAAATTTGCCCTTCACCATATAATATAATAAATTGGATTAATAGTCGAGAAGATTTAAGGTGAAGAATGTTAATCTCCTATATTTCTCACTTTTTTTAGTTCATTAACAAAATACTGATGTTGTCTGGTTGTTTTTCAGGATGCAAGACCTGGTGTGGAATACAAGGTAGGACATATTGAGAATGCTAAAAGAGTTAATTTTGATGCTGATGCTAATGAAATTATGAACGAAATACAAGATACCCTCAATCCTGGTAACTATTATTTTAGATATTATAGTATCAGGTTCTGCTAATTGATAGTGCTAAGGTTGAATGTATTGATAGATGATGCGCCATATTATTAGCACATTTATTACTAATACATAGATAATACTTTATTTTTGTGTCATGTGCAATTATATGTTTACAGTTAAAAGAAGCATACATATTTAATAACAACCCACTTCCCATTCCAGGCCTGTATATCATTTTAAACATAAAGGTTGAGTATTCACTTTGCTCAGAACAAAGAAATAAATAAACATGTCAGGTACTCTCTGTATGAAATATATTTGTAGTACATTTAGTCACTAAGTAGTCTAGGAATAATGAAATATAAATACCGATCTTCAATATAAAAAAGTTTTTAACATTCTTTTTCTTTGAGGTGCTCTTTACGTATGCATAGCTTTAGGATAGTGTTCAGTGCACTTTTTCTCAAACAATCATATAATGGGCTTAGAGCAGAACGGTGGTAACTCAATGTAAAAAAAGAGTGGGTTATGACAGTTTTGTGCGAAGCCTGTGAATTATGAATTTTGCAGTTCAAAGTAAGAAGGATAGTATAAGCATAACTAGGATATAATATTCAAAAGGTATACAATATTCTACATAATTCAATAATATTTGGAATTGATCGGCCAAAAAATGACTGTATTAAGAATGATTTTTGCTTTTGACTTACGATTATTTTCATCGTAAGACTTTTTTGTGAAAAGCAGCACAGGTACCTTTAATATTGGTATATAATTATTGGCAATGATTGTATATATTGTAGATGTTAAAACAACAGTTGTATGTTATTGTTCTGTTGGGTATAGATCATCTATAGTTGCTGAAAAAATTGTAAAACAACTAAAAGAAAAAGGTAATTTATTATACTACAGTATAACCTCTACAATAGCCTGGACTAGTTACCTGTTGTTGGGAGGTAGATTTTTGCTACTTTTATAATGCAAGTCGAGAGTACATACCTTAGAAAACATAAAATTTACAATGTAGGGTCATTTGTAATGAACAAAGTCTGTTAAGTTAAAGTGTATACATGTGTATCTAAAACTTACAGATTAAGCCCCAAAAAATTTAAAAAGTATACTTATTTATTGGTCTTGCATCCAAATAATCACAGTGCTAAGAAACTTGATAAAAAATACATGTTTGTAAATTAATATAAATAGTTGATGATTTTATGCTATTGACTTTAAAATTACCATTTGTAATAGATAGACAATCATGTAGTGGGCTTAGAGCAGAGCGGTAGTAACTCATTATAAAAAAAGAGTGGGTTATGACAGTTTTGTGCCAAGTCTGGGAATTATGAAAAATGTTATTTCATATAAGTATAAAGCTACCTAGGCATCTTTTTTGCATGATTTAATACAAGAAATTATTGTGATACATAAATTATGCTACTTTGTCAATTTATGTATCAATTTCTTGGACATGAATTAAAACAAAAATCTGACAATTTTCTATGGCTTATTCTAACACAGGCACGTTTTCACTCTATATTTAACATTACGTCATCTATATTTAAATACTGAACACATTCATGACTGTTATAATTTACCCAATTGTTTATAGAACTTAATGGGAACCATATTCATGCTTCAATGTTATAATTGAAATAGCATACTGTTTTTCTGTAGTTTGTTGTAGAATAATAAATCATAGACACTTGTTTTGATGTGCCTATTAAATAACTCATGCTATTTAAATCTCTCAATATTTAATTTTGGCGCTTCAAAACTTGTGCCTTAGTTTATTAAACCACAAAATATTGACAACTGTATACTATTTCTTAAACAAAGATGCTTCTAATGTATTTCAGGTCAGTATGATGAAGAAAAGATTAAAGTATATAATCTTGAAGGAAGTATATTTAAATGGGCTAATGAAAACAAACCAATGGTTGATATTAACAACAAAGAAACAAAATGTACTCATCCTTATAATGCTGTGTTCGGTAAATTGCTCAATAAAGAATTCAGAAAAACGTCGCTTGATGATTGAAAGAATGTAATAATTGTAAGAAATAGTGAAAGGAAGCTACAAATGTGTCTTACATATCAAACCTAGTTTTAACTCTGCTGTGTATCAACTTCAGAGTCAGTGTAACACTTTTTGTTGCAACTTTTTTTAACTTCTGCAGGGATTCACATATAACCTCACAGATGTCTATGAAGTTACCTTTGGAGGTCAAGTACCAAGTGGCATAACTCTAGCTTGAATTTTGACTTCATTCTGGCTTTTTTTTACTCAGAATTTTTTAGTATAGAAGTTTTGCATTTGAAATTACTTTCATCTCGATGTGTTTGTATATCAATGTTGATATCAATACTGATAAACAGTAAAACCAGATAGGGGAAAACAAACTAGAAATCCACCTTCAAAAATTTATGTTTATATGGTCATTTGATCATATCCAGTGGAAATGAACTATGAACTATTGATCTGGTATCAGGAATATTTGAGGACTTTGTCCTTTTTCTGTGATAATAACCATGACAAAATAGTATTACCGGTATTACTATATACATTTACATGAAGATGTTGTGATGTATTTTAAAAATAAATCAATGAAAACTGTTGTTGTATTTTTTTATTTAAGTACAATGTCCAACTCCTGTGTCAGTCTCCATTGTCAGTGTAACATACCCATTGCCCAACTCAAATTTTTGGCGCGAACTGGTTTTCTCTAAGTTTGACACTTCTTATCCAGTTTACAGGTCACAGATAGTTCCACAGGTACAAACATGGTATTTGACTACTTAAGCGAGATATTGCTCAGCACAGGTCTCATTTTGTACACAAACAGTCTTACTGACTTGTACGGAGACGCTGAGCATCATGGGAAAAACTGTTTATTTACCTGAAAACACATGGCAATGTTTACATTCTAATAAGTTTCCAGTTCAACTGTACTGAACAAACAGAGTATACCTTTGTGTCTACTTAATAAAATTGAAGTATCCAACCATCTATGCACATTAAAATAAACATTTTATCTGGAAGTTTAACTTTTATCCTAATGTGTTTACAACTGTCATTATTTACACAGACATTTGAAATCGAAAGTAGACTGCTCCGTTGGAATATGCATCTGTAACTTTTGTATCTGTGGATGGATATCTCTGTACTTATAAGCGATCATTTATTTTACAATTTAATAATTATTGTATCTAAACTGGAAAATATACTACTATTTTGTCTTCATGACTGCACTATATTCTTCCGTGTACTAAATCGCCGAATACTGCGATTCATTGTGCGTCTTACTCTTAGTATAGAGGTGATATCTTGAATGGGACAGATCTTGCTCACTTTTGATCTTCTTTGTCATGTGCCAAAACAATTTTATTGCTACAAATTTTGTTTTCCTCACTCAGGAACTATAAAAATTCACTGAGCATCAGGTTTTCAGAATATATGTGACAAGCAAAAGAAATATTGCCCAGCGCTTGTGTGACTCTATTTTCCCAATGTCTTCTCTATTTCGCTCCATTTCGGCAAAAATATTTTTTTCGGGTTTCAGTCAAAACCTAAGGGAGACTACTGTGACTAGAACAACAACAACAATCTGGAGCTGAAAGATATTTTAATTGTAAAAGATGACAGACTGTGTTACAATTACGGCGAAAAAAGACCGTAAAGTGGTCTCAGGTATAATTAAGCACATGTTTATTTAATTATATAACGCATGCAACCCATAAAACACATGTAAATCCTGAACGGTTTTCGGATAGCATTTTTCGGACAAAACTATAACGGTAAAGTAAATTGGGGGAATAAAACCATACATGCCATGACTGAGAATCGAACCTGGTTCTCCCGGGTGGTAGGCCAGACACTCAACCCCGTAGCTAAAGGGTTAACCCAACAGCAAGGCTGTTGGAAGTGACTATATAGTCACCTACGATCACCACACTCTTCCCCTCTACACTTTGGAGCTGGCATCAACTGCACATACTTGCAATTTCTAGCCATTTCCGCTCTCCAGTGGCCATATACCCGCACACCGAATTATCCTCGTTGCCAATAAAGTAAATTGGGGGAATAAAAACCATACATGCCATGACTGGGAATCGAACCTTGTTCTCCCGGGTGGTAGGCCAGACACTCAACCGCGTCACTAATGGGTTAACCCAACAGCAAGGCTGTTGGAAGTGACTATATAGTCACCTACGATCACCACAATGGATCACTGTTAATTTGGTTGTTATAATCATTCTATATGGGTTTTAGATTCTGTTATCACCTACTGACAATCATGTGTATGTTGATTATCTTTGACCTTGGTATTGGATCAGTTATCGGATAGTAAGAATTTATGAAAGTTGTTTTTCACTAATCAATTTTCACAATCTCCAGACCTTTTCAGGCTTTTGATTTTGGCAAAGACTGAAATTTTATATATAAATGAGCTCTTGGTTTTTAAGTTAAATACCTCTTTCATATCAAATTATTTTAAATCTATATTTTTGGCAGGCGGTCACAGAAGAACAGCACATCAAATCCCTGATGAAATCTTGAATGATCCAAAGCTTTTACAGGCAATCAAACAGGTATCATTTCTAGTTTATTTCCCTACCAATTATACTTGGTAACTTTTCTCTGAAGTGTACTAACAATCTTACCTGATCAGCAAAAATTTTTTTTGTACAAGTACTTTTTTATTTTTAACTGATACTGATCTACAAGCATCAGACAGAACCAAAACTGTCTTGGAATTATTCAATCGAGTCAGACTGTGAATGAAGAATGAAGAAGAATGGGTAAGGCTGCACCAATAGTCCACCAATTGAGGAGTAGACTTTATTCTGAACTGAAAATCCAGGCCTCAACCCTTGTCTTAGGAATAATCTAAGGCTAGGAAAATCAAACATGGTTTTGATGATATTGATTACTGAACCTACATGGGTGCAAGTTTTCAGGCATATGCCTGAAGTTCAGGTTTTTCACAACAAATTAGACCATGTTTTGCTATTAAATTATGAAGAAAAATGGTTTCAAATAACAGTCTTCAGGTTTTTCAAAATTTTCATCTTGCACCCATGAACCTAATAATATTTTAAATTACATTTTCCCTGTATCACAACAAACTAAAAGGTGCGGTCAGTGTACATATCTGAAGATTTATTGCAAATTTTTTTTTTCACCATTGTTTAAGTCTAATTCTGATACATCATTTAAGAATCCTAAATGGATGATTAAGAATTCTAAATGTTCTCACTTTTTGCTTTCAATATCCCGTTCTCTTAAAAGTCAAGGTGTTTCAGTAAATGTAAAACTGTGTTTTGTATTTTCTTTCAGTTACCGGATAATTATAATTTTGAGATACCAAAAACAATATGGAAGATAAAACAAATATCAGCAAAAAGAGGTAAATGAACTAAGATATTGTTGTAATGTATACTTTATGTCTTTGATCAATCAGGACAATGCCAGCCACCTAGGATGGTTTATATTGCTATTAATGTAATGTAAATGATAGGTTTGTGTATGAATCCACTCATGATACTTTGAATGTACATCCTTTATATTTTATATAATATTCACTTCAAATGATATGTGTCATTATAACCTGATATAAATTCATGGTCTGAACTGAGATTCAAATCCCTGACCTCTCAAGTTGATTATAGCACCATAAAATATTATTAGTTTTAAGCTGGATTTTTTCAACGAAAAAACTCTGCTAATAGTTCAGAGAAACAGGGGTGGGCAGGAGGGCGGGTGTCCGGTGTCGTTAACAGTTGCTTTTAAGTTTTCAATTTAGCATATATTTCTGCCATTTATTGTTCGATCTTAATGAAACTCCATACAATGATAACATACCATGTGATGAACAGAATTAGAAAGTAACCACAACTCTACCTGGCTTTATTATGGATTATTTCCCTTTGTATTTTTTTGCATTAAAGTTTTTAAATCTGGCTTTAATGTGGTTTCCACATTACATTTCTTGTTATATTTGAATTCAGTTTTGATATTTGTTGTTTTGCAAAATGTAATAGAACATAATTTTTTTTATATTACTTTGAAAATTTACAATTCTAGAGAATAATCATTAGCATTTAATTACAAAATAGTAAACGAGGTCATTAGGTCAAATAGTAGATTTGATGTGTATACAAGATAGAAGTCACTTTTTTACATTAGCTCATTATGCTATTTTACGGTTGACAAATTTCTTTTGTTTTTCAGTTGCTTTACAGTTTCCAGAAGGATTATTGTTGTTTTCGTGTGTTATAGCTGACATTATAGAAGAGTAAGTATTTCTTCATTTCATTAAAAATAACTGCGTACCAGTATGTAGTCATGAGTCAATTTGTATGCATGTATTTATTTGTGTTTCATAATGGCTCGGCTTCCTGGGAGGGCATGAGAATAAGGAGATAAGTGGAGCTTAGGAAGGGGAAAGAAAGAGAAGGATTATATATCTATTGTTAGTAGTTTATCTCAGATAAAAAAGAGTGAGTAAGAAAAGAAAAAAAGAAATGTAAGAAAATTCAGACACTGAGAATAATTAATTAGACATCCTTGTATATATGAATGCCTGATATGCAAGTACTGATTGTTATCATTTACTGATATTTATTATAGATTTACTAATGCTAATTCATGCTTATTATAGAATTACTGATGCTGATCCCTGTTTATTTTATATTTACTGATACTTATCTTTGTTTATTACAGATTTACTAATGCTAATTTTTTTTACAGATTTACTGATGCTGATACATTAATAATGGGTGATGTCACATATGGTGCTTGTTGTGTAGACGATTATTCAGCATGTGCTTTAGGAGCTGATCTTATGGTTCATTATGGTCATAGTTGTCTGGGTAAGTTATCATATATTACTTTATACAGGTTACAGGCTGTCCCCATGGAAACCTTACCCCCTCTCCCCCCCCCTCTCTCAAATCAGAATCTTATGGTTCATTATGGTCATAGTTGTCTTGGTAGGTTATCATATATTACTTTGTACAGGTTACAGGCTGTCCGCATGGAAACCTTACCCCCCCCCCCCCCTCTCTCTCTTTCAAATTATAATATTGTACACATGTGTTAAATTTGAAAACCAGAATTTTATGGTTCATTATGGTCATAGTTGTTAAGTCATTTATTATGTATTACTTCTCAAATGATCTCTTATACAAATGTTTGAATGGTTTGCGTATAAAGTTTAAACTGGAAACTACTAAGCTAGAAAATGCATATTTTGAAAAAGAAACTTGGAAGAGATTTATTCTCTCATTTGACGAAATGTTGATCCCAACAACGCACAGTAAAATCATTTCAAGTTTTATTTATTCAATCCTTAAAATTTCATATTGATTTGATTCTGATATAAAAATCAGCATGCCAAATTACTAAATAAAACTATTTAAAGAAAAAAACAAATTCATTATAAACTGTCAGAAATTTCATTATTTATTGCAATATTAACCAGTTTATCGATTAACCATTACACCCTTAATCTTTATTCAATTGACTAAAGTCTTGTTTTTCTATATTACAGTACCTATTGATAGAACAGAGGGTATACAGATGTTATATGTATTTGTTGATATCAAAATAGACACTGTACATTTTATAGAAACATTGAAACATAATTTTACGTCAGGAACAAGTCTTGCCCTTGTTAGCACTATACAGTTTGTAACAGCTTTACAGGTGAGAAATGTAGATTTTATGTTTGTATAAATCATGACGTCAGTAAGTCAACCAACTCGCCATTCCCGGAAAGGCTAATTAGCTGTTAACCAGTTACTAGGTGTATACTTCCATCAGTGACTTACAACTGCCCTATATGATTTAGAATCAGCTGTAGGAGGGAGAATGGCCGTAGAAATTATTTCATGATGAAACATCATAAAAATATGCCTCACCTGGGAATAGTACCCACAATCCCTTGATTAGTTGTCTTCTGTGCTACCAACTGAGCTAGCCTAGTGGCTTACCAAAAAAAAACAACATTCAAAATACATGTTGATAAAAAAGAATGTAGACTAGCATGCAGAATTTATCTTCTTAGAACATGTTATTCAGTACTGGTTAGAATACTGTGCAGGAAACTAGTAAAGTGAGCTAGTGCAATGATATCTCTGAAAATTTATAGTGCTTTATGAAAAAGATATTAATTTTTTGACATTGTGTTAAATACGTACTTGTGTTATATATTGACAGTCTGTAAGTCAACATTTAAAAGATGAATATAAAGTAATACTACCACAGTGTAAACCTCTGTCACCTGGTGAAATATTAGGTTGTACTTCACCTAAACTTACTGGTGCTAATGTTATTGTGTAAGTATGTTTGTCTCTTTAACTCTATGTTGTCTCTTTAATTGGTACTTAATTATTTGTGCCGGTATTTTTGCATTCAATCTAATGTAGTAGAAATCTGTTTTTGGATAACAACAACTTGTAGGATCGTTTTAAAATATAAAAAATAACCTGCTTTTTTGCCAGTTACTGTATCATGGCTTGATGTTTACTTTCCAAGTAGGTTGGACAACCATTTATATGTTTTACTTGCCAAAATCAAACAATTACAAGCATTCACAAGTTGCCCGAACCCAAAAATAGGTTGCCATGGGCAATAGGATTACCCTGAATGTCC
Source organism: Mactra quadrangularis (assembly GCA_025267735.1). Classification (NCBI taxonomy): domain Eukaryota; kingdom Metazoa; phylum Mollusca; class Bivalvia; order Venerida; family Mactridae; genus Mactra; species Mactra quadrangularis. The sequence continues at coordinate 22,738,744 of CM046305.1, forward strand.
AGGCCTGTGTGTGTAAGAGGAGTAAATGTTAGAATAAACTGAAAAAATGTTAGTGAATCAACAATCTGCATTGTATTTACTCATACTCTACTTTCTTGTTTTTCCTAATCACAGATATTTAGGTGATGGACGTTTTCATTTAGAATCTATAATGATACATAATCCTGATGTACCCGCTTACAGGTAACTAGATTCTGTTTACTTATGAAATAATTCTTCACTTTATCTGAGGTCTTTTATTAACTGTCTTGTTAGCTCTATGTGTAGTGTGTCTGACTACAAATCCAGGGGCTGTGGTTAAAGTCTTAGACAAGACTTACCTTACCTTTGTTGAGTTTGGTCATGAAGTGTAAGTAGGCCCTTCAAGGGGTTAGAACATGAGACCTCTTGATCCCTTTGTGAATGACCTCTGGACTTGTGCTCTTAAAATATGGTAAAAAATTAAACACAGAGGATATCAAAGAAATCATGTTTCAAGATTTTGAGAATTCTAAACCCTCATCTGTGCTACTAACTATTAGTTATATTTTGTCTTAGTTACTATAAAATTATCATTCTGCACCCTATGCCTTTTTTATACCCCCGCTTCGAAGAAGAGGTGGGGTATACTGTTTTACCCTTGTCCGTCCGTCCGTTACAAAATTTCCGTTGCAGTTATCTCAGCAACTATAACATGCAGCAGCCTAATACTTTGCATATTGCTTCATCCCATAGTCCCATGTGGTGTAAAGCGATTTCATGCTCCTTGCTCATCTACTTCCTGTTTGTCGCATATTTTTAGATTTTTGCGGGGGTATCACTAGTGAGCATTAGCTCACAGATTTACTTGTTATGCCTGTTTTCCCTTTTCTCAGTTATATAATAATCACTAATATTTCTAAACTCTTATTACAGATATGATCCTTACAGTAAAATATTTTCAAGAGAATATTATGAGACTGATAAAATGCACAAGATAAGACAGGATGCTATAGCAAAGGCTTCACATGCACAAAATATTGGTATTATATTAGGTACACTTGGAAGACAGGGAAATCCTAAAATATTACAGGTAGTTATAACAATACTTATCTCTGTATATTGATATCCTGTAGACTGCTGTGCATTATGACTAAAAATTGTTTACTTACAGTATATACCGCCATACATTACTTCATAACATTTCTTGTCTTAGAAACAATAGCACTGGGTAGTACAACTTGTAAAAAAATAGAGCAAATAATGACCAAATACAGGTACCAGTATAACAGGGAAATATCGGCCTGGAGGAAAATAGACTGCTACTTTTGTGTATTGTTTTAGACCTAGATATAACGACCCTCCAGAATAGAAAGGTCTTAAGTGCTACTTACGACCTTATATGACCAATACATATTTGGAATCTGTATGTATAGGGCCTAGGTGCATCTGATAGTATTTACTGCAATTTATTTGCAATGCAATATGTTGACCATAACATAAAATAATAAAAGGTTGTAAGTAAAACACTCTCTAATTGGTTCATGAAAGAAGGTCATATCTGTGAATTGCTAATTACTGATGTTCATGTAAATATTTAGTTATAATAATATAAATATCTGTATATAGATATCCTGTAGACTGCTGTGATAGGATCTCCCAATATGTGCAGATGACTTTTGTGTGGACAAATTTTATTTTTTTAAAAGTACCTTTAATAGCTTCAGAATTTGGAATTGTAATTCTCGATCATGTTTTCTGAGCTACTTTGAAGGTCTATAATACTGATTCTACCCAAACAATCATTTAAGTTTAAGAGTTATACTTCATTTCCTTTGTTGCAAAACTTTTGGTGAGAACTATACATTTATGAATGTGATTATTATGTCATAAGTTATGTAGTAAAAACTAACTTCTATTAATATTGCCTTCATCTATTGCCATGTGAAGTTGTATAACAGTTGACACACTTGTATTTTTGTGTTGGACAAACAATTTTCACTCTAATTTTCTTGAACACTATCCCAATTTATAATGTATAAGTTATAATGGCAAAACTACCAACTAGCCCAACTATATGTAATAAGTATTTTTCATAAGCCTGAATGAATTTTTACTAATCTGGGGCTTTGAATTAGTTGGATACGGTGATGACTGAAAATTTCTTTGTCTAAGAAATAACACTGTTGTCTATATTTTGTTGTTTAATAAAACATAGACACTAGTTTTGATGTGATTATTAAATAACTCATGCTGTCTATGTTTTTTTCTACAACAAAATATAAAAAAAATTCTGTATTTAAATTCTATTCTAACTAAAAAAAGGAATAATTTGATCTTTAAGTTAATAAACTAGGGGGTAAATTATAACAGCTGTGTATGTATTCAATATTCAAGTATAGATGGCATCAAGTTTAATGTAGAGTGAAAACCCATGTGCCAATGTTAGAATGCAAGTCTAAAAACATGTCTACATGTTGTGTTATTTCAGCACTTACAAGATCGTGTAACAGAAAGTGGAAGGAAATATATAACAGTTTTATTATCTGAGATATTTCCTGACAAATTAGCTTTGTTTAAAAATGTGGATGCGTAAGTTTTTATTAGTTTTATGATTTATTTAAGCAATAAACTCAGCTCTTCTTCATAAGAGTGTTTACCATCAGGGGGATATCCGAATGGCCGCTGTCCACATGTGCCTGCTATTTGGAGGTGGCCATTAGCACAAGTTGGACTGTATATAAATTATAATATGATAAAAAGAGTGAACACTGAAAGATTTCTTCTTCTTCACCATCTTGCAGATTTCACCTACATGTATATGTTGGTATATACCAGCTGTCTAGTCTGTGTGTGCTTTTGATTCTACCTCCATGTTACGTATGTAATAGTCTATGACAGGTCTTTGTTTAAACTGGAATGTTTAATCCAAATGTTATACAGTTATTCCATATGTTATTTGGGAACAGTCAAAATGTTGACCCAAGGTGGAGGGGATAGTGTTTTGAACGGTTGCTTGACGTTATAGGCTTATATGAGTACATTAATAGTTCAAGTAGCATAGTGTGACATCAGAGCACATCAGAGCTTGTGCAGGAAACAGTCTAAACAATTGACCAGTCAACAGTTGGTGAATGGTGACAGTAAAAAATACCAAATTAAATTTATATAAAGATTCGGGTAATAATTTTACATGTAATTTCATTTCTAGTAAACAGTAACATTGTACATGTGTATTGTATATTTGTAGATGGGTTCAAGTAGCTTGTCCAAGATTATCTATAGATTGGGGAATGGCTTTTGATAAACCACTACTATCACCATACGAGGTATGCTACATTTCTTTACATTTTACAAGCAGTAATATTGGTGCAGTGGTAGCAATACTAACATGTTTGATTTTCAGTTTTTGCTAGGATTAAATTCCTGGCTGCAGCTGGACATATCCTTCCATGACAGTTCAGTCATGTTTTTGATTTTCCTTTGTTGACTCTTTATAGAAAGGTACTGGTTAAAGGAAACTGCAGAAAAGCTGGTTAGGAGAGATAGTTCAACCTTGGCTGCCATACATAATATAATCGATAATGCTGATCAATGGTGTAAAATCAGAATTTCAAAAATCCACCATAATTGTTATATATTTCATATGAAAGGGAAGATAGGACAATGGATGTGGATATTTATTTGAAATCCAGTAAAACCTGTCATTTGTGACTTTCTAGTGGACCATCCAAGAACTGTCACATATGACAGTTGATCTTTAAATCCAGGTTCAAGTCAAAATAATAGTGTGTCACCAACATTGAAATACATGTAGAACTAGATGTAAATGCTAGGTTATTCTGTTTTGTCCCTATTCTACCACTGTTGATAAGCTTGAAATTATTGTATTTTCAGCTATCTGTTGCCCTGCAGTCTACACAATGGCAGAATGTTTACCCTATGGACTTTTATGCTAATGATAGCCTGGGACCATGGACAAATAATAATGAAGCACACAGACCTGTTAGACAAAAAAGAACTAAACCTTTAAAAATTGTTTCAAAGGGAGATGACTCTGTTTTGTCATCACGAAGTAAGGGAGATAATTCCTCACAAGGAAAAGTAGACAATTTATTACAAAGTGAGGGAGATAAAACAAAATGTTGTGGCACTTCAGCCTGTGATACAAAATCTTGTTGTTTACAGACTGATTTGAGTAAATAATAAATTGTTATGGTAAAATATCTGTTTGTTTTTTATTGTGTTTGTTCACTATGGTTTTAAATTTTGTAAGAAAAGTTCACACTTTATAAAGGCTATTTTTTGTTGGGTCTAAATGCTGTAGCAACACCTTGTATAGGTCATATACTGGCAGTCAGTCAACCTACTCACTGTTTCTGGAAAGGCTAAATCTCTGGATTTAACTGTTAACCAACTACTAGGCCCATACTTCCACCAGTGACTGACTACTGCCCTACATGATTTAGAATCAGTGGTAGAATGGAGAATGGCTGTAGAATTAATTCCAAGTATGCCCTGCCTGTGAATTGAACCCACCAACCCTTGATCAATAGACTTGTGTGCTACCAACTGAGCTTGCCAGGCGGCTTCATAAATGCTATAATTAGCTATAAGAAGAGTCGAGTAGACTTGAGCTTTTCATACCCTTTTTCATTGTTAGTCTTATCAGACAAACAATTAACTAGACAATTGCTTCTAGAATCCACTAGTACAGTTTGTTAATATTTTTTTTCTAAAACTACAATGAACTAATCCACAACAAGGGATGTGCTGGATGACAATGAAATATTATAGAGTGTTAATTTTAATATGTTGTATAAGTAATGGTAAAGCATTACAAGCGTGATTGACTAAGGGGGTGGTGGTTTATATGCCACACTAATTTATCATACTGCCCTACCTTGGGAATGGATTGGTTTATTTTAATGTTTACACAAACTTGTAATGTTATTTTGTAAGAACTATACTAGACACCCATTCTCTGAAGGCAACGGTCTATTTACCAACCGGTATAGTCTGATTTTATTCGGTGAGCCGTAACAGGTTGGATGAGTCTATTCATAACCATGACGATAGGTATAACCAGTAAATACTACACTAAAAATCAATACAAACTATAATATCTCAAGTATATATGCATGATGAAATAATTTAAAATCATTGTTCAAAATAGCACAGTCGGTAACGAGTCAGAAACATATGGCCAATGCATAAATTTTACTGCATTGGTTCGAACCTCACCGCCTCCACATTTTTTAATTTATTATTAAATTCATGTATAGTTATCCGTACCATATAATGATTGTTGTGCTATGATTTGATTTTGTTAAACTTCTATTTGTTTTATTTCCTTGGTTCTTTATTTTTTATATCCAGCTATTTACATTGTACCTTATAATGATACATTTATATTATACATTCGGCTTCAAATGCAGTGGTTGAATAGAAATCAAACTAGGATACAATCGAACGAATGTGTCAAAGTTACATGCATCACATTTCACTTCTCTTTCTTATAAAATGCATGTGCATAGAGTCATTTCTATAAGACGCGGTCGAGACAGTTACTGAGTGTATGACATCAAAGTAATAACTAAGCACAAACTCAGGTAAATATGCATATTCTATTTTATATACATTTGACTTCGTGCTGCACAGCGATTTCGAGTTGTACGTTTCCATGATTGCAAAAAATAAAAAATAAAAAGAATAAAAAAAAGAATAAAGGATACTATGCAGGATTCGAACCCGGGGTAGCAAAAGCAATGTCTATCAATCCAAGTGTCTTACCGCCACGACTATTGAGTCACTCAAATCTAATTTGAATAATTATGATAAAGACAGTAATCAGTTGGTTGGTCAATAAGCTGTGTTACCTTTTTGTAGGAATATTCTAAAAATCTATAAATACAAAAGTGCAGTCACGGCTCACCGGATAAAATCGGACTATACAGAGTTATAGTCAACAACTGGGCCTGATGATTGCAAAGAAAGGGTTACATTTGAAAATGTTTATGTATTATGGGTACTCTTCCTAACTACATCTGTGGCATCACTCCATTGTATTAAACAGAACATACACTTTATTTGCTCACACCAAGATTATACATATTAACTGCACCAAACACAGCATCATGTATAGTTCGTACAAAATATCAGCATGTGCTTGTGTTAACATTAAAATAAACCAATCCATTCTAATGGGTAGCATTGAAAATAAAGGTTCTATAGTTTATTTTAACAAAATTAGTGTGGTGGATAAACCACCACCCCTTAGTCAATCATGTTTATAATGGTTGAAGATTTTACCATAACACCAACATGCAAGCAGATGACAGCTATGATTGATTGGTCGACACAAAGGTCATCTTGATGTGACCCTTCTAGTGAACCTTAGAGATCCTGTACAACAGCGCTCTACAGGATATTAGTTTGCAGAGATTGATGAAAAAATAAACAAATGCATGTTAATATTTTTCTCAAAGTTTATTTTTATCAAGTTTATTTATACTTCAGAAAAGACAAATAAATATTTATAATTTAACACAAATAACATCAACATTTAACAATTAGAAACATTAAACTCAAACAAGAAAAAAGTCCCTTGATTAACCCATTATAAGTTAGTGGTCCATAATATTGACAACTTTCGTTCAACATGAATCTAACTACACAAAAATTATTACTCTAAAATGCACCATCAAAAATATATTTCATGACAAACCTTAGATCATACATGTATTTTCAAACATGGATAATTAAAGATTCAAGGTACATGTGTGTAATTTAAAAAGTCAAAGTGCGGTTTAAAGTCTGCTTCTATATACATATTTAGCCGACTTAACAATTTTTGGAAAATAACTCTTGGTCATTGAAATATCCTTCAGGCAGGTGAATTCTCACAGTACCCATTTACACCTGGGTGGAGTGAAACAATTTTAGGTAAATTTCTGGCTCAAGAAAATTAGCAGTGCCCCTAGTGGGGTTGGAACCCAGGACCTCTTGATCCCTAAGCTTGTGTCCTACCACTGGACTACTGCTCCTAAGGTAATTAATATAATCACCAACCTTTTTATCTCCCCTTTGTACAAATCGATAACATGGCAACACTTGTAAAATGTTAACATAGATTTGGTGCAGCACAAAAAACAGACTACAGTCAAAATTCTATATATGAAAAAAATAAAAAGAGATTCATCTATAACATTTTGATTTCCTTTTGACTATACTCTTGTCTCTCTACAGTCATGGGTCTTCCTATTATGTCATGAACATGGAAACATCAGGAAACCTAAGAGTTTATCTTGTCATAAATTTCACACATTATATAAAGCCCTCTTTTGGCAGGAGAAAAAAAAATGGTGCGAGGCGTATTATCTGATTATATGTCAGACTTTACTATAAATTTTCATAATCAACAATCTGATTAATGCTGCTTAATAGCAAAATAACCAAAATTGTAGTTCAAAGAAATGAGTAATTTTCACCAGCAAAATTCAATTTTCACTTGTCTTCGACTTCAGGTAAATGGAATTACACGAAAAATGAAATTCATGCCCAGGCAACGTAATATAAAATAATAATTTACGTACAGATCATAAATGAATCACATTGAATTACAAACATTATTAACAGGAACAAATAAATCACACATACATATATCACATTGTAATATTAACAACAACAAATACAACTAAATAATGGTTTTGGTCCGAGGCGTAGACATAAATCACAGAAACAAAATTTCATGTCATTAAAAATTTGGTGTAACTGTAAATACTGTATTTGTTTTCTAATGAACTTAAACTATTTTCACATGGTAAAGCATCCATCATCTATTAATCGAGGGTTGCCAGCAAGACTGTAATAAGTGCATTGCATTAAAGAGCAAGTTACACCAGTCTTCAGGCAACCTACAATTTACCTAACTTACTATATTATGGTATAGTTTGTACAAATTGACCCGAGACAGATTAATACATTAACACTTTGGTAACTACTTTTAACTGAATTAATATATAACAAGAAATGTAATGTGGTAACCACATTAAAGCTGGATTAAAAAACTTGAACGTAAAAATTACAAAGGGAAATTATCCATAATAAAGCCAGGTAGAGTGGTGGTTACTTTCTAATTCTGTTCAACACATGGTATGTTATCATTGTATGAAGTTTCATGAAGATCTGACAATAAATGGCAGAAATATATGGTAAAGAAAAACTTTAACGCAATTGTTAACGACACTGGATGCCCGCCGCCTGCCCGTGTTTCACTAAACTATTAGCTGAATGTTTTTGTTGAAAAATCAGGCTAAAAATGATACTTAAAAATTTAATGTATTTTTGACTTGGGTCAATTTTCACAAGCTATTGTTAGTCATGTTTCACTAGGATCAGAAAACTTTCAAAAAATGGCATTGTATGCTGAGCACAGTAACAAAACATTAACAAATTTTAATTAACACAAACATGTAACACCAGATATTTTACAAGTCTGGTTTATAATGCTTAACTTGAACACATTAGTCATAATATAATATGGTTTGGAATAACTCCATGGCTCAGTGCAAAACTAGTCTGTAAGCTTCTTTTCTTACATGAAGTTAGACTAGTTTAGTACCGAGCCATCCTACTATAATATGAAATCATTTTGTATGAAATTGATGTGAATTTTGATTCTCACATATAGTCATTGTTATTTGAAGATCAAAGCTTCCATCAATGCTTCCCAGTATCTTAAAAAATTATGATTAGTCAATTAGTAAAATTGAAATCAACATTACATAGAAATCAAATCTGAACCTAATAGCTGATTCATTACGGCAGTCATAATTTACAGAACAACTCATTACAATAATTTGTACAACAATGCAGTATTTTTTTTACAAAAAAGTGAACCTATAGTGAACTAAAAAATGCCCAAAAGGTGAAGACACATTTTTAGAATTGGTCTCAAATGAGCGACTTTGAAGATGACTTCAACCTTGGTGTTGTGGACAAGGCATACAAGACTTGTAGTGAATGATCATAGAGCTAATAGAAATGAGAAAAAATTAGTTCAACAAGATATGGTCCCCTTATAAAGAAATGCCAAGTCAAAATAATGAATTATAAGGTCAAAATAATGAATTAGTTCAAGGTCAAATAAAAGTAAACTGGTGATGTTGGACGTATATGAATAATTGTGAGTAATGACTACATAATTAATTAAAAGCATCCAAGAGTTGTAGTGTCTGACAACAGATTCTTAAGAAATGCATGTACTTTGGTTAACCTTGTCGCAGACTAACAAACAAATTAACAAACAATTACTTTAGCACTACATTCTCCCAACATATACAAATGTCAGGAAATGGAAATACATGTTAAAATGTAACAATAGAATGGTTTATATTATACACTTAAAGCAGTATGATATATCACAGAATTATAATATATACAAGTAAATGAATGAATACAGCACACACACTAGGCAATGTGAAAAAATAATAGTGACCAAATGTTTCATATGACATATACATTGTGGAAACATGGGTGAAAAATGCTAAGTTTCAAACCCTGAAATTTCTGACTGTTTTAAAAGGAAAATAATCCCTTTTCTACCACTTCTAGGAAAGATGAAGTCTTAATCTCTTTGTCTTTGATATTTACATGAATAGAAGATACAAATAATGCCACATGTGTGAACAAAAATATATCCTAAGCACATACCATAATATAATTATATGGACCAAATTGAAACTTGGTTAACATCAAATTATCCACAATATACAGTTATTTCATTTGTGATAGGGAACAGTCAAACTGTTGGCCCGAGGTGGAGGGATTAGTGTTTTGAACTGTTTCCCGAGGCCTACGGCCTCGGGAAACAGTTTAAAGCACTATTCCTGACATCGAGGGACAACCGTTTGACTGTTCCCAAATCATACATAAAATAACTGTTTTATTACCTGATCAATTAATTACTATTTTAACAGTACTTGACATGTTTAAAGCGTCTGGTAAAGTCTAAAATCCCGTAGCAGTTACTTCCCTTTACATAAGTACAGTAACAGTTCGTGACGTCAATACGTGACGTCATTACGTGATGTCAGAGCACGCGCGGGAAACAGTCAAAACTATTGACCGGTCAACAGTTCACTCAGAAAACAGTTAAAAATATCGAATTACACTTATATAAGCAATCAGGTAATAATATATAATGTTATTATTATATATCATGTCATAAATACAATTATTATTCTATATGATCTATAAAAATTTAATAATATTTGCATTTCTTTTGTGCTTACAAGTACTATACAAGTAACAAAATAAATGAATTAAATGAGTATTCATCAAGAAATACAACATAGAGTTGGACTCAATTATATTTCAGTAACCCTAAATCTCTATCAATCAAGTATTTATGAATCAAAGCCAGTCTTCACAAAAAATTCTAGAACTGAACTTTCGTTTTAGCAATGAAATGAAAATTTTAAGCAAACGTTCATCTCCAGTACAAAAAAATTGAACTGCTTCATTAACTGATGATTTTGTTTCACTAGAAGTATATTTAGCAAAATTCAATGGTTGCACTGGCTATCACCTTGATCCACTAGCCGAAAGCCCAGAACTAATGAAAATTGATTTGGGCTAGTGAAATTGCTTATTTCAAACAGTTGATAATTTAACCCACTACTACATAACATAATTAATCAGGCTAGCGCTTTAGAAACTTGAAGGTGATGACTGCTGAATTTACTTAATAATTTTTTATCAGGGTACGAGGGTTGTTTGGAAAGTTCGTAGAATTTTCCTATAAATTAAGTTTCCTTCTTCTGATAAATATGAAATCATGAGTGTAAATACCTTTACTTGTTTTTAATTTGTTTCTAAAGAGAGAAATGAAACCAATCACTTTTACAGGAAATACAGGTAACCGTAGCAATGTCAAAATGGAGACCTGGAGCAGCTCGAAAAATAACAACTTTAATATAGTTATTATACTGTATTAAAGATGATTTTTCTCAATCCACTTGATGCTAGAAATGTGGGAAAGCATGGGGTGATAACATGACATCATTACGTTAACTGGTCAAAATTTTAAAACACTGCAAGCGTTAGAACAAAATTTACAGTATTTAGTCTACAGGGAAGCAAAATATCAATATAAGGGTTTGTGCGACGTCATGTTAACGTTGATGTGCTCTGGGTATGTCTAACTAGTTTTTTTCAAATACACATAAATAAATTGTTTGTATCGAGTATCAAGCTGATTTTTACAAAATACATAGCACAGATGTTGACATTGATGTAAATATAATTTCTTACATGTTACCTTGCCTTTTAACAAATTCATAGGAAAATTCTACAAACTTTACAAACAATCCTCGTATTGTGTCTGTGAAAAATTGATGAACCGTCTAACTACTGATATTCTTAAATGCACTGATTGCAGTTTTTGAAGGACCACCTAGTGCCCATTTGTTAAATTCAAAGACTGCAATACATGTAAACATGAAGCATAAACTAACAAATGTATGTCATAATGAAATATCATAAACATGAAAAATATGTGGCATTCAATATACAAAAACAAACAATATTATTTTGAATTACATCAAATGGATTCATAATATGAACAAAAACAAACAATATAAATAATGCAAAACATACTATAATAAAAATTCCAAATAAATATGAAAGCATATCCCTCCTGTACATGACAAAAAATAACATCAATCAATAATCACATGTGGTCTGGAAATAACCTTAAATACTTCATAATATAACTACCAAATCCCCTTCTTTATCCTATACATTCTCATAGTCCCAAATCTAAATTGTGAGACACTTGTATACAACTATGTACCCCTCTTTCTAATACCTTACAGTCTTCAACAAAATGCAGATTTTGATAATAGCACTTAAAATGCACATGTATTTCAATCTAACCTCATAAAAAATTTACTCCAAATACAGTACTTTCTTTCGTTACGATTTAATTATTTACATTCAAAAGTTCTTTTTGAATAAGACACAATATTAACTATACACAAAATGACAAACTTTTTTGGTTATAAATTGTGTATCAACAAATATCAAATTATACTAATACTTAATCCTCACAATTTATCTCCCCTCATTTAGTATATAAATGAAGAACACAGTAATAATCCTAAGATGTAGTGAGCATGACAGCTTTTTCAAAACATGATTGTCGAGAAAGATTATAAAATGATTTAATAATTCAACCATTTTTTATGATAGTCACTAGGTTGATGTACATTGATGTGGCTGACCCTCAGTATAATTGTTTTGGTTAGAGAAAATTTTTCACCAACGGCATCATCTCACTACGTATTCAAGAGCTGACAACTCTCCAACATACTACAGCCATTTGTAATAGTAACATAATGAAGTTTTAGTCTTAATCAAACTTGAGTTGAAACCTGAAAAGTAAACAAAACATACAAATTCTATAATCAAAACTAAATCTATACATTTATCAATTAAGCATGATTATATCTGATTACTTTATGACAGCTGTTTATTGTAACTACATGATCGGTACAATTTTCTCAAAATACAGTACTGTAGTAGGACTATGTTTAAATGGTCATCATCAAGCAGTTTATTGTGAACTGTAAAATAGGGGGACATTTCAATAAAATAGTGACGGGCAAGTTCAAAATTACACAATTTTTCTGTTTAAAATTCGAATTTTGGAAATCCATAAGAAAATAAAACTTTTGTTATTACGAGGGATGATCAAGAAATAACCGTATGTTGTTCATATAATATTCCTTAGATTTGTCAACCAATATGGCCACCAAACAAAGTGCAATATTGGATTTTGGCATGATGTGAAAATTATGTATAGGCCTAATTGTCAAATAGCTCAATTATATGAAACATATAAATCTTCACTAGTCTGAACCAACTTTTACTTGTCCTGTGCTTCAATCTTGCGGAATAAAGTGAAGACTGAATGCTGACAATATGAAAAGCAAAGTACATACCTCTGAATAGTGAACATTACTTTTAACCTTGACATTGCCTGGTCTACCTCTAACCAATCCATAACACAGTATCATTAGTACCATAACAAACAAGAAATAACTTGTATGCATTAAGTGTAGGTTAATAGCTGATCTATCTTGCTGAAATAATAAGTAAATAAATTCATGAGTACAGAACTTCTTATAGTCTTTTTTTTTCAACTGTCAAAGTTTGAATAATGTTATGGTGACTGAATACAAACTATCACAATATCACAAGTGTTAGACAAAGAGCACGAAGTCACTGTGAAATTATTCATGTTTTGACAGTTGAGAGAAAACAAAATGTCTAAACTATTTGGCAGTGAATATTTAATCACATTTCATATAACTGTTTAAGACACTAAGTCAAATCCCATGAAAATTACCATAAATAATAATGAGAAAGCTATACATGTAGACTTAATTGAGTGAGTAGTGGTCCAGTAGTAGGACACACTTAAAGGGATTCAGAAGTCTCAGGTTTAAACCCAGCCAAGGGCAATGCTAACTTACCTTAGAAAGAGATTTACCTGTCATTGCATTACCTCACTTAGTCCTTGTATAGACAATTACCTGCTAGAACAGTATTAGTCTAAGGGGGCATTTGTCGGCTGTTATAATACAGAGTATAAAATATCCCTATGGAGACTTATAAAACCTGTTGCAAAGGACATGACTGCTTGAGCCAAGATTTCACTGTAGTCCAAGGTCTATGGAAAAAGTGTTAAGTCTGTGATTGAGTAAAATGCTTAACTACAGACAATAAGGTAAAGGCCCCCATATCATCAAAGTTTTAACCACTGTTTATCCTTGTAAACCACACTACAGTACAACCTCTCTTGAATAACACCCTCTGGGAGGGACTATAGTGGGTTGCTGTTCAGAGGTTGTTTTGCAGAGGTTAAATTCAATTAAAACAAGTAAATCTGTGAGCTAATGCTCACTAGTGATACCCCCGCAGTGAGAAATATGACTATCATAATGTAACTTTCATTTAACGAAATCTAAAAATATGCGACAAACAGGAAGTAGATGAGCAAGGAGCATGAAATCGCTTTACACCACATGGGACTATGGGATGAAGCAATATGCAAAGTATTAGGCTGCTGCATGTTATAGTTGCTGAGAAAACTGCGACGGAAATTTTGTAACGGACGGACGCACGCATGCACGGACAAGGGTAAAACAGTATACCCCCCTCTTCTTCGAAGCGGGGGTATAATTAAGCCGTATGGAAATATCAAAAGCTGTTGCTGTACAGAGAATTTGTTCTATAGAGGGCCGATCTGTAGAGGTTATACTGTACAGTGTTTTGTTGAAGTATCATAAGATTTTTGATAATATGATACCCAGACAAGTACTGAGCACACATGATATTGTACATACCAATGTAAGATATATAGTTAATGATGGATCATCTTTATGTTTGACTGTAAATGATGTCATACTATCACATACAATATCTACTGGACGGACTTCAGATTTCTTCTTACTTATCATTGTATAATGATTCTCTATACCTGAACTATTTGTTGTCTCACACTGAGCACCTTTCATTTTCCTAAAATATACAAATATTATTTTAAATGTAGAAAGTTATTGAATATAATAATCAGCCTGATTAGCCAAGTTGGTATTGTTTATGACTAAAAAAGTTTTTAGTGGGTTTCAATTACAGGGCAGGATCAACATATATATTCATGAAGTTTGGCCATGAAATTATTTCTACAGCCTTTCTTCCACCAACCTTTTTATCAAGTAAGGCAGTTGACGGAGACTGGCCAGGGTATATGCTAATTACTTGGCTTCACAAAGAACTTGAAAATTTTGAAAACTGACTCAAGTAAATGATAGTGAAAATAGCATAAATGTGCTAGTATAGTTCAACAAAATTAACTGGATCTTGACTGTTATGCATAAATCTATTATGTATTCACTGTCCAAGTTTGGCTTTTTCCATAATGCAAGTTATTGAAAGCATTATGCAAGTTATCAGTAGCATTTCATCAAAGCACAACGACCCTTAGGATAACTATATTGTTTGTAAATGTTACATAAAACCCCATATAGTTATCACCTCAAATCAAATTAGAATAAAACATTTTCTCACCTGGCATTAGGGAACATATTTATAGGAGCTATCATATTTACACATGTTCTTATATGTATAACTTTACAATCAGAGTTAGACTGACACAATGATGAGTTCCATTGATATGGTAATGTAAATGTTACATTGAAGTCAGTGTTAGCATGGTCACCTGTAATATATATTATACATACAATAATCAGGCTAGAGAAAATCACTTTACTCAAAATAAGATTCTAGACACTCCCACCCAGTCAGCTATGTTGGTAGAGAGTCTGACTACAAATCGTGGACCATGGGTTTGATTTCCGGGCGTGACCTACATACTTTCTTGGGGCTTGGTCATGAAAGATTTTCTATGGCCATCCCCCCACTTACCTCTGTATCAAGTAGACTAGTTATCAACTACTGGGGTCTGGGGATGACATGTGCTTAGTACTAGGTCAGTTGTATGTTACTGATAAAACAATCACCACCTAAAACCACAAACCAGAAGTTCAGAACGCAAGGAACTAGTGTACATTGAATTGGGCTCTTGAAAGTTGCTAATTTCAAACAATATTATAATAATATAAATGTTTTTTATTTTTAATGTGTATGACATATTCGGCTAAAACCAAATTTCAATATGGTCCAGAGTACGCCTACTTGGTAATTTTGCCCTATACTTAATAACATGATAAACAGGGGAAGTGCTTGAGAAAATTTAAAGTAATGACTGATAGAATATTAACATAGTTTACCTTCAAGTCCCATCTGTTTACCATTCATTCTTGTACTCAGATGTGTAACATTATGTGGTATACTAACAAAATCTAACGTTGGTTTAACTTCAACCCATACTGGTACAGATACAGTACTGAAATATTATATATAACAAGTCTTCATAGGGCATTGGTGGAATTAAAATGGATATGAGTAAACTAAATTCCTGGAAATTTATAGGTATACATTAATAATTTTGTTTTTGCATGATATCAAATTGGTGTAGAAAGTATCAACCACTAAACAAAAACAAACATCAAAATTACAAAGAAATTTTAAGACACTAATGTAAAAATCCATGGCCAATCTGGGATTGAACCTACAACCTCATGAGCTGTAAGCAGACACACTACCATCTGTACCATGTTGCAATAAAAGCTAGCTAAATTAAAGGCAAGGAAGTGAAAGCGCTTTATTATACCCCTGCAATACTATAAAAGGGACTAAAACTCTATACATAGATCCAAGTTTAATCACTGCAGCAGGTCATACCCTCCCTTGAAAATTTGAGGGAGAAGTTGTTGACACAGTTCTACAACAAGTGAGTACTGGTGAGGAAGGACTAAACATGAATTTTTACAGTAGATTGCCAGGTTAGACAACCAGCTACATTCGTATATACATGTATATTTTACTTGCACTAACGAAATGTTTATCAGCAGTAACAAGTTGCCCAAAACCCAAATATAGGTTGTGTGGGTGAAAGTTGAAAGTTATGAAAATACTGAAAACCTACTATCAAAATACTGAAAAATACAGATTTCATATGAATTACACTGACTAATTTATTCTCAAAATACTGAAATCAGTGTTAATACTGAAAACTTTCACCCATGTTGTCAACCTGGTTGTCAGCAGATATAGGATGACCTTTAATGTTGATCCCTGAAAAGGATTTTTTCAGGAAAGCTAATTAGATTCAAGAGTCTTATTACACAATTGGTCACACACAACGAAAAAAGTGACCAACTGGGTAAAAAAAATAAAAGATACAAAAACTCTAAATTTCAAAACAAACTTACAGTATATCGCTAGAACTTGGAGAAGAAGTACTAGAAGAGTAATCTCCCTTTATCTTAGAATGAACTTTATCTAAAACTTCTTTATAATTTTGATCACCAATATGTTCACTATCAGTAGTATCATTATCTTCAGATTTCATACAAAACTGTACATTGTTAAATCCTGATAAAAAATCATTCCAATCCTGAATGTAAGAGAAATCAATAAATATAGTTGTATAAATTATCAAAGACAATTTTAAAGGGTATATATAAATAGGCCTATAAGCTATCAAGAGGACAAAAAAACCCAATATTTAACACATAACCAAGATCAATAAATTAATTCATTATATAGCAAAAAAAAAAAATAATATTTAACACATTACCATGGTCAATAAAATGAATAAATTAATTCATTATATACATGTACATACAATATCAGCTGTCATCTTAACTCACTAACTTGAAGCCTAGTGAAAATCACTTATTTCATTGGACAGTTGATAAATTTATCCTTTAGTTCTAGCAATATAACATAAAAACTGGCTAAATGACTAAACTGTGAATTCATTGATGACAATAGAGACCCTATGTTATCGAAGTTGACAAATAACTTGCACTATTTACTGTTTTGCACCACTTTCTTTATTCTCAGGACATAAAGTAATTGGCCTTTAATTGTATCCCCATAGACATATGATGTGTAAAGCTTTAATTAAAATTTATAATTAAATTTACTCAGTACCTTATCATCTGGGTTCTTGATCTCATTCACTTTAACAACATACCCAACAGTTAACAAAGCAATGGCAAACACACCAAGAGATAACATGAACAGTATCAGAGGTGGACGAGATGAGATAAATCCTCGAATATTATCACAAATGATCCACATGTTTGATTCTCGACTGAATGACTCACAATCAGGAAATCTGAAATTATTTAAGTATATTAAACATATTATGCAAGACAATGAATGGTAGGTTGATGATCAATCTGATTTAAACCCAATCTAAATATCACCACTCACCAACTCACTAATAATAATATATCTGTTTTAAACTGATATTGGGTTGATGATCTATAACTTTTAAAAGGAATTTGGTTCCGCTTTCTATTGTGACTATCAGTGCATTGACAACATCCAAAACAACTAAAATTGATAGGGTTGTTAACAGATAAATAGCAGCTATCAAAAGTCAAAACTAGCTTAACTGATAAAATTGAAATGTATTATCAGTCCATCATTACTCACAAGCTGATGAATGCAAACATTTAATTTCACACTTAATTTCAAGACAACAGTAGAAAAAGGTGTTAGGTGATCATACATTTTAGGTGGCTATTTAGTCACTGCCAACAGCTTTGCCATAGGGTTAACCCTCTAATGACACAGTTAAGTATCTCACCTACCACAAAGGAGAACCAGGTTTGATTCACAGTCAGGGCCCATGCTTTTTATTCTTAAAATTTACTTTAATGGTGCCAGAAGTGATTGACAGACCCATGCAAAGCCTCTGCATGTACGGTCCACGGATGGTTCATTTACAGAGAATATAGTAGGTGGCTATATAGGACTTCACTTCCAACAAAGCAGTTTGGTGGCTAATCTACCACCAGGGCAGGGAGAACCTTCTTTAATTCCTAGTCAGCGCGTATGGTTTATGTTTTCTAAATTTACTGTGTTTTATATATAAATAAAGCTCTGTATAGAATCTGACTGCTGAGCATGTTTACATGTTCAGGCCTATTTCACATTTTTTATTAGCATAGATTTGTTATACAGATAGATCCCTAGACATAGATATCCCATATTATATATATAGATTGTATCTCCGGCTAGCTCAGTTAATTAGTATAGCAAACAAAGGCTACTGATTGAGGGGTCGTGGGTTCGATTCCCCAGCGGGGCATACTTTCATGGAGCTTGGTCATTAAATTATTTCTATGGCCATTCTCTCTCCTACCAATGATTCTTAATCATGTAGAGCAGTTGTCTGTCACTGATGAAAGTATATGCTTCTAGTGGTTGGTGAACAGCTAAATCCATAAATTTAATTAAATCGCGCCCAGTTAATAAAATACAGAAAATGAACATTGTGGCAGATGACAAATCAAAGTAAGAAACTCTACTGAACAGTTCTCAAAAATTATTTTAAAAAACCAGTATATTTCACGTGTGTAAAAACTCCCCACCCACCAGCAAATGCAACGTCGCAATTGGGGAAGTAGACTTGTTTATATTGCATATCAACATTACAAAACAATCGGCTTAGTTGACAGTTAATTTCAACTTTTTTCCATTCTAAGATACACAACAAGTCTTACCTCAAAGCGTGCCTCGGGCAAGCACCGGCAAATTAGCACTAACGCTTCAATCCACATGTATTTGGCAATTAGTGTATTCGTGTCGTGAAGCTGTCAAATTATGATAAGCACAACCTGGCGACCGATAGTGTAACGACCAATAGTATCGACCAATAAACCTCGCCAGTTATCTTTCCTTGAAAAATTTACTATGCGTAAGATATACATTCCATCGACCAATAAGGAAGGCTACAGACCACTAAATAATCGGCTTTTATATATTTCTTTAACTAATTTATAACTGATTAGCTACTGATAACAAAACTCATAGAGGTTACTAAAGCGGATTTTAACACAGTTTGATCTTTATTTTGTGTCCTAGGTTAATCTAAAATATTGTTGCCCTTTAACTTACCGGTAAATAAGTCTATAAAAACAAAAACAAAAAGATGAAATGACCATTATAATATTGAAAGTCAAAATGCTTCATGAAGGAGCTAATGTGACCCTAATAAACTACATATAGGTAAGAAGTACATAGAAAAAGCAGTAAAATGACACCTTAAGCAAGGTTGTACCTTGGCCGTGAAAAAAGTTATACATTTTCAAAATGTTGATTCTCACAGAAAATTGCACAGAAATTACCCCCTATGATAATAAAGTGGAAAATACTTGATGAAGGAGCTAATGTGACCCCATAAAACCATATATAGGTATGAAGTTCATAGAAATAGCAGTAAAATGACACATTAAGCAAGATTATAACTTGGCCATGACAAAAGTTGTATGAATTCATAATGATGATTCACACAGAAAATTGCACAGAAATGCCCCCCTATGATAATAAAGTGGAAAATATTTGATGAAGGAGCAAATGTGACCCCATAAAACCATATATAGGTAAGAAGTACATAGAAATAGTAGTAAAATGGCAACTTAAGCAAGGTTGTACCTTGGCCGTGACAAAACTTATACATTTTTAAAATGATGATTCTCACAGAAAATTGCACAGAAATGCCCCCTTATGTTAAAAAAGTGGAAAATACTTGATGAAGGAGCTAATGTGACCCCATAAAACCATATATAGGTAAGAAGTACATAGAAATAGCAGTTAAATGACACCTTAAGCAAGGTTGTAACTTGGCCGTGACAAAAGTTGTATGAATTCATAATGATGATTCACACTGAAAATTGCACAGAAATGACCCCCCCTATGATAATAAAGTGGAAAATACTTGATGAAGGAGCTAATGTGACCCCATAAAACCATATATAGGTAAGTAGTACATAGAAATAGCAGTAAAATGACACCTTAAGCAAGGTTGTACCTTGGCCGTGAAAAAAGTAATACATTTTCAAAATGATGATTCACACTGAAAATTGCACAGAAATGCCCCCCTATGATAATAAAGTGGAAAATACTTGATGAAGGAGCTAATGTGACCCCGAAAAAACATTATAGGTAAGAAGTACATAGAAATAGCAGTAAAATGACACCTTAAGCAAGGTTGTAACTTGGCCGTGACAAAAGTTTTACATTTTCAAAATGATGATTCTCACAGAAAATTGCACAGAAATGCCCCACTATGTTAAAAAAGTGGAAAATACTTGATGAAGGAGCTAATGTGACCCCATAAAACCATATATAGGTAAGTAGTACATAGAAATAGCAGTAAAATGACACCTTAAGCAAGGTTGTACCTTGGCCGTGAAAAAACTTATACATTTTCACAATGATGATTCTCACAGAATATTGCAAAGAAATGACCGCCTATGATAATAAAGTGGAAAATACTTGATGAAGGAGCTAATGTGACCCCATAAAACCATATATAGGTAAGTTGTACATAGAAATAGCAGTAAAATGACACCTTAAGCAAGGTTGTAACTTGGCCGTGACAAAACTTATACCTCTTCAAAATGAAGATTCTCACAGAATATTGCACAGAAATGACCCCCTATGATAATAAAGTGGAAAATACTTGATGAAGGAGCTAATGTGACCCCATAAAACCATATATAGGTAAGAAGAACATAGAAATAGCAGTAAAATGACACCTTAAGCAAGGTTGTAACTTGGCCGTGACAAAAGTGATATGAATTCATAATGATGATTCACACAGAATATTGCACAGAAATGACCCCCTCTGATAATAAAGTGGAAAATACTTGATGAAGGAGCTAATGTGACCCCATAAAACCATATATAGGTAAGAAGTACATAGAAATAGCAGTAAAATGACACCTTAAGAAAGGTTGTAACTTGGCCGTGACAAAAGTTTTACATTTTCAAAATAATGATTCTGACAGAAAATTGCACAGAAATGCCCCCCTATGTTAAAAAAGTGGAAAATACTTGATGAAGGAGCTAATGTGACCCCATAAAACCATATATAGGTAAGTTGTACATAGAAATAGCAGTAAAATGACACCTTAAGCAAGGTTGTAACTTGGCCGTGACAAAACTTATACCTCTTCAAAATGAAGATTCTCACAGAATATTGCACAGAAATGACCCCCTATGATAATAAAGTGGAAAATACTTGATGAAGGAGCTAATGTGACCCCATAAAACCATATATAGGTAAGAAGAACATAGAAATAGCAGTAAAATGACACCTTAAGCAAGGTTGTAACTTGGCCGTGACAAAAGTGATATGAATTCATAATGATGATTCACACAGAATATTGCACAGAAATGACCCCCTCTGATAATAAAGTGGAAAATACTTGATGAAGGAGCTAATGTGACCCCATAAAACCATATATAGGTAAGAAGTACATCGAAATAGCAGTAAAATGACACCTTAAGCAAGGTTGTAACTTGGCCGTGACAAAAGTTTTACATTTTCAAAATAATGATTCTGACAGAAAATTGCACAGAAATGCCCCCCTATGTTAAAAAAGAGGAAAATACTTGATGAAGGAGCTAATGTGACCCCATTAAACCATACATAGGTAAGAAGAACATAGAAATAGCAGTAAAATGACACCTTAAGCAAGGTTGTAACTTGGCCGTGAAAAAAGTTTTACCTTTTCAAAATGAAGATTCTCACAGAATTTTGCACAGAAATGACCCCCTATGATAATAAAGTGGAAAATACTTGATGAAGGAGCTAATGTGACCCCATAAAACCATATATAGGTAAGAAGAACATAGAAATAGCAGTAAAATGACACCTTAAGCAAGGTTGTACCTTGGCCGTGAAAAAACTTATACATTTTTACAATGATGATTCTCACAGAAAATTGCAAAGAAATGACCCCCTATGATAATAAAGTGGAAAATACTTGATGAAGGAGCTAATGTGACCCCATAAAACCATATATAGGTAAGTAGTACATAGAAATAGCAGTAAAATGACACCTTAAGCAAGGTTGTAACTTGGCCGTGAAAAAACTTATACATTTTCACAATGATGATTCTCACAGAAAATTGCAAAGAAATGACCCCCTATGATAATAAAGTGGAAAATACGTGATGAAGGAGCAAATGTGACCCCATAAAACCATATATAGGTAAGAAGAACATAGAAATAGCAGTAAAATGACACCTTAAGCAAGGTTGAAACTTGGCAGTGACAAAAGTTTTACCTTTTCAAAATGAAGATTCTCACAGAATTTTGCACAGAAATGACTCCCTATGATAATAAAGTGGAAAATACTTGATGAAGGAGCTAATGTGACCCCATAAAACCATATATAGGTAATAAGAACATAGAAATAGCAGTAAAATGACACCTTAAGCAAGGTTGTAACTTGGCCGTGACAAAAGTTTTACATTTTCAAAATGATAATTCTCACAGAAAATTGCACAGAAATGCCCCCCTATGTTAAAAAAGTGAAAAATACTTGATGAAGGAGCTAATGTGACCCCATAAAACCATATATAGGTAAGAAGAACATAGAAATAGCAGTAAAATGACACCTTAAGCAAGGTTGTAACTTGGCCGTGACAAAAGTTTTACATTTTCAAAATGATGATTCTCACAGAAAATTGCACAGAAATGCCCCCCTGTGTTAAAAAAGTGAAAAATAATTGATGAAGGAGCTAATGTGACCCCATAAAACCATATATAGGTAAGTTGTACATAGAAATATCAGTAAAATGACACATTAAGCAAGGTTGTACCTTGGCCGTGACAAAAGTTGTATGAATTCATAATGATGATTCACACAGAAAATTGCACAGAAATGCCCCCCTAAGATAATAAAGTGGAAAATACTTGATGAAGGAGCAAATGTGACCCCATTAAACCATATATAGGTAAGTAGTACATAGAAATAGCATTAAAATGACACCTTAAGCAAGGTTGTACCTTGGCCGTGAAAAAAGTTTTACATTTTCAAAATGATGATTCTCACAGAAAATTGCAAAGAAATGCCCCCCTATGATAATAAAGTGGAAAATACTTGATGAAGGAGCTAATGTGACCCCATAAAACCATATATAGGTAAGAAGTACATAGAAATAGCAGTAAAATGGCCACTTAAGCAAGGTTGTACCTTGGCCGTGACAAAACTTATACATTTTTAAAATGATGATTCTCACAGAAAATTGTACAGAAATGCCCCCTATGTTAAAAAAGTGGAAAATACTTGATGAAGGAGCTAATGTGACCCCATAAAACCATATATAGGTAAGAAGTACATAGAAATAGCAGTAAAATGACACCTTAAGCAAGGTTGTAACTTGGCCGTGACAAAAGTTATATGAATTCATAATGATGATTCTCCCAGAAAATTGCAATATTATGCCCCCTGGTGATAATGAAGTGGAAAATACTTGATGAAGGATCTAATGTGACCCCATAAAACCATAAATAGGTAAGAAGTACATGGAAATAGCATTAAAATGACACCTTTAGAAAGGTTGTAACTTGGCGGTGAAAAAAGTTATACATTTTCAAAATGATGATTCTCACAGAAAATTGCACAAAAATGACTCCCTATGTTAATAAAGTGGAAAATACTCAATCTCGGGTTAATATTGTCGTACTATACATGTACAAGAGTTACCCAGATAAGCTTAGATGCATTTATTGCTTTTTGGGGGAACAGAGAATTTATATTTGACCAGTTATCAAAACTTGTCCGATACAACATGTCCATCTCGCAACCTCCCATTATGAATTTAATATGAACGACAAATCTTGTGCAACTGTTACAAAGTTTTATCGTAGTAGGCTCCCTTGTTCACAATAAAATCTGGCATGGGTGGTAGGCACGGTCTCACTTCATTGATTTCAACTTAGTACATTAGTACCTTTGCTTTCGGACCCAGTTGCTGGATTTTGTTTGTCTGATAACTCCATGTTTTGTCAGGTGGTAGATTTGCTAGCAAGTTCGTTAGAATGACTTCATTGACTAACATGTATGGGATAGTCACAACCTGCCGAGTATTTAGAAGACAAATACTCTGGTTTAATGTAATTATCAATTGCATGTCAGTAAATGCTAAACTTCAGCAACTTTCATTGTGCACCAGCTGTTGTACAAACATGCACATCGTAAGTGTTCAGAAATTTAGAATTTAATTCTATATAAAACACCAATTTGTTACAGGAGAACTTTCTGGTACTTTGAGGTTATATGTCTAAATAATAATAACATCTAGTTTGTTACTATGTTTATTTTTGGAATACTATTTATATTTATTTATTGGATTTAACGCCGTGTCAACACAATTTAGGTCATTTTACGGCGTCCAGCGCACCTAACCAAGCTTTCCTGGACTATTGTCTATAACCAGTACTCACCTACCCTTCCACAAGGCCGGAAACTTCTCCATATTATCTAATCAATGGAGGAAAATCGACATTTTTGTCAAATTTTCATGGAAGGGTATAACCTCCCCAGGTGGGATTCGAACCCGCACCCCCTCGGGCACGAGTATCCAAATCCCGGCGCGCTACCAACTGCGCTATCGACCCGGGTTCTTTTTGGAATACAAAAGCAACAAAGGTAAAAAAAATAAATGAACTGCAAAGTGTGTATATTGATGAACATGTAATCATAAAAATATAATGATGAATGAATTTTAGTTAATTCTTAAAAATCAACAATATTGTAAAAGGCAGGGGTCAACTATAAAACCTCAGCAAATGGCCATATATTGAACCATGCAGTCCATATCATAAAATGAAATAAACAATATAATATTGAATAATGATTTTATAATGAATATGGAAAATGTAAGCTGTAAAAAGTTGGTGGATTGTTGGGCCACAAACCTTCTAAAAGTCACTTGGCCGAATCAAAATATCTAATATGAAAACTCTGAGGGATACAATCTGGATTTACACTGTCCACATATGCAATGAAGTGCATATAATTATATAAAGGGTTAACCTCTGTTGAAATGAACGCTTGTTTAACCCTTAACTGGATGCAACAGGGATGAAAAGTGGTCATTTCTTCACCTCAATGCCCTAGAGCTATTTCAAGATGGTCAAGTTTCATTACTAGTTGACTGACTGCAACTTGGCCAAGTTACTTCCTGAGAGATCCCAGTCACCCTGGCAAAGCTGGACGGAGCAAAAATGTAAAATGCAATTTGAATGTTTCAATAATGAAGGCAAATTTTTACTGCACTACACAAAATGGTTTCCTCATGAACATAAGGATGAAAAAGCCAGCTGTACATGTCTCGTTATAATTAGTAGCCTGATCTAAAATAGGCGGTATAATTTTAGATCTGGTTTTAATCAGATTATGTCTAGAATGTCCACATAAAATCACCACTGCATTTCTTCCTTAATTTTTGCTTCCAAGATGACTTCCTTTACATACCGGTAATTCAACTCACCAGATGCAATTGGACCATTCTCAAACCAATGAGCACAATCGTGGTATCTCTGAAAGCATACATGGACATAACATTTATTTAAAAGTCAAAAGATATATTTCTTAAATAGTAAACAGTATTCTTTCTACAACAAAAGCTACTGAAATAACATCATTCATCTGGGTCTGACTGTTAAATGTTAAGATAACAAGTTTGATTACCATATATTTTTTATGGAAAGACTAACATTCATCACAAAATTAAATAAATCTTAATTGTATTATGAAATCTGTGACAAAACACTCATCCACATTACTTCATCAAAAAGCATTTACAACTCTGTTGCAATAAACCATACAATGGAGAGTGAACTTTTTATTTACCATAAAACAATGAATGATATAGGTCCATAGGGGTCAATAATAGTTATAGCCATCACATCTGTTGTGACTGATTAGAATCTGTATTGTTTGCTTTTTATCAGTAACAACCTAATAAATCAAAAGGGGAACAGAATATATACTGGTCAGACAGTACTGATGCTGATTGGCTAAACTGGATATACACTGTTTTACCAAGCAATTAATGCTGTATCCTTAATATGAATGAAAGGGTTAAAATGCCAAAGCCAAGTTTACCTACCACTATGTTGTGACAAAAAATAACTAGCAAACTAAAAATTATTTAACCCTTTACTGGATGCAACATGGATGGAATATGGCCATTCTTTCACCTTAACGCTATTTAAATATGCTCTTATTTCATTACTAATTTACTGAACAAAATGCAACTTGACTAAGTTATTCCCTGGGTGACTGTTTTTTCCGAACATGGGTGCTATTTTGAAGGGTGAGTCCAGACAAGTAAACATGCCGGATTGACCAGTTTAGGATTAACAAATGCTGTCATGGTTTCATGTCCATTGGACCAGCACTTTCAAAATAGTAACCGAGTGGTAGATAACTTAAGAAATTTATTGTATATATCTGCTTTCACAAGGTAGGTAGTTTTAGATAATTTTCTCAATATATAAGTACAACAGATGCAGTCAGCATGAAGTATGTTTCTGAAGACACTGAAAGACAAGATTTTATAAAATAAGCAATCTGATTAGTCACTAGACATTGGCAAACAATATGTAGTAATGAGTTAAAGAAGAAAAAACAATTTAAGGATTTAGAAACAATAAGTAAACTAATATGAATAGACCAAGAAATTATTCCAAGAAAAAAATAAAAAAATAAAGATTTTTCTGCAGCTTGAAATCCAAACTTGTTTGTATGCAAGGTACAGAAAAGGTTTTACATAAACAGAATAGATTATTGTTGATTTTGCACCTACATCGACTTGATACAATATAAATCCTTTATTCTCAAATTCTTTGAGGTAGGTCATACATATATCTTGTTAGGAGAACTTGTCAAAGCGTAAGACCATGATCAATAATGACTGGTCTGATTTTTCACATTTGCTGAGAATAAATTCCAATTGTAATATTCGCTCAAGTTGTCAGCTGTTCCTGTTGAGCCGATGCCCTTTCTGGCACATCATGACTCGTCATTGGCCACAGACCTGTACTAATTTGGACAATAATCTCTTTTGAGTTGGCTCCTTGACCTTTTTTATGCAAGTCATCTTAAAATGAATTATTAATACATTTTAAGAATTAACATGCTAAGCATGTATCATTTATTTTCTGTTCAATTATTTTCTTCGAGGTATAAAGGTCATCATGGCAAATAAAGGTGTATAAAGTCAACCATAATAATTCCATTCTAATTTACGTCAGAATAATCTCTAAAAAGTCAAAGATACTATGATAAAAGAATAGGTAAAAATGTTTTGTACATTAAAAATATAATATAAGGCTCTTTTAAGTAGAAAAAAGTATTGCTTAAAGTTAACCTCACGCTAAAGAAGCACTTTATAAAAATATGAAATATTACAATGTTACAATGTCAGATCAACAACGAAGAACAGGCTATGTTTTTATAACTAATCAGATGGCTTAATTGTTTACAATCTTGGTTGATATTGTTTGAAAATTATTACATTTTCATGAAATAAATATTTAATTGAATATACTTATGCATTTTTGTATAAATGAGAACAAACAATAGAAAGCATCTAATTATATAATATTATTTTAAAGAAAGAGCCACATAAAGAAATAGCCTCTAATGCAAACAAGACATATACAATAAGCCTAAGCTAAATGGAGAATATTCCAGCTGTTAGGAACCATGCGTAGAAACTGGTACATAGTACGAGGATCTTAAAAAGGTAGGTTAGGTGTGTTAGACAAGGCAAAAATCCCTTAAAGTTTCTTTAAACCCTGTATAAGAAAACCAATATATACTGATTTAATGAATCAGATCAGCAGAAACATCTTTTCCTTCAGATCAGGATTAACACTGTTTGCTTCTTGGTAATAACTACATTCAAAGCATGTAGATCTAGATCATTTAGCTGAACTATACCTACAATGTTGTCTCAAGCGATAAAAGTCACATGTATGGAGGAACAGGCCTGCCATCGACCACATTACTGTGCCTGAAATTTCCCTTTTAAATCTGAAAATACTACATTTACTGGTTCACAAAAGAAGACAATTGATGCAGAAATGTCAATAAACGACCACCCATGATACGAAACTAAAAATTCTCAATGAAGGAGGGAATGTGACCCCATAAGACTATATATAGGTAAGTAGTACAATAAAATAACAGTAAAATGACACCTCGGTGAAGGTTGTACCTTGGCCGTGAAAAAAATTATAAGTATTCAAATAATGATAAACATTGCAAAAATGTTTAGAAACGACCCCCCATGTAATTAAACTAGAAAATTTTCAATAAAAGAGCGAATGTGACCCCACAAGACTATATATAGGCAAGTAGTACAATAAAATAGCAGTAAAATGACACCTTGGTGAAGGTTGTACCTTGGCCGTGAAAAAAGTTAGAAGTATTCAAATCATCATAAACATTGCAAAAATGTCCAGAAACGACTCCACATGTAACTAAACTTGAAAAATTTCAATGAAGGAGCAAATGTGACCCCATAAGACTATATATAGGTAAGTAGTACAATGAAATAACAGTAAAGTGACACCTTGGTGAAGTATTTTCCACTTTTTTAAAATAGGGGGGCATTTCTGTGCAATTTTCTGTGAGAATCATCATTTTGAAAATGTATAAGTTTTTTCACGGCCAAGTAACAGCCTTGTTTAAGGTGTCATTTTACTGCTTTTTCTATGTACTTCATACTTATATATGGTTTTATTGGGTCACATTAGCTCCTTCATCAAGTATTTTCCACTTTTTTATCATAGGGGGGCATTTCTGTGCAATTTTCTGTGAGAATCTTCATTTTGAAATTGTTTAAGTTTTTTCATGGCCAAGGTACAGCCATGCTTAAGGTGTCATTTTACTGCTATTTCTATGTACTTCTTACCTATATATGGTTTTATGGGGTCACATTAGCTCCTTCATCAAGTATTTTCCACTTTATTATCATAGGGGGGGCATTTCTGTGCAATTTTCTGTGAGAATCATCATTCTGAATTCATATAACTTTTGTCACGGCCAAGTTACAACCTTGCTTGAGGTGTCATTTTACTGCTATTTCTATGTACTTCATACCTATATATGGTTTTATGGGGTCACATTAGCTCCTTCATCAAGTATTTTCCACTTCTATATCATAGGGGGGCATTATTTTGTAATTTTCTGTGTGAATCATCATTATGAATTCATATCACTTTTGTCACGGCCAAGTTACAACCTTGCTTAAGGTGTCATTTTACTGCTATTTCTATGTATTACTTGCTAATATATGGTTTTATGGGGTCACATTAGCTCTTTCATCAAGTATTTTACACTTCATTATCATAAGGGGGCATTATTTTGCAATTTTCTGTGATAATCATCATTATGAATTCATATAACTTTTGTCACGGCCAAGTTACAACCTTGCTTCAGGTGTCATTTTACTGCTATTTTTATGTACTTCATACCTATATATGGTTTTATGGGGTCACATTAGCTCCTTCATCAAGTATTTTCCACTTTATTATCATAGGGGGGCATTTCTGTGCAATTGTTTGTGTGAATCATCATTCTGAATTCATATAACTTTTGTCACGGCCAAGTTACAACCTTGCTTAAGTTGTCATTTTAGTGCTATTTCTATGTGTTACTCACTTATATATGGTTTTATGGGGTCACATTAGCTTCTTAAGCAAGTATTTTACACTTCATTATCATAAGGGGGCATTATTTTGCAATTTTCTGTGAGAATCATCATTTTAAAAATGTATAAGTTTTTTCACGGCCAAGGTACAACCTTGCTTAAGATGTCATTTTACTGCTATTTCTATGTATTACTTACTTATATATGGTTTTATGGGGTCACATTAGCTCCTTCATCAAGTATTTTCCACTTTATTATCATAGGGGGGCATTTCTGTGCAATTTTCTGTGAGAATCATCATTCTGAATTCATATAACTTTTGTCACGGCCAAGTTACAACCTTGCTTGAGGTGTCATCTTACTGCTATTTCTATGTACTTCATACCTATATATGGTTTTATGGGGTCACATTAGCTCCTTCATCAAGTATTTTCCACTTCTATATCATAGGGGGGCATTATTTTGTAATTTTCTGTGTGAATCATCATTATGAATTCATATCACTTTTGTCATGGCCAAGTTACAACCTTGCTTAAGGTGTCATTTTACTGCTATTTCTTTGTATTACTCACTTATATATGGTTTTATGGGGTCACATTAGCTCCTTATGCATGTATTTTACACTTCATTATCATAAGGGGGCATTATTTTGCAATTTTCTGTGAGAATCATCATTATGAATTCATATAACTTTTGTCACGGCCAAGTTACAACCTTGCTTAAGGTGTCATTTTACTGCGATTTCTATGTACTTTATACCTATATATGGTTTTATGGGGTCACATTAGCTCCTTCATCAAGTATTTTCCACTTTATTATCATAGGGGGGCATTTCTTTGCAATTTTCTGTGATAATCATCATTTTGAAAATGTATTACTTTTTTCACGGCCATGGTACAACCTTGCTTAAGGTGTCATTTTACTGCTAATTCTATGTACTACTTACCTATATATGGTTTTATGGGGTCACATTAGCTCCTTAATCAAGTATTTTGCACTTTATTATCATAGGGGGGCATTTCTGTGCAATTTTCAGTGTGAATCACCATTTTGAAAAGATATAACTTTTGTCACGACCAAGGTACAACCTTGCTTGAGGTGTCATTTCACTGCTATTTCTATGTATTTCTTACCTATCTATGGTTTTATGGGGTCACATTAGCTCCTTAAGCAATATTTTCCACTTTATTATCATAGGGGGTCATTTCTGTGCAATTTTCTGTAAGAGTGTTCATTTTGAAAATGTATAAGTTTTTTCACGGCCAAGGTACAACTTTGCTTAAGATGTCATTTTACTGCTATTTCTATGTATTACTCACTTATATATGGTTTTATGGGGTCACATTTGCTCCTTCATCAAGTATGTTCCACTTTATTATCATAGGGGGGCATTTCTGTGCAATTTTTTGTGTGAATCATCATTCTGAATTCATATAACTTTTGTCACGGCCAAGTTACAACCTTGCTTAAGGTGTCATTTTACTGCTATTTCTTTGTATTACTCACTTATATATGGTTTTATGGGGTCACATTAGCTCCTTAAGCATGTATTTTACACTTCATTATCATAAGGGGGCATTATTTTGCAATTTTCTGTGATAATCATCATTATGAATTCATATAACTTTTGTCACGGCTAAGTTACAACCTTGCTTAAGATGTCATTTTACTGCTATTTCTATGTATCACTCACTTATATATGGTTTTATGGGGTCACATTAGCTCCTTCATCAAGTATTTTCCACTTTATTATCATAGGGGGGCATTTCTTTGCAATTTTCTGTGATAATCATCATTTTGAAAATGTATAACTTTTTTCACGGCCATAACACAACCTTGCTTAAGGTGTCATTTTACTGCTAATTCTATGTACTACTTACCTATATATGGTTTTATGGGGTCACATTAGCTCCTTAATCAAGTATTTTGCACTTTATTATCATAGGGGGGCATTTCTGTGCAATTTTCAGTGTGAATCATCATTTTGAAAAGATATAACTTTTTTCACGGCCAAGGTACAACCTTGCTTAAGGTGTCTTTTTACTGCTATTTCTGTGTACTGCTTACCTATATATGGTTTTATGGGGTCACATTAGCTCCTTCATCAAGTATTTTCCACTTTATAATCATACGGGGGGGGGGGGCTTTTTTGCAATTTTTTGTGAGAATCACCATTTTGAAAATAAAATGTATTACTTTTTTCACAGCTAAGGTACAACCTTTTTTAAGGTGTCATTTTACTGCTATTTCTATGTACTTCATACCTATATATATATGGTTTTATGGGTTCACATTAGCTCCTTCATCAAGTATTTTGCACTTCATTATCATAGGGGGGTATTATTTTGCAATTTTCTGTGAGAATCATCATTAAAAAAAATATATCCTACAGAATCATATGTTTTGTAATATTTTCTGGTCAACTTAATAAAGAATAAGCTTATTTTAACTAAACCGTGTGAAGCCGTAAGAATTTTAGTGGTGTTTAACCCTGGCAGTATACCGGAAATGGAACTAGTGTACACAGTCACCGGTCATCAGGCGGGGTAACTCCTTCTTATCGGTCGATGAAAATTATTGGTCGATGTTATTGGTCGCTAGCTTGTGCTCAGTTCAAATTATGTGACGTTTAAAATCGATTTGCTTGATTAAATTCACGTGACACGATCGATCCGCCCACTTTACCAATACCAGAAAAAATAGTTCTTTCAAACAGTTGATTTAGTGGTTATACTATGGATTATTGATAAAAATAAATTACCGAGAATACAATAGTTATAATTTTTTATAAGATTTAATATAATTAAATTTGTAAATAAACTAAAATTCAATAAAATATAAAATAGCTTGTGATTCGTCCATTAGCGGATGAACATACTTTGCTGCGATTGGTCAATGTTAAATATCCACGTGGTGTTTATTCATGTTTTTGCTAACTCGATGTTTTGATCAAGCCGCCCGCCATCTTCCCGAAGTCGGTGGGCACCTGGTATTAGTTGCAAAAACGACAGAAGCGGTGCTCGCGGTTTTAGGTTGAAGGCTGGCAAACACTTTTCCTATGTGGATTTTTTTATTAAGCACACGATGAGTTTAGAAACTTTACTGGAAGCGGCTGAATTTTTGGAGTCGCGCGGAGAAGGTAAGTAGCACGTGGTTTTTCTTGCACATGGCATTTATGATTACAATCCTAATTGGTAAATAATTGATCAGACAATAAATAAAGTTTTGATCTGTCCACTTATGATTTGTTATTTTTCAGCATTTTCACGGAACATTTATTGCGTATAATGCATTAGGCGTAACTAGGGCATTTAAGGAATTGCGTTGTTGAGATGGGACTAATTTGCATATAAATGATTCACGGCGTCACACCATTTTGATAGCGTCTGTATAATTTCATGTTTTTCAGGGAGCGACGGTAAGATTGGTCGTTTTGGAGTAGAAAGACCTCTTTCTGAGTCTAGTTCATCAGTTGATTTATCTTACAATAATGTTGCACTTAAATCTTCTAGACCTAGGACCAAATCTGGGTAAGTAAATACGACTATTTAGCACAGATCTATTTATAGTAACAAGCATGTTCACTTGACCTTGACAACCGTGTTGGTCATATGATACATTTGCACGCGACGACTAGCAATAGGATTTATCGAAAACGCTCTAATGTGCCGACTGACCCCTATGTTTGATCACGGTGTTTAATCTCACAGCCTGTTTAGTACATATGTTCTTAACTGAGTCTGACTATCAGCTTTGTTAAAAAAAACTTATTAAATTGTCACAATTATGTAACATCTAAGTCCAACCATTTCTTTCAAACAAATTTATTGAGTGACTTATTAGGAAACCAGTTTATTGGAAAACATAATGAAATGTTAATTGATAATACATATAGGCCTGACGCAGGTGTGAAAGAGAACATTTTGAATTTCTATTGATAAATGCATTAACATGATTAAGTCATACTACAACTACAAATATGGGTGTATCATTACATGGGCTGATCCAGGAGGGGTAGTGTGCTTATGATGGCCTTCTGAAATGTAATAATGTTGGTCAAGTTGATATGATAATACTTGAGTAACCTGTCTTCTTATGCTTAATAATTTAATGATTAATAATAATCTAATATTACTTATTAAATGTTGCATTAAAAAGTCTGTAAAATTTACCTGTTGGCCTTTACTGAAAGTATTTGTTATTTTATTCTTCAGGTCATCATCATCATCGTTATATGATGGAAACTCTGACCATTTCTTCATTAGGTAAGATTTTATTTGTGTATAAAATAAATCATAATAAATCAGACTTAACATGATAACCATTAAATTTACTCATCTTGATTTTCATTTTTTCAAAAATCACTTTTCTTTAATAAAAAGGTTTCAATAAAATATGAATAATGATATACTATGATTTTATGAAAAAAAATCTGCTATCTTTCTAAATTACTAACGGTACCCTTGTCCTCATGTATGATTGGAGCATGATTGCAATGAGATCTCGTTTTGAGTCAAAGTCTCTGACATGAATATTTGAGATTTACTTACAAAATATATTTAATTATGTTACAATTGCTTATTTTTATCTTTCATATTCAATGTATTTTTCACCAATTATCTTGTTCGTTCAGCAACTTTTTAAATGAATATGAATTTATCACTGCAACTGGTCGTCTAGTCATTGGTCTCTGTATATTTTATTTGATTATAATCTTAAATGTTGTGAACTATTTATGACGGCGCTGCTTTTGTTTCTACAGAGCTGGCACCAGAGAAGTTCACAACAAACTAGAGAAAAACAGGTAGGTTTATTATTGTTAGTTTTTTAATTAGGGCTGTCACGATACGCCAGAAGCGTACCGCAATATATTGTATGCTGTCATCGTATCGCGATACGTACCACTATATATTGCGACTTTTAGATTCGTTGTTCCTCCTCTGTATTTAACAGAAAATTGCAAATATCATATGGAGCTAATAATAGAATCTAGCCTCTTTAAGTATTTACGGTCATTTAGGACTGAGACGCCCCCCAATCGGTTAAATTCTTGCATCTTCAGGTTAGATGGAATGAACAATGAAAAAACTGATGTTTTGCTACTTCTATTTCCCGAAGGGAAGAATTTTTTCAATGAAATAAAAAATATCGCCTAATACCGGTACATTAAAATTGTACCTCGGTACGTATTGCTGCAGCTTCGTATTGCAATATACCGGTATATCGTGACAGCCCTATTTTTAATAACAGAGATTACTAAACATTATGATGTAAAAACTTAACTAGGACAGGTGGATATTAAACTTTTGATTAGATAATGCATGATTGGAAGTTGATGGAAATTTAAGGACTTGTGTTGTTCAGAAACTTTGTAATCTAGGGAAGCTAGTGTTCTTTTTTTGAAAAAGATGCTTGTATTTAGAATAATTTCAGGATTTAGAACTTTTACCTATTATATTGAGTTTTTCTTACTGAAGACATTTTTGAGTGGTGTGCCCTTAAATATCACTCTCCCAAGTCTGATTTGCTCAGTGACTACTGTTATAGCAAACTTGTGTTGAAAATTTTATCGAAGCCCTATAAATAATGGTTTTGATTTAAATTTGGAAAAATATCAATTGTCCTTCGAGTTATTCATAGTTCTCATAAAGTTTCTCATTGCATTGAACACTGCAAAATTTTAGTATCCACCATGTTTGTTGTTTTGTTTCATACTGGTGTCCTGGTTATAATATTTAGAAAACCAGAATTAAGTTGTACATGAGTATTTACTGTTGGTTTTTAGGAGACTTATTGAATGCTGTTACAACTATGGGAGTTCTTTCCCCTTCATTGAAGTTTGTTAACTACAAATATCCAGAGTTATCCTTTATACAGGTAATATGGAATCTAAGCTTATATTGAGACTTATTTCAAGGATCTTTTTGATGGTAGAATCATGTAAAACTGTGCTTTATGATGTTTTGTTATGGTATTGTTAAATCTAATTTTATTCAACTGTCAGTGGCACATACATTAACCATGCTGATTTAAATACTTGATATATGTTTGATTATTCCTGTTCATAAATACTACGGTACTTCTGTGCTGCATTATCAGTTAAGACAGATCTCCATTTTTATGTCTTTCCAGAAGAATACATGAAGTTTAAGTTTTAATTTTGCTTTGCTTTATTTGTAAGCTATCCTTGCAACTTAAACATTTTTATCTTCTGAATTTTCAGTTTCACTTCATGTTTCTTTAAAATAATGAATTTATTATTGATATAATTGTTAAAACTTCTTTCTTGAATAAATGTATGTGGTTTTTTCAGACGTGCTCATTTAAAAGAATGTTTTGACTTTCTAAAGAAGAATATTCCAAGCCTTGAGGACAGAAGAACATCAAACCTTGGTATTTTACGGACATCATTAAGATATATTCAGGTAAACTATTGTCTCCCTTTAATAACAACTGATCTGTTCTGCTCTGTTCCTGGAATTAAATTTTGTTAACATAATGCTAAATCAAACAGAATAGTCATTGCCTTAAATTACTTGCCTTAAGCTCAGAACTAGTGAAAAATTTAATTTGGGCTTATTAAAATTACTTATTCCATATATAACACCTGTGCACAATGGAAAAAACCCACTAATTTGAGTTGTGAATTAGGTCTATTTGGCCCATTACAATATAACAATTGGGCTAGTGCTGGGATTTACTAAAATTTAACATAACTCTCAATAGATTAATGAACTTCAACTATAAAGTGAATAATCCTTAGAATACTCTATTCTGTTAATTCAAATCTAATTCTTAAATATGTATTGATACTTTGTTGCAAGGACAGACAATTCTGAGAAATGTTGTGTTTAATGTCTCAGTACAGAGCTTGCATTCTCTATTCTTGACATTATTAACAACAAATCTACTAGCCAAATAGTAAAAAATTCCATGTGGAAAACTAGGTTGAATGACTTAGGTGAATTTACTAAGGGAGACAAATTTCAGATATTTCCTGTGATGTAAACCCTTGCCTATCTGCTATATGCTGATTCCATTCTTCAATGTCTTATTTGTTATGTGTCATGTCAGTTAGTTAACACATTTAAAAAATCAATGTAGTGCATGTGCATGATTTATGCAAAAAGTAGTTATTGCTCAGCCTTCCAGGTTAAAAAGTTATAATTCACCTGTGTTTAAGTCTAGTGGTATAAAATCATTCTTAGTTGATGCATTTAGCATATTTTGAAACAAATACAAGATGTGTACAGTTTAAGATAAATTTTGACCCCAGTTCTTCACTACTAATGCCGTTGCACAGGAATGTTGAACATGTGGTTTAAAGCTATTTATATACTTAATGAGGTGGGCGGAGCTTAAGAAAGTAGTCCCAAGATGATATCAGTGAAGTGTAACATGATATTTATACTACGCATTTCAAAATGCTCTCTTGCATGTCCTAGCAAGCTGTACATTATTATGTTGTTAATTTCCATAGCTATTGAACACAATTAAAAATGGCTATAAAATGACATGATAGGATGTATATTAAGAGAAGGTTAGCTGTATATTCTATTAATATGTCATCACTTAAGTTTATAACCGAAGGGAGGCAAATAGTATTGAATAGTTAAACGTTTATTTCACATTCATCTCCCTTTGATATGGATAATTCAAGAAGTTATTTTTTGTGAGAATCAATTTGAACAAGTAATGAGTGTAAGGATTGAGGGTTAAGGCCATTATTGGAATATAAGTAAGAATAAAGATGTTTGTTGTAGCTGTCTAAAATCTTTTCTTGAACATCCTACTTGCCTTACAACTGTAAAACCTTTTTTGAAATCATGTATTTGCACATGATTCCATTGCCAAAACAAGAATCAATGTGTTATTTCTTTTTCAGAATTTAAAGAGAAAAGAACGTGAGTTCGAACTTGAAATGCAAAAGTTTGCTCATGAAAAAATAGTTCTTCAAGATCGTATTCATTCACTGAAGTCTGAACTGAATAAAATGAATATTGATGTAGATTTAAATATGTTAACTGTTCAAACAGACACAGATAATGACTCTAATTCTACATCAACAGCTACAGGTATGGCATAGTATTAGTATTTAACTTTTTGTGTCAGTATAGTCAGGGCTTGAATTGGACTTGCAAATTTTTGCAAGTTGATTTTATTTCAACTCACAATTGTAAAAATGTGACTCACATTTTTCTCAAAATCTTAACAGAATACACAGTTACGATTCATATATGCTATAAAAAAACAACATAGTTCTATATTTAACTATGGATCGAACAAGGTCGTTACTGTGGGATAGACAAAGAGTATCAAACATGTCTTTTAGGGGAATCTTTAATTGATACTATCGCTCTATCTGGCTGTTTCTAAGCTGATTTGAGCCTCAGTTTCGACAGTGATATTTTTGTGTCGATTTCAACTTGTGAAAATTTGCGAGTTAAAATAAAAGTTACTTTTTCAAAATCCACTTGCAATTTAACCCACTAGCCTGAAGCCCAGGACAAGTGAAAATTGATTAGGGCTAGTAAAAACTACTTAGTACATATACAGGACTCAACATAAATTTTGAAGTGGATTGCCTGATTGGACTACCAGCTTTATATTTTACTTGCCCAAATCAAATGTTTACTAACATTAACAAGTTTCCTGTACCCAAAAACAGGTCCTCATTGGGCTACAGGAAGACCTTCAATGTCAAGTCTTGCATATTTGCCCTCAACTACATGTAAACAAGTTAAAACCAACAAGGGAGTTAACTCTTTTAATTTATTATCTTTAGGTTTTACAGTTGCCTCCCTTTATATTATATTTATATGGTAACTAACTTACTAAATTTATATATCTACAGAACGAGGTACACCACCACCTAGCGATCATGATGAACAAGATGATGACGAAGAAGAGGCAGAGAAACTTGCCATGGAAACCAACTCACCAACACCAAAATTACAATTAAAACGCAAACATTCTAAAGGTTAGTAATTCATGCATCTTTATTTCGCAAAAACTGCATCACATATAGCTTTGGCTATTTAAGATATTCATTGCAAAAACACATTCAATACTAATAGATATTGTCAAACAGTATTAAATTGGCACTCAATTAGTCAATGTTTGAAACCATAAAAAGTTTGTTCATACTGCTTGCTGATATGAAATGACCATGATATTGGTTTTAAACATTCACAAAATTAACAAGTGAGCGTTATTGTTTTAAATATAGATCTAATATGTATCGAGTACAAGTTCAACTCTTATTGACTATATATCGAGGGTTGCCTACAATGCTGTAGTAATTTGCTCTATGATGCAATGCTCTTTCTACAGTCTTGCGGGCAACCCTCAAATTATATAATACAATATGAAATATTACAGAACAGGTAATAATATTTAAGTACAATGTTCCATCTTTATTTACTGTAACAGTGTCATGTTCATCAATTAATTTGGAGACAACATTTGACTGTTAGTAACTTACAACATAAGGGAGGATTGGTCACTTTTATGTAAGAACAATATTATCTCCTCAGAATATCAGATATACTTTAATACACGTAGGGTGACAAGTATTGCTCAAGCCGTGTAATAAAGTACTGTTCTGTTCTGATATTGAATCTTATGACTTGTTTTTCTATCTTCAGATAATATTCTTGCCGGGATCAAGTTTCCTGCACCAAAGACTCAAACACACATCATGCCATTAAATGGAATGATAACTAAATCAAGTTCAGCACCATCACTCACTGGACCTAAACATACTCCAAAGAAAGTGCTACCTGTAACTCTGGGTCTATCTGGATCAACTCAGTCCCAGCAACCTCTATCTGTGATAAATACAATTAACCCTGGACCAGCTGCATTTGAGATGAGTGTTACTGGTAAAATCTTAGAGATACCGCCAGTCAAGACCCCAGTGACCCAGATCTTACATCGTACTCTACAACAAAGACAACAAGCTTTACTTACACAAAGAATTGTTAAACCATCAACAACTACAGCCAGAGGTAAAAATCTTTCATTAAATGCTAGTCAATTAATTTTCAATTAAATTAGAGCTGTACATCGAGGCCATTTTCTGTCTTTGCTCGACTTTAAAGGTTGTCCTATTGCCTCAGACAACTTATATATGGTTAAACTCTAGTCAATTTATTAAATTTCAATTAAATAAGATTTGTATTCCAAGGATTTCTCTTAACTTAAAAGGTTGTCCAATTGCCACTGTCAACTTATATCTGGCTATGGCCAACTTTGTACTGCTAGAAAATTATTTAGCAGATTGTACAATCCTGCTCACCTACCATGTTTATATTGATGTTATTTTTTTAACACCAGTCTCTTGAACCTCAAAAGCTATATTTGTTGAAGGATAGAACAAAACAATGTTTTGACATAGATTTTAAATTATATTTATAAATGTTTTTTTTCCAGCATGTACCTCTACCAAAGTTGAAATAAAAAATATACATACTCAGAACTATAGATTTTAATCGAACATACATTTTAAACATTTGAGTTCTGAATATGAATTAATTGCAACAATCTGTATATTTGAGCTAACCTGAAAACTTATTTACATTTCAGCATCATCTGCTCCATTGACTGCAGCACAATTAAAATCACCCCCACTATCGCAACCATCACCTGTGGTATCCATGACGACAGGTCATGTGACAAGCCAATCTACTGCACCATCCCTTGTTGTTAAAGATGGAATTCCCTCTTCTACCAAGCTACTTACAGCCAGTATAACAGGAACAAATGCTGCTCCTATCACCAGCATGAATATACCTTATTATATGGCTTCTATACAGAAAATAGCACATCCTGTGTTAGTGACGTCATTGATGGCCCCAGCAGTTGGCTTACAGTCTACTACCTCTATGCCTGTTTCAACACCTACGCTGACTACTTCATTTGCCGCTACAACTTCAAATATGGCGATAAAATCAACAAGAGTGGACCCTGTAAATTCTTTAACATTGGCTAATAACAATTTAAGGACAATAAATAACGTTCCAACTTTCACCTTAGTTTCGTCTGCTTCCAAATTGGAGACATCTACTGCAGTAACTTCAACCATGGCAACCACTTCAATGACGTCTGCTTCTATTCCAATCAGACCAATATTTACTCCTAACTTACTACCTGGTCAACTGGCATGGCCATTTCTAACCATTCCCAGATCTAACGTTCTTGTCACTACAACCTCGGCCACTTCTGGTGCTACTGTAGCTTCAACAAGTCATGTGACATCAAATCCTCTCGTCTCATTGGCTCAGTTGAATCAGCTGACACAGATGATGACCCCTATGACTGTTGTGTCTCCTGGCATGCAAATGACCCCTACAGCCCTTACACAAGCCCAGTTGAATTCCATGTTTGCTTCACCTTTATTGAAACAGTTACCACTTGGAATACCTTCGTCATTGTTACAATCCGGGCAGGTTCTCGGACAACAAGTACTTAAACCTGTTGTCGTAGTTACTGTGCCAAACGTTATGACTCAGACACCACCGACAACGTTGCCTAGCAACACTTCATTGGTGACATCATCATTATAGTATGATGTACATGTATCATAGTCAAAGATTGTATAATTTATTGTTTAATGTACTTCATTGATGATGGTGTGATGGAAAACTGCAGTGCTGTAACTCAATTTTTTTATGAAAAGCTATCTTTATGAATTAGAAGTATTACATGCTTGAATGAACCAATAAATTATCATCAATATATTCTGTTATAAAACACATGAATGTATTAACGGAATCAGCGGTATACAATAGTACATGTACTTTCAAACAGAAAAAAATGGTAATTTGTTTGGTTCTTCAGGAAAAAAATATCTAAATTTGAGTTACAGCAATTTTTTCATTTAGCCCTTATTGAGAATGTTAGTGTTTTAATGTATAGATTTCTGTGTATGATTGACTATTTATTTGTATGAATGGGTTACCCTTTAGCTGTATGAAATGTTATGGTGTGAACTATTTTCTTGATTCTTAATTTTCTCATTTTTTGCATGTTATAAAACCTTATGTGTAAAATCAAATCAAATATTATATGATGTATTTTACCCAAAAAATCATCTCGGAACTACATGAATTATGAAATCAATTATTAAACACATATTTGATAAATTTATATTGTATAGTTTTATGACAATCTACTTGGGTACATTTAGGCAGTAATAATGATTTGTCTGAGTGCATTGCATTAATTCATTCTGATGTCGTGTCAATCTGTGCATACTAAATCAGTGGATTTTGTATTCGTAAAACAATTGCATGATCCTGTATTAAGATTTGAAAGCATGTATTTATTTCTTTTAAATGTATTAAGCATTGGCTTTTACAAGTATGTCAGTTACAGCTCTATACTTAGGATACAACTTGTTGCAACAAATTTGTTTCGTAAGATGTAGTATTCTATTGACTTTCTAACATAATCAAGTAGTGTTTCAAAATTTGTTAGTGGATTGATAATTCTTTGTGCTTATTGCCATACTTATGAATATATACCTAACATAATTAGTTCCCATAAATCAGTGCTGCATTAAAATAACCATTGTGTTGACACAGCATTAAACCCTTTAAAAAAAACTAAAACAATCCATTAGTATTTTCACTCATACAAGTTTTACTATATTAATCAGATAGCTACTGTATGAAATGCTGTTGTACATACATGATTTGATCTTCCTGAATGTATTTCTATTTTTGACACTTAACCTTTATTTCTGTATAATCATTATATTATTTACAAATTTCACCTTAAATCATTTTCAGTTTAGACAAGTTTTACTATTAATATGTTTTATAGTATTGGACCAAATCAAAACTAGTTCGATTAGATTATTTAAGGAATTTTTCATTAGTTTAATTCAATTGTCTCTAGTACTAAGCATTGGACTTATATTTATAGGCAATGCCTGTTGTAGGTTTCTGAAAACTTTAAATGGATACAATGTGTGTGACTCCTTAAATCTAATCATAATGCATTTCTGTACTTTTCATTCCCATTGATTCATTTCATGTTATATAATAATGTTAAATATTTTCACACATAAACTCGATCACTATCTACAAATTCTATGTTTGACCAATTAATAGTGAATTCCATCATCAAATGTCTTTGTAACTGTGAAGATATTGTTCAACACAGTCATCAGCTTAAACTTTTCTGATATAATAAAGTTATTTTGTTGAAGACAAAATTATCAACTTGCTGGACTCCATGAAATAAATATTTTTCATTAGCTCAAGTCAATTTTTAACACTTACAATGCCGGATCCAAGTATGAAAAGCCTTTGTCACTAGCCAAAAGCCTGGTCAGCAACACAACACATGCAGGCTGACGTGGCTCTTTGCTGTTGGCTGCTCATTGTCTAATATTTATCCTGAAATCCCTATAATGACAATAGATAGGGTCTAAAATTGAATATGGACTAGTCCATTTTGGAAATTCAGCATTGAAAGGGTTAATAGTCCCTGAGCATGGGCTTGTGGGTTGAAGTAATGACTGTAACATGTGAGCTAATCAAGTGTGACTGTAGTTTTATTGTGTAACTGATGTTTATATTTATATTATTATGCATATTCAAGTGCTAGTTGATCTTTTATCTCCATTGACGACCAAATAAATTGTTTGATGGGGTGAAAAGGGAGACAACCTATGAGGCCATGGTAAATTCCAAAGTTTATAGCATAATTGTCAATAATCTGTTGATTGTACTTAATGTTCTCACATTGACTTGAGAAAGATTAAAACTTTTCCTATCAGTAATTACTGGGGTACATTGAGACTTACATTATGTAGATG
The DNA here is from genome assembly GCA_025267735.1 of Mactra quadrangularis. Classification (NCBI taxonomy): domain Eukaryota; kingdom Metazoa; phylum Mollusca; class Bivalvia; order Venerida; family Mactridae; genus Mactra; species Mactra quadrangularis. Next base: position 22,782,704 of record CM046305.1, read on the forward strand.
ATACGGGGCTCGACATTGAAGGTCGTCCTATTGCCCCTGACAACACGGTTTTGGGTCTGGGCAACTTGTTACTGCTATTAAAGATATGCTACAGGCAAATTCAAAATATAACTGGCTGTTCATTCAGGCAACCTAGTAACATTAGTGTTGAGCCCTATGACACTGAAAATGTATGAATTCACTGTGTAGGGTCAATGTGAACAGTTATTTTTCATTTTTATTTTATCATCCAAAGTCAAACTTTAATATAAATATGACAAATAATTGATTTGTTCAAATGTACAACGTAAATTAGTTTATATATGACTGAATGTTGTTCAACTACATTTTTTAATTAATTACAAATTACATGACTATATCTTAGCTTGTGTTTTTACACGAAGCATAGATTATACCCAATTATACCTTAAATATATGTACATGTTAATGTTTCTATTTTATTGTTTTGAAATTGGTATGATTGATGTTTTAATGGATAATATTTAAGGAGCATCTAAGTGTGTTGAAGTATAATTCACCAAATTTTTTCTGATAACATAGTACTGTTACCATTTTGTCCATATATAGTACTGTTTTGAGCATGGCTCTAAAATTCTTGAAATCATCTGTTTAACTAATGTAGTCTTTCTACAGAAAAAGGATTAAATCCAAACAACTGTATCTCTATATTTTCCATCATTAGTGTTGTTTCCATTTTGTCAATGTCTCATTTACTGTTCCCCTGAGTATATTTCATTCAAAGAACACTATTTGTCTTAGACAGTTACATTTTTGTTGATTTAAATGACTAAAGTTATACAAATCTACTGAAAATCCCACAGGAGGTCTTAATCGTGTATTATTTATGGTCATAACTTTCAGGACATATCCTGAACTTTGGGAATTTTAAAGATATGTTATAGCATTAATCCTGAAGTCTGGAATTTTAGGGGGACATAAGTAATCTTGTGAATTCCATTTTGTTTTACTATAGAAATTGTTTACATTTGCTTTAAGTAGATGCATTCAAGCTTTAACTGTGTACTTTCTCTCTGGTATATCTGTACTTACCTGAGGTTTTTCAAACTTGAGTCTGATGCCTTGCTCAAAAAGTAGTTTTTTTTCTCCTGTATTTTTCAATTACAATACCAAATGAATTCATCTAGATCAAAAAATCTTCACCTTAATCAAGAAGACTGGGACTAGTGAAAATTTACTATGCTTCTTAACTTTACTTCATTCTTATTTTCAAGCTTGTTGATCATTTGACATATTACTTGTAAATTGTTACAAATCTGGCTTGTGAATAATTAAGGTGAAGATCAAATTTTAACTGTGAGACTAAATATTGTCTGTGTTGATTCAGTTTGTTTTGATGAAATCAACTTGGAAGTTAGGAAAATAGGATTTAAAAATTAAGGTTTTTTTGTTAGTGGAATATTATGCCTACTTATAAATCATTTGTACCTTTCTTATAGATTTTTGTATGTTTTACTGTCAACAATTGGACATTGCTATATCAGTGTGGTATGAAAGAAAGACTCAATTGAGAAGTAATTGTATAAAGTTAGGCATCAGACAAGAAATAAAGGCAAATGCATATGATAGACTGATATATAAAGGAAAGGGTATACAGCAACTTACAGATTATCATGGCAGGACCTGTTCAGTTACTTTGGCATTGCCAGGATGGGAAATCACCACTGACATTGCTTGAGTCAATCACCTGAAAATACTAACTGCTGAATGAAATTCTCAATTTAGATCAGTTTTGCTAGCCTACTTTTGAAGGCTGCTTCAGTTGGCCTCAGTGATTGTTGCTTTTTAAATTGTTGCAATGAAACCAACTGTACCAGACTTATAATTTCAGCCAAGAAATCAAGTTACGCATTTATATAATTAAGATGACAATTTGTTTGTGAATGTACAGAAATTTACTATCAAAAGGTGTTTATACTGTCGCCATTATGTATTGTTATTTTTCCTTAGATTGCTCTCACCCGTGATTCAATTCTAATCATTGACCTTAAAATACTTGTGAAAAAATAAGTGTTTAATATTATTATATTTTATGTTAAAGTCTTCATTTATTTGTATGTTAATGTTATTTAAAATGTTAGGCAACTGTAGTGCTATGAAATAGTGCAATGATCTATAATAAATTTAGTAAAAATACTTTTGATTTGAGTTTTTTATATACAGTTTATGTATTAAAAGTACATGTGGTACTATTTGAGGTGGCCATTAGCTCTATTTGGACTGTATATTGTAACATACAGTGCTTTTTAGTGAAGTGAAACAGCGTGATATTTAACTGTTTAAACATGCAATTCTGTTTTACATAAGTACTTATTTTTCTTCAACAAACCTTTGGCAAATGGGTCACTTATTAGAAGCGGAACACTAGATGTTACTCCATAAAAATATGAAATAGTAAAAAAGTTATGAGAGAAAAACCTATACTTAGAACAAAAAAACAAAACACTTTATAATAACAATGCAATGAACTAACCCACTATGAGGGATGCCAGGATGACTTTAAAATAAACAATTGTGATATGTTTTACTTGTGTCTTAGTTGTTGGTGTAATGGAATGCGTTCTACCATAACAAGCATGATTTACCAAGTGGTGGTTTATCAACCAAGCTAATTTTGTTAAAATGAACTACACTACCCCTGAAATGAATTGTCTCATTTTTAATGTTTACCAAAACATGTTGTTGTTTTTGTACGCACTATACTTTAAGAGTTGTTTTTGATATTTTGGCCCACACTGGTCACAAAAAGTCACATGGTATAAAGAAAGTGTATGAGTACAGACCCATTGTACTACTCTCCAGATTAGGAGGAAATAAAGTAATCTATCTATTGTGATAATAAAGATACGTTCTGCAAGCTTTAATCATTAGCCTTCGATTCAATGTTGATTTCATTCTTTACTTGTACCATTACATCTATGACTTGTTTTGGGGACAGCATTTGGAACTCCTCTCAGGCTCTGCAATATTCTACTCAAAAACATGTCGTTGAAGATCGCAGTGGTGTTATGAATGTTAGGTCAAGACATGTCGCCTCCTTCCACAAAAATACTCGGTATTGGTTTTTCAGTGCATACCAAGAAGTTGACCCAACAAACTGAGAAGATTCTAGAGGCAGGATGTACATGACAATTGCTGGGGTTTTAAGGATGTGCAGTGCCCCACAAAATGGGGTCATTCAGTGCAGAAATATTGTCCGATATGGCGATAGGATAGCATTTTCTCAACATCTTTAAAGTATGAGTACCTGCACTGACAATTTTGACCTCATTTTGGGGAAATATGACTGAATAATAATTTATGTAAATTTTGCTTCACCTCCAACGTTGCCATGGTAACAGATTATGATTTAAGGAACATTTGACCAGAATGCATCTAGTCACTCAATTAGTTATGAAATAAGAGAACCTTAAAATATTCCTACTGTGATAAGTTGAAACGTTGGCATATTTTCGACTTTGTCCCAACCAGATAAACTGAAAGCTGTACAGCAGAATTGTTAAGATACGAACGTTACAAGTCGATCGGATATAAAATCTTAAAGGTACACTGCTCTCCAAAATTTCCTTCACGCATTAATAATTTACCATGTACTAAATGGAGTTAAAAACTTGTAAAATCAGTTTATTGTTAAAGGCTTTTTTAGTTTGCTTTTTAAAGTATGCACTTTTTTCTTTTGAATGTGAAATAACAAACAGATCTCAAACTTGATAATTAATCATAGGGATACATTGACCATAGTTTCGAAGGCTGATAGATAACTGTTGCAGCAAACTTAATAAAATAAAAAGTAACAATAACATTTTGTTTTCATTGCATAAATAAATAAGATAAACAATATCATGATAATTCTTCAAACTTGCACTTCGATTTTGTAGCAATTTAATTTAATGTAAAGGATCTTTTTGGAGGACAGTATATAGTGCTAGTTGGATTCATTATTCCAGTTGCAGGGGTATATTCAATCCATTTAGACATGGAGGATGAAAACGAGCATGTATTTCTGAAAACACTCTCCGTAAACAGATATCCTGTAGAGCGTTGTCGTACAGGCTCTCTACTTTCTCCGTTGAAGGTCACGTCGAGATAAACTTTGTGTCGACCAATCAATGCGTAGCTTTCATCTAGACGAAAACACTATTAAACACATTTTGATTTCGTAATTTCTATTTTTAAACCAAGGTTTGCATGCTTATCTCATTCTATAAATAGACGGTGACCGTTGGTGTACAGAATGTGCTTATCTAACAGCAGTATTATTCACAGTCTGTGATTGGGCGGCTCATTTCTAATTGCGTGACGTAGACGATTTAAACAAGTAACGTATCATAACAAATTTCGTCATGAATATTATGATGAGAAAAGGTCACCTGAACGTGACCTTCGTTTGGAAAAGGCCAGATCTAAATTAGCGAGTATGCGAGTGTAAAATTCTAGATCGGGTTTTAATCAGATTGTTCTGAAAGGGGAACATTTTCTCACGAAAGTGTGAAGCTATTAAGACTAACGTCTAACGATCTATTGTTACATGTAATCAACTACTGTTCCTGGTTAGACTAGGTAATTCGTGTATTTCAAACAAAAGCTTTAATTACACCTTAACTATACCAAGTACCTGTAACATTAGTCATGTGGTTAAGTTATACAGAAAACTACTTTGCTCCAATTAGCTCAATACCCAACCACTAAAAATTGTAAGTGTTAGATATTTAGGAAGTTATTGTCTTCTTGTGTCATGAGATGATTTTCAAAGACAATAAGGTGTTGAAATAGTCACCAATTGAAGCTTAATTTCGCTTCCGTAGGAAAGTGGGGACGACGAGGCAGATAGGTATTCCCTAATCTACTAATAACATTGCAGGTATAAATACAACCCTCCATTCCATATATACTCACAATGAATCTGATGGTCATTCCATTCTGATAGACATTTGTTGTAGCCCTACATTTTGAAAACCGAAAAAAAGGTATGTTATAACCTATACAATATACGGTATTTTAAAGTCGAGTTAAAAAATATATGAGTGTTTAAAATTCTTTGAACACTTGCGGTACAGAGCTTGCAATGTTTAATTCTACCTTCTGCATTGTAAATGTTTATAAATGACTTCATAAACAGTATTGAAATTACAAAGTTAATTAATGTAAGCTACGGTTAATTCTCAGAGCTTGATATGGAACTGTCAATTTTAACTGTTTGACATCAAATGACTACGATATGATATTGAATAAAATATTAACACTTTGAAAATTGCATAATTAGGAATTAAGGGTATTTAAAATACACGTAGTACACATTTACGTTTATTACATTTTCGGAGATTTAAGTCTAAAATCAAAAATAATTTAAAAACATGTAATGATGAAATGAGATCAGAAATCTAAATAAACTGTATGATTCAGATGTTTTTACGTGAACAATACGAACTCCAATAATATGATATAGATCTATCCAGAGTTCGTCAAATTAAAGACATATCATTATATAACAGTAAATTGACTTTTTTCAGAGAGAGAGAGAGAGAGAGACTTCACTCACGGAGCTGAAAACATTTTAAACTGAACGTACAACAACTTTCGTAGCGAAGTTTGAAACTAAAATTACAACAATCTTATTGAAAACAAAACACAACAATGAAGCACATGAGAGAATACCGTGATGTTTTGAAGTATGTAGCTACCCTTCTTCTGGTATTCTTGCACACAAGTGACGCTCTGGCTGACAATTCAGACAATATTTCATGTGTAGAACCAACGGATCTCAATTTTCAAGTCGACATCACAGAGACGCATGAAACATTCAATATGCTTCAAGGTTATTCAAACGATCGATACACTATACCCAATGACATTGCATTTTTTATGCACGTGACCCGTTCGTCACTTCCTGGACAGTCAAATTCGTGTAATAGATCTTCAACCTCAATAACAACAAATAATATTCACCAGAAATCAACATGTCCGTGGCATTATGTTACAAATTACGACGCAAACAGACGACCGGAAATATTATTTGAAGCCAAATGTAACTGTCGGCATCACGAGCCATGTTTAAATGGAGTTAGGAATTCTAGATGTTTGCCCATTATTCACAGTATTTATGTTCTAAGAAAGTATGCTTGTGATGTTAGTACCGGTGTGTTCTTGTATAGACGCTCACTAGAGCCATTAATTGTCGGGTGTACGTGTGTTGTCCGAAACTAAACATCCAAAATTGACATATTTATATATTTATTCGCGTTATATGCAAAATAATGGGTGCTTATTCAGTTGTATATTTACAAAGGTTTAGCGTGGTTTAATTGTGCCTTTTGCGGAATATAAAAGCTAATCCACAAAACTTTATCTTACATCAGGGTTTTTGTAGCAGCAGAAGACATATCAAGCAAACATACAAATGTTTCTGAACGGCATAATCTATCTCCTACTTTATTTATACAATGAAAATGTTCTATTTATACATTTATACATTTATTTTACAATTTTAAGTTTAATAAAAAATGCAAATTTAATGTGTGTTTTTAGACGTGTTATTTTGCGCCACTACTGGTTACCTTAAAGGGATATACAGGCAAATGACTGCAAAAGTATAGAACCAAGTTTAGTCTTTAAAACAGTATTAATAACGTAAGAAATCACTTACTAATAACATTGTCACTTATAACATTCAACTGAACGAATTAAAGCATGAGGCATACACATTGTTGATAACGAAAGTAGGATACTGAGAGAATCACCGAGCTATTTATAGATTTGTTATATGTCGTACTTGCTGAAATTAAACATTTTCATTAGTCGCTTCTTGTCTTTTCAACATTCTTAGGCGGTTAGGATATCTTTTTAATAGAATTATACTCACGTTGCACAATAACAAGCTCTAATATCTTCTCACTAGTAAATGCATATTTTAACACTAATCTATTTTTAGCTAACCTGATCCACGTGGGTCTAGTTAGGAAACACCCCAAATACAAAGACAAAATATAGAAATGTTTTGCCAAGTAATATATCAGTTTGTCTGTTCTAATCACAATCATAAAAATATAATGCAGAACCAGGAAAATTTGAACTGAAAAATTTGCCCACTAATCCCTTTAAAGGAATTAAGTTAGTTATAACAGTTGGTTCTAGTTAAATCTAACGACAAAAATTACCGTAAGTCAATTTGATGAATTCATTGAATTCATATGCTCTGAATGTCAAAAAAGATATAAAAAAGATATGCGAAAATTGTGCGTACTGTTAAGTTTCACCATAAAGTCAACCTCGGCTATTGTAAACGGATGCAATTTTGACGATTTTTAGTCATAAATGCTTAAATTGAGATTACTCTATTGTATATAGAAATTGGAAGTATAAAAAAATTTACGAATAATTTCTGTGTATGACATAAACGGTTCCGTTGTCAGATTTTTTCACGTAATCTATCGGTATGTCGGGTCAGTGACCGTTACGTAAGAGCACAAAGACTATAAGGGTTGAATAGAATAAAAATACGGAAGTTTACAAACAGACAAATTGTCTCCAATTACATCCTAATTACTATTGTACTACAACTTTAAATAACTAGTGATGCAGTACAAGTAATTAGCTAAACGGTGTTTTAATGGGCGTGATTTAAAATACGTAAACAAATGAACAAGAAGCTCAATATTACCTGTCACATTTCAGACATATGAATGAAGATTCCCCTAACCGATAATAGGCTTATATTGGAAGAGATATTAACTAATTAGAGTATAACAAACCAGACATAGGCCTAATTAGGTCTACCAATTACTGTAAGACATAAATGTAGTACATTTGTATCAGGTTTGAGTTGAATGGCAAGCGGATTACAAGTGTTTACTTGTGCACTGCTTGTATTCATGACGTTTAGATATTTTTACCAAAATTCCAGAATTACAGACGAAATTGACATTTTGTTATCTACTACATGTATGAAAATATCTCTACTTTTTGTAAATACAGTACCTGGCCTTTTTGTTAAAAGAAGTGGTATTATACAATGTGCTATACTCCTGCGACGACCCATGTGGATAAATACAAATACAATACTTATGCAGCAATGTTCCACAAGTAAGACAATATTGGCATAGCAAAAGCATACAGTTTGTGATTTTTTTAGTTAAATGAGAACTCGTAAATGCTTATTTGGAGAGGAGTCCTTAGTCCTTACTAAACTATTCCGATATTGAGGCCGTTGATTTAAATGGAACTTAACTGTATACACACATAAGGTTGGTATACAGTCACAGGTGACAGACTCAATTTTTTTCTTATCATAGTATATATATACTATAATAAGGAAAAATTGAGTCAGTCACCTGTGACTGTATACCAACCTTACATAATCATGAAAGTAATAGAACATACATGCTGATGTTTATCTAACTACATTTTAGATACGACGGTCACAATTACCCAACCACTTTGTTACAGAACAAGCACCCAAACCAACGACGTAGATACCCTTGTCATCTGTGTCACAGCAAACGCTGACTTTATCATTTATTCTAGCGTACATTTTACCAATGGTGCTTCGGACCCATGCAGGTGACCGTTTCGGTTTAGTTGTTTGTTCTAAAATCGTACGTTGCCTATTTTAACAAATTAACGGAAATGATAATGTTTCCCACATCAATCACTTGTACTTAAAGGTACGCATCCACAGGTTCCAACTCAAATACCAACTTTTTCCAAATTTATCAAAAGTGTATGGAAACATTTTTGGAAACAGGAAAGCAGTGTTCCGATAATGACAATTTTAGTGCAAATTGACGTACAACTACAAATGATGGCGTTTCTTGTAGTAAAAATCTACCCCGTATGTAACGGAATAGACAATTTTTGTGACTGTTGTTGTATATTTTTTTGCAACCTATATGTCAGTTTGTCTAAAATATTAAGAATTATTTTTTACACATTTACAGACACTGAATGGTATTTAATAAAATTTTAATAAAAAAAAAATGAACCAAAATCTGTGAACTATGGTTCCCTTTAAACAAGCGTATCTTGCACATTTTATTCAAAACAACACCGCCTTTTTGTAATTGCCATGTCAGTACAGGTCCGATGCTGACTTACACTAGTTTCCAGTTGTGTAACAAATAAAATATAGATTTAAATTATGAATCACTGACGTACGTTGATTCTTTATTTCGTTTTATTAGGAATTTAATTTCTTTGAATTCGTTAATTTTTTGTTATTTCTTGCTTATAGCGCCTACCGAAATAGGAGGACTCTGTAAGTAATGTTGCCAAATGGTACAGCTAAATAAAAATATTCCATTACAGCGACGGAAATGGATTTTTTATCCATTCTCATCACAAATAACTTTAATTACCAAATAAATCATAAAAGACAGATCTCCTAATTCCACCTATTCGATTGATACACAACATACAACAGTATAACTTGAAATCCCCTAAGTGTAACAAAAAATCCAATTGCCAAATTTTAAAACTCCCCTTTTCCCATCTCTGCCGCAATCAATGTCTTGACAGCATCATAAAGACTTCTTTTAGTTTTGAGGCGGATCTTTAATTGCCAATGTTTAATTAGAGGAAGATTAAATAAAAAAAATTCACAAATTACAATAAAGTATATATGTACATGACAATTAGTAATTAACAAACCCACTTCCTGTATTAAGGCAATAGGTATATTCTTAAAGAATATACTCCAATAATTAAACGTTTATAAGTCATGACCTGATAATTAATCTGTATCCCGTATTTTCCAACCTAAAATCGTCGTATATAAAAGTCCATGAAATTTGATAATTCTAGCAAACGACGAACATCGATCAAATAGCTTAGGCGAAATTGTTTGACTTAAGTATCCGAGTTATTTACTTAAGTACCTCTGCATCGAAAGGGATAAGCGTATCCATGGAAACCGTTACCATATTAATAGTAAGTAACTGTAAATGTATATTATGAATTTTTCAATAAACACGCATATGTAGATTTATATGCAAATTTTCAATTAAAATTAATTAATTCAGTTTATGTTAATTAATCAATGTTTATACAATGAAACAATATTACTAATTTTAACTGCAACATATTGTGTTTATATTTAATCAGTTTTTATAAAATAATAACTTCTACAAATATTCCATATCTAGACGGAACCTGTCTATACAATTATATATTTACAACTGAAATTATTCAAACGTACTCTTTACAGGCATGATAGCATACATTATTATGATTGCATCACTGATTTTTTTATTGAATTCAATTATGAACAAAGGCGACCGACTCGATCCCGAAATATAAAAGATACACTTTTTTAAATGTGACTTATTTGGATAGGGACCTAACCGATCACTTTTAATTTGGTTATTTTGATAGGATTTGAATGTTCGTACACTCCATAAATATTGATTTGCAGTGAATGTTTACTGTTATTACTGTCAAACATTTCTATTAGTGAAAGTTTACTGCTGTTACTGTATTACTGCTGTATTCTCACATCTTTGATTTTGTTTTTTGGCAGGATTTGAATGTTCGTATTTTATTCTTACATTTCATGAATATTGATTTGCAGATTGTTTGCATGGGAGTCATGACAACGGTGGCATCAAAATGTTTCAATGAAAATGATGATATTGTAAAACAAATGGAATTGGAGATGAATTTCACTTCAGCAATGACATACAGTTTAAGACCAGGTTGGTACTACACGTTACAAGATACGGAAAACATACCTTCAAAATATATCAACATAAAACAAAATACTTTATATCCCGACTTGGTGCCTTCTAAGAAAATATGTCGGAAGCCAGGCAAGGGTAGAGACAGACAATTTCAAGAGAGCACATTGAACAATCTTGCTTTGTGCCCTTGGCGCTTTGTTGAGAACATAGATGCCTCACGTATCCCTGAGAAAATTCTCGAAACAGAATGTATTTGTAAGAATCCCGTAAATTCTAAAAAGAAAGATAATCTTATTTGTTCAGCTGTGATTGAATATATTAGTGTATACAGAAAGGTGGACGAGAAACATGGGGAACCAGTTTATACACGTTCATGGGAACCAAGATCGGTTGCTTGTGTCGGCTCGTCTTTGCCAAGAGCTCAAAGAAAATACATTATGCAGACCAAGATGGCATTATGAGGACATTGGGTTGTTGGATTTGTTGTGATTTTCTGTATTCATTCCATTTTTTGCTAATTTTTTAAACAGAACATTTTACTACCTGTGTATGCTTTTGCAGGGACATTGTTTCATATCTATTTATTATTCATAGTTCTTTTCACTCTTCCGCGCATCTGCCGAATGTTTCACTTTTATTCAAGTAGCGGTAGGGTATTCACTGAGATGTGAACGGAGCGTTCTTTCAAGTCTAAGGTGGTTTTTTATATTTATTTGCAATTTCTTATTGTATACTATGCATTTTAGCATAAGTATAGCCATTTTCATACCCACAGGGTATCAAGGTCATATAGAGAAACTTGATAACCACTTGGTACGACCACAAGCGACCGGCACGGTCCTGAATCACTATATATACATATATGTGTATATATATAGTGTTTTTGATTAGGGACCGTGCCGGCCGCCTGTGGGTACGACGTGAATGTATGGTAGACTATATATACCGCAATACATGCGTTTTATTGCATATCAAATGTTTATAAATATTACTATTTTACATGTATGAGTAAAAATGAATAAAAGAAACGTAAAGATAAAATTGTATGTTGTTAGTCATTTGTTGTCAGGTAGTGTTCCCTTATTGACACCTCTGATAAATTCGTGCATCAATATTTGCCATATACTCCATATATCCATCTACTTCATCCCATACTACATAACGTGGGGCAGTTGCCCCATCTTGTGATCCTCTTCTGATGCAGATTTGTCCATTTACCGTTCCGAATTTGTTAAATTGTGATATTACTCTATAACATATTTCCATATTAACACTGTTAACCAAAGTGGATCCTCTCGGTCGGCAGTGGCGGATCCATAATTTCCTGATGGTTGGACAAGGAGTTAACAGTGTCCTGGAAACATGCATATGCGAATCTAGCGGGGGGGGGGGGGGTCAGGGGGGTCCGGACCCTCCCCAGAATTTTCAAATTGTACCTGTCCATTAGTGTTTTTCTTTACTGTAAGTCATTTTTAAGTAGCATGAAACATTATTTTCTCGGTGCTTAATATAGATTTAACGGTTATGTAGTTCTTTATTATTAATATGTTGCATTGTTCAGCAGAAATTGTATAATGTGGTTGTGGTTCGAAAGTTTGGACCCCCTCTAGAAAAAGTTCGGACCCCCCCCCCCCCCTAGGAAAAAATCCTTGAACCGCCCCTGACATGTTATAGAGTAATATCACAATTTAACCAGATCTATAGCATTGGATATCTTTAGAGTGAACAGATCTTTAAATAATATGCTAATTTTAGTTTGAAACTAGTATTGTATGTCAGAAAGTCATTTTTCAATACACGACCAATGCTTAGCTATTCAGCCTGGGTGCCAGAATCATGCATTTACATTTTTATTTAGTCTCCTATATCTAAAACAAAATAAAACTGTATATATTAGGGGTGTAACGGTTAACCGATATACCGGTTAATATTGCAATACGACTTCTGACGGTTTTTAACCGGTTCATTTTTCTCTGAACCGGTTTTTCTAGTTATGTTTTATACTGATTGTTTTATCAGAGTCTGAAATTTAAATGTTTGAATTAATGTTAAAATGTGTTCGGAAACTTGAAATATTTTTCGTAAAGTGAGAGAATAATTATCTTTGAAAGTTCATTCAAAACCTTTTTTCTAACGTATTCAAACATTTGCGTAATACATATATCTATGTACAATGTTGATAAAATTAAGACGATGCACGTGCATTAATTTATGCTATGCATGTATTCGCAAAGAACAATATGTATTGCAATATATTGCAATATATTGCAATACGGGTTTCGTGTATTGCAATATATTGCAATACGGTTTTTACCGTATTGTTACACTCCTAGTATATATAAATGTATGTAAATGGTAAAGTTTAAGTTCTACTAAACTAACAAAAGAAGATAAAATAACGTTTTGTTTAGTTGTAGTTGATAAGCGATAACTCTATGCCAAGAAAGCATTCATTTTACATTTTTGAAATAAAAAGAAAGACTTCCAGCATCGTCTAATCTTACATTAATGCACCTATTTTACTATACAGTCATACAGCGTAGTAATGGACGCGATATACTTATATGGCGGACAATTGTGCGAAAAAAGGACCGGTCTATCTATTAATAAAATTACGTCTGCGATAATGGCTATTGTTGATTGACCATTTGTTTTAATGCTAGGTTTTTTTGTTGTTGTTGTTTTGTTGTTTTTTTTTGGGGGGGGAGGGTTAAGAATATTCTTTTTTTTTTAATTTCAGCAACTAATTGTTGCCCATTTATTATTATTTTTTTCAATATATACATACGAAACAAAAGGCACATGTCCTTCAAAATAATACATTTACATAGTATGTGTAACAAATTAAATATATATATATATATATATATATATATATGTATACTCTGACATCAACTTAATCAAATTACAATAATTAATAATTTTAAACACAATGATACATGAGATTATTAAACATGAAGAAGAGTATTGATGTATACTAATTATTTCCCATTTTTATAATTATAATGGCTGTTCTGTTTTTTCCATTGTTACATAACACTTGGAAGTATTATCAACAAAGTCTGATGTTAAAGAAGATAAATGCTTTATATTTTCCAATTTAAACATTGTGTACATTACATAGAAAGAGTAATATAAACAAAGCAAAAAGTTATTACATATTACAATAAAGCTTGCATTCAAAAGATATATCTCAATATACACATATCTAAAAGTTCACATATGATTTAAATAATGCTAACTTCAGTATATTGCATATATCTTGTATAAAGAATATCAGTATGGATTTATTATAAGTATACAACATTTAAATGCGTATAGCCACACAAGAAACGAACAGAGACAGCAAAATATACAAGTACAATATATTGAAACTTAAGTATTTAGTCAAGTTGTAATTACTATTCAAGGAATGTTTATATAATGTAAAGAACATTCTTTATATAGAAGGTGAAGATAACACCTCTATACTAAGACGCACAACACATCGCAGCATTCGGTGATAGAGGTTCGTACCATAAATTTGACTTGTTATGATTTTACAGGTTGTATATTATTAACTAAAAAAAATACTTTTTTACTTTTATCTATATATATCTATTACTATTTATCTCAGAATTGTCCAAATGTAACAACCCCAAATAGTGAAACTAATAAATATTTTCTTTAATCACATGTATGGCAAAAACTAAGAAATTGAGACCCCGTTTCTCACAAAAGAAAACAATCAAAACAAGTCATTACTACAAAAATTGGTCAAGCGACACAGTGGCAGCATCAATTTCCGTAATGTTCCGAATGTCTTCGTATGCACAGGTCGTTCTCATCGATTTGATGCTTCGTGAAAATTTACTAAGGATACGAAAACTTCCGATGCGATTTACCAAGAAAACGGAAATTTCCTTACTATACGGAAATTCCCGGACTATTCGGAAATAACCGAACTATACGATCGAACAATTGTGCCAGGACAGTCGGCGATACTCGGCGATTTACGTTTTTGAGATTCAGGCCGTGGCAATACTCAATTGTATTGTTCAAAGAATGAGAAAAATGCATTGTATTTTTTGCGAGGAAGTAAAATAATCTGGTTGAAAAGATTTTGTTTTTCACCTATTAATTAAATGAATGAATGCGACTCGTCATAAAAGTGTGACATAGCATTGGTCACAATATGACGTGTGTTCGCCTTTTAGTGATTTATTTGCTTTCTTCAGCTGGAATTCCCATTTTTTATTTTTGAATTTACTTGGGTATTGTTATTAGTTTGTGGTCGCTGTATTTGCATATCCGCTTCTTGTGGTTAGTGCATATTATTTTTAATGACCATTCTCAGTGGTTTTAAGAAATAAGGGCTGCTCATTCATCATTCATTTCAGCTTAAAACTAACTTATCTTGATAAAATAAAATTGTTACTGAATGTTTTTTAATATTTATGTCAGAACAAGATCAGTAGGCTAAAGCAAATGAATTTTCATACTGTTTTATTTATCACTAGTTTATTATTGTAATTGAAAGTCTTAAATCCTTATAACTTTAATAGACAAGTAAAAAGTCTTGTATCGAATCTAAAATCACGAGTTCTAAAACAAAATCGAATCGGCGCCATCGCAATCGATTTTTGTTATATCAAATCGAATCGCTGTAGCCCTGTTAAGCAATACGTCATCATTTTTGTCATTGTGACGACAGCGGTTCTATTAAAATGTAATTGGTCGCTGGCCAATCGCGTTCAATGTCTCAAACTACCCGCAATGGTTATTTCCCTTTATTAAATGAATAATGAAGTAGCAATGCATGACGTAACCGCTGTGAAAAGATTGTGAGTGTTGTTGATGTTCACAGCTTCAGATGCCTTTTTTGTCTTTATCTAAAATTTCGTACATTGTACACTTTTTCACAAAAGATGCGGAACTGATGCCTTGCACGCAAAAAATGAATAGAGCTTCATTTTATGCAATATTTTGCTTCAAGCTCGTAATTCAGATGGTGCCTCCTACAAACACTAGAAAACTACAAATTAAAAACACGCTCCAGGCAATAAACCCTCTAAAACCATTTCTCGTACCCAGCGTCTAGTAGGATTCTCAATACTCAATAATATTAGATCGAGAATCTTGATAACCTCGGAGTACGAGAATGTCTAAAACGGACCGAAAGGGGCTTAAATGAACGTCATTGGTCGTTGTCTAAATTATTCCAACACCAGCGTGATACTTCTCATAATCAAGCATTTGATAACCTCTGGGTAGGCCTACAGGTTGTGCGTCATAGTAAAGCAATACTGTGATAAGGGAACTAACTCAGTGCTATGTGTTGAATTTATTAGAACGTTTTAACAGAGTATTGTCCCTTATTATTTGCTTTTTTGTTTTATATGTTTTGTTTTCACGCAACATTGATGAAAAGTGACTTGAAGTTTATCACCAAGACAATTTGTTATTGGGTTTTTTGCACATATTGGGGTAAATTTATACCCCAGTGGCAACATTGTCCACTGTCCGTTCCAAGGCGGGAACGAACAAGATTTTTGTCTGATAAATTTTGTTTGTGGTGGCCGTTTTATAACTAGAAAAATCTAAAAAAATGTCTTCCTCTTTGCTTTTTGGCAGTGTGGGAGGTCAGTGTTTTTAATGTTGCTGTTTGTGATATGTTTACTCACACCTTGATGTAAATAACGGATACATATTGACGAGAAATGCACAGGTTAAATCGGCATGAAAAAGTCCCTCCATTTATATTACAAGCACATTGTATATAAATGTACATGTATTCATATTAAAGATATGTTACTAATAACCTCAGAAAAGCCCCGTTTCGTTCAACGGGTTTAAGTGTTCTTATTTCTATGCGAATTAAAAAACCCTCGGGTGTCATTTAACTAAGAAATGGCCGATCTCTCGACTGAATATCAAAATTTGTTATTTTAAGCAAAGGAAGAAAGTTATACGTGATGTCGAGCTGGATAAAACAATATAGGGTGACAATCTGATAATACCAAAAGCGCGTTTACTCGTCTTCACGAACGTATCAATAATAAACATGTACTTGGAAACCTTATAAAAATGAACTGAAAACAGCGAAAATGCATAAATAGCATTTCTTACAAACATCTAAACATGTTAGCCACGTCAGTTCGATCTACAAATGTACATTAAGGTAAGTAATTAAGGTATTTATCTAACAACTTGAGAAACCACAAAAAATCTATATATTGCAACGTATGTATAATCTACTTTAGTGGAAACTTTTAAATATTGATAGTTGGTGCAAAAAGGTACATCAGCCACAATTTGATTTTACGAAATGGTTTTTGTAAGCTACCAAAAAACATATATGTAGTAACTCGAAATGATGGCAGTTAGTGTTATAAATGATTTTTCTTAATTACAGCTCTCATTAAGCGACTTTGTACAATCACAGCGATGCCCTAAAGCTCTTCTATTCAAAACTTATCAAGTATTATAGTCTATAGAGATATTGTACTATATTGAGTATTTAAATCAGTGGAGCTAATGTATGCCCCACTGACAATAGATATTGAAAGGTACATGAAGTAAGCTAGTGTATCAATATAAATGAAATAATTAAAATAAATCATAGATTATTGTAAATGCGTAATTTACATAGATTGTATTTTGTATCATATTATGCTCTCCGGCTTGGAGGAAATAAAAGTAAAAGTTAAAAGTAAAAGTTAAGGTAAACAGGACTCAGTGACAAAAAGATGATTTATTTACTAATGAATTACACATAATTAGTAGTACGAAGTTCAGTCAACTATCCTTGAGCACGATATAACCTTTCTGTGTTGATGCGTCGTAAAACCCAAACAAACAACTATCCTTGAAATTCTGGTCTAGGATTCACTTAAACGTCAGTTCGCAATGAAATAATTTGAGTTTTAGTTAAATTACATTTTCACAAATAAATGATTATATAAACACTTATAACCCTATGTATTTCTCTCATTTATCTAAAATGAAACATTAACGTATATATTGAGTGAAAATGCAATCAATGCTGTCATTATTATCTTTGTATTTGAATTGCAAAGGCAGCATCTTAAAGATGTCACTAGCTAGCGCATCTTCATCTGGTATACATTCCATTTAATATCACATAAGTAATACGTTTGACGTTAGAAGGGTACCAGACGGCAAGGCGCTATTCTAAGAAAAACTGACCAATGGTCCATATCTAACATTTTCGCGGATTTGTAATAAGTATAGGTTACGATTGATTCCGAACTTATTCGGCGCTAAAATCACTGATTATTCGTGCGTATCTTGTCATTTTCGCCACGCGGATATTATTTTCGTCAAACTGAACTCGACTGGATTAGTCCAATCAAAACTAAAATAATTTCACGGAACTTGCCGAGCATTTACGATTGTGTATTCGTATATCATTCGGTGATGTTCCGATTTTATCTCGGATGTCAGTCATCATGTTCTTTGTCATACATAATAATTACCATACACGATGATACAGTTTTTACATAATTAATATTCGGTCCATTTATAAGTTTGTCGTGTCCTCACCAGTGGTTAGCTTTGTTTTACACTTTTATATTTTTAACAAACCTAGTTATGTGTAAAATGAACCATTCATCTACATGAAAAGTGAAAACGTGACAAAATGTCTTAAGTAACTTATTTACCTTGCAACAAACAATAAATTACGTTGTTGTCGTTACGTCACTTTTTTTCATCTGCGGGTTACAAAGGTCTTTCTATCCTCCATGGGAAAACAACCATTATTTAAGAAACTTTTATAAGAGAACATAGCCTTGCCCTTGGTCGACATAAGGTCATTGACATAAACAAACTTGTTTGTTTTTATATTGTACATGTATAATATTTCAAATTAAAGCTGTTTATCTATAAAAGTGTTGTTATCACGATTGCTTTCGGCGTCTGTCTCACTTTACCGGACTTTTCTTGACCAAAACAAAAACGTAAAACAAAATATTATTTCGTAAAACATAACTAGTTATGAAAAGATATATCGCAAATGTCACTTTATGGGCTCCATATATATGTGATGATTATTGCTTTCTATTATCTTTTTTTGTCCTAAAGTTTTTACAGTAAGATGTCCCGGACGTTAACCCTTGTTATTATCATCTGCGTGTTCAGTAACGACTGTTAGCTAACGTTATGGGTACGGGTAGAACTCAACCCGAAGACAACTTAACCCGTGCATAACTCAACTCAAAGTTGGGACAACTCAGACCGTCAGTAGGGGATTGAGTTGTCTCGGATTGAGTTGTCTTTGGGTTGAGTTGTTACGACACGTCCGTTATGGAACGTTTTGGAACGTTCAGGGTAACTAAACACAATGCACGTAGTATGCTCTCAGACAACGATGTATCTTAAATTTATAAGAAAAGCCGCTTATGAGGTAAAAAAATACATGAGTATAACGTTTTATTTTTCGTTCTATATAAGTACATTTATATAATATTATTTAAATAGAAGCAGTGTTACTCAATTTTGATACCTGTATGTAGACCCGCCTCCTGGGCAATGTTTCACATATTTAACATTTATTCATCTTTAACTGAATCTTTTACTGTTACAGTTAACCAATCATGAATAATATCATATTATACAATGTTATCATAATGAAACTTCGTTGAATTTCCCCCCGAAGACGATACTTTAAACTAAGCCACACCAAATCGACTTTTTAAATTAATCGTTCTGCGGTGTGAAGTTTAAGTATCTTCCAACTTACAAAAAAACAAAAAAAACATTAAACACATACCGTACGCCATAGAAAGATTGATGCACGTGCACCCGAACATGTGTTAAATTAGTGCATACTGACAGGGATTTTATATAACAAGGATTTGTAACGATAAGTAATTGTAATAGATTTTCATCAAATTTCACTGTCGTCGCTATTATTTCGGCCAATATAGAAATATAAAAACAAATATAACATGTTTAAATAAAGATATATTCAAATGAAATATTGTACCAGTACCATTCAAATTGACACAAATGTTAGGAAAAAAATGTGTTTCTAGATGATTTTGAGGTAAATTACGCTCACAGACTGTTTCACAAAATAATGCATTTTCCCGCCCGATCTGCCCTTTTTAGTCCCACTTTACATCACCAAAAGTCATATTTTCGGTCATAATTGCAACATTTCTTTTTGCAAAAACTTCAGAAACATTCACAAGTTGCATGGAAGACATGTACAAAAACATAAATCAAGTTTTTAAACTCTTGAATAGTTTGTACAGCCTTCTTCAGCCAGTTATAGACAGTGACGACCGAGAAAATTCAAAAAGCACTTCGTTACAAATCCCTATTATATAGAATCCCTGATACGGAAAACCACTCGGGTGATTCCGTAAACTGACATGTGTAGCGCAGGTGTGATTTTTACATTTATATATTTTTGTTCTAGCTCTAATTATGATCTCGGTCAGAAAATGTCCGAGTAGATACAATTGTTGTGCCCTTTTCTTAGTGTTCACTATACGATATGAACCCTATATATTGTCAGCAATGTGGACCTATATTGTAGGTGGTTAAGAGATCCAAAATGGCGGTTCATGCAAAGGAAAACTTCCTTGAGCATGCAAAACCACGGCCTAACAATACAATGTAATGTAAAAATAAGAAATTGGAACTGTTGTCGCTAACTGCAAAATAATAAGAAGTTATCCATGATGAACACACCCATAGAACAGATCTACCGAGTAAGACCCTTTTTTGACATGGAGCTTAGAGATAAGACTAACACTGGCAATATTGATGCTAACTTGGTAATGATGATAATAATTAGGGACTTTAGTCAGTTGTCTTTCCCTGATAAAATCTGAAGCAATCTTATTGGTATGTAGGTCCTTACAGTTGGAATCCTCGGATTTTATCATTGAATTCCTATGTAAGGATAACAAATATTTCATCTAATATCTTTCTTGTTAATGAATATATTTACAGAAGTGATCAAATTTAGATAGTTCTTTTCCCTAAAATACTTCGCTTGAATTTCAAACAGATTAAATGATTTACAAAAAAGTTATTTAAAATTAATTTTGGCAAATTGACATTGAAAAGTAAGGGTTAAATCCGAGTAATCCAACTAATTGGACCTACCTATTTAAATAGTAAACAAGGGGAAATAACTGACTAAGGTCCCTTATTAATACCCAACAAAATGATAAAAGATAAAATTTCATTAAATACACACAAAATGTCATCAAAACTTTACCTCCAAATCCCCAAAGACCCAACCCCTTTTAAGTGGTCACTCGCTTAAGCAGCCAACCTGTCTGTTTCCCTTGGCTGGTGGTTGCCTGATAGATAGATCAGAAGTTTTTACCGGACGCTACACAAGAATTAATTTGGCGTGGTCTTATTGATAGGATATTGAAAAATAACATGAAACTCGAATCTTTGTCAAATAAAACTGCAGCACGAATCACAAGTCTAACTTTTATGAAGTGTAAAAAACGTCACGAAAAAAATATGTATCTTTAATCGCCCCTCTCAGCAATATATTCACAACCTAAATAAAAAGCTTTTGATAGTGAATTTAGTTCGAGGAAAGCGCGCAATCAACGCTTAGTCACTACATGTATTACTGCAATTTATGTTTTCGCTAAAAGTTGTACATTGTATAAATGTATTTTGCCTCCGGAAAAAAGAAATGTATTTTACAATATATTCCGAATTGCCCTGTGTAGCATCTTTTAATGTGTATATAATGATTGATTTACAGATATACTATTAGTTAAACATTTAAAAAGTATTAAAGTAAAGTTGTAAAATGTGCGGTGCATTATTATCTCATTTTGATGTGTAGATTACGCCTCAGGTTTTAAAAGGTATGATTTTTACTTTAATATATTCAATCTACTCATAGCTTTTTTTTTCTTTTTATCGAAACTTGTAGCCCAACGATACTAACAGTTTAGCGTCAATGTTGCGAAATTTAGCGTCATTAGCTTTTTGTGCGACGTTTATCGTAATGGCGATTTGCGACGCTACAGAGTGTCATATATTATATAATTACATGTATGTTTATATCTGTTCGAATGCAATTTTTAGTGTATAAAGCTTTAACTAACACATTAATATTATAATTGCATCGCCTTATGTCACCAGTAAAAACTGATTCTACGGGTCGGTAGTGCAGTTGGTAGCGCGCCTAGATTTCGAATCTAGTGTTCCGAAGAGGATACAAGTTTGAATTCCATCCGGGGAGGTTATACCCTTCTATAAAAGTTTGACAATAATGTCAATTTTTCACCATTAATAAAGCTTCCTTAAAGATTTCGTTTTCTGTGATCAGTTAAGAAGATATGTAGTTTAAAATTCGCACATAGGCCTACCTAATACAATATATTTTGCCATCGGTTTAGTCATTTATGAATTTAAAAATGGTACTAAGTTGCATTCCTTTTTCTTTAATGTCCAAAAACGGTCTATCAACTCGGCGTATTTCCAAAACTAAATTGTTTCATGGCATGGTCCTGGTTCAAGGTTTTTTATATTTCAAACAATCTAAGTCATTTTACCTCATAAGACCATAGTATACATTTATTATTATTATTTATTATGTTATATATGTGTGGTCTTTGCCATAAATTTTGTAAATGGCCAAAGGCATACGTAATGTCGTTTTATGCCAAGTAAAGATGTATTAAAGTTCCGCTGTAAGGACCAACAAAAAAGATGGTCTTAATAGCGAATTGGTCTTAATATAGGGGCCTTTCTTTTATAACTAAACATCTAAGACTTATAAATCGTATAAATTGGATAGTGAAAAATCGTCAAAAATCTCATCGTAAAAAAATTGCAAAAATCGTCAGTAAAATATCACAAATAACCAATGGCACCATATCGTTTATCCATTTTTATACCGGAAGAGATTTTCATTGGACAACAGGTATGGGTTGAGCAAATTGTATTAAAAATGTTAGTCAAAATTTGGCTTAGACAGCTGCGCCGTAAATTGTCTACATATATTATTGTACTCTCATTTACATCGCTCATAAGTTTCACTTGTTCACTACAGTATACTCACTGAGTTGCGAGAGGAGCGTACTATTATTGTTGTTGATGATGGTGTTGTTGTTGTTGTGTTTCATGCTTTTTATTTCATATTCTAAAATTATGTCCAAAAAAAACAAAACAAAATGAAACATGTTTAAATCATTAACCCATTTTAGTTGATTAGCCCACTCTAAAAGCAACTGTCATTCCTGATAAGCAAGTGTGTATCTAATGTAACGTTTAAACTGCTTAAAATACATTGTGTGATTGCCTCAGGCCACATTACCTGTCATTGTCTTAGTCAACCAGCTCGACAAATTATCATATAAGAAAATAAAACACTAGATGAGTCTATATACAGTACATAATGAACATTCTTATTTCATACAATGATACATTGTAGTCAGTCACTTTTGTCGTGTTGGATTCATAGTAAAATTAATTAAATTTAATTAGTTACTTCTCGTGTAAACTTGTGTGTTTTATTTACTTGTTTTAACGTTGGATTGTATTTTACTGCAACACGATGAACGCCTAGAGTTTTTTATTTTTAACAGTTTAAAATAAATCATAAAAATGTTAATTACACTATCTAGGAATTAAATCTAGTTCAGGTAAGTCAGAAAATTGTTTTATTAAAGTATATAAAATTGTCTAATATCTACAGTAAAGTTTCACTGACCATCAAAACCGATGGTTTTTTATAGCGAAGTTGTCTTAATATCAATAAAGTTATGTTCTGTTCGGTTCTGTCTTAATATGCCTCCTTTTTTTAAATTAAACATTTGTGATTTAAAATCGTCAAAAATGCAATATTTTGAGTATTTGTAGCGGAACTCCACTGTACCATCATTACTCAAAAAGACGTTCCCACAAGAGGAATGTGATGAATTTTGGGATTTTTTCTTTAAAAAAGAATGATACACACAACTATTTACATTAATTATCCATGATTCTTTCTTTCCTTTTTCTAAATATCTTTTTTATAAGATATTACTAATTCATACTAATAGACGTATAGTTCGGACACGTTGACATGAGATATAAGTGGTTAATTAACTTTCTAATTAAATGTGTATAAATTATATTTAAATTGATTATACAGTCAATTATCAATTTGTTGAAGTTATAAAATACACGTTGGGGCATAGTTAATGTAAAAAAAATGTATTTTTGAAATCCATGTTGTTGTCATTTTAAAGAGTCCGTTTGTGAGTTTTTGCTGTATTTCTACAAGTATGGTCATTTATTAAGAATACTAGTTCAGGGTAATCTTAGATATACGGAGACTTTTAAATTCACAATTGTTTCATTGGTTCAATTTTGGACAAACCAGATTCCAACAAAATTCAGAAACCTTTCGCATACATCCGAGATGAGGATTATCAAATTAAAGGCATCATGTGAGGTAGAGAGTGGTTAATATTAAATTAAAGGCACTTAGTTAGGTTGGAAGTGGTTTATATTAAATTAAAGGCACTTAGTTAGGTTGGAAGTGATTTATACTAAATTAAAGGCACTTAGTTAGGTTGGAAGTGGTTTATAGTAAACTAAAGGCACTTAGTTAGGTTGGAAGTGGTTTATACTAAATTAAAGGCACTTAGTTAGGTTGGAAGTGGTTTATACTTAATAAAAGGCATCATGTTAGGTTGGAAGTGGTTTATACTAAATTAAAGGCACTTAGTTAGGTTGGAAGTGGTTTATACTAAATTAAAGGCACTTAGTTAGGTTGGAAGTGGTTTATACTTAATAAAAGGCATCATGTTAGGTTGGAAGTGGTTAATATTAACTTAAAGGCACTATGTTAGGTTGGAAGTGGTTAATATTAACTTAAAGGCACTATGTTAGGTTGGAAGTGGTTAATATTAAATTAAAGGCACTATGTTAAGTTAGAAGTGATTTATATTAAATTAAAGGCACTATGATATGTTGGAAGTGATTTATATTAAATTAATGGCACCAAGTAAGATTGGGAGTGATTAACATCAAGTTAAAGGTACCATATTACGTCGGTTATGTTAGTTTGCCCTCGTTGACAATTGAAATAAGAATTGAAAATGGTGTGCATTTTCATCCAATAGTCCGGCCAACACCAAGGATGACCTTGCCCGAAATGATGTAGAAAATGTTATTCAATTTATTGGTAGACATGGTCTTACTGATTCCAAATCCGGTTGATGCCACTTTGTTATCCTTGGGCAACTCCCAGAATCCAAGATGGCGACCAAGATGGTGGCTAGCTGCTAAATAATACATGCAAAATGTATTTTACACATTATGTTCTTAAAATGAAGGACAAAAGTGATTTCAACATATGCGGATCCAGTTGGCTAAATTTTGTCATTCATATACAAATATTGAAATTCATAATGGCGGTCAAAATGGCGGATAAATGGCAATTAGCCCAGTATATGAAGAACAAACTGGCAGAAAGAGACTGAGTGGTGTAGAAATTTATTTACTTAAAGAATAGTTCATGTAATTAAAGAAACCGATTGATTTAACTAAGTTTTAAGTTCTGATAAACAATTATAAATCCAAAATGGCGGCTTAAATGGCAGATATGATCTTATAGTTCAGTATATATAATATACATACATAGGCGGAAACAAACACGTGTGGGTTTAAGTTTCAATGTTGTTGTTTTTTTGCTTTTGAATCTTTCTCCAGTTCGTAAAACTAGTTTATCCCAACAGTTAACTACAACAGTTAGAAGCTGATACTCCTATGTGTTCTCTTGTTTTATATACGACAGTAATAAATAACACTTTAAAACTCAGACCAATGTATGACATAAGATTGATGTGAAATACTAAAGTTTATTTCTTTATAAATTAAAACCTATTGTATTTAAGGACAAAGCATGAGTATAAATCAACGTAAACACATGTTTTTGTTTACTTTATTTAGCGCTTTAAATATCATTTAAATGCAAAGTAATTATAAGCACTTTCTATTTCTGACTTAATGTAAATTATTACTTAAAGGAAATAGACAACAATAACAGTTACAAATAAAACACGTTAAAGTATGGTGTGACGATCGGAACATAATCGATTAATTGTCTCTTTAAGAAATAAGCTAAAACGCGTAAAACACAACTTTATTGAGCACATGGCTGAAACTTTGCGCTCTATATGTAATGAGTTATGATATTATCCCTGCATGCGGAATTTTTCGACAGTTTCTGTTGTACACACTATTCTCAGATAATCATGGAGACCGCCATTGAAGACAATGAAGGTTAGTCTATTTAAACGCGTACGTACTTTATGTGACAATACAGCTAGACACGAAGTTATAGGTTAATGAATTGTTATATCTGGCGTATTTTTGTAAACATTTCATTTATTTGGTTTAGCATTTATATATTATTCTAATTTGTAATGTAGCATATAACATGGAACTCACTAAACTCACTGTGCATTTTTTACAGTTCGACATACAAATGGAAATTATATTTATTTTACTACATTTAAAATTGAACACCCATTTTATCATTGTTGTTAATAATACAGGTGTTGAAACACCTATTTCAGAAAATCTGGCTTGCAGGTTTAATATAGTTCGTACAAAATAACAACACGTGTTTGTATAAACATTGAAAAAGAAACAATCCATTTCTTCCGAGGTAGGCAGTATTGAAAATTCATTTATAATTAATTTTAACATAATTAGTGGAGTGGATAAACCACCACCTCTTGGTCAATCATAATTGTAATGGTAGACCGCTTTACCATTACACCAACAAGACACCAGGCTTAGCTACCATTACGCTGAGTACGCAGCTGCGTACACATTGATCCAGAAAATTGTAAAAATACAAACGCCAAAAATGCAATAAAAACTTAGGCCTGAGGGGGTAGGAGTGTGTGAAACAAAACTGCTCGTTATTTTACTAACCTTACGTCAAGTTACGTTTCAAAGGGACTTGTCTTTTGGGAGTCGAGTTTGCCTCGTTTGTCTTTGACTCCAGACTATATAATTCTTTGAACGCTGGCTGGAAAAGAATGATTATTGGTACGAATGTTGTCTACCTGTATTAGTGCCCGGAATGAATCATACAGAATTTACAAACTCTTTGAATAGTTGCCAAAACGCTCTTGAGATGATCTACAGAAAAACAAATAAGGGGGCATGCCCTTGACCCCCTAGAATTCTGCGTACACATTAAAAAGCCTTTGCTACGCCCCTGGACACTCGTAAAACATATTACAATCATTATCGTTGCCGAGGGGCAACGATATTAACAATTATCAAGATTTGAGCATTTTTGTGTCGACACCGGTTGCTGTAAGCCAATCAGAACCATGCATTTGAGGTCACATGATGAAAAAATTGACGTCATCCAGTCAAAATAGGGGTGTGTGTATGGAATCGTCCACGGCGTGTATTATACGGTTACCTGTTTGTAATACAAGAAAATATCATTATTAATGTATGAACTATTACCAGTTTCAAGAAAGTTGCAAAATAACACCAGAAAATATGCAAAGCTAATTATAAAATGTGTTTTTCTTTAAAAAAAACTCCCATTTGTTGATTTGTTGGTTTTACATATTACCAGGGCACGCTTATACTAGTCTTCTATAAATATACTTGGAACGGTTTGGAACTTTGAATACGCTGTGAATACACGGCTAAACAACGATTTCAAGCATTTTTGGAAATGCTAATACTTGTATATTTTATTGTCCGCCTGAGCATCCCCTGTTGTGGATTAGTTCCTTGCATTATTTATATAAACAGTGTTTTTTTGGGTTTTTTTTGCATACACAATACGCATGCATATGTGCACATACATCATCTTTTGGTGAACCAACGGCATAACACGTCAAGTTAGTATACATGAACAGTTTACTAAAACATAGTTGTTTTGTCATGAAAAAAAGCCTACCACAAACCACGTTGATATATTTGCTTGTCAAAATTGACAATAATAAAATGGTGCGTTATACAGAAATAGACACAATAATGATTAGTTTGGGAATTAGGCCATGGACGTACAAACAACATTGTTGCACATTATAGAAGTGTACGATAATACCATACAAAATAACAATATAAATCTGAACAGTGCAGAACTTATCAGATTATTCCAGAAAAGACCCGACAAGAACAGAACAAAGCAGAACAGGCATTTATTAGTGAATGTTAATTTGCTTCAGTCGTGGAATAAAAATACTCTAAAATGTACATGTACATACTAACATTCATCCAATTGTTAATCAGTCACCTTCCAAAGCAGCCGACTCTCAACAACCATCCATTTTCAACAACAACCAACTACCAACAACAACCAGCCCTAAACTGCTGCACATTTTCAACAACAACCAACTACCAACAACAACCAGTCCTAAACTGCTGCCCATTTTCAACAACAACCAACTACCAACAACAACCAGTCCTAAACTGCAGCACATTTTCAACAACAACCAACTACCAACAACAACCAGTCCTAAACTGCTGCCCATTTTCAACAACAACCAACTACCAACAACAACCAGCCCTAAACTGCAGCACATTTTCAACAACAACCAACTACCAACAACAACCAGTCCTAAACTGCTGCCCATTTTCAACAACAACCAACTACCAACAACAACCAGTCCTAAACTGCAGCCCATTTTCAACAACAATCAACTACCAACAACAGCCAGTCCTAAACTGCAGCCTATTTTCAACAACAACCAACTACCAACAACAACCAGTCCTAAACTGCTGCCCATTTTCAACAACAACCAACTACCAACAACAGCCAATCCTAAACTGAACCTCTCTTTTAACAGCAACCAACTACCAACAACAACCAGACCTAAACTGCAGCCCATTTTAACAACAACCAACTACCAACAACAGCCAGTCCTAAACTGCTGCCCATTTTCAACAACAACCAACTACCAACTGCAGCCAGTCCTAAACTACAACCAATTTTCAACAACATCCAACTACAAACAACAGTCCCAAACTGCATCCCATTTTTAACAGCATCAAACTACCAACAAAAGCCAGTCCTAAACTGCAGCCCATTTTCAACAACAACCAACAACTGACAAAAGCCAGTCCTAAACTGCAGCCCATTTTCAACAACAACCAACAACTGACAACAGCCAGTCCTAAATTGCAGCCCATTTTCAACAACATCCAACTCCAAACAACATCCAAATTACAACAAATATATACACCGATTCAGAAATACCCTTCAATTTATAGTCAGATTTCTTAACGAGTCAAAAGGCAAGTCCCAGGTCAGGTCTATTATATAAAACATCGTTTTTTGTGCAATTTACTCGTATATGTACAAAAGCATTCGTAAAAATCTTCGTATAATTATGTAAACATGTAGTATAAAATACATAGTTAAGTTGCACATTCCTTAAAGTATCGAGTAGATTTCACATTAAGTGAATACTTGTACGACGCTGCGATACGTTAGACAAGATGTGTTTGATTTATCAAGTAATTAGTTGATACCACGTGTGTTATGAGTACTTTGTTTTCTAAATTGAAGAGTTAGAACTAAATTGACGGTATGAGAACTTTGTTTTCTGAATTGAAGAGTTAAAACATTTGTGGTACAATGTTTAAGTATTTGCTCCGCGTTGGTTCAAACCACAAAACAAATGATGGGTATCTGTGAGGTCACAGGAGCTGGACATTCTGTACCGTAGTTTTTATTATAAGAAGGAGGGAATTTTTCAAACTATTATACAAAATGTCAAGCTCCTGCGGTGAGGTCTTGTGGTTATTGGTTTGCTTCGGAGCCACAATGTTAATGTATGATTAATATATGGTTATTTTTTAAAGTTATACTTGTCCCAACTTTCCAACATTTTCATCTTAAATACAAGTGAATACATTGCATATACAAATTAAAGTACATGTATACATAATGCATGAGGCCACTATGTTATATCAGTACTGGGGGTCCAGGAGGCGGATTCAAGAGTGAGTTTTCTAAAGTACAAAAATTGTTTTACAACCAAGCTAACATTAAGTTACGCATTGTACAAAAGAAAACAATAACAATAAGGGACTTTAGTCTGTTATTTCCCATTACATACTCTTCAAATAGCTAGGTCCAATTAGTTGGATTACTCGGATCTTATCCTTATTTTTCAATGTCAATTTGACACAATCTTAAATACCTTTTTCGTAAATCAATTAATTTGTTTGAACATCAAGCAAAGTATTCTTTGAGATAAAGTCCGAGGATTCCAACTGATAGGACCTACTTGCCAATTGGATTGCTTCAGACTTTATCAAGGAAGGATAACTGACTAAATATCTCTCATTAATTAAGCGCATAACACCGTAATATTTGAATATGAAATGTGGCATATAACATGGAATTCACTATACCCATTGTATAATATCTTATATTCAACATATCTATAATACAAATGTATTTCATATGCTTTTTAAGTGAAACTCAATTTCATAATTGTAATAATACAGGTATTGAATCATCTTTGCTAGAATATAAGTATTCTAATAGTATTCAAAACCATGTAATTCAACCACAAATGTAGTTCGTGTGGCTCATGGAAAAATCACCATAGTCTCGGTTAATAAATAAGGATTGTGAATTTTGTCCATGCCCTGTATGGACAAAAAAATAAAAACTTATATTTCATATATAAATGGACAACTGATTGGTTATTTTGTTGAACAAAAGAGATTGAATAGTGAGTAGAGTGAATTCCATGTTATAAGATACATTCTATGTTAAAACAATACTGTGTTGTATCATTAATGTTGCTTAAAATAAAATACAATAAATTTCAAGTCGCATTTGAAATCAAGTGAAGAATTCCTCACACTAGGAAATGAAACAGCCAGTGTCTTAATTCAAATATGATAAATATGTGCAATTCCTAATTGTAAAACTTATACATAAATTACATACAGTCCATTAATCATTATGTCGACTGTTTATGACATATCCTGTCTGTTCAAACATGTATATTACCTAATTTTGTAACACATTTGTCTTGTACTATAGTGTATTACTTACATACATTATGTTAGCCAAGTGTATGCATTCCAATTTTGTAACACATTTGTTTAGTCAACGCACGTACGAAAAACAAGTTAGTTACAAAATTTAAAAATGCATGGCGCATGTATACCTTTAATTTTGTAACGCACGTATTAAGTCAACGCACGAACAAATTGCAAGTTTGTAACAATAGTGTTGTAAATATGTATATCGAGGACTAGGCGCAAAACGGTCGTAACTTACTTTTTTAAAATATATTGGCCCAGTTAGTCTGGTCAGTAGAACTTCCGACATGATTCCAAGAGTCCTGGATTGTATACCTGGACGGGACATACATTCACCTTCGTGGAGTTCGATCATGAAATATTTTCTACAAGATATCATTTATCAAGTATTATTTGCCGTCGCTTTCACTTCAACTTGCTGTAAAACAACTTCCTAATGAGAATAAGATTATCAAAATATTTATGTCGCATTTTTAACGTCTACCATGGGTGCCAATAGTTACTTTGATTTTATATATTGCCACGCATAATAGGTGAATTTTAATAACTTAAACAGTAAAAATCCTTAACTAGTGCCGACGCCCGGATCTTCTCAATCCTAAGACATTCCGTTATCTATTTATTTATTTATTGGAGTTAACGCCGTATCAACACAATTTAGGTCATTTCACGGCGTCCAGCGCACCTAACCTAGCTTTCCTGGACCATTGTCTATAACCAGTACTCACCTACCCTTCCACAAGGCCGGAAACTTCTCCATATTATCTAACCAATGGAGGAAAATCGACATTATTGTCAAATTTTCATGGAAGGGTATAACCTCCCCGGATGGGATTCGAACCCGCACCCCCTCGGGCACGAGTATCCCAATCCCGGCGCGCTACCAACTGCGCTATCGACCCGGGTTCATTCCGTTATCAATGTATGTGAAGACAGCAGTAACAACAGTACAGCAATAAGGCCTTACTGTTGTACTGCTGTACTGTTGTTACTGCTGTCTTCATATTCGATTTCTTAGGCAGGACATCTTGTCAACTGGGTTACGCTATTTGGAGTGTTAATTTGTCAATGGCCGAGAGTACTTTAATAATGTCAGCACTATATTATAAAACATTATAAATAAAAGTGCAGACTGTTGAATTATCAAGAATGCTTTGCAATGAAAATAGTATATGCTTGTATATTTTGTAATTAGCCATCTGTTTTTATTTATGATTAGTCTCTTTTTAATTATTGGGTGTGAGATTTGAGTCATCGGAAAAGTATATGTAAGGCACTACTCACACTATAACTTGCGTCATACTTGCACAGTTTAAACTGCATGTTTTCTCTATACAAGTGGTTTGTTTCACAAGATGTTAGTTTCTTACACCTCACGAACCATTTTTGAAGTACGTTGTTATTTTTTCAAGATAAGTGTCTATTTTTGTGTCCTCACATGAACCCATCCCATGTTCTAAAATCTTCTCATAAAGGCGTCCATTTTGATATAAAATTCACCAAACCTTACACCATTCGATCCATCATTACATGAGTTATCCTAATACGATCATATGACGACTACAGGTCGTCCACGTAAACATTGCGTAAATAAACAAAGCCAGTTTCATTACACACTAATATTTAGGGGTGAATTATTTTTATAATTTTATAGTATAATAAGTTTGCACTTATTTTATAATCATATCATTATATAAAATTTACAATGTGCATACACACTATTTAAAATAAATGTTAAAAATAAAAAATGGTCCGTTAAAATCAGTAAAATGTTGTTCATGCATTAGCTTGTTCACCTATTTAGTTGGCAAGTCCATTGTTTAAAGTACAAAAACACGCATGACCTAGAATACGACCTGTATTTGTTATTCAATTAGTATTTTTTGGTCAAATTAAACCAATCATGTCCGGTTTTTGTTGTGAATTGTTTATGTACATATATAAGTTTTTATAAGTGATTTCTTTTTTTAATTTAGCGCGTCAATCAAACAAAAGAATAGTCTAACTATCAAAAATAGGCATGGATGAAAATGTTCTTTTATTATCTACATGTATATAAAAAGTGAGTAATATCTTCTATTTTATTCACTGAGCCACACGTACTGAATAATTTCAAGAATAAATACATGTACTTTGAAACTGCTACACTATAGTGTACGCGTAGAAAATGTATTTCCCCCATAAACTGATGAATCCAAAATTAAAAGTACAAAAAAACATGCCATGTTATGAAAATTGGTTTATAGATAACGTAGGTCAAAATAATTTTGTGTAAACATAATTATGTACGTACACATGAACAATGTCTAATTGCTACATCTTAAAAAATTAAAATTAACGTCAAATCGACAAACCAAAAATGAGTAATTGAGTATGTGATAACATGTTTACAAAACAATTTAGTTATAGGGTGTGACTAACCACAAACATAATTGCCGACTTGTTTGTTTACCTGTTGGTATAATGCACGTTACCATTTCACATGTAAAGTGGATAAATTAAAATGTTCAGGCATTATTACAAAATGGCCTTTTAATGACATAGTCTGTACTATAATTGTCTATTTTGACAGTTGGTATTCAACTTTATTAAACATGTAACTGTGTTGATATTTTAACCATAGGTAACTGTTTTAAAATGAAGTTTGCCTGCTACAGACTGCATTAATTGGAGTAAAAATATCTAATTAAAACATTATAGGCGGTCTTTTGTATGCATGTTGTGTAATTTACATGTGCGTCTAACAAAACAGTTTTTATTACTGTAAATTGGTGTTAAAAATATAAGAATGAACATGATTTTAATTATCGCGATCTTAAATGAATTATACTATCAATCACTGTTTAGAGCTAAAGTGCGTAGCAACATAACCACTTGCCAGTTTCCTAAACAAATCGTTAGCTATCGCTTTGTCCCCCCTGGTACCTTTCGATTTGATTTCACATACTTATTACTTTTGGTGTAAGAAGGGTACCAAAAGACTAAATGCAAGGTAGCTTTTCTTCTTGGAAAGTAACCAAATAATAAAGAAATACACTTCAATACAGGCCAATTTCCTAAACATATCGTTGGCTAGCACTTTGCCCCTGTAACCCTTATCTTGATACCACATACTTATTACTTTTTTCGTAGGAAGGGTACCGAATGACAAAATGCAAAGTATCAGAACAGAACAGAACAGAACGGAACAGAACAGAACAGAACGGTAGCAATTTCTATAAGACATAGGTCACAAGATTTGAGTTAAATTTATAAAGAAGTTTAAACTAGGTTGCCCATCATCACCTCATTTTTAAACATCAAAGAGTATGACAGCTGACGCGATATAAAACAACAGTTAACATGTCATGTAATAGACGTGCCCTAGTCATCAATTGACGTACAGTTTATCATCATATGTAATAAAATGATGAGACCTCGATCTATCATTGAGAAGTTGTCGCTGGTTTGATCAAGATGAAAACTATCTTGAGTGACTAACTGTTTTGGACATGACCGAAAATTGGCAAAAATGCGCATTTTTTCTTTAGGTCACAACAATTTGATCATGTGTTCTATGGATTCGCTCTCACCTTTATTTTATTTCTTCGCTTGCTCATAAAAATTTGGTCAACCCGCTATATAAAGCAACTGAATTAAGATTTGTTTTTTTTCGCTCGCTCGCCCTATTTTCCCCAGAAAAATCCGTAGAACACATCATCAAGTTGTTGTGGCCTTATCAGCACTGAACTTTTATTTCATTCAGATACATTTTCTCAGAATGAGATATGAAGAACTATAACACTTTTCTGAGACTGGATAGATGCTATCATATCAACATTATTGTTAATTTCCTGCACCCATTGACCCGGATTTTTTTTCTGGCAATTGCTTCAATTTTGACTTTGAAGGCAACAGCTTTAATTTTGACTTTTTGTGCAACTGTTTTAACTTTGACTTGTCAAGCAACAACTGTACCCTCGACTTTTTAAGCAAATTCCCTTCGATAAATTCATCGGCTAAAAACGTACTACAAGCCCAATTGTCCCGATGTGTTCATTATGAAGTCATTATCTTCTTTGCTAATACATGTACTGAGTTTTGAATCTTAAAATGAAATTTAAAGAAAACAAATAAATACTTCACGACTTTAGAAATTATCCATGCATTCATAATGATATGCTATTATTTAACACATTAAATAAAACTAATACAGAATACATCTTTTGGTATCAAAGAATGTCATGGCATTACGACCCGCCGTAAATCTGTCAAAATGAGATTGCCTCTTGAGAAATTATTCGTGATTTATGTCAAGCTGTATTCAAGTACAACTGTAAATAATGGAGTACGTACGTAGCTTGTGCCGAAAATTTAAAGCTTCAAAATACAAATACAATACAAGTTATATATTATGTATTTGTTTTATTTGTTTTAAGGTTTACAATGAGTTATTTTTGTGAGATTACTTGAGTACACTAACCGTTTACAATATGAACAGCTCTACAGTACGGTCTAGTATGTCTATGGTACGGCCATTTTCATTCGGAACACCTCGACCATTCATAAATGTCATTCCAAGTGAATGGCCGAGGAGTTCTGAATGTTTCATTTTGTCATCACGGCCTCATCTATGTGTATCTATACGTGTACGGAATGTATATGCCCTATATAGGCATAATTATTGCTGTAAAAATGACCGACCAATGCTCAATTCAAACACTTCCTTTTCGTCGGATTTTGCATCAGCCAAAATTTTAAAAAAGAAGAGCGCATTGTATACCTGTTACTTTTCTCATTCCGAAAAATAGCCGCAATCGTCATTAAACGTAAACACACCATTCGCTTCAGTATGCGCACTCGTCTACTTAGAGATTGTTGGTTCTTCGTAAATCTGGAGTCACTGAGTGCATAGATAGTATATTAAAGAATAAAAGAAATACATGGGTTACACCCGATCCAAATTTCGCCATTACGAAGACTTAATTCAGTATCCTGCTTCGGAAATCAGATTAAGTTTTGATTGGCCACTCATTATGATAAGAATATTATGAACAACTATTAGTATTAATTCACAAAAATGTATTTTTACAACTTTTCTTAGTGCAGTGGTCATTTGAATGCATGACCAATGGATAATTATACATTTTGAAATTTAATTGACTTAATCCGTGCAATTTGAATGAGACATTGATCGGCTGGAATAAATTAACGCAAATCTAGTAATTTAATTTAAAATTTAAATGCATGTAAATTGATGTAAATATAATCTTTTGTGGTGTTTCATTAATAGTTAAACATAAAAATTGATTAATTAACACACATGTACATCAATTAAAAAGATGCCACCTGAATACTCAATATATTTCACCTTTGTGTGGGGGAGATTTGTTTCGCGAGTTCGAGCCCGGTCGCGGTAGGTCGTACCCTATACATGAGTTGTCGGCCTCTTGGTAGGGTAAGTTAGTACTGGTGATAGAAAAGTGTCCAGAAAACCTATAGTAGGAAGAGCTGGCCGTCGTATATACTGATGACCTAAATATTTGTTGAATACAACGTTAAAAAAGATTTGTTTTCGTTTTTATTAACAGTTGTATGTCAATTTGTACTAAATTTGTCATTTTCAGAACGCTGATTTGCTGCTTCCAAAATGTTATAATACAATTTCGAGAGCTTTAGAAACGTTGATATTTCAACTGAAATCATTAAACGAGCAGTTTCAAACGTTAGCCACTACATGTACTCAAAACGTATTCATTAAGTTATAGTTGAACGGCTGTCAAACTGTCGGTCTGCAACGTGCGATTAAACATAAAAAATGTGTCATAAATCAAAATGAACCTGTCATTACTTGTCAAAAAAAGTAATACATATATGAAATATAACGTGATTATGACATTAAGGTGATCTAGAGTGACTGACCTACATAACTGTGTCATGTTCAATCGATCTTTTAATCACTGACATAACATTTGTAATACAAGTCACCAAATAACATTTAACATATTTCATGAAACAGTACTTTGTGATCATCCATTGATATGGCGTATGTATTACACGCGTCATTCATGTGACAAGCAAGCATTTCACAATTAGTACTGACTTGAATAAAAAAATGTTCATTAATTCGAACTAAATAGATGAATAAAAAGTTAGCAGACACAGCTGCCTTAGCAGAGACAGCAGAAGGATAAATCCTTCTACTGTAATTTATTTTTTCGCTAGCAGACTAGATAAGATGCAGTTCACTACATGAATCATATAAAACAATGTTTGAAACCAAATAACACTAAGTTTGGCTTAAACATGGGCAATAAAAAGTCTTGTGATATAACAGCTACTGTATATCACATCAAACCACTACCAAACACAAGTCTAAATGATGTATTAACTGTTATTAAAACTCATTAAATTGGTTTCGTTCAAAAAAGTGTTTTGTTCCATATTTCCTTGTATGTCGTACGCGTTGTACTTCCTGCTTCGTTGTCTCTGTACACGCCACCATTTCCAGCTTCAGTTTCATCGTTTTGTGTCTGTCGTGGTTGTTATGGTAATTTCAAGAAACCATGCTTCGAACCTCAAAAGCCACCAATTTAAAATGTCACAAAACCTCACATACCAAAAAACCTCATGGATCGAAACTTTAATTAAGACATGAAACACCAAAATGCGAAAAACAAACTCGTGTACAACCAAAATGTAAGATGTGACAAATACTCAGTCCGCAAATGTGGCAATCTTTCCCCTTCAACAGCAGGAAGTTTCAAATAATCCAACTTCAGTTAATAAACCGTAGATATTCCGTTGCAGGCTTTTGGGGAAAGCTGGGCTTGCCAAAATGAGTTGCTCACATTAAATAGATAGATTTGAATATTATTACTATCATCATGTTTAGCACTGTTTCTGATACACCGTCTTTCTATTTTCAGAATCATCCATATTTCCAAGAACAGTAAAAATGATTTTAGCATTGAAATTCCTCTAACCACATTTACTTTAGAAGGCTTGGAGTCTTACGATAAAAGAAACTTCAAAATGAATTCGTCTTTTGTCAGAAGAAATGGTAAAAAGTACATACTTCTCTGTGGATTTCTCACGTTGATCTCCATGGTGATCATACTACAGTATTTAGAACATTCGTCTGCTCAGAGATTGTTGGTTCTCAGTAAATCTGGGGTCACTCAGTGCATAACTAGTACAATAAAGAATAGAAGAAATCCATGGGTTACACCCGATCCAAATTTCGCCATTACGAAGACTAAAGCATTCATGCGTAATATTACAGTGAGGCCAAGTTTGAAATTACTCATTAATGCAACGAAAACAAAATATCCAGTAACTATAGAGGCGCCATATTTATTGCATGACCCAAATTTGTGCTCGAGTGTTCGGAATCTCTCGGTACTTGTTATTGTACATACGGCCCCCAGCCATTTCGATCGTCGAAATTCAATGCGCGAAACATGGACAAATGAGACTTACTACAAACATCTTGGTCGTGTTCGTGTTCTATTCTTGTTAGGAACAGTAAATGACTATAACTTGCAGTTAAAACTGGAAGAAGAGTTTAAAACTCACAAAGACTTGTTGCAAGGGGATTTTGTTGACGCATACAGAAATCTCACTCATAAAGGTGTCATGGGGTACAAGTGGATATCAGAATACTGCAGAAATGCTAAAATCATTCTTAAAGTGGACGATGACATAGTGATAAACATGTTCAAATTTTTCACGGATGTTTATCCAGAATATTCTGTGAAATCTAAACAAATCCTGTGTAACCATATTCACCCAGGAACCATGTTAATTATAAGAAATAAACAAAGTAAATGGTACGTACATGAAGACCATTTCAAAGGACAAAAATCTTACCCGCGATATTGCAGTGGATTTATGGTAATGATCACAAACGACGTCATACCTGCTATTTTTAGGTCAGCATCACTCACGCCATTTTTCTGGGTAGACGATGTTTACCTGTACGGTTTGGCGCCAGGAAACGTTCCCGGGATACATTATAATGGAATAAAAAAGAAAGACTTCTCCTTAAGTCCACAGGCTGCTTTGAAATGCTATAGAAACGAGACTAGCACGTGCGACTTTTTGGCTGTTGGATCCAGCAGACGATATGATGTCATAGAAGTTTGGTCAAATATGGTAAATCTCTATGAACAGTCTCGAAAAGTCACGAAAGCCACGAGAAAGGAAGTGACATCAGCAACGCTCGGTACAACTGATGGCGAAGTTTGGCGTACTACCAATTCGGATAAGAAATCTGTCAGTAATAAACCAGTTGAAAAAGTTACTGAAAACAAATCAGCGGTTATTGTCGATGCTAAACATCCGAAGAAATGAGAAGATGAATAATGGGGACAACCCAATTTGAAATTAAGCGTTTACATTGTCCCAAAATCAATTTATTTCCCTTTGCCTTTTGAAATGACAGTACCTACTACCTTTAATGAACACATAGATGGGATAGATCTATGTAACACGTTGGATATCATGATTCCAGATACGCAACAAAAAAGTGGCAAAACATATTGGAACAGCATGATTTCCAAATTGATTTCGCTTTGCCTTTTAAAATCACCGTCGATGGAATTCTATACCATGTAGGCCTTAAGATTCCAAGATTCATATTGTCGTATATACTAATATGCCATCCACATTTGGTTTTATTTATAAGTGTTAATTAAATGAAATAAAAGAAAACTTGAAAGCAGCGTGTATGTCTCTAGTAGTTGATATCTGTGGCTACAGATGCGCCACGCGATTAGGAAAACTTTAAGATTAATATATAAACTATTTTTTTGCAATAAACATAAATGAACATTCTATAGCATGAAGTCGGAATGACATCATTGAAGTTATACCAATGCAATGTTGTTGTTTTTGTTAAAAATCTGTTACATGCTGTCAAACTTGCGGTGATACCCGCTGTAACACGCTTTTGTTTAAATGTACAAATGACCGTAAATTTATTTATCAAAATTTCATGAAACGTATGGCAGTGAATGTCAGCTACACCATTGCAAATTTGACTATCAAATCTTTACTATAGAAAAATTACTGTCATGTTGCATTTATATTTAATTTGTTCACATGTCTTTACCATGTAAACTGTGACAAAATTAAAGATGTGTTCTGTTAAAAATGTTTTGATCCACTCACTTTTTGAGACAATACAAACGCTTGCCCATATTTATCAAGTTAGCTCCCTTAGGCATTTCTGTTACATTATTTAATGCAACTTAGTGCTGAATGGTTTTGTGTGTTACATTGTACATATTGGGTGATATATATATGTATATTTGTAATTTTTTATTTATCAAGTAACTTATTCACATTTTTTAAACATGCAGCAATCTAATCATGAATCTCATTTTTTAAATATTTGTCTCTCACTGTGTCGACCTTCTTCTTGTAGATATATTCATTTCATTAATTATTAATTTAATACAAGTTTAAAAGATTTGCATTATTCCAGGAACATGTTACACTCATTTCATTCATTGTCTATTCAGGAGCATTTAGCCAACATTGGTTATCTAATTTATTCATTTACCGATAGCCTGAAGGCCTGGGTATATTGGAATGATACGAATTTGATAACCATGGTAGGAGTGGTCAATAATTAAACTTACGCACCCTTTTTTCTTATACAATGTACTCCCAATTCTGATCCCATGGACCATGACATTGACCAATCAAAGTAATAGATTTCGTATTTATCTTGTCTGATAAAGTTAAAGCCCGAATGATTTTTTGAGGTGTTCCATTTACATACGATTTTTTGGTTTGTGTTTTACAGATAATGGTTAAACCATATCCGATGACAGATCATCATGTGAATCAATTCACCAAATTTGTAGGTGTCTGGTTGCCGGGGACAACCACTTAACAGTTCGGGCAACCAGCAATTTCTTTTGGGCAATTAAAATTCTGCAAATGATAAATATTGCTTGTTCTTAAAATAATCTGTTCGGACAACCACTTTTATATCATAATTTCGTAGACAGCATTTATATGGAAAACTGTTCTCAATGTTCAGAAATCATTGACCATGACCTTTATCATCAAAGGGAAATAATGCAGTACCGGTTGTGTGTTCCTGAACAAAATCAAAACATTGTTATGTCCCTTTAATTGACTTTGTAATATTAACATCACTTTTTTCAACATTCTTGCAAAACCATAAACATGCGTTTTTCATATTTTGCCTTTTGTGTTGATATTATGTGTTGTGGATTATCAGTACTGTGTTGACCACAAAGGGAGATAATTATCAATTTACAAGTTAATGCTTATCAAAATTTACTGGATTACCTCCCTTAGACTGTAATTTTATATACATGTATGTACAAAATAATTTTATGTTTTCATATATAGTAAAATGGATTCATATAACTTACAAATTGAACCTAGTAAAATCTGAATTTTTACTCGGTAACATCTGAATGTAAATCAACTATGTCTAACCTCATTCCCATACCCAGAGACTATCAGGGTTCTTGATACTAGCTAGATTGAGAATCTTGATAACCTCTGGTTACAAGAATGGTCCAACCTGTGAGATGTGTTTGCCTTATTTTATCATTGTTATAAGCATTAGTTACAAAAGGAAGTCTCTATTCAGCACTTTTAAAAGCATTAGAGCCTCCTTCTTTCCCTACTGTTTTATATATCATTTAAATATATTATATACATCTCCTATACTTGATATTGTTTTGCTATATAGACTACAGCTTTGTGCTTTGAATAAAATCTATTATTTTTATGTACATGTTTGTGTATGGACCAGAGGCCATATAAGTAATAAATTATGAATACCCGTATGTTGTTTTTATTTTGATTTCACCCCTACTTATTAACATTTCGGGTGATATGCCCAAGCATATCGCTACATATCGCTTTTTGCCCAGGTAGCCCTCTTACCCACTATCCTGGCCATTTCTTGTACCATTATTAGCTCAACTTTCTACTAGGAGCAGACAATATCATCCTATACAGAGGAAAGTCAACATTATTGCTGAATTTTCAAAGAACGGTTACACCTGCCTCACACAGGAATCAAACTAAGATTGATCATCAATATTGCCCCATCGACTGTCCATTAGAAGCTGAACAAAGTTGTATTTAATAATAATTGCCATGTTGAAGTCTTTGAAATGATTATAATTATTTTTAATAAATGTATAATGTATACATGTACTTAGCAAATGAATATGCATGTAAAATCAGACACAGGCAGCTGGCACAGTTCCTAATCAATAACACTATATATACATACAGATATACATGTAGTCCATTTTTTCTCCACTGTCAAGGTTTGAATAATTTCATGGTGATTGATTACACACTATCAAAGCCTCAGCTTTGCGCACGTGTATAAATCTGTGAAATAAAATTATTAATGATGGAGAAACTGGCCTCTGATTCAACTTGGTTGAAAAACTACCATTTTTTAGTAATATACCTTTCATGTATATATAGTGCTTTTGATTCGGGACCGTGCCGGTCGCCTGTGAAATCAGATAGAGCTTTGTGTCTTTTACTCCACAAAGAAACAACGAGAACTTGTTTCTTTATTTTATTTACATCTTTACAACAATACAATAAAATATTTACAAATTTCAATATTTTTTACACATGATTTTTTATACTTAAAAAATATCAAAACAAAATTTTGTACTGTAATAACGCTGTAGTAGGTAATATAATAATACAAAGAAAAACAAAATATACTACAAATAATCAAATGAATTATCACCATTACACATTAGGCTATAGGTGACTGGCACATTTCCAACTTAAAATCCCAAGCAAAAATACAGTATATACACATAATGTGTATGATTCTGAAAAGGTAGACTTTTACCCAAATCTAATTAGTGGACAGTGACCAGTACAAAAAATGTTGTTGACAATTTATGCTGAGCTTTCATCTACTGAGCATTCATGTTATTAGAATCATTTCAAGAATCAATGATTAAAAACTGTGGTACTAAAAACGCGAGATCAATAAAGATTGATACATTTTGAAATTTAAGAGTCATAACTCATCAGTTTTGGTTTTAGACCACTGGCGAGTTGCCTAAGCATATCACTACCTATCACTTTGTGCCCTGGTTCCCTTCTTACAACAGAGGGAATAAGAGTGTGACATCAAATTCAAGGTACCAGGGAGCAAAGCGATACATAGCAATATGCTTAGACAACTTGCCCCATTAACATGTAATGTAGCTGCCTTTGAAGATTACTACAACACTTTTACACTCCAAGTTTAACAAAAACATAGCTCCAAAGTTTTGAAACTTTCAAGTCATATGGTCCATATCTTACAGTCACCAACTCAAACATTATCTTCACTTTAATGTTACATTCAGCATTCTACACTACCATAGACAGGGTTCGACACTTACTGTTTTTTTTAGGGATCCCAAAGGAATCCCTAGTCACTGATTCTTTTTAGATGTTAGGGAGACCTCTAATAATGACAAAATTTTTGGATACATATTCTCAGTCACAAATTGTAATAAACAATTAATGGACACTCGAATTCAAAAAAGAACAGGGCAAATTGTGATAAACAATTAATGGACACTCGAATTCAAAAAAGAACAGGGCAAATTGTGATAAACAATTAATGGACACTCGAATTCAAAAAAGAACAGGGCAAATTGTGATAAACAATTAATGGACACTCGAATTCAAAAAAGAACAGGGCAAATTGTGATAAACAATTAATGGACACTCGAATTCAAAAAAGAACAGGGCAAATTGTGATAAACAATTAATGGACACTCGAATTCAAAAAAGAACAGGGCAAATTGTGATAAACAATTAATGGACACTCGAATTCAAAAAAGAACAGGGCAAATTGTGATAAACAATTAATGGACACTCGAATTCAAAAAAGAACAGGGCAAATTGTGATAAACAATTAATGGACACTCGAATTCAAAAAAGAACAGGGCAAATTGTGATAAACAATTAATAGAAACACAAATTCAAGGAAGAACAGGGCAATTTTTTAGGGATCCCAGTGGAATCCTCATTCATCCCTAGCTAATTATCACTGAAGTTCCTCCCGAGGTTTTTGAAATCCTAGGAATCCTGGTACACTGTTAGTGTCAAACCCTGCCATACATCCCACTCTAGTAGTTCAGGAAGGTTTAGAGTCCTTTGATTTGTTGGCATGATCAGCTTGGTCAGATAATAACTTCATACGTTTTCTTTGATAATGTTGCCAATGTAGTAATTGTTGATCATCAATAAATTTAGCACATTGTTGATTAGCTAGCTCTTTTCTAAATTGTTCATACTGTAATAACTCCAGGAAATGAAGAGACTGTGGATACCTATAAACAAATACACACACACACACATATTTATACATGAGTTAAAAACATTTATCATATCTAAAATAAGTCACACTATTTTCAAGATTTTAGCCAAATCCTTTATCAAGATTTTTTTTGACAAAACCTACTGGTGCTGTTATGTTATTAAAGATATCTTGAAAATAATTACAGTACTACATGTATTATAACATTGAACATAATATACAGGGCTAAAGATTGGCTATTTTAGTATGGTTCCCATCTTACATTTAATGATTTTGATTTTTGTCATACAACTGGAAAATTTTGTATTTTAAAATACATGTAGTATTAACCTGGGACTGAATGAAAGTTTACATACATCTAAACTAAAAAGTAAAATCAGACACATTATTCCAAAAGGAATATACAAGTATCATATATAAATTGAACAACTATTTTAATAACTCTAAATAAGATCTATTTTTTATCTTAAATATAATAAAACC
Organism: Mactra quadrangularis; assembly: GCA_025267735.1. Taxonomy (NCBI): domain Eukaryota; kingdom Metazoa; phylum Mollusca; class Bivalvia; order Venerida; family Mactridae; genus Mactra; species Mactra quadrangularis. The sequence continues at coordinate 22,827,236 of CM046305.1, forward strand.
AGTCTGTTTCACTTCAACAACATTGCTTTTTCAATTCCTAATTACAAGATATTTAGATAGTATATTTCTTTATTTTTGTTCCAAGATCGAGAATGTTGATAACCTGTGTGTACGAGAATGCTATCATTGTAATATGCCTCTGTTCCATAATTTTTGCAGCGACAAAATTTGACTCAAAGAGTAAAAGGAGCAAGTAATACATGTACAGACATTTTGATTAGTGGGTAAAAAATATGACAAGTAACTTACTTCAAATATTTTGCATACTTTGGTTCTTTCCAATACAACAAATATTTTAAATAATTTGTGAAATTAGTCTCTTTAAAATACCCTCTCTGTGCTAAAACTGAAAGAAAACAAAATGAACTCAACAACATAAATCATTTCAGGTTATATTCATTAAGTTTGAACCATACTGGTAAGGAATGCAAACTAATAGTAATATACATCAAACATTTTTTCCATCTCTACAATTACGAATACTTTTCACTCAAATTTTGCAGTTGTGTGATGTTGTTGCAATCAAAATGAAGCTTCTGCAGGTTTCAGATAAGTTTTTTTCTAATCAATAAATGATGTGTTACAATGCTGTTTATAGTGACCTTCCAAGTCATAAGTGGACACTCTACCATGACATCATAAAAAGACAAGCTTGATGGTAAAGAAATACAAGTGCCATATTATACCTCTGCTACACATATTAATGTTATAACTCTGCAATATTCATCAGTCAACCAACTTGCAAACAGGAGGTTGTGATTTCCTGCACCATATTTTATTTTTCCTCTTTATACAATTTCACAACAAAGGACAGCGTAACCAAGCATAAGGGGAATTACATACAAAGTCATAATTCAATACCCAAGCAAGTCTTTCCTTATTTGTATAGAAATTTCAAGGAATTTAATTAAGACCATAAACTATTAAAGATAATGTAAAATGTTTGGAACATACAGTTGAGGTAATTTGGATTAGCCAAACATTGTACAAATTCTAACTCTGTCTGGAATCTAAGTTGAGCTTGTTCTTCATTTTCTGTAAACAGAGAATAGGTACATTTTCATAATCACAGTATAAATATGTTATTTTTTTCGGGCAGGAGTCTACAAACTTCCCAATCACCCCTTGTAAAATAATAATCACTATAAGTATTTAATAACAAAACAACATTAACAGCATACCTGAAACATAGTCTAGTGGTTAATTATTGAAAAATCCTAAGGTTGGTGAATTTAAATCACTTTGTTATGAGCCTAGGTACCAAACATGGATGTTTGGAAAGTAGACAGCCTTTTTACAGATGACAGGAGGTAAGTACTGGTGTATACAAGGAATGATGAAAAGGTGATATATATCCAACTCATGTGTGTTATTTTATATGCATATCATTCAGACTGTTGTAAAGGGCAGCACACTGTCATTTAATTGTCAATTTAGTAAAGATGAAGGAACAAAAATATGGTAAATTAGGATGCCTTCTTGAGTAATATTGCAAAGGTCAATAAACTTACTCTCAGTCAAACAGTCAGACTTGATAGAATGGTAAAAAAGGAAATGGTCCCATAAAGTACTGGAATTTCATGACAAAAACTCCAAGAAAGGTTTGGATATATAGACATGACATGATCCATAGAGGTAGACCATACAAGTTAAAACACCTAATTTTTTAAGTTTAAGGTAATACCTATTGAGCTTGCGAGACTTTTGAACAAAAGTTTTGATGAGAAACAATTACATGCATAAACATTGCATTGATCTTGAAAATATCATTATGTTAATCGTGGTGTTTTGGTCCATTAAATTATGTAGTCCTATATATAAATATGACAATAAATATTTTTGTCATTTTGCCATTTCTCATTATGCATCTTGACTTTGGTCGGCTAAAACATCTCGAAATTGGGATCATGTTTCAGTACACATTCAAAACTAGTCAAGGAATAAGTATACATAAGAAATCTTATCTGTAATCACGTATCATTAAGCAAATTGTTCAAAATTACTTAACTCAGTGCCTATCCGAATACTGGTACACTTGGAAATGTAATGTTTACAGAAATATGAAGAATTAGAAGCCATAAAACTTTTACCATTAACCACACAACACTCTACATTATTACAATATACCTACCTGTGAAGGTACTGGAATTTGAGACCTGTGTCATCCTGGATTGAGCCATTTAATTGGAAACAAAGCAAAAATTTGCAAAACGAAAGTAACCGGAAGTGCCTATTGACGCCGGTATCTTTATTATTTTAATCATTTATCTAATATCCGAGTTTTTGTCTGCATTAACAATTTATATATATTCTTTAAGGACTATTTCTTACTCTAATATTCTTATTTTCAAAACAAAAAAGTGCGATTAGTCGTTTTTTAATTTTATTCACTTCGGACCTACAACATGTCAGCGTCCTGTCTCAGGATAAAAGAAGCAGAAATAAATTTGCAAAAATGAAGAAAAATGGGGTTTCTGTTCAACCTGAAGTATTTCAGGCTATGCAGAACATTGACATTAAAGCCTTAGAATCGTTTGATGTCAAGTTACTGCGTCCTGTATTGCCTTGTTTAGTCCGAACAGCACTTTGCCAACCAGTTGATAAAAGCCATGGATGGACAAATGCAAGGAAAGATGTTTCAAAGATATTGGCTGGGATTGATGATGTCAACAGTATTGTAGCACTCCTTTCAATTGATTTTCATGCACTTGAACAAGATGTCAAGAAAGAACAACAGCTACGGTAATTATACTTTGAATCTCTTTAAACTTTACCGTCCAATTGATCAATATGAGGATTGACAGAAATTCAGACTCAGTTCCAGTCACATTTGTCTTTTAAACATGGCAGTGGCTAGAGTTACAGTACCGTAACTCTAGACCCAGGTTCTAGAGTTACGGTAGTTCCGTAACTTTAGACAACCCTTACAAGGGTAGGCTAGAGTTACGGAAGTCAAATAACATGAGTATTCAACTTTTAAATATCGGAAAACTTGTTTATATTCATTATTACTCGAAATAAACAAATATTTACCGACGTGACATATCCTTTTGTTATTACACTCGCCATTTTGGATATTACTAATAAACTTACCGGATGTTTAATATACGGTGATATGACGTTGTCGTCTTCAATGTTTCACGTAACAAGTTTACTTAAGCGATAAGTTATAGAGTTGGATTATAATTTGGACTGAATATGTATAATTTTGGACGGAATTTAAAGCAAAAATTTATAGGAAGTAGATGATTTCTATCTAGAGTAATTTTAATTGTGAATAACTTTGAAGTGTTTTGTAAGAAAGTCAGCAATTTTCGAATGTAAAATTGACTTAAATTTCATTAACAAAAATGGGAATTTAGCTTGATAAAAAGAGCTTAGTACTTGGGGGGAATGTTAAATGAATTGCTAGAAAGTCCCATAACTCTAGCCACTGCCTTTAAACATAGGTCTTTGGGGGCCTACAATCTTTATTTAAAGACTGTCAAAATACTTTTTGGACATTTGATGCCATAATGTCCATGACCAGCCCTTCCAATGGAGATCCTTATGCAGTTATCTACTCAGAGGGATGTTAGCAGTGTTGGTGGAAACTATTTCCTGATAGTGCTGTGCAAGCCAGATTGGTCACACCTACAGTTAATTTTATCATTGTTGACAGCTTTACGTCTTTGAGTAAAGAATGAGATGCATCAGATGTGAATTAGACTTCACATGGAATCATGTTCACTCACAATTAATATAACTTTCTATTATATTGTATTTTGTATTGAAAGTTGAAAGTCATGTCAAACTCTTCTATTTGATGTTTTTTATTGCTATGTGTTTCCAGATCAAAGGTTGGAAGTTCTCATACAGATAGTGTCTTGGTATCTCAACTACAGAATGGTCTAGCTTTAGAGTTTGAACATAGTGATTCAGCTCGTAGAATTAGACTATTGCTCAGTGAAATACTGTTTATATTGTCACAAGTAAGCCTTTTATCTTAACTTTACCCTTGCCATGGTCCAAGGGTTATGTAGCTAAAAGTAATAAAAGTTTGAACCTAGTATATTTGTTTTCCTTTAGAAGAACATTGAAGGCATTAATAGATCACTAGCCAGGATTTTTTCCCTATATAACAGGGGTTGTTTACAGGTGCCTACCTTTTCTGAAATTTCTTTGAAGTTATGCAATTTTCCCCAAATTCAGATGTTACCTTTGAATTTTTATTCCCCCTATCAATGAAATTGCAATAAAATTTCCCTGTTGTTCTTTATTAAGTTTCTGCCCCAGGCTCCTTCCCCACATACTAAAAAAAATGCCCTGCTAGCATTATTTTCTCTTGTTTCAAATAAATCTCTTTCTTTGTTATTGTTGAAAAGTTGAATATATGTTGTTAACATGTCTTTATACTTATGTATTTAATTGATTTTAGGTTAGAGATAATAAAATAGATTTTTCAAAGAAACAATGGGATTTATTTGACTGTGAAGTTTATTTGGAAGAAGTCTCTGATGTTCTCTGTATAGCTTATTCAGGTTTTTATAATTTCCTATTTTATTTAAAAAATTTTTGCTTTGTTTTATTTTTGGGTTAATTTTTGTTTCCTGGGTTTTTTCGTTTATGGAGAACAACAATTTGAAGTTTCATTTTCAAAATTAGAATTAATTGGTTGTATTGCTGGTAACTGCAAACAGAATAAGTCATTTAATAAACTGAAAACAAGTGTAAAAAACTATAAATAGTTATTGGTTATGTGACTTGTTTTTAAGTAAAGGCTCAACAAATTTAGATCACTACTATCCAGAACCTGTTTTTATAATGTAACACTTTGCTATTATAAATCATAAATTGGAAATGCTTGTCAAGCTTGGGTACCAATTCAATGCTTAAATGTATTTTACTGTCCATTTTAGTGTCTGAGTTTTAAAATTTTCTTGGATTGCATATTTTATGTTTGATATTTTATCTAACTAAAGATTAGTGTAACTCTAACAATTATATTGTAATTATTTCAGAGTTACCAGGTTTATTACCAGTGATTGATGTAGCTGAAGCATTAATGTATGTCCCTAACGGTGCTTGGTTACTATGTAGATTGATTGCTAACTCTCCTGACAGCTTCCGTGAAGGTAAGACATCTTATTGTGACACCAGTATACCACTATTGAAGTTGTCCAGAAAGATGAGTCATCTCTGATAGTACACTCGGACTTCAACTGCTCGTTTTCCTTATGGTTCCTTTAATTATTGGCTTGTATTTTACTTACATCACACAATTTATGTCACTCTGAAAGATTTTATAAGAATGGGTGAAAGTTTTCAGGGCTGGTCTTTAAAATTCAGAATTTTTGGGACCCGAGAAAGAGTTGGTTCCTTTTGTGTGAAAGGTTCTAAAATAATGAAATATATGAATAAAAAAATTGAACCTGTCTATAACCCTTGTCTAATTGCAGTATTCAGAGATAGATTGATCATTCCCCCATGATTCATTATGTAAACTTATATGTATTTATTATAGATACAGATTTAAATCATATCAACCCTTCTGGTTATCTCAGTCAGTTGTACCTCTTACTATGAATCTAGCAGTTGTTGTTTCTAATTCCAGCCCAAAGATCTAGGCCTTTCTAGGCACTGTGAGTAAGCTAAACACCAGAATATGACTAAAAATGTTGAAATGCATGTAAAGCTCCCTAATTACATTTTTTAATATCATGGCAGTCTATGAAATTAGGAAATGAAAGTGGTTGCCTGAACAGGTCATTTTAGCAGCTAGCACTATATCTTGTTAGTAGAAATTTGGTTGTCCAAAAGAAATTTTTGGTTGCCTGAACTAGAAACTGGTTGGCTCTAGAAACTGGACACCCACTGATTTCTTAGACTGTCATGGTCCATTGTGTCCAGAGATCTAGACTTTTTAATGAAAAGCAAGTAAGATGACTGATTATGACTAAAATTGTTCAAATGTAGCATAAAATAACCAACATCACATTTTTATTATCATTTCTACAGTGTGTTATAACTTGGTATCCAAGGGAGAGAAGCAAGATGAAGAATCTATTAGTGGTAGAAAAAGAATGGCTATAATAAAAACATTGTGTGAAATGAATCCTAGTGAGGCTGTGTATGTTAGATCTTTATGTGTAAGTTATCTCCCTTTGTATAATACTCTTCTTTTTATACATATTTCAGTCATTGCTTAAACCAACTACATGTAGCCCGAAGTTTTGGGATTGGTGAAAATGATTCTGTTAAATGACTTATTTGATATAGTTGTGCTAGTTGATAATTTTGCTCTTGACTGTATTACATAAAATAGATTAAGATAGTGCTAGAAAAGTTTAGAACAATAACTGATTAGACATTTATTAAACATTAGAGAGTTACAGAGTAAAAAATAAAATTCTAGCTTATTTCTTTATAAATATTTGATTCATTTTATATGGATTTTGTGTTGTGGAGAGACGAGTTCTTGATAACATGATCTTTAGAAATCGTCAAATAACATTGATTTAACATTTTATATTTTCTTTGTATACATTTGTATTTTAATTGAAAAACACCACTTTTCACAATAAAGGATGAAAGAAATCACCTAATTTTTACTAAAATAATTTATATTTCTTTTCAGGTACAACATTGTACAATGCCAGGTCTTACAGTATCCTTGACATTAAATATTGTTACAAACCAATCAGATAACTTACAGGAATCATCTAGTGATCTTGTACCTTTTATCAGTGGTTTGTTGCTTGGTAACAATATAGAAGTAAAGAACTGGTTCTCACAATTTATTAAAAGTGGACAGAGGGTAATTTTGATTTTTTTATAATTGTATTGAAAACTCCAATCAATGCCTTAGATAAGGCTTTCATTTCTTCCAGGGGAAATAGGCGTGGTTAGGGATCAAGAGGTCCCAGGTTTGAACCCCACTAGGGTCTATGCTAATTTCCTCTAGCAAAAAATTTACCTACATTTGTTTCACTTCACCAAGGTGTAAATTGGTACTGTGAGGGTTCATCTGCCTGAAGGTGATTTCAATGATTAGAGGTTATAGTACAAAAATGAAGCAGACATTATACAGTCAGATCTCGATACAACGACATCGTTCGTTTCCAAGAAATGTGTCGTTATAATGCATATGTCAGTGTAATGAATTCTTCCGACCATGTACATGTTGGTATTGGTTCCCATAAAATATGTAAGTATAACGAGAATGATGTTGTAACGGATGTCGTTGTATAGAGATGTGACTGTACCACACAGGGCTTGGCATTAATTTTAAAGTTGATTTGACAACCACCTATATATTTCCTTGCCTTAATAAAATGTTCAGTAGCAGTAACGAGTTGCCTGAACGCCGATAGAAGTCAAATCACATGTCTTTTAATGTCAAGCCCTGCTTTAACTTTTATATACAGGTTTATAACGTATCCCTAATTAAAACAATGCAAATGGCCCATGTACTTAATCTTTTTTGTATCGAAATCTTGCATAAAAAGTTGACATCAATATCAATCATCTATTCTCTATATATTACAGAGAGGAAGGGAACCATCATCATCAATGTTATATTTAATGAGACAAAGATTGTTACAACAATTAGTTAATATAATACCTGATACACATGAGAGTATGAAACATGAACATGTTATAACTGCTGGATCTTTTGTTAGATTATATTGTGCTCTTAAAGGAATTGCTACTCTCAAGTAAGTTTTTCAGGTCACTTGTCCGAACCTTATGAACACTCTAGAGGCACAACTATAGATTTTTATTCAATCTGGTATGAAACTTCATATGGATGCAATTTCATACAACTTGTGGATTAATTTATGTGAATAGTTTTATTTCTTTGATTTATGATTTTGGACTGTGAGATGTGAGAATTGACTGGAAAAATGTCATTGAAACTGATGGATTTTGTTGTCAAAGCCACTGGCAACCCTGAGACCGAGGTAAAATTGGAAGTTTCCTAGGCTGGTCCTGAAGTTCATTGATTTTAAAGCATGATAAGAGATGCTTTTCCTATGTTACACAACACTGTTATCTTAAAATCAGGAGCTTTCAGGATTCAAAAATTTTGAAATTTCACTAATTGATGCTAATGTTAAGTATCTAAAGATTTCATATCTTTAACTCTTTACAGATTTAGTGATGAAGAAATGAAATTATTATTACGTATGGTGACATCACGACCGCCTATTAGCCAATCAGGAGCCAGATTTGTATCACTAGGATTATGTTTATTGATTGCTTGTCCTTACATTATAGGGTATGTTTTTTTTAAATACAATGTAATAATGTATTAAATAAGAGGCTGCCATAATATGACCTATACAATGTGTTGCTACATCGTTAAATCTAACAAAAAACAAATGAGAGTTTAATACACAGTAGGGGCCTATGTGGATTATTGACATGTTAGAATGCACCATGCCCTAGAAAGCTTAATATGTAGGGCTTTATTCATGCCAAAGGGACTATTAACTTCTGGTCCGTCTGTGCTGTGTATTCATTAGAGGTTAACACATGACCGAAACAGGTAGGTTGGTAGTATTCATCATGTAAGAATGAGAAATGCCAAGTGCTTTGGCTTGTAATAGAAATATTTATGTTTGTAAGTTTATATTTTAGCCCTATTTCTTAAACAAAGTTTTTGTAAATTATTGCTGAAAAGCATGAAACATGGAAAAAATGTTATCGTTCTTTGTCTGCATATTTTTATTGTAAAGGTGAAAGTTTGTTTGTACCACAGGAAGTATTTACATTGAGGCTATAGTCTGTTCAGTAAAGAATTGAAATTATGACTGAATGTATGAAATTGTCTCTTGTTGAGTTTAACTAACTTTGATTTGATATTTTTTAGGAGTCAGGAACAGGAAAGACAAGTTGCTGATTGGATAAGATGGTTAATGGCCTCAGAGAATTTATTTGAAAGGTATTATAACAGTTGTTGGTTATACAAGACAGGGACACATTGAGTGACCAATCATACCCTTCCTGATTGTCTTTATTTGACCATATTTAATTTCTTTCTGTGACTTGGAATCACCATTTTATTTTTCATGTTTTAGATTTTCTAGGACATACCACAGTCTATGAAATTGGGATATGAAGGTGGTTGTCCGAACAGATTACTTTAAAATCAAGTACTATATCTCATTTGTCGAATTTTTGTTGCCCAAATGAAATTGTTGGTTGCCTGAACTAAACAGTGGTTGTCATAAGCAAGCGGACACCCTTTAATTTCGTTGACTGTACCATATATTACCTGTTTGTGATTCATATGACAGATTCAACCTATGACTGCATAGAATAGTCTTATGTTCTAAATGAAGCATAAAGACTTATTTCCATCATATTTTGGTACTTCTTTTATGCCATTGGAAGACTGGTGGAATAATGTGAGCACCAATTGTGACTGTCTGCCTCAGATGGCAGTTACTTGATAATTATGTTTTTCTCCAAACACTCGTCAGAATGATAATATTTAAAAACTCAGATGAGTTTGACGATTGGTCTATGGATTTTTCAAGAGTTATGTCCTTTTAACCATTTGATGAGAAGGTGCCGCTGTGGTTGCAGGGTTGACTTTGAAGCTGCTGCTTCATGTTCAATTCTTGGCCCCAACTGGTCATGCCTTTTTATGAAAACTTGCTATTAATGTTGATTTGCTTATGTGTAGGTGGAGAGAAATAGTTTTCTCATTATGAAAGGGTTAGCAAGTACAGGTAGTAAAAGTTCAGAGCTAGTTATGAGTATGATTTGCCATGATACAAAAGCTCATAAAAAGTGTTGATAAATTGCATAAAATCTACTGTAAAAATCTAATGATGTCTTGGGTTTTTTCTGTTACAGACAAGCAGGAAAAAGTTCATCATTTGGGGAAATGTTGTTTTTGATTGCTATTCATTTCCATGGAAACCATATGCATGCAATATCTGAACTTGTTTGCTCAACACTTGGTATGAAGGTAAGTTAGAGTATATCTGAATTCAGTTTTGGCAGGAAGAACATTGTCTCGTTGAATATTGAGAGCAGGATGCAAAAATATTGCTTCGTCAATCTTGAAGACTTTGTTTCATTCTGCTTGTTATATGAAAAAACTGTATGGTATGTATTGAATTTCCAACCAACCAAATACAAAAGCTACTATTAGTTCAAAATCTTGCTGTCCTGAAATCGTCATCAGGTACAACATAGTTCTGCGCTCTTAAAATGTCTCCACTAGCTTCCAGTAAATGCTAGAATCATGTTTATTTCATGGATTATCAGTGGACAGAATTTATAAGTGCAATAGAATATTTTTACAATAGTTTAGCACTGTATTAGTGACATGTATTTGTTATAGTATAATCTACTGGTAAGATTTTTTCCAGTTACATGGAATAATCTGATGTTATTGAAAGTTCTTAAAACTTATTCAACAACCACTTATTTGTTTTACATTTAACTACATAAGATTTGCTAATGTGGTTAAACATGTTTTACCTTATTTTGTGTTTATTGTAAATTTGTTTTTCAACTTGGGGTAGTTTATCATCTGGGATAACAAACTGATTGTGTTATTATTTTTAAAATTTTCTGATCAAATTTATTGAAACATTTCAGACTCATGTAAAAGCCAATGCTTTAGCTAGAATAAGACAGATCTTTACTCAAGATATATTTACTGATCAGGTAAGAGAGGGGAGAAGTTTTTGATTACTGGCATTCTTTTTTCTGTCATTGCTTGTTCATACAGCTTAATGTTTTAATGTATAATTTACATTCTAGATGTTACATGTTACATTGCAGGCCCTGACATTAAAGGCCATCCTATTGCCCCTGACCTATATTTGGGTTCAAGCAATTTGTTACTAAAAGTTATCATTGACTAGCCAGCTCTGTGTTGAATTGAATCCCTTCTAAAACCTACCATGTTGTTTCCTTTAGCAAAGACTTTATCCCACTAGCTCAGTACTGGATGACCAGGAAGTGGGCTCGAAGGAGATGAATGTAAGTTGTAGGAGCTTGTTTCACAATCAAGCTAAAAGAAATTAGTATAAACTAACTTATCAACTTTAAGTGCTATACTGGACGAAATGGAGGTTTTAGTTATAGTTATGGGCTAATATTGAGCGCTCTGTCACTTGTTTCATAATTTGGTTCTAAATGATAATTATACTATATTTGTCAGGTTATAACCACACATGCTGTGACAGTACCTGTAACTGAAGGTTTAAATGGTAACATGGCTGGATATTTACCTATACATTGTATTTATACTATATTTGTCAGGTTATAACCACACATGCTGTGACAGTACCTGTAACTGAAGGTTTAAATGGTAACATGGCTGGATATTTACCTATACATTGTATTTATCAGTTATTAAAGACTAGAGCATTCTCTAAATATAAAGTACCTATCAAGGTAAGTACCAATCTTGTTGTTGTTGTTGTTGACAATAACAATGTTATCGTTATTATTGTTATTGGCTTAGAAACGTTCGGCAAGTTGCCTAAACATAGCTCTATGTATCGCTTTGTGCCCTGGTTCCCTTCTTACAAGAAAAGGCTTTGTAATTAGATTTATACTTAACATTGGCATGCATGTAGGTTTGGAAACTACAAAAAAAACATTTTGAAACATTCGGCAAGTTGCCTAAGCATATCGCTATGTATTGCTTTGTGCCCTGGTACCCTTCTTACAAGAAAAGGAATAAGTGTGTGATATCATATTAAGGGTACCAGGCAGGATACAAAGTGATACAAAGCTATATGCTTAGGCAACTCATCTGTAATTTAAGCCATAAAAGCTCAATATAAATGCATTTACAAGTGTATGTGCTCCTTAGGTGGAAGAGTACTTTTAAAGCTTGCCAATAATGTTAAGTACCATCAGAAACTTTAAACTAACTTAAGTAAAGTTCAGAATTAGATTTTTAGCAAATTATGTTATACATGGCACTAGGATGACCATGTGAATATCACATGTTAGTGCTCATTTTATGTCAATGAAGAATCATGAATGTTATCCCTCTTGTTTAAAGATTTAAGTTTAGCATGTACAGTCATACAGTTCTGTTAATAAAGTTTTCTATGTATTTCAGGATTGGATATATTCCCAGATATATCAATGTTCCTATCCTCTACATTCATTATTACCTCAGTTATTAGAAGTATTTGTCAACTCTATATTAGTTAAAAGTGCTAAAACAGATCATACTAATCAACCAATAGAAACACATGAAATACTGGATCTGTTTAACAAGAAACCAGTCTTTCAAAAGGTAAAAGCATTTTTTTTTAACTCTGGAATCCTTAATACAACGCCTGGATTTCAAGTCTAGTGTCCGAAGGTGGGCACGAGTTCGAATCCCACCTGGGGAGGTTATACCCTTCCATAAAAATTTGACAATAATGTCATTTTTCCTGCATTAATAAAGTATATGGATAAGTTTCCGGCCTTGTGGAAGGGTAGGTGAGTACTGGTTATAGACAATGGTCCAGGAAAGCTAGGTCAGGTGGTTGGACACCATAAAATAACCTAAAAATTGTGTTGACACCATGTTAAACCCAGTATAAATAAACTTATACTATGCACTAATTATCCAATAACTTAACAGTCACAGTTTCAAAATTCATACCCTGGACTTGTACATTTTTGCTTGCTGACAAGTAATAAATGGAAATAGAAAATAAACCACTGAAATAACAAAAATACTAGTACATTGTAATCATAAATCACTTAGGCCTTAGTATTAGTTAGTTTACTAGGTTTACATTTGTAGGATTGTTCTATGTTAAAAGCATGTATCCAGATATCTGAGTCTGTCATGGAACAGTGAGGTAGATGAATGACCTAACACTGTTGATATGTGGCATAACACACAATCTGAAAAGTTTTGAAATATGGCATAAAGAAAATTGTTGCAAAGAGGTGTTATGCACCAACTGAAAATTGTTGCAAAGAGGCATAAAGCTCCAACTGAAAATTGTTGCAAAGAGGCATAAAGCTCCCTACTGAAACTTGTTGCAAAGAGGCATAAAGCTCCAACTGAAAATTGTTGCAAAGAGGCATAAAGCTCCAACTGAAAATTGTTGCAAAGAGGCATAAAGCTCCCAACTGAAAAATGTTGAAATGTATTATAAAGCAATATTCATATGTACTTTTTCTAGGTTTAAGTTTAATTCTTATCATTGTTTGATATTTCAGAACTGTAATGAAGAGATCAATTTAACACCACATATTTGTATGTTATATTATATATTGTTATATCAAGATATGTTAGACAGTCAAAGAAAAAATCTATGTAAGTTTTAGTTTATATATTCAATTTGATTTATGTCAATTCTGAAACAATCTAGAAATTTCCATTAACATGATGAAGCACAATCTTTGTGTGAAGCATCAGACTTGGGGAAATATCATAATGTCAGTTCTTGTTCCTTTCTTGTCTTAGGAACTTCATTCAAAACTAGTAGTATATGAAATTCCGCCAAGAAATTGGGAAGAAAAGATGTCTAGGTTAACGGTCATTTATGTCAAGAAAAATCATAGTTAAATGTTATTTATGCCAAAAATGAAGATATTATGATTGATTGAAAATATAAAGTAGAATTTGTCAGTTTAATGTTAAACATATTGATATGACCATATAAGGAAAAGTCACCATACATTATTGTCATCTACCAGTATATCAAACTTATTAGAAATATGAGCATTTGTATCAAAGTTTATTGGGCAGTTGCATTTTTAGCCAGATTTTTCAACAACAAAAATTCGGCTAATAATTTGGCGAAACACTGGCGGTCGGTCGCCCAGCCGGGCGACCGTCCGGTGTCTTTAACAAACATCATCATACAATGATAACATACCATGCGATGAACAGAATTAGAAAGTAACCACAACTCATCTGCCTTTATTATGGATTTTTTTCCCTTTGTAAATTTTGCATTTAAGTTTTTAAATCTGGTTTTAATGTGTTTTCCACATTACATTTCCTGTTAATGTCTTTAATATTGTGGCAGTGTTTATTCTTTGCTCTTATTGATTGAGTTTATCTAAAGTAACATTATCTTAAGTAACATTACCTTAATTGACCTATCTTATATTGTAGTGTTATCAGGTAGAAATGTAGATTCCTATCCAGACAGTCTAATGTCTACTATACCTATCAACTATCTTATATTTCAGTGTTATCAGGTAGAAATGTAGATTCCTATCCAGACAGTCTAATGTCTACTATACCTATCAACTATCTTATATTTCAGTGTTATCAGGTAGAAATGTAGATTCCTATCCAGACAGTCTAATGTCTACTATACCTATCAACTATCTTATATTTCAGTGTTATCTGGAAGAAATGTAGATTCCTATCCAGACAGTCTAATGTCTACTATACCTATCAACTATCTTATATTTCAGTGTTATCAGGTAGAAATGTAGATTCCTATCCAGACAGTCTAATGTCTACTATACCTATCAACTATCTTATATTTCAGTGTTATCAGGTAGAAATGTAGATTCCTATCCAGACAGTCTAATGTCTACTATACCTATCAACTATCTTATATTTCAGTGTTATCTGGAAGAAATGTAGATTCCTATCCAGACAGTCTAATGTCTACTATACCTATCAACTATCTTATATTTCAGTGTTATCAGGTAGAAATGTAGATTCCTATCCAGACAGTCTAATGTCTACTATACCTATCAACTATCTTATATTTCAGTGTTATCTGGAAGAAATGTAGATTCCTATCCAGACAGTCTAATGTCTACTATACCTATCAACTATCTTATATTTCAGTGTTATCAGGTAGAAATGTAGATTCCTATCCAGACAGTCTAATGTCTACTATACCTATCAACTATCTTATATTTCAGTGTTATCTGGAAGAAATGTAGATTCCTATCCAGACAGTCTAATGTCTACTATACCTATCAACTATCTTATATTTCAGTGTTATCTGGAAGAAATGTAGATTCCTATCCAGACAGTCTAATGTCTACTATACCTATCAACTATCTTATATTTCAGTGTTATCTGGAAGAAATGTAGATTCCTATCCAGACAGTCTTATGTCAACTATACCTATCAACTATCTAATACAACAGTCACAGAAGAGACAAGATTTATATGGTGGTGTCTTCTCTTCATTACTTAAGTAAGTGTTGTAAGAGCAAAGATTGGGCCAGGCCAAGTGGTTGACATTGGACTGGTAATCAGTAGAAAGCCAGCTCCTCATTGATTCAAAATACATCTAAAATCTAATTGGTATATTTTCATGAGCTGGAAACTTAATCCTACTGGCTTGTCTCAGTACTGGGGGACCAGAAAGCCAACTGGAGATTGATTATGTCAGTTCTGCATTGGTTCAAATCACATGCAAAATCTACTTGGCTATTTTCTTGACATAGAAACTTAATCCTGGCTTAGCACTGAGGGACCTGAAATCCAACTGGAGATTGATTATAAGTATGACTTGTTTCAAAGTCAAGCTAAGATTAATCAGTTTAACCTAAATTAGACTTTTCTGGCTGATTGGTAGACAATGCCAGTAGCCTAATAAGGTTACAGTTGTAAAGTTGAAAAATTTGCATCAGTGTGCAATTGTTAAATGTAAAATTAGATGGTGCCTCTTAGCTTTAACAATCTTCTCATTGCCTCACTTGCTTAAAGCCTTGCACTGGAGAACTGATACAGACTAGTGGAAATCACTGATTGTATAAAATTGGGCTAGTTTATTATTTTTGCCCATCTTTATAAAACATAATAAATCAGACTAGCGCTTATGAAAATATAGGTTAATGACTTTTTAGGAAATGTTAATTGTAAAGTTCATATTTGGAACTGGAATTTTTGGGATTTTCCAGCCTGATAAAGATTTGTTTGTACTGGATGCATATGTGCAGAACCAAGTTTTTTTCCCCAAAAATATTATTGCTGAAAAGTATGCAGCACAGATGAAATGGTATTGTTCGGTGTACACACATTTTTATTGCAACTTTATTTCTCTCAAGTACATTCAGTACAAATATTTTTTCTGCTGGAAAACCTCATCAACTTGAGTTCCAAATCAAAAATATATTGCTTATATATATCATATATTTGTAGATTATTGGTAAGTCAATATCCACATTTATGTATCATAGAAGATTGGTTGGACGATGCCATGTCAACAACAACAACATGTAAAATATATGATACTAGTTACAGTAAAGATAAATGTACAATACAAAGTTTTAAAGATGGTAAGTCTGTGGTTCCTTTTAGTCCATTTTAGGGCCAAAACAGATGTAAGGCCACAACAAGTTGATCTTGTGTTCTTAAGATTTTTCTGGAAAAAATGGGGCGAGGGAAGAAAACAATTCTTTATCCAGTTGTTTTATAGAGAGGTTTGACCAAATATTTATGAGCATGTGGGGAAATAAAAATATTTATTGTAAAAGCCATCAAAATTAAGGTGCGTGTGAATCTATAGAACACATAATCAACTTGTTGTGGCTTAATGTGGAACTTAAAATATTGAGTTTTTCCTGTTTCATTGTTTGAGTATACATATACACTGTTTTTTACTCATAATTGCTGAAATAATGTGTTTCAAATTCAATCCTATTGTTCTCAATACACATACTGTATATTGATATAGTAAATATTTTTTTGTATCTCAGGAAAAACCCATAAATTTGAATTCCAGATGAAGTTTTTTTCTGTCTCATTGACCTCCCCAAAATGCTCCTGTACTGTACCATTGATTGCATTTTTGCCAAGTTTTGTAGTATCATGTAAAAATCTAAGAAGAAAGAGACTGGTTCAATAATTGATTTTTCTAACAAGAAGAAATATTCCTGTGAAATGATTACTTTGTTATTAAATGGTAATACATGAATCTACAGTATTGAAAATGATTAAAACAAATTTGAGTTTTGTCGCTATTTGTACTCTAAAAGGGCATGTCTTTTTTACCCTTGATGTGGAGATAAACATCAGTCTTCTAATTCAGCCAGTGGACAGTTGACTGAGTCCACTGAAATTTTGTTAGTCCAGTGATTTACAGAATGTGAGTGGTCCGACACAGTCCAGAAACTTTTTACAGACACCATTATATGGAGGGTTGCCTGCAAGATTGTAGTAAGTGCATTGCATTAAAGAGGGAGTCACTACAGTCTTGCGGGCAACCCTTGATATATTTTCAATCAAATTATTATTTGTTGTTTTGGTGCTAAATCATTAAAATAAACTTCTAACTGAACACATTGCTAAGAAATAATTTGGTCCAGTAAATTGTCATTTTGTCTACTTAAAAATCCATTTTGCTGGACCAAATGTCCAGTGCAGATGAAAGTTCTTTGTGAATACTGAAACATAGTTCTGTATTTTATTTCAGCATTATCTACAGTACCAGAGAACTCTACCAACTTATTGATAGTAATGCAACAAATGATCAATCTTCCCACTGAAGAGTTACTTCCCTTCACTGAAGATATTGTACAAAGTTTACCAGTGATATTATCACCCTCCATTCCTCGTAAACTAACTGATCTCATGAAGAAAATATGGTTTAGAATACATTCACTTACTCCTAGAAGGTAAGAATTGTAATGTTCAGGTTTTAGTTGAAAATGTTGGAGTGAAGGACATACAGTTTCCGCCAAAAGTTTGGAGACGAAGGAAATTTAATAAAAAATTTGAAGTTCATTGATTGCTTTTTGTAGAGCTATTATTTTCAATATATTTAATATGGTTGATGATGAAAACAAATTTGTGAATGCGTCACATTTATAAGATTCAGCATCTAATTTCCCAAAACCTCTAAAACCAAATTCATTGTCATTCTTTTCTTTAAAGTAACAAAGATTTTTAGCTACTTTGAGGGTCTCAACTACAAATAGTTCCACAACATCAAAAGTAAGCAAAACTAAAAAGCATTCCAAAATAAATGGTAATCAAATCTTTTATTAAACATATGTAGTAGACTTACTAAGTGAAATGTCTCCAAACTTTCGGTGGGTACTGTATTCTTTACATGATTGTGATTTTCCTTTGATGTTTTGACCCCTTTACTGGTCAACAAATGAGTTCACTTCCTGGTGGCCTAGTGCTTAGCTGGTAGAATAAGGTTTCTTTCTCAAGAAAACTAGAAGAAAGGTTTTAAATGTGTTTTAAATCAATACATAGCTAGTTATCCAATGGTTGCTAGTCCTACTTCATAACTATATGGGCACACCCCTTCATAACAGTTGAAAAAAAAGTTTTCTCCCAATTTCTCTCAATTTTAATTTTGTTGCAATTTTCCTTTCTAAAAAGATCCTGCTAGTTTCTCTGATTGTATGATCGACTTAGATGATTTTTTTTATTCATAGTGTAAATCTATCCTATATTTTACAGTTTAAGACTTGTGACTGTGAATGCATTAAGACCACAACGTAAGAATGAGTTTAAATTTTCAACTTACACAGAGACAGATGTTACAGTGGATCCATTGATTGTGTTACGTTGTGATGAAAGGGTTTTTAGGTATGTAGTAGTTCTTTAGTTTACAATATTAAATAAGTTGGATAATAGTGAAGATGTAAGGATATTGCTACTTAGTGCTACATAGAATTTTTTCTATGCAACGGTTTGCTACATTGTAGTGCTAGCTACTAAAATCGTTCTTGCCACTTAAATGCATTCAGAACACTTACATATTCAGAGGCTGCACTCCTGATTTTACTAACACGAAGCAAGACTGTTGCATCGTACTTGGCTACACACAACACAACTTCTGTAAAATTGTGAAGTCAGTCTGAATGTGAATATGAAAGCAGACTTTAAATCGCATTTTAACTCTTAAATTTCAACTTCCTTATGCAACTGGCTCCTTGCAGTTATTATTTGCCATCGTTTGGGGAAACCCAGGGGGTGGGTGGGGGATGGTTTGGCAGGCGGGTGTCCAGTGTTGTTAACAATTGTGTTAAAAGTTGTTTGTTATCATATATTTCAGCCATTTATAATATTGTCGGATATATATGAAACTTCATACAATGATATCATACCATGTGATGATCAGAATTAGAAAGTAACTGCAACTCTACCTGGCTTTATTATGGATTATTTCTCTTCGTAATTTTTACGTCAAAGTTTTTTTTTAACGACATGAACTAAATTTTCCCCATCAGTGGAACAATCAGGCTTTAATGTTGTTTCCACATTATATTTCTTGTGTTTCAGATGTGCTCCTATATTAGAAGTAGTATTACGTATATTATCATCGTATACTCTAGCATGTAGAGTGTACATGGATAATCATATACAATGTAATCCTGTATTAGATAATAACAACCAAGCTGAACAAGATAGACAAGAACTTAAAGGTGCTCTACTGGCAGCACAAGAAAGTGCTATCATACAAATATTGCTGGAATATTGTATGGCTACTGGAGATGAGAAAAATGTAAGTATATACAAAATTACAATATACATAATTTAAACATTCAATTTTCACATGAGTACCATTTAAAGTTGAAATGTTATTTGTGATGAATACATATAATTATATACATTATCATAATATTGTGATACATTAGTTTTGTATGCGAGTTAAGCATTGCTGTCTATATAAAAAGTATATTTAAACGCATGATAAAGGAATGTAGCAATAGATTTAATATGGTTTTCATTTTTTGATGCCATAAATATATAAAACATGTTTATGTTAGGTCTGTTATAAAAATTTTGTAAATAAAGAGTGCGAATGTCACTGTAACTTTAGCAACATAAAAGAAAATGGTACTCATCTTCTACTTTTTTTGAGGAACTAAGTTTACAAATTTTGTTGTAACGCTCTGGTGTCGACCTTTTTCTATTTCTAAATCATGACTGCCTATTCTAAAATCAATCAAGTGTCAAGTTAATTCTTATTGATAATAGACTATTTTTTTACTGACCAGACTATATGAAATTATAATTGCAGGATGACAAAGGAATGTTAAATAATCTACATGAAGTAAGATCTGTTATATGTTCATATATACATCAAGTTTTCATATCCAATCCTAATCTAGCTAAACTGGTTCACTTTCAGGTATGTATACCAGTAACAGTATTTTACTTTATTTTTCAAATTGTTATTATTTCCTTCATTTCATTGTTCATTTTGGCATTTAGCATTCACTAAACTCAACATAGATAAATGTTTGCATTGACCTAATAAGGCCATTAAATTTTGATAAAAGCATGGTTGTCTATTACATTTCTGTTTCTGTTGTTAGTGTATACTACCTATTGCAAACTCTATAGATACTTTTCTTACTGATCCTATTCCCATTTTAGAGACTTTTGTTTCATCTTAATCTTATGTTTTTACTATAAGAAAATCTTCCTGGAAATAAAAATTTATAGAAAAACTTTACTTTCACTTTTTATAGAACTGTGTAACTATTTGAAGAAACAAGTTACTATTTATAGAAATACTATTTATAGTATCAATTTGCTATAAACTTACATGTTTACATATATATTACAGGGTTATCCATGTGAATTATTACCAGTTACTATATTAGGTATACCATCAATGCATATATGTTTAGATTATATACCTGAAATGTTGAGTCAACCACAGATGGATAAACAGGTAATCTCCCTTTAAATATGAATTTACTTGAAAAAAAATTTATCTTAAAGCTCACAGTTCTCAGATTTCAACTTAAACTATCAACTTTTCTAAAATCTTAAATCTTATAAAAACATTTTGGAGACAGTGCATTTTATTAATGATATTAAATTGACAAACTACTGTAAAAAAATGGAAAACTTTGTGATTTATGTATACATAATAACCTACCCCCTTAGTAATAGGATAGATGATTTTAGTGCATTTTTGTGACTTACTTTATTAGCCAGATTTTTCAATGAAAAAAATTTGGCTTATAGTTTGATGAAACCTGGGTAGGGGGGTTTTCTTATCACAAACTTTGAAAATGCTGTAAATGAGTACATGTGTATTATAATTACTATGTGAAGCTAGCTTATAACGGATGAAATTCAAGTTTCTATTGCTGAAATATAAGAAGTTGTTTTGAATTAGTTTTTCAATTTGAATTTTTTTGTTTGTTTCAGATATTTGCTATAAAACTAACATCTTATCTGTGTGGACAATATGCATTACCTAAATCTATGAGTATTGCTAAACTATGTTTGAATGTTATGTTTGCAATGATTGGAGGTAGGTTGCTTGATTACATTGATTTGTTTGGTCATCATCATTTATTCACAAAGGGAGCTAATTATGTATGGACTAGAACATTATATTGTGCCATGTTTGGTTTTAATTCCCTTGGTATAATGTAAAGTTTCATTTGGTCGTATAGAATGTGTGGCTATTGTAGGTATTGTGATGCTGGACAGAGGATCTTTGTTATTATATTATTATTTTATTGAATTAAGTAATATGCATTAATCTAGAGCAGTCCTTGAAATTTGTAAAAGTTTTCTTGATAAGTCCTTGAAAAGTCCTTGAATTTTGTTCTGATAATAGTCATTTAAAAGGCCAAGAAGTGGGACAAATTTAACTTGAATACACCTGTTGAGCAGTGTTTATGCTTATCTTACATGTGTATCAAATCACTAGGACATGTGACAGCGTTACAAAGGTTAATTACACTGCAGTCATTGGAACAATGAAGTCTTATAAATTTGGAAGTTCATCTGGCAAAATCAATTAGTCATACTTTATACATACTTAAGAATTTGTGATTACTGACATGGTTTTCTTTCAGTGTTGGATAGCAAGAAAAGATCAGAGTTTTTCCTAGAAACATTACCATACCTGGAGAAGATATGTAAAGCTTTCCCACCATTATGTGAAGATGTTACAAGTTTATTAATACAGATAGGACGTGTATGTGTCTCACATATGACTAGTACCAGTAATATACCACAAACAGGTAGGTGACAAACTTTCTGTTTTAAGCTGTGGCTTGGTCAAGTTTGACCCAAGCACTCCATCTTTTACAAAACGGATTTGATATATACTCATAGAATTTTTTTTTGCTCTTTGAATATAAGCCAGTATGTGATTCAGTTTCCATTGGCATTCAATTTAGTATTGAAAACATAGCCATATATGAACATTTATTCATAATTAAGCCATTGAAATTGGTCACTTGAGGTTAATATTTCTTTTTTTACAATTGTGACTTGTTGGGTTTTTTTAAATACATGTAATCATTTTTTTTCTAACCTAATGACCTGTTAGTTTTGTACATGCTGGGTAGTGTACATGTATTCATTTGTGTAGGTTATGATTTATAAATTTGTACTTCTGTCAGAAAATTAAAAAAAAATATTTATTACTTTTTTCAGATTATTCCATAGTTTTAAGTGGTGAAAGGGAAGTTACTCTTGGAGAACAACAATCAAAGGAGGAAGAGCCCTCAGAACCTCCACAGAAAAGATTGAAAATAGACAATGAACGTTTACCCACCCATCATAAACTGTATTCTGTGATACAAAGTACATTTAGATCTATTGTAACAAAAGCTATAGCAACCAGAGATCTTTATTGACTTGTGAAATAAGTTGTTGTTGATGATGTCATGGTAACTGAGGAAATGTTACCATAATCTTATAGTAACTATGGAAATATCATGGTAACTATGGAAATGTCATGGTAACTAAGGATATGTCATGGTAACTAAGGAAATGTCATGGTAACTAAGGAAATGTCATGGTAACTAAGAAAACTAGGAAATGTCATGGTAACTAAGGAAATATCATAGCATCTAAGGATATGTCATGGTAACTAGGGAAATGTCATGGCAACTAAGGAGTTATTGAATGGTGCATTAGCCACGACCATAAGCTATAACTGGCTCAAGGTTTAGCGTATGGTGTACAGACAGATTCATGATGGAGGTAGGAGTAAATACAGAGGAGTCATACTAACATAATACAAATTTACATTCAACTTCCAACAGTCATCAATGATAACTGCTGGTTGGTACTTGTCAGAACAGTGTCAAGGTGTAAACCACCATAACATACTCTTGTCTTTGGAGAATTTTGGTAAAATATGTTGTGTACATAAAAAGGAATTTTGAATCAAGCTCAACAAATTCAGTGCTAATTCATCAGAGTTCTGTGCTGACTTAGAAAATAGAAGTTGATGTTAATGATGGGCTTCTGGCTTGTGGGTTAATGCAATGACTGTGGTGCTATTTACTCTTAATGGGAGGCTTTCATTGTATTAAATCAATTATGAATGATAAAATTTCTGTGAAATTTACCCATAGTTTGACAATAGATGAGTCGTAAGAAAAGGACTAGAAGGTTGAAGTGTTTCGTCATCAAAATATTGATTTTCTTGACAAGCTAATTGTTATTTGCACAGTACATCTGGTACATACAGAGTTTTTCTGTTTTTATAACAAAGGTTTAAGTCAATTGTTTTCTAATATATTGATACTTGCATGTATATGTACTATGAATCAAGTTTTTGTCAGAAATGTTGTTGAAAATGTTCTTGTGCTATTAAAATGAAATGAAGATGAATTATTGTTGTCATTTTTAGCTCAACTATGCAACTATCTTTAGGTGCAACATTTATTCTTTGAAACTACTGAAGGCATTCACATGAAAGTTCACACATGATATGTCTACGGGGTTACTATTGGAAGTGAACTACCTAGTTGCATAACTCTAGCATGACTTATGACTGAATTATGGCTCTTTTATACTTATAGATAAGTTTTTTGCTGCAACATTTTATCTTTGAAACTACTAAATGGGTTCATTTGAAACTTCACACATATCTACAGGGTTACCATTTGAGGTCAAATACTGAGTTGCATATCTATAGCATGAATTTTGACTGGTTGTTGCTGTTGTTAACACTAAAAAAAACAAATAGTCAAGCACGCCGTCTGTAGACTGCTCTTGTTTATGTCTGTTAATAATTAGTCTGGAGTTTCCCGCTCTTATATGCTTTAATACTTCAAATCGTGCTCTATTTCAGCTTTATCAATGCCACACATTTAAGACAACTTGGAATATTGTCTGATCATGACCAATTATTTAAATGAAGTCTTGTCATCTCATCATCTTCGGATTTTTGATTAGAGTGCAGGTGTGGGGGCATTATCCACGTCAGTGGGCCCCCTTCCAGGTAACAGGCTAGCTGCACGCCTGCGGTTTCTCACACCTGCTTTCCAGGCGTCTCTTTCTTGAGGGTTGATCGCAGAGAGGTTCCATTCTCTGCGATCCCTCTCTGTTAACTGCTTCCATGTCAACTTGGGCCTTCAAAGGTTTGCGTGCCCCTGTGACCTGCATGGTACTGGCTGCCTTGATGCCACCATTTGACCTTTCTACGTGGCCATACCATTTTAGTCTCCTTTCCCTCAATATGAAGTCCAGGTCTTCTAGGCCGAGCTGTTTGAGGAGGTCTTGGGATCTGATGGTGGCAATGTCCTGTTGTTTTATTTTACAAATCTGCCTGACCATTGCTCGGTCGTTTCGCTTCAGGCGTTGCAGATTTGTTTTGGACAGGGGCCAAGTCTCACTGGCATAGAGCATCACACTCCTTACGCATGTGCTGTACACTCTGCCACGTGTTTTGTATGAGAGGTGACGTGATGTGAGGATTGGTAGCAGCTCTCTGAATTTTTTCCACGCAGACTTGACTCTGGTTATGGCTGCCAAGTCACAGCCTCCTGCTGCAGAGAGCATATCACCAAGGTATCGGAAAGATGCTACCACCTCTAGTTTGTCCTGTCCCATCTGTATGTCGGACTGAGGCCTGCCATCTAGTGGACGTGCTAAACCCGTGCAGCGTGCACACTTGTAGCTTGGGTCCTCTTTGATGTGTTTCAGTCCACTGCTCTTATGGACCCAGTTTCTACAGCAACTGCAGAGGATGCTGTTGCTGCCTTCTCCGGTCTGGCACACTGCACATGGGAACTGTCCCGAACATGTGCAGTGTGCCGGACCGGAGTAGGCAGCAACAGCATCTTGTACTATCATTTATTAGTGTCATATATACTGAGGAGTGTTGCAACATCTTTGTGCAAAATATTTGTCCGTTGCAATTGTCACAGAGTGAGATTAACATGCAGCCTGACCAAGACTTAAATGGGGGACCCTCGTTTACAAGGTTAGCGCTCTTTCCACTGAGCTATCTAGCTGCTTTCGTATCTTTCTCCCCATAATGTTAACAGGTAAGTACTGAGGCAGATGAGATTTCAGTACAAATGCTTTCCATGAGCTCTGGTTAGGAATCTGATTGTTGAAAAGAAACAATTTGTACAGCTGTCTAGGAGGGCTAGACAAGAGTATGATCTGGGGCTAATAAAACTGCAAGAGGAATTTCATAACTTAATAGTGTCAAAGGTACCATATCACTTAGTATATTATACAGACATAGTATATAAAATCACTGAATTATTAACTGATTAAGAATCCTGACCTACTAAACTAAACTTCTTTATTTGATTAAACGCCTATCTCTATATTACATATTCAATGGCGTCGTACAAAAAAATAAATAATAACAATAATGAATAAGCAAAAACCCTCCACCATAAATACGTAATGAACATACAAAACTTTCATATTTTTTATACCCTCCCTTTGGCGACTTATATTTTTTCGAAATTCTCAGGATACAGATTTGTCTTCCTTAGAAAAAACTCGTTAATATATTAATGTATTATTAATTACTTATCAAAGTTGCACTTAACACAATGAAATTGAGTGATAATATTTAATATGGACTTAATAATCTATACATCAGTTTTTCTTGATTTATACTCTACCTGTGAAATACTCGCCAATGCTTGTACATGTGTGTCAGAACTAAGCAATTAAAAGAGGTGCTTCCCTTAAATGAATGAATTTTACTCTATATTTTCTTCTAGCTTCGTACTGTGAATCACTGTAAAACTCACGATTTCTCCAAGGGGTAGAAGATCCTAATAGTACACTTGATGGACTGGGATCTAGACACCAACCAGAGTATTTTGTATTTGGAATCATACATGTACTGATAATTTTACATAATAACCTTAATAACCAAGGCAGGAAGGTCTGAATTCCACAACTCCAGATTGACCCAGTCTGTGAACACCCAGTAAAACTATTTCTTTTCAGCATGCTACAGTGACAAGTCCTGTCCTAAACCTTTTTTGAATAAGAAAAGCGTTGGTAGCTTTTCCAGGTTTTTTTTTCAAAAAAGTTTAAAACTGGCATTGGAGATGTCATGCGCAGCAAATAGTACACACTTTTCTGCTTAGCCTCCAGTAGATATCATGAAAATCTGACAAGAATTAAAATACATAGTTTCAGCTCTATAAAACTCTCGAGTCAAGGTGGATTTTTACTGTTTTCTTCTTGAAACTGTAGCATTTGTGACTTCATAGTCATGTGGTATCATCACCTTGATAGATGATGATTGGTACATTTACTCTCAAAGTGAAATCTTACTACATTGTATCAGTACAAATAGCACATCCACAAATCTAACTCCAGAACAAATAAGGACCATCAAAAGCAATGGTCTTTATAGGAGAATGCTCTTAATATACTAGAGCTCTTGTTCCACCCAAAGTAAACATTTGGGACTTAAATCAGACTTTGTAGCAGACCTTTACTGTACTCATATTATATAATTGAAGTAAATACATAAAAAAGACAAAACTCTTTGAATGTGTTTATTTGAATTAAAGCTGCCACATAGTTATCAATAAATGGTTGTAAATCAACAAGTTTCATACATACATTATAAACTTCTTATCATTAATATCATTAGACATATTAGATTAACTGTGGAATAGTATTTATCATGTATTCACATAGCATCTTAAGTCAAACTTACATTGTCTTAACAATATTCCAACATTAAAGATTTTTCCCTATTAATCAACACTTTCTATCATGTTATGTACAGTAAGAATGTACAGTAAGACATGCAATCATTTATTCAAAGACCCCAATGGAAACGAGGTAATCCACATTACCTTTCTTGTGCCATCTTTAATAAATGAAAATATGTCCTAGTAAAATGAATGCATTAAACTAACAGTATTTATATTTTATGTTTTCACTGTTTTATTAATCATTTTGTGTGCTATGTAGATGTATATATACTACTTTCATTCATTGAATAAATTTTATTTATCAAAGTAAAATAACATGGGCAAAAAGTGAAAGTTTCAGTATTAGTAAAAAAGATTCTTGAAACCTCAGCTAGGGTTCTTTTTCTATGTAAAAGCTATTTAAATAAAAAATATTTAAATTAGAATATTCACTCATAAAACTAAGTTTTGCCTAAGATGCTAGTGAATACATTCATCTGTTCTATAATATCAAATGTTTTGTGGAGTATGGTATATGACCTCTGACAAGAAAAAACAACTCAGAAATTACGTCCACAGATATAAACTTGTTGTCTAGTCAAAACCTCGTAACTTTACTTTTTTTGAATTGAAGTTATGAAATTTTGACTCCACAACAACAATAAAAAAACAAGTCTGTGTTTTGACTGTGGATGTTCCTGTTATATTTTCACAATCCTTTTTTATTTTAAAACAAAAACCCACAGAATTTCAAATCTGCAGAGATTTCCATTTGGACAGATAAACACTATACAAACATTTCTCAAGGAAGTCTAATATGTGATTGAATTACAAAGTTTACACAAATGTTAGCAAAAACAACAAAATTAATACGTTCAAAATGTAGTAGGAAAACAGCCACCGATGTCAACAACAACAGCATATCAACACCTGCTCTAAATTAAATCACAATAATCAAAGTCTAGAAATTCAAAATCTACTGACAAAAAACATAATTTAGTTTAACCAGCCTTAGAGACCGTCTGAATGGAATCACCTTGATTTTAGTTATCCAATCATACATCATCTAACTTAACATTTAAAGACTTCCTGTTCATAAAGATTGTATTTAAGACTTACACAGATGGGTCATTAAACAATGGTTAAACTAACTATACATGTTGTTATCAACAAGCTCATCATTTGAACCGGTGTAGCAGTCTATTCCCCCACCCCCGGCTAATCTTTCCCTAGTGGCCTGGTCCTTTTTTTCCCAGAAAAGATTGGCCTGAGTCTTTTTTCTGGCAAAAGATTGGCCAAGGGTTTGTTAAATCTTACTATGATACAACATTATTTCTTTCAGCCAATCTCCCCCCCCCCGGATGATTTATCTCCCGTTGATAAAACTATTCTCTATTATGTTATTTTTATAATTAGATTAGATTAACCAGTGGGGGGGGGGGGGGGGTTGACCTGTTACACCTGGTTTAGTAATTGTACTATGGGTCTAAATATACATTTTTTTTTAAACGTCATATTCAACACATATATAGGTCATATATACGACGGACAGCTCTTCCTACTATAGGTTTCCTGGACACTTTTCTATCACCAGTACTAACTTATCCTACAACGAGGCCTACAACTCATGTATAGGGTATGACCTGCCACAATCTGATTAAAACCCGATCTAAAATTTTACCGCTCGCACACTCACTAATTTAGATCTGGCCTTTTCCAATCGAAGGTCACGTTCAGGTGACCTTTTCTCATCATAATATTCATGACGAAATTGTTATGATACGTAACTTGTTTACATCGTCTACGTCACGAAATTTGAAATGAGCCGCCCAATCGCAGACTGTGAATTATACTGCTATTAAATTAGCATGCAAACATAGGTCTAAAAATAGAAATTACGAATATCAAAATGTGATTAATAGTGTTTTCGTCTAGACGAAAGCTACGCATTGATTGGTCGACACAAAGTTCATCTCGACGTGACCTTGCATTGACTAAGTAGAGATCCAGTACGACAACGCGAGTAGAACAGGATCTCTGTTTACGGAGATTGGACCTGCCACGAGCGGGTTTCAAACCCACGATCTCCGGATTCGAAGTCAGACATGCTAACCACTATGCCACGGCTCCTAAATATAAAAATACATAGCAATCAATATAGGCTTTTAGGAAGTCTATGAAAATTTCGGTGTTTTGGACAGAACAATTTGCCTTGAATACAAAGGTTGATATAAAAGCTAGGTAATGTTGATACCTGGGATCAGTTTTTTATGGTTATTATTCTTGTTCTAGACATCAGTGACTGTGACTAAGTTTAGTAAGTTTAGTCAGAAAGTAACACACTATCCAATACATATCATATTTTAACAAACATGTTTTAATCCAGTTTTTATACAGAATATGGTCAATGAAAATCAAAAACATCATAAGTTAGTACAAATCAGCAATTTTTATCCCAAAATCAGATTCAAACCTGCAATTCCAAAGTTGCATACATTTAGGACACATACACAAATTGTTACACATTTTTTTTATATTCTATTTTTTTTTTAATTTAGTTAAAATTTAAATTTTATGAAATTCTAAAAAGTTATTGTCTATCATAATTTGGTGGTAAGACAACTGAATAAAATGAAATTATTAATCTCAATGTACTAGATTTTTTTATTTTCAATGAGATTTCTAACACTATTTTTCACAATAAACATAATTTTCACACTTGTGGTCCCTTAATGTTGTTACTATATGATATTCTTTGACACAATAATACCCATATATTGAATAAAATGATAAACACATAAACATACATTTACATATCTTAACAAATTCCAAGATACACTGAAGTACATGTACATAATAAATGGACCAAAATCACAAGGAATAAAGAAATAATTTGGTGCATATAATACTAGGGTAAAATTTTCACCTGATATACATGAAGGAATGAAAACTAGCATATTACTATACCATGAAAACAACAATTCTTTAAATAATTTCTAACGTAGGCATGTGCATTTTCACTATATATTTAATGTGACATCATCTATATCTAACTATTGAACACATACACGGGTGTTATAATCTACCCCCATATTTATTAACTGAAAGGTAAAATTATTAAATTTTTTAAATGCTAGAATTGAAATAACTTAGTTTTTTTCTATATTTTGTAGTAGAATAAAACATAGACACTTGTTTTGATGTGACTATTAAATATAGTTCTATTACATTAACCTGTCACAACTTAAATAATTACACGGTCACTGAATCTATTATTTTTAACCCCTTTCAAACTTGTTATAATCCCGATATTCAAAATCGTCGCATATATAGTTAGATTATCAATAATTAATATGGATTGGTGGCTCAATGGTTAAAAAGAGGTTAAATAATAACACATTCAGTGACCATGTAATTATTGTTGTTGTGACAAGTTAATGTAATAGAACTATAACTCATGTTAAAGCACTCAATATCTAATTAGTGCGCACAAAACACGTGCCTATGTTTTATTATACAACAAAATATAGAAAACTGTACGTTATTTCTTAATGAACATATGAATCAAATGGTTTGAACATAAATGTTTTTATAAATGCATAGAAGAACAATACAGTTGATTTAAAAACCCACCACCACTATTCCTAATAATTAAAAGAGATCATTCACCATTCTGTTAAACTATAAGAAAACTGTCACCACTAAACTATACTACAAGCTCTTGTGTGTTTTAATGCAAAATGCATCCAAACTTGGGCAAAATTATTTTCAGTACAAAAACTAAAGACAA
Source organism: Mactra quadrangularis (assembly GCA_025267735.1). Taxonomy (NCBI): domain Eukaryota; kingdom Metazoa; phylum Mollusca; class Bivalvia; order Venerida; family Mactridae; genus Mactra; species Mactra quadrangularis. The sequence continues at coordinate 22,857,834 of CM046305.1, forward strand.
CTGTAAGTTATTTCTTTAAAGATAGAGTCACTGAAAAAAAAACTTGAGTTTAAATGAAAAATCTTATAAAGAAATATCTAAATGCGAACATTTCTTTTTAAATTGGAAGCTTAATAAAAGAGTTGTATGTAGTTATAGATGGGGTATATCCTCATGAATATTAATAATGTAGAAGCGTCCATTTTAATATGAGCTTAATCTTATCTAATATTCAACAACTGTTGTAAAATTTTGATTAAAATTAAGTAAAATATTGTAAAACTATACATTGCACTTTGAATTACATATTCCATGTTTAATAAAATCTATCATTTAAACTGAAGTTATCTTTGTAACCAACTCTCCTTTTAACTAACATACATTTACATGAATAAAGTAAAACATACAATATATAAATGATAATATTTGTCAAGCATGCCAGTTTTCTCTGGAAATTTTCAGCCTCTCAGACAGTGAGTCATTAATTTCAACCATTTCACTCAATCTGCTACAAAAAAAAGTAAAAAATAAGCACATAGTGAAATTGAGTGTCAGGACTTATTATAAAATTGAGTGATTTTAGTCACTTAGTAAGAAATATGGCAGCATAATTTTGATAAAATAAAACAATAGAAGAAATCAATGAAAAGGTAACCATCAAATTCTATTATAACTTTTACATTTTGTTTAACAAGCTCCAGTTGGCTAACAATACGGTACTAGTATACATCCAAGTCACCGATAATGAAATCAATAAACATCTCCATTATAAACCATGTACTTCAATTTTTTTTAAATTAAAACTATCATACATGACAAATATATCAAACAAATCATTTAATACAAACATTAAATCAAGTTAGAACAAAAAAACGAACACCAGTACAAGCAAGTAGCTGCCTTTTTTATATAAATTGCACACACAAATGTAAAAATATTTACAACAAATTACATAAAGACTAACTCTACTAACTACTTTATTACTATCAGCTTATCCGTTCTAAAAAAAAATATTTACTTGAGTCAATAGAAAATAAATTCCTACATTCTCGTCCCTGCATGCCCAGTAAAATATTTCCGAAGGAATGTTTCATTTTGTTTTATTTTGAAAAATAAAATGCTAATAGATATTATTAAGTCCTAAATTTAAAAACTGTTCGCTCCTATGATTACATTACACAGTGGATAAGCACTAAATAAATGGACAGGTTTTTTCATAAACTTCTGTTGAGTACAACAGATAAAGTTACAGAAAATTAATTATGCTAATGATATAGAAATGAGTCAAACATTCAAAGTCATAGACAGTAGATTTTTAAAACCCTTGAACCATGTCCATATACACTAAAAGTCTATTTCGTTGCCATGACAATTTTCCTATAGACCCAGCATGAAACATTTTTCCATATTTCAAACATTGAAACAACATTTATTAGATATGTACAAACTACTAAGCTAGAAATTACAACAAATAAAGTATGTACAATTTGCAAATGATTCAAAAACTATAACACAATTAAAACATTTCGTTTTCTTTTTTCCACTCTTCTTATCATACTCCATTTGAATTAAAATAATCTTTAAGTCAATTTTCCATAATATCAAAAATATAAGTAAGACACCATCTTTATGTATATACTAACAACCTCATGCCAAAAATCAACAAAAAAAAAGAAAAATTGTAAATTTAATAATTTAAAGTTTAGTTTTTAAATCAAACAAAATAAATGATAACTCTTTGATACCAATTAATAAAAGGTAATATTAATCATAATGCTACAAATTTGTGAATTAAGAATGACAAAAAAAACCCAACAATCTAATCATGTTCCATTACAAGTAGACATGCACAAAACAGACAAAGCACAATGATAATAAGCACTCAGAATTCTAAATATATACAATAAAAGTCAATATATCAACAAAACATAAAGTTCTAGATCTGTAAGTACCCAGTAAATAAAAGTAAAAGAAGTCAAATATAATTTAATCAAGTTCTAGATCTATAGAAATACCCAGTTAATACATGTATAAACATAGGCAGTCATATATTTGATATGATATTATTATTCAAAGTTTGGATCTTTTTGCATGTGAGACCGTGTTCCTATTCAAAAACCTATTAAAGGTATCTTCCCATTTGAAAATTTCGTAAAACTCTCAGTTTTCAAAACAAATATGAACTTATACAAGCCTATTTTTTCCAAAGTAGCAATTTTAGCAATAATTCTTCCCAATTTTCTAAAAATTAACAGGCTAAGACCTCTTACCAATCAGGAGAAAAATTGTGCAAAAAGTTCCATGTAAAAATCTTCACAATTCAGAACACAACAGAATGGCATGGTTTAAATAAAACAATTAATTTTACCAAGTACAATAATTATGTAAGGTTTGGACCCCATAGGCTCAAAGGTAAAGAACACAATAACTGAACAAAAATCTTGCACCAAATTCATTATTTGAATATACAGACAAAGCTTTTTTAATCTGTCAAAGAAAACAAAATTTTCATGCCAACATACTATTACATATTGTATATTCAAAAGAATACTGACTTCAATAATATGAGGCATAGAAAATTATGTACACTTTGAAGATTAATAAACATGAGACATTATAATGTTAAATGGAATATTTAAAAATTATAATAATGCTTTGAATAGTAAGTAAGGTACCGTCAGAGCTGCCACCATGGAATTTTGAGGTAAACGAAAATAAAATAAAATAAAAACCAGTCAATATTTACTCAAATATTTTTACAACATATTCTGTCATATTGGCCGAACATGACTCACATATCAAACCCGTCACAAATTTTGAAATTCTTTTCTAGTAATGGTATCACAAAAACAATTATTAAAATCAAATTTTCTTTGTCTCCTAACTTTTATTGTGCACAGTATAATGGCAAAGATGATCACACATTATCAGATGTAACATATATTTACTGATTATTATGAATAAAAAATTTTGCTGAAATCAGCCAAATCAGATAGGCAGCATTATTTTCATACACATACATGAGGAGTATAATCTTCCATACTTTCTCTCTTCTCATCACACACATATGTAAATCAATGGAATAAATAAGGATGAGTGAGACAAAATGATGGATTGTTCAAGGTTACAAAGAACTTTCAGACTTTCAGACATTACCAAGACACATTATTTCCCATAAGGCACTTCAAACATAGATAATCTATTTAACATTTGAACTGCACAATGATAAATGTTACAGTACATCTAGTATATTTATAGTAGCAGCCTATCTCATACTTATATAATGTATATAATAGTCACCAAGTCTTTCAACAAAAAATAACTATTACATACAGTTAAACCTGAATCAACAGTGGCCTGTGTTAACCCTTATCCTGCTTTAATATTAATAATTGACCTGTCTCATCTTCAACTTGGAGCAGTCCATTTAGTCAATAAAAGAGAGATCTAGTTCAAAACGCAGTTGAGCACCAACTAGTTGAGTGCTAGCTCAGCTTGTACGTCTATGCATGCTGGTCTGGCACTATACTGTTGGCAAAGCCATCTAAGCTTCGTTTTCAGCATGGTAAGGGTTAAGCTATGGTTTTAGCAGCCAAAGTAAATTTAATCGAACATTAATATTAGTTTCACTTTTTTAAGCAGCAGTTTTCATTGTAACCCTTGCCTTGACTGTTTAATTCAAGGTTTAACTGTACATTATAGTCTAAAAGTCTGACAAAAAGTTGTTTGTTCCAAATATAAAACACAGTACAAGCAATGATTGAACGCTAAGTACTAAAAAGTTTACAGGTAGATATAGATTAGATTCTTATTTATATCAGACAATTCTAATTCCAAAATACAAGATTAGAACAATATTATGCCACAAAGATGTAAATGATCATCTGGTTCCAGTGGATGCTTGATTAGGCTTCAGATGCTTGGTAGTTAAGTTCAAAGTCATTTGTGGTCAAATCTTACAATCTATTACTAAAGGTCATAAATCTCACAAAAAGTACATTCATTTCAAGGTCACACTGGTTGGTTATCTTCTATTCAAGGTTAATTTATCTTTAATCATCAGTTCAGGGTCATTAAGTCTGCTACCTTCATCTCAAGGTCACAAATGACCAATTAAAGGTCGTGCTCTGCCACACTCTGCTTCAAATAATCTGCATATAGTTTTTGCTGCAAGAAAGATCAAGAAATTATAATAATTAACTATATGCATAGACACAGACTTATATACATAGATCTACGTCATAACATACAAAACATTATACTGAAGACAGTGCATAAGAAAGTCTCTTCCTATCAGTTTTTTGTGTTGATGAGTACAATGCAATGGTTTTACTTTAATGCAGCAAAATCAAGACTGCAGCCTTTTGCCCGAGTGTTTACAATGAATTCAGTCAGCAAACAAAATTCTGCCAGCTATGGCTACATTGTGGCAAAATGTGGCATAAGAAACATATGGGTATGTTATCATATATAAAAAAACATGACCTAACAATGTTTATTTTTGGTCAATTTTATAGCCGTTTATGGGCTATATTCCCAATCCAAAATCATACCCTTTTTCCCAAATTTCAATCCAAAATTCCCAATTTAACTTGAGAAGTAAGATTTTTGAGAAAAAGACAGCTGTAAGTATGTATTGACCTAAAATTATACATCCCAGTAATCTTTCTTTTTAAATAACTAACTAACTTAATGAAAACTGAAACTAAAACTTTGTTAAATCTGCTATTGTTGATATATTTGCATATGACATTTCATCCCAATTTAAAAACTAAATGCCGATAAAATTCCCAATTCTAGGGGTATGGGTTATATTCCCAAATTTGTGAAAAAAAACATTGCCTAAATTTAAATAATTCCAATAGCCTTTGGACACTCTACCACATTGCCATAAAAACTAGCATGAAGGCAAGGAATGTACAAGTGCCATATTAAACCTTGGCCATGAATATACTGTACTTACCAATCTTAAGTTAATTTATGCATAAGCTATTCTATATAATGATTTCAAAGGATTGATCTATCACTAGAATGTATTTATTAATGAACTCAATCATGGCCTTAACCTACTGCCTGAAGTCACAGTCTAGTAAAAATTGATAGGGCTAGTGAAAACAAGGACCCTATCATTGTAGGGTCCATAGTGAAAACTACTTATTTTATACACATATAAGTCTGGCTAGTTGAACAAAAAATCAATAATTTTGCCCCTAATCATAAAACATAATCAAATGGACTAGTGTAGGAAAAAATCTGAATTTATTTTTCGTTGGTGAATCATAAATAAAAGAAGACCACACAGTGACATACCTTCTTAGTTTTAACAATACTCTGTACATAGTCCTTCATTTCTAATAAAGATTTTCGTTGTTTTCTAGACAATGTTGGTTTGGTTCTGAAATAAAACATAATTTATATATTCTAATACGTTCAATAACCTAATTTAAACTATTCTGTAACCATAGTTACAACAATCTTATCAAATATTCAAACATAAACTTCAGTTAGTTTATACCAATTTATTTTATCTCCATTGTAAAACAAGTTCTAACAATTTAGATTAATCACTTTCTAGTCTCCTAGTACTGAGCTAGAAGGATAAACTGTCTTGCCCAAGGAAACGACAGGGTAAGTTTTGGATGAAATTCGAGCCAACGTGGAGTCAGCTATCCAATGATTTCCAGTCCAACATTGTAACCACATGGCCTTGCAAGATCCTTAAAATCCATCTAAGTGCAATTATAACACTCCCATTCTACACTATAGATTCATTTTATAAATTTTTACAATTTCAATCAGCTTACAAGTTTTCAATACTTCTATAGTAAGTAGAAAATACTGAGGGTTAATACATAGTGTTTATAGTCAATAAAATGAAGTAAACTCCTTCACAGCAATGCAGTTGAATTACAAATCCTATTTTCAAAAATTGGCACAAATAAGGTTTAACAAGAGCTCCGCTGGGCGGGGCATTATACGCCCGAGAGCAGTCCTTGCTGTGTTCTATCTCATATGAAGTCCTTGTGACCTTGATAAATGACCCCTGGATATCAGAATAAGTCCCATCTTTAACTGGAGGGCTATCCAAAGCAAAGATTTTGAGAACCTAGGTTATCACCGGCGCAAAGTTTTTCCTTGCCCTGGGCCTCAGAACCATAAGTTCTCACCTTTGACCCAAAGAGTATTGGTACATAAAATTTGGAGATATAAGATAAAGTTGGTTATTGGACAAGGTTTTTCCTCATGATTTCCTTATGACTTTGACCTTTGACCCAGGGGCCTAAAACCAAAGGGGCATATGCTAGACATTTAGACTACCCTTAAATAAAATTTGGTGAACACAGGTACAATCATTATCGAGTTATTGTCCGGAAAATTTTCAATATAAAGTAAGTCCCAGTGACTTTGACTTAAGACTCTAGGGTCTCCATGACAAATGGGCTGATCCACATAAAATTTGGTTAACCTAGGTACAAACATTGTTTAGTTATTGTCCTGACAATGTTTCTCCATATGATGCCCCTGTGACCTTGACCTTTGACCCAGGGGCCTCAAAACCAATAGGGCAAATCCTTGACACATGGGCTACTTGCACATAAAATTTGGTGAACCTAGGTACATAAGTGGTTCAGGTATTGTCTGGACAAAGTTTTTCCATATAATGCCTCTGTGACCTTGACCTTTGAACACGTAGGTCACATCCTTGACACAAGGGCTACCTTCACATGAAATTTTGTGAACCTAGGTACAGCCGTTGTTGAGTTATTACCCGGACAAGGTTTTCAATATGATGCCCCTGTGACCTTGACCTTTGACCCAGGGGCCCCAAAACCAACAAGGCATACCCTTGATACATGGGCTACTCGCAAATAAAATTTGGTGAACCTAGGTACATTGGTGGTTCAGTTATTGACTGGACAAAGTTTTTCCATATGATGCCTCTGTGACCTTGACCTTTGAACCTGGGGCCCCAAAACGAATAGGGAACATCCTTGACACAAAGGCTACCTTCACTTAAAATTTTGTGAACCTAGGTTCAGTCGTTGAGGAGTTATTGTCCGGACAAGGTTTTTCAATATGATGCCCCTGTGACCTTGACCTTTAACCCAGGGGCCCAAAAAACCAATAGGGCATATCCTTGACACAAGGGCTACCCTCACATAATATTTGGTGAACCTAGGTACATTGGTGGTTCAGTAATTGTCAGGACAAGTTTTTCATTGTTTGCCATTTTGACTTTATTAACATATGGCATATATAGAGATATATGAAAGGGGAAGTAATTCAAAGTCGAATGAAAAAAATTGAATTATCTCCACTTTATGCACAACTAGACATCAATGTTTATCATCAGAGGGAGTTTGAAGAAAATTGGCCAAGAAATGAGGGAGGAGTTGTCCGCACAAGGAAGACGGACAGACTGACGGACAGACGGACGGGCGGCGCCATAACATAATATGACCCTTCGGGCGTATAAAAATTCACTCATTGCAAGTAAAGAACTTCTACATGTATAATAGGTACAAAATCATAATTGTGTTACCCTTGGCCTTCGATTCAATTTAGAGCAGGCCCTTCAGCTCAGTGGTACAAGCATAGTTCACAGTAACTTAGTGTTTTAAATGTTCGAAGTCTAACAAATGTGATGTTGCTACAGTGTAGTCAGTCACTGTGAAATTATTCAAACTGACAGTTAAGAAAAAACGGACTATACTAAGGATTAGAATCCTATAAATGACAAATCATATTTTTAAAGAACATTTGATCCATCCATCCACCTATCCATCCATCCATCCAGATTTTTTCAAGTCCCAACTGAGGTACACATAAAGGGACAGACAGCATAGAGCCAAAGAAAAATGGAGATTGCAACTTGATGAGTCAATCCATCATTATTTACATGTAGTAAGACTATTTTTGTGCTGACACAATAGATTGCTGTATCCTTAAAAATAAGGACAAACTTAGCAGGTCATAACAAATCTACAGACTTCTTTATTTACATGTAGTTAAGGCTAGTTTTGTGCTGATCCAAGTGGGATAAAAATAAACAGAAAATAACATCTACTCACCTAGATGCAAATTTAGCAATAATTAGCATCAACAATGCAATACCTAATATGGAAAACAATACATATAATGTATAATCTTTAGGTATTGAACTCCATAATGTTCTCAAAGGACCCTGAAATATTAGAGAGAATGAGTCTTGAATTACATAAAACATCTTACAATAGTTCTACACTAGTAGCATAAAACTTTTCCAATAACACTGTCTGGACAGTTTTACATTTTTTTCCAAAAATTGTGAAAGCATTGCATTTTGAGGAATGAATATAGCTTGATAAGAAGTATTTTCGCTTGAATATGTTCCTGGCAGAGTATCAACTGAGAATCAATGAAGTTCAGGGGAACAGAATCATAAATAATTGATTTTATATGGAACATCTAGCATTTTCAAAAATTGACGAGTCAGCATATTTCTTGTAGTTTTTTGTATTTCTGAGTTTTCGTACAGAAAAAAACCTAGATGAGAAAAAACTCATGCAAAACATTCTAGACACACTAGGGACTTGTACTAAAAAAGATATCAATATGTTTCTACATGATAATGACAAAAATAATTTTGGTATAAGAAATATTACATTATATACTTAGTCTAGTGAAGTACAATTTACACTGAGCTCCAAATGTTTCTTTACACATGTTAAATTTTGATGTTTTGGAATATACTTAGATATAATATACATGTAGTTATTAGTTTCAATCCAATTCACAGTCTATCATGAACTGCCAATTATATTCTATCATATAATGTGTATTATTTATATACAATAAAAATATATAACAAATTGTGTCTGCAATAATTTTATAATTTTTTGATAAAAAATAATAGAAAATTATGAAATGAAAAAATTACATGTCATGGGCGTAGCACTTAATGGTCATAACTCATTCTTTTTCTTACAATGAGTTACGACTGTTTTGCACTAAGTCTGCGATGTGTAAAGAAACTTTTGGACCCCAGTGTATAGAAGTTCAAGTTAAACATACACTATTATTATACTGTCTGAGGTTATTTATATCAGAAATATCATATATATAAACCAGACATGTGCACTTTCCTTAAAACAGGAAAACATAAATATGTTATAGACAGTTATAATACTTCATATAATGGCTGTACTCACACTGAGGAAATGTCACATAACCAATTTCTTGATAATATTCAATTTGATAAAATAAATATACAGTCAGCAATTGTTTTTTGGCAATTTTGCACAACCCCAGTGTTGCCATAGTTACCAAGATTCAGACTCAAATCTTTTAACTTGTTCTAAGCAAACATACCTTCTCAACTGGAGGTAACAACTAAATCTAGATATTCAGCCTTTCTAGGAATGGTGAGTAGATTGAAAGACTGCCATGTTATAACAGTGTATTGCTTAGTCTATCTATGTTAAAACCAACAAAAAAACAAACAACAAAACAAAAACAAAAAACAACAACAAACAAACAAAAAACTACCTACCAGATATAAAGCCATTGCTTCAACCATCTCTTTTCCTAATACATTCTTCAATACTTTATCTTGTGAACTGATTAAAAATGTTGTTAACAGCAAGAATGGCAGTAACATTCCTAGGAAACCATAAGTAGCTCCACGCATTCTAGACTTTAAGTTCTGTGACGATGTAGCACTGGAATCAAACAAAGTCATGGTAATTGTATTACAGGTCTAGATATCTTTTCACTCAAAAAATCCTAATGAAAAAAGTTATCATAAGTCAATTTTTTAAATGTTGCAGTTCAAAGTCGGAAGGGTAATTAACATAAGTGTGGATTGATAATAAAACAATGTGCAATATTCTACATAATTCAATAATATTTGAAATTGATAGGCCAAAAAATGAGTTTATTATTACTGTTTCTTGCTTTTGACTTACGATCATTATTGTAAGATTTTTTGTGAAAAACACCACTAGTATTTTTACACTTTTAATTACTTTATACTTATTCACCAACTCAGAGCCATCTTACTTAGTGAGCTCATTTCACTGGACTGATAATCATGAAGATGATGCCTTTAACAAGATATTTGGCAGTGTTATACCTTCGCATGGTCAATATTTGGTGGTCCTGATGCTGAACATGAATTAAAGCACTGGAGTGCTGGAGGAACGATGTCCTGAACTTATTTTTGATTGTTTATTACTATCGAATGATGTAATTAAGCTACGCATATAACATGCATTGTCAAAAACATCGTAGGCCCTTTTTACTCCAACAAGTAATCATTGCTGTTGTCACGGGTTGAGTTGTCTATGGGTTGAGTTGTCCCGTCTCCATTGCAAGATTTGTATGTCCTGAGAGTAACCTCCCTTTTCCTGAAGAGTTTCAAGAACGACAACACAAGCCAGCGTTGTATTACATTTAAATGAGATGTTAATGAGTTTCACGCTTGAACTACGCCTCTTTGTCTATGTTGAAAATTATAGAAGCGTGAAAAGAGTAATCTTATACTTTCTTGTTACCATTGGAACGATGTTAAATAACATCGTTCCAAAAATGTGAACAGGTGCCAATAATAAGATGTATCCAATATATTGCAGCCATATCTGGACCTGTCATTGTATGTATTTCCTACTGTTTCACTTAATACTAACACAAACCTCCTAGCATGCTTTCATTTAAAGGTTTTTTTTACAAAGATTCAATTTCAAAACATAATGTCCCTTAAGTGTGATTTTCACAAAATGGCCAAGTGAATACAGAAGCACTCTGAAACACTCAAAACTGATTCCAAAAAGACAGTTCTGGAATAATGCAACAAATAAAGTCTTATTATTATTTTTTACTATCATGAAAACACAAAAACTACACATTAGCTTAACAGATTTTTCCTGGAAAATTCTAATCATTTTTATAAATAATATTATTTCAAGCAATTTATGAAATTGACACAAATTGTAAAGAAAATTTTTCAATTACAAAAAGTGGGATATTTAAGGAGAACTTAAATAAAATATACAAAAAGGCTAAATTATTATGATAAAATAAAACAATAAAAAGATAAACTGAGTTTGTTTCAAAAACTCACCCAAAATAATGAGAGGGTAGTTATACTTAATAAGATTTAGCGTTTCATATTACTATTTTATTTCAAACAAAAAACTTTTGAGTTCTGGAATTCTTTTATTCTTAACTATTTTAATCATTAAAAGTTCCATGACATTATCTTTATATTTGACTTATAAAATAAAAAATTGCCAACGTCATAGCAAAAGTGATAGCATAAGCACTAATTTTCATAAAAAAGTTGAGCTAAAAAATTACCCCATTGGTTTGATATTTCCACCCACACAGAACAGAGAAAGTCACATGGAATATAATACCATGACCATAAAGCATGGCAGATAATACAAAGTCTTGTCACACTACTCTAAGATAACTCTCTATAATGAAATTACAACAAAATTTAGAGTATCTTCTACTCACCTATCAGTAGCTAGTTTATCTTCTACAGTCCTTGCAATCTGATCACAATCTCTCTCTAAGGAGTTTAATGTTGTCTGTATAGTCTGATTGATTGTACGTTCTATCTCTTTACATACTTCATCTATCTGATTGGCACAACGAGATCCCTAAAATATACATGTAACAAGATCCCTATAATATACAACAACAAGATCCCTATAATATACAACAACAAGATCCCTATAATATACAACAACAAGATCCCTATAATATACAACAACAAGATCCCTATAATATACAACAACAAGATCCCTAAAACATACATGTAACAAGATCCCTATAATATACAACAACAAGATCCCTATAATATACAACAACAAGATCCCTATAATATACAACAACAAGATCCCTATAATATACAACAACAAGATCCCTATAATATACAACAACAAGATCCCTATAATATACAACAACAAGATCCCTATAATATACAACAACAAGATCCCTATAATATACAACAACAAGATCCCTATAATATACAACAACAAGATCCCTATAATATATACATGTGATCCCTATAATATATACAACAACAAGGTAAGTCAGGAAGTTGGTAAGTTTGAATAGGATCAGTTGCCCAGCTGGGGGTGTGCCAGGATTTCAAATCTAGTTTCCAGAAGAAGGTATGGGTTTGAATCCCATCCTGGGAGATTAAAAAAAACCCTATCATAAAAATATGACAATGTTAATGTCAATTTTTCTCCATTACCAATGCATATGGAGAATTTGCTGACCTGGTGGATAGGTAGGCAAGTATTGGTTATAGGCAAAGGTCCAAGACACCTAGGTAAGATATACTGGTTGTCATAAAATGACCAAAATTTGTTTTGATATGCGATTAAACCCAGAAGAAAAAGTCTTATTGGATTTTAACATTGTGTCAACACAAATTATGGTCATAATACAATTACCAGCGCACATAACCTAGCTTTTCTGGACCTTAGTCTATAACCAGTATTCACATACCCATACACAGGGTCAACAACTTCAACATATACCTCATTAATGGAAGTAAGTCAACATTACTGTCTAATTTCCAAGGAAAGGAATAGCTCAAGTAAGGCATGAACTAGCAACCCCCTTCAAGCACTAGATTCGAATGTCCTGTTGCAAGCCTACTGCACCATATATCAGGCTTAACTAAGTAAGTAAATGAGAATAGGAAACTTCAAGGATAGGTAAATATACGATTTCCATTTTATAAGACAAGAAATTCAAAATAAAAATGAATAAAATCGAAGCTACATTGCGACAGATTAGAAAAGCTGGGCAAAAAATAAACAAAATAATCAATTCAAATCTTAATTACATAGCAACCAGTGAAACATTGCTAATTAACAAAATAATCCTTTTAGAGTAAACATCCCTTAATGAAACATTGAAACAGCAAGAAGTTGAACAGAATTGTATTATCATTTAACACAAACTTGTTTTAAAATGCCAAGTAATACTGATTATTCAAACAGTTCAATTTGGTCCAGGGAATAAGCAAAAAAAATGACATTTTTGACAATATGGCAACAAATAAATGAAAGTTGGTCACATTTTTTGAGTTAAAGAAGAAATGTTTGTTAGCTGTGATTTAAGATTCATAGTGGACATGTATGGTATGATTGTCCAGACCAATTTTGTACAGGGATGTGCAATGTCACATTTTTCCACTTGTCTATGGACAAGAACATAAAATGTAATGTGGAAACCACACTAAAGCCTGATTTAAAAACTTTAACGCAAAAATTACAAAGGGAAATAATCCATAATAAAGGCAGGTAGAGTTGTGGTTCCTGTCTAATTCTGTTTATCACATGGTATGTTACCATTGTATGAAGTTTCGTAAAGATCTGACAATAAATGGCAGAGATATATGCTAAATTGAAAACTTTAACACAATTGTTAACACCACCAGACGCCCGACTGCCCGCCCTCCCACCTGCCCGCCCGTGTTTCGCCGAACTATTAGCCGAATTTTTTCATTGAAAAATCCAGCTAAAAATCTAAAAATCAACTTGTTGGTAATCAAATGCAGAAATATTCAGTTGTTCAATATTGAACATGAAATGTTGAGAAATATGATATAAAATACAAGCTATAAGTTAAAATAAATAATGCATTATAAAATAGTTTACTTTGAGTATGATTTAATCATTCAGATATTTACATTAACAAGTATTGCCATGTTAGTTTATTTACAGCTTAAAATAAAGCTTGTCCAGGGACAAGTGGGTTGGTAATACTTGTCAGTAGGCATAAATGTACAAGTTGGACAGGTTGGACATAGGAATTCCCCATCCCTGTAGTACAATTGGTTGTACTCTGCAGAGATAGCTGTCTTTTAAAAGTAACACGGTGAAAATTATTTGTGTCAGCTGTAAGATGTTTGTGCTATTTAATATTGCTATTATTTAATATATTCAGACTTAATTAGTTTTATATTTTATCTAGAAATAAAAAAATATGTTAACTAACTTTAATCCATAAAGTGACCCAATCTATTCAAATCACTCACAATGAATAGTGATTATCTTAAAGCAGAATAGCAGGGTGCAGCACCTTCCCCTTAGCTCCCCCTGTCCACTTTTTTGGTCCTTCTGATCCACATATAGTTACTTTGGAAACATCAATCCTCTGATGCCCACCTGACCCTTTTTTCTGCCTCCCAGCCCTTTTCTGAGCTTTCTAAGAATAACCAATAATGAAAGTACATCAGTTCTCTCTTGTCAAGGAAAACAATTTTTTGCATAATACCGGTATTTAAAAAAAAATCCCAATGAAATTGTAGAATTCATTTTTTTTCTGCAATAATCCAGAATGTCTGACCTCGTTCTTGAAGAGAAAATTGTAGACAGTATAAATAAGAGAGAAGAAAGCAGGAGAGTCAATCAATACTGTTAGCACATCAACTATCACATGTACTTTCTACTTCCTGGTTCCTCAAGTTTAAAATTAACATGTGTTGCAGTTATCACGTTTGAATTTTTTTGAGAACTAGCTCAACAATTGTAAAGGACAAAATTATCAACTAGCCAAACTATAATTTTGTGATATAAGTAACATTCACAAGCCCGCATCAATATCTTACAAGTATTAGGGCAATATAATCAACTAGCCAGCCTATATGAAAATAAGTTGTTTTCACTAGCTAAAATCAATTTTTACTTGTCCTGCACTTTGCGCTAGTGTGTTAAGGCAAAGACTAAATACTGACATACATTATAATTGTGTCTACTAAGGTTTTCCTCTTCCTTATTAATTTCGATAATTAATTCCATATTCTGGAAGAAATTTTCTTACAAGAAAATACAAAGCTTCTTCTGTGTAATGGAATTGAACAACCAAATTGGAACATTTTAGTATTATAAAGCATTTGTTTGTAAGCAGTCACTACGAAGTTCAACAGTTGATTACTGGACAGAAGGTCAAGTGAATTTCAAAATTTATCAGGACCAAAGACAATTTTCATTATTTTGATGAATTGAAAACTGTGTGGATGAGATCCACTTTTGTGCCAGACAGTCAGTCCTAATTACATGATTTTGCAACAACCGAGGTGGGTTTAAAACTGGAACTTTACTGCAATACCTTAAAATTAATGTTGACTTTACAAATATTACAAAATGCTGTATTTAACACATTGATGGAAGTTGAAATTTCTGAAAGTACTTGGATGGAAGTTGAAATTTTCTGAAAATACTTGGATGGATGTTGAAATTTTCTGAAAATACTTGGATGGAAGTTGAAATTTTTTGAAAATACTAGGATGGAAGTTGAAATTTTCTGAAAATACTTGGATGGATGTTGAAATTTTCTGAAAGTACTTGGATGAAAGTTGAAATTTTTTTAAAATACTGAAAACCTATATTCAAATACTATGTACTGAAATAGACAGATTTCCTATAAACTACATAGAATAATTTACTCTCAAAATACTTAATTCGGTATAAAACTGATCAGAACAGAACAAACCTTTATTTCTCAAATTATCATACATGATCAATTACAAGTACAGTTTATCAACAAAAAACAAAATATAGGAAATTTTAGATGTATACAAAGAGGGTATTACAACTTCTAGAGCAAAAAAAGGAAACCGAGAAGAAAAACAATCACTTGTCTGTCAAACGACTACTTTAACAATTATTATAGATACTGAAATGTATCTGTATGATCGGAAAACTGGACTATGTACTGATCTTTTTTACCTGTAGATGTTTGACAAATGGACTTTGATTGTGAGCGTCTCGTGATTCAGATAAAAACAAAACATTGAATTTATTGAAAAGATTATTGTTGTACAATAATTAACTTTCACCCATGAACAAGCTATATCTAACAAAAAGTTACCTTCTGGTTCATAGAGGGTACATAGATAGTAGGCATATCAAATCCAGTTCGGTTTAATCCAGGTCTTTTACACAATTCTTGTACAATCTGCATCATTACTCTCTGAAAATATACAAGAAAAAAATACATTATGAATATGAATGAAATTAAATTATAATTTGGGGCAAATGCAGCCTACGAAATAAGTGTGTGTGCGGTTGCCCTGGACAACCACTTTTCAGTTTGGGCAACCAACAATTTCCTTTTGCCACCAAAATTCTGCAAATGAGATATAGCTTGTTCTTAAAATGATCTGTTTAGAAAACCACGTTCATATCCTAATTTCATAGACTGGGCAAGTGTAAGGTTGATGCACCCTAGAACCTGATTTATTTTCCCACTGTCTGCTTGAAGGTGGACATCTCTTAGATTTTTGTTGTTTATTTGTAATGTCCCTTTTATAACAAAAGTTTAAGCAAGAAACCCCAAAAACCTCCCTTTTAGCGTTATAGCTGTGTGGTGGGTCCATGGTTTTTACTGTTGCCGTTCCTGATATGTTTGCATACATCTTTTATTACTTACTCAAACCTCGTTCCTACATATTAATCACTCTCTAGTCTACTTCTTGGTCACCCAGCACAAAGCTAGTAGGATAGTTTCCCAGCTTCTGGTAAACTAACAAACATGTTTTGGATGCGATTAGAACCAACAGGGAGCTGGCTATCCAATAAATATTAGTCAAATGTCATAACCACTTGGCCAAGCCCCCTCTGAAGGATACAATTGATCCTAAGGTACCATCAGCCTACATGGTAGACTTGTCTGTCTCTAATACAATACATGTACACCATAATCATTGGCTATAGCCAGTTCTGCCTAGGCTAAATATCACATCTATAACCTAACTTGACGGCTAGTTTCTTTAAACAATGTTATCCTTCTAACTCAGAACTGTTAGACCAGAAAGTGAAATCAAGAGTGTTTAATATAAGTTTGAATACTTTTTTCACAACAAAGCTAAAATAAAATTAGTGCAATTTCCAGTAAATTAAACTAGATTCTAACACAAGACAAACTTCAATGTCAGTTGCTATTTTTTTACCAAAAAAATGAAAGTTTCAGACAATACCTGATGAGGGAGCATAGAAGTTCTATCTACGAGGAAAACTCAGATTTTGAACCAACTACATTAAAATTTTAGACACAAACCAAATGTTACATGAAATATAATGTGAAAACGACATTAAAGCCGGATTTTTCCGCAGATAATGCAAAAATTACAAAGGGAAATAATCCATATTAAAGCCAAGTAGAGTTGTTGT
The DNA here is from genome assembly GCA_025267735.1 of Mactra quadrangularis. Taxonomy (NCBI): domain Eukaryota; kingdom Metazoa; phylum Mollusca; class Bivalvia; order Venerida; family Mactridae; genus Mactra; species Mactra quadrangularis. The sequence goes on from CM046305.1 coordinate 22,874,993, forward strand.
TACTTTCTAATTCTGTTCATCACATGGTATGTTATCATTGTATGAAGTTTCATAAAGATCTGACAAGAAATGGTAAATAAATTTTTTTAATGCAATTGTTAACAACACTGGACGCCTATCCAAACATCCTGTGCCCGGGTTTCCCCAAATTGTAAGCTGAATTTTTTCATTGAAAAATCAGGCTAACAAGGTGTGAAAATAAGAACTCCCAATACCAAGCACAAGAAAGTTTAAGGGTTTCCTGACTTACACAGAGATGTGAAAGTCAACTAAATAACCTGTGGATTGGTGAACAATGTTATATCATGTCAGCCAATGTTATATAACAAAGAAAATTATCAATATTTGTAAACTAAAAAACCAACATTCTAATGATAGCTTTGTGATGTTAAAGTTAAAGGAAATATACGAAACAAGGAAGTGAAAACTATACTTCCTTGTCTGATGTCCTGGAAATAGTTTAATAATCATGGAGGATTACTGTATCTTTGAAGAGATGTAATAGTGGAAAGGTAACCCGGGTCGGAAGCGCCGTAGGAAGCACCCCTGGATTTTGAATCAAGTGTCCCAGGGAAGTTATACTCTTCGATGAATATTTGACCATAATATCAATTTTCCTCCATTAATAAGGTATATGGAGAAGTTTCCAGCCTTGTGGAAGGGTAGGTGAGTACTGGTTATAGACAAGGGTCCAGGAAAGCTAGGTTAGGTGCACTGGATGACGTAAAATAACTAGTAAAATTGTGTTGACACGGAGTTAAACACAGTATAAATAAATAATGTTGGAAAGGTAAGGGAGTACTGGAAGAATTTTGGTTTATTTATTTCATGACTAGACACTGATTTTTAAACAATGTTGCCCGAATGGACAGCCAGCTATATATTTTTTTAAATAGCCCGAGCCATATCTTCAATAGCAGTAACAGGTTGCCCAAATCAAAATATAGGTCTTAAGGGACAATAGGGCAACCCTTAATGTCGAACCCTGTAATTATTTTGGGTATATCACAGTATCAATACATGTTATGGTCATTTTACAGAGGCCAGCTCACACAACCTTTCTCTTCACACTTCTAGACACCAGTGTAAAACTTGTAAGCACTTACTCTTCCACAAGGCTCACAACTTCTCCATATACTTTATTAACAGAAAAACCAACATTACTGTCAAATTTACATGGAAGAGTATAATCAGTCCTGGTGAAGCGTACATGTAAGTCAAGGGACAGGGACACAAAAGTTTCCATGTCATACAATGATAGCATGTTACTGAACCAATTAAAATAATTTACAAGTATAATTGTGTCACGCAAATAGGTAAATCATTGTGATCAATATTATCAAGAAGTACAATAAACATGTACAACACAGATGTCATGTCATGTTTTATGACATGATATAACCACAAAATATGAAGTATATTATTTGATAAAAAAAATACATAATAACTCTCAAGATACAATTGTTTCAACTATTTATCAAACAGTTAGTAATTTCTATTTTTAGAATAAATTTATTTAAAAAACGACCTACATTATGACCTTTATCAATAATACAAGTTGACCTAGTTCATGACCCCAGCACACAAAGACACGTCATGCACATCCTATCATATAAAGTAAGTATCATGATTTTTGTACTTGAAAATTACCCCATCATGCTTACAGTATAATATTTACTGTAAATAAAAAAAACCACCCATCACGATTACTATATACCCTATTCATACTTTATACCTTATTAAAAGTACCCTACCACGAATTTACACTAAAAATACCACACCTCAAATTATATTAATACCCACATCATGTATACCAAAGTACTGTACATATATTTTCTCCATAAAACATTTTTACCTATTTAATCTACCTGATACCCAAACACAGTATAACCTCTGTTATCTGTAACACTCAAAACTCTTGGAAGTCCTCAACTCATAAAAAAATTAGTCAATTTTTGATCCAACAGATTGGGTTAAAAAAACTAAGAAATTTGATAAAGCCTAAGAAATCTAAACAAAGGGGCCCTGTGGACCTTGGGCATCTTATCTGTGGTACAGTGGTGGGACATGCATTTAGGGACCGATAGGTCCTGGGATTGATCCCTACTAGGGGCACTGCTAATTTCCTTAAGCAAGAACTTTACCTACAGTTGTTCCACTCCACCCAGACATAAACGGTTACTGTGAGGGGTCTTCTGCTTGAGGGTGATTTCCATAATCAGGGGTTATGGTACAAAATTGTAGTCAGTTGAACATGTATATGGAAGCAGACTTTAAACCGCACTTTAACTTTTTTATAACTTATTGGAGAACTAAAATCTAAGAGCACCTGAAACAAGATCTTATAGCACTTTTATATACAGCTGTACAGAAGAACTTCAAGGTTTGACTTTATTCTCAGGTGTGCTAAAACCCTAAGAAATCTGGAAAAAAACCTTAAAAAAACCCTCAGAAATCTAAAAAAAATCTAAAAAATGAAATGTAAACAAAACATCAGGAATCTCAGGTAACACTGTAATGAGAGACACTATGTACATATTTATGTTAAACTTAATACATGTATAACAAAAGGTCAAGAATAAGTACACTTTACAGATCTATATATAAGACACCTAATATACATGATAAATATAGTATGGTCATGTAAGGATATTAATCAGAAAGTAGAGGATATTAACCCTGTCTTCTAACCAAGACAATGTTATCAAGAGTTTAATGGACCATCTTGACAGTTATAGTTCTATAATGTATGAAATGGTATTTATAAGAAAATATAGTCAAAGATCCAGGAAGTAAGGAGATATGTATCATTGGGATCTCATAGATCACCTAGGTAGGAACTATCAAAGCTCTAAACATATCATGGGCTTAACGCAAAACGGTCATAACTCAATTTTAAAAAAATGAGTTATGACCGTTTAGTGCTAAGCCGTCCATATAGTTTTCTTGTAGTGAACGACACTATTATGCTGCTTAATTATTAAAAGAGTTTGTGTAATACACTGGCCAGGCATCTTATTGTACATGTACCTAGGTATCACTGTTTTTTCAGGCCATTTTTACGAAGAAATTAGGTCCCATTTCATTCCCCCAAAAATGTATTTTTCCCCTTTTTAGCAACAAATTCTCTTGAGTCTCTTCATAATTTGAAAGGAAACAAAAATGTAGCTCCTTGAACCTGTACAAAAAATTGCTACGCTTAATATGTTGTTGCCCAACTATATAGAATAGCTCATCTATTCCTCAAAACAGTCAAAGTAAAAAAATTGAAAATAACTTCAAATGAGGACAAAAATAAAAGTACAACTTATCAAATGAATCTCAAAGAAGACTGACACAGATTTGATGAAGTTTCACATTAAAACACTTTCATCACAGAAAATCATTAGAAAAAAACCCAGTCACTGCGAAACTCAACAGTTTATTACTAGACAATAGGTCCTGTGAAAATCATAACTTTACAGCACATCACCAATTTTTAAAGGACTGAAGACATTTTTACTTATTTTGATGAATTGAAAATGGTGTGAATGATATCAAATTTTTGCCAGACTGTCTGTCCTATCTAGAGGGACCTTCTAATTTTTTAGAGGATTTGTATGTCTGGCCTCCATGTTTGGTGGTGCTGAAAAAACAAATCACCTAGTCTTCTTTATAAAAAAACCTTTTCAAAAATTGACATAGCAACCATCTCTGATGTTCTCAATATTTTCCCCTAAACTCATGTTTAAAATGTTACACTCTAAAGCACACCAAGGTCGATGTTTTGTGACAAGCAAAAATTATTCAAAATTTTCTTGACACAAATAGAAATTTTGTCAGAATTTTCAGTATTGAATAACAAGAAGTCAAATTTCTAACATGATTTACTGGAGAAAAGCATCAATTTGCATTTTTCGCAGACAAATCATTCTTGTAAATAAGACTGAAATTTGTGCAATGTAAATTTTATATTTTCACTGGATTTATAAACTACGGAAAAACAAGTGAACAAAGTCAATCTGTTTTGTTCATGAATAAATTTCACATTAAAGGAGAAAAAAAACGACAAGTCTTTGTCACTTGTAGAAAAAATCTCTATGAAATAACTGGGGAAAAGTTGAATATTTCATAGCCTGCAATAAAAGCCACACTATATGACCATGTTATGATATCAAATGCATAATAATTTTCATATTCTCACACTTGTGAAAGCCATGCAAGGAGGATAAAACAATAAGGCTATTTTATGATGACCATGTGGTCAATATTATGATTCTACAGAAAATAGTACAATATATTCAGACAATCAACAAAAAAGTTCATATTAGGTGCATACAACATAGTGACCTAGTTGCCTCTATCAAAAACACTTTAATCTACATAAAAGAAATGCAAAAAATATAATAAACATTGTTATATAATAAAGCAACATTTTCTAGTCTTAATCTCCCAACATTTTTATGTGATTCTCAATTCTCAACAGTTAAAAATCTAGGTTTAAGGGTCTACTTTTATTTGTTTTGGCTCACAATGTCAATCAACACAAAACAGTAGTCTTCTATTATCTCCCCAATTAAGAAGAGTAAATCCCCTTTATTATCTTAAATATTAAACAATGATCTTCCTTACACAGTGATCTCCCTTAATCACTCCAAATATGAAAACAATAATCTCCCTTTATCACTCCACATAAGAAAACAATAATCTCCCTTTATCACTCCACATAAGAAAACAATAATCTCCCTTTATCACTTCACATTAGAAAATATTTATCTCCCTTTATCACTCCACATAAGAAAACAATAATCTCCATTTATAACTCCAAATAAAAAAACAGTAATCTCCCTTTATCATTCCAAATAAAAAAACAATAGTCTCCCTTTATAACTCTAAATAAAAAACAGTAATCTCCCTTTATCACTCCAAATTAAAAACAATAGTCTCCCTTTATAACTCCAAATAAAAACAGTAATCTCCCTTTATCACTCCAAATTAAAAACAATAGTCTCCCTTTACCACTCTAAATAAGAAAACAGTAATCATCTCTTACCTGTCTATCACTCTCCATACCAGCTTCATCAGCCTTACTAAGATAAAACTTCATTCTCTCGGCATGTTTTTGACTTAACTCTTCTACTATATTCAATGTTCTCTTACATAATGCTTGACCAATAGGATCAAAGAACACAAATATCAAGTCAGCTAAATCACCTGAAATTTTTGTATCAATACATTTAAATATTGATTTTACATCTACTCATTCATAAGTTGTTAAAGAGCCATCCTAATGAAGGATAATATGCTTGTTCATTTGTTAGTTTGTTTGAATTTTATCTTTTAACAAAATTACACTATCAAAGTCTCATAACCAGTACCCCATTCCCAATAGTCCAAAGCTCAGACAAGTGAAAATGGATTAAGGCTAGTTAACTATTTCAAATAGTAGGGCAAGTGGAAACCGGGGTTGGTAGCACACCGGCATTTGGAATTTCATGTCCCAAAGGGCTACGCATTCCAATCAAACCGGGGGAGGTTATACCCTTCCATGAAAATTTGGCAATAATGTCATTTTTCCTCCATTGATATGATAAATGGAGAAGTTTATGGCCTTGTGGAAGGGTAGGTGAGTACTGATTATAGACAAGGGTCCAAGAAAGCTAGGTTAGGTGCCCTGGACGTTGTAAAATGACCTGAATTGTGTTGACACAGCGTTAAACCCAGTAAAAAAAAAAAAAATGATATTTTCCTATTGCTACATTGTATATAATGAAATAAATCAGACTAGTGCTTGAGAGCATTGATGGCAATGACTACTATAAGTTAAGCTGAAGGGCCCAACCAAAGCTTTGATAATGTTTTTTAAGCTAACTATAGCTGAAAAGTCTACCAAAGTTTTGAAACTTGCAACAAACTGATTATAGTGGAAAATCAAGCATTTTACCACAACAAAATTCTCTGTCCCACCCTCCAATTTACACTTTAAGTAAGTTCCACTATTGGGACCATTAAAATTCAATTCAATTGCCCTTGGTGGCATTATGATTATAGTGATATATTCTAAAATTAAGCAAACCCGGGTCGATAGCGCAGTTGGTAGCGCGCCCGGATTTGGATACTTGTGCCTGAGGGGGCGCGGGTTTGAATCCCACCCTGGGAGGTTATACCCTTCCATGAAAATTTGACAATACTGTCGATTTCCTCCATTGACTAGATAATATGGAGAAGTTTCCGGCCTTGTGGAAGGGTAGGTGAGTACTGGTTATAGACAATGGTCCAGGAAAGCTAGGTTAGGTGCGCTGGACGCCCTAAAATGACCTAAATTGTGTTGACACCGCGTTAACTCCAATAAATAAATAAATTAAGCATTTGGGACGTAAAAATCACACAAAAAAAATATGAGTCTGCAATAACCAAGGTAGTTTTTACAGCAAAACCTTACCATACAACACAATTAAGTCATTTAACCCTATATCTCAAATCCAGCAAATACACAAAATCTCATATTCATGAAATTGACAATACAAAATTTTAAATGTAATTCAAAAAGTGCACTAAGAGAATTCAAGTATTAATGTCGCTCCATATATTAGACATGAAATGGCATTTTAAAATTCATAGAGGACTGTCTAAATCAAGTTTCATTTCAAGCTGTTTGCACTTCACATCAATTAATCTCCTGTCGACTTTAAGTGCACAATGATTATCAATAAAGCTACAGGGTATTAAAGTTCAAACATTCATATAAAGCGCTTTCATGGTTTTTTGGCCATTATGAACATTTCTAAGAATTTCAATGACAAATAATTCTTATTTCCCTTCAAGTTCTATTTTCTTTATTCAGTTTTTTTAACCAGTTACTTCAATCAAAATCATTGACAATTTCTGGTATTCAGTCCCCAGAGCAGAAACCCACAAAACAGAACTGCCACATTTCAAGTTTTGACAGTCAATGCCTTAAATTTTCTTTTAAAGCACTTGCCTGATTTGTGTTATATGGTAAAGGGAATGGCCCAATTCACGTCCTTAATTTTCTGGTACATTAGCCAATTTTTTGTTTTAGTAAAGCGTAAAATTATCAACAAATGTCCTCACCATATGCATAACAAAACAACTCTAAACTAGCCCAACTCAAATTTTATAAGACTGTGACTTCAAGCTAGTGGGACCAGGTAATGACTGCAGTCCAGTAAAATTTGCCATTTCACTGGTTCAAATTGATGTCCAGTCCCAGAAAAACGCTTTTCTCCAAACTACAATGCGGATATTTGGTTTATAGAAAACACAATGTGTCTGGGGTCAGTCAACCTAGTCACTGTTCTTGGAAAGGTAAAATCTCTGGATTTAGCTGTAAACCAGTCACTAGGCACATACTTCTGACCATGACTGACAACTACCCTACATGATTTCGAATCAGTTGTAGGAGGGAAAATGGCCTCAGAAATTATTACATGACCAAACTTGTAGAAATTATGCCAAGCCCCCAAATCTAACCAACAACCCCTCTATTATTAGAATTTGAAGTGTACTCACCTAACCATAGGATGGCTTTATTAACATCAAATGGATATTTCATGTCCCCATCAACCAAACCAGGAGTATCAACAAATGTGACCAAACTAAACTTCTTCTGTTTTGATGTGGAGATTTCTGTACATAGATAATCTGTGACACCTGAAATAGGCAAGTTTTTAATCCTATTTTACCTTTTAATTGCCTTTCATTTATAGAATGGACTCTTCTTGTCTTTAATTTGAACATTGAAATGTTCTTACCATTTTACAAAGAATTAATTTGTTATTAAATTTTATATGTAATCAGATATAGATTATACAAATAATTAAACTAGACCTATCACTGAATGTGATAAAATACCCCCCCCACAGGTGTTAGTCAAGAAATGAGTGGACAAGATTTTTTATCAAAGGGCCATAACTTGGCACAAAACAATGGCCCGTAACCAAAATGGCAAAATAGGGTTTCACACAAGTCTGCCTGCTATATGGTATATGTGTGAAGTTTGAATCAAATCTGTAAAAAATGTACTGAGAAATTGAGCAGACAAGAAAAAGCAACAGACCGATTGATCAACCATCTTACAAGCTGACACCTACATACCCCAACATTTTTTTAGGGGGTATAATCATAAAATAGTAACTCCTATTTATGTAAAATGTGTAAAAGTTGCTATTTATTACTTCTACTATTTTTACTTTCTATTTTTGTACCATATACATATTTATGATATAAAAACCACAAGTTAAAATGTTGTAAAACCAGTTTTCATATTTTAATACCAAGCTACTACTACTGGTATATAATATTATTTACTTAGATGTTATAAGGTTAATACATGACACTTGTAGTTTTTATAGTATCACAAATTATGATCATATTTCATCATCCATAGAGAAAATAAAATAAATAGTTCATGGTCATTAGATCTGTATCAAGTTTCAAAGATTGTTACAGTCGGTAAAATAAGCAGTGGTCCAGAAAAAACACATTTAAGTTAAAACAAACACTGCTACCAAGGCAACTAAAATAAAATTAAAATATAGCACAGGCAGCAATCAAACTCTACCAGACAACCCCCCTTTTCAAACACTTTTGTACAATTCATCCTTACAAGCACATTAATAATAATAATAATAAAGACTTTATTTAACAAGGCTACACATTTGGATAAATCCAATCTTCCAAGTGGACCTCTGATAAAACATTTACAAGTTATTCACACTATTTACATAGTGAAAAACATATAATTAATTAACAAATTGAAAGATAAGTAAAGTAGCACAAGCCTGAAAATGAAGTCAATTATTGCCTTAACTCACTAGCCCCAAGCCTGGGACAAGTGAAAACTGGTTTGGTATTACCATAATTACTGACTTCGTCTAGTCAGGCTAATTGATATTTTTGCCCAATATTCACCAGTTTTTCACGTAATACTACCTTTCATAAATTTTAGAGTAAAAATAGAAGCAGCGCAAAGGAGAAAACCAACAGAAGAAACTTAGAGTCAGCAGAAATTATACAAACAAGCATTTTAACATGCACACCATAAAGCAGACATTTTTTTTTCAAAACCAATAAGCATACACCACTTGGGTCATCTAAACTAAGCTAAATCCTCATTGGATAGTTTTTTTTATATCTTATTTCATATTCAAATGTTATGAATAAACAGAAATATGAATAACAGAGAATACTGAGATATTACCAGACCATAGTTAAGGTTTCCCAGTGAAGAGACTTCAAACAGAAACATAGAAACAAAGACATCTCCAGAACCAGAAAACAACATCAAGAATGTTTTTATAACCATAAAAAATTATGAGTAATAATTGTGATTCATATTTTCTTTGTATAAAGTCTTTGTCTTCACTCATAATTTGAGACATTGGTAAATAAAAACATGGTCTAGACTAGTTAATTGAATATAAAAGGGAAAAGGCGCTTGCATACAATAGAATAGGTGAATAATTAATTTCATCCATTTGAAATGTAGTTTAACAGTAATTTAAAACAGGAAGCCAATTGTAGACAGGCTGATACAGGTCTTATACTTCAAAGTTCAATATCTGATTTTTTTATTGCTCAGTAGAAAATGAAAGTATTGGAAACAGAATATACAGCAAGATTAGTTAAAAATGTAGTTAGTTAAAAATGTAGTATCAATAGAATGAATAATGCTTAGAAATAAATAATAAAAGCATAAAAAAGGGCAGTTACTCAAAAACAGAAAATGTAGAGTTGTAGTTCTTGTACATTAATACAAAGCTGTTCAATATTTGTATGTAACTTCAAAGTTTATGAGTGATCAAAGTATGATAAAGAACTTGCTAAGCATTGAATAAAGAAAGCTTTAAACATCTTACCAACAAAATCAAAATAAATAAGTATTCTCCACAATTATCTGTTTAAAATCAATTTGAGTTTAACTAAAACTTACAAATGACTGACATTCAGGATGATTGAAAAATTGACTAACTATGCATGAAATGTTCAAAAAGCAATGAATGCAAAGGAGTTCAAAGCATACCAAAAATCAACTTATAATTTATTTCTCAAAACTACACAATTCATTTCCAAGTATATTTATTTCAAGTCTAAATTTACAATCATGTATTTATGGTTAGCTACAAATACAAGATATTTATCAACATGCATGATGGAAACAAACAACTGTGTAATTAACCATACATTCAATACCATCCTGACTACCATATCTAACAAACAGACCATACTTCCTGTCTGATTCTATAGTCAGAGGTGTGGAATTCCTAGTTTTTTTCCCCGCTTGTCTATGGACAAACTCAAATATCATTTGTCTGAGATCAAATGCACTAGTCAAGTTTTTTTGATAGGGTTTCACTTAGTATAGGTAATATCTCGGTGGTCAGTACACCTACTTAGCTTTTCCTGGAGGGCTAAATCTCAAGATTTAGCAGTTAACCAACTACTAAGAACATACTTTCATCAGTGACTGACAACTGCCCTACATAATTAAGAATCATTGGAAGGAGGGAGAATGGCTGTAGAAATAATTTCATAACCAAATTCCACAAAAGTATGCCTCGCCCAGGAATCGATCCCACAACCCCTCAATCAGTAGACTAGCGTGCTACCAACTGAGCTAGCCAGGCGGCTAATACAAGCCTATCTACCATATTTTACAAACATACCATACTTCCTGCCTGATTATAAAGTCAGGGGTGTGGAATTCCGAGTTTTTTTCCACTTGTCTATGGACAAGTTAAATCAAAATATCATTTGTCTGGGATCAAAATGCACTTGTCAAGAGTCACGAGTGTCAATACTCAAAATGAAATATTGTAAAAACTGTGATATAAAATACATACTATAAGTAATAATAAATAATTGATAACAAAATATTTCACGGTTGAATTTTATTGAAACACTGAGACATCTCAGCCTAATACATTATTAAGTAATACTGTATCAGAATATTTTAATACAGCTAATATTATTACGTATCCCAGACAAGTGGGATAGATATAGAGGATATTCGCCAATTGCGGTGTAAGATCGATTTATATTTCACCGAGAGAGCTTAGAAAATAAATTTTCACGAGTGGCGTAGCCACGAGTGAAAATGTCATTTTCTGAGCTCACAAGGTGAAATATAAATCGATCTTACACCGAAATCGGCAAATTTTCTGTTTCTTTCATGCTTAGTTTTGTGTTTAATTGATGTATTTTACACAAATTATAACGTGACGTCATTTCTACTCAAGTTGACGTCATTTATCTTCTAATATGACGTCATGAACGATGAAAATATAAGGTTATATTTTCACTACGATGAAAATATAAAATTTATATTTTCACCATTTATTTTTATCGAATAATGCGACGTTTCACCGTTAAGCATGAAAGAAACTGGTATATTTACTTGTCCACTTGTACAAGATTAAATGAAAGGGTAAAAACATCAAGGTTTAAACAGCCTTGAAGTAGGAAATCGGACTGCCGCAATAAGAAAGTAAAACATTGAAATGCAGCTGAAAGCTCAACAATTTTTTATTACATCTGTACAAATCTGATATGACAGTCTACAAAATTAGTGGGTGTCCAGATGCCCAGGACAATCACGTTTTAGTTTGTCCACAGATATAAAAGTCTGGCAATCCACATCCCTGATAGTAAATACATTTGCAGCATACCAAATTAGTGGGTGTCTAAGACAACCAATTTTAGTTCAGGGAACTAATTTCTTTGGGCAACCACAATTTCTATAAATAAGATACTGTGCTTGCAACTAAAATGACATGTTAGGACAACCACTTTCTTATCCTAATTTCATAGACTGCTTTTAAATCTTAAACAAGGGCGTAATTGCTTGTTCGAGTAAACTGTAAAGCTTGTACATCCATGTTGCAATAAGCAGAAAAGTAAGCCTGAATCTCTAAATTAAGACAAAACAATGCAATTTCAAAAGACAGTTAAGAGCAATTTCAATAGATACAATACAATGGCACCTCAAATTAACAGTTCACAACAATTTCTACTTAGAAAGTATAAAGCAATTACTTTTCACTAGTTAAGGCTTAGGGCTAGGGTGTTAAGTCATTGACTGTATAGGCAAATATATCTTTGATAACTCAATATGGAAATTTATATAGGAAACCCAAAGGAACAATGGATATTAATTTATATATAAACATATGATAATGCCTGTCTCAACATTTGTCCTGCTGCCCCAGTTTTTATAAATTTTGGTTGGGGCAACTTGTTGCTGCAATTGAATATTTGGTTCCGCCAAGTAATATACATAGCTGGTTGTCTAACCAGGCAACCAACTTTAAAAAACTAATGTCGAGCCATGTAATGATTTTGAATTGTATACTGTTTGCTGCAAGTTACTATCAAGTCGCACAATAACTGTAAAAAAACTGAGCTTGTCTATTCACTAAGCATGTTTTCAGTAAGCCGACTCTACTGTGATACAGTATCCGGCAATGAAACTAGGTCAAATTATTTGTTTTGAAGGTGACACTGTAAGTTTTTGTAATCCAAAAAACAGATTTTCTGCAAAATTTAAGCACAAAAATACCAATAGGCATGACGCTTCTACAGTCCCTGCTGTTTTCCATCAGCCTGGAGTCTGTGACAAGTGAAAATTGATTCAGGCCAGTGAATTTTACTTATTTTGAATAGTCGAGATAGTTAAGAATTTCCTGATAAACCACAAAATGCGACAACTTTTAGTAAATACAAGACAAAGATTGCTTCTATCCCTCAAACATTAAGCCTCTCAATCCTCCAAGACAAAACAGAACCTGCAAATTTAACTACGACTTATTCTAAATATAAAAGGGTGTAAACAACTAATACATGTGAACTCGTTAGACTATCAACTTAAACAAAGCGCATACGAGACATTCCGCCCAGTCTGATTCTACCATCCAATAGAAAGCGAACATGGAAAGTATTGCAAATTTACCAATAATTTATTCAGAGAGGTTTAGTCTGCACAATATACCATAACTAACAACAAGTAATTTCAAGCCGAGAGTTTTAAAAAATTCAACCTTTAATGTAAAATGACACAATTTCTTTTCCTCTCGTTGTTCTATTGTCAATGATGAGTTTCCAATATTTGGTAGCGCACAGTCAGTAAAAACATGTGAACTCACTGTTAAGATGTATCATGCTCCAAATAACGGACGTTTCAGGAAAAATGTTACAAATTATTGATGTCTTTGAATAAGTTGAATTGTTAATTTCATTTGAACTTCAGTTTGATAATGTATAAAAAAAGAAGATATGCATTGATCATGAGCAATCACAAACCCAAGTTAAACACCTAATGTCACTGAAAGAGAAAAATGTGCAGCTTGACCCAAATTCAAAGACTTGTTTTCTAAGGCGGAAACGCTTAGGATTCTTGTTTTCAGTTTTTGGCCAACAAAAACTCATAGTACACAAGTCACCTTTGAAGATATTGACCAAGTCACTACTTCACCAACTCAAAAAGCATTAAAACACATTTCATAGGAAACTTGTGACCAGAGGGACACTTCAGTTCAAATTAAATTTATAAAGACCATGAATTACGCTCCACACAAGTTAAATAATTAACTTTTTTTCTGGTTAAACACATCCTATTGTATTAAACTGAAGCCTATTAAACATTTTCCAATCAACTATTGAAAAAAAGCAACAAAGAAAAAACAAAGAAAAAAACTTTTTACGGAAATTTGCACCAAAAATAAAATTCATTCTAATTCAAACAAGCATTGACGTCAAATAACATATTTAAATGTACAAATTATGACTTAAGGCAACATGTTCTATGTCAACATTACGACGGCTCCAGGCAGATTTCAGACTTTAAAAACAAATTTGTTATGTTTTAGAAAAAACCTTAAGCAAACTAAAAGCATTATTTCCATCCAATCAGCCTCTTAATGACAGCTGGGACCACCAAGAGTAAAATCTGGTAAATTTTACCAAGAAAACAGTAACAATCAAAGGGAGACAACTCAGTGTTAGATTTATGAACAACTTGTTAATGTATGGATATTTCTTTCAAGTAATGTTTGGTACATACAAAGTAAGTAGATCAAGTAATATACTAGGCAAAACTTCTAACGCAACAGTGTACGTTTGCAGAGGTAGGAACTTAGCATGGGCTATGTGATTATAAATATATATTTAAAGTGATACTAAAATAAGTCTATAAGAATAATCAATCATGAAAACAACACATTTTATTCACTTCTTTTATTCATTACAATTAACAACATAGGTCACCATAATCTGGAATTAACACAATCAGTATCTAGTGTGGCCACCTTCTGCGTTGACAACGGCTATACATCTTTGACGCATTGAGGCAATTAAACGCCTAACAAATGCCAACGGAATATTGTCAAACTCCTGAAGTAAGGCATCAGACAGTTGTTGCAGAGTCTGAGGTTGAACATGACGTTGCCGTACACGCCTATCAAGTTCATCCCATAAATGCTCGATGGGGTTGAGATCTGCTGAGTATGCAGGCCAAGGCAGTGTTGCAATGTTGTTTTCCTGAAGAAACCGTGTACAGACACGAGCCACATGTGGCCTAGCATTGTCATGCTGGAATATGACGTTTCCTTGGTTGGCATTGACGTATGGAAGGAGTACATTACGAAGGATGATGTCACAATAGCGTTGAGCGTTGAGAGTACCAGGAATAACAACAAGTCCAAGCTTAGCGTTATGTGTTATACCGCCCCATACCATTACTGACCCTCGTCTAAAGACATTAGCTTCCACGACACAGGCGTCACTTAAGCGTTCACCCTGACGTCGGTAAACACGTACACGACCATCTGTCTTTTGTACAGTGAACCTTGACTCATCAGAAAAAATCACACGATTCCAGTGAATAGCTTGCCATCTTCTGTGCGTTGTAGCCCAACGTAAACGTGCCTGGCGATGTCTTGCTAACAAAACTGGACCAACGTAAGGACGCCTACAACGGATACCCCTCTCTCTCAGTCTGTTACGAATTGTTTGGGCACTTACTGATCTATTGTGTGTTCCTACAGTTACAGCAGCTGTTGTTGTTGCTGGTAGTGTTCTGTTACGTAGGTGTTGTAGTCTAATGGCATTATCCTGTTGTCTGGTCGTTACACGTCCACGACTCCTTCTTGGAAGATCAGAAACTTGACCTGAAACGATGAAAGTAAGAAACTGAATACAGTACTTTTAACTTAAAACTTCAACGATCAGGAATGAAAAATCATGGGACGAGTATGAAGTAAACATCGGGTCCGTTACATACCTGTTTGATTGAACTTTTGCCAAAGCCTGGATATTGTTGACGGAGCACATCGCATCATTCTTGCAACTTGGCGCGTTGAAGTTCCAGCTTGCAACAATCCAATGGCCTGACCCCGAAGTTCAGTGCGCAATCGTGGCATAATAAACGTCTATTTGATAAAACGAAATGTGTTAAAGTGAAAAACGGCCGATAGAGTATTGAACTGTGAAATTTTGAAATTCCGTATTTGCACGTGATTCACGTGACACACGTAATCTGTTAAACACGATAAATCGCTGTTTTAGAAAAATAATGTGTAAAATTTTCAAACCGGTTATTCAAATCGATTGTGGTGAACATGTTGAATGTTTGTGTACAATTCAATTAAAAATAGTTAAATATTAAGGAAACCATCACGTATTTACGTGTTGCGTTAGAAGTTTTGTCTAGTATATAAAATCTTGCACATAGTCTACAAACTTGTTATTTGATCTTTCTAGTCCAATCCTCCAATGTACAAATGTATTGTCCGTTTTTTCTCAACTGTCAAAGCTTGAATAATTTCACGGTGACTGAATGCATTGTTTTTGTACTGGCAGCCTAATTTTTAGTAAAAGATCTTGACTAAAACTTGTCATACGGCATAAGAAGCTTTACTCAATCATAATACACACTTTCGGAAACTCATGAGTGTATTACAACAATAATTTTAACAAACTCACTCACCGTGAAATTATTCATGTTTTGACAGTTGAGAAAAAACGAACAATATAAATGAACATTGACTATGACAATCCCATCATCTGTTGTCTATAATCTAGATTGTCAGATGATTTTTTAAAGTTCCTTATTAAGCCACTCCCAGCTATGGAAGTTCTGCAATACTGTGTTTTCATAATTATAAGTCCTTTATTCGGCAGTCTTTGTTGATAATGATTGTTGCATGCTATATATCAAAAGCCCTTCATTTGACAAGTGAATAGAATGATATTGTTGCCTGCGGTGTTTTCAACAGCCCTTCATTTGGCAGTAACTGGTATTCACTATTTTTGCATACCGTCTGTGTTTTCAACCACTCCTCATCTGACAGTGACTGGTATCAAAGATTGTAGCATATTGTGTTTTCAACATCCCTTCATTTGGCAGTAACTGGTATTCACTATTGTTGCATACTGTCTTTGTTTTCAACCGCTCCTTATCTGACAGTAATATTGTAGCATATTGTGTTTTCAACAGCCCTTCATTTGGCAGCTCTCAGTTTTTAATAACGAGAAGGCTACACAAAGGAAGAACTACCAACCACACATTAACTAGAAGACAATGGTCCATCATCGTAGCGTCTAATTTTTCAGCACTGCGACTCCCCTGCAAGATCTTTCAGCAAAATGATTCTAACAAGCTAGTCCTTCCTCCAAGCTAATATCCAGCGATGAAAGTCATGCAGTGAAGAGTCTTACTTGGTGTGAAGTAATCTCTAGTAGATATACATTCAGTAAACCTGGCTCCATTTACTGCAATGTAACATCCAGGTTTAGATACTCATGCAGTAAGGACAGCTCTTCATCAGGCAGCTTGTAATCTAACCCAAGGCTACCCGATGATGAGCTGCCTCACAAACACAATTTTACAGCAATTTGGTCCCATCAAATACTGTTGTTTGGTGATTGCATCCATAGTCACAATCTTGTTTTTTAGTCCACAGCATCCATTTCAAAATGTGATGTCAACCATTCCAAATGTTTCCATAGCAACAATTCCATAATGTTGTCCTCATCATTCATTACAAAATCTTATGTCAACAATTCCAAAGTATTTTCTAAGCAATGATTCCAAAATGTTGCCCATAGCAACCACTACACGTGATGTCAGCAATTCCAAAGTTTTGTCTATAGCAACCAATCAAGTGATGACAACCATTCAAAAGTGTTGTCCATAGCAACCACATGTGATGTCAACCAGTCCTAAGTGTTGTCTATAGCTACCACTCAAAAGCGGTGTCAACCATTCCAAAGTGTTGTCAACCATTCCAAAGTGTTGTCCATAGCATCCATCTTTAATTGATGTCTATAGCAAATGTTCTGCAAAATTAGTTTTAGCAATCATATGAAAAGTTCTTGACAGCCACATCAACTACCTTGATTTCACCTCAATTGAATTTGTTATAAAAGGACAACCATCATAAAGTGTCATTCATAGTAACCATCATTAAGTGACATCCCCAGCAACCACTATAATGTGACATCAATATCAACCATAATCAAGTATTGATAGCAACCACCATGAAGTGTCACCCATAGCAACCATACTAAAGTGACATCCATAGCAACCATAAAAAAGTGACATCCATAGCAACCATTATAATGTGACATCTATAGCAACCATCATAAAGTGTCATCCATAGCAACCACCATAGTGATATCCATTGCAACCATCATAAAGGGTCATCCATAGCAACCATAATTAAGTGACATCCATAGCAACAAAGTGACATCCATAGCAACCATAATAAAGTGTCATCTATAGCAACAATCAAAAAGTGACATCCAAAACATTAAAAAGTTTTATCCATAGCAACCATCATAAAGTGTCATTCTTAGCAACCACCATTATAGTCATCCATAGCAACTATCATAAAGTTTCATCCATAGCAACCACCAAAAATAGTCATCCATAGCAACCATCATAAAGTGTCATCCATAGCAACCATCATAAATGGTTGCCTAAAGTGGTCATTACTATCAGAGATGTATATCACTGTTTTTCTTAGACTCCTCAATGTATTCAAAGCATCCAATAGAAATATTCCAAACTACTTACATTCTTTTACCAGCTAGGTCAAATTTGTTTCAAAATAATTCATAGCGTGTTACACTAATAGATATGGACAGCTTTTCTGTCCTATTACCCAGAAAATGATGGATCAGTTGACCTCATCATGATAGAGATGTTTACCCAAAATACATTAAAATAAATAAGAAAATATCCTCTGAGACCAGTAGAAGTCTAAGACAGCAATAACTGATCCCTCTATATAATTCTATATACAATAACCATTTTGTACTCATGTACAATAATAAAAAGCTTCATGCAACACTACAACATTTTGTTCAGTCATACTGCTGCAGACTGTCTTCCTACTTATGGTTCTTGATAAGTCTAGGCCATGAGATACCAACTTACAAAATTGACTATAGTATTGTTAAAAATATTTATAGAACATAGAGTTCAGAAAAATAATACTCTTATAAAGTATACCCAACTCTAAATCTCATATGCAATACTCAGATATTCTGTAACGAAAGGAAACTTTTAAATACCCAACCAAAGTAGCCTAAACCCAATGACTGCTGATTTTAAAAGACATGCATTAAAAACCAAAACAACACTAATTTTTTTTCATAGGTCTTTATAAGTATTGCTTAATTTTATTCAACAGTCTATGGTGCATATATAAACTCCACTAATTTCACTACAGTATTTCTGCACTCAGGATAGATAAAAATACATTTAAATCAGCTGAGTTAATGTATGAGCCACTAACAGTTGAATAAAACTGAACAATACAAAGTCTTGCCATATCGTTGGCAATGAATACTAAAATCTTACATGTATCGCATAATCACTAAAAAAACTTGAACAATTTACAAACAGCTAAACTGTTAAAATACTCAAGGTTTTTAATACAAAATGTCAAAATGTTCAGTCCAATGCCAAGTTAAATTTATATAAAAAGATTGTTTATAAATAAATTCTGAAAGATTTCCATAAAATTTAAAGAAAGTAATTCTTGAATCCTGACATGTACGAGACAAGTTAACACATTTTACAATTCAAGGGAGATAAATACAGCAAGACTATTGAAGAGTTGACCTAACATTTTCGTCACATGATATAATTATGTTGAAATACTTGAAATCCAATATTTCATGTCAGAAACTAGGTCAAAACTAAAATATTTAAGCTATTGAAAGTGTTAATTACTTTAAAAATGCCAAACAGGATTATAGGAAATAAATGAAAGAGAAATTTGGGTTCTATTGGCCGTTAAAATATAGTCTAGTTAAGTGCAGTTTAGTATACTACAGTGTTTATTGACAAGTAGACTGGTAAATTTATGCTTACATAAATTTTTGAGACTAACTTTTAGACATTATTATTATACTAAGTGTGACAGGACTGAAAGCTGAGATTTAAACATACGCACCCATAAAGGCTAGGGTTTGAACTAGTAAATTTTGGATCAAAGGAAAGCATTATGGACTAGGATCATTTCTAGTCTAGCTTAGAGGTTAAATATGTACAGGCACATCCAGACATGAGTGGGAGAGAAGGTCAATTGGTACAAGAGCTGAAGAGAGAGGGGAAAATAATTGTTCTAGACCTCAAAAATGACAATAGAACTATGCGGCAGAAAATAGAAGCAAGGTGAATCAGTGGGATTCAGTCTTCATCTTACACTTTACTAATTCTTACAACTTAAGATTAATCTCTCTCGAGTCTTCTTCCTGGTCTCCCAGTACTGAGCTAGAAGGATGAAGTTTCTTGCTCAAGGAAACAACGGGGTAGGTTTTGAATGGGATTCAAACCAACACCGAACTGGCTATCAAATGATTACCAGTTCAATGTTGAAACCGCTCAGCCATGCCCACTCCTTGTCTTTGTCTTACCTCACTTAAGTCTGAAGCAATTGAAAATTGATTTAGGCTAGTGGAATTTACATATTTCATATATTGGGCTAGTTCATAATCTGACAAGTTATCATAAAATATAAATAATTTGGTCAGTGTTTGTAATGGTTTAAAGTAAGGACAGGTGGGATTTTAGGGGTTCAACTAGATTATTTCACACACTGAGTAGAATTATTGGTAGAATTATGAAGACGGGGAAAGAAAAAGAGAAGAAGGGGGGGGAAGAGTGCAGGATAAGGCACAAAACTCATCTTGAGATTTTGTATCTGAACTAGAGTTTAGGTGTGCAGACATCAAAAAAGTAAATACTTGAATCACTTACCCTCAATTTGTCGTAGGGGCTCAAAGTGTGGATATAAATGTAGAGTGGCATTTCCCTGAAAATACAGAACAATATATAGTTTTTAAATTTGGTTTAACAGTTAGTCAAAACAAAATAATGGTCATACCAGCACATCCAACACATGCTCATTTTACGAACATTATCTCACCTAATCTAGCTTTCCTCCTGAATCTTTGTCTATATCCAGAACTGACCTACAGTTCCACAAGCTGACAATGCTCTATATACTTTTTAGTGGAAAAAAACCTGACATTATTGTTGAAATTTCATGAAGGGTATAACCAGCCTGGTGAAGCTTCAACCAGCAACCCCTATGGAACAAAAGATTAAAAAATCCTGAGAGAAGCCTACAGCACCATAGACTCAGATAAAAAAAGAATGAACAAAGCAGGAGAAAGGATGAAAAACTTTATGTTCGCACTGTAAGTACTGACGAAAAGTAAGACAGATCTTACATGGCTTCTCCTCTAAGTATTATAACTAATGGATGTTTGTGATTCACATACCTGATGTACTGTCTGTAGGAATGTCATAATGGAACAAGAAAATTAAAAAAAATACCAGCACCGAGAACCTTGGGGCAAAGATTCTTTTTTGTTAAAGTCTAGTTTGTCCATATCATAAAACTTTATAATTTGGCTATTGCTTGTAAAATTTTAAAAAACTAATTTTTATGTCCATGTCTTAGTTATTTTCAAATAAATTACTAAAGATAAATCAACAATATCAACATTGAGTTTCTGGTGAACACCCACTCTCCTTATTATATGTGATCTAAACCAATGTGGAACTGGCTATCCAATGATTATCACCAATTCACCTTACTCTTGCCTGTCTGCCTCTTTATCAAGTAGGGCAGTTGTCAGTCTCTGATGAGGTTGCTCTGTACAAGATTAAATGCAATTGTTAAAACATCAATGTTTAACCACACACTTAGGGTAGGAAGTCAAGACTGCCACAATAAGAAAGTAAAAACATTGAAATGCAGCAGAAAGCTCAACAATTTTTGTTCAAGATTTGTACAAATCTTACGGTCTACGAAATTAGTGGGTGTCCAGTTGCCCAGGACAACCATTTTTTAGTTCAGGCAACCAACAATTTCTTTTGTGCAATCAAAACTCTGGAAACCGAATATAGTGCTTGCTCTTAAAATGATCTGCTCTAACAACCACTTTCATATCCTAATTTCATAGACTGGTACAATGTGATTTTATTAAACCCTCTTATATCAATGTCAAAGTATGTTGAACATATAGATAAAACAAATATGTACAATATTCTATGTATACATATTGCGGCTTTGCACAAAACAGTTGTAACTCACTCTTTTTTAACTTGAGTTACACCCATTTTGCACTAAGCCAGGGATAAGACTCACATTACTAGTCACATATCTTATACTTTCATCAAATAATGTTAAATTAAGATAACTGTTTGTCATTAGACAATATACAAAACCTATGTACAGTCAAACACTCATGTAAAGACATCTATATCAGTCAATGACTTAAAGTTTCTCTGACACTAGCCAGATTTATCATGTTACAAGCACTTACCCAATTTATCATTTTAATATTAAATGGCAACTACCCAGACTATAAGAAATAAGTACATGTAATTTTCTTAATGCCAAAAAAATTCTTTAGTCCAGGGCTTGAATTAAGATAATGATTGCAACAAGCTTATATTATTTATAAGCTCATGATACAACGAAGTGCATAGCACCCTTCTTCAACAACAAAGGCTTTCTCTCAGCCAATCAGACTGAAAGATGATCTCACATCACAAATAGTTATGTTTTGGATATCCTTTACTGGTGCTTTTAATTGCTACCCTTTAAACTGATACTGGTTCTCTAAGTCACTTGTGGCTTTGTTTGTTGATAAATCTTATATCAAACTGCTTTTCATGTTTTATCCTATGTAAGTAAAAATGCCCATCTCAGTAATTGCTTTAAATTCTCCAAGCGCTAGCCCAATTTATCAAGTTTTATAGTAAAGAACAAGCTTATCAGCTAGCCTGACTATGTAAAATAAAAAGAATTCACCAACCCAAATCCGTATTCACTTGCCCTGGGCTTTGGTCTAGTGGGTTAAGGCAAAAACTGCCATCTATTTAAACAAGACTAACTATTGAGATATGACCATATCACAGTACAATGTAAGGTACACCCACGTATAAAAAAACATATAAAAGTTTGAATGTCAAAATCAACTTGATCAATAGCTCCACCTACATACATGGTGTACATATACTTAATGAAAGCATTTAAACATTTAGGCAAATATACAATAAATATTAAGAGACGACCTTTTGTAATTTGTCAATTCAATGAACATGTTGTGATGAATTGAAAACTGTGTGGACCAGATCAAATGTTTGGCCAAACAGTTGGTCCTGTTAACCTGCAGATCATCGATTTTTTACAGGATTTCTGCCATGTTTTGCAGTAACCTATGTAAAAATGTAGACTAAAATCTAAATGAAAAAAAAATGAAAAAATTTGGACTAATGCTTTCAAAAACTAAAGGTGAAAAATGAAAGTTTTTGAAAAATCAAATCAGGCTTATATTAATGTAGATCATTGCATTAGTACTTTCATGTAATATGAAACCTATCCTTTTTTACTGGAATATAAGTAAGTAATTTTAAGTTGATAATTTATGAGAGCCTTAAAATAGATCAAATTTGTATACAAATCATAAGCTTTGTTTTGAACTTCTCCAGTGTAAAGCATGACAAATGAATTCATATCTATGATATTTCATAATTTATTATCATGGTTCAAACATGAAGCAATAAGGATTATGTTCCCACATTATCAAAGATCTTATGGCTAGTTTGAATTGTAAATCCTTATATTTTATTTAAGTATATAATATATAATTCTATTTAAAAATTTATTAATTCTATTTATAGATTTCTGACGATTTATAGACAAGGGTCCAAGAAAGCTAGGTTAGGTGCACCGTACTCTGTAAAATAAACTAAAAAATTGTGTTGAAATGGTTAAAACCCAGTATAAATAAAACTAAAATTATCATACGATTAAATATGGACTGTTCCAAATATAGGACAAGTGGAATCCATTATTAAAATTCAACTGGATAAGGTTCAACTAAGATAGACCATAAATGACATCTACAATCGAAGGAAAAAAATCACAAGCTCCAGCATTTTTTCAAAGCTATGGCAAACAGTTTCCCTGTATCTCTCTCCTACAGCAATAGAACTGTTAACTCAGCATATTTTTGTGACACAAGTGTATCCTATCTGCCTTCACTATCACAGCAGCTACGTATTGAACGTTTTTTTGTGGTTTTTAACATCAATACAACCGGATTTACAAGAGGGGATAAAAGCAAGATATTTTATGCATCTTACAATAAATGTAGGTTCAATACTTTGTGCTTCCGTTGGCATTATCCCAATAAAAGTCTGTGGGTTTTTTATTTGTTACTCAAGACGGTTTTTTATTGAATATATTTTCCTCTCAACCTAATATTACTTTATTGTCTTTAATATTCAAGCATATTCAGTTACACTATAAGCAAAATTTTTGTATGAGAAGAAATCCTATAGTTCTGGAATAATTTTGGTAAAAATCGATGGGCTTGCGAAAAACAAGTCAAACTGCATGAAAATAAAGAATGGTGTAGATTAGTTCTGCACCTATCTGATTAAAACTCGATCTAAAATTTTCCGCCTCCTACTGGCTAATTTAGATCTGGCCATTTTCTTACGAGGGTCACATTTAGGTGACCTTTTCCCATTATGATATTCATGACGAAATCGTTATGTTTAGTAACTTGTTTACATTGTGTACGTCACGCAATTTGAAATGAGCCGTCCAGACAGTGAATAATACCGCTGTCAAATTAGTTTGCAAACCTTGGTCTAAAAATAGAAATTATGAACTCAAATAGCGTTTCGTCTAGATAAAAGCTACACATTGACTGGTCGACATAAAGGTCATCTTAATGTGACCCTCGATTGGAACCTTAGAGATCCTTTACAAAAACGCTCTACAGGATATCTGTTTATGGAGACTAGTTTTGCACTGACCCATTGAAAAAAGGTCATTAATAAGACATTACCTGCATTCTCTGTTGATATTTTTTGACATATTGCAGGTTTAGTACAAAAACGGTTGTAACTCACTCATCTTATATTGAGTTACGACCATTTGGCGCAAAAACTACATATAATGATGTACATGTAGTTGGAAAGAGGGGTATCATCCCTTTTTTGTTCATTGTTCAGTTTATTTCGACTTAAAAGATATTAATAAACTATTGTCTTTTACTTATATATGGTGGCCAGCTTTTAGTTCAACCTGGAAATCAGTTTGCATGGACTCTACATAAAACCCTCTAATAATTAGTAGTAACTTCTTCGTACACAAAAATATTGAAACAATATCCCCGCTGATTTGAATATTCAACGTTTGTTTGTATTCCCTGTACACAATTAATAATTCTATTAAAATCAATCATGAGTACAGAAGTACTGTAGTCAGTATTTAATTCAGCAGGGCTTATGTATGTGCAACTGACTGTTGAATAATAAAATAATTAGAAGACAAAAATAGACATTATTGTCCAATTTCCCTGGACTAGGATGGCCGGTCATGACTGGGATTGAACAGACTCGAATGTAGTCTAACAAAACTGAGTAGGCGAAACAGTTTACCATTAACAGTCTGCAACGACTTTCAACAGCAGCATTACACAGTCTATGATATTAGTGGTTGTCTGAATGAGTTATTTTAGTGGTCTGTACTAAATATTCTTTGTAATTTTTTGGTTGCCCAACAAAATTTCACTTGTTCAACTTGTTCACTTGTTAAACTTATTACATAACTCCAGGCTCCAAACAAGAAAAGCATTTTAAAGAAATGTCCAAAAGTGGGTACAAAACTTGGTACACTTTCTAGTCTAAAATGAAACCCTAGTACCTCCCTACTAGATGGATGGAAATTATACAACCTTCCAGACAGACAATTGTTCCAAAGGCACTAATTAAGGTATGACCAAACAGTCTCGGAATTATTTTATCCCAAGTATCTTGAATCATGTAAGCCAGGACAGACAAATAAATCAGAGTTTAATCAATTTGGTGAACAAATGCACGGGGTTAATTGCATTGTCCAATCAGTCACTGCGAAATATAACACACTTTGACACGACTTTAAGGGCAGTGGGGTAAAACTTGGATTTTAACCAGACCAGACAAAATGCTACCTTTACATGTAAGACAAAAGTACTTTTCTGCTATTGGGCATATAGAAAAAGAAGTAGTCATGTTGCCAAGGGTAACCGATTCTTCAATTCAAGCATCAATATAAACATTACTGCACACTGGGGCCAAGGCAGACCAAAGTTAACCTGGGACAACCTGATTAAGTATGATCGACTGGCACTCAAAATGGATGACACCTACACTCAGGACTGCTAGTCATGGAAAGGAAGACTTCACTCCTGAGGAGACAGACAGGCCTCACCTTTGCCAAAGGAATAACCAATGGCCAGTGTAAACTAAATTGGACGATGATGATGATGATCTTAGTATTATGCTTTGATGAGTCATAAAAATTGTAAAATGATAACGACTAGTCTCTCATTCATTGCACTAACTTCAACAATGAATAGATTTAATAAAGAACTCAAGCTAATGGGTTTTTCCTGCTGGAAAATATTGTTTGTACCCCATGTACCTGTACAGAACAAAGTTGAAAGACGATAGAATTTAATCCGTGTTGCATACTTGTAAAATATCTTCATTCTACACTGTTATATCCAGTACAAACGAATCCCATTCAGCTGGAAAAAACCATAAATTCCAGTTCAGATTAAGAACTAAATTTTTCTCTGTCAGCAGGTTCCATGCTGGCTGCTATGGACAAACTCGGAATCTTCTATACAAGTATAAAACAATGGTCTTGTTCACAGGAAAATATGAATTTCTATAAATATTTTGTTCATTATTTTGTCAAGCATTATAATAATTGAGAGAAAATTATTTTATGACAAGGCAGGGTTTTTTCAGCCTATCTCACGGGGCCAAATATGGGCCCCATTCCCAATGCCAAATAATGACCACTTTTCCCAATTTCAAGAAAAAAATTCCCAATCTGGTTAAATAATTCCCTTTAAACAGGATGTCTTTTGCCTTCACAAAAGAAACCACACGATTTCATGTAAAAATAATAAATAAATGAAATTTCCCGATTGGGTTGATTTGTCGATAATTTTTTCCCAAATCGAACTATTTACAGTGTTAAAAATTCCCAATTTGGGCAGGGGCCTTTTTCCCAAAACCCTGCAAGGATGGTGTTAAGAATTAAGTTTTCTTGACTTACAGTAAGAGATTCTCTTTTACGTCCGCTGGTGACAAAAGTAAATCCCTGAGTTTCTATGGCAACACCAGTTCTCTGTACATGCTCTTCAACATACCTGAAAATATGAGACAAAAAAATCAAGACTAAATTTAGCTATCATCACTATGCAATATTTTATGGAGAAATGTATAATGACTTTAAAATATAAGAAGTCTTTACTACAGATTTTCACAGGAGCTAGTCCTGCCAATGATTACATTAAACATTAAATCACCAACACGTCTACATGCCTGATCATATAAAATTATGCAGTTTTCATTAATCCTGTGCTTCAGACTGATAATGGTAAATGTACAAAGTCTCTATAAAGTATTAAGTCCTGCACATGTCTAGACCATTCCAATCATACTGTTTTTGTTATGTAGCAATATCTCCTTTTTAAAAGTTCAACTTATCATTGCTACCGTCTTTCTACATTCAAGTTGATAAACACCCACACCAAGTTTCATTTTTTGGCCGCTAATATAACTTGAAAGTCAACAATTGGCAAAAAAGACATTCATGACAGTTTAGGCTAGATTAATTCCTTGACAACACATGAGTTATATATAAACAACCATTCCTCTTTTGTTGATTGCTGGTCATAACCAGCCATCACCTTAACCCAAAAGACCATGCTCCAGACTAATGAAAATTCATTAAGGCCAGGTCTCCACACTAATTTTTAGACTAGGTTGTCTGTATGAACAGCAAGCTATAAATGATTTTAACTTGCCTGAATCATATCTTTAAAAGCAGTAACAAGTTGCTCAAACCCTAATATAACAAACTGCCCAAACCCTAATATAAGTTGTCAGGGGCAATAGAACGTCCTCTAATGTCTAACCCTGAATCAGGCTAATGAAAATTACTCATTTCAAGAGGTCTTCATGTTGTTTTACCAATGTGGTTCTAAGAATGTATTATTATTGACCCTCACATTGTTAAGCCAGTCCTTGCATACCATAACTAGTATTAAACATAAAAATCTATCAAACCATATGTTACTAAATAGAGAATCAATTTTATATGGTCTCAGTGTATGATGATTATTACCCTCAGTAGATATGCAGACACGACTTCCAAGACTTCCAAGACTACAACAACAACTACAACACTACAACATTATTCATCGATTCTTACCATAGAAAGTTTTCTTGGCAAAATGACCAAAATTTCAGCTCACAGTATTTTCCCTAGCTGACAGGTCAAGGTCATACAAAGGTGAGACTAGATTAAGGTCGTAATTCTATGGAAACATTTTTTGCAAGACAACCAAGATACCATTTCATTCATGAAACTTATCCCATGCACAAGGTCAAGGTCACCAGGTGTCACATTAAGGGTTATAACTTTCCCCAAGCATGCAAGGTAAATTAGGGCATTGAATAACCAGTCAACCATACATGGCTGCAAAGGGTCACATTGAATAAGACAAAAGTCACATTTTAAAGGAAAACAGAAACTTTCCTAGCGTTCTGGCAATACATAGAAACTTCTTTGATAGACAAAAAAAGTAATAGATATTTTAGTGAGTAATTTTTTTAGTCATGAATGTATGATGTCAAAGTTGAGATGAGGTGATATGACCTCATCCAATAACCAGACAAAATCTATTAACAAAAAAACCCAAGTGAGACCGATTCAATAAAAACGGACCAAAATGACCACAGTTGCAGACAATTTTTTCAATATACAGTGTTGTATTTGCTAACTAGATGACCCTAGTATGATGTTTTACCATTTGTTCATTATGTTCACATATAGTCTATATATTAAGGTGAACATGTCACTTCATCATTGGCTCACTAAAGCAGCTGGCTAATTCTAAGTTTTTATATCAATATTTAACATTATTAGGGCTGTTGCGAGTATCAGAGTACTCGGATATACGCGATCTCGACTAGAAAATGGAGTACGAATATTAGGCACTGCCGAAATCGTCAGATCGTGATCTATTTTTCCTAACAATGGAAGAAACTTTTCAGCTAAATTACTGCTGGAAATAAGCTGCGCTACACATGAAAACATAAATTAACATACTTTGTGCACCGGTATTATTTCGAAAATCGAGCTAATTTTCAGCACAGTCGAAAATCCTCTTCTGAATCTCTTACATGACTTTTCATGTGATAAAAGCTTCAGTACTTGTTCATTTATTTTTGTTATTTTTATATGTATATTTATATATGTGTGTGTTGTATTATCGTATACATGAGTTCCTGTATACTTTTTCATTAACTAGGGATTCATGGTTAGATTCGTGAATCGTTATACAAGAATCATGGTTCAGATTGTATCGCCACTTGCTCAACGATCCACAGCCTTAAACATAATTCTTGTAAGTTAAAGACGTTAAATTAATAAAATTTTAAGCATTGCATTACATATTTGCATTGCTCTGCTGTACACCCCACCCCTTCCTTCATATTACACTATCAGTGCCATAACTGCATTGTACACTTTTTCCTTTAACCAACCCAAAAAATAATGGCACTTCTTATACAGTATGCAACAAGCATACCTCAAATAAGTCAATACCATAAAAATGTACGTCACATTTTTCATCTAGGAAAAAACAATACGCATACAATACCGTTTCTCGATATGAGAAAATATACAGTTTATAGAAATATAAGGAAAATTTTCTCTCCGAAAACCTGCAGTAAGTCGAAATGAAAATATATCCCAGCCATCTTACCAGACAGTTAGTGCATAATTATTTCCAAGCTTGCTAGTCTGTAACAAATCCCAATAGTAAAACCAAATTTCAATTTATTTTCCCCCTCGACATATTAACATACAGGCTGATAGCATTCTACAATTGAACGCTCATCAGTAGCATTATATAACATACACTCGGTATTATAATTAATGTAGTCAAAGCATCAGGAACCAAAAAATCAATTTCACCATCTTTTGCTTGATTTACCCTTTATTTAGGAGAAAGAATACCATCACAATACAACAAATCAGAATATTTCTATTTCAAATTAATAACCAAGTCTTATCGGAACTATTTTAGGTAACGAAGGGGTTTAGACGAAGGCATCATCAAATATACAGGACATATATAAGGTTACAGATCAATAAGTAGGGCTGTCATGATACGCCATAAGCGTGTCAAGATATACTGCAATATGCTGGCATCGTATAGCAATTTTTACCACGATATATTGTGGGCTTTTAGGTTTGTTGTGCCTTCGCTATATTTAACAGAATTATTGCAAATCTTCCATGCAGCTACTGATAGAATCTAGCTTCTTAAAGTATCTATGGTCATTTAGGACTGTGACTCGCCCAAATCAGTTAAATTCTTGTTACTTAAGGTTAGATAAAACGAGCAATGGAAAAACTGACGTTTCACTACTTTTATTTTGTGAAGGGATGAATTTTCAAATGAAATAAAAATATCGCCAAACACCGGTACCTTAAAATCGTACCGTGGTATGTATTGCTGCAGCTGCACATAGCAATATACCGGTATATCATGACAGCCCTATCAATAAGTACTATCAGTTTGGCTACTCCTAGAGCATTAGTCCAGTGGTAGGGTGTGTGCTTAGGGATCAAGAGGTCCAGGGTTCAAATCCCACTAGGGGCACTGCTAATTTCCTTGAGCAAGAAATATACCTATGATTTCTTCACTCCAACCCAGGTGTAAATGGGTACCTGGGAGAGTGGTATTGTTCCTTTGCGTCAACTTGTTGACTGCACTATGCAGAGAATAAGACTCCCCTGTAACATCGATAGAAAGATACCAATAGCCCAATGACCAGGGGTAATAGTTATTGAGTTGGTGAATGTGCATAAGACTTGAAATGCCATAACCTTTACTTGGGTGATCTATAGGAAAATGTTGGGTATGGCCATAACAAATGTTTGCCTGACTCAGTCGAATAGTGAAAGAATCTGATAGACTTTTACACTAGCTTTCTTTTAGTCACATCAATTTGTCACAGCAATGCTAAAGGTTGTAACAAGCGTGAGACTATGAGAGTAATGGTTGAATATGGTTCAGTGGTAGGACATGCTCTTTGAGAGGTATTTGTATGACCTGAAATGTAACTGAATCAAGTATTTAAAAGTTCACAAAAAGCACACATGGAAGGAATGAAATTATATGTCTAATAGAACTAAAAATCTAGTAAGACTACATAAGTGAAGTTGGTAAATCAAGCCATAGACCAAAAAGGCTTATTAAGAGACTTTCTTAATTTTCTAATTGAATTATAAATAAAATTTCAATTCTGCGACTAGAAAAAATTATTCTGAACAAAAAACTTGGTACATAGTTAAATACCAAGTCGTTGATGCACATTGGCAGTGGTTTTTGGAACGATGTTATTTAACATCGTTCCAATGGTAACAAGAAAGTATAAGATTACTCTTTTCACGCTTCAACAATTTTCAACATAGACAAAGAGGCGTAGTTCAAGCGTGAAACTCATTAACATCTCATTTAAATGTAATACAACGCTGGCTTGTGTTGTCGTTCTTGAAACTCTTCAGGAAAAGGTAGGTTACTCTCAGGACATACAACTCTTGCAATGGAGACGGGACAACTCAACCCGTAGACAACTCAACCCGTGACAACTGCAATGATTACTTGTTGGAGTAAAAAGGGCCTACAATGTTTTTGACAATGCATGTTATATGCGTAGCTTAATTACATCATTCGATAGTAATAAACAATCAAAAAATAAGTTCAGAACATCGTTCCTCCAGCACTCCAGTGCTTTGATTTTATGCCATTTTTACGCCGAATTACAGCATTTCCCCTTCCCTTTAAAGTATGTATTTTACCCATTTTCTTTACTGTAAGTACCCTATCTTTATATCTTTGTATTTGTGCTATTGATGCTTGAGTAAATTACTTAACAGTCCAGCTAGTTGATTATTTTACCTTTTACTATAAAAATATGTATGTAACAATTCTGGCTAGGACTTGAGGAAATTGATGGCTACAACCATTTTGAGCATAAAATACAAGTTTGTAGAAGTACAAACATACACCAATTTTTTTCAACTTCTTTAATACCTTAAATACACTCACTGTTAAAATAACAGGATTCATTATGCTGCACAGTCCTGGATAATAAGTTCAAAATTTCCAAAATCATGAAATCCCTAATATCATTATTTAAGCAGCTTTTTTACATAGGAAATGAACCCTTTCTCAGTACCCAAAAATCCTGGATTTCAGGAGAAATCCTGTCGACATATCCTTGCATAGTAAAATGCAAAATAATCAACTAGACCACATAAAGGAAATAATTATTTGTTCTCACTAGCTCAAATCAATGCATACTAGCGCCTGACTTCAGGCTAGTGGATTAAAGTGGTGACTGCTACATCATAGTGTAATGATCCTCATGTCATTGTGATAGGGCTTTGAAAAAATAAGTTGTTTAATAGATTAAAGGCTAGATGGACTGTTGTGACATTATGGCAAGGTGTCTCTCATTGTCTTAAAATACATGGTCCCTTCCTCTTACATAAGAAACAATTCTTATCAAACTAAAACATTTTTTGTATCAAGAAATATACTTGGTAGCAAATTAAACTAAACAATTCTATAGTTGTCGAGGACAACCACTTTTGATTCTAGTAATCTGATTCTTGCCAAGACAACACAATACAAGCAGCTGAAATTACCTTTACAAAAAACACTTTTATTAAAAATTCAGTCAAATGATATTTATTAAATTTTAATATTTGCCTGTTTTGTTATAATTCTACAACAATTAATCAATACACAAGGGAAAATAAATAAACCTTAATAATAAAACTCTTTGTCCTTCCATCACCTCCCTTCCTCGCTGAAAAGTATCCCTTCAGTCCAGCTTTAAGTGCATGTCAGAAAAGTTAGCACCAATCACTGAATGATACATGTACAACATCAGAAAACAACTTTACCCCCCCCTCCCTTCTTTTCCCCAAAAAAAGTAAAACCACACAAATATAATCATACAATAAATGTCTGCTAGTGATACAACAATATTATACCAAGCATATTATAGATTTTATTTTCATATATAATACATGTACATTGTATGCCGAGTGTTTTCAACAAATCAAATTTTCAGCATAAACCACAAACCAATATAACGCCTATAAAGCTATTTTGAAGGCATGCAGTACAAAGAAAAGTAATTTAGAATACAACATCTTATATGGTACAAAAACTGCCGACTAATATGTCTAAACAGCAGACAGAGAAGGGATGATTCGAGACTACTCTATTGATTTTCAAGCACATTGAGAAAGTATGCCGAACAGCAAAGCAGCATGCAGTTACAGTCACTTGCATGTGAAATTAGTTCTGTCCTAGTTTAAAATCTTCATTTTTAGAACTGAATAATGAATTACATTTCACTCTGCCGCGACGTGGATACCAGTTCTATGTATAATATTTGACAAAATGGTAAGATAGCAGTAGATTGTGTCATTTTTTCCTCTCATTTTATGCAATACTGTTTTGCAGCCGATATCTTTTTTTGACCTGATTTTTGGCTGCAGTTAATTTTAGATTACCCAATCATGTCAGTATTGCTATTTGCATAAAAAATTTTGACCTATTTTTCTTTAATTTCGCAGAGAGTTCTACAGTCAAAAGCAATGACGTGCTTAGAGATACAGTTGAACAATGAAAACAGGCATAAGATATGCGCTGCTACTGTTTTGTTACGTAAGTTTTCTTAAAATGGATATGCATGGAGAAACTTTCTATCGAACTTAAACGATGTCATGTCAATTTTGTAAGATTTCGGAAAACCTGCAAAGTAAATTTGCGAACTTGCAATGAAGGAAACAGCGTTACATCAATTCAGGGTGCACTTTAATATTTCTGATATTTGAGTTTTCCTTGAGATATAAATATATTAGTAAATAATATTTAAGAATACATATGATGATTTATAAGATGGAAAATTGACAGGGGAAAATATTAAATCCAAAAAAAGTCAAAACTATAAGGAGATATGGAGACATTTATAGAAACAACAAAGGGCGAAGATTCTAGGAATGAACTGAGAACTTTTTTATGAACCTAACGGCCTATTACTTTAGTACATCAACATTAAACAACATTACATAATTGTTGTTTTACCCAGAACACTGTTGTTTTAATCAAGTCCACACCATTAATCTGTTACCATCTAGCTAACATTTAAAGACTACAACATTTTTAAAAGGCATATGCTAGGGACTAAAATAACTTGAACACCATCTGAACTGAACTAGTTTTTGGACATTTAAAACAAATGAGGTCACCAGTAGGTGAAAATAGACTCCAGGCAAGCAGATCAATCCATGAGTTTTTTTAAAACATAATAGTTACATCCGTTAAAAACACTCACTGGTTATAAAAAGGGAAATGTTATAGGAAAACTAGTAAGGTTATTGAATTATAAAAAAACAACCATGGAGGGGAAATACAATAAAGAAGAAATAACTACATTAGGATTGATGACTCAATATTTCCCTAATTGGAAATATCGGTGTACATGTACTTGGGTCTGTTGGTTAATTAACATAATTATATTCAATAATTAAATTAAATTTGTAATTAACAACTATTTTACATAAAGATATGATTTTAAATGAGTTATTATTTGCATATGTATATTTTATCACACATTTTATTGTATTTAATGGAAAGGGTCAAATATGTTAAAAGATTTTACATATATACATGCGATAAAATGCTATAAAACTAAAATGGCCAATTTTAAATAAAAATATCATTAACACCAAACTATGTAAGTAAACCTAAGAATCAATTAAACCTTAATTCTAGGGCTGTGGATCGTTGAGCTAGTGACGATCTGATCCGAACCACGATTCATGTGTAGAGATTCACGTATCGGACCACAAATCACTTGTTAATGGAAAGGCATACAGGAATTCATGTTATAACAAAAACAAGTAAAGAATCACAGAAGCTTTTACTATATGGAAAACCATGTATCCAAACATTTCTATTACCAGACGGTTTTAGGGCATTTTCCGTGATAATGTTTTTGTTTAAATGTGTATCAATTGAAATTTTGTCACAAGATAATTCAGTCCCTACATAAATTAAAATTTTCATAAGTAGTGCAGCTCGTTTTCAGTGTTAATTAAGCTAAAAATGTTCTTTCATTTTTTCCAAAAATAGATCGCGATCTGACGATCTCGGACGTGACGAATTTTCGTACTCGAATCGATTTTCAGGTCGAGATCGCGAATATCGGAGTACTCGGATATTTGCAGCAGCCCTACTTAATTCTGTCTTTTTCCTCTACCAACTATCCCAAAGCCTTGGACAAGTAAAAATTGATTTTACATAGTCAGGCTAGATAATTTGGCCCTTTATTATATATCACAATAAATTGAGCTAGATTCCAAGAAAATTTGAAGCAATGGTGTAGAATTCAGTATTTAAATGATTCCTTATTTTTTCCTGTTCAATTCATTGTATTTGACTTTATTTATACATGAAGGCAGAGCTCTACATTAACTTTTGAAGTAGGTTGCCCAGTCAGACACCAATTGGATGAGAAGCATATCACATTGCATATGCTACGCCTTATTATTGAACATACTTTTAGCAAAACATTTAATTGTCAATTAATGTTTAATGCTTGGCTGAAAATTTTACGGGTATGGGGTCTCACCGCTGTTTTTTTTGGCACCCAAAAGCAAAAGTATGTGTCCAGATACGCAGAATTAAGCATTTACGAGAACCCAAATTATTGTTTTATTTTATGATATTATCATATTCTGGGAGCAGTTATGTCTCTATGAGTTTAGAGACACAGTAGATCATGGCAAAAAAATAAAACATTGTATGTGACCATTGTTTTTTTCCAGGCCATTTTAGGGCCAAAATAGGGTCCAATTTTCCCTCTCCAAAAAGTATTTTTTTCCCCTTCCAAGGTAAAAAATTCCCCTGTCAGAGTGTCATAAAACTTTTGTACTTTTTTACAGCATTTTTTGCCCATTCCTCAAGCATTACAGAGAAATCACAGATAAATATATGAGTTCAATAGTTGAAATTTTATATAGGTAAACAGAAATGTTACTCTGTTAGAGGATCCATGTTATCTCAAGTATTGAAAATGAAGGAATTTTTTTCCCTTATTGTGTTTTTGTCGCTATTCTCCCCTTAAAAAGGGCCTGCCACCTTTCCCCTAAGAGTGAAAATAAACACTGGTGACATAAAATGAGTAAGGAGTCAAGTCAATATCCACAGCATGTTTAGGATTTCTTTGGTCTCAATTTTGGCCTTTCAAAATGATTCTAATCAATACATGAATATCTAATTCATCAAACCATATGTCATCAGATATAGATTTATACACATTAAAATACCAAACTCTATCAAATAGAAAGCAACAAAAAACTCACCAATTAATAAATGAACTTTTACCAGCAGAGTGGTTCCCTATCAATAATACTGTAATCTTTTTTCTGGGAGCTAACAATGTTAGATCTAAACTTTCAGCTATTTTCACAAGACCTGAAAATATATACATGTAAAATATGTAATGAATAGACCTGATTGGGATCTCAAATTTGTAGGTTTTTCCGTTCATGCGCTGGCAGTACAAACTAAGTTCATTAGACATTATTGCTGAATAGCACCAAGTAGGGATTAAATGCTATTGTTCTTTGTACACATATTTTTATTCTGACAGTGGAAAATTGTTTGTACCCGCAATGAAAAACCCAAATATTTAAATTCCAGATATAGTCTAGTATGCGGCTTTACGCAACATTAAAATATTTTATCAGTCATCAAAATTACTTTTACATAATATCAGATTATGACTTAATTTCTAACTTCAAAGGAACTGGACATGTGTGCACCCTTTGTCACACTAGAGTGATTTTTGTTTGGCAGGTGCAAATGCACTTCCTCGGAAAACCACTGAGGACATGCAAGGTCTCTTAAGTAATATAGATATAATGTAACGTAAGCTCGTGTAGACATATCTATGCTACTGCATACCTCAACATAAATGACTTCATGAAAACACGATGTATTAATAATTTAAGGATATCAATTACACTGGAGGCAAAATTTAATACATCTGTTTTCTCTGTCACCCAAATAACTTTTAAAATACCCCCCCCCCCCTTAAATACCCCCAACAGTTCTGACAATGAGTCTCATATTTAAAATCTTCGGCAGAGTTCTACTTCCTGGTACCTCTGTACTTGGTAATTAGGATATAGTTTTTTATTAGTAGCAACAGTTAGCAGATGGCAAAGTGAGAATTACATAGTTTAAGTCATCCCTCCTCAGAAAATAGTCAAAATTAATATTTTATCATATTAAAATATTATAAATAACATTTATTCAAATCAGTCACCACCAAAGACGGCAGATCCGGTAAAAAAATCGAAGGTTTGTCTAGACCTGCAGTTTTACAGGACAGACTATCTGGCAAAGAATTTGTTCTTATCAACACGGTTTTCAATTCATAAAAATAAGTAAAGTCACTAAAATGTCTTCGGTCCTGTAACACTTGTATTTGGTCCTGTAAATTTTTTATCTTCACAGGACCCACTGTCCTGTAATAAACTTTGTGGAGACTGATTCGAATCAACTAATACGTAATACTAGGAAATATTTGCCTTACTTATCAGAGAATTTAAAGGTCTCAATTGAAAAAAAAAAGAAAATACACTTTATATTTTACAAGTTAAAACTGATAATTTATACATCTAAATGTAAGGAACCTGACAGGCGAAAATAAATACAAGAAACAACAATTTTCCATCATATTATATATCATATAGAACAAGGACACATAACACTTGCTCCAGATGTCAAAATGACATAGACAATATTTATTTTAATTAAGTAACAAACGACATAAAATTGCCAACATAAATAATTATTAAATAATTTCATCAGATTATCATCATATTTAACCTTGGACATCAAAACATGGATGTTTAGTGGTATTGTATACTTAACGCAATCTGATTAAAACATGATCTAAAATTTTCCGCTCGCATACTCGCTAATTTAGATCTGGCCTTTTTTAAACAAAGGTCACGTTCAGGTGACCTTTTCTCATCATAATTTTCATGAAAAAATTGTTATGATATGTAACTTGTTTCCATCGTCTACGTCACACAATTTGAAATGAGCCGTCCAATCGCAGACTGTGAATAATACCGCTGTTAATTAGCTTACAAACCTTGGTCTAAAAATAGAAATTACGAAATCAAAATGTTATTTATAGTGTTTCGTCTAGATGGAAGCTACGCATTGATTGGTCGACACAAAGTTCATCTCGACGTGACCTTCCAAGGAGACAGTAGAGATCCTGTACGACAATGCTCTACAGGATATATGTTTACGGAGATTGTACTTAACGCATCTTATAGTAGAGCTAAAGGCTATGTTAAAGGTTATGGTAAAGTTGATCTCATCACTAGACTTCTTGAAGAGACTTAACACAAGAGACCTAGTTATCTTGATAGTACATATCTGATAGAAAACACTCTACCGATTCACAAAGAAAAAACCCAGCTTAATTCAAATAAAATTGAACAATGACTGTCAAAAGTATGGTCATGGCCATAACCTTATTAGCCAAAAGCCTATGAGTGGAAATTGATTTGAGCTAGTTAGCATTACTTCATATATTCTTGCTAGTAATAATTGTATATAATAATAGTGCCCTTTCGGGGCTTTTTTTTCCTTATATATTGTCCATTTTTTCAAAACTGTCAAACGTTGAATAATTCCATGGTGAATGATTACACATTATCTCAATATCATGAGTGTTAAACAAAGAGCATGAAGTCACCGTGAAATTATTCATGTTTTGACAGTTGAGAAAAAAACGAACTATAATGTGAGGTTATCACTGATTTTTCATTCCCCTATCAATGAAATTGAAATACATTTTCCCCCAATGTATTATATAAAGTAAGGCCCCAGGCGCCTTTCCCACATACTGAAAAAATGTCCTGCCTTCACTTAAATACAAGTTCCCTGAGTGGGATTGACTTGTAACAAAGGTACTTGTTTCATTATATGGCAACATTGTAAATATTACAATACATGTACATGTATATACTTTTTATGTTAAATGATTTTAAAGTATTGTTTTGCTAGTTTGTTTGTCTGTTTGTTGTGGTTTGTTATTATACTTTTTCATCTAATACATGTGGACCATATTGAAAATTGACATGTAATAAATTAAATGTGTTAAACACAATAAATAAAAACTTTACTTACTTACTATTGTTTAATGTAATAAATAATGCTAGTTCTCAAGAAAATTAAAGACAATGACTGAACTAGTAGATCTTTACTTTATAGACAAAATCTCTCAATAAGGCCACAACAAGTTGATCATGTGTTCTATGGATTCGGTCACACCTTAATTTTGACAATTTTTACAAAAAAATAATTTAATTCCTCGCTCATAAAAATTTGGTCAAACCGCTATACAAAGCAACTCAATTAAGATTTAAAAAAAATATTTCCTTGCTCGCTCGCCCCATTTCCCCCCAGAAAAATCTGTAGAACACATTATCAACTTGTTGTGGCCTAACAGTCAATAGTTAGTCACAAATAAACTGGCTTTTATACAAAGGTTTAGAGGCCCATTTTCATTCATGTAGCAACTTTGAGGAAGCCATTGTTGAGAGATGGATATTCAAGAGATTGCAGTGTTAATCAAGGGGCATAACTCTAATTTAAAAAAAAATTAACATCAAAGGGAGGGCAATCTGTGCAACACACTTCAATTAGTGCAAATATTTTTTGCAAACTTCCTACAAATAATAATTAATTGAATCACTTTTAAAATTTCAAATGCATTTTATAATCAAAGAAATCCTACCAGAGCCAAGCTACATGCTCCAGATTGAAGACTTACGATAATACTGAAGCTATATATAGACTTTGACATTTCAATCTGTAACAATCATTCAAGCAAACATTGTGTAATTAATTACAAGACAAGAAAAAACTGAACACAAGCTCAATGTTTAAGCTACATTTGATCATTCTCTCCATACAAACACAGGTTCGCCCATAATCTCCTAATAGCAATAAAATTCTTGCCTGAATGCACACATCTGGCCTACTGATCTAAAGACCTACAAAAATATGAAACATTCATTATTCATTCTGTATACCATCATACAGGCCAGAGAGATAGAGAGACATGTTCTAGTGATAGAGAGAGACAGAGACATGGTAGAGACATGATTTACTGAACATTTTAACACGGGAGAAGAACAATGAAGTTTAACATACATACAAGTACATTTAAGCTCAAGTTTTAATTACATTTTAAATACACATAAAACTTTTGGAATGTTTGAAAAACCTTGTCGATTTCATTAATTTTGTAGCCAATTGATTGATTATAATAGTTCCATAAGGTTTTTATATTCAATAATGCAACTGGTGAAGAGATCCCATATCATACTATTTTCATTTTTAGTTTGAACTTCGTGACTAGTTGTGTTTGTTGGGAGAAATACAAGCAACAGCTTTAACAATTAAAAGATGAATA
This sequence comes from Mactra quadrangularis, assembly GCA_025267735.1. Taxonomy (NCBI): domain Eukaryota; kingdom Metazoa; phylum Mollusca; class Bivalvia; order Venerida; family Mactridae; genus Mactra; species Mactra quadrangularis. The sequence continues at coordinate 22,915,197 of CM046305.1, forward strand.
TACTTAGTAAATATTTTGTTTGACATTAATTCTATTCAGTCATAACCAGCTGTCAAGTTGATTCATACTTGAAGTCAATGATTTTTTTTATAAACAGAGAAAGTACTTTATGACCAAAATCTAACATTTTGACACCTTAAATTTTCAATGAACTAGGCTCATTTATATAGGTTTATAGTAAAAGACGAATTATCAACAAGCCTGATAATAATTTGCATACCACAGACAATGCAGTGACAGCTGTAAGATATAAGACAAAGCCTGTATGTATAATAAGGCTTGACAATAAAGGTCACCCTATTGCCCCTTTACCTTATATTTGGGTTTCAGCAACTTGTTACTGCTGGAAAACATTTGGCCCAGGCAAGTAAAATAAATAGCTGGTTATCCAACTGGAGAACCTACATAAAAAAATAATGTCTAGCCCTGCCAGGGCTTTTTTCATTTTTTCATAACTTGGGGAAGTGGCCTGGGGCCTTTCTTTATGTAGAACATTAAATTGGGAAAACTTTATCGCAATTTCATCTATGGGGGGACAAAAAAATCAAAGGTAAACTCCAAATTTTGGGATAGCTGCATGAATTTAAAGAAATTTTAGGAGGGGAAGGCATCTCACATGTAAACAGCCCTTGTTACATGAGGAAAAAATGTCTGCCTGCTATAAAGTTATCATAAATAAGGCTGAGTATTAGGTTAAATTTGTTAAACAACAGTCAGTACCTTAGTATTTAACTCATATACCAATACTTGCAGTTAAAAGTGAACACACACCCCTGACTTAAGGAAGGAAATAAATGATCAATGTAAAATGTCGACATTACTAACAAATCAATACAAGTAGAATTACTAATTTCTTAAAACTGTTTCACCATGCTTTAATTAATTGTGTTTGTCCTGATTACTCAATCCAAAATGTAAATTAATAGGAGTGGCTGTTTTTTTTTTGTTTCAGAAAAAAGACACACTTGTGCAGACATTTACCTTAACCAGGGTTTGAATTTGAGCTCGCATACTCTCAAAATGCAAGTGGATTTTGAAAATTGGGAGTAACTTTTATTTTAACTCGCAAATTTTCGTGAGTTAAAATCACAGAAAAAATATTACTGTTTAAATTCATGAGGCTCGAATCAGTATTGGAACAGCCAGATAGATTGACAGTATTAATTAAAGATTCAGAGTAAAACACATTCGTTATTCTTTGGCTATCCCACAATAATGCCCTTGTTCTATATAGTCCATGTTGATATTATAGTGCATATATGAATAGTTACTATGTATTTAATTAAAATTTGGAAAAAATGCGAGTGTTTATTTTTTCATTTTGCGAGTTGAAATAAAAAACAACTCGCAAAAATGCAAGTCCAATTTTGTGTTATATTCAAGCCCAGACCTTAACCCACTTGCCCGAAGTCCGGGACTATTGAAAATTAGTGCAGGCTAGTGAAGATTACTTATTTTATGTAGGGCTAATTAATAATTGTTCACTTTATTCTATAACAGAATATAGTGGCCTAGTAATCAAGAAAATTAAAAGCAATGGCTGTATGTTTGATATGAGCTGTATAAAGTATTTCTCCCAATCTGACAAAGTTAAATTTGACAGTCTCGAACAGCAAACTAGTGACCTTGTGTTGATTACAAATGAACATAGAAATTTTAGGTACTTAATCAAATTTCAGAACATGAAGACTTAATGACCGTAAGTAAAATTATTAGTTTATCTGTACAACAGAATAGACAAAATATTTTGAACATCCCTCAATGAGTCCATCCCAAGTCATACATGACATTTATTTCTATATAATTGTGTCTTCACATAAAAACCATATAGACATCATACATTATTACTGAACATTTTTTATGAACATGCTATATCCATATCTAAATAGACAGTAAAAAATAGTTTCCAGAGCATGACAGTCTGGCACTGGTACTTTCAAGGAAATATTATTCTAAGAAATTATGGTAAGTGAAATGTCCATTTCAGCAGTGGTCGAAATTCACACTAGCCTAACACCAAAAAAAACTAGTAATTTTTCAGTGGTGCTTGCAAAAAATCCAAAAAGTTTAACTAGCCTGTATTGCTAGTGCAAATCTATATTGCTGAAAAATTCTTTACTGTATTTTACAAAACAATGTGCAACTCTATGCATTAAGCAGACTGCTTATGTCATTTGGCTTTTTTAGCATGCTTAAAGTGCAATATGTTTCAATAAAATCACTGTCCAGTATGCATACTACATAGAAAATAGCCATGTCCTCTGGTTACTGTATTGTAGTGTATTTTACTTACCAAATTTGTCTGTCTTTCAGAAACCAAACAAAGGGTCATTGAGTCAAAACTTAAATATGATTAGGGCTGGTAAAAATATTTTGGGCTTGTAAAAATTAATTTATTTCAGCCCGACGTGCTTGCTAATTTTAATCTGAATTTCTATGACTAATTTCATATCAATGGCTTTGAGCAAAACTTGTCAAAGCTACAAGTAAATAAGAAATGTAATGTGGAAACCACATTAAAGCCGGATTTAAAACATTTAACACAAAAATTACAAAGAGAAATAATCCATAATAAAGGCAGGTAGAGTTGTGGTTACTTTCTACTTCTGTTTATCACATGGTATGTTATCATTGTATGAAGTTTCATAAAGATCTGACAATAAATGGCAGAAATATATGCAAAAGAAACAAGTAAATCTGTGAGCTAATGCTCACTAGTGATACCCCCGCCAAAATCTAAAAATATGCGACAAACAGGAAATAGATGAGGAAGGAGCATGAAATCGCTTTACACCATATGGGACTATGGGATGAAGCAATATGCAAAGTATTAGGCTGCTACATGATATAGTTGCTGAGAAAACTGCGACGGAAATTTTGTAACGGACGGACGGACGGATGGACGGACGCACGGACAAGGGTAAAACAGTATACCCCCCTCTTCTTCGAAGCGGGGGTATAAAAACTTTAATGCAATTGTTAACGCCCGTCCCATCACTCACCTGCCAGTGTTTTACCAAACTATTAGCCAAACTTTTTTGTTGAAAAATTTGGCTAATGAAGGATATAGACTACCGTATTTTTGTGCTGACCTTTAAATGAGACTTCACTATTGAAAGGGGAGATAACAAATTTCTGTAAGTGATTATCACATTCAAAGAGGAGCATACAACTAGAAACTATTTATAAGGCTTTAGCAAAGTGACTTTTAACCAGAACATACTCCCCCCTCACCAATGCACAGTTTGAAAAATAAACAGAAGTGCGGGACAAACATTTTCAATAAAAACATCAAAAACTTAATTTAAGAAATAAATATATTACAAAGAAATACAAATGTATAACAATGACAGGTACAAGGTCTCTTTTGCACAAACTATTAAAACATTAATTCTCGGACAAAAATAGCATATTGTTAAATTATATTCAACAGTAAGTGGTGCATACATTATATAATCTGTATATATAGATATCTATTTTTATTGATTATGAGTACAGAAGTACCATAGTGTGTATTTAAATCAGAAGGGTTAAGGTATGCACCACTGACAGTTAAATAAAAATTTAACAATAATAATCCGACATCCTTGAACATAAAAAGTACAATAATACACCTACAGCCCATAGCACTAATAGATCACATCCATATATCATTTGTGACTAGTATATTCCATGATATTTATATAGATATATTCTCAGTAAGTAAGGTCAGACAGTTTAATTACAAGAGAGTATAGATATTTATTGTTCTCATGTAAATCGCACAGTCATATAACGATTTCCAAGACAATTTCTAAGAAAGAGAAACTTTGAGACTTCAAAAACACAAAATGTGTCCCGCAGATGTAAAATATTATTCATAGACATCAACATCTAAGACGACGAATGTTATTGATATATCCGTAGACATTGCCGTGGTGATGCAATTCTTCATTGCGCAATTGGTGTAACCGTTGTCTTATTGTTCTAATATACAAGCCAAAAATGCAAATAAATGGGTTGGCGCAAAACCAGTCTACATCTTTCTTTATTTACATATGGTTGAGACTATTTTTCCGGTGATCCATAGAATTTTTAATACACAAGTGTAACGCATAAGGCTTTGATATTAAGTAGTGATAACCAAATAACTTAGTGATCTATTGCTGATGAAATAATGTTTATTGTATAATTATAGTATATTTATAGAGTATATTCATTGCGCAGTCTGTAAAGCTGAGGTCTCAATGCGGGTATTATCCATGCAAAGGAATTTTTACAACAATATACAATTGACTTCTCTTTCAGAATGTGCAGGGATATAAAATTAGCACTGGCCCATTACCCTGCGGATGCTGTATGGTTAGAGACACTAAAATTTAATGTACCGAACACTTTATATGTAAAATTTGTGCAAGTACAACAATTTTTCCATAATACATAATTTTAGAGAAACAATTTGTCTTTCATATAAAAGAAAAGGGCCAAGGACATTACTTTACAAAATAAATTTAGGAACATGTTCTAGCAATTTCACCAATGAGGGAAAGATAATTTATGGGCAACTCCATTTTCAGGGAAATACTGCAAAATTATAAAGAAATTTCAGAAGGGAATGGGACCAAAAAGATACCTGTTATTAACCAGGGCAAAAAGTATTCTAACCCATGTATACATGTACTATAACATGTTATTTAAATTGCTCTGTTCACTTTTGGTCAGCAAAGATCAAAACTGTTGCATCTGAAGGGATATATGACCTTCAAACATTGTACATGGAAGATCACTTTCTCAAATGCCCAATGCAACATGATCAAATTTCACTTTATTTATAATTTAAAATCAAGTATGCAAAACAAATTAGAAACAAATAAAATAAAACAATGCTCTGGTATGCATAATATATAACCAACCATTGATTTTCTATTTTTATACATAAATAAAATTATAAAAATATTATATTCAAGCAGGATGGCACGACAAAAATTAGAATAATATTAATACAGACATATATTGATCTTGTAAAAGAAGTAAATAATTGTTCAACAATGTCACAAAACAGAACATTTCAAAAGGTAGACTGCACTTTCATATTCTTTCATAAAAAATATTTAACTATGTATAGGCAATATGGTTTAAAAGATATAATGGAAAAAATACATTGATTGAAAATATATAGGGCTTGGCATTAAAGGTCGCTCTGTTGCCCCTGACAACTTATATTTGGGTTCGGGCAACTTGTAAATGCTAGTAAATATTCTGTTCAGCAAGTAAAATATATAGTTGGTTGTCTAATTGGGCAACTTTCTTCAAAAATTAATGTTGAGTCCTGAATATGTTTCGCAAAATATGAAGGGCAATTGTTTTTCAATTTCAAACAAAAATTTTTTTTACTGGTGCAACTAAAATCAAATTTTTGAACAACATTCTAAAAAGGTCCCTTCAAATGCTTCAAAAATTAATGTTGAGCCCTGAATAAGTTCTGCGAAATAAGGATTTGTTTAGCTTTCAAGGGCAATTGTTTTTCAATTTCGAACAAAAATCTTTTTACCGGTGCAACTGAAATCAAATTTTAGAACAACATTCTAGAAAGGCTCCTTCAAATGCTGTCCGCTTTCATGTCTCAAATTCACAGACAGACTATACTAGTACTTGACATAAGCAGTATTCCATAAAGGTAAAATAGATTATCAGTAAGATGGACATTAATTACACAACAACTGATATTATCAACATTTTCAGATTATCTAAATAAAAATTATCAACAGAACATATTAAAAATATCACATTTTTGTCTTATATTTTATAAGAACTACAGTGCCAGGAATTATCCGAACATATTCTCGTAAGCAAAAAGTTACAAATTATAAAAGATATCCAGACAGCTTGACAAAAAAGTTTTCTGGAATTTTCAACATACAAGGCATGGTACATACTACGTAGTTATATAAAATATAGAACTAAATTTGCCGGCACGTCAATTTTTGTGTCTAGAATAGAAATTCAACACGACAAATGTCTAAGACCTAATTATAATACACAAGAAATTAATAACTGTAAAAACCTATGAAAAAAGTAAAGTAAAGGCATAATTATTTTCTTAGAAAAAAATCCCCAAGAAACATGAATATGATTACAAAAGAGGAAAAAAAACATTACCTACTTGTATATGCTTCATAACTAATATTGCCCTGAGGCAAATTTTAATAATCCACTAACTCTATAGCCCGATAATTTAAGAATAAATAAAATATGCACATACATTACTCCAATACACATATATGTATAGTTATTTCTTTTTCTGCTCGCAGACAAACCAAATACTAGAGAAGTATAGGTGAAATACCCCAAAAACTTTTGCCAACTTAAAGCATTTATTCCAATTCATAGCAGTATAGCATCAATATTTTTATGTTGAGGCATCGTATTGATTGCAGTTTCCAGTCTAGACAGAGGGAACAGTTCTGTATTGGGAGCAACTCTACAAAACCAGCAGTCGAAATCCAACCTCAATTTGTAAAGACGTTCTATGGTGAAATAATGACCTGTTTTGTATAAAACTAAAATTTCAATAATTATGCAGCTTAGTACAGTGCAGAAAATGATGACATAGATGGCTATATACATGTACGCATATAGATTAGAGCACGAAGAAATGTAATAATGGTTTTTCGAGACATGTTCGACTAACATAACTAAGCAATATACAAGTGATACTTAATGGCGGAATAACATTTCCAGAAAAGCAAGGAAACGCTTTGGTGTTTTGAGTATATACGTCATCTAAATATATTTCATCTTCAGGCATGAGGTTAGAAGTGTAAATAAGTACATGTTCTGATTAAAATGAGTGCTCCCATCAGTTTTAGAATAAAACAGTGACAAGAAAGACAAGCTATTTGCTTATGCAGCAATTCCGATAAACAAGGTCAAACTTCTGGTCCGATATCACAATACATGTAAGAATTTTAAGGATAATAATCAATTCCAACGACCTCAGCAAGCTGGTACAGTGTCTGTGAAAGATAAACCATGCATCTATATAACCACTGCCTCAACAGCCTTAAATGGTCCGATACTAGGCTCAATACCAAATTTCAAGGATTATTTTTTCTTTCCGCTTTCAATGATCCAAGTTACCAGCTTGACTATAGCTCAGTTCTGCGTAGTATTGTACTAGGCCTGATAAGTAGTATGTAGCATAGACAAAATTTAATGCACTAGTCTACTAGTAATAAATAGAATTTGAAAATTGCATAACCAATCAAATTATACCTTTTATCTTAGTAAATAATTTAGTATTTTGTTGGAAGATTTCAAAATTTTAGTCGACAAAATAAGCAGTTGTCCAAGGTCAATCATTTTTATTAGACAATTGAAAATTTTGTTCAGGAAACTGCAGTTTCGCTAAGAAATCATGATGCAAATGACTTAAAAAGACAGTTTTTGGCAATCTTTCTTTGTTGAATGCTTGATTTGTGATGTCATGGGTTGAAAAGATGATTAAGTTTTGCTTGCTCAAAGGCTTTGCCTATTTCATAAAAACTGCACACAAACACCTTTTTTTCCTTATATATCAGGGGCCGTTTACAGGTGCCTTCCCTCTCTTGAAATTTCTTTAAAATCATGCAGAGTTCCCCAAATTTGGAGTTTAACTTGGACTTTTTGTTCCCCTATCAATGAAACACCAATAAAATTTCCCTTAATGTTCTGTATAAGAAAGCCCCAGGCCCTTCCCCAAAATACTGAAAAAATGCCCTGACACAGAACTAATATGATATTTCAGAGCCATCAGACAGAAGGGTCCAGGAGTGTTGGTAACAGTGATCTGAACATTTAGACCTCTGCTCTAATCTCTGACAGATCTCGTTGTTCTACCTGATATATGTATTAAATTATAATTAACAATACATATGCACCATGTCATGTAGGCAAATCTAATTATCATAATCTAACATGCAGAGGTTGTTCTCTTTTTCTCAGCTTTATCAATATGAATAGATAATTTCCGGACACAGTCTTAGCCATAATTTTTTGAAACACTAGCCTGAATAAGTTCATGTTCAAATCCCAGAACATGTTAATTTTTTCACATAACAAAATCCATTTTCACTATTCCTAGGCTTTGAACAGGCTAGGTTTAGACAAAAGCAGTATATCTTATAACATTTTTTTACCATAATGCTCAGTCTCAATTAGAATAGTGAGCAATGAACAGTTGGTACAAGAAGTTAAGAGCTACCTGCCCAGTCCTTCACTTGTCTCAAGACCTAGCCCAATTTATCAAATAATATAAAGTGAAAGGCAAAATCATCAACTAGATCAACTATACCAAATAAGTAATTCTAACTAGCTCCAGAATCAATTTTCACTAGCCATGGACTTCTGGCTAGTGAGGTGATTTAAGGAGATGACTGACTGCCTGGTATGGAACTTACAGAACTCTGCTGCGCACAAAATCTAGCTTTCTTAGGGGCTTGTCCATATATTCTCCTACCTATTAACAAGACCAAAACTTCCTAAAATGTATACCTTATTAATAAAGTCAGGGCTTTACACTATCTTCAAAATTTCCCGGAAACTATATTAGATGTGAAATCTTGATGCGCTACCAACTGCACTACAGATCCAGGTTAGTTAAATTACTTACTTACTATGAAAATGTTAAAACAAAAGAGAATATAAAATAAATGAAACATAAGCTCCACCTTTATCTTTAAACATGAATGTCAAAGCCTCAAAGGAAATAACAATCATGACTAAAATGGTGTTAAAAACAATAAAACCTTCCAGTCATCATGAGCCATGTCAAGATGATTAATATACAAAGATCCGAACAAAATATGCTGACCAAGCAAATATATACTTAGTACAATATACTACCAAGTTTACATTCCAAATCCAATACACAGAAAATACATACATACCTACATGAATTACACATATAATTATATGAATGAATATATAACTTGAAAATATGCCTGAATGAATAAGTCAATACATTTATATGTTTTGAAATATTTTCTCAACATTAAAACTTCAAAAAATGTTAATAAAATTGACAGGTGGCCAGGTGACATTGAAGTATATCAAATAAATATCACTATCACAAGATGGAAGTATGGGTATCACATGATTGTGAAATTTGATGCATATAAAATAACCTACTTGTAAATCAATACAGAGGAAGCAATAAATTGTCTCTAAATTTGTGGCAACATTCATAACCACTGGGATCTGAGGTTAAACTTGAGAACAGACTCAATGTACAATATTTGAGTTCATTTTGAAGAGATTCTGTAGTAAGTATAGGGCTGAATTTCAAAAAGCCTTTCATACTTAAAGAATAAGTATTCAAAAATACTAAGAGCTACATGAATATTTTAACTTGATGCTATTAAAATATTCTATAACATAAAACATGAGATTGCTGCATGTAGTCATGGCCATATAAACGTGATGACACCAGTATTTATAATGGAGTAAAATCCAAACAAAAAAGGGGCTTGGGAAAAGTAAGATATTTTTAAAAACAAATTCAATACTATGACATTAGTAGTGAGTCAGAAATTGAACACCAACAGTTTAGAAGAGAGACACAACCTAAAGACTGTAACAGTAGTCATATAATCTCTCCCTTTGAATAAAAATATCAAATAAACTTTACATTTTGTCCTAACAAATAAACTCACTCAGTTTTCAAAGGACTATCTTTACTGATAGAAGACTTGTTTTTAAAACACTAAACATTTGACCTATGGAAGATAAAGTTCAAATAAGAAAATAATTCTAAATAAGCTATTGTTCTGACATTTTAACCATGTAAACTATTAGCCAAAGAATAACAAACAATTGAACTGAAACAATTTAATGAATCAAATACATAAACAACCATATTCCCATGAATACTGTATGATTAATGTCCCAATTTATTTCACAAGTTGCTATGCTTCATAACACCAAGTGTAAACTGAAGAGAGACAGGAGGTTGAAATTTCAATACAAGATAGGGTATTAAACCACAAGTGACTACAGTATGTCTTCTATGTATACATTTATGATTAAGCTACATATATTTGATATATACATACATACTACATTACATATCACTATGTATACAAGATATTATTTTTATGAAACATACTTCAAAGTCTTAAACATAAAAAGAATAATTTTGCTCTATACGCCAGAGTGAACACAGTTTTATTAATAAACCTCAAAAATGTAAGTTAGCAACAATACACATATATAAATAATTTATACATGAAAATGAAACAAGACTTTTCAACATTGTATGAATGGAACATTATAGAAGGGAACTGTAATTTATACAGACTTGAAACAAGTTAACATGTCTAATATGTTCATTTGCCTAAAGGTAAAAAATCAGACTGTATTTCATTTTTTAATCAAAGTTTGCATGTCTGTAAGGACTAGACAGTTATATAAGATAAATATTAATTTATGACTGCTCAAATGACATAGTTATATAATCATGAACCAGTAATATGCAGCACTGACTTAATCAAACTACAATGGAAAACATTATTTTTAATGATTAATAAAACGTCTGTATTTAAATGCCATTAACACAGAATACCAACAAATAATAGTTCAATATTAAGATATATAATTCAATAATAATAGACGTGTGAGATTAATTTCAAAACCATGCTTTGTCTACTTGGATACTGTTAACTATATTTAGCATCATAATAGTATAGTCATGATGCAAAAAAGTTGGCAGCTTACTGTTATACAGAACATGTGTATAGAATTAAAGGACAACTGAGAAACATAATCTTAGATAACAACATTTCAATAAAATAATTAATCCTTGTCATTTGGAAGAAATAGAAATAAATTCTATTTATACATTATCACCAATCCTTTAGTATAAAGTTTTATTTAAGTATGTAACAATTGCACCTACTTATTATTATAATGTTGAATTATGTGATGTTAGCTTACTACAGAACACTCCCATATATTATGTGTAAATCATAATAAATAATACAAAAAAATTTATGTTATGTAATTGCTTAAAATGTAATATATATCAGGGCTCGAATTTAACAAAAAATTGGACTTGCACATGTTTGCAAGTTGATTTTATTTTATCTCCCAAAATGAAAAGAACACTTGCATGTTTCCAAATTTTTATAGCATACATAATTATTATTCATATATGCAAATAGCAAATTAAAAACAACATAAAAAACAACCATACTTAACTATAGATAGAACAAGGGTGTTATATTAGGATAGACAAAGAATACAGAACATGGTTTACTGTTAATCTTTAATTAATACCATCCATTTATCTGGCTGTTTCAATTCTGATTTGAGCCTCATTAGTTTAGACAGTATTTTTGCTGCGATTTCAACTTGCAAAAAATTGCAAGTTAAATGAAAGTCACTCCCAATTTTCAAAATCCACTCGCATTTTGCAAGTATGCGAACTTAATTTCGGGCCCTGAATATATATATATACATTTGATATATGAACAACATTATATAAGTAAACATAGGGGCAGTAAAATAACTTCAAATCAAAATTTTAAACTTCAATGACATTAAAATGTTCAAATGAATAAATATAACTCATGAAAACCAATGAACCTAATTCCTAAATAAATGACAGGATTTTTGAACTTAAGAGCAATAATAGGTCATGACATTTTTCATACATCAAATATACTACAAGAAGTTCAATGTCAAACCTTGTTTTACTGAAAAATCTTCCATACATACTTACAGTAAAGAAACATAACATTAAAAGTCACTATATAATAGAAGGGTCAGTTTAATTTAAACCAAGATAAAATACCTTACCTCAGACAAGACATATAACAAAAGAAGTTCACAAACTTTCGGGGTGTTCAAGTACAAATAATGATTCAGTACAACTTGGTTGAATACACATAACCACAAGTCCATAATCCAGGACATACCTCAATGATGAGAGACGAGTATCTCCACCCATTAGTTGCATAAAATTATTGAAATTTCTTAATCACATACAATAGTACAACAACTTTTCAAAACATAAAAACAACACCTTTTTGACAGCAAAATTAAGCAAAAACTGCCCGGAATGCACGACACTTGACCTCAAATCAGCTGTTCAGAGATCACTCGTGAAATCTACACGAGCAGACGATTCTATTTATAGAATGCCTAGGTCTTTCTCCGGTCATCAAATGTGTTCGTGATTGACACGAAAAAGTTTATCAATAAAATAGAAAAGTAAAATTGACATTCAAAACTCATTAGACTTAAACAAAATTGTTTTAAAACAAACGATCATGCTGTTTGTATAACGCAAAGTCATCACAAATTCGGTAGACACGAAAATTTTCTTTCTCTAGAAACATTCACGAGGGCCCCTACTTCTTAACCTCGACAAGTAACATTTCAAAACAAAAGAATACTCACCACTGTCCGGATCTGTATATAAGCCATGACACTCCTTCAATATCTTCTCATTTACACTTTGTGTCGACGTATCGGCTGCATTTGCCGACGTTTTTTGTCTGACTTTTCCAGACATCTTCCTAACCATGAGCTGTCAAACTGGCCAAGTTGTTTAAAGTTCGATGGGTATGTGTTTCATTTCCGAATAACTGAATGGAAATTGAGAGTCAAAAAGTCGTAATATAAACAAATTTTATATTTTGTTGAAATATATAATGAATATATCTTATTTGAGAGTTGGCTTAAAGTTGTTGGCATCAGTTGTATGTTTATTAGCTATTTTTGAAAATACGCTTTAAGTTGGCCGGTACAAAAATCCTTTCGAACATGATGACGTCATTTTCGCGCCGCCTACTTCCGTCAGCTGATCGAAAAATGAAGTGAAATCTTTTAGGCCTGAAGCTTTATATCGCTAAATATTTCGTAATTATTTTAAAAATTATAATGGCCAGGTCTTTGTTACAAAATATTTTTAAAAAATCAGAGTATTTTGTTTGGTAACCCATATAAACATCAAAACGTGGAGCAAGTGGTTGCCGGCTGAATTGACCAATCAAATTTCGCGTAACAAATGCCGGGTGTGTACTAAAGCCTCGTGATTCCGTCAACAATTGTGTTGCTTTCATTTTCGATTTCGTTTGCACGTGACATTACACGTGCAGAGCATATTTCACCTCGTGTTACGTTTGCGAGATAATCTGAACAGGTCTTGTTCATATAATCGCTTTAAGTTGATTACATTTGGCAAAACAAACCGTAAAATTACATCACTCGTCTGCACGCATTGAGTTACGGGCATGCACGGGTTTTAGCACTAGACGTTTTCAATCAAATATGTCATTAGTTGCAGATTACGGCACAGACAGTGAGTCAGACAGTGGCGAGGATGCTCGACAGGATTCAGAACAAGTGTCAGTAAATGCAGAAATGCTTTTTTAATAAATTTCAATTATGCGTTGTTGGAATAAGCATCTATGCACCATTTTGTTGTGTGTAATCTTAAATTATGGCCTATATTTCGGACACGTCATTTTGGATAAGAATAATTAGAATTGAAATATAGACAAAATTATGTATCGACTATAGTATGATTACAATTATGAACGTGTCATTTAAATGTACCATATCAAGGTATATTTGGCACTTTCTTTGATTTAAAGTTAAAAATTCAATTGAAACTCATTTTTATGCATTCTGGTTTAGTACAGACTGTAGACATGACATTACATCTAGATTATACTAAGTTTCTGGCACAAGAATCCGTAAGTTTGATTAATTTGACTACTGGATATTCAGCATCAAAATTAATGTTACCAATTTTTGTTTCATAATCATCATTAAGGCTTTATTGTCTCTTTTTCAGGCAGTCTGTTGAGACGACCCAGAGAAATTACTTGGTTACAAATGAGGAAGACTTGATAGACTCAGATGAAGACAACAAAAAGCAGACTTCCAGTGGTAACAACAGCCATGAGCGATTACCAAATCCTCTAGTAGAAAAGTTACCCACTCCAGCAATAGGAAGTGTGTCAGAGACAAGCTCATCAAAAGGTGCTGAAGGACCTGGATCCGTATTTGCTAATCCTTTTGAAAATGCAGAGATGGCTAAACAGTCAATCTTAGAGAAACATGTGAAAATGACTGAAGCACAATTAATGACTGGGAAAAGAGCAAAAATTTGTAAGTCTTTTAAACTAGGAAAGTGTAGATTTGGAAAAAATTGCAAATATTCTCATGACTTGGATTCTAATTTGTCTTTAAGATACGCAAGTACACAAGATGCCTCTGGGGCTGAGGGATCTCAGGATTCTTCTACCCCTTCTAATATTCCAAAACATCTTCGCCTGCCACCTCCTCCTAAGCAAGGATTTATGGGAACTGTTAATACTTTAAAGTCAGATAATCGACCACCACCCACTCACCATCAACGACAGCAGTATTCACAACAAGTAAGATATATGCAAAATACTGATGGTGAAGAAAATGATGATGATAAATTCAATGTTGGAGATAAACGAAAGAAGCGAGTAGGCGTATCCCAATCTTTAGTTCCACCTAAGAAAGCAATGTCAAATCTGAATAAACAACGTCAATCAGAAAGACCATGGACTATGAAAAGGTGATACTAATACTCTTGATTAGATTGAACATGTCATCTCATTTAAAATTTAGTACATCACTTTTTCTGTATGCAAGCATTCTAGTTCTTTCAGGTGAAATTGTTGGAAGACATTAAATAAATTTCTACATAAATCTGTGCTCTACTACAACTCTTAGGTAGTGGATATGTTAATTAATTGTGTACCATTATCATCAACTCTTCACTATGACAATGCAGTTTTATATAATATGATGTTTCTACTATTTCATTTGTATGTTTTTGTTTCACATACAATGACAAACACTTATAAGTTGAAGTCTTTAGATGAATATTACAGCAGGATTGATGGTTGAATCGTGTAGAAGAACAGCTTGATCATTTCTCTGTGTTTTTTATGCATGTATTTGGCTGTTAGCATTCAGAATATTAGTATTGTTGCAGTGATTTTTTTAACTCTGCATCCTGAGTCCTGGACTCATTGAATTTGCTGTGGATGCAAAGTTTCAAATAATGTGCATCTTTTAGATGCATACTTTTTCTGAGTATGGAGTCCTGTCTGACAGGAATTTGGTAATGCATGTAAATACCAAATTGTGTTTAAGTTATGTCAATCATATTCTAGGTCTGCAAATCTTCTACAGATAGAAATAATAATGTGCTTTACTATAGATAAGCATAAAAATATTAAAGAAAATGAAGTTTTGATTAATCTCAAACTAAATTAATGGAAATAAACTTATTAAATTTTTTTGACAGTTTTGAATAATTTCAGTATCAGAAGCATTGTAATTAATGTAGAAATCAAATTCATTTTTTCTTCATTCCATTGTTAATATACCTTTCATATCACTAAAGCAATATTAAGCCTTGTAACTTGGATTAGTCGGCTAAGTTTTGGGACTCATAGATTTATAGCCCAGCAAGTCCTAGGACCCACACTGATGAGTTTGTAAAAAAAATCACTGTTGATGCTGTTACTTAAAAGTAATAGAATGAAATTACTGTAATCAGATAAATGAACCATGCACTCCTGTCTAAAATGCAGCAGATAAAATCATTAAATGAGCAATAAAATGATTAAAATAATTAGGAGCTGCAACATCAGAAGAAGGGGATTTTTAATGTACTTAATTATTAAATTTATAGTATAATGTTGGCAATATGTAGTTAAGTTAAAATATGTATAATTTCATGACTTTCTTTAATAGTGCATTAAATTTGACATTGTGAATAATAATAGGATCATCTATTTGGAATGATCTATATCTGTTTTGGTAGAACATTTATTAAAGCTTTTCTATGTACACTTTATATTGTTTCTTTTTTCTTTTACTAGTATAAAGATTTTGGGACACTGCTGTTTTTTGTTTTCTAAGTTAAAGAGGACTTCAGGACTGAAAAACGAACTGCATTACTCATGAAAATTTAAATACATGTAGGGACTGAACTATCTTGTGTCAAAATTTCGATTGATACACATATAAACAAAAATGTTATCACAGAAAATGCCCAAAAAACGCCTGGTAATAGAAATGTTTGGAGTAGGTGGTTTTCCAGATTGTAAAAGCTTCTATAATTCTTCTTTGTTACAACCCGAATTTCTGTATGCTTTTTCATTAACAAGTGGTTCATGGTTCGATTCATGAATCGCTACACATGAATCATGGTTCGGATCGGATCACCACTAGCTCAACGATCCACAGCCCTAGTTGCATCCAAAACCAACTTGTTTCCTTGAGCAGAAATTGTTATTGCCAAGTACTGAGTGACCAAGAATCTAACTCTTTGACGATCTACCCAATTTAAAACACCTTGTTGCACTATCAAAGTTAAACAAATAGTTTTACACAATGGTTAGTACGCTGAATTTTGAAACTGACATCCTTCAGTTGATCTAGTCAAATTTTATTACCTGTCAGTGGTGCATCCATGTATCCCACCGATTTAAATACTCATTTTTTGTTTAGTAATCCCAGTAAATATAGATGCAGATAGCTATTTTTAACGATGATGTAGTGAGTACAGAAGAACTTCTGTATTTAAATTTGTGATAGGGATTACTGACAGTTAAATAAAATTTAACAGTATACATGTATACATAAAGCAGTCATTGCCTTTCAGGAGCACTTACCTGAATTATTATGCTTCATTGTACTTATAAATCAGTCAAACAATATCAAATCAGTAAATTTCTCTAGCTGAATGAATGATTACATCTTAGGGGTTTAGTGCAAAACAGTTGCAACTCAATATAAGAAAAGAGTGAGTTACGACCGTTTAGCGCTAAACCCGCGATGTTCTGAGCTTCAAGCTGGTTCTTAAGGCAATGACTGCATGAAATTTTGTCAAAAGTATTTAGTTTTCTCTGTATAAGGAGATAATCTTGACTCCATGCAGAAGTAAAGCAGAAACTTGTAGTGGTAAAAATCTAGGTAAGCCTCAAGTAAGTCCAACTGCCAATGACTAAAAAAAATTCATAAAAAACAAATACATAAAGTCAGTGATTAAAAACATGAAATTCTTAATATTGAAAAACATTTGGTACAAAAAAAATAACTAGGTAACCTTTTAATCTTGTTTATTACATAAATATCAATAAAAAAGTTGAAAGAGTAGAAAAAACACATAACCAACTAAAACATTAACATGTTTGTACTAAAATAATCCCTGTACTCTATGACTTCCATGGTATAGTTATATTTTAGGTATTACTGTAACCCATCTTAGAGTTATGGAGAAATCAGTATTTAAATTGTTATCTATTCTTTAGTATAGTGACCAATGGGAGACTAGCAACACTAAAATATGAGACATACCTGGGTAAGTAGTATTGATATATAAGTATTGCCAAGAATTGACAACTTAAAATACATTTGTGTTCCTATAAAATCTTTTTATGATTGCTAGAAAGTTTGTAGTATTCAAAAGACAAACCATACAAAAATATAACATACGTACATACTTAGTATTTCACATTAAACACTTAAAGCAGAGAGAAAGAGAGAGATCATGGAAAATGCTAGAAAAATATTGCACTCGCGCATTTTAATATACATGTACATTGTACATAAAAGAAAAGATATTCAATATAAAATGATAAAAATAGTCTGTAATTCACAATAAATAGGTTTTTTCCATCTAGTACAAAGTTTTCCATCATAGTTGAAAAATAATTATATATTTTCTTTAATTATTGAACATTTCAATTTACTTGGCGTATTTTCTTATAATTGATCAGTTTATTTTATCATTATGAAAAGCATTTCTAAAGTAATACCACTACTGAATAAAAACAGCAAGACTTAATACACTTGTACAATTACTAAGTTATACTAGTGTTACTGTGTATAATACACAAGTGTATATGATACTAGAAGAAACAAAATTGGAGCATTTTCAGGGGTTTACATGAGCAATTATTTAAGTCAGTAATTGTTCCAGAATGGATTTTGGTTGTTCATTCTTGCAAGAAGATTATCACTGTCTTGTCATATATTTACCTCTTAATAACACAGTTTCTATTTGGGCCTTTATAATACATCACACAAAAAATGAATGCTCATTCAACTCTTACTTTCAATAAAGGTTTGATCATTCTTTTTCATTCAGCCTTTTGTGACACATTTATAAGAGGTCCATAAAACAAGAGTATTTTGTTTGTCTGAACTGGTACAATAGTTTGTAATTAAGTATCAGGAACTTCAAGTGTGTTAATCACATTAGTTTTGAAACAGAAAAATGCATATTTTCACAAACCCGTAGCTCTGACAATTTCATTGTAAATGATTTGTATGCAAGAAGTACAATAAACTTAGCATGGAGTATGTTCATAAATAAATACATGTATAAATTGAGGTATATGATTAAAAGAAACACATTCATGTTGAAAGAGGTAAAACAAATTTTGATTACAAATAAAATATAAGTAAACAGTCATTGCCTTTAATTTTCTGGAGTAGAAGCCCAATGTATTTGTTATAAAGAAATGGGCAAAATTATCAACTAGTTATGAAAAATAGTTTTCACAAGCCTGAGTAAATTTTCGCTAGTCCTTAGCTTCAAGCTAGTCTATTAAGGCAATGACTGAGTATTTTATAAAATGTTTAGCTGATGTTATATATCAGGTAAAAAAATACTGAAAGGGTCTCTAAGACATAACCTCAGTCCATACAATCTAACGTTGTCGCGGACTACTATTGTTGGTGTAAATTGAGTCACAGGTTGCTAGCTCTATGATACTCTTAATTCACATACAATATATAGAAGGTGTGCAATCATAACAATCAGCATTGCACCATCCAATTAGATTTAAATTATATTTGGGTCTATGCTCTAACATTTTCTTATTCTTTTCTTATTTCCTTATACAAAGCACTGTAGCTGAATCATTCATCTACATGGCAATCATAAACTTTGTGTCAACAAAAATCAAAATACAAAAATAGTTTAGCAAGTTTCATCTTTAACTGATTGAAATATCTAGTTGAGCATCGACTGGCAACATGGTATCATGGAGCTAGCGACCTGTGAATTAAGTAAAAAAATTAAGTAAATTCAACAATAAATCTTAAAATATAGCAAGCAGTTACATAGAATGGCAGTTTCTGGCAGAAAACAATTTATAATATATAAATATCAAACTCATATACTTAGTAATGTATGCATTCATTCAAAAGAGCATGACTTTTTTTTGAAATTAGGAAAGATAAGCATTAATTAACTATGCGTATACCTACAGCTTGAAATAAACATTGGAACAACAAATGAAGAGGAACAAGAGCCCTAATGATCTCATTCCCTTGAGGGATGGGATTCAGACAAGAAGATTTCCTTACTAGAATCACATGTGAATTTAGATAAGAAATGAGATGGAAACAAGAGTTCACTCTTTTTTGTGCTAACCCTGGTGCTGGTATTTTATGACATGGTTTTAATATAAATATGTATGTATATGTAACTTTTAATATTTATTTATTTATTACTATAGTATCATATTTATATTGTTAAATTACATATGCCATGTTGTATTTTGCCAATACCTAAATAAATCTATCAATCTATCTAGATATTATAAGAAATTGTTGACACAAACACACAAGAACATTTACAACAGTTTATCCTGAGTACAATGTGCTCAGGAGAGCTAAAAATGATCATGCTTGACAAACATACAAATAGATAAATATTTCTACAACTTGTTCACATTTACCAGAGACAAGAAATACAAGTCTAGTTTTCATTCATTAAATCAGTTAGCTACACAGTAGTTACTGAAGTAAATCATGTAAGCTTTAACCTGCATTAGCAATCAAGTAAATAAAGTGACTCTGTGTGAAGTCAACTAGATTATTCTTTCCCTTTTTATAAAAAAAATTATTTTTATAATTTCATTTAATCCTGAATTTAAAGACTTACTGTCTTTTATTGATTCAATTGATAACTCCTAAATTGTAATGTAATTAACAGAGGATAATCATCAACTTAGATGTAAGATTGATTTTTATTTCATAGAGTAAGCTCAAAAAACATATTTTTCATGAGTAGCTAGGCCACAAGTGAAAATGTCATTTTCAAAAAAGATCTTACACCAAAGTTGACAAATATTCTGTTTCTTGCATGCTTAATATTGTGTTAAATTAAATGTATTTTACACAAATTATAACAAGACATCGTTTCTTCTCCAAAATGATGACATTTATCTTCTAAATGACAATGAAAATATAAGATTTTATTTTCCTCGTATATTTTTATCAAATAACGCCACTTTTCAATGTAAAGCATGAAAGAAATAATTTTATTTATCATTCTTTAAATATCATTTAATGTATTTTTTTTCAATAATTATTTTAATTTGATATTAATCAACCCCTATTATATTATATTTACTTCTCTGGATAATCAGAACAAGCTATACATTTACTACATCAACACATTTATTGTATCAATATATCAATCACAGTTATTTTACGTTATCACAGTTATAAAAATATTAATATAAAAACATTCATATGCTAAATCTAATACATATTTTATAAACATCCATAAATCTAGTAAACAGATAAATCTAGTAAACAGTATGATTATCAACAGAAATATTAAAATTTACATAAATTATTATAATAAAAAACAATTGTAAGTAAGATGTATAATTAAATGCACAGAAATGGATATCTAAAAAATGTATACAAAAAGTTAAATCCTTAAAAGTTCTATTATTATTATTAATATTATCATCATCATAATCATAAAAAATCTCTTAAAAATGGAACTTTGAATACATATCCTTAGTACAAAATTAAAAAAAAAAAGTGAATTGCAGATGTTTTATATTTTTGTCCAATTTCATGAACTTTAGTAGAAATATTGTCTGAATGACTGTCTTGAATATGACCATAGGCTGAGATATTCTGCATCAGTGGTGCTTTTCACAAAAATTCTTACAAAAATGATCTTCGTAAGTCAGTTTCATATAAATAGCACTTCAAGGTCAGACGGATTATAAGCATAACTATGATATGATATTAAAAAGGTATACACAATTCTACACAATTTGTATTATATTTAAAATCGATAAGCCAAAAAATGAACGTATTATTAATAATTCTTGATTTTGACTTACGAAGATTTATTTCGTAAGAATTTTTGTGAAAAGCACCATTGGTCTTGTTCCAGGCTATTATAATTGCCCCTTGCAGGATATGGGTTAAAATTCATATAAATAAGATTATTCTAAAATAATCCTTTTTTTACTAAAACAATGTTGAAAAATGAGTACCTGTATTAGGTATAGAGTTTATAGTAATGTCTTATAACATAGGATCATTGAGTTCATCCATAATAGAGTTAACAGTATAAAAAACAAGTATACAAATATAAAATAAGTAAATGCATTCATTGCCTCATACATGCCTTAAAGCAATTCTCCCAAGTAAGGGCACTTAGAAATAATTACAAAATGTTATACAAATGTAAATATCTACAGTTGAGCATTTTAATACTTATAAATAAAAGCACTCAATAAATAAAGCACATAATAACTCTTAATTCTTATTTACCCTAACACAAGAATTAGCATGAATTCCTTTCATGCTTTATTTTTTATTTATATATTTGAGGATACCTTCTTCCATTCAGGAAAGTATTCAAATGATATTTTTGGACTCAGTAGAAAATAAATCTTGGCCAAATGACATCAGTGACCCTGATATGTTGAAAATCAAATTTTCAAAATCTTTAAATTTCATCACTAAGAAATACTTTCTGTTCAGAAAGTTAGGTGATTCTGCTTCCTGATCAGGCAGAAAATGTCAAACTCTTCTCACATACGTCAGCAGAAATGACTACTGCATAAAAGTATTCAACCAACAAAAACATCAAAAACACCCTTTGATACTAGATGGATTTTGACATTTCTTGTCTGATCGGAAAGCACTTAAGGGAAATCACCTAACCTCCTAAACAATAAGTATTCCCCACTGGTCATGATTTCAGCATTTTTTACATATGAAAAGAGCCCTCTCTCAGTTCCTGTAATTCTTGAGCTTCAAGATCCAATTCTGAAAACTTTCACCCATGGAACATGTAGGGCAACTTCATTATCCTGGTCCAGCCTGGAAAAATCTGAGAATAGTTCTTCATACTTCCATCATGTATAAAATGACATCCATGAACATTGTAGACTAGTTGCTGTGGTAACATATCTCATTCTATCTCAGGTTGTGAAGGCAATGGACTGGAAATATAAATATATCAACTCATATAAGATTTGTTCAACACAATACAGTTAGATCAAGTCCAATACAGATATATTTTACCAACCTATTTGTTTTTGTTTGTTTTTGTTGGGTTCAACACCGTAGCAACACATTGTTTAGGTCATATACTGGAGGTCAGTCAACCTACTCACTGTTCCTGGAAAGGCTAAATATCTGGATTCAGCTGTTAATCAACTACTAAGCGCATACTTTCGTCAGTAACTGACAACTGCCCTACATAATTAGAAATCATTGGTAGGAGGGAGAATGGCCATAGAAATAATTTCTTGACCAAGCTCCAGGAAAGTATGCCCCATCCAGGAATCGAACCCACAATCCCTCGATCAATAGACTTGTGTGCTACCCACTGAGCTAGCCGGGCGTCTTACCAACCTGTACTTGTGTGGTATAAAACAGAATATTAAAACACAAAATTAAGAGATAGGCTTTTCCCATCACTGATTATTAATCGATGGCTGAATGAAACACTATTGTAACTCCCTTAATTTTCACATGGAGTTACAATAGGATTTTATTCAGCCCTCAATTTGATACATGGTACATAGTCATGTGATAATCAGAATGTAAACACACTCTCGTTTTTCTTAAATTCTTGCAGTAGCTGAAACATTGAAAAAATAGTGAATAAAATTACTTATACATTTCTTTGTCTTAAAAAGCCTACATTTAGCTTGTAAGCTAAAAATTTTTTTTCATAATCCTCCGCACAAATTATTTTTGACAAGACCTTGTTTACCCCTCAATTCAATTTTTTAGGTAGAATTTAAAGCTAACAATCAAACCTCACAGGATCAGTTTGGGGAAAAGAAATGTACATGTAGTTATTTATGCCCTATCACATGTCATTCCATTATTTGTCTGGAATAAGAAATCGGCAAAAAATCTTACTTTACTATATTAGTTGTAACTGTTTATCACATGACTATAGACCAAGTGAACATGAAAACTCAAGAGCAGGTGATCAAATGCAATTTTTTGTTATAAGAGTCTAAGAAAGACAGTTCACTCAACCACTAGTTAGTGGTTGAGTCATCCCCTTAACACACAAGCCTAAAGCCAAGAACTAATGAAAATTGATAAAATGAAGAAACAAAATATATTCATTTTATTTATTTTTAATGAAACAATAAGTTACTATTTAAAAACATATTTATAATTGTAACATACCAGTGAAATAATATTAGTAAAAAATGTTTGGATGTAAAGATACAAATATTTCCCAAATACATACTAATACAAAAAACATTAAGAGAAAAACATGAAGCTAACTTCTCCTTTACGGCCAAAAAAGTAAATAATAAATTACTATACCCAGATAATGAAAACTTCTTCTCTCCAAATACTCGTAACATGAACTTCCCGACATCGTCAGGTTTAAAACTAGATGGAATAATAACATAATGTCCAGGATTTAATTCAAACCTTCCACTCACTTCACGAAAGTTTATATAAACGCCAGATTTACCACAATCTGGATGATATTTAAAATAGCGTGCAGGTAATGAGTAGTTAGGATCATCAGTCTGAAAAAAAAACCACATATAAGCCAAGTTTAGCCAACTTTATCAATTTACTGTCAAAGAAATTTAATCTATTAAATTTCAATTTAATTAAACATTTTAAATAGCATGATTACTTATTGACAGGTCTTAATGTATGTATTACTTACATGTTATATGAAATTGAAAAAGTGCCAAGGATTGAGTGTAATAAAATTAATGTCAGACATATTTAAGTTTTTATTCAAGTTTTCTTTTTTTTTTTACCTCCTACTGTCAACATTTTTGACAGAAAACATGAGAACTCAGAAATGTGAAAAAGTCCAAAAGTATATAGCTTTATAAAATGCTAGATTGTATAGATATTCCAAATTGTGAATTGATATCGGATCGTCTGTCAAGAATCGATGATACATCGATATCGCAATTTCCAATGATGGCCCTAGTATAAAATATCCTGAAAATCAGGACCAGTCGCTTGTGATGATGATGGCAAAAGCAGAAGGTTGGGTTGCCATAGCAACACAGTGTGTAGATCATATCATGCCACTAAGTCAACCTCCTAGCCATTTCTGGAAAGGCAGAATCTCTGCATTTAGCTGTTAACCCTCACCCTTTACTAGGTGCATACTTCAGTCAGTCTGACAACTGCCCTACATGATTTAGAATCAGTAAAAGAATTTGCCATTATGAGTTAAATATTTAAATACTAGACAAGATGGTGTGAATTACTTTTATTATACCTCAAGTGAGTTGTTTACTAAATAGCCTCATGTGACACCACTGGGTGATGATTCGTGAAGGCACCCTCTTGACATGACCAATCAGCCCACTTAAAGCGATTAGAGACCACTTTGTTATAGATTGCTGAATATCGGGACCCGAATTTAGCCATTTAATTAGAATAACTTTCCTTGTGCAGTCGCTTTTTTTAATAAACAACACACTTAAACAAAGTGAAAATGTCTTCAAGTTCAGAAGCAAATATAACAGATAAAATTAAATGGTTTGTGTCTATTAAATTGTTAACAATTTCTGATTTTTCTTGTTTGGTATGATGAAATAAATATCTCATCCTACAGAGGGTGATAGTATATAAATAACACATGGCAGCGAGGGTGACAGTACAGATTATCAACCCGAGGAAAATAATATCAACCGAGGCGCTAGCCGAGGTTGATATTATTTTTCAAGGGTTGATAATCTGTACTGTCATCCTCACTGCCATGTGTTATTTGTTTTATTATACCGAACAAAACTGTAACATGTAAATATTTATTGAACAACAAATAACTACACAGTAAAGAAAACAATCAGTACAATAAAAAAACTGAATTATATCACTAATATACCCTGCCGCGACCGGGGTTCGAACCTGCGATCTCCGGATTCGAAGTCAGACATGCTAACCACTACACCACGGTCGCGGCTATTTACGGCTACTAATCGTTAATAAGTGGTCTCCCTTAGATAGCGGGTAATATTACCATGTGATCGAACAAAATATCACCCGCTCCGGTATAGGGCTTTAGCATAGGGAAATTCCAGTGAGGTATAATAAAACGAAATGTTCACCCTTGACAAGTTATGTCAACCTTGGCTTAAGCCTCCGTTGACATTACTTGTCTTGGATGAAGATTCTGTTCTATCACCCTCTATAGGATGTGATATTCATGAAATGTAAAATATTACCTGATATAACATAAAACCAATTTGTAATCTTTTAATTTTAATATTTCTTCTAGATTGTCTATGTTCTTGCATTAATGATATAACTATACTACATTTTCCTTCAGAATCTGGGTCATCTGTGTCTTCATTAAAATTATCTGAAACATAAAATATTATACATGTATAATATTGTACACAGTCTTTGAATTAAGCCAGTGGACTGTGACCTAGTCCACTAATCAATCTAAATTGCCGTCGGTCCAATGACTTTTAAAAATAGAGCATTCCTATGGTCCACCAACATTCACAAACAACAAATATCTTTAATTCAAATATTGTTAATTCAATTTAGAGTATATTATTCTAAATTGTTAAAATGGACAGCATATTTTTACAAATAACTGAAATTTTAAGGTCCTGTAAACTTTATTTCGCTCCAGTAAAAAGTTCTATTTCTCTAGACCTATTGTCCAATGCTGATGAAAGTATGACGTGAAGACTGGTACAGTTGGTTTGGTAGGTTTTGTTTAACTACTCTTGGGACATTTGTTTTTCCCAAGACTTATTTATACTTAACATGGCAAACAAAATATTTTCAGAATTTCTGATAAAAAATGTGAGCCATCACAATTTGGTGCATCAGACAAGAAACCTCAATGCAACAAAGACTCAAGAAGGTACATATTTGAAGTAATCCAAGACATCAGGGTAGTCTACAGTAAAACTCGGATATAACATACTCGCTGGGCCATAGAAATAAGGTATGTTGTAACCGAGGTATGTTATATCCATATAGTATACTAAGTATGTTATATATAAGGATGAAAAACGGGCCAGAAAAAATGGTATGTTGTAACCGAGTGTATGTTATAACCGAGTATGTTATATCCGAGTTTTACTGTATTGACACATTACAATTATACAAAAGGAGAGCATTGATAATTTTAGGGTAGGACGGAGCACCTAGCTGCAAAAGGCTATCTTAAGCACTGATATATTCCTTCTAACAAGTTTAAAATTTGAATTACTTTCCCTTGGAGTAGAAGTACACAATGAAGCATAAATCATAATGCCATGACCCTACAGTGATTAATTAGCCAAATTATTCTCTGCAATAAGCTTTTTCTCTCTGTACAGGTAAATTTTCCCCGATAGCATTAGAATAATATAAGAAAATTAAACCTCACAGAAAATCAATAATTATATTTACCAGGTTCATTTAAAGTTAACAGATATTGTGGATTAGTAGCAAATAATTGTAGGTTATTTCTGGAACCACCAGCACTAAACCCTTCCTTCCATTCACCATGTTCTACAGCTACATGACCTGAAATATATGTAACCCAATAAAAATCCATGATCTGAACTGAGTTTTGAACCCATGACCTCTCCAGTCGTAAGGGAACCTCTACCATGTTGCCATAAAAGCTAGCTTAAATGCAAGGCAGTACAAGTGCCATATTACACCTCTGCTACATACACCCCAATCTTATCAGAATTGTCCTTGAATTCTTGGAACTTGATTGTCTGTGGGACTATCTAAGGGTGCCAAATGTAATCCAATAAAGATCCATGGTTTAAAATGAGATTCAAACCAACCACCTCTTAAGTTGTTAGCGGACACTCTACCATGTCACCATAAAAGCTAGCTTGAAGGCAAGCAAATACAATTAGTGCAGTATTATACCTTGGCTACATATACAGATAGTGAATTAATTTTACATGAAAAAAGGGGGTTGCCAAAGTAGTTATGACTTTGGACTAGTTATATTTAGACAGTATGCACCACATTAGTTCAAATCCATCCAAAACCTACCACATTGTTTTATTGAGCAAGACACTTTATCCAACTAATTCAGAACTGGGAATCCTAGAAGCAGACTTAGTATAAGCTAATTAGCATAAGTTGTGAGAACTAGTTTCCCAAATGAGCTAAAATAAATTATATGCACAGATGTAATAGAAAAAATGGTTTCTTTTCATTTTTTTGATAACCTGAAGTATACCTAGCAATGCCAGACTATATAATGGTGTTGGTTAGCATTCATAATTACACATGTATTAATAACATATTTAAAAACTGTGTGCTAAATAATCTGATTTTTGATGATTTTTTAATATCAAATGCATATTTAGAGAAAAAAAGGTCTCTATATTAAGACCATTCTGGTATTAGGACCATCCATTTTGATGATCCCAACAGTTGAACTTTACTACATAAAGTTTATCCGAACCTGGGGTTGGTAGCGCGCCTTGATTTTAAATCTAGTGTCTGAAGGGGATACGAGTTCGAATCTCACTCGAGGACGTAATACCCATCCAATAAAACTTGAAAATAATGTCAATTTTCTTCCATTAATAAGGTATATGGAGAAATTTCCGGCCTTGTTGAAGGGTAGGTGAGTACCGGTTATAGACAACAGTCCAGGAAAGCTAGGTTAGATGTGCTGGACGCTGTAAAATAACCTAAAAATTGGGCTGACACCGTGTTAAACCCAGTATAAATAAATACATTCAAAGATTTAACATATATACCAGCAGTATCAGAAATGCCATCACCATCAAAATCAGGACCCATTAGACATATAGTGACTTCTGAGAAATGTCTACAGAAATCTTTATATGACATCCAGAATTCACCATCATCTTTAGACTTTAAACCTAACCTAGCTTTAGTCTCTTCATCAACCCATGTCCAGTTTGTGTCTCTAAAATACAAAAAATAGAGAATATTCGTTAACTTTGGTGTATGATCAGTTTTTATTTCACGGAGTGAGCTCATGAAACATATTTTCACAAGTGGCATAGCCACGAGTAAAAATGTAAAAAAGATCTTACACCAAAGTTGACGAATATTCCACTTACACCGAAACATAATGGTCAGTTGTTGACAGTAGTTTCGTAGATGTAGATTGTCTGTTTCTTTCATGCTTAGTTTTATGTTTCATTAGATGTATTTTACACAAATTATAACGAGACGTCATTTCTTCTCCAAGATGACGTCAATGATGATAAAAAAATTGAAGATTGTTTTTTCACTACAATGAAGTTATAAACTTTATATGTTTATTGAATAACGTGCCATTTCACCGTAAAGTATGAAAGTATTATTTTTCATGATACACTATATCAAATAAATCATGAAAACATATTTTACAAAAAATCGTTAAGCTGTGGCCATAAGAATGTAAGATGATAAAATTATAAATTGTGAAATAATGTGACATAATTCATCACATAGGTGACTGGCAAGGTTCAGAAAAAAGCTCTATAAATACATATAAGGTATATTCTGCAAAAAATGAGAGAATTTTTTACCCAAGTTAAATTAGTTGACAGTTTCTCCATTATAAATTACAAATATTCTAATCACAGGTAACTGTTTTAGGTTTATACACTTTCAGTTGTCTGATTTTAATGTAATATATTTTCAAGTAATGTTTAACTACTTACGTATCACTCCATGAACCTTTCCATTCAGTACCATCTGCCCAGGGATTTCTAATTCTAACAAGTTTATCTTCACCATTTTTATGTGATATCTACAACATACATATTACAAATTTTCATAATAAATCTTATAATGACTCATAGCATATTTTACAATGGAGATGCAATTCTATATGATTAAGTAAAAAGTTAGGACAATTTTTTACAATGTTTATAGAGATTATACTTTAGCAGAATAGAAGGGTGCTTACATTAGGCCACGCCATACCGGAATTTTGTTAAGGGTCTGTGTGCATATAGGTTTTAGAGTCCTCAATCCAAAAAACAAAACAAAATTGTTGTTGATTTTCTTAAATATTTCTGTTGCTTCGGGATTGAATAACTGATTTTTTCAGGAAATACTGATTGTTCCTTGTTTCTGTGTACATTTGTATATGATTAATGAAAATGTACAAGTGTATGTAATAGTATTGTTTATACTTTTTTTATAGAATTACTTTAATCTAACAATAACGTCATAAACATTCATGTACTACCAAGTACTTATTAGTGTGAATACTAGCTAGAATGAACAAGTGTTTTCTTTTTCAGTTTGTGTGTTTTTGTGATAGGTACCGATGTTTGTCGAACTTGAGTTGACACTTAACAAAATTCCAATTTGGCATGGCCTTACCCTGCCTTTCTCTCTCCTCCCTGCCCTTGTCTTGCTTCTCCCTATGCACTTTGAAACATCAACCCTCTGATGTGCCCTTTATATAACATACACATAATCCTGATGTGCCCTGTATATAACATACACATAATCCGGATGTGCCCTGTATATAACATACACATAATCCTGATGTGCCCGGTATATAACATACACATAATCCTGATGTGCCCTGTATATAACATACATATAATCCTGATGTGCCCTGTATATAACATACACACAATCCTGATGTGACCTGTATATAACATACACATAATCCTGATGTGCCCTGTATATAACATACATATAATCCGGATGTGCCCTGTATATAACATACACATAATCCTGATGTGCCCTGTATATAACATACACACAACCCTTTGATGTGCCCTGTATATAACATACACATAATATTGCAAACACTTTTACTTCAGAGGCTGATTGGAAAGATAGCCATCAAGTCCAGGGCATTAGAAGAAAAATATACAATGTTTTCTGATTGTAAAATCTGCATTTAAGCCTTTTAAAAACACTAAACAAAGTTTTAAATACAGTTATTCATGATCATGTAGTTTTAACAATCAAAACAATGACTGTCAATTTGGAAGATACAATTGCTCCCAAACTGCCATCACTCAATGTTTTGGCAACTTCCATGCCACTTGGAGTGATCACAAATGAACAGTAATAAATGAACTGAAAAATCTAGAATTCATGTAAATAAAATGTCTTTACCTTTTCAATACCAGTTATAGTATAAGCATGACCAGAAACTAAACCATTGGGATCAGCCTTGTTACTTAATCTCCAATCACCCTTTAAAAAAGAGAATAAAATAATACAAGAAATATGTATATACTTAATCCAGAATTCAAATTCTTTGTTATAATAATTACTGCTAATCATGGCAAAATGATAAAACATTAATCAACAGAACTTTTAGTAATACGACTGTACAGAATGTCACAAAATATGAAGTATACGTTTAAAATATTTGTGTAGTAAAGTCATAGTGTATGGTCAGTAGGGAATACTTCCCGTTCGGGAAACAAGGGGATTCCCCTTCAGTGCTTCCCGATCGGGCAGCAAATGTCAAAATCCTTCCTGATCAGGAAGTATTTTGGCCTTTTTTGACGTACTTTACAAAAAATGGCCGCTGCATAAAAGTATTTGACCTAAAAAAATATGAAAAGCACCATCTGATACAGGAGAGATGTATCTAAAATCCTACTGAGTCGTTTTCTTTTAAAATGCCTACAATTAAAATAATCCGAATTTGAAATTCAGAAAAAAAATATGACTGCAAAGAAAAAAGTTGTTTCCCGTTCTGGAAACATTGCTTCCTGATCAGGAAGCAAGTTATACTATATGTAATTTAGTTTGTATGTAATGCAAATTAAACTTAAGCAATAGACATCTTTTTTTGTTAATGGAAATATAGCATTGATTCCAATGCATATGTAAGAAACACTTTTCACAGGAACCATTCATAGTAATTTAGCTAAAGGGAAAAGTATAGAAATTTAGTCGCATTGTTCTATTTTATATGTATAATCATAACATCCAAAAAGATATTCAAATAAGTTAAATTATTTATAGGTTGGACTTGTGTATAAATGTAAAGTATTATTGGTTGGGTTTAACACTGTAGCAACACATTGTTATTGTCATGTTTCATATTACAACCTACAGCTGTAAGTCAACATACTCACTGTTTTTGGAAAGGCTAAATCTCTGAAATAAACGGTTCACTAGTAACTAAGCGCACTTG
The DNA here is from genome assembly GCA_025267735.1 of Mactra quadrangularis. Lineage (NCBI taxonomy): Eukaryota > Metazoa > Mollusca > Bivalvia > Venerida > Mactridae > Mactra > Mactra quadrangularis. The sequence continues at coordinate 22,946,611 of CM046305.1, forward strand.
GTCAGTTACTGACAGCTGCTCTACATGATTTAAAATCAGTGGTGAGAGGAAGAATAGTCTTAGAAATTATTTCATGACCAAGCTCCGTGACCCCCAACTAATCTAGACCAGCGGCATACTTAACAATTAATACAAATTTAAACTGATTATAAAACTCATCAATAAACACTAACATAAAATTGCAAATGTGGTTCAATTCATTTTTTACAATTATTAATTATTGTAAATTGTAAAACCTGATTATTAGGGAGTAAGCAATGACACCTGAGGGCCATAAGTATATCTTTTGCTATAAAAATTAAGTTTGAGCAGTATTGTTAAACTATTTCTACAAGTTAACTAAGTGAAGAAATAGTTATCATATTTCAATCCTGCTTTCAATGTTAAAATGGGCATAGGCCAAGTGACTTACATAAAAACAGCATATCTAAGGATATGTTTTAAATCTTAAAGGAAAATTATGTGAATGCTTAAAGCACAGTCACATCATCATTTCTATCCTTATTTCACAAGAAATAGAGTACATGAGGTGTCTCCAATAACCTTTTTACGGTATGTAATCCCATTTAAAGCATTTATTTGTTCTCAGTTAATAATTGCTCGTTGATATTTTTACATATTCTTTAAAATAAAAACATCATGCAAAACACATGCTTTTTCAAATGTTTACTATGTATTTTCAAAACTCGCAAACAATATTGAACCCAATATACATTATGTTATTTTCTGTTTAAACATTAATGAGAATCTTGATAGTTGGTAAAATTATATTTCAATTCATGCTACAGATTTATCATGCATTGTATTCAAGTTTGGTCAAACTTAGAAAATAGAAATGTTGTTATATGCTGCTTAAGAAATTATTAATTCGTCAATAACCATATCATACTTAATAGTAAAGAATTATTTTTTACATTCAACATATTGCAGAACTTTTATTATTCAATCTTATGAACCCCTTTATTAACATACAAAACATATACCTGACAGAAAAAGGCTCATATTTATTACAAAGTAATTAATTCTATGTCATTTTATTTTCAAATATAGGGGAGAGTGTTTTATTTTAAGATAATTATACAATGTACAACTATGAACATATATTTTGTTTGATTTTTGTTTTGGCAAGATTAGCTCTTCTGGTTATAATCATGTACATATGTAGTGTAATGAATAAAATCCATAGTAAGTCTAAACATCTACACTTTACTTAAGTACTAACATTTGACAACCAAGAATACCAGACTTTCCAGCCTTGGCTCATTTTAATTATCTAATAGAATTATGGTAAAGTTACAGATTTGTGAAACTAAGCAAATATTGTGGTACTTAAATGTGAGAGTTCATATAACTAAATATATTCACAACTATGAACATGAATAAAAGTTTAATTGTACAATTAATTTTGTTTTGATCAGAATATTCTGGTAGAAAATCAGAATGTTTATTTCGAGTGTATGTGTTCGATCATTAGTTACTATACTTACAGGGTTATACAGCCTTAAATTCTTTACAAATAAGTAGGAATCTCTTTTGCTGAAATTAGTTTTGCAATACATACAAACTATATTAAAAAAGTATAACTTGCTTCCTAATCGGGAAGCAATGTTTCCAGAACGGGAAACAACTTTTTTCTTTGCAGTCATATCTTTTTCCTGAATTTCAAATTCAGATTATTTTAATTGTAGGCATTTTAAAAGAAAACGACTCGGTAGGATTTTAGATACATCTCTCCTGTATAAGATGGTACTTTATATATTTTTGTAGGTTAAATACTTTTATGCAGCGGCCATTTTTGGTAAGGTATGTCAAAAAAGGCCAAAATACTTCCTGATCGGGAAGTATTTTGACATTTGCAGCCCGATTGGGAAGCACTGAAGGGGAATCCCCTTGTTTCCCGAACAGGAAGTATTCCCTACTGATGGTGTGTATTAGATTGTATTTATTTCAATTTTTGAAATGATTTTTATCAAGTTTACAAGTTTATTTATTATGTATCTAGGCCTCCAGCCTATGAACATTTTACAACATAATATAAAACATACAAATATGATGTATAGACACTGAGTGATACAGTCATACATGTATAAACATAAATATTCAACGATAAACATAAATATTTCAACGATAAACATACACATTTCAACATTTATCAATACATGAACATCTATTTTGGCAAATCATATAGCACTGGCTCTACATTTATGCATCAATTTATAACACATGGCAAACATATCAGTTTTCACAGTAAATTTATAAAAAAAAGCTGACTTAGTATTTTCCCTGTTAGTATATAAATGAAGCAATCTGATTAAAACCAGTCTAAAATTCTCTGCTTGCCTATTTGCTAATTTTACGTGGCAGGGGTCTAAAGGGTACCCGTTCACAGAGACTGGTAAATGAAGATAGGAAAAAAAAGGAAGTTAGGAAAAAAGGTCAGCAGTGATAATTCATCGTCTTCATCATCATCATTTTCCTGGTAAGGGACAGGAATCTAATCTGGATGAAGTCCCACGAGAGGTTAAGCAAGAAAGTCATCACTCAAAGTGTATATTTACAGGTAAAATATGGTCTGATATTTACAGCTTAAAAACTATGTACTATGTACGCCAAAGAGCTGTCTATGCAAGGGATGGGGGCAATGCTGCAATCCAGGTATGGATTGCAGACTTAAAGGCCTCTAGTGATTGAACATTTGTGATGAAAGTTGGAAGATGATCCTAGTCCTGAATTGTTATAATTGTAAAAATAAAAAACATACCTTTTTAGAACAAGTTATAAATGAATCAGATTTACTGGCTCTCTGTATTTGTCTATATAAATAAGGATCTCTTTCTTCTATTTCATAACGTTGAGCAAGTCCACCAGTAAGGTCAACTAGAGCATCCATAGTTTGACCTCCATCTATAGCTTCATATGAACCATGTAATCTAGTAAAAGAATAGGTAAACACTCAATAATAATAACTTAGCAAGTTAATATATGGTTAAAGTCTTTTTTTGCCCCTGTTTTATACATTTACCGTTTTTGGTGATCAACATTTGATCCATCAGGTATAGAACACACTAATATAACACATTGCCGATATATGTCACAGTCAAATGCTTATTAAAGAATATCAATCAGTCCAGCATGTCTGACGACGAATCAATAGATTTGATTTCCACATAGGACTTACATACTGTTAAGGAGTTTGGTCATGAAATATTTTCTAGAGTCATTCTTGCCAACCTTTAGTATGAGATTAAAAGTTTAAATGCAGAGATCCTGATTGCCACAATATATAATTGAAAAAAAATGTTGAAATGCACTGTACAGAAACTTGTTCTTTAGTCCTGTAAAATGGCTATTGTCAATTTAGCTCTGGTTAAGATTAACACTTCCTTTTCATTTAAGCAAAGAACAATAAAAGAGTGTGTCATTTTATCAATGGCAATGCATGAAATTTATCAATTAAGTATTGAATAAAAATTGTGTTTGATCACAGTAGTGTTTAATAGGGCTGTCACGATACACCATAAGCGTATCACAATATACTGTGATATGCTGGCACCACATCGCGATACGTACCACAATATATTGTGGGCGTTTAGATTCATTGTGCCTCAATGTACTTAACAGAAACAATGCGAATTTTGCATGCAGCTACTGATAGAATCTAGCCTCTTTAAGTATTTACGTTCATTAAGGACTGTGACGCACCCAAATCAGTTAAATTTTTGTAACTTAAGTTTATATTTAATGAAATATGGAAAAACTGACGTTTCGCTACGTTTGCGAAGGGAAGAATTCCAATAAAATGAAAAATATCGCCAAATACTGGTTCGTTCAAATTGTACTAAGGTACGTATTGCCGCAGCTGCGTATTGCAATATACGGGTTTAATGGGTATATAGTGACAACCCTTAAAAAAATGCAAAATAAGTATTACGCTGACCCATCAAATTATAAGATTATACAAAATTGAAGATTTCTTACTTGGCATAAGCTTTCTCTATCAAAGATACCCAGAATTCCTGTGGATCTGTACATGAAGCGTAGATAAGTTTGCCATCTCTTGTAGGTAATCTATCATCTATATATACATCTATCCATTGACCAAATCTCCAAAATTTAAAATGTACTATTCCTTTATATCCATGACCAGAGAGTGGCTGATTGTTTTTCATAATCTGTAAAAAAGGTGTAATACAATTTTATAAAGTGACCAACTAAAAAGGTTTTATTACAGTAATTACCTTATTACTGATTACATGTATTAAGTTGGATCATTTGTAATAGTGTTGAACCGATGATCGGGAATAATCGATTAAGGACTAGTTGGAAGCTTCTGATTCTGATAATCGATTAAATTTTATCAGAATCGATCATCGGTTAGAAAGGAGGATAGGCTATTTAAGGACAATAACTTATTTTCATGTATCTGAACTGTTATTAATGATGTTTTAATACATGTCATTTGTGTGGGACTTGTATTGGACACTGATATATCTAGTTCAAGTTCCAAAAGTACAGCTACTATACTAGTCAAGAGAACTAGGCAATCAATCATTTATTTTATCGGTTTCTTTGACATTTCATTTTTTCTTAGGTTTTTGACACATTTGACAAAAGAAAAAATATTTCCTAATCCATAGTACATAGAAGAATTTTATAAGGATTCACAGTAAAATATGCATGCAAAAGCAAACTTATCAGGAACCGATTATAATCGGAAGAATCGCATCGACAACAGAAACCGATTCCAACTGATGATCGATTACGATTTTTAGCCGATGTCCCACCACTATTTTGTAATCTAATTTTATAGCATTTGTTGAAAGACTTCCAACTACTTGGTGTATAGTAAACACACCCTTGGCATAGATGTCTACATGGTGGATGTTGCAAAGTAACACCATTTAAGTTGAACTATTATGCCTCAGTCCCATAAAATCTGCCAAAACTGGCAATTAATTGAATTAAATGATTACATCTACCAACAACTGCCAGATTTCTGTATGATAAGAGGAACAGTGTGATTACCTTATTGATAAATTTAGGATCTTTTGATACAGCGGCACATGAAGATAGAAACCAACAATCACCAAGATTTCCTTGTTTTATATCTTCTCTTGTCATACCATCAATCATTAGTTGTGGTGTTTGCCATTCTTCTATCAAGTCCTGTAGAATAAAATAATACACATATTTACTTCTATATCTCCTCAACATCCATACAATACATGATGCAGTCATCACAGCACAGGAGAAAAAGGATGGGACAATAAGATTGACTTGTATAGGAAAGATAGGAAGCAGGACCAAGCTTTACATTCTAAACTAACCAAATTTTCAATATTTTGCTGATTGTGAATGTGTGGCCAAATACTACATTATGAAAGTTCTTCCTAAAACATGTTTTATATAAAAAGTAAAGTAAAAGTAATTGCATTTTATAGTCTAAGTTTCATGCTTACGCACGTTCACTGACTTTACAGCTATTACCCTTGGTCATCGGGCTACTGGTATCTATCTATCAATCTCCCTGGGGAGTCTTTTTCCGCTTATTAGTGCAGCCGACAAATTGGCGCAACGGAATTATACCACCCTCGCAGGTACCCATTTACACCTGGGTGGGGTAAAGCAATCGCAGGTAAATTTCTTGCTCAAGGAAATTAGCAGAGCCCCTGGTGGGATTCGAACCCAGGACCTCTCGATCCCTAAGCTCACATCCTACCACTGGACCACTGCTCCTACATTATATCATCAATTAATCCTTGGCATGTCTGTTTTATGGTTCTTCCACAGACGATGGAATTAGCTTGGACATTTAAAAACAGCAGCAGATTTACAGATTTAGAGGAAGAAACTGCATGAACTGTGGGCTTTATATGGCTTACTTATTTCATTATAAAGATCCCTTCATCTTTGTGACAAAAGTAAAGCATTCCATACTTAAATTAACAGCATATATATTAGTCTGCGTGAAATGGTTGTCTCCCCTTTTTTCTACTGGTCAAATGACCAGTTTCCTATGCATATCACTAGCTACCCCTTCGTCCCCGGGTACCCTTGATCTGATATCAAATATTTAGAACTTTTAGTGTAAGAAGGGTACCAGAGGACAAAGCGCTAGCTAGCAATAGGTTTAGGAAACTGGCCTAAAACTAAAGTCAAACAACTCCTGACCATAAATGTACACAGGAAGAAGTAGAAGAACAAGAGTGACTCACCTTGGGTCTTTTCCATATAATACTGTCATTAGACATTAGTTTATCTTCACTAAAGTACAAAGCATGCTCATCTGCAGGGAAGTCAGGATCACAGAAAAGTTCATCTGGACCCAAGTTTTCAAGCATTTCTTCAACTGTGGTAGAACTCTGAAGTTAACAGTATAGTAGATTTTATTTGAACACGAACAAATGTTTAAGGATAATTAAATCTAAGACTAAAAAATTGGTTTTTTCATTCAGTCCAAAATAATAAACTATGCAAAAATGCTTATTATATTCTAGTTAATTTTTATTTGATTGTACAAGGGTACTGTTTTTATCAAAACCTGATATTTCTATTCTTACTAATACTATTTAACCCGGGTCGATAGCACAGTTGGTAATGCGCTGGGATTTGGAATCTCGTGCCCGAGGGGTTGCTGGTTTGAATCCCACCCAGGAGGTTATACCCTTCCATGAAAATTTGACAATAATGTCAATTTCCCCCCTTCAAATATACTGAACAAAAATAGAATGAATTTTGTGTCTACTCAATAAAATTTGACTATCCAACCAACTAACCTCATTAAATTAAACTTTTATACCGGTTGTTAAACCTTCGTCATAACGTGTTTACATCTGTCATTCTTTACACAGTAATTTGAATTCGAAACTAGGTTACACGGTTTAACTATGCACCTATACCTACAGAGGTTTTAAAGTACTTTGTATTGATAGATTTATGATCCTGTAGCTATGAGTGATAATTTATTTTACATTTCAACAACGAGTCTGTCAAAAAACGAAAAAATGCAACGATTTTGTCTTCATCCGCCGCACTTTATTCTGTTGCGTACCAAACGCCGAATTTTGAGACGGTTGCGCGTCTTAGTATAGAGGTGATATCTTCACCGTCTATTTATAGAATGGCGATTGAATTCATTTTAATCCTTTGTTTGGTTACAAATTTACACATGTTTAACATAGTTAAGATGCGTGTCGTGTCGGCATCTTTTCACACTCTCTGATGTTTTATTACACAGCAATGTCTTAGTTGCAATGTCTCAGTGTGTGATCGTAGCATTAAGTTTGATTTAATTGTTTATAAGATTATTATGCTTAAAACCAGAATAACCTACTTTTTTATTTGTCCGCTAAATAATTATAATAAAAAAATGGTCCATTCAAAAAAAATATTTGCGAATGCAGATAAGCTTGTTCTTTTGTTTTCTACATGTATAATACAATCACTTATATATAACGCTACTATTGATTATTTTTCTGTGATAAATTTACTGTCATCACAGACGTACAGAAAGCGTATTTTTGAAAAAAATGCCTGAATACAAATTGTTTTTATTATTTTTGACATTCAATAAAAACAAGGTAGTTATAAAGTAAAGACGTTATATTGACTTCATAGGTAAGTGCAATTAATTGAACCCCATTCGAATTTGGATCTGTATTTAAAGACTCTTATTGGACTCTTATAAGTCTGTTTGAGGATCACATGAGACAGCCTCGACTGTACTATAATGCACTCCTTTCAGGACAGAAACTTTTTTCTTGGAAACGGTCAACTTTTCCTTTAATTTCAAACGGTGACCTAAGTCAAGTAGAAGGAAACTTAAACTAATGTACATGAATAGATAACAATAGTTTCAGTTTGATATATACTGATAGTGATCCATTTAGTTTCCCAAGAGAGAGCAACACGGATACAACTCAAGTACTATAATAACTTTATTTAAAGAAATGAAATTGTTTGCTTCAAAACTACTTAAACCTTAATGCCAGTATCAACATTTTAATCTCCGCTTCGATATTTAAGTGATAGATGCTTGGTCAGATTGAATAAAGTTAGATACATTACACTCTTGACATGTGAACGATTGTTATTGAATTGACCAATGTTTTAGGCGCATATACGATCTATATCCTATCTATACAGTATAGAAAAATCATTTTTAACCTAATCAACAACTCCTACAGTCCGACAATACTTAAATGAGAGGTTGTATTGTCATGGTTACGAATTTCAGAAATTGAATTTCCACATTTTTTTTTGGTGAAACAACCCGTTTTCAACTATCACGGTGCTTGTGTGCAGGATGCTGTACAGTAATAATGTAATGTTACTTGTAGTGTATAATTACACCTGAATATTGCTCCCCCCAATGTAAAATGCCCATAAAGAAACATGTTCTATTTCGGGTTCGCAGGTTGACAAATCCGCTTTCACCCTTACTATTATGATATATGATCATTTTTCAGGTAGATATGGTTAAAATATGTACATGTAACAACTGATCTGAAACTTTAAGTATATACAGCTAATTAAAATAGAACTTAACCTATATTAATGTTGCGATAGGTCAGGAAAAAACTGTGTATTTGAATGTATCAATTTTATTTCTTTGTTTTAATATTGTTATAATCTAAATACAAGAAAGATAATGTGGGAGCCACATTAAAGCCGGATTTTTCTGCATATGGGAACATTGAGAACAAGTTTATGTGGTTACAAAAGAAAGTCATTTGATAAATTGCTTATCAGAAGGAATACAGAAGGCAATAATGAATCTTAAAGGAAAAAAGAGTTTGAGTAACTATATATTTGTCCAATTATATCTTATCTGAGTATTTTGTTGGTATTTGACTAAGATGGCATAAGACATGAAAACTATGGATGAAAATAATGCAAAACTAATGGTATGAAATTGGTGAGAGAATTTTGTTGAAAAAATCTTGTATGGCAAATGGTGAAATTGTTGAAACAAAATGGCGGGAAAATATGACTGGAAAATGCCAGAATACTTGCTATTGGAGAGATCCAACATACTGAAAACTTTAACATAAAAATAAAAAGGGAAATAATCCATATTTAAGCCAGGTAGAGTTGCCGTTACTGTCTAATTCTTTCAACAGATGGTATGTAATCATTGTATGAAAATTCATAAACATCTAACCATAAATGGCAGAGATATCCAACAAATTGAAAACTTTAACGCAAAAATAACAAAGGGAAATAATCCATTTTTAAGCCAGGTAGAGTTGCCGTTACTGTCTAATTCTTTCAACAGATGGTATTTAATCATTGTATGAAATTTCATAAACATCTAACCATAAATGGCAGAAATATCCAAGAAATGGAAAATTTTAACGCAAAAATAAAAAAAGGAAATAATCCATTTTTAAGCCAGGTAGAGTTTTGGTTACTGTCTAATTCTTTTCAACAGATGGTATGTAATCATTGTATGAAATTTCCAAAACATCTAACCAGAAATGGCAGAGATATCCAACAATTTGGAAACTTTTGAATCTCACCAAAATCCCCAATTTATTTTTTTTCCCGCTATTTTCCCATGTAAAAGGGCCCTTCCCTTTAGGAGTGAAAAAACACTGCCACTAACAGTCAGTTTCACAAATTGTTTTCTACTTTTGACCACAGTCCAGTGTCTTTCCCTGTGCATTCCTAAACAACTACAGTTCAACATTTTTTAGAGCACAAAATCTACAGACACTGTTTTTTGTAGGGACTCATTACATTGTTTCAAAATATATGAGTCCCATGGACCTATGTTTCAAATTGAATCTCTGGACTAGAAAATATTCCTTCGGACTATAGTCCAAAAAAGTTTTAGGTGCAGACTGGTATAAGGTGATAATTACCTATAATATTGGATTATTATATTGAGACATTAAATCAATTAAAATACAAACTGATGTTATAATTTATACATTTATATTTCTTCTTTATTGTTTTACGATATCAGTATTATTATTAAATCCAATTACTATTGACTATAATTACAAATGTTAATTATTAAACAATCAAATGTTGGCAACAACTTCTTATGACCCAGCGCCAACCCTGCTTTTAAATAGACTTAATTACATGCATAATTGCCTTTCTATCTTTCTCCTTATTCACTAGATAAATCTTGAATACAAGTTATTTTTATAAAAATAATATTAGTAATTCATCATATTTTTCTTATCTAAATAAGCATTTCATACTAATTATATTTTTATGCTCAAAAATGAATATAATTAACTGAAAGCACATCTACATATGTGATTATAATACAAACATGTGTATATACATATATTTCACATATAAAAAGGTGGAGAAATGACCAGGGTAGAAAGTGGAGAAATGACCAGGTGAGAAATGACTTAGTGAAGAAATGACTGTAAGCCATTGCACCGGTACTGGTATGGGAGCAGTAGCCGTGAACAAGTAGTACCTGTGATTTTGATTTTACGCATTTTATATGCTTTCCAGAAGAAAATTAGAGTTTGTGTGATCTTCAATAAGACAAAATTAAACTGTGTACAAAAAACTACGACAATCTGACAGTATGACGAAAGATATTTACTTTTATGTCAACAAACTTAAAAAATCTTGAGGACGTCACGCGGGGGGAATCCCGTCCATGTAAATGCACATGCGCGTACACTATTTTTAGATTTTCCATTTTATTTAAAAATTAGGGATGGCAATGAGTACCAGGTTAACCAAGTACTCGATCTAACGTCCGAGTATCGGTTACCAAAATTGATACTCAAGTATTCGGTATTTTTTTTAAAATGTACCATTTTGCTGCCCAAGGAAAATTATTTGCAAAACAAACACTTCAGGCCATAAAATGTAATCTGTAAATAAAACGTCAAAGTTGGTCAGACAATTCACAATTTGACATGTGATCGTAATTATCACAACAATTCAATCAAAACATCGTCCTGATATCGGTCAACAAAATTAATATTCGATTACTCGGAAAAATCTATTTTTGTGATTTAAGAAGATTGGGGTATCAAATTAGCACCTTAATAAGGGACTTTAGTCAGTTATTTCCCCTGTATACTCTTCAAATAGGTAGGTCCAATTACTTGGATTACTCTGATTTTACCCTTATTTTTCAATGTCAATTTGCCAAAATTAATCTTAAATAACTTTTTTGTAAATCATTTTGTTTGTATGAAATTCAAGCTAAGTATTTTTAGGGTAAAGAACTATCTAAATTTTATCACTTCTGTAAATATCTTAATTAACAAGAAAGATATTTGATGAAATATTTTGTTATCCCTACCTAGGATTTCAATGATAAAACCTGAGGATTCCAACTGTAAGGACCTATTTACCAATTGGATTGCTTCTGATTTTATCAGGGAAAGATAACTGACTAAAGTCCCTAATTTGGAGATGTACATGTATCTTCACAGCTTCCTTTTAAATCAGAAACATAGATAACTATGTCTCTGTTTTAAATGCAATCAAAACAATATTTTAGAGGTGCGAAAATAATTGTTAATTCAATGAAGCAATCAACAGTTTGTCACGCGCAAGTTATTGAAACCTGTGTCGCTCACGTCATTTGGCCTCTTATGATATTTAATTGCCTAGTATAATCGTGTAACAGTTTGTACCTATTTCTAAAACTTGAATATGCATCAATTAATCGCTGTAAAATATAATGTTGTTTGATTTCTTTGTTTATTGGTTTTTCTGAGGTCCCTCCCTTGCCTGGTAGTTCTATTTATAGTAACGAATAGTTCTTATTCGGAACTAGAATTTATGGCATTTTCTAACTGAAAAAGGCTTGTTTGTACATAATCACGATATTACCCAGTTGGGAAAAGCCTTTGACTTAAGCTTTGAAATCATACGATCATTCAATGAATAGAACATAGAAAACGTAAATAGCATGCAGGCGGTGTTATTATTGATAGAAAAAAAATGAATATCATTGAAAATCATACGAGTAACCGATTATTGATCGGAAAATTGACCAAGTACCAGAGTATTAATTTTGATATTCGTTGCCGTCCCTATTAAAAATCAACGGGAATTAACTTGTATTGACAAAATATCTGCTAAATTAGTTCCCTTTACACAAAGGGGCTCACAACGGGGGAGTTAATGTCATAAATTACTCGATTTAATTCACTATTTTGCGATCAATTTTAAAGGCCGTGAAAGGCATTTTTTTTTAATGCATGGTTTTCCTTCGATGGTTATTTTATTTTTTTCATTTTTTTTAAAATGATGCCGTTTGTGTTCCTCCATTGTTTTAACAAACGTATATTGAAATCTTTTATTTAAAAAAAATGACGATTAAAAAGTGGGATTTTATCAACTTAGCCGTGAAATTTCTGCTTGACGTCACATAACCTATTTATAGCAGTTTTTCGTGTGTGACTGTGTCCGTGTTTTCTCATATTTCTTAAATAATAATCAACGAATCTGCAATAAACTTTGCAAAAATGCTCATTATAGTATGATTAGCAACATATGACAGCATAAATTTAATATTTTTATCTTAAAGAAAGTTTATGTACTTCAAACAGAAAATCACAGCTACTACTAGCCTTACCATCATACATGAATATTCTCATCATAAGTTGACCCCTTTGAGCCCCTCCTATTAACATCATTGATGACGTCATGACACAATTTTTAGACGGAGCGATTCGTTTTGAACCCAGGTTTGTTATTTTCAACTTTGATTTGTAAATGTCATGGATTTTTTTAGCTTTTTGAGAAAAACCTCGAAAAAATCACGGCTACTGCTCGAATACCAGTACTTGTGTACAAATGACCACAAAATAGTCATAAAATATCATTATTTTTTACCATAATTCCAAGACTACCATCTTCATAATCGGCTTCTCTCATTTTTGAATTTGACTCTTCATCTGTCATTTTCCGGCGATGTGATGAATCAATCGTTTGGATGCTGGATCCGCCATTTATTAACGTTTCCGGTTTAACCTTTAAGTCAAATCTGTTACTCGTTTTAGGCCTCGACGCGCTGTTGCTTGACCCCATGTTTGAAAACTTGACTTATTAAATATCGACTAAAATACTAAAAAACACAAGTTCTATTTAGAAACTGACATTTTGTCAGCCATCTTGTTTACAAACAACTCCACGACTACACGCTTTTCTAACAAGCCTTCCCATTGGTCAAATCGACAGGTTCCCTTCTATTTCGTACCACAACCAAATCGAACCTTTCAATGCGCACCATGATAACAAAATAAATAATAAAATCACTTGGCTTTACAATTAATATTCTTTAAATTTAAAGTTTATTATAAAAAGAAACACCGCCCATGTTAATGTCTTTATCAGTAAGTAATGTAGAATACTAAATTTTATAATTTTAAAGCGAAATTCTTGAAAGTGAATAGTATTTCTATTGCTCCAAAAGTAATTTATCCAGAGATATGTTTTTTTAATTCATGTAGTTATGTAGATGTAGTACTGACAAATAAGCATGCCAACTTTCATAAAAATATCTTGATCAGCGCTAAAGATGTTTCAATAAAGAAAACTAACATATTAAAGGGACATAACTCCAAAATAGTATTTTCATGATTACCTCCCTTGATAGTTGTGAAGATGTAGTACCAGTGAAAAGCTTACAATTTCTATTTAAATGTAATAAGTATTGCAGATACTATAATTATTCAGGAAAAACTTTAACCTCGCATTTTGCGATTTTATAGTTATACAAGGGGCGCAACTCGAAAAAAAAATCCAGAGTTATGTTTCTTTACAGTATAGTTGATTTAGCCAAAAAATGAACCACACACAGTTAACCTGGTCATTATTCCTTGCATGCACCAGCACTAGATTCCCATCTTTTGCAAGCATCTATTGGCTCTTAAATATAAAGAGCCATAAGTGATTACATGCCCTAAAAATTCTGATTGAACTTATAGGTAAAATGAGGCTGTTTTCGGCAATTCTCAATACGAAGGTCCATTTGGGAATGTGAATATGTGAAAAATCAACTTCAAATAAAACAGTTTTAAATGATTTTTTCATTATTATGCATGTATCAGGGATGTAAATCTAATTTTCTGGATGCATAACTATCTTATTGCCTGTGCTATGGCCATATAAAGGGGGTAAGGTGTAAACATTTTACTATTCGCTTTTTACATCCGATTTTGTACCCTCTTTGCAGACAGTAAAGGCGTACACACAAATATCTTCATTCGTACAAAATAAAATGGTTTGGTTTTCAACAATTATACATGTCTTTGTCTAAAAATAAAAAAATCGACTACAATGACTTCTTAATTAAGTCATTACATGCCACTGAACTTTAGGCACACTTTTCAATCTTAAGGGTAAAATCAAGACTGTAATCATTGGTCACAATCCAATTGTTTTCTATTATTTGTGAACGTCACAATGATAACCTGCTGTTTCTTATACTTCACTTTGATCATTGCCGATACAAAAAATGTACATATTACCTGTGCAAAGCCGCATACTTAAAAGGCACGTATATGTATAAAGAACAGGTGCAATGGTAACGGAAATTTTATATTGATTATATATATATAGTAGTTTATTTCAAGATATTAGGCCGTTGGCCTATGAATCTACAAACATAAATACATATAGATACATAATATGCAGAGAATTACAAATTAGAGTAATTGTACATGTAATACATTTTAAAATGCATAGAATGTGAAAATATATCTATATACATATCAAAATTATACATTCCGGTGAGTAAGATGTGAGTGGAAAATAAATAAAGTATCAATGTCTTACCTAACAGTATATATACGAGTGATAGTAAGTATCTACGTTAAAGTTATTAAAAAGCATATTTATAAATGAGGTGGAGAAATCTAATTTGAATAATATAAATTATCTCTTCTTTCAAAACTTTTGAAAATGTATGTTCCTAACTTATTTAAAATGAATTGATTTGTCGATGATATAAGGTCCAAAAATTTGGGAATGTTTGGTCTTTTCCAATAAAATTGTTTAATAAGATCTCTTCTTAAGTCATGATATAATGGACATTCTAGTAAAAAATGGAATTCGTCCTCAAGTCTGTTACACAGTTGACATTTTCTTTCATTTCTTGGAATTTTATTAGGTTTATGCCATCTGCCAGTTTCAATTTCTAATCTATGTGATGATAAACGTAATTTTGAAATAACAATTCTAATAACAGCCGTTTCGCGTTAAGTTAAGCAATTGCAAAAATATCATGTCACATAGTATTTTTACTAAGAATATAGCATGGTTTATAACCAAATTTGTCGTTTATCTAGGAGACATATGTCTTTACCGAAAACATATACATTTATAAGCATAACCATTACTAGATGATAATTTTACTCAGCGGGAATGATGCATATTCATCAAAATACCTTGTCCCACTGTTTGGGTCAATTGATATTCAGATTTATTGTCGCCCTATTCTGCTCAAGGAATGAGAATTCTGACTTTCATCATAAAGCATACACATAGGCCAAACAACTGCAATAGTTTGAACTTCCACAACTTACATGATAAAATATTTACGCATTGACTTTGCTGTCCCACAAATTCACTTGAATTACGTTACCATTTTCCACAGGCTTGCTGGCATGATGTTCATTGCATTATATATATGTACTTATCTTCTGGGAACTACTCAATGTATGTAGCACAAAATTGACAAATGAGATTGGTTGTTAATTAATTGTATAATCCACACATCTCCTCAGAACGGTATTCACTCAATAAAACCTAGGTTTAGTGAATTACGTTACTAGCTGTTTTCATACACACTAACATTACCTATATCCACTTACTAAATTCCATCTAAACTACCCTCTTATAAACTTAAGTAATAACCAAATGAATTAACATTGCCTTGATGCAATTAAATAAACAGCCCAATAAACAATCGATTCGTGAATTACGTTATTGTGAATTACGTTACCGCAAATATCAGTTAGTCGCCGAAATTAGGACCAAGGGTCAATTATAACAGGTTAAATTTACAGCAACACCTAAGAACGTTGAGGTGTCAATATTTTGAAGAAGGAAATTGCATAAGTAAGAGACTTTTACGAATAATTTATGATGAATGTGAGTCATGTATGTTTCTTAAATAGTTTCATTATACAAGTGCATAATAGATAAATCAGTTTTGTATCAGTTGTTTTTTCTGGGGCATTATTTTAGTTACACAGTAACAATTATTTTGTATTGATCATATGTCCATGCTAGACACACATTTTAAATGGTAACGTAATTCACAGAGCGGTAACGTAATTCACAACCCCTCTAATTTTGTTTGGCCAGTGGGTAAAAGCAAGGTTGAGATGCAAAGGGCATAGAGAGATTGAAGAAAGCCAAAATATGGCTAAAGCTACTTGAAAAGAGAAAATTTATTGAATTAAAACTTTAAAACATTTTACAAACTAACAACCAATATAGGTCCAAATATATTTAGAATGAGACAAAAATGTATACGATTATGGACCCATAAAATATATAAAAGCAAAAACCAAAGGAGGCGCATGACGATAAAAAGCAAAGTTGCAGATCGTTGTAACACTAATCTAAATATGGTAGCGATAATTGATTATAAGACAGATGGATTATGCGATTTAATGAAAATGGTAGCAGTGCCCAATTCCTTTTATGTATAGAAGGAGATATTCTGACATGGTAGTAAACATGAAGTTCACAGAGAGAACGGGTAGCTGGAAAACTACATGTTCTGTGAAGAAGGCAGACAAGAAGATAGAGAATCTAGATGTAAAATTGTGCGTGCTACAGTTCAAATTTATCAACATTTGACGCAAGAGACAACCAGCGGTGCAAACTTGTGGGCAGACTGTTAGATACTGTTATGTATATTCTATGTATAAGAACGTTAGTAATAATTACAATAATAATTACATGTAGGCAATAAAATATGTTATATCTAAATTGGTGATTATGTTGAGTGAGAAAACCATGCACTTGTCTTTACAATAAGAAGTTACATCATCGTTACTCAATGCTGACGTCGGAATGCTTCAAGTTCAATATACTAGAAGTGTTGAAACATGTTACATGTAAACTTATTTTTCATGCACTAAATATATTTTTAAAGCTTCAAATCAATCTTGACAAGGAGTATTGAGTGATGTTCTTTTACGTTTAGTCCCATGAAACAGAAATAAATAATGTATAAACTGCAGGCTTCCAATTATGCCTCGTATGTAAAATATGAAAATATTTCATATAACAGAAAATATGCCCCTGCATTTAAATCATTGTTAACAGTTTGGAAAATTGTGTTTGCAAACTCGTTAACTAATAATAAATTATACATAATGATCAATAAGTTAGTTTTCATCATTGGCAGAACAAGGATTTCTCTATTGTTAAATTAAGTTAGAGTGTCAGCAATATAGAACATTTTCAAACATGAAAGAAGTTTTTTTACAAATATATTGTGAATTACGTTACCGTTCTTTTCTTAAATTATCGACATTATTGTTCTCCATGATATGTCCTTTTACAGCTTTATCAAGTATTTACTACGTTTACTAAAGTTTTCTGGTCAAAAATTGGTCATTTTCTTGTTAGGTCAATCAATTCAGCTTTTGATAATGGTGAACTTTCAGTTTCTCAAAAACTTGGCGTAATAACTTGTATACCCAAAGGCAACAAAGACAAACAATATCTAAAGAATTGGCGTCCTATATCTTTACTAAATATTTCTTACAAAATAGCGTCTGCAGCCATAGCAAACAGAATAAAGTCAGTTCTCAATACTGTAATAAGTGAAGACCAAACTGGGTTTATTCCAGGACGTTTCTTAGGTGAAAACATTAGATTAATGTATGACGTTATGTCTTATACTGAAAAGTTTAATTATCCTGGAATGGTTCTTCTCATTGATTTTGCTACAGCATTTGATTCAATCTGTTGGGAATTTATGTCAAAAGTCTATGCCAAAATATCCGGCCTTAATGTTAATATAGATAAAACAAAAGCTATATGGATAGGTTCAATGAAGAACACTGATCATGTGATTTGCCCAGAACTAGGTTTAACCTGGGAAAAAGAATCTTTCAAATTGTTAGGTGTAACTTTTACATTAAATCTCAATAATATAATAAATACTAATTTTAACCCTAAAATAGAAGAAATTAAATGCCTATTATCAACCTGGTCTAAAAGAATATTAACTCCAATAGGAAGAAATACAGTTATTAAATCTTTAGCTCTACCTAAATTGATAAATTTAATGATGGGTCTACCATCTCCCCCTGGTGAAATTGTTAAAAGAATTCAAAACATGTTTTTTAA